>OY728123.1:1081088710-1083588710 GCA_963277665.1 Viscum album
CCTATTCCTTAGTCTCTAGAATTAGTATAGGAACTTCACAGTAAGATAAGTCTGGTTCCAATTCTATACCTTTTTAAGGGAGGACATGCTTCGGTTATGGCATGTAGTTTCTCAATAATGAGTCGTCTAACATGTTTTGTACTTTAGACAGGCTAAGCAGCATTGCCAAATGATAATCCACAGCTCCAATTCTATCTTGAATTTTGAAAGGGAAAATGAACATGGGGTTCAGTTTCCATTTCATCCCAAATCATTTAACACCCTTCCATGAACATAATTTTAAGAAAACAAGATATCCCACTCAAAATTCCAAATCATTCCTTCTATTATCATCATAGCTCTTTTTCCTTCTTTGAACTGCTTTGATATGGGTTTGAATAGTATTCTCCTTCACTATTGTTTCCCCCAATATCATGGGACCCACAAGCTTCCTTTCACTGACATTATCCCAACATTTTGGTGTAAAAAATCTATTTCTATACAGTGCTTCATATGGTGTCACTTGAATGATATAATGGAAACTATTACTATATTCAAACTCCACCAAAGATAAATACTGATCCCACAAGACTTGTGAATCATGTGAGAAAGATCCCAACCTTTCTTCTAATTTTCAGATTGTCCATTCTAATTTCAAATCAGTTTGAGGGTGATATTTATTACTCAATCGAAGATTACTATCTATATAATTCTAAATAATTTTACATAATGATGATGTGAATTATGGATCATGGCCAAACATAATTGAGAGAGGTAGTCCGAGAAGTCTCTCAACTTCATTTATATAGATTCATGTGAATCACTCTAGTGGAAAATCTTCCCTTCTAGCGAGGAAATGTGGAGTTTTCGTATGTTGATCAACAATTACCCATATAGCATCATTCTATATTGGAGTTTTGGGTAATCCAGTGACAAAATCCTAGGTGATGTCATCCCATTTCCATGTAGTAATAGGTAGACGTTTCACAATTTTTCAAGGATTTTTTTGTTCATCTTTAACTTATTGACAGACCAAACATCTAGATACTTAATCTACAATTTCCATCTTCATGTCAACCCGCATGAAATGTTACTTAAAATATCTATACATATAAGTGTTACTAGGATGTATAGATAAATTTGAACTATAAAAATTAATCAATAACTCCCTTTTTAGCTCAGGTATATCTAGAATTCAATGCCTCCTCCCAAATTTCAAAATTCCATTTTCCTATAAGAATTCTTGAAAATTCCCAGCATTCACTGCATTAATTTTATTTTGATGATTCTAATCATCCAGATGAGAACATTTAAATCTTTCTAAAAAAGGTGTTTAGGAGAAAAATTGAAAACGTAATGATGTCTCACCTTGTTTGATACTTCCCATTTCCATCAATACTAGATCCATGAATTCAAGACCCATTTAAATCCTCATTTTTTTAAAACTTCGTGATCCTTCATAACCACTTCATCAGGTACCTTATTTTCTATTCCCAGGTGGTAGTGTAGGGAACAATCATAATCCTTGAGTATTTAGAGCCATCTCATTTTCATGACGCTGAGTTCTTTCAATGAGAATATATATTTCAGACTTTTATAATATGTATATATCTTACATATTTAACCATAGAGATAGTGTCTCCGTATTTTTACAATTAATATCACATATGATAACTCAATATATTAAGTATGATAATTTTATTAATGAAATTTTAACTTCATTAAAGCATATGTAATAAATCTAGCATTCTGAATAAGGAAACATCCATTTCCTTTCTATGATGTGTTACTATAGATCACAAACCCATCATTACTGGATGGTAGAGTTAGGATCAGAGAATTCACTAATATCCTATTTAATTCTTCAAATTATTCCTCACATTATTTTTTTACAAACAATCATAACCATGTTACGAGTAAACATGGTTCATGGATTGGATATTTGGGAAAAGTTCTGAAAAAATGTCGATAATAACCTGCTAAACCAATGAAACTACGTAACATAGTTATGTTCATTGGTGTAGTCCATTTTTGAACATCCTTTTCCTTCATAGGGTCAATGAATATTCCATCCTCAGATACAATATGGCCTTGAAAAGAAACATATTGAATAAAAAATTAACAATTTATAAACTTCTCATATATAATTCATTTCTTATAAGAGTATTTGGAATATTGATAAAGTGATTGTCATGATCTTTAAAGATTTTTCAGTATACCAGTAAATCATCTATAAAAACCACAAAAAAGTCATCAAGATATTCCTTTAAAATATTGTTCATTAGATCCCTGAATACAAAGGTTTCACTAGTTAGTCTAAGAGGTATTATTGTAAACTTGTAATGCACATACCTGGTTTGAAGTGTCATCTTTGGAATATTTTCCTTCCTCATACGCAACTGATGATATCCAGATCGAAGTTCAATCTTTTAAAAATATTGGTCTCCATGAAGTTGATCAAATAAAACATCAATGCGATGTAGGGGATACCTATTCTTTATTGTTATAGCATTAATCTCCATGTAGTAAATGCACAACCTCATAGATCCATTTTACTTTTTATCAAAAGGAACAAGGGATCCTCTTTGTGAAACAATAGGTTGAATAAATCTATTTTCACTCAATTACTTTATTTTTTATTTAGTTATACTAATTACACAATGGTAATTCTATAAGGAGTATTTGATATAGGTCTTGAACTATGAATTAAATCAATTGGGAACTCAAATTTTCACATTGGATGATGTCTAGGTAAATCATATGTAAAAATAAAAATATATTCTTACAGAATAGGTATGTCCTTGATTTGAACATTCATTTTCTAACTCGTAGATATCAATTTCTTGTCCTCTCTATGAATTGAATTCATTAGAGCTATTGATGTTGGATCTAGATGAGAATTAGATGGTTATGTTTCTTCCCTAACGGTAAGGGATTTAGAATAGGTCTCAAAAATTGTAACATCATTCTTCTTTTTCATATATTTTCACATCATATTTTAAATTCCAATCCATACTTAGGATTATATCAAAGTAAATCATGTATATGATGATAATATAAGTAGATAAATAGCATTCATATTCAATAATGGGGACTACTTGACACATCTTTGGTGCAATGATACTTCCCATAAAATTTTTACTAAAAATAAATTTATTAAATCAAATTGAAAATATATAATTTTCATTGAAAACTGGGAAGATATAAAATAATTCGATGATCCAGAATAAAATAAATCATTGGATATGTTTGATGAAATTATTAATATACCAGCCACTACATCATTAGAAACATCAACTTCCGAAGTTATGATATCATAATCTTATCCTTTCTCCCTTGGAATTTTTTAAGAAACTATCCTTGTTGCATAGGACTGTCATATTCATAATGTCCCATATCCTTTCAATTATAGAATAAAACATTTGTAGCTTCTTTCTTTTCCTTGAAATCATAGGAGTGGTGACCTTTTTCTCAACACTTGTAAAAAATACCCATATCCTTTAGGAATGTATTGGGGTGTTTCTTTCGAAATTTATCATAGGGTGGAAATTCAACTCTCCCCTTATTCCCAATTTATTTATTTCCTTTTACAATGTTTTCAGTATCCTTATTCTTCTCTTATTTTCCTTTAATTTCGTAATATATAGAGAATTCATTTTCTATCTTGATAGCACATGATGTTATATCATTCTATGATGAGATACTTTGGGAGTCTAGTACCCTTCAGATGAATGGTTTCAAACCATTATGGAATAAATCAATATTTCTCTTTGGATTACATATGTAGTCCACAACATGTCTTTCTAACCCTATGAAGTTAGCTTCATACTTTTCAACTTTCTCATTATCATTTTTCCTCATATTCAGAAACTGCCTTTCCATATCTATTTGTTGTTCATGAGGTAATTATTATAATTATAATATATCCTTAAAAATCCCTCCATTCCATAACATATATGCATACCACCTACTTCTATTGAATTAAATACCACCATGGATCTGCATCTCCCAATAGATGCTAAACTACCATGAAAACCTTATCTCTATCATTACTTCCCAAAGCAAGACATATGTTTTGTAAAGAACATATCCCATGCCCTTCTACAAATGGGTTTTAGTCTTATTGAATGATTGAGACAATTGTTTCATAAAGCGGTCTAACATAGCTCCTCCACATTTTAGATCTGGATTCTCCATATGGGTAAGGTTATTTTCCATAACATGACTCAGTTATTCATGTATAGTTATAAGTTTTTCAGGACGAGTCGGAGCCCCATATCCAACATCGTTATATTACTTCAGAGGGAAATCCTTATATGGGATATGCACATTCATAGGGTTTCCATTCTTTCCACTAGGCATCATTTATATATATTGGCATATACTAGATTGCGTAATGAATCATAATGTATAATATCAGCTTAGAAAAATAAATAGAATAAATTCAACTCCTATTCATAGCTAATCTCATAATCATAAAGATGGTTTCATTGATGAAAAATTTACATTTAATTCCATCATAATGGTTTGTAAAGAAAATGTGAATTTTAATAAGTATATCCACTAGTAGTGTCAAAATAAGTGTGCATTAATGCCCGTTATCATGTACTAGGATACCATAGGTCAAGCCTGAAACACCTTGTCGGAGTTGTTACTCCAAGGTAGATCTGTCCCAGAAGCATATCCACTTGTAGTAGCAAAACATGGAGGTATTTTCTTGAAAAAACAACATAATATATTCCTTACCAAAATTACATGATGTTATAGAATGTTTATCCTCGTTGACTATCTTATGATTTTGTTCCCAAATAAACATTTTCAAAATCTAGATTCCATGTTTTCTACTAAATATTCTTTAATACCAACTGTAAAGGCCTGACACCAATTTCCTAGAGCTTGTTCCTTATTTAATTACATTGGAATGATTACAAGAAAGTTGTATCCCGATGGAATGAATAGTTTAATAGTTTTTGGAAACCCATATAAGAAGATAAGTTCAACATTACAAAGTGAAAGGAATATATATTTATATATATTCCATTAGAAACATCTATGACTCTAATATTATCTTTGAAATTCATTAATAATTTACTTCTTCATATCCTGGGAAAATTAAACATAATAAAGGGGATATCTCATATGATTAGTAATGGTAATGAATACAGGTGAATATATCATGAACATAATCATTAGGGATGGTGAATTTCTAAAAACACATGCCTTTAAAAAATATACTTGACCACAATATGGAAGGGATATGAGCTGAATAAATTATGCCACAATAAAACATAATAATGGGTATTATACTAGTTAAATAGCCTAATGAACTATCAATTAATAGCTTCATAATTAGGGAATTCATAATACAAAAAATCATAACGATCTGTCATGGCCTGGTGCCAAGACTATAAATAAACATATCTCAATGCCTTGTTTTAAGACTCTAGTTTGTCTGATTATACTTACCAATGCATTGAGGGGTTACAGTAGGCCCCACCCATAACTTACTAATTACAATTCATTCCTAATATTAATTTGGATAAACATAATCAACATATACATTTATATAGACACTAACATATAATATGTAAATAAACTTCCCAAAATATTAAAAATAAACACTAACCATTCGGGGGAATATGGTGAGTGGTATCATGATATCACATCCATATTCAAACTAATAATAAACCATTCAATAAAATATGGTAGATATATCATAAAATATTATCCCAATTGACATAATAATCAATAATAGTGTTGATATAGATGAAAATACTAGTATAAAATCCTTTAGTAATTCTTTAGCTAAATAGTATTTTACTTCAAGAAGATAAGTTATTTTGGAAACATAATTGTATAAAACCCAAAGTTAATTAAGTTATTATTTTCATAACAAATGATATACTATAGAAAAATAATGGTGTCTAAAAACATATAATATAGTTCCCTTAAAAATACATATGATTTTGAGAAATTCCATTAAATCCGGATTGTATTTTAGGAAGAATATTTTAGGATCCTTTAATAACATGTATCAATCCATAATAGAAAGAAGGATTATGATTGGTAAATATTGTTGAGTCAATAAGGTTTTCCTTATGAATTTCCATTCCTTCATGAAATGGGGGAATTTGTTAAGCTATTAAGGTATCCTTATGACATTACCATTCCTTCTTGTTTTAAAAATCACAAACACATTATTTCAAGGAAAACTCATTTTAAACCTATTTTACTTCCATAAGGAAAATTTCCTTCCCAAGGAAATTTACCCTTACCGGGATCTCATTGTTCATATCATAAAATTTCTATGTGTAAAACTTGGATATAGACCAAAACCATAGAATCATATAATACTTAGATATAAATCATTCTGTTTAAGACTCTGAATTCTGGATTCGAACTCTCATGTAGTTCAACTAAGAATTTTGGATACGAAGTCTCATGATGTTCAACTCCGAATTCTGGATACAAACTCTAATGTAGTTTAACTCCAAATTCTGGATACGAACTCTCATGAAGTTCAAACTCCAAATTATTGATACAAAATATCATGAAGGTCAACTCTTAATTTTGATTATGAAAATTCTATGTTCTGACTCTGAGTTCTCTGAATAACAAACTCTGAACTCCTATGAGTTCTGTCTCTGAATTCTCATGAACACTGAATCCGATCATTGCAAGTTCAGGTTCCGAATTCTAATGAATTCAATGTCTGAATTAAATTGAAATTCAAACTTTTCAATTCTATAGAATTCTGGTTCTAAATTCCTACAAAACAGAATCCAAATATTCTTGTATTATAGACTCTGAATTCATTTATTAACATTGTGAACTTTAATATTTTCGTACATTCCAAATATCAGTTTTTTGTTATGCTTTCACATGTTCTATTATAAAATGATTTCGTGCCTTCATTTATCAACTAACCGTTGTTTGAGTGACACATGTACAAGTACCTCTGAAATTCAAGGAAAAATATCACCGTTGGAGGAGGGAGCCGACCGTTGGAGTTGTGCCTATAAATTTGATCTCATTTGAACGATCTTGACAACACTAAGACCTGACTTTTGACATCTATGATTACATGTTGTTGATGTGATTTCTAGAGAGAGAGGCTCTTATAAACTCTCAGGCTTCGTGCAGAAAGTTTTAATGGCTTGTTCAAGCTATGCTTTGTGCGGATTTTATTTGTGTGACTCTGATTGTTACTGTGTATAATCGAGGGATTCCGGGGATTTGAATACAGAGGTGCCGACTACCTGATAGTTGAGGGCTTGTGGGGACTGAAAGATAGACTCTGATCATTGTATTAAGGGCTTACCCTGTTATGGGTAAGATACACTTTCTTGCAAGTATAAATCAGGGAACCTTTATCCGAGATTTTTGGATACCCTTCTCTTGGGGTTAAAAGATTTACTACTTGTTACTAGTTTTGTTTAATGTCTTCCACTGCATTTTGTATTAATGAGGAAAGTATAAATTTATTATACATCCTCATAATTGTAATATGATTATATATGATTCTAAACACTTTAATATAGAATCTTAGTTGTTGTAAACTTTTGTTAAGTTTCATTTTCAGAATCACTTTTCCGGAATCAAGCATGTTTTTAGAACATAGAGGAGTTGTGAATTTTGGTTATATAAAATTTCCATAAGAATTTATTTAAAGAATAAAATTCATCCCCTCTTGTATTTTAGCATCACATACTTATATATTCGATCCTACATTTGGTATTATAGAGTATATAATACTCACATACCATCTCACAATTGGTATCAGAGCGAGGTCTCTAAAATACTTATATTCACTTATAAGTTTTTCGCAGCTCAATGTTTTCGGAATCTGTTTTTCAGAATCACATAGTTCAGATTCATTCTTTTTTTTGTCCAATTTTCCTTGGTTAAGATATTTTCTCCTATTTATAGACTTATACCACTAAAAAGATTCTTATGCCAAAGACTATCTTAAGAATTGAAGGTTTAAATGTTGGTTCTATTGATAACCTAAATCCAACCAGACCTCCTATTTTTTATGGAAATGATTATGAGTACCAGAATGATTGGATGAAGAATTTTTTATTCAATACTGAATTTGATAGATATCTAATGCTGACTGGATATTATAGGATTCCAGATAAGGAATTGAGAACCTTTACAAATTAGGAGAAATCAGAATATCAATCAAAATTCAGAGTCAGAAATACTTTATTATGTTCCATGATTAGGAACATCTACAGTCAAATATCATCGTTTGAAGCTGCAAACAGTATCCGGAAGAAACTTCAAGATATACATTTTGGTAAATCTAATGTCATAGAGACAATAAAAGCTATGTTGAGAGCTGAATACCATTGCTTTACCTCTTTCTATGGTGAACCTATAAGAAAAGTATTCCAATGGTTTATGACTATCCTGAATAGCTTACAATATATGGGAGAAAAAGGTTTGGATGATGAGGCTCTTGTGGACAAGATCATAGATATTATTCCAAATGAATGGGAGTCCATGAGGACAGCTGTTGATGAGAAGAGCAAAGTCAATCAGATTTCCTTAGATGAGTTGTTTGGAAATCTTATTTAGCATGAAACCAGAATGAAGAGAGATGCTGAAAATATAAAGAAGAAAAATGGAAATGGAGGAGTTTCTTTTACAACCACTTCTAAACATATGAAATCCAAGACCCCAGAAAGAGTAACTAGATAAAAGATAAAAAAATTCATTATTCAGTCAGAATCTAGTGTCATAGAAAAGTATGAGAATGAATTTGCTAATCTTGATCGATGAATGAAAAGATTGTAGCTCAAAGGAACCATCAAAATAAATACAAGAATAAATACTATATAGATAATAAAGATGGAGAAGTTACATCTTATTAATGAAAAAGAACAGGTCATATCAGACCTGATTGTCCCTAGTTGAAAAAGAAGGAAACGAAGGAAAGGAATTCAGAAATGGACATGAAGAAGTTTTATCGATAAAAGCACAAGAAAAGTATTAAAGCTAATGATACTTGGAGTGCTAGCTATGGAGATTCTTCAGATAGTGAATCTTATGAATGTGATTTATCAGCACAGAATAATATGGGTTTCATTGCTACTACTTTTTTCCCAAACACAAGTCTTATGGACAAGGTTGGCTCTGCCAAGGCTTTAACAAATTTATCTCTTGATAAGAATTAATATTATGAAAATAGTACTTCTAATGAAGATACTTCATCCTCAGAAAATGTAGAATTTCCTTCATGTGAAGAATTTTCTAGATTTTCCATGTTACATGAAGCATGAAATTGTAAAATTTCTAATAAATTAGACAAGGAAAATACTGGGGAAGAAATTCTTACAAAAGATATTTCAGATCTTTCTAGAGATCATAGAGATAAAGAAGAGCTTTAAAAAAATTTCTAAAAACATTGAGAAATCAAATTATGATAAAGAATAACTTTATAAAGATCTCAAAAAAAAAATTGAAGATAAAAGTTTTTGAGGAAAAATTTAACTCTAAGAAAATGATTCCTGAGGATAGGAATTCAGTCCTCAGACTGAAATATCAAATATTTTCTCTTAAGAAGCTCATTGAAAAATTTACCTATGGTACGGAAAATTTTGACAAGATGTATTCTCAAATTAAACCTAAAGGAAACACTACTGGAGTAGGTTGTATTCCCAGAAAACTAGTTTTCAAAAATAACTATTTTGTTCCTTCTAGACTCTCTTTTTGTATAAGTTTTAATGTGGTGGGCATTGTAAGAAAAATTTATCCTTAAATAGAGTTCAATATCATGGGTTTCATAAAGAAAATTTTTCTAAACAAATGTGGATACCCAAAATTTTGTTATCTAACAATTCTACATCCAAGAAGGTTTGGATTCTGAAAATCTATCTTTTTCTTATTTTCAGGTAAATAGGGAATGTACCAACAATAGTACATGGTACATGGATAGTGGATGTTCTTGAAATATGACTGCTAACAGAAGATATTTTTAAAAGACTATCAAAACAAAAGGAGGAAAATTAACTTTCAGAGGTAATGCTCAGGGTGAAATTATTGGTATAGGCAACATCATTCTTCTTGGAAGGACTTTGATTTAAAATGTTTTATTTGTTAAAGATCATAAGAACAACCTCATTAGCATAGGCCAATTATTTGATGATGGCTACCTTGTGAATTTTAGGAATGATAAGTACTTATTACACAATTCCAAGGAAGAATTTATTCTTTCTGCCAATATGTAAGAAAATGTTTACACAATAAACATAAAATACCTTAGGAGCCAATACGTACCTTGACATAGTGCAATGAAAGATCATTCATGGTTATGGCATAGAAGGTTAGGTCACCGTAACCTTAAAAACTTATGAAAACTCTATAAGAAAGTAATAGTTAATGATCTAACGGAGATTAGATTTGATTCTTAAAAATTTTGTAACCCTTGTCAATATGAAATGCAACATAAATAATGTTTTAAATCAGTTGGTGAAGTCTTAAATACTGATGCATTACAGCTAGAGCATGTGGATCTTTTTAGTCCAACACAAACTCAAAGCATTTGGGGCAAGTATTATGTAATTGTCTTAGTTGATGATTACAATAGATTTATGTGGGTCTAATTTCTAGAAAATAAGTTTGAAGACCTCTCTTATTTCAAAAGTTTTAGAGCCCAAGTGAAAAATGAGAAAAGCCGTCCATTTAAAACTAGCCATCGTGATAATGGAGGTGAATTTCAAAATTCTGATTTTAAATCTTTTTGTAGTAGAAAAGGTATTAATCACAACTTCTCAGTACCCAGAACACCTCAACAAAATGGTGTTGTTGAAAGAAGAAATAGAATTATTCAAGAGATAACTAGAACCATGTTTAGAGAGTATTATGTAGCTAATCATTTTTGGGCTGAACCTGTAAGTACTTCTTGTTTTACTATAAATCGTGTTTTGATTATACTTTTTCTTTATAATACTCTTTATGAGTTATGGAATGGTAGAAAACCTAAACATTCATACATTAAGGTTTTTGGCTGTAAGGTATTCAGAATGAATACTAAAGATAATTTAAACAAATTCTCACCAAAATCCGATGAAGGAATTTTCAGAGGCTACTCCACAACTTCTAAGGCATATAGAGTTATCAATTAAACTACTTGTACTGTTAAAGAGACAATACATGTTAGATTTTATGAAACTGATCATTTTGTTTTTAAACAACCCCAACCTACATCCTCATATGTGTTTTCAAAAATAGATTATCAACCTTTGATAGAAAATCATTCTAATAAGGAAAATGCCCAAGAAGATACTTCTAAAACATTTACCAGAGAGGATTTTCTACACTATGTTGATGAACAAGTTTTACAAAACCCAAACTAGTTGTTTCTAAAGAATCATCCCAGTGATAGTATCATTGGTGATTTCAATCAACCAGTAATTACTAGAAGTTTCTTAAGAAATGAAGTAGAACATCTAGCATTGCTTTCCCAATTAGAACGAAAAAAGCACTGATGAAGCATTAGGTGATGATGATTGGATCAAATCCATGAAATATGAACTAAATGAATTTGAACGGAATAAAGTTTGTACCCTGGTTGAATGACCTAATAAATCTTCTGTTATTAAAGTAAAATGGGTGTTCATAAATAAGTTTGTTGAAAATGGAATCATTTTTAGAAATAAAGCTAGATTAGTTTCTAATGACTATAATCAACAAGAAGGAATAGACTATAAAGAAACCTATTCTCCATAAGATAGACTTGATTCTATTCATATTTTACTTTCCTTTACATCATTCTTCAATTTCAAACATTTTCAAACGGATGTGAAATGTGATTTTCTGAATGGTTATGTTCAAGAGGATGTTTTTGTTGAATATCCTCCTGGATTTGAAGATACAAAATATCCTGATCATGTTTTTAGACATACCAAAGCCCTATATGGACTTAAACAAGCCCTTCAAGCATGGTATAATAGACTTACATGATTTTTTCTTCAAAATAACTATGTTAACGGAAATTCATATCCAACCCTTTTTATAATGATAGACAATAAAAATGTTATGATTGTTCAAATTTATGTTGATGAAAATATATTTGGTTCAACTCAGCAATCCTTAACTGATTCCTTTGGAGATCTAATGAAATCTGAGTTTGAAATGAGTATGATGGGTGAGTTAACAGTTTCCTAGGTTTTCAAATTTCTTAAAAACCATAAGGAATCTATATTTCCAAACATAACTATATTAAATATCTTCTTAAAATGTATGGATATGAAATCTCTAAGAGTATAAGTACTCCCATTAGTACCACAAACACACATGATCTTGATGAAGTTGTGAAACCAGTAGATCAAACATCTTTTAGAGTTATGATAGGAAGTCTACTTTACATGATAACTAGTCGTCCAGACATAATGTTTTCAGTGTGTATATGTGAAAGATATCAATCTAATCCTAAGGAATATCATTTAAATGCATTAAAAATAATTTTTCTCTATTTAATGGGAACCATGGATTTAGGACTATTTTATACTTCTGGAAATGAATTTCTCTTAAACAGTTTTTCAGATGCTGACTTTGGTGGATGTAGAATGGATAGAAAAAGTACATTTGGAACATGCCATTTCTTAAGAGATTCATTTGTTTATTGGTTTTGTATAAAGAAACATTCTATAGCACTCTCCACTGTTGAAGCTGAATATGTAGCATCTATAAGTTGTTGTGCTCAAGTGGTGTGGATGCAACACACACTCACGGACAATGGCTTGAGTTTTACTAAGACTAAAATTTCGTGTGATAACCCAAGTTCCATTTCCCTTAGTAAAAACCTTGCACATCACTCTCGTGAAAAACACATAGATATTAGGCATCATATTTTTTGGGATCACACACAAAAAGGAGATATAATTGTTTAATTTATCGGAACACAAGATCAGCTTGATGATATTTTCACAAAATCATTACCCTCTGATAGATTTGAATACATTAAACATAAGTTAAGAATGATAACCATGATGTAATCTTCCTCTATTAACCTTCTGTTGAACCAATATCCTTACCATAATAAACTCTTTTTCATAGGGGGAGTAAATATGTTATTAATGTTTTTCAAAAAAAAACTTAATTGGTTTTTCAAAAAAAATCATAATGTAAATTTTCGTAATAAATTTTTTCAAAACAATTCATAATAAAGTTTTTATATTTTTTTCCGTAATAAAAACTCTTCAAACCTAAAATTTTCGCAATGAGAATCTTCGGAACGGAAATTTTTCGTAATGAAATATTCGGACATCAATTTTTCTTAATGAAATTCTTCAGACCTGAAATTTTCGTAATAGAATTATCGGATTAGAAATTTTCATAGTGAAGTTTTTTTCCTCGTATTCATTTTTTTGAATCCAAAGTTCTTCATGAAGAATATTCCTCAGTACGAATAATCTTCCTAATAAATCTGATATGTACGATTTCCTTCTTATTTTTTTGTAGTTACTATTACTATTTGTTATTTTCTTTTATTTTTAAAATTTCTCGGATTCAAATTTCCTTAAATTTGAATGTTTTATTTTAAAACTTAAAAAGATCAGATTCAACTGAATTTTTCCTTGAGGATATCATATCAACCATTAGATCAGATCAGACGGTTTCCCAAACATTAGATTGTAATTGGAATTTGAAAGGCCACTTCCATCGCCTATATAAAGGGGACCCCCTCGGGTTGTCCCACATCGGTTTCCAACCTCACGCATCTTGAATCTCTACTCCTCTACAAAAGCCTATTCCGAATTCGTCAGAAGTGCTCAATCCAAATGTCGGTAGAGTCCCTTCTGAGGATATTTCTTCAGTCAAGCTAATGTCGGAGTGGTAGATATATAGGGAGAGTTTGGTACACACAAACTTCTTCAATAAGAATGAATCTATAATTTTTTTTTAAAAAAGCTCAATGGATGGGAAGGTGTAGCCATTTTTAAGACAGGAGGTTCGGATGTAATCTATCCAGATCATCTTATAGAATTCTATGAATCGGTTTCCTTCTTCAAGGAAGATGGTAAGGAACAGTTTTTCTTTTATGAGTTGTGGGAAGATCTATGCACTCTCCTAAACCAGGGCTTCAAGCATAGTGGGGCTATCAAATGAAGGGGAAGAAGAATTTTGATGCCACAAACTACCAGAGGTTCATGTAAGTTTCGTTAAGGTAAAGGCTATGGAATTCCTCGGGCTCAAATATATAAAGGCATCAACGATTTCCCATCTATCTAACAAGAATCAGATTCTATAATTATGGGTTCATTGTCTCATTGTACCGATAAAGGGTTATAAGGACACCCTTAAGAAAAGTGACATGTATATCCTAGACTTTTTAGTAAACCTCAGGAAGGTTAATCTCATGTGACACATCCTCATTACAATTTAGAACATCAAGAATGGAAATCTGAGAGCTCAGATTATAATGTATCATGTGTTGCTCTCAAAGTTGATAGTTTGGTGCGTAGAATCCATAATGATTCCCTGAAGTTCCAAGGCAAGGAATTTCAATGTTATACCTAAAAGTGATGGCACTATTAAGAGGATAAAGGTTGGTTTCTCATAGCAGTTAGGTGAGTTCTATGATCTACCTGAGGAAGAGACAGAAGCCAACCCGGAGAACATTGAAAAAGTTTAACCATCAAAGAAGGCTGGTAGGAAAAGAAAGTTGAAAGATGTGGAAGTTGAAGATAAAAACCCTAGGTATAAGGAAGTCCAATCCTCACCTCCTTTACCAAAGAAGTAGAAAGCGTATCCGGATGAAGTAGTTGCAAAATGGAGGGAATATAAAAAGACTCGAAAAGTAGGGGATCCATAGTTTAGTTTGGATCCTGGTGAGGATAAGGCCAAGAAAGAAAAATCTACTGATGAGATAGAGAAGCTGGCCAAAGTGAAGAAGCTCAAGAAGAATATTTCAGAGACCGAAATTTGTCAATCCCTTCTGAGGGATATAGAAATTGCTTTAGAAAACATTATTTTTTCCGAAGTCTTTTCTGGTGGAATAAATACCAGACTCTGGGAAAGAGGACTCTAGAGAAACAACAAGGGAATACTGTGGAAAAGAAGAAAGATGTAGAAGAAGTATAAGAAGATGAGAGTAGTGGTGCCTCTGATGATGTAATTATGCAAGTTTAAGAGTATCATGAAAAGGAATGTTTTTCAGAGAAATTATCACTTCGAACTTCTCGAGATGGATCTTCAAAACTTGTTACACCTAGAGATGATGAGAAGAGTGAAGAATAAGTCAACAAGCCATCTGAGATAGAGTCACAATCATGACTTTATTCTTACAGAAGATATTGAAGCTAGAGATGAGAAGGAAAAAATTGATGAAGACATGATTGTACAATTATCCGGAAGTGAGCATGAGTCTTTAGCAGAGGAAGATGTTCTGAAAGTTGATAAGGGTATAAAAGTGGTTTTTGACACCCCAAAAAAATATATTATTAGAATGAATGAAGCTGGAGGAACCTCAAAGAGGAATTTCGTATAGTTTGAAGAAGAACCGTCTCCTAGTAAATTGTCTGATTCAGAGTCATCTGCATTGGGATATGATTTTGTAGTACAGTCTATGAATAAGCTGGTGGATACAATTCTGATCTTTCCAGCAATTGAGTCTAAAATTCAGATTCTTTAGCACAGTATGAATCATAAATCAGACTCCATATCTATGGTAATGGTCAAATGTGTGAATATTGAGGCAGAATTAAAAAGGTTCATGATCAATTATGAAGCATACCGAAGTTCTTTCAAGAAAATGACCAAATGATTTAAGAAGATTGTTTATGATATAGAAGAGAATGACCAGTTTTAGGAAGATGATAAAGAGGCTTTTGATACCGAAGATGGAATGATCAAGGATCTTAAAAACTATTTTCAGGAAAAGCTATGTCTAGAACAAAGTACTCGGAATCAAGAGGTGAATGATCTGAAAGGGAAGATGAGTTATATTATTCAAATCTTGAAAATAGAGAAGGATCTCTAGAGCGAGATACAAGAAAATATTTTGAAACAAGATGAATTTATGATTGCTCAGGAAGAGGTCATCAAGGCATAGGAAGACAAGATCAAGGCATTAGAAAACCAAGCTATGGAAGGTCATAATGAGCTGAAAATGTTGAAGATCATTATGAAGAAGATAATTCCCATGAAAAAAAAACCAAAATAAATTCCACTCTAATATTTTGTTGTATTTTTTTCCTTGTACTAACTCTTCAAATCTTAATGGAATTATTCTTTCCATTTTTGTCTGGCTCTCTATAATAATATTTCATGTTCTATATTGTTTTTTCATTCCCTCAAACTCTTTTTTGAAAATCACAGAAGGGGAGAAGGAGAAAGAACTCAAAAAGGGAGAGGGAAAAGTCTAAAAGGGGGAAGAAAAAGATATCAATGTAAAGATAAAATATCCCTTAGTAAGGGGGATCTTATTGAAGGGGGAGCTTCTCATTAATAATATTTCATCATTCAAATGAAAATTCCCATTTTGGAAATCTATAATATGATCCTTAGAGTTCCAAAGCCTAAGGGGGAATTAATCGTATACACCATTTTCCATAAACAAAGGTAGATAAGCATTAATTTCAATGTAAAAGAATTTTTTTAAGACCTTATATTGTATTTTGTAAGGATGTTTTTGTTTTCCAGCAAGGGGGAGATTGTTGAGTCACAATGGTTTTCCTTATGAATTATACTTTCCTCCATGAAAATGGGGAGATTTTTAAGTCATTAAGGCATCCATATGACTTTACCATTCCTTCTTGTTTTAAAAATCACAAACACCTTATTTCAAGGAAAAACTCATTTTACCCCTATTTTACTTCCATAATGAAAATATACATCCCATGAAAATTTACCATTACAGAGATCTCATTGTTCTTGTCATAAATTTTCTAACTGTTATACTCAGATTGAGACCAAAACCTCGAAATCATATAATACTTACATATGAAGCATTCTGTTTAAGTCTCTGAATTCTGGATACGAACTCTCATGTAGTTCAACTCCAAATTCAGGATACGAACTCTTATGAAGTTCAACTCCGAATTCTGGATTTGAACTATCCTGTAGTTCAAATTCGAATTCTGTATACAAACTCTCATGAAGTTCAAACTCTGAATTTGGGATACAAACTCTCATGATGTTCAACTCTAAATTCTAATTACAAACATTCTACATTCTGACTCTGAGTTCTCTGAATAACAGACTCTGAACTCTTATGAGTTCTGACTCCGAATTCTCATGAACTCTGACTCCAAACATTGCGAGTTCAGGTTCCGAATTCTAATGAATTCCAATTCTGAATTTCCTTGAAATTCAGTCGCTAGAATTTTATAGAATTCAGGTTCTGAATTCCTAAAAAATAGAATCCTAATATTCTTGTATTATAGACTCTAAATTCATTTAAAAACATTCTGAATATTCATATTCGCTTACATTACAAATATCGGTTTCTGGTTATCCGTTCACTTGTTCTAGTATAAAACGATGTCGTGCCTTCAGTTATCAACAAACCGTCATTTGATTGACACATGTACAGGTCCCTATGAAATTCAAAGAAAAATATGATTGTTGGAGGAGGGAGCCGACTGTTGGAGCAATTCCTATAAATAGGATCTCATTTTAATGATCTTGACAACACTTCGACCTGACTTTTGACATCTGTGCTTACATGTTGTTGAAGTGATTTCTAGAGATAGAGACTCTTATAAACTCTCAGGATTTGTGCCAAAAGTTTTAACATCTTGTTCAACCTTTACTTTGTACGGATTTTCTTCATGCAACACTGATTGTAGATGTATACAATCGAGGACTTCCGGGGATAGGATGACATAGGTTTTGACTACCTGATAGTTGAGGGCTTGCAGGGATAGAAAGACAGACTCTGATCTTCATATCGAGGGCTTACACTGGTGTGGGTAATTCAGACTTTCTTGAGTGAATAAATCAAGGAACCCTTATCCAAGGTTGTTGGATACCATTATCATTGGGTTAAAAGATTTACTACTTGTTACTAGTTTTATTTCAAGTTTTCCGCTGCATTTTTTATTGATAAGGAATGTATAACATTCTTATACTTCCCAATACTTGTACTCTGATTATATAGGATTCTATATTATTTAAGGTAGAATCTTAGTTGTCGTAAAATTTTGTTAAGTTTCATTTCGGGAATCACTTTTCTGGAATTAAGAAAGTGTTAAGAACATAGAGGTGTTGTAAATTTTGGTTACATAAAATTTCCTTAAGGATTTTTTTAAAGAATGCAATTCACCCCCCCCCCCCCCCACTCATGTATTTGAGCATCTCATAATTATATATTCGATCCTAAATTTGGTATTATAAAGTATATAATACTCACATACCATCTCAAAAATATATATATAATTAAAATATAATTTATTATGAGTTGATAATAATTTAATTGGGATTAAGAAATACAAATAGTAACGTGGAAGAAAATGGAGGTTTGGGTAGAAAACCCTTAACTTATGCCTAAATATGTCCTTCTCTTGAACTTAAGGTCATCGAATATGAAATTAGAATTTTTAATAACATAAATAATAACCTATCAGACATTTAATTAGTTTATAATAATTTTAATAAGTTCATTTATTCCATTAATTTTAGGTAATAATATTGAATTCTGCCACTCCGGAGTGTGTGTTTCCTTGATTTTCACAATTTCTAAACTTCAATATAAGTGTGTATGTTCATGTGTAATGGATATAATTCTCCAAAATTTAATTTATATATTATTGATTAAAATAAATAGGTGTTAATGGTTATATATATCATTTGGTTACATGGTTCGAGTATGAATCATTGGATGGAATATTAATGAAAATCACATATATTATTTGGGCAGTATTTCTATTATTACAGACATGTTTTGTCCTATAAATTAATATTATGTACATATAAACCTTAATTAATATTAATTTGGATATAATAAATATTTTATAGTATGGTTTAACTATTAAATAGATTAATGACTTATATTTAAAAATAAATTTTAGAATGAGAATTCATCATCCATGAAGGTTGTGAATTGGCACCTCACAGATGATGATTTCATTTATAAAATAAAAGATAGAGAAAGATAGTTAGAATATTGATAGTGTTTATTAAAATAAAATGATATAAATTATATTATATAAATGATATTGGAGTTATCAATATCATTTGGATAGATTAGGTGAGTAGAGGATAACAAAGAAATCAATATGAAATGAAATTAAAAGAAAGAAGATGTGGATTTACCTCTTGAATACACCTCTATGAGAACCTCTTTAAAGCAAGGGTTTTTTGTCTTTATCTAAGTACAGGGGATCCTAGACGTGGGGAGGTTCTAGGGAAGATATTTCGGTAGAATACTGATGTGCTTTAGTTCTTATAGGAGTGAGGAGAAGAGTGACTGATGGGTGGATTTTAAGTGGAGGAGAGGATTTATTTGATATTATTTTAATCATTATTTTATTATTTTGGATCATGACTATGAATAATCATGATTCTCATGACTAAAAAGAGTAATAAGATCATGTGTGTGCAAAACAATGAACATTTACCTTAGCCATGACTCAAGCATGATGCAGAAATTCATTTATAGGGCATATTTCGTAAATTATCGAATTTCCCTATTCACAAAAATTCATGTAATTCAGAAAAATACTAAAAATTCACCCAAAAAATTTCTAAAATATAGAATTTAGAAATTAACTCAATTTTTTCAAAATAATTTTCTAAATATGAGAAATGAAATTTTGAAATAAAATCATTATTTACATGAAAAATACATATTTTTAATTTAAAATTCATTTTATAATACATTCAAAAATTAACTGAGGTCTCAAAAAATTATCCAAAAATCATAGTACAACAAAATATTTCGTTCTGAATACATATTATGAAAATGAGTTTTTTAATTTATTAATTTAAAATTCTAATTAAATATTTATTGCTCAAAAAAATACCAACAATAAATTGTTATTTTTTAACATATTCTATATAATTTATAAGGTTCCTAAATTAAATTAATTGATAAATATGTAAGGTTACTATTCCTAAGGGTACATTGATATTCATTAGGGTGTGTTACTATTTATAATGGTGGGTTACTATTCATCAAAAATTTAATTTCATCCTATAATAATCTAAATATCTTACTGATGGAAATTTTTTAAGTCAGTTTTTTGAAATTCAAATCATAGAAATGATAAAAAATTGTGAATTCTAGAGGGGTTATAAAAAATGATGTTTTATAGAGACTCGATTTTTCATGTCATTCAATATTATATTTATTTATAAATCCTTAGGTTGTTACATATGACTTATGATGTCATCCTTGGTATGGACTATTTATCCACAGTCCATATCTAGAGTGACTGTTTTAGGCACACAATGTGGTGGGTCCACGAGGATGGGGTCAGGTTTTCCTTTTTCAGTGAAAAGGAAACCCTAGAAGGGATGGATGGACTCTCATGTAGTTGGGTGAAACCAATCACACACCAGTTGGATTTCATGAACGTCAGTGTAGTGGATGAGATGAGACCACAGCTTCATGTAGTGGTGGATGAGTAAGAGGAAGTCATTTCAGAAGATGTTCCAATATTAACTCCTCATGGGGAGGTAGGTTTCTACATATATGTGGACCCCATGATGTCACTGATATCAAAACATTCATATCAGATGGATCCTATTGAGCTTCATGACTTAATGGTACAACTGGAGGAATTACATAGAAAAATCTTTGTGAGACCTGGTGTTTCACCCTAATCAACCCCAGTGTTACTTGCAATAATTTAGACAAGATCTTGAGGTTTTGTGTGGAATTCCATCGCCTGAACCAGGTGACCATAAAGAAAAAGTATCCACTACTGAGGATTGATGACCTATTTGATCAACTGAAGTGAGTGATGTGGTTCTCGAAGATATAACATAAATCTTTCTATTAGCAGCTTCGAGTATGGGATGAGGACATCCCCTAAATGGATTTGATATGTTGGTATGGACACTAAGACTATATAGTGATGTAGTTTGGCATAAATAACTCCCTAGAAGATTTCATGGGACTCATGAATATGATCTTTCATCCTTACATAGACTGGTTCATCGTGGTTTTCATTGATGAAATCTTGGTGTACTCAGCATGCGAGCAGAAGCATGTGATACACCTAGAGATGGTCCTGGTCACACTCTGAGATAACCATATTTATGGGAAGCTCTCTAAGTGTCACTTATTAATTTCGGATGTCCAATTTCTAGGACATTTCATTTTAGAGGATAGAGTTGTAGTAGATCTGGTGAAGATTGAAGCGGTTCTTGTTTTGGAGTAACCCAAGAGTGTTACCGAGGTGTGGAGTTTAATTGGTTTTGTTGTGTACTATAGGAGGTTTGTACCATAATTTTATAGAGTATAATCACTGTTGAAATCCTAGACATGGGAATGGAAGACTTTCATGTGGAATGAGAAGTGATAGTAGTGATTTTAGGACCTAAGGTAGAGATTGATGAGTCCTCCCATGATGAGATTACAGGAAGAGGTTGTTGATTATGTAGTGTTATGTGATTCATCATGGTTTGTTCTTGATTGTGTCCGGATGTAGTGGAAGTGGTGATTGTATACAGTTTGCGATAATTAAGGAAAAATGAGTAGAACTACATGACCCCTGATCTTGATCTAGTAGTGATAGTTTTTTCATTGAAGATGTGGTGGAACTACCTTATGGGCAAGCAGTTTCTCATCTACTCAGATTATGCAATTCTCGAGTATATCTTCTCTCCGAAGTATTTGAACATTATATAGAAGCATTGTCTATATTTCCTCTAAGACTATGACTTCAAGATAGTGTAATATCCTGGGAAGGGGAACGTGGTGGTAGATTATCTCAGCCATAGTTTAAGTATACAACTAATAAATGAGGAATCAAAGATGTTAGCATCATTGTATATATCCTTTTTGGATAGTGATGGAGTAGCTTATGTTGATACAATGCTAGTAACCCCTCCACTATTATAGAAAGTCAGGGAGTCATATCATGGAGACACTGATTGTGAGACTTTACGTTATTAGATTTTTATAGGGAATGCACCTAATGGAAATTCGGATGGTGGGGAGCATATATTTCACTTAACAGTATGCGCAGTATTACCAGTAATGTTGTGTGAAGAGGTCTTGAGGGAGATCAATACTTACCCTTTAGTGGTGAATCTAGTATTTAAAAATATGTATCAGGATCTCCAATGTTATTTCATGGATCCTTGGAAAAAGAAGGTAGTGGCAGGTTCATTTCTCGGTGCATCATTTGTCAACAAGTGAATGTTGAGCACTAGGTTCCAGCGAGCTTGACCAAACCACTTGTGGTTCTAGAGTTGAAGCGGTATGGGATATATATGGACATCATGATGGGTTTACCACAAATTTACATGTTATATGATACCATTTGGGTGATCTTGGACCGACTCACCATGGTGTCCCACTACCTACCGGGTCTTGAGAATATCTGAGTAGAGAGCCTGGGATGCCTCTACGTGCATGAGATATATCGACTCCATGGAGTCCCATCTATGATAGTCTTCAAGCAGGATTCTCTCTTTACATTTTGGTTATGGAATGGGTGGGAATAGGAATTTGGGACTCACCTACAATTCATCATGAAGTTTCATCCCCAAACGAATTGCCAGATAGAGGGGACCATCTAGGTTTGTGAGGACGAGCTACGTGATTGCATTACATACATTGTAAATAATTGGGAGGATCAACTAACTTTGGTGGAGTTCACATACAATAGTAGATACCACTCCACCATTGGTACGACACCATTTGAGGCGTTGTATAGGTGACCAAGCATTTCACCACTATACTGGATGGACCAGGGAGAGTCAGCACTCACGGGTCCATAGTTGGTACGGGCTACCACTAAGAAGATGAAGTTCATCCAGGAATGGATAAAGACACCTAAAAGATGGCAGAAGTCCTATGTTTATAAGAGGCGATGACCTCTGGAGTTAGAGGAGGGAAACTATGTGTTCCTTTGGGTCACATCTCGATGGGGATTACATATATTTTGATGGGGTGGCAAGTTATCTTCAAGATATATCATCCCTTTTCAGATTCTATGTAGATTTTTATAGGTAGCGTACAGCCTAGATATACCCATATAGTTCTATAGGGTTGATGATGTCAGCCACATGTCAGAGCTAAGGAGGTAAATGCATGGTTTATCACACGCCATAGACTAGGGGGAGCTAGAAATTGATAATGGGGAGAATTTTTTGAATTACCCATAAGAGATTGATGAACGATAGTATAATATACATTGTCTGCGATCAATTCCTATGGTGCACATTCTTTAGAAGCACAGGAATCTCTTGGAAAGCATTTGGGAGTGGGAGTTTGTGATTCGTGCTCAATACCCAAATATTTTAAAGTAGACTTTTTTTAATTCAGGGATATAAATACCAATGCTGGGGAGAATGTAATGAGTCAAATTTTCTTCAGTTTCATTTTCATAATTTTTTGGAGAACATTCTGAGACCATGCACAGTGACGGTGTGCTATTTTGAGGCCTGAGGTGCCCGGAACAACTGAGAAAAAATTCGATCTTTTTAAATTCAAGTGCACATAACTTTTCTGACAAACATAAATAACTCTAAAATGAGTGCCCGTACCTGAAATATGAGGGAACCATTGATATCAAAGAAGTGGCTCCACCCTAGGAACAACCTAACATTGGTTGGTGCTAGTCATCAATAGAAAATTTCACCAGGGGCGTATCTGTAAATAAAATAATTAAAAAAAATATATTTTATTTTGAAATCCTAATAACTCATTGTGGGAACTCATATTAGGAATCCGATACCACCGTTGAAATCATAAGGTGGTGTTTCACTTAGGTGAGGTCAAACATCGGTTGGTGCGAGTCTGCTACAAAAGTTAGTTTTTTCATGTGAATGTCATTTAATTATTTTAATAAAAATATTTTATTTGGATGTTATGTGTTCACACAGTGGTGGTTTTCATTTTTAATAATCCATGTTAGTTGAATTTAGGTTTTTCTCTATAACCCTTTAATTTTACACAGGCAAATATAATAAATCTCTCTCCCAACGATGAATGTCAGTAGATCAAGGATCGAGGACGACACAGAACCCCATTCTTCACCCATGACATATCCAACCTCAAGGTAGGGTGTCAATATCTTTGTGACTTCTTTTCCCCCTCTTAGAATCAAATTAAATACATGGAGAATCCGACGAATAGGTTTATCAAAGGATTGATCATTCTTGCAGGATGGATATTTATTACAAGAATGAAGGGAATAGATCTTGGTGATTATTGTGATATTGGTTTCTACATGATCTCGCTAAAATGAATGGATCAAGGAAAAATGAACAAGTCCATGTTCTGTTCTTTAGGTGTTCATGTGCATAATCCCTCTCCCATAAATCTATCATGTTTTTCATGCATTCTTAGACCTTGGAAACCCTACATGAACAATTAATCATTGAATTATTGATCCATGGCACAACAATATGTGACTGAAGTTTGTGATTTATGATGGCAGTGCAGAGTTGCAATATGAGCACAGCAAGTAGGAAGCATCTCAAAAAATATTCAATGATGAACATAGAGTGGACCAGTGGGAGGCCAGGTTCCGGAAGGGTCCAAAACTGTGGTCTAGTATGACCATGTTAAGGGAGGATCTCTTGGCAGCGTATGCCATGGGCGGCAGATATGAGCAATGATAAGAGGCCACAGAGGTAGCTATGGCATGATGTATCTCAGAGGTCGTGTTAGAGGATTACCTTGAGACAATGGGGATGCAGGACTAGGGGATAGATACAGTGTCACACACATTGAAAATGGTGAACAAGTTGACCGGGAGTGCACAATAGAGCCATGTATAGAAGGAGTCGGCCCGCATGTGGCTGGCCGGGTTGGGTGAACCGGACTGCTCTGATGGCCCCATCGGCTGGACAATGGTCTCGCGGCCCATTAGGCAAGGGCAGACCGATTGAATCAGGATAGGTCTGGAAAACTGTTTTGGTTGTATCGTTCATATTGTGTTGGGATAGACCCAGACCCGACCTGACCATTTTTACTAAATTGGTTGTATAATTCAAATTTTGTGTCAGTTTGATGAGAAGTTTGTAGTGTAGTAAACTTTGTGACGAGGTGGTACTTTTAAGATACTCTATGTTAATTTTTTAGGAAATTGGTTTATGACCTAATGATGTGAGGCATAGGTTCTCCTGGAACAAGAACACTACAAGTTGAATCATATGGATGGTTGTGACTATGTAATCTTTGTGACTATGTGACTTGAGAGCTGCATAACCCATCGATGCTCCTTGTTCTATCAATTCTCCATGATCCATCGATGCTCCATGCACCATCGGTGCTCCATGCTATGTCGCTGCTTCAAGTTCCATTGACGTCCCAGACTCCATCACTACTTCAGTCGCCACTGACGGTATGTGCACCACAGACGCTCCATGAACCATCAACGCTCCATGTTCCATTGATGCTTTGTGATCCATTCACTCTCTTTCTACTATTTATTTTCCATGCACCTCAAAGACATCTAGTGTCATAAGGAGTGGGATATCTGTGGACAACAACTAGAAATCTATCACTTTGTTCTTTACACATATACATGTGTGAGTAAACGGTATTGACTATACATCAGGTGTTTCATTTGTGACTCAATTCATGTGTTTCCTTTTGGATGTTCCTTATACTATTCTTAGTTTTTTTCATTTGTGGTTTTGGAGTTCTTGATGAGTATTGTTTTACTCACCCGTACACAGGCTATGCCCTCAAATTTCAAGTCTTATGCAACTGATGGAGTCCTTAGTGGAACGGGGTTATGTGGGGCTTAAAGAGATGCCTGATAAACGAGGTGTGCTACAACCACTCTATACTGCTATTTCTATACCTACTCATCAGGTATTGTTTTCTGCAGACGAATTTCTGGTGCATGTACTTTTCATTTTGGTCTGTCTGGTATTCATGCCCAGTTTCCTTTTCAGTTTTTGTACTTCCCTACTCTATAATTGGTATCTTAGGGGTATGCATGCTGGTTTACATAGTGTTTTTAGAACATCACTTTTGTTATTGTAAATTTTTGTGTGTGTATAGGTACTTAAGAAAATGCCTCTCAATTGGTGTATATGCCCACTCAGTGCTAGTCTCCAACCCATGGACTATTAGAGGTGGGATTGTGTAGTCACAGTACATGACCTAGGGGACAGTTCATGACACCACTAAAAAAAATTGTATTAATAGATATAATATTTATTTAATTATATATTTAAAATTTTTAATTCTATTTAACTGTATAAATAAATTAGATTAAAAAATAAATTTTCTGTTAAAATTATGTTTTTTTCATTAATCATAAAAAAATGAAACTTACTAGAAAAATATAATAAATTCAAACAAAGTAAATTTTGATAATAATATTTCAAAAATGAGGTTTTTTAAATAAAATCTATAAGTGGTTAAAAATATATATTGGAAGTTAATTCATGATTAAAATACGGTTGCATTAATTTTAAGAAAAATAAATTTTCAATTCAAAAAATTTGATTTATTCATACCTTATTCCAATAAAATATATTGTATTAGTGTCAAAAAATATTAGTGAATATATAACATATAAATTTTATAGAAAGAAATGATCCAAACTGGTTGATTAATTTATTGTTATAAAAAAATTATACATAAACAAGTAGTTTTCTTAGAGAAGGATTTTCTTTATTTTTGAATAGTTATTACATTAATTTATAACATATTTAAAACAAACGGATTACTTTTTTAAACAAGTGAAAATAATATTTTCAAAATTTAGTTAATATTATTCATATGTTCAATTCCAACAGCTAGGTGGTAACAAAAATAATATTTTAATAATAATATGAATAATATTTTCTAGTTAAGTAAAAATCTTCCTTGTGTGTACGGAAATATATCAACGTAACTCAGTATTCTATGTTACACAATCCAAAAATAATAAATAATGTTCCACAATATAATCTATGTTTTACATGTGGTGAAATATTAACTCAGTGTCACCTGAAACACAATCCAAAATTTGTGCTTTCATATAACATAGTCTATATGAAAGCATTCATGAAATGATGAATATTGAACAGAATAAATTAATTCAAAAAATTATATTTTAAAAAATCTTGGGTTTTTTACTTTCACCCCCCTATAAATTTAATTTCACCCTCAAAATTAATCTGGGATACCAAAGGTTTAATAACTAAAATTTCATTTCATAGAATCCCACATCATAAAAATGAATACAAAAACATACATTGAAAAAGAATGTCCAAATAATAATAGTTACCCAAAGTAACTCGTAACTCGATTTCCACAATGAAGAATATAGGTGGAATGTGAAAATATGGACATGGAAGTGAAATCTAACCATCAAGTTCTGGTGGAGAGTGAAGGAAACAAGGTCAGGATAATGTCAATGAACATAGAGCTGTAAACCAAAGTGTCTTTAAAACATTCATTGATCTCATCAAAAATGATGATAAGAGGCCATAATATTATTTCAAGGAAGTATTCATAAAGATGATAAATTTTTACAATAACACGAACTTACTTGATCTCATTCCATTTAATATGCCCAATATCACCTTAGATTTATGAATTGATCAATTTACACTTCATCTCTAACTATAATATATAAATTAGGATGTGTTATCATTGAGGCACTAACTGATCACTATATCCATAAGTAGAAATATAATTCATTCCATCTATCTTTAGAAAAAATTATTATCACATGTCATCGAATATTAATAAATTCTCATGTGGTGAGATAATAATTTAATCACTAAACCCTTATCTAATGCTTATGTTAAACCATTACATACATGGTTATCCTCACAACCCTTTCAAAAGATGAAAATAAAAAAATAGAAAGAATGTCACTAAATTTCAAAATTCATCTTGTCATTGATCACTCATATATCATAAATTACCTCTTGGTTTTCACATTACGAACATGTGAATTCCATCATCATTTATTCTTTCAAATAATGGTAATAACTTGAATTAAAATTAATCCTCATTGAAACCCGATATGATTTATTCTTCCAAATATTATTGGATATATTCCTCAAATCCAAAAATATTGTAAACATGATAAATTATAAAATATAACACCATTAAAAAAATCAATTCCATTGTAATCAGTACTATCATATTTACATTATCTATATTAGTCATCTCCTAATTCAAGATAAAAATAATTTCCTAAAAATAATGAACATATTAATTGTTAACTTACCTTAATCAAAACATCCCCTTTACATTAACTAGATTTTCAATTTCATCAAAAAATTCAATATATTTCAAAATCATCATAATGGAAAACATATACTTCATGATTCATATAACATAATTCTTTATTGACAATACATATACACATCAATCATCCAAAATTATACTTAAACCATTACACATGCTTATCATTTTTTTCCTAAATTCATTATTCCTATAATATGAAATTTGAATCATTTATTAAGTTTCATCGACATAAATATAATCATTCTTCTTATGTTTAATGTAAAAGGTACTATTACAAAATACCAGGCCTTTCATATGTCATTCATAGTCACTTTATTTTCAATAGTGTAACCACTACCAATGACACCTTCCTGATTAACTTAATAATATCTCCACTTAATAAATCTATTTTAACAATTCCCATTCCTTCCACATATAAAACATTCTATGTTAACCCGTCTTTACAGTTCCCACCATAAACTAAAAATAGAAGCATAGTGTGAGCAATAGTTATCATAGCAGAAAACCACATAATCATGACAAATTACATATTGCATGTATAAATCATGATAAATTATTTTAAATATATAACACCTTAGACATATCCTTATATTAATCCCTAGAAATGTCCTTAAAAATATCCATAGTTATCTAAAAATACATTTCACATCGTAGTTTCCAAAGGTTAACTATATCATTCCTTTTATACCGACTATAGAGGCCCAAGAATGTATATTCCATCATTTTAGATGAATATTTAAAACATTGTAAAAGTATGTGCTTGTGGTATATAATTGTTTATTGTATTTGGAAACTATAAATACATTCTTATAATTTGGTGAAGGATATTCATCTTCTCCGATAAAAATATTACCCTTTAGTACTCCTTAAATCATTTATTCATAACTTTGGGAATGGAAACATAAGAAAGGATAGCTTACATGCTCAGTAAGGGTAAAAATAAAGAAGATATTTAAGAATAATGTGGACAGAAGGGAATTTTATCATGAATATTTCATTTTAGGATCATAATATATATATATATATATATATGATACTCATGAGTTATGGAATAAATATTGGCAGTTCATAATACATGAATCATAAGGAAATCAATGAAATTGAGTCCTCAGATAAATTGATTGAAATAATATATAGAATTTTTGAATAAATGTAAGAATATAAAATAAATCCTTATAATTAAAGGATCATGGCCAAAAAATATCAGGTTACCTCATGGTTGATATGCCAAATGGGAGGGCCACACCACCATCAACAGTCATAGCACTTTCTTTATAGTGGTTCTCTTTATACGTTCTACACATAATAGAGCAATGCTACTGAATTTTTCCCATTATTATAATATGAGATATACATATTTACACAAAAAAATTGAGGGTGATATTGTAACACCACAAACCCAGTTATCTTGAGTTGGTGCATTATTAAATAACATTGGAATGATACAGGTAAATCATGTCCCTAAATACTAATCAGTTTAGTAGCCATGGAAGCACTAGATACATTCATAAGTTTTACATTACATTATAAAATGAAAAACTACAACAACATTGTCTCCATATAACACACTCATATCCCTTTTACTATACCTGTAGATCAGTCATAATATTCTCCTTTGCATCCTGGGAAAAATAAAACATAAAAAGGGGTGAGCTGGGATGCTCAGTAAGGATTACAATATAGCGGAAGCTTTCATAGATAAGAATAATAATTTAAGATAATGTATAAGACTAAAAAAAGCCTTCTAAAATTAAACTTCATCATAATATAGAAAATATAAATTAAAATAATGTCATTTACTAATTCACGTGGATATTCTACTATTTGAATAATCACATGCAACATCAATAGCCAATTTCATAATCATGGAATGCATAATTCCAGACTTCATAACCACATAGTCAAGGCCTTGTGCCAAGAATACAAATAAGATTTTTTCAAGGTCTTTTGAGAAGACACTAGATTGTCTCATGAGACCTACCAATGCATCGAGGAGCTATAGCGGGCTCCACCCATCACTTACTAAGTCTAATGCATTCCTCATATGAAAAGGATTACAAATAACATAAAAATTCATATTAAAACTAGCATACGAAATATAAATACTTTATCTATAAACCATGAATGGTGAAAAAATAACACTTCCACAGTCCAACATATCACAGAACCTTCAATACATTATGGATGTTTTGTATCATAATAAATAAACTTCAAACAAACTTAAAATCCATCAAAGGATGTTGACATAGATGAAGTCAATATTTTTTTAAGATAAATATCTCATTCTATTTTGAAATATTTTAAAATTCATATAATTATAAAAGAAAACCTTTTTTGAAAATATTCTTATAATTTTGTATGGGAATATTTGATAATGTTATAATGGAAGAAAATAGTCACACCCGCCGTATAAGATAAAAATACATTCTTACCTTAATTTTTTCAAAAAGGTTATAAAGTACCTGGTTTGGAAAATGACGGAAATATTCCTTTATAAACATATTATAAGTAGTCAAATAATGGTATAAATGACATTAACCCTGTAACGTCCCTATTTGGAGTGCCACTCAGTGGGTTCCCCAATCCCAGTTCGCCACATGTCCTCAAGTTCATTTCCCCAAACACCAGAGGCTGCCGACTAGCAGCGAGGGCCCAGGTCTTATAGTTGACAAACTATGCCCTCATTTGTCAAAGTGTACTGTATCATAATGAAATAAAACATACAACAACAGCAGAAGAAATAAACCACAAACAACTGAGATAAAAAACTACAATAGAAATAACCAACCAGTATATTAATAATGGTTAAATATGCCTCAAATTCTATGAAAGCAGCCCGAACATGTTACACAACAATACAGTAGAAGTACAAGAACTGAAAATCAAAACTGAATAAAACAGCCTGTAGCATTGTGAGCCTCAGCCTGGTCCCATGATCCCCTAATCCTCAGTAGCAATCAATTACCTGTATAGGGACTCCTGCCCCTATCAACAACTGTAGCAGTATAATCTGTTTGGGAAGAAAAGCATGAACCAAACAGGGTGTGAGAAATAATTCCCAATAGGCACCCACCAAAGGCTCGTGCCCATCTGTGTGAAAATATTCAACAAAAATGTGCATTAGTAAAAGAAATAACTAAGAAGTACTCAAAAGTGACTACCTTAACCAGTTATATTTCCATTTTAATCCTTCATTTAACCATTTAATATTTAGAAAACACCACAATGAATTTCTAAGTAAGCAGCTAGCATCCTAAAACATGTAAAATATTACCCTAAGGTAATTAGAATCCAACCCACATGTATTTCCCTCTGGCGTAACAAAAATTTACCTCAGGCATAGGAAGTGTTTCCCTCAGGCACATAATTCAAGCCCTAATGCACGAAATGTTTCCCTTAGGCGAAATAGGATGTTTCCCTCAAGCTAATACAGTCATGCCCTCATGATATAGTAAAACACCTCTCTCAGGCATAAGAAAAACACCGCCCTCCGGAAAAAGTATCCAGCCCATTCAAAACATATAAACATGAAATTTACATACAATTCCTCTCAAGTCAAATGTAATACATAATTAAATATGGCATACCCCCGGGTATCCTGGCCAAACAGCTTAACAGAGGAACGCACACCTCGGGATGGTCCTGGATCCAAGCAATGATCCCAAACAAATATTTATTATCACAATTAATTACCTATTCAATTATAAGTATTTAAAATAGCTATGGCCTCAGCTAGATGACACCCCAAAATGGGTTCATAGCACAAAAAATTCACAAAATTCACAGTAGTTTGAAAATAAACACCAAGCCACCTACCTTTTACACCCACGAACGATATACGTGAACGAAGATCCTTGATTCATCCTAGAATTACGTAGATATGAGGAGAATGAAAACCTCATTCAAACTTAAATATCGTCGGTATGGGAAATAATTGGTAATAACCACTCTAGGAGAAGGGAGAACTCACCCGTGCGGTTCCATGGAGATTGACGGTGCAAAATACGGATTCCCAACGTGTGCTTGGTGGGTCTCCAATGCTCCGGCATCCCTCTACCGCTCCTTCTTCACGTTTTAAGCCTTCCCTGTGAACAGGGGAGGCTACTGCCCATTTTAAGCTAAAAACACAAAGTACACAGCATGAATTTCCAGGTACATGACATGTACTTCCCATTTTTTAACTATTCCTCTACCAGTTTCCCACCAGCGTGGCATTTTTCATCTGCCGACATGAATACACGGCGTATCTTCTTGAGTACATGGTGTGTTCTGTCGCACAGCTGGCCACCGCCTTACTATTTGCCTGCTGACTGACTACACGGCATGTAAAGGACCACTACACGGTGTGTAGTCGGTTTCTACACCCTTCATCACCGACATGGCCAGCCACCCCGTGTACTCATCCCACACGGACGAAAGTACATGGTGTGTGGAAAAGTACATGGCGTGTACTTCAAAAATTTAGTATTTTTTCCCATTTTCCTTATTTATTCAAATACACTTAAGGAAAGGAGAAATGAAGAAACTTCTACCTCAAAAATAATAATCGGGTTCTTACAAACTTCCCCTCTTAATGCAATTCATCCCCGAATTTCCATTTCAATGGTGGAGAAGATATATTCGTGAATAACTCCGGCCACTGAGCATGTATGTGGGTCTCCCCCTCCCTGGTTTCATCCTGCACATAGCCATACTTCCATTGAACACATACGAGAGGTACTGACTATCCTCAGAGAACCTTCGTGCTCTTATCAACAATACGAATCAAATTATCTTCAAAGGACGCATCTCCCTCCAGCTCAAACTCCTTGAGATGAATTACGTGAGATAGTTCTGAATGATAGCGGTGAAACTGAGATACATGGAAGAAGTCGTGCATGGATCGGTACCTCTGAGGTAACTACAACTGATAGGCAACCAGCCCGACTCTCTCCAGAATCTCAAATGGCCCCACATACCTCGGTGAATGTTTAACCTATCTCCTGATCTGTCTTTGTCCCAACCTTGGCGAAACATGCAAGAAAACCTGATCCCCAACCTTGAACTCTAAAGGTCATCTTTGGCGATCAATATAAGACTTCTGACGAGACTCTGTGGTAGCGATCCACTTCTGAATCAACTGGACCTGCTCAGAAGTCTCCTGCACAAGACGTGGTACTAGTAAAGCTGCCTCACCTGCCTCTAACCAGAACAAAGGTTATTGGAATGTCCTACCATATAAAGCCGCGTAAGGTTCCATCTCTATAGTATCCTGAAAACTTTTATTATAGGAAAACTAGACTTGCGGTATATGCTTCTCCCAAGAGCCCCCCAAGTCTAGGACGCATGCAAGAAGCATGTCCTCAAGCACCTGTATCGTACGCTATGATTGGCTATCGGTCTGAGGGTGGTAAGTTTTTCTTAGAAGCACCTGTGTACCCAGTTCCCTCTGAAAACTCTTCCAGAAACAAGACGTAAAATGGGCATCCCAATCTGGAAAAATAGAATGAGGGACCCCATGAAGATGTACGACCTCTCGGATATACAACTTTTCAATATCATCAACACTGAAGGACTCCTTGATCGTCAAGAAGTTAGTTACATTCATAAGTCTATCCCCAATAACCCACATGGCATCATTGCCTCGAGGTGACCTCGACAAACCAGTCATGAAATACATCGCGACATCATCCAATTTCCACTCCGGGATGGGTAACTACTGTAACAACCTAGCTGGCCTCTATTGCTCCACCTTCACCTGCTGACAGGTGGATCACCTCATAACTAATCCAACTATATCACTCTTCATACCCGGCCACCAGTACTGACATCTCAAGTCTCGATACATATTGGTAACCCTGGGATGAACTGCCCAATCTGAAGCATGATACTCCTTCATCAGCTCCTCATGTATTTCCTCGGGAACACATAATCGTCCATGGAAACGCAGAACCTCATCATCACCTATCGTCCAACCTGGAGGAGGGTACTCTCTTGCCACCAACTCCCGTAGACTAGGCCTTCTGGATCAAATAGTTGTCTCATCCTCACTCTGTCCAGGAGGGTAGAATTCACAGCTAAAGAGGAAATATTAGTCTACCCCTGACTATCATGCACCTCCAAATTCATCTCAGGGAACAAAGCCATAAGTTTCCATTCATCACTGGCCTCCTACACAGCCTATATCTGAGTTTTCCTGCTCTATACATCAGCTACTGCATTACCTTTTCCAAGTGTATAGGCAAACTAAAAATCGAAGGACTGAATGTATTTGACCCACCTTCGCTGCCTCAGATTAATGTAACACTGATTAAAGATATACTAGAGACATTTTTTATCGGTAAAAACCACTAAATTTTCTCCTAATATATAATGTATCTAAAAACGCATGCACAACTGTAGCCAATTCGAGATCATGCATCGGGTAATTCCTCTCATGGGGCCTTAACTGTCGAGACCCATACGCAACAACCCATTCGCCATGCATCAACACTGCTCCCAGACCAATTCCTGATGCATCACAGTAAACTGTATAGATCTTACCTTTCTCTGGAAGTATCATGACTGGTGCTGATGTCAACATTCTTTTCAGGTCCTAAAAGTCTCTCTTGCAAGCTTCTAACCAAACGAACATCACACCCTTCTTAGTCAAACCCGTCAACAGTGATGCTAAGCGGGAGAAGTCCTGGATGAAGAATCTGTAGTAACCAGCCAGCCCCATGAAACTATGTATCTCAAACACGTTCTTAGGCTGCTCCCAAGAATCTACTGCTCTATCCATCCTTGGGTCTTCTGCAACTCCTACCTCCGAGATGATATGACCCAGGAAGTGTATCTGGTCCATTCAAAAGTGTCACTTTGAGAGCATAACATACAACTAATGATCTCTCAGTGTACTCAATAAGATCTCAAGATGGGTGGCATCGTCGTGTCGAGTGTGAGATTACACCGAGATATCATCCACGAATACAACCACAAAATAATCCAGAAACGGATGGAACACACGATTCATCAGATCCATGAAAACTTCTGGCACGTTCGTGAGTCCGAACGGCATAACCAAGTACTCGTACAGACCATATCTTCTCTGAAAAGTTCTATGTGGTATATCTGATGGTCTCACGTGCAACTGATGATATTATGACCTTAGGTCAATCTTCGAGAACACTCGTGCTCTACGAAGTTGATCAAAAAGACCATATATCCTTGGTAATGGATATCAGTTCTTAACCGTTAACTGGATCAGCTTTTGATAATCCACACAGAGTCTGAGGGTATCGTCCACCATCATCACAAAAAGGAGCGGAGAACCCCAAGGAGAAGTATTGGGTCAGATAAAACCTTTTTACTGTATCTCCTCTAACTGCCACATAAGCTCCTGCAACTCAAACGTGGCTATCCTATAAGGAGGAATGGACACCGGTGCTGCTCCTATCATAAGCTAAATAGAGAAATCCACCTCACACTCTGGAGGTAGACCTGAAAAGACATCTTGGAAGACATACCTGAAATGATTGAAAACTGGTGGGAAATCCAACTAACAAGTCCCCAGATCGTCTAGATATAAACTCACAATATGGGTTGTCACTCCACCTCACCCACAATGCTCTGGCCCAGCTCGACTCGCCTTAACATCCCATTCACCTTTTTATAGAAACACTCCGCCCTCTAGTGATGTGAAACGCACCCTGTGACGATAGCAGTCTACAAAGGCTCCAAAGGGAACCAACCAGTCCATCACGAGAATGATGTCATAGCTTGTCATCTCTAAGACATAGAGGTCCCAAGGGAAGTGACACCCACTAACATCAAGGGGGAACTCCTTACACTAACGCACACCATCATTTCTAGTCCCCGACAGAGTGTCCAACGTCATGATATCAGAAGAAGAAGAAACACAGAGCCCAAGGCTCTGCACAATATTTACAGAAATGAAACTACGAGTAGCAACCATATCAAAAAGTACTGAAGACAAGACATAAGCTACTAGAATAATACCTCTAACTGTAGAAGGTTTGGGATCGGCCTCCTGCTGGGTCTGTTCCACTGAATAGGCCTACCCAGTGCCATGGCCCTATAACATAGCCAGGCTACCCTAAGCTGTCCCGCCTTGATGCCTCTGAGATCCTAGTGTCTAGCTACCACAGCCACGACCACCATCTCGGCCATCACTATAAGGCCCCGGCCTTAAACCTTACTTAATATTGAATTAAATGAATAATTCACGTCGAGGATCTTTTCAGGTTTATAGTTTTATAGAATTAGAACATAACTATTATATCTAAAAAGATTACAAAGTAGTCTCTTATACTAAGTTTCCATAATAAAAAAAACTCTTAAAAAGAAACGTGTCTAGTTCCATGTTTTATATAGGATTACATTCCCTTGATCACATCCTTGACCTTATTCCACATTAAGTCCTGTGAAAACATTTCAAAAAAAAACTTGGGGTGAGCATAAAAAGCTCAGTAAGGGATATAGAAAGAATGAAAACTGTTAGTTTTTCAAACATCAAATAAACCATATATACTCTATCAAAGTAATACCTTCACCTTCATGAAGTAGTAAAAACTCTTCAATGAATAAAGTATCATTACATACCTTTTTGTAACCAAAGGATTACCATAAAATCCATAAAAAGAACACATAACATATATAAAGGTAACTTGGGACATAAACATACTTAAGCGGAATAACCATACGGTCGACTTCCACACATATCACTTAATGGAATAGCCATACAGCCAATTTCCATAAATACTTAATGGAATAGCCATACGGCCGACTTCCATACCCAATGCATTGGAGGTTATTACGTAACCACCCATCCTGGTATTCACGGCACCACCCGTCATACGGTTTATAACGTAACCACCCGTTAAAATGTCCAAGTACCAGTATAAAATCATAATACATAAAACCAATATAAAGGAATGATATCTTTTCCACATTTCAATCACAATATATCATAAATATATTGAAATAATAGAATCCTTTTTCAAAACCATTTTAAATACCAAAATACATAAAAGAGTATATGGTATTTATTTTATTCTAAAACATTCCGGCTTGTTGAGAAAGCCAAAGACCAAATAATAATCGCGGCGGCAGAAAAGGTCGTTGTCACCGCGTACGTTAAAAAAACATTCCTTTTTGTCGTTTAGTAAAACGCTTCATAGAAAAAGATTTCTTTTGTATAAAACTAAAAGTCAAAGGGGTTTATACACCGTATAAAATAAATTTGTGTATAAAATTAAATATGCCTCAATGAAAGGACATTGAGACGAAGTCCCTTACCTCGGGTCCGACTTGACTCGATCGTTCTTTAACATCCTGAATAATAAACTTGAGTTAATTTATACTTGATTAAGAACCTTTTTAAAGTTCATTATTCCTTTTATATCACTCATTTCCATGTTATAAACATTATGTATCCATTTATGTTAATAATGTTTGTTTTCTCAATATTTGGTTCTTAAGTCGAAAGTGGACTTCTTAAAATTACATGTTGTTTATGTGGTCAAAGGTTCATTATATCCAGAATGAAATTACCGATTTGGATATAATATGTATCATATATATCCAGCATATAAATGTATTTATAATATTACATAATCATTTAGAGGTAAGAAATGAAATGCACCGTTCATGGAGACGGTAAACCGTACGTACGCATGAACACTACTTTCATTTCTTTGTCATTTTAATGGAATTAAAACTAAATGAGAGGTATGTATATTTTAATTCCAGAATTATATTCATCATTTAGATATATCATTAATTATATATATCCATTATATACATGTAATTTTAATAGTACATTACATTTGGGGATAAGAAATGAAATGCACCGTTCATGGAGACGGTAAGCCGTACGTACGCATGAACGCTACTTTCATTTCTATCTCATAATTTAATGGAAATAAATAATAATGATATAGAGGTATAGTATAATTCCAGTATAACATTATATATAATAACTTTAAATCCATCCTTTACACGTCCCACAAATGGCATTAACGAATCACATCACATTGAGGGGGCGGTAGTCCGCACTTCCTTAAATGAAGATATCGTGTTTACCCATAATGGAAACCATAAAGGTATGACCAAAATGAAAAATACAGAAGCTTAAAGAAAAAATAAACATATTACATATCATATATAATATTAGTGACATCATAATGGCCACCTTTGAAGGTGTTAAATGAGTATTGAACAATCATCGTTTCGGGAGGCAGAATTTCACCATCCACGGAAACCGTATGTTCATTAACCATTTGATGTCGTTCTGTGAGAGTGTAGCTCGAATAAATTTTATAACAACATCCTAGAATATTTAAGATACTTGTGTTGTTACAAAAGAAGTAAATAAAAAGAGTTTAGAGGGTTCGAGAAGCAAAATAAAAAAAATGAGCAAGAGAGAATGAATTACCTTTAAAAGAGTAACTCCTTTTGATTTGAGCCTAAAGTCTTCCTTTGAAAGGATTCTGCCCAAAGGGAATCCTCTAGGATGAGGAGAGGGATGTGTAGAGAGTAAATGGGCAGGTTTTGGCCGAGTCAAAGGCTTGAGGAGTGTGTGAAATGAGGTAGAGGTGGGGGTCTTTTATAAGAGGAGAGGAGGGGCACTTTTGGAAAGTAAAGAAATATTACTTTATTTGAAAATGTGTTTCGGCTTTAAAATGTCCCACATTAATATAATTCGTGGATAAGGTGATAAGGGTTCGAACTCCACTCATACAATTGGTTTTGGACAAGTGTAGTTCATATATTTTACATTATCTTTCCATTTTATTTAAATCGTCAAATAATGATGTCATCACTGCATCATTATTATGTCATATATAATTTACTTTATTTAATGTCTATAAATTACAAAAAAAATACTATGATGTAGGAAATATTTTTATATTTCCAATGAATATTTATAATCAAAAATCTTATCTTTATAACCCCATGTAAAAATTGTTTTCGTAAAACATATTATGTTTGTGTCATTTTTACTTTTACATTAAATAAAAAGATATTTATGTCATTTCCCAACCAAAGTGTCTCCATGGGGTCCCCAAGTTGACCAATGGCTTGTCATGGTCGGATATTACACAACCAATGAGGGTAGGACATGTGTCAAGCTCATATTATTTTATTAAAGCATTATTTTTACCTTAAACTACACTAATTACCACTAATCGCGATTAAGAACTTAATAAGTTACTATTCACCAATAAATTATTATAATCTCATTGAACCAAATTTTACTTCTTAATGACAACCATGTATGTCGGATTTTTTAAATTCAAAACACAATGATGCTAAAATTTCATTTAAACGGAAAATCAGTCTTTATAAGTACCACTTAGTGGTTTCACTATTCATCAAAAATTGATGTTTTTCGGAAAATTACCAAAAATTCACCCTAAGAAATATTTGATATTACAAATTCAAAAATGAAGTCTATTTTACAAAATTCAAAAAATATAAGTCACATTAATTAATTTAATAATTAATTCCCGCTGTCAGAGCAAATAGAGTGTTTTTATGAAACAATAAGTATCAGAAGATTGACACTAGTTTAAGTCCGATTTCAAAGTGGAATTAATTCCAACGACCACTATTGGATTTAATGGTAAAAATATTTTCTAATTTCACTTTAAAACAAATTAAAATAATAATCTAATCATATAAATAAATTAGATCAAAAAGAGGTTTTCAATTAAAAGAAAACATTTTACACTATTCATTAAAAAATGAACTTTATCGGAAAAATACAAAAAAATTACACAAAGTAAAATTTGATGTCCCAATTCTAATGAAGAGTTATATTTGGTCCAATAGAATTTATAAGATTGATAAAAACTATATTTAATGAAGGTTCGCCGTCAAAAGGTGATAAGTGAACCCTTAGTGAAAATTAGGGTATAAAACCCTAAAATTGAACTCTTTCCGTATTTTAAGCCTTTATCTTTTATTGGGTAACTGTAAAAACATTTAAAAACATATATAATCATATTTTAGTTATTTCTATCCATTCCTGCCAGTACAACGGCTTCTTGTTAACTAACATTTAAAATAATATTATTATATTACTAGTGTGCAACGTAAGATTTCAATGAAACTCATCGTTGCGTATCGAGTACGCTATCGAATGTAGAAACCCCTTTTAATTAAAATTAATATTTAATTAGTAAATATTAATTAATATGAAAATTCTTTATTCATTATTTACCTGGGATGTCACATCCTTCCCCCCTTTTTGGAATTGCGTCCTCGCAATTTTATTCACTTATCAAAATAAGTGGGGGTATTTATCCCTCATAGCATTTTCAGATTCCCTCGTTGCCACTTCAATCACATGGTTTTTCCACAAAACCTTTACCTGATTAATCACCTTATTCTGTAACACCTTCTCCCTGTGGTTACGAATCTGGACCGGTTGTTCCTCATAAGATAGGTTCTTTTCCAGCTGAACTACCTCTGGACTCAAAACATGAGATGGATCTGGCATATACTTTCTCAACATCGAAACGTGAAAAACATTGTGTACCTGAGATAAACATGGAGGTAAAGCCACTCGGTATGCAACTGATCCAACTCTCTCCAGAATTTCATATGGTCCAATAAACCTTGGACTCAACTATCCTTTCTTACAAAATCTCATCACACTTTTCCAAGGAGAAACCTTGAGAAAAACATGATCACCTACCTCGAATGATAGATCCTTCCTCCGGTTGTCCGCATAACTCTTCTCCCTGCTCTGAGCTATTCACATGTGCTTCTGAATCAACTGAACTTTTTCTACCATCTCTTCTACCAATTATGGTCCCATCAGCTTCCTTTCACCCACTTCATTCCAAAATACTGGAGTTCGACACCGTTTCCCATATAATGCCTGAAATGGTGCCATCTGTATACTAGAATGAAAATTGTTATTATATGAAAATTAAACCAAAGAAAGATTTTGGTCCCAAATTTCCTGATAATCCATCAAACAAGATCGTAGCATATCCTCCAATGTCTGAATTGTTCGTTCTGACTGCCCATCTGATTGAGGATGAAAAGCTGAACTAAAATTTAATTCAGAACCCAACAACTTCTGAAGGCCTTTCCAAAAGTTAGAAGTGAACCTGGGATCACGGTCAGATACAATGGAGAGAGGAATTCCATGTAACCTGACTATCTATTTAGGATACAAATGGGAAATCTGATCTAGAGAGAAAGTATCTCGTATAGAAAGGAAATGAGCTGATTTGGTCAATCGATCAACAATAACCCAGATTGCATTAATACCTCGAGAAGTCCTTGGTAATCCCACAAAAAAGTCCATGGATATGTTTTCCCATTTCCACTCTGGCACTGGTAAAGGCTGAAGCATCCCTTTTGGTAACTGCCGCTCTTCTTTAACATGTTGACATGTCAAACAATTCACAGTAAAATCAGCAATGTCTCTTTTCATTCCATCCCACCAGTAATACTCCCGCAGATCTCTGTACATCTTAGTACTGCCAGGATGAACTGAAAACGGGGAACTATGAGCCTCACATAACAACTCATTCTTCAACTGTGAATCACAAGGCACACATAACCTCTTCCCAAACCTCAAAACACAAACACAAACTTATCCAAGAACTCATGGAAAATTTTATTCATAAGGTCCATGAATACAGAAGGTGCATTGGTTAACCCAAAAGGCATAACTAAAAATTCATAATGGCTATATCTAGTACGGAACGCAGTCTTCGGAACTTCTACTTCTTTTACTTTCAACTGATGGTACCCCGACCTCAAGTCAATCTTCGAAAAATAATGAGCTCCCTGGAGATGATACCACTTCATTCGATGGCCCAACATCTGCTGAAGTTGTTGCAAAGGATTTCACCACCCCTTTCTGGTTGTAGTCTGGCTGCATTCCCCCAGTTGAGTTCTTCATTGGACACTCGTTTTCATAATGACCCATTTCATTACACTTAAAACATCTTACCATTGGATTTTCATTACCTTCTTGATCATCTTCCTTAAAGTTACGAGCAATATGACCCGAATTACCACACCGAAAGCACTTACCATACTTGGATAAACATTCTCCAGGATGCATTTTACCACACTTATCATAGGATGGATATTTGGTTTTCTTACCTCCTTGCTTCTTTGATGAATTCTTCCTCGTTGCCTGCCAACTAGACCTCTTATTCTGTTGTTTTTCATAGAACACCGGATCATCGGCAAACTCCATTTCCACCTTCTCCACACATCGAACAAGTTTTTCATAACTTTTGAACTCATGAGAAGCTAAAGCCCTTCGATACTTCGGCTTTAACCCTGAGTAAAAACAGTTTATTTTACTATCAAGATCTCGTATCAAGTTTGGAGCATAGCTTGACAATCGAGTGAACTTTTCTTCATAAGCAGCCACTGAATCATCCTCCTACCTAAATTCTAGGAACTATTTTTCCATCCTAAGACGAACCACCTTAGGAAAATATTTCTCAAGAAACATACATTTGAATTCGTCCTAGTGAAGATCCTCAATCTCATCACTATCCCTTATATTTTTCACCATCGAACACCACTAATGAACTTCACCTTCAAAACGGTAAACAACAAGACTAACCTTTTGATGTTCTAAACACCCCATGACATCAAAAATATTCTCCAGTGCTTTAATCCACCCTTCAGCTTGCACAGGGTCAGATGATCCTCTGAATGATGGGGGATGTTTCCTCATGAAATGTTCCACCACTGACATGTTCCTCTGCGGTTGATCTGGCTGATCTCGTGCATGGATACCACCACCATTAATCGCTTGAGTCAACTGCTCCATTACTGCAACAAACTGTTTAGTTCCAATTCCGACCATTTCAAGATGCTGATTCGGAAGGTTATTTCCTTCTGTATGCCTTCCTAGCACTGCTTCCCTGTTTCCTCTGCGGAAAACCATTCTGAACAAACATGTCAAAGATGATGCAACATGGTAATCTTCAAATGCTATATCAATTCAAAGAATTTTTTTGGATAATCATTTAATAGAATTATAACTCCTAAAGTTATCAAAACCTCCCTTTGATACCAACTATAAGGCCCCGGCCTTAAACCTTACTTAATATTGAATTAAATGAATAATTCACGTCGAGGATCATTTCAGGTTTAGAGTTTTAGAGAATTAGAACATAACTATTACATCTCAAAAGATTACAAAGTAGTCTCTTCTACTAAGTTTCCATAATAAAAAAAACTCTTAAAAAGAAATGTGTCTAGTTCCATGTTTTATATAGGATGACATTCCCTTTGTAACGACCCGAAATTTTTAAATAAATTTTGTTTCATAATTTTATGTGTTATTGTTATACTCAACAAAAAAAATTTATTTGATAAACATGATTATAATTAAAATGAGATCAGTGGGTTTGGACTATTATATAACCATCAGTCAATATGACCGATGTGAACAAAATGTTTTGATTATTGTCTCTAAATATAAGTAATCTTGGTTAATTATTATAGAAAGAAGATTTGATGGCCTCACCTAGTAGTCTTGGACCGATCGAAGCCCATCTAACAGAGCTTGGGAAGGAGGTAGCACCACTGGGCTTTTCTCTGGATCAAATCCAAGCCGAACTTCATCATGTGAAGCTGGAACGGAATCGCCTTCGTGAGAAGTTCAAACTGATAGAAATTACTACTCGGGCAATGTTGACTGAGCCGCCCCAAGCTTCTATCACCCTAGCACACCTTACTCTTCGGTCCTATGCTGGTATTATAAGGGGTTATGTAACGAGTCCGTAACTACCTTGTGTAATCCTTGTTTTAAATAAAAATTGGGATTTCTTCTTATGATGAGGTTTATGAATTTTGAAATGACCGGATAAATATAGTATGCATATTTTTGATGAATTTTAGAAAAAGGATATTTTAAATATGTTTATGTAAACCCTAAATAATTAAAAATGTGTAATGATTTTCAAAAAATGGTCTTCTGCAATTATGTTCAGTACTAAATTTAGAGTCTAATATGATCAACTTTATTTTTGATGAATAGTTAATTATGAATAGTGATTTTATGATTAGGATTAGTAATATGACCAAATGGATTAGTAATCTCATTTAAAGAATGTTTTAAAATAATCTAGGCACCTTGATTAAGTAATGTGATTCAATAAAATAGTTAAATACCGGTTTCATTAATTATTATTCATGTATTAGTTTTTTCGGGTGAATAGTGTTTTTAATTAAAAATTTAATTAAAAATAATTAGAAAATTATTTTTATAAAAATGACTTTATTTTTGAACTCAGAGCATCAATATTATGTTATGGTAATTTTTAGGGTTTTTCTGAAAAAATGAATTTTCGATGAATAGTGTTTTTATTTAAAAATTAAATTAAAAATATTTAGAAAATTATTTTTTAAAATGGATTTCATTTTTGAAATTAGATAATTGATATTTGGTTAATGGGAAATTTTGGGATTTTTCTGAGAAAGTTGAATTTTCAGTGAATAGTAAAAATACAGTTTTAGGGTTTCGGTATGTTTAATGACATCATAACGCTGTCATGATGATGTCATGAGATCTTTTGAGCGTTGGCCAGCCAAGGGTGATGAATTATTGTTTTGGGGGCCCCATGTGGCCTAACTCCATGATAAATGACAAGGGAGAGCACATGGGTTTGAGAAAAGCACATGTGAGGTGTCCCATGGCCATTAATGCCTTGTCCCCTCACTTTCCCTATAAATACCAAGCCCTCCTCTCATCCATTCGACTCCCCACTCATTCCCAACGAATTTATGGTCTCATTTCCTCCCAAGGAGTCCTCCCAAGGTGCCCCCAAGCCCTCAAGGTCCCATCCTTTGAGGTTTAAGAGTTACATTTTAAGGTAAGGGATCCGATCTTTCTCTTTCTTTTCGAGAAATCTCTTTTATGTAATTTCTTTTATGTTCCATGTTCAAATGTTAAAGGGTGTTCTTTTATACTCCTCTTACTGCCCTTTTCATGTTCATATAATGATATATCCCCTCTTACTCTCATTATTTTAGTTTTTTGAAGTTTTATGTGGCGCCGTTAGGCTGCCGAAATTTTTGTAATGGATTCTTTCCCCCTTCTCATTTTTCAAGATCTATTTTCATGTAAAGTATTTCAATTTCCTTTTTATTATGTTGGGGTATGATCTCTAAATTTATCATACTGATATTTTATGATCATATGATGAGAGAACCCATTTTATCTCTTCAATTCAGTATTTTTTTGTTTTAAGTGGCGCCGTTAGGCTGCCGAATTTTTAAATGGTTCTTCACCATTCTCGTTTTGAAGTTCTACTTTCATGTCAATTCTTTCAAGTTCCTTTTTGTTATGTTGGGGTATGATCTCTATATCTATCATACTGGACTCTTATGTTCATATTATGAGAGACCGCATTTGATCTCTTCAATTCAGTATTTTGATGTTTTAAGTGGCGCCGTTAGGCTGCCGAATTTTTAGGGGATTATTTCACCCTTCTCATTCTTTTCAAAGTTCTACTTTCATGTCAAGTCTTTCAAGTTCTTTTTTAATTATGTTGGGGAATTATCTCTATATCTATCATACTGAACTCTTATGTTCACATGATGAGAGACCCTATTTGATCTTTTCAAATCATTCTTGTTGAAGTTTAAGTAACGCTGTTAGGCTGCCGAACTTTCATAAGAGAAATCTAATTTTTTTTCTTCCTTCCATGTTTTTCATTTCAAATGGTATGTCCTTGAAATTTCATTTCCATGATCATGTATCCTTCTTATTCTGTCCATGTACTATTTTATGGGTCATTTATGAATGTTTGACCCATTTTACCTCTCTTTTAATGTCTTCTAAAACCTCGGAACATTGCCGTTATGCTACAGAATTTCTGTCTCAAAATGTCTATCTCTTTTTCTAAAGTTCTTTTATTTTATTAAGTGAATAATCAAAGCTCTTTCTTCTAAAGGGGTATTCACATATATACCAAAATTTTCTATTTTAAATTCTGGTATTTACATACATGAGACCCACCTTCCTTTTCTGTGGGGTTTAAAGTGATATAATGATCATGTCTTTAAAGTAGTTTTTAAAAAGTTATGATTATGAAATGAAACCCATTTCCTTTATGCCATATGGGTTATTTATGAAATGTTTGATGATGATATATGTGGCTCACATGATAATAAAGGAAAATTTAAGGGTGTGCCCTGATAGCGCTCCAATGCATTGGGTAATGATGTAACCACTAGAGATTACAATTTTCCTGATACCTTGGTGAATAACCTTGGTAATTTTACAATGACACCATGGGGATGGACCTTGGTGATATGTTCATGATTGTCTATGTTAAATGATGTAGCCACATCTTCAAGTTATGAAAAAGTTTTATTTTTATTATGATATGCCTCATGATTTCATTTTCATGCCTTAAAGTTCTTTTCATGAATTTATTGATGTATCTCAAGTTCATATGTAAAATGTTTCACTTGTTTCCCTTGCTGGGCCTTCTGCTCACCCTTCCTTTTGATGTATGTCCCCAGGTTATGGGATGCAGTAATGAGCCTAGGGTGAACATGATGAGAAGCCTTTCAACTGTTTAAGAAGAATGTTTTTTTTTGTTTCATGTTTTATGTTCCTTGTTTCTAAGACACTAAACCTTAAAGATCCTCAGTTCCGTGTAATGGAATGAAAATTTATGTTATAAAAAGACGAGATGCTATAGTTGGTATCAAAGAATGGTTTAGTTATTTGTGGAAATTAGGATATGAAAAATCTAGGAGGAACCCTATAGAAAAGTTTAATATAGGAAATATTCCTGGTATTTTGGTGAGTATTGAGTAAGGGGTTGCCAAGCAAATACATCCTGGTCTGGATACGAGCAGGTAGAGGTGGCTCTGGCACAGATGTACATAGGGGTAAAACCCGAAAACACCGCTTTGAGCTAGACTTGAACGGGAACTGGAACACGACAACGGGCCTTGCTGAACTCTTGGTTACGACACTCCCGGGGGATATTCTTTGGTAAATTCATAAGCTTGGTATGAACCATTGTTAAAGGAACAAAGATAAAATAAAATAAAGGTTCCCATAAGAATATATGATCATTCATAACCTAGATTGGAACCTAGGAGATCACAAGTTAGGGTATACCTTTCATATACAAGTTATCCTTATATGCTTTCAGTTCCTTTTCATGATTATTAGCTAAGTACTTAAGCCCCTAATTATGATTTCTCTTCTTAGTTAATGGTGGGAAATGGAAGAACATGTTCCGACAACCAATGTGATAGGAAATGCGACGATTTTCGTATTAATATGACAGGGATGATCAGGGGATTAAAATATGATTATTATTTTGGAAGACGTTCATTATTTTGGGAACCATATTTGATCGAGGTAAATAGATTACTACGGTATTTTCATTGAGGAGTAAGGTTGACTTATATTTTGAAGAATCGATGAATTTAAGGTGGACTTATAGTAATTTAGGTAACTTATGGGAATGACTAACCTATCTTGGGTAAAATATGTTTAGGTTAGCTACTTTTTTTATAAGATGTTAGGAGTGGTTGATGTTGTCTGGAGATGAACAATGAAGTTGTTTTGGTAGACTATGTTACCAAATCCTTATTGTATTTGGGTTTCAATCTTAGTTTGGTTTGTTTTGAGGAATTTTAAGGACCGTTATTTATGGAATGATCTATGATGAACTTTGGGTAGTACCATGGATCTTTGATGATTTAAAAGTAGTTTCCATTCCTATGGGATTCTTTCTTTTTTAAGAGTTGTTTTACCTTAACCTTTCTGTTTTTGGGATAATGTTTAATGATAGAAGAAATAGATAGTTAATCTTTTGTAGATTATGTGATTCTATAGAAGATGATTCTTGTGCTTTTATGAGACCAAGTGTTTTTGAATTCTCATCATTTGGAGAAAAGATTAGTGTTGGTAGGGACTTGTTAAAGGATGAAACTCTACTTGAAGTTATGTATATTTTCTTATGTTTTTGTTCTATGTAGTAAATGAAATCCTCAAAATTATGAAATGAAACGTAAAACAAAAATATTGTTGGTTTACGTTTCCTACTAGGTAATCAAAGACCGTTTACACACATCATAAGTTTGGGATTTTCTCATGGTTAACTTTATCCTAATCATGTTCTATATCACTCTCCCTCAGAACGTGACCCTTTGTTTTCTCCTCCATGTCCATGTTTTCCTACATGGGACCCTAGTGTGGGTTAACTCGGGTGACCTTTGTACTTCCCTTTCTTTATTTTAAAGTAATAGTTTTACTGACTCCTTTTCCGATGTGGGACTTTCAATGAAATTTCAAAACCCAATTTTAAAATTGTGAGGACGCAATTTCTTAAGGGGGGAAGATTGTAACGACCCGAAATTTTTAAATAAATTTTGTTTCCTAATTTTATGTGTTATTGTTATACTCAACAAAAATGTTTTATTTGATAAACATGATTATAATTAAAATGAGATCAGTGGGTTTTGACTATTATATAACCATCGGTCAATATGACCGCTGTGAACAAAATGTTTTGATTATTGTCTCTAAATATAAGTAATCTTGGTTAATTGTTATAGAAAGAAGATTCGATGGCCTCACCTAGTAGTCTTGGAATGATCGAAGCCCATCTAACAGAGATTGGGAAGGAGGTAGCACCACTGGGCTTTGCTCTGGATCAAATCCAAGCCGAACTTCATCATGTGAAGCTGGAACGGAATCGCCTTCGTGAGAAGTTCAAACTGATAGAAATTACTACTCGGGCAATGTTGACTAAGCCGCCCCAAGCTTCTATCACCCTAGCACACCTTACTCTTCGGTCCTATGCTGGTATTATAAGGGGTTATGTAACGAGACCGTAACTACCTTGTGTAATCCTTGTTTTAAATAAAAATTGGGATTTCTTCTTATGATGAAGTTTATGAATTTTGAAATGACCGGATAAATATAGTATGCATATTTTTGATGAATTTTAGAAAAAATATATTTTAAATATGTTTATGTAAACCCTAAATAATTAAAAATGTGTAATGATTTTCAAAAAATGGTCTTCTGCAATTATGTTCAGTACTAAATTTAGAGTCTAATAAGATCAACTTTATTTTTGATGAATAGTAAATTATGAATAGTGATTTTATGATTAGGATTACTAATATGACCAAATGGATTAGTAATCTCACTTAAAGAATGTTTTAAAATAATCTAGGCACCTTGATTAAGTAATGTGATTCAATAAAATAGTTAAATAACAGTTTCATTAATTATTATTCAAGTATTAGTTTTTTCGGGTGAATAGTGTTTTTTAATTAAAAATTTAATTAAAAATAATTAGAAAATTATTTTTATAAAAATGACTTTATTTTTGAACTCAGTGCATCGATATTATGTTATGGTAATTTTTGGGGTTTTTTCTGAAAAAATGAATTTTCGATGAATAGTGTTTTTATTTAAAAATTAAATTAAAAATATTTAGAAAATTATTTTTATAAAATGGATTTCATTTTTGAAATCAGAGCATTGATATTTGGTTAATGTGAAATTTTGGGATTTTTTCTGAGAAAGTTGAATTTTCAGTGAATAGTAAAAATACAGTTTTAGGGTTTCGGTATGTTTAATGACATCATAACGGTGTCATGATGATGTCATGAGATCTTTTGAGCATTGGTCGGCCAAGGGTGATGAATTATTTTTTTGGGGGCCCCATGTGGCATAACTCCATGATAAATGACAAGGGAGAGCACATGGGTTTGAGAAAAGCACATGTGAGGTGTCCCTTGGCCATTAATGCCTTGTCCCCTCACTTTCCCTTTAAATCCAAGCCCTCCTCTCATACATTAGACTCCCCACTCATTACCAACGAATTTCTAGTCTCATTACCTCCCAAGGAGTCCTCCCAAGGTGCCCCCAAGCACTCAAGGTCCCAACCTTTGAGGTTTAAGAGTTACATTTTAAGGTAAGGGATCCGATCTTTCTCTTTCTTTTCGAGAAATCTCTTTTATGTAATTTATTTTATTCTCCATGTTCAAATGTTAAAGGGTGTTCTTTTATACTCCTCTTACTTCCCTTTTCATGTTCATATAATGATATATCCCCTATTACTCTCATTAGTTTAGATTTTTGAAGTTTTAAGTGGCGCCGTTAGGCTGCCGAAATTTTTGTAATGGATTCTTTCTCCCTTCTCATTTTTGAAGATCTATTTTCATGTAAAGTATTTCAATTTCCTTTTTATTATGTTGGGGTATGATATCTAAATTTATCATACTGATATTTTATGATCATATGATGAGATACCCCATTTTATCTCTTCAATTCAGTATTTTGTTGTTTTAAGTGGCGCCGTTAGGCTGCCGAATTTTTAAGTGGTTCTTCACACTTCTCATTTTGAAGTTCTACTTTCATATCAATTATTTCAAGTTCCTTTTTGTTATGTTGGGGTATGATCTCTATATCTATCATACTGGACTCTTATGTTCATATGATGAGAGACCCCATTTGATCTCTTCAATTCAGTATTTTGAAGTTTTAAGTGGCGTCGTTAGGCTGCCAAATTTTTAGGGGATTCTTTCACCCTTCTCATTCTATTCAAAGTTCTACTTTCATGTCAAGTCTTTAAAGTTCTTTTTTAATTATGTTGGGGAATTATCTCTATATCTATCATACTGAACTCTTATGTTCACATGATGAGAGACCCTATTTGATCTTTTCAAATCATTCTTGTTGAAGTTTAAGTAACTCCATTGGGATGCCGAACATTCATAAGAGAAATCTAATTTTTTTTCTTCCTTCCATGTTTTTCATTTCAAATGGTATGTCCTTGAAATTTCATTACCATGATCATGTATCCTTCTTATTCTGTCCATGTACTATTTTATGGGTCATTTATGAATGTTTGACCCATTTTACCCCTCTTTTAATGTCTTCTAAAACCTCAGAACATTGCCGTTATGCTACAGAATTTCTGTCTCAAAATGTCTATCTCTTTTTCTAATGTTCTTTTATTTTATTAAGTGAATACTAAAAGATCTTTATTCTTAAGGGGTATTCACATATATACCAAAATTTTCTAGTTTAAATTCTGGGATTTACATACATGAGACCCACCTTCCTTTTCTGTGGGTTTTAAAGTGATATAAAGATCATGTCTTTAAAGCAGTTTTTAAAAAGTTATGATTATGAAATGAAACCCATTTCCATTATGCTATATGGGTTATTTATGAAATTTTTTATGATGATATATGTGGCTCACATGATAATAAAGGCAAATTTAAGGGTGTGCCCTGATAGCGCTCCAATGCATTGGGTAATGATGTAACCACTAGAGATTACAATTTTCACGATACCTTGGTGAATAACCTTGGTAATTTTAAAATGACACCGTGGGGATGGACCTTGGTGATATGTTCATGATTTTCTATGTTAAATGATGTAGCCACATCTTCAAGTTATGAAAAAGTTTTATTTTTATTATGATATGCCTCATGATTTCATTTTCATGCCTTAAAGTTCTTTTCATGACTTTATTGATGTATCTCAAGTTCATATGTAAAATGTTTCACTTGTTTCCCTTGCTGGGCCTTCTGCTCACCCTTCCTTTTGATGTATGTCCCCAGGTTATGGGATGCAGTAATGATCCTAGGGTGAACATGAGGAGAAGCCTTTCAAGTGTTTAAGAAGAATGTTTTTTTTGTTTCATGTTTTATGTTCCTTGTTTCCAAGACACTAAACCTTAAAGATCCTCAGTTCCGTGTAATGGAATGAAAAGTTATGTTATAAAAAGACGGGATTCTATACCCTTGATCCCATCCTTGACCTTATTCCACATTAAGTCCTGTGAAAACTTTTCAAAAAAAACTTGGGGTGAGCATATAAATCTCAATAGGGGATACAGAAAGAATGAAAACTATTAGTTTTTCAAACATCAAATAAACCATATATACTCTATCAAAGTAATACCTTCACCTTCATGAAGTAGTAATAACTCTTCACTGAATAAAGTATCATTACATACCTTTTTGTAACCAAAGGATTACCATAAAATCCATAAAAAGAACACATAACATATATAAAGGTAACTTGGGACATAAACATACTTAAGTGGAATAATCATACGGTCGACTTCCACACATATCACTTAATGGAATAGCCATACAGCCAATTTCCATAAATACTTAATGGAATAGACATACGGCCGACTTCCATACCCAATGCATTGGAGGTTATAACGTAACCACCCGTCCTGGTATTCACGGCACCACCCGTCATATGGTTTATAACGTAACCACCCGTTAAAATGTCCAAGTACCAGTATAAAATCATAAAACATAAAACCAATATAAAGGAATGATAACATTTCCACATTTCAATCACAATATATCATAAATATATTGAAATAATAGAATCCTTTTTCAAAACCATTTTCAATACCAAAATACATAAAAGAGTATATGGTATTTATTTTATTCTAAAAACATTACGGGTTGTTTAGAAATCCAAAGACCAAATAATACTCGCAGCGGCGGAAAAGGTCGTTGTCACCGCGTACGTTAAAAAAACATTCCTTTTTGTCGTTTAGTAAAAGGCTTCGTAGAAAAATATTCCTTTTGTATAAAAGTAAAAGTCAAAGGGGTTTATACACCGTATAAAAGAAAGTTGTGTATAAAACGAAATATGCCTCAATGAAAGGAGATTGAGACGAAGTCCCTTACCTCAGGTCTGACTTGACTCGATCGTTCTTTAACGTCCTGAATAATAAACTTGAGTTAATTTATACTTGATTAAGAACCTTTTTAAAGTTCATTATTCCTTTTATATCACTCATTTAAATGTTATAAACATTATGTAACCATTTAAGTTAATAATGTTTGTTTTCTCAATATTTGGTTCTTAAGTCGAAAGTGGACTTCTTACAATTACATGTTGTTCGTGTGGTTAAAGGTTCTTTATATCCAGAATGAAATTCCCAATTTGGATATAATATGTATCATATATATCCAGCATATACATGTATTTATAATATTACATAATCATTTAGAGGTAAGAAATGAAATGCACCGTTCATGGAGATGGTAAACCGTACGTACGCATGAACGCTACTTTCATTTATTTGTCATATTAATGGAATTAAAACTAAATAAGAGGTATGTATTTTTTAATTCCAGAATTATATTCATCATTTAGATATATCATTAATTATATAAATCCATTATATACATGTACTTTTAATAGTACATTACATTTGGGGATAAGAAATGAAATGCACCGTTCATGGAGACGGTAAGCTGTACGTACGCATGAACGCTACTTTAATTTCTATCTCATAGTTTAATGGAAATAAATAATAATGATATAGAGGTATATTATAATTCCAGTATAACATTATATATAATAACTTTAAATCCATCCTTTACACGTCCCACATATGGCATTAACGAATCACATCACTTTGAGGTGGCGGTAGTCCGCACTTCCTTAAATGATGATATCGTGTTTACCCATAATGGAAACCATAAAGGTATGCCCAAAATGAAAAATACAGAAGCTTAAAGAAAAAATAAACATATTATATATCATATATAAAAATAGTGACATCATAATGGCCACCTTTGAAGGTGTTAAATGAGTATTGAACAATCATCGTTTCGGGAGGCAGAATTTCGCCATCCACGGAAACCGTATGTTCTTTAACCATTTTATGTAGTTGTGTGAGAGTGTAGCTCGAATAAATCTTATAAAAACAGCCTAGTATATTTAATATACTGGTTTTGATACAAAATATGTAAATAAAAAGAGTTTTGAGGGTGGGATAAGCAAAATAAAACAAATGAACAAGAGAGAATGAATTACCTTTAAAAGTGAAACTCCTTTTGATTTGAGCCTAAAGGATTCCTTTGAAATGATTCTTCCCAAATTTAATCCTATAGGATGAGGAGAGGGATGTGGAGAGAGTAAATGGGCAGGGGTTGGCCGAGCCAAAGGCTTGAGGAGTGTGTGAAATGAGGTAGAGGTGGGGGTCTTTCATAAGAGGAGAGGAGGGGCACTTTTGGAACTAAAGAAATATTAATTTATTTGAAAATGTGTTTCGGTTTTAAAAGGTCCTACATTGATATAATTCGTCGATAAGGTGATAAGGGTTCGAAATCCACTCATCCATTTGGATTTGGACATGTGTAGTTCATAGATTTTACATTATCTTTCCATTTTATTTAAATCGTCAAATAATGATGTCATCACTGCATCATTATTATGTCATAAGTAATTTAATTTATATAATGTCTAAAAATTATAAAAAAAATACTATGATGTAGGAAATCCTTTTATCTTTCCAATTACGATTTATAATCAAAAATATGATCTTTATAACCCCATGTAAAAATTGTTTTCGTAAAACATATTATGTTTGTGTCATTTTTACTTTTACATTAAATAAAAAGTTATTTATGTCATTTCCCAACCAATGTGTCTCCATGGGGTCCCCAAGTCGACCCATGGCTTGTCTTGGTCGGCAATGACACAACCAATGAGGGTAGGACATGTGTCAAGCTCATCTTATTTTATTAAAGCATTATTTTTACCTTTAACTATACTAATTACCACTAATCGCGATTAAGAACTTAATACGTTACTATTCACCAAAAAATTATTATAATCTCATTGAACCACATTTTACTTCTTAATGACAACCATGTATGTCGGATTTTTGAAATTCAAAACACAATGACGGAAAAATTTCATTTAAACGGAAAATCAGACTTTATAAGTACCACTTAGTGGTTTCACTATTCATCAAAAATTGAAGTTTTTCAGAAAATTACCAAAAATTCACCCTAAGCTATATTTGATATTACGAATTCAAAAATGAAGTCTATTTTACAAAATTCAAAACATATAAGTCACATTAATGAATTTAATAATTAATTCCCACTGTCAGAGCAAATAGCGTGTTTTTATGAAACAATAAGTATCAAAACATTGACACTAGTTTAAGTCCGATTTCAAAGTGGAATTAATTCCAACGACCACTATTAGATTTAATGGTAAAAATATTTTCTAATTTCACTTTAAAACCAATTCAAATAATAATCTAATCATATAAATAAATTAGATCAAAAGGAGGTTTTGAATTAAAATACAACATTTTACACTATTCATTAAAAAATGAACTTTATCGGAAAAATACAAAAATTTACAGAAAGTAAAATTTGATGTCCCGATTCTAAAGAAGAGTTATATTTTGTCCAATAGAATTTATAAGATTGATCAAAACTATATTTAATGAAGGTTTTCCGTCAAAAGGTGATAAGTGAACCCTTAGTGAAAATTAGGGTATAAAAGCCTAAAATTGAACTCTTTCCGTATTTTAAGCCTTTATCTTTTATTGGGTAAATGTAAAAACATTTAAAAACATATATAATCATATTTTAGTTATTTATATCCATTTCCGCCAGTACAACGGCAACTTGTTAACTAACATTTAAAATAATATTATTATATTACTAGTGTGCAACGTAATATTTCAATGAAACTCATCGTTGCGTATCGAGTACGCTATCGAATGTAGAAACCCCTTTTAATTAAAATTAATATTTAATTCATAAATATTAATTAATATGAAAATTATTTATTCTTTATTTACCTGGGATGTCACAATCACACCCTGATGTATTCCAGTTCCTTGACTGGTAAGAAGCCACTGATCCTACTCCCGCACGCGGAGTCTACACAGAACCCCTCTCACTAGCCACCAATGGAAATGCCAGCAAAAGTGCTAAAGATGACACATTTTTCCGCAAGCTCGGAACTCCACTAGGTCTCGTGGAAACTGTGGACTCTTGTGCCCCTCATTACCACACTTGTAGCACCTGATCAGACCACCTGAAAAACTGCCTGGCTGGTACTTCCACACTCAGAGAAGTCCATCTGTCTCCTCCTCTTACCAGCGGAAATAGTACCTTTAACAGGTGTTGAACTGCCCTAGCCCACACCACAAATTCCCTCAGGTTCCTCCCTATAATCAGCACCCAGTTCACAATAGCATGAACTGAAGGCAACCTGCAAAAAATTCAACAGTGCCCGGATGTCATAACAAAGACCATCCTCAAAACTTCTGGCTATCAACGTCTCATCACCCAATGACCTCATTGTCATGAAACATCAAATTTATTATGTTTTTAAGGTTGGTTTATAGTCTAGGGTAAACCCTAAGTCGTCTCTCAAGGAGCGTTGGTTGGTTTTGAGTGTGTATTTTTAATAAAAATGACTAAGAGAGGGGGTGGTTTTGAAAATAGTTTAAAACAGTGACTTAGTTGAAATAGCTTAAAAGATAAGTGACCAAGTGGATTTTGAGAAATATGAGATAAAAGGGTCGATTTGATTTCACTACACATATATCAAGTTCATTGTTCATAGAGATTCATGTTAGGATTAGAGTAATTCTTTGGTTGGAGTTAATTGGAATCCTGATTAATTCCTAAACATTTATTTCAATGCTTTAAGGACCAAACCTTGATGTAACAATCGTATTGTCAAGGTCCAGTACTAATGCATGTAATAAGAGCTTCCAAAGCATATTTAAATCTCACTAATTTGGGTATGAAATCGATTCTTGTGATGTCCAATCAGAACAACACAAGTCACGCACTCAAAAACTCACACAGATCTGTTAGAAATTAAGAGCATAACACTCACATGTATCAAATCAAGCATTCAAATCTGATATAAAATAGGATAAATGGAATGAAATGTTTAAAAACCCAAATTACTCCAATCTAGTAGCTAGTTTATGCATCTGATCTCCCTTGACATGTGTGTAGCTCCCTCACAACAAACACCCAACTTTTAGATCGACATAGGGAGGAGGAGGAAGCTCGGGTTGACCTCCTTCTTCATTGTTGATCCCCCTATGAGGATAGGGGCCTCTAGAACCTCCACGGTGATTTAGAGACGTCTATAGGACTACAAATTGGAAACACTTCACTCCTTGGCCGAACTTGGAAATGAGGTTCCCTTGGGGACCTTTTATAGGATAATTGGAAGGTGGTTTTAGGCACACAGATTTCATCAATCTATTTTCACGACACGTTTTGGCCTTCATAAAATCTTATCTCTCTTTTGAGAAAATAGGAAAGTTGTAACCCTTCGTCTTGGCTGTCTCCACCAAGTGTTTGGCATCGTTTGGACAAATAAAGCTCAATATATTGATAAAATATAGAAAACCGCATTTGACTTGGTCCAAATTCGGTGGCTTAGATAGATCAGTTCGGATAGGCCCCATATATGCAGAATCAGGATTGGATTCCTTAATATGAAATGTAGCCTATTAAATTTCAGACAGGTCCACAAAATTGAATCCCATTTGGATGAACGGATTTCGTGTACTATGAAAAACAGTGGACAATAGTCCATGGATCCATGCAATTTTGGCCCATTTTTCTTTCACTTCATCAAGGGCCCTCCAAATCACCTCCACCTACAACGAGACAATAAAAACAAGTAACACTTCCCATTATAATATTGATTATAATTAATTGATTGATTCATACATAAAGTGTAATTTATTATTATATTTTTAATATTCATTACAAAACTAGTTTAAAACTACGGTGTAATGGTGGAATAAAACAGCGAATCGTGGTATGATCACACCCCCACACCTAAACAATTGCACTCCTGGTAAAAGTCACATATCCAAATAAAATGATTCATATATATATATATATATATTTCCAACATTCTAAGGATTTATCATTTTAGGAAATATTATTTAATGTAATGTGATCAATACATGAACCACACCAAGGAGTTCTTCCTAGTAAAAATGGAAAAAGATGTCTCATAAATCATATCACAATAAAAGTCAATGAGATTTATGACACCAATATTAGCAAGGAATTCAAAGGTCAACCATTAAACTAACTCTCCATGTATGTGTGTGAAAACTATTCCATTCTATTCTTTCCACTTTCTATCAAATAAATATAGGTTATTTTAACATTATTCAGCTTTAAATGATTTTTCAACGAACCTTCCCTACATCCTTTGCAATCATATTTCAAGACCCACTCATTTAAGCATTCCCAAAAGTCAAACCATAAGCTCCTGACCTAGATATCCCCATATGTTGCACATTTCATTACTCCCCTCATTTATTATATTTTTTTAAGTTGCAATGGGAAAAAATCTCACACTCATCTCTCAACCCTTTGTTTGATCTCCCCACGACACTAATTGAAATAGTTATAACAAGATAAAAGGTTTAGGATGAGTGGTTTTTGACCTACCAAAGACACAACAATTTTTTTAGGGCGTACAATAGTCGGACATTAGGTACACACGCATAGGCCAATCTGGTACAGTAATGAAACAGATCAGATAAGGAATGAACGTATGGAAAAATCATTTAAATCTGAAAAATATTAACCTAACTTATATTTACCTTATATTAAGTAAGAAATAATCACACTTTGTAGTTTGGTGCAAAAATTTGTGGAGATATTTGAGACACCATTTTTCCAAAAAACTACTCACACAATGGGCAACAATCATCTCAAAAGTTTCACATAGATACGTCCATTTATATCATTGAAAGAAAACCAATTCACTAAAAATCACTCCCTGATGTTAAATTCATACAAATACTCTTTTTAGCCTTCGTTATGATATTTTTACATTCCCCACATTACGGTCGCCAAATCATGGAACATAAAAATTTTTGATTGGGAAAAATGAAAATACCATAAAAAAGGCCAAAAAGAGAAAACAAAAGGAGAAAACAATGAAATTTCCTACTATCCCAGGAATGTATCCACCCCCCACACCTAGAGTATGTAGTGTCCTCACTGTAGTAGAAGAGAATGTTGGAAGGAAGGATAAAACCGGGTGGATGTCATTCATAGTGTGCTTCTTGAACATGGAGTTCCTCCACCGGGGACTCTTGAATGGGTTCATGAAAGTGCTTCAGCTGCTTCCCATTGACAGTGAAGTTTTGCTTGGTTTCATCATTTTGAACCTGAACAACACCAAATATAGAGACATTATTAAAATTTATGGTCCAAACCAGCGGGAACGAAGCTTACCAGGATGCAACTTCAGTCTTTCATTATAAAGGAGCACCTTCTGCCCAATATGGAACTGACGATGAAGGATAAGACGGTCATGGGCAGCCTCAGTTCTCTCCTTATAAATCTGGGAGCTTTCATATTCATCTCTTGTCATCTCCTCTAGCTCCTGAATCTGCAACTTCATTTGAGCACCTTCACCAGAATGATAAGAATTGCATTGTTTGATGGTCCAGTAGTCCCGGTGCTCAATCTCAACAGGGAGGTGACAACTCTTTCCAAACACAAGACAATAGGGTTGCATTCCAATGGGAGTTTTGAAAGCAGTACAGTAGGCCCACAATGAATCATCCAGTCTAAGCCTCCAATATTTTCTATTGGATTGAACAGTTTTTTTCAATAATTTGTTTTACCTCTCTATTTGACACCTCATCTTGACCATTGGTCTCTGGATGATATGCAGTAGAAACTCAATCACCGACCCCATACCGACGCAAAAGTGATTGCATTGTTCGGTTGTAGAAATGAGAACCCTGGTCACTAATAATGAACCTAGGTAATCCAAACCTATAAAAGATTTGATTTCTCAAAAATTATACAACTATTTTGGAATCATCTATCCTTGTGGCCCGTGCCTCTACCCAATTTGATATGTAATCAACATACAAAATAATGTACAAGTTTCCAAAAGAATTGGGAAATGGACCCATAAATTCAATTCCCCAAACATCAAAAATGACATGAAAGATTAAGGGTTGTCGTGGCATTTCATTCCTTTTAGTGACATTCCCTATTCATTGACAACGAGGACAGGATTTACAAAATTCATGGGCATCCCGAAAAAGTGTTGGCCAAAAGAGACCAGAATCAAGAACTTTGTGGGCAGTCCGTTGGGGACCAAAGTGGCCCCCACAAGCAAGAGTGTGGCAGTATCTAAGGACAGATTGAAACTCGCTATCAGGAACACAACGCCTATGGACCTGATCACTAAATGTGAAAAAAAGGTAGGGGTCTTCCCAAATGTACCAACGAGACTCATGTTTCAGACGACTGGCTTGGTTTTTTTGAAATAATTAGGAATGAAATATGCTACCAAATAATTTTCAATTTTAGCATACCAGGGAATAGAATCTTTCACTTTGTACAATTGGTCATCAGGAAACAAGTCATTAATGTGAATACAGGGGGATGAGACAATGTCCGAGGATGGGGGGATACTACTGATATGGTCTACCACCACATTCTCTGCTCCTTTTTTATCTCTAATTTCTAGATTGAATTTCTGAAGGAGGAGAATCCAACGAATGAGACATGGTTTGGCTTCTAGTTTCTTAAGGAGATACCGGAGGGCTGCATGGTCTGAGAACACAATGAATTTGGACCCTAAAAGGTATGACCTGAATTTATCCAAGGCAAGCATAGTGGAAAGAACATCTTTTTCAGTGGTGGTGTTCTTTTCTTGGGCAGGGTCCAATGTACGTGAGGCATAGGAAATGACATGTGGAGCTCGATCGACCCTTTGTGACAAGGCTTCCCCAACTACCTAGTTAGAGGTGTCACACATGAGCTCAAATGGTAAATCCCACAGAGGTGGTTGGATTACCAAGGGGGATGTGAGACACCTTTTTAATTTATTAAAAGATTCTTCAAATTCTTTATCAAAAAAAAATCTTTTTCTTTTTGGAGTAAACGGAAGAGGGGAAGTGCAATATTACTAAACTCATGAATGAAACGACGGTAAAATCCAGCATGACCTAGGAAAGACCACACATCATGTACATTTTTAGGGAATGGTTGGGAAGAAATGACAACCACTTTCGATTTATCTACTTCGATACCATCCCCAGAAACGACGTGTCCCAAAACTATACCTTGTCTCACCATGAAATGGAATTTCTCATAATTTAATACAAGATTTTTTTCAATACAGTGATGTAGGACAGAACCAAGACTACTTAAACATTCATCTAATGAGAATACATAAACAGTAAAACCATCCATGAAATCCTCCAGGTAATCCGAAAAAAATACTAACCATACATCGATGGAAAAGTACACAGAGCATTGCACAGGCCAAATGGCATCCTTTAATAGGAAAATGAGCCAAAGGGGCAAGTGAAGGTTGTCTTTTCCTGATCCTCGAGGGAAATATAGATCTGAAAGTATCCATAATACCCATCAATAATATAGTAATGGGACTTCCCCGCTAGCCACTCTAGCATTAGGTCAATGAATGGTAAGGGGAATTGGTCCTTCCTAGTGTGTTGGTTTAGTCGGTGATAGTCTATACAGACACGAAAAATTTTCTGTACACGAGTTCGAACCAATTCATTGTTTTCATTTTTAATTACCGTTAGGCCAGTTTTTTTAGGAACTACTTGAACGGGACTGACCCATTGGCTATCAGAGATGGGGTAAATGATTCTAGTAGCCAATAGTTTTGTTACATCCTTTTTAACTACTTCTAAGACGTTTGGGTTCTGTCGACGTTGTGCCTGCCTCACTAGTTTTGCCTCATCAGTTAATAAAATATGATCTGTACAATTTGATGGGATATTACCAGGAATGTCTGCAAGTGGCCATCCAAATGCTTGTTTATGCTCCCTCAAAAGATCAAGCAGTCGAAATTCATGCTCAGGTGGGAGTGAACTAGCAATGATGACGGGCAACTTGTTTCCATTATCAAGATATGAATATTTTAAATCATGAGGCAATTGATTAAGTTCCAACTCAGGTGTATTTTGGAATGATGGGAGTGTGTGTGAATGTGAGAGGTCACTAATCTCATCTAACTGCTCAATGGTATCATCCTCAGATGAAGAATTATCTTTTACAAGCATAGCAGTTTCATCAATGGTCATGTGATCCTCCGTGTTCAAGAAATTATCAATTAATAAACATGAATGACACTGTTCAAGACCACTACAACAATAAACACATTATTCATTTCCAAGAATTTCAAACAAAGAGGAAAATTTAGATAGGGGATCAGGGGAAACAAATGAATTGATTTTAGGGGAAGGGAGTATATCAATTGAATTTACTGAGAGAGAGGAATGTTCTTCTGAGGGGTGCTTCAAGGAATTAAGGATGTTGAAATGGACTATGTCCCCACCAAATTCCATAGATAATGTACCATTATGGACATTAATTATGGATTTGGAGGTTTTCAAGAAAGGTCTCCCCAATATAATTGGGGCATGTCCATTCATCCTTTCATCTTCCATTATTAGCACAAAATAATCAGCAAGAAATATTAAATTTTGAACCCTCACAAGAACATCCTCTAACACACTAGAAGGGTGTGTCGTAATCCGCTTTTCTAGTTGAACAGCTATTCCTGTGGGCTTTTGTTCACCGACCTACAAAGAAGAGTATATGGAGTGAGGCATCACATTAATAGAAGCACCCAAATCAAGCATAGCATTGGAGAAAGAATACTCCCCTATGGTGCATGGAATCGAGAATGTTCCAGGATCGTTGCACTTGGTGGGAAGTGATGGTTGTATATATGATGAGACGTTCCTCCCCAGGCTCACCTTCTCATCACCTCTAAGTCGCCTTTGATGGGTACACATCTCCTTCAGAAACGTGGCATATCTTGGAATTTTCCTGATGGCATCAATCAATGGAATGTTAACCTGCACTTTTTTCAAAGTCTCCAAGATTTATTTATCATGTTCAGTTTCCTTTTGTTTCCTTAGTTGGGTGGATCTTTGGGTAAATGGAACAAGAATGCTTGGGATTGGTAACTCATCAATAGACACACTCTTTCCTTTGGTATGACTTCTCTCAACAAAAGGTTCCATCTCATTTGATCCTTTTTCAGTGGTTGGGATGGTGGTTTCCTTAGGAGTGGATAACCCTAATGGAGGGTTCATTTGGCATTGAAGTTGAGTTCCGTACCTAAGGGTGATGGAACTAAAGTTTCCCGTATCCCTAGGGCTGACAAGTGGTTGAGATGGTTGTTTACCAGACCCATGGCTTTGGATCTCACCCACCGAGATAGTTAGTTAGACTAATTGGGTTTTGAGGTCTTGTAGGGCATCCTGAGTGGTTCGTTGGAATTGGAGATTATTGGCAGCCATTTGTTTCATCATATCATCGGAGCTAGGTTCAGTTTTTGGAGCGGGTTGTTGGAAAGGCCTTTGGGGTGGTTGAAAAATTCTGGGTGGTGGTGGTTGATGACTACTTTTCCCTGGTTGGTTCCTTGGTTGATGAGACTGGTTTGAATACCCACCTTGTTTATAGGCTTGGATTTCTTTCCACCCTGGTTTGGATGGATAGTAAGGTTTTTGCCTAATGGGTTGGTTATAGGGGCGTTGTTTCGGTGCGGATGTGCGTCGGGTTACGCTGTTCCGCCAGGACGCGTTCGCGCGTGCACCCGTCAACCCGAGGGGATGGGCGCGCGGCTTGTGGTCCCGCAGTCCCGCTTTCCAAGGGCGGGCAGCATTCGTCCCTTATTCAGGGGCGTCTGCTCCTTGATCGAAACCGGGATGATGGGATGTCGGCTCCTCCTTCCTTGGACGTCTCCTTGGAACTCGTCGCCTAATCCGGGTCTCCCTCATAGACTTAAGAATGTTCGTGAATCTCGTTCCCGGCGCCATATCTTCATGGACACCGGTTAATTACGCTGCTTCCTCCCGGACGCTCCAAGGAGTCTGGGCGGGGCAGCAACCTGCGGTGAGAAGGCCGGGGTGGCTCTGGGTGCTGGGGGCGTGTCGTAGCACTGCGGCTCTGCACGTCTGTCTTCCGTCCCTAATAGGGCTTCTCGAAGGCATGATGGCCTGAGGCATCCCGTACTAGGTGCGGGGAACTGTGTCACCTGAGGTTTTCCTCATCTTCCCATGTTTAACACGGGGTATGCCGCGAGTTTAACGTCCAGCGGGGACGGCATCGGACCGATCAACACGAAAAGTGGATCGGATGACAGAACCCCTTGCGGGGAACCTCCGACGCTGGGGCCAGCACATGGGCGGCTTCCCAAATGATGTGGAGTGGAGTGAAGTGGCATGACCCCACCGGGATGTGGCGGCCCGGGTAAGGATCAGGATGGATGATGGAGTGAAGAGCTTGGACCCCGTAGAGGCTTCCTACGTACCGCGCGTTAGCACGGATCAAAGTCAACGTAGTTCGGGTATACAGTTTAACGTCATGCTGGACGTCGGCAAGCCGACTCACGAAGAGGTCGAGGCCGCCGGGCGGAGGATTGAACCGGACCACCTCGCACGGAGGGGGGTGGAACGGCCGGGTGGATCACAGTTTCACGTCATGCTGGACGATAAAAGGAGAAATGGGAAAAGGGGCTGTGGGGAGGCACAGTGGAGATACACACGGGCAGTCTCCCACAGGGGCGGATTCATAGGTGAATCAACGCAAGCGTGAACCCTGGAGGGGTCCACTGATGGACGAACCGACGTAAATACGACCGGGACGACCAGGTGGCGGGCTTGGACCTCAGGGAGGCTTCCTACATACCCTGTATAGAAGACAGGGATCAAAGTCCACATAGTTCATTCTGTCAGGACTTACGCACTTGAGGCAGCCCGGATGCGGCAAAACTCAGTTGGAAGGGACTTGGACCGAAAGCAGAAGACACCTCGATCCCAGTCACACCCTCTACTGGCTTCGGCAGTGGGGAGGCGCAATGGAGATACACATGTGCTGCCTCCCATGAGAAACTAGGGGTTTGTAATACCCTGCCCCCGTAGGGAAAAGCCACTCCCATTAAATCGTCCCAAAAAGGGGACAATCCCGACATCCCTGCAGAGACGAGCGGGTGGGGGCCACGTCCAAACCGGGGGAGACCCTGCGTGCGAAGCACGGGATCTAATGATGCGGACGGTTTAACGTCTTGCCGGACGAAGTACAGTTTAACGTCGTGTGTTGAGGACGAAGCGGGCGGTTTAACGTCTTGCCGGACGAAGTACAGTTTAACGTCGTGTGTTGAGGACGAAGCGGACGGTTTAACGTCTTGCCGGACGAAGTACAGTTTAACGTCGTGTGTTGAGGACGAAGCGGACGGTTTAACGTCTTGCCGGACGAAGTACAGTTTAACGTCGTGTGTTGAGGACGAAACACTTGGCAGTTTAACGTCTTGCAGCGCGGACGATGGGGGGCTAGGCAGTTTAGCGTCGTGCAGCTTGGACGAATGTGCAGTTTAACGTCATGCTGGACGTATGGGCAGTTTAACGTCATGCTGGACGAATGCGCAGTTTAACGTCATGCTGGACGTATATGCAGTTTAACGTCATGCTGGAACTATGTGTAGTTTAACGCCTTGCAGGACGAATATGCAGTTTAACGTCATGCTGGACGAATGATTGCCGCCGACGGGTCCCTGTCACTTCGCACGAGCCTGGAAGGCTGCACGGGAAGACAGCGCACGGTGCGGGCACTTGCGATGAAGACCATCGGGCGCCACGCAGGCGGGTACCCAAAGGGGGTCAAGGGAGGCGACCCTGGCGGATTGCGCGCAAAAGAGGAGCTTTGCGCGCAAAACCGCGGATCGGCGCGCAAAATGGCGGGCTGGCGCGCAATTGGGCCAGCGCTTCGCGCGCGGATGATGGGGATTGCGCGCACCGGGCTTTGGGTAGCGCGCGGGGGCAACGGCTCATTCTCTAACGAATGGCCACTTTGAAGATGGGGGGGTGCGCGCAATCGGGTTGGATTGCGCGCACCCGGGGGGCAATTGCGCGCAAGAGGCTTCTTTTGCGCGCAAAGGCCTTCGGGTTGAAATTTATTCAAAGGGAAGGAGCCAAGGGGATTGCGCGCGAAGGCGGACCCCAAGGCTCTATTGCGCGAAAGAAAGGAGGTTACCTGAAGATCGGCATTGCGCGCGGAAGGGGTTGAATTGCGCACGCGGGAGACGGTTCGACTTCCAGCAACCTTTGAAACGTTGGGGGTCGCCTAGTATTTATAGGCAACCCCGGGCGCGGAATCCAAGGCACGAGCGCGGAATTCTCCTCACGGGCGCGGAATCGGGCACGGCGCGCAAGGGAGTTGCGCGCATCCCGGGGGTTTTGCGCGCGGATCATCATCTTTGCGCGCAGACCTCTGAAATTCCACGCAAGGCCTCCGGGCCCTCCGAAACATTCTTCCGACTCCGAATATGACCTCGCTTTCCGCATCCGGAGCTTCGTTTGGGAACAACGGACTTTTCCGGCGTCTACAAAAGCCCCCCCTCGGAATCTGATCGGCGAGAGGTCGCAACGATCGGGTTCCGAGGGAGACGCCGGAATGCCGAAGTCCTGGGCGGCGCGGGACTTAGGCGCGCAAAAAGGGGCGCCGGTCGCGAAATTCGCCGCTGCGGTCGCGCAAAGCGCTTTCCGCGCGGCGCGGACCCCGGCCTCGCCTATAAATAGGGGCACTGGGTCCCTCCGTGCCGTACACTGGCCTTCCGCGCGATAAGCATCTCCGCTCTCGTGCGCGAAATTGCCCTTTCCGGCGCGGAATTCGCCCGCTCGTCGCGCAAAACCGTCCGGATTTCGCCTGTCTTTGCGCGAAAACCCGGAACTTTGCGTGACAGTCTTCCCAATTGCGCGCCGCCTACTTGGATTGCGCGCCAACCTTCAAACTTCTCTACCAGCCTCGTCCGATCCCGCACGCTTCATCCCTTAACCCGCACGACTCCCGAAACTTCTGAGATGGCCGCGCACAGAGGAAATGAGGGGGATTCCGCCACTTGCAGGGCTGAGATGGCGACGAACGAGGAGGTTTACGGAGCCAAGGAGATTGTTTCCAACAATCAATCCTTGTTCGACTTACTGACGCCGGCCCAGAAGACATATCCACTGTCGGACAACCTGCAGCTCTGGAACTTCGGCATCATAGATGAGGTTCCGGTGCCAGGGTTCGAGATTGATGCGCCGCGGACCTGGGTGACCCGGGAGGACGAGTTTCTCCGCTATAACATCACCAACAATGGGCATCCTACCAGGGAGACCAGACACTTGGATGTCTATGTCCTGAACCCGAGGACGCGAACCATTGATGGGGGTGAGCCTACTGCGGAGAATTATCCAGCCCTCTACTCGAGCATATATCGCCAGAGCGTCACGGACGACACCAAGGGCTGGCTGAAGGACTGGGACTTGCGGTCTGGGGGAAACTTCACCAGCGAGTGGGCCTGGGCGTTCTGGGTACGCCACACTTGCGATCACTTCGCAGAGGAGCTGCGGTACATCGGCCTGTTCGAGGCGGTGTGGACGTCGCAGTTCCACTTCTACCAGCAGTCCGAGCTCGGGCCGGAGCTGTTCACCCGATGGTCTCCGGATACCAACACCTTCCATCTTCACCATGGGGAGGTCGGCATCGGTCTCTGGGACATCCACTGCATCGGAGGTATCCCGCTGGAGGGCTACCAATACGATGAGTTCCTGCCACCGAAGAACATCTGGGAGGACAGGTCACGGACTCCCATCCTGACCTGGCATCTGCTTGACCTGGCTACGCAGAGGCTCGGGATCAAAGACTTCCAGAAGGACATAGCCTACAAGGAATGGTTCGGCCAGTTCTTGGAGCATGAACCGGCGGTCAAGATGCCAGGCAGGGGGAAGCGGTGCCTGACCGCAGCTCAGAGGAGCCGGAACGGGTCGTACTGGCGGGTCCTGGAGACGGGCGATTACCGCTCATGGGGGTACCGCGTCATCGAGGCCCGGGACCCAAATGTCCGGTACGCGGCGTTCCTGGCCGCCTTTCTGAGTGGGTGGCTCCTGCCAGTGCGGGACGCGAGAATGGGCGTTCGCCCGGCGACACTGGCGGTGGTGGGCGCTATGGCCGCCAACAAGAGATACAACCTCGGGGTCCCAGTGCTGGCGAGGCTATATGCCATCCTGGGACGCATCTCACGAGGGGAGTCGCCACGAAGGATCTGTGGGCCCTTTCAGTTCTTCCACGGCTGGGTGGCTGCTCACCTCGGTGGGTACACGTTTCCGAACGCCATCATTCCTCCGGGCAACGGCCTCCGACCCTCCCTGCTGAACATCACGGGGGTCGCTCCGATGACCCTAAGTGAGGAGGGCGTGCGGATCCGGATTGGCAATCATGCCAACTTCAACTTCAGTCCGTTCCCCACTCCCGTTGGCCAAATGATCGACAACGGGCAGGGTCCGCTGGAGCAGCATGAGTACTTCCTGAACATGCGGGGCGGGGTGCTCGTGGCTCGGATCGACGGGAAGGTGATCTGCGAGCCTTACGTGCCGACCCGGTTCGCCAGGCAGTTCGGGTGCCTTCAACGGATGCCGAAGAGGGTATTCACTGCCGTCCGGGAGGAGACGAACCCTTGCGTCCTTCGCCAGATGTGGCTGATGTTTGCCGCTTTCGGCTCTGGCGACGTCATCACTCTCCCTCCTACCGGAGTTGACGCAGGCTTGGCAACCGAGTACGCCGAACACTGGGCCATCGCGTACCCCGAGGGGCTCTTGCGGAAGCTAGTTCGGCGGCTCGAGGCTACCCGTGCGGAGACCGGGCGTCAAGGAAGGAGGCGGGGCGCCGCCACACGGGGGAGAACGGAGGCGCGCCAAGCAGCGGAGCCGGCGCGGGCAGGGACTTCGGCGGCGGGCACATCGCAGGCTGCCGCTACGACCTCGGCGCCCAGAGAGGGGGCACATGCGGCGGTCGAAGAGCGGCCCGGGAAGCAGGTGAGACGTCTGCTCGAACCCTCCCACGATGCAGTCTTCCCGGCGATGTGGTCGGCCTGGATGACCCTGCGGCAGTCACTGGGGACCGACGCCATCTGGCGAAAGATTCTCAGAGAAGGAATCCATCTGCCAGAGGTCGGGCGCCTCCACATTGCCGACAGGGTGGACTTCAACCGGCAGTATGCGTATCTGACGGCCATGGACGAGTACGCGCGCCAACGTGGTCAGCGCGCGGAGCCATCCCTTCTGGTGAAGGTGATGATCGGTCTCGAGCCCGCTCCGGAACAGATGCCGCCGGAAGAAGACGACAGTAGCAACGACTCCGAATAAGAGGAGGAAATGGGGGAGGATGAAGGCTCCGAGGGAAGATCCCATCAGGGGAGCCCACGGGAGAGCGGCGAGGTGGCCGGCTCTGACAACGTTGATGTCACTGAGCTCCTCGAGGTCCGCTTCTATCCCTACTCAATCTGCTTCATCCACTCTCTTATGCAGCTTCTAACCCATTTCTCCATCTTTCTCAGGAGCGCACGGATGTTGGTCAGGCATCCTCAGCGGGAGTAGGAGGGGCGCCAGCAGGACAAGGCGGGGGCCAGACACCTATCATTGAATTGACAAGCGCTAAGGGGTCCCCTGCTGCAACTGTTCCTGCGGCGACCGGGGGTAGCGGAAGATGACGCTCCGAACTCCCGTAAGTCTCCCTACTTTACTGCTGGTGCTTGCCGTTGACGATCCGTGACTAACCATGGCATGCCCCGCGCAGTGATCTCAACATTGGAGGCTCGTCGGGTTGCCGAACCCGGGCCATCTACGAGTGGACCAGTGGTGGACATGCCGCCTGCTCCGGAACAGACTTCCCAAACCGAGCCGGCCCCACCAACTGCTGATCAAGGGGCTCCGGACATCGGCGGTGCTGACATCGGAGAGAGGTTGGGGGCTGACGAGGGTGTCAGCGCCACTGGGGAGAGAGAAGAAGGTCGCCCGGATGTTGGGGAACCTATCCCTCGTGAGGACCTCCCAGGGGCGGACCCTGCAGCAGACCTGCTGGCTGCCTTCCCTGCCTACCGGCCTGCCGATCCCGAGGAGATGGACGACTCGGACGCGGAGGCGGTCGAGGAGAGCCGGATAACGCGCCGCAGGGGGTGGAAGTGCATCCAGCGCTTCCTCAAGCGAGACCCGTCGGAGTGGCTGGGGCGCATGGGATCACTTCAGACCTGGCTGCGCTTCCTGTGTGCCGGGGGAGCTGATGCTCAACGCCTCCATCTAACGGTCCGTGATTTCATGGCCGAAAAGATGCGCGAGAGCTGCCGGCGTGCCGACGTCACACAAAGTCGGGACATGTCGGAGAGCACGCGGGCGCTCCTCGCGGCGGAGCAGGAAGTCCGGCGCCTCGAAGGGCAGGCGGCAGAGAAGGAGGCCTTCGTCGCGACGTGTAACGAGCTTGTGGAGCAACTAGCAGCTCAGCTGGTTGACGCCCAAGTACAGCTGACGGAGGCGGGCCAACAGATGGTCGCAATTCAAGTCGAGCGGGAGCGTGCACAGGCCAGAATCGACGAACTGCGTGCTGCGACCGCCGACGAAGAGAGGGCACGCAGAGAGCGAGAAGCAGCTCTGGAGGCCACCAGCCAAAGGGTAGCGGCATTAGAAAGACTCATTCAGCACGCTAATCCCTAAGGGCTTTGTTTTGCCATTCCCAAAACATTTGCTTCCGCTACTTTGATCCATCTATATGAATCAATATATTTATCTGCATCTTTCGGTTTAATATGCTCAACCACAATTCGTTGTCTTGCGGGAGTGTTAACCAAGCATCAGGCATCCATAATTGGGCCTGGATTTCTGGAGAAAAGAGGGAGGTCATTCCTAGGAAAGGAGACCTCAGACCTAATCAATGTATCATCCCCCAACTTGTTCCAACACACGAGCGGGACAACGCTAGGGGCGTTGAGATTTTATCCGAACATAGGGAAATGAGAAAGGGTGAATCGCGTGTCCCGAATCCAGACATCCACAACGGTCGGCCTTCCAGGAAATGCCCAAGACGGTAGGCGGACAGTGGATCGACCATAACAACTGCAATAGACGGACCAAAAAAGGCCATCATTCATATTGCAGGAGGCGGACCACATGTCATCATGAATACCGCTTTGGGGTTCCTTCAGACACAAGGGTGGAAAATCCAGATCAACAGGGCATGCGAAGCGTGGGGCGAAGTGACGATTTGTTCGGACAGAATCCAACGCTCTCAAAATTGCGCCACCGTGGGGAAAACGTATTAGGCGGATGCACTAATCTGGCCGTGAGTCACCTCAATTCTCAGACAGCACCTCTCTGACGAGGAAACTGTCGCTTCCCATCCTTGCGATGGGGCATCCCGAGCTGAATCGGGGAGAATATCACAACTGCACCACTCTACCCGAAGTCAGGCCAGACGGCCGGCGACGAGGAGGGGCGGGACTTAACGATCCCTGAGGCTGGACCCGAGTCGGAATGCCCGGGCGTTCCTACGTACTCCATCAGGCTGGAGATCAAGCCACACGTAGTTCTGTGAGTGCAGTTTAACGTCATGCAGGACGTAGAATCCCGTTTAGGGGAGATCTTAGTTTAAGGTCGTAGAGCTCGGACCATAAGGGCTAGATCTTAGTTTAAGGTCTTAGAGCTCGGACCATAAGGAGAGATCTTAGTTTAAGGTCTTAGAGCTCGGACCATAAGGAGAGATCTTAGTTTAAGGTCTTAGAGCTCGGACCATAAGGAGAGATCTTAGTTTAAGGTCTTAGAGCTCGGACCATAAGGAGAGATCGTAGTTTAAGGTCTTAGAGCTCGGACCATAAGGACCTCAAAGTACGCCGCATCTGGTCATATCCCCTGGATATGCGAAGATGCACTGAGGGATAGTGTCAAGAGTGTCGAGTTTTCGCCTGGTCAGAATGGGAGGTGGGAAATGTGAATCATGCGGCCATTCACTCGAGGACCGGGAGCACCGGCGTGACGATATGAGAGTACTGCCGACCGTGGCGGAAAAGCAGCATCAACATCGCACTAACCATTGGTGGAATGAGGCAGCAAACGAGCATCGACCGTTCAATCGCAGGATTCATATCGATTTGCTGCCCGAGGCCATTGGGGGTACCGGCCCGAGTCGGTGGGAGAGCACTGAGGCATTGTGTCCGAACCGTTCACGGGGGCTCCACCCAGGGCGTAGACGATGGGTCCGAATGAAAGGGAGCACGAAGCCTGAAAAGCGGAGGAAACCTGACCAAGCGGATCCTGACCCTCCTGGCAATAAACCAGAGTACTCTTGACACCGGTGGACCACTGCAAGGGGTCGGGGAACACGCCTTGAGGGTGACCTGAAGGCGGCGGATTCCCCAGAGAAGGGGGAATCTCTAAGAGGTGGGGGGCTGGACCCGAAGTTTCAAACATCCGGGCGTTCCTACGTATCCCATAAGGATGGGAATCAAGCCGCACGTAGTTCTTGAAGCGCGGCGCAACACAATCGGGCACCAGCGCGGGGAAGAGTGCGGGTCTGACCCTCGCACACAAAAGGAGCGGCATTTGATATTTCTTGTTTGTCCTTAAAGATGAATGGTTTTTCTTTGTGCGGCGACATGCCTGTGATTGAGAAATCTCTGGCGTCGCCACAATAATCAAGCCACGGAAGGCATTGATGAATGGCGTGGTTATTAACCAGCGCCCAACATGAGTGTCCCCTGAGGGGAACATCACGATGCAGTGCCATTTTCTCGTCGGGCGGCCAAGACGATCACAATTTATGGTCGTGTGGTAGGACCAGACAACACAGTTTAAGGTCGTGTGGTTCGGACCATGGAGGAATCCGCTTACCGCGGCACGGCGGACACGGCGGAGGTGGGAGCATACCCAGCCTTGCGGTCACGCACGATTCCAGGAGAAGTGTCTTGGGATGGGGGTCTGCGTATGTCCATCACCCGAGGGGCAGAGATGCTAGCCTCCAGGCATACTGGGCTCAGAACGCGATTGTTTGAGCGACTCCTCCCTCCTTATGGGGACGAGGGTCCAGCTACGCATGGCCCTTGGGGAGAACATCCGCATATATCCTTGGTGCTCAGATCATGGGAGCCTCGAACGACATCATTACCTTGGTTGGTCTGCCTAACGTGTAAAGGTGTACTGAAGGTCAGTATGAAAAGAGTGTCCAGATTCCACTACAACGCATAAAGGCGAAGTGTGATGAGGACTGCGCAACCAATGTTCAGAGCCTGAAGGAGCTGACATGGCGATCAAGGATGTTGCTGACGCATTCGCAACACAACATCCGATCACATCAGCCTAAGACGGGGCAAGCAAACGAGCATCAACCGCTCAATCGCAGGATTCATATCGATTTGCGGCCCAAGACCCGCCGGTAAATCGACCCGGAGCGGTGGGAGAGCACTGAGGCATCGTACCCAAACCGCTAACGAGGATCCCTTTGAGTGAAGGCTCGAATAAGAGGAAGCGCGAGGCCTGACAAGCAACACATGACTTGTCGGGATTGAATCTGACACTACGAGTCATAGACCGCAGTACCCAAAACATGTTAACAGATCTCCGGAAAGGGTCGGAGGACTCACCCTGAGAGAAACCAAAAGAGGGCAGATTCCCGTGATCAACCAAGGGACGGGGCTGGACCTGAAACACAAGCGTCCAGGCGGTCCTACGTATCCCATAAGGATGGGAATCAAGCCATACGTAGTTCTTGAGAGGCAGTTTAACGTCATGCAGGACGATGAGAGGTGTGAGGTGGTCCCACACACGGGGGGAGGCGTACGGCGTGGCCAGTAGACCAACGCGAATGAGGACATAATCCCCTGCTCACGTGATACGCCTCGCACAAAAAGGAGGGGAACTGGGGCCAGAGGCCCAACGCGGGATAGAGATTCCCGGGAAATGGGGCTGGGCCTGAAACATGAATGTCCAGGCGGTCCTACGTATCCCATAAGGATGGGAATCAAGCCATACGTAGTTCTTGAAGTGCAGTTTAACGTCATGCAGGACGATGAGGAAAAAAGAAGGGGGGAGCAGAAGGCATCCCCAAACGTGGGGGGGCGTACAGCGTGACGAGCAAACCGACGTGAATGAGGGCATAGCCCCGCACTCACACCATACGCCGCACACTCGGGGGCAACTGGACCAAGGGCCCAGGATGAGATGGAAATTCCCGAAGGATGGGGCTGGGCCTGAAACATGAATGTTCAGGCGGTCCTACGTATCCCATAAGGATGGGAATCAAGCCGCACGTAGTTCTTGAGGGGCAGTTTTACGTCATGCAGGACGAATGCTGAACAGTTTAACGTCTTGTAGCTCGGACGTAGTGCAGTTTTTAGCGTCATGCAGGACGAAGCACTTGGCAGTTTAACGTCTTGCAGCGCGGACGAATGCTGAACAGTTTAACGTCTTGTAGCCTGGACGAATGCAGTTTAACGTCGTGCAGGACGTGGTGCAGTTTAACGTCATGCAGGACGAAGTGCAGTTTAGCGCCATGCGGGACGAATGAACACTCAGGCAAAGTATTGCTTGAGGAACCTAGCGTTGGTGGGAGGAGTGACACGCTCACCATCCATAGTCGCTAGGGAGTATGCGCCATTGGGATAGACCTTGTGGACAACAAACGGTCCCTCCCACTTGGGCTCCAACTTGGGTGGCTTCCTGCCGGGGATCATCGGTGCTCTTAGGGCTAGCACTAGATCACCCTGCAGGAAGGAGCGGAGGCGAACCTTCTTATTGAAAGCTCGAGCCATTCTGCTTTGATGCCTCTCCAAGTTGTGCAAAGCGCGAAGTCTATTCTCATCCAGTGCTTCCAACTCGACTAGACGGGCTTCAGCAACTCTGTCCGGCGCTTGCTGGTCGTAGACCGCAGTGCGCAAGGACGGTAACTGGATCTCGATGGGCAGGACGGCCTCAGCTCCATACACCAGGGAATAAGGGGTCATCTGGGTGGAATTGCGAGTCGTCGTCCGATAAGCCCAGAGGGCGTTGGGGAGCTTGTCCGGCCAACTCTTCTTGTTCTGACCAACCATCTTTTGCAGAATGTTAGAGAGGGTTTTGCTAAACGCCTCGATCTGTCCATTCGCCTGCGCATGATAGCGAGATGTATGGTTCGAGCGAATGTTATACTTGGCGTACAACTTCTTCAACTCGGCTGCTCGGAAATTGGTTCCGTTATCCGTGAGGATAGCGTGAGGCACTCCAAATCGATAGATGATGTTGGAGGTCACGAAGTCAGCGATCGAACAGGATTTGACCTCTCTGAGCGGAATCGCCTCTGCCCATTTGGAGAAGAAGTCTGTGGCGGTCAGAATGAACCGACACTGGCGAGCTGTCGCCGGCGGGTAAGGTCCCACAACGTCCAGTCCCCAGACTGCAAAGGGCCAGGAATACCTTGTGGTATGGAGAGGCTCCGGCGGCCGATGCACAAAGTTCGCATGAACCTGGCACGCATGGCACCTCCTGGCATACTCGATGCAGTCATGGATCATAGAGGGCCAGAAGTATCCCAACCTCCGAATCTGGTGGGACAGCTTCGGCCCAGTCTGGTGGGCGCCGCATGAACCAGCATGAACCTCTTGCATGACTCGTGGGATCTCCACTCCCTGAAGGCAACGGAGGAGAACACCATCAAATCCGCGTTTGTAGAGGATCTGCTCCAGGCCGGGACTGCTCTGGAGGACGAACTGCGATGCGCGGCGTCGAACTCGCTCGCGCTCGGCCCGCTCCGATGGAAGAATGCCATGTTGGAGGTACTCAACCAAAGGCGTCCTCCAATCAGGGGCTGATCCGACTGTCATATCTGGGGTACTCGGGGCTCCGGGCATAGGAGCAACCGTGGTGAGGTTACTTACCAACGGGCCGCGATCTTCTTCCGGGATAACGGGAGCGATGAGCCTGCGGTGCGTCACGCGGACGATCAGGTTGTCCTGTTCAGGCTCCGCAAGTGACGCAGCGAGGCTGGCCAAAGCATCTGCTCGACCGTTCTGCGACCGGGGAACATGGACAATTTCCGGCCGAGAAGGGAACCGGGCCATCAGAAGGAGGGTGCACTCCAACAATGGCACAAGTTCCGGCTTCCTGACAACGTAGTCGCCATTGATCTGCTTAACGACCAGCTCGGAGTCCCCTTTCATGCACAGACGGGGCACGTCGATCTCGAGAGCCAACTCGAGGCCGGTGATGAGGGCATGGTATTCCGCCTCATTGTTGGTACAACCCTCTGACAACAGGAAAGAGTATGGCAGCACGGCTCGCTCCGGGGTAATGAAGACGATACCCAAGCCCACTCTGTTGAGCTTAGGATTATCGAGTCTTCTACCGGTGGGGCTCCGGGAGGCACCGTCAAAGTGCATCTTCCAGCATGGATCGGCTCGATCAACCGAGAGAATGGTCTCATCAGGAAAGCCTAGATCCAGCGGCTGATCCGCGGAGGTTGGGTGAGCAGCCAGAAAGTCTGCCAATGCTTGCCCTTTGATGGCCTTCTGAGACACATACCTGATGTCGAACTGCTGGAGAATCACAGCCCACCGCGCTAGGCGGCCAGTCAACATAGGTTGGCTCAGGATATATTTCAACGGGTCTACCCGAGAAACCAACTGTACCTCATGGTGCTGCAAGTAGTGCCGTAATTTCTGTACGGCAAATACGAGCGCCAGGCAGCTCTTCTCGATGGGGGAATACCTAACTTCCGCATCGAGGAGCATGCGACTGAGGTAATAGAGGCTATTCTCCGTTCCCTCGTTGTTCTTCTGGGCGAGAAGGGCACCCAGGGACCGTTCCAGGGCGGTCACATAGAGGACCAGCGGCTTCCCGGATACAGGCGGCATCAGAACCGGAGGTTGAAGCAGGTACTTCTTGATCTCCTCGAAAGCGGTCTGACACTCTTTATCCCATACATAGGTGGCACCTTTCTTCATGAGCCGAGAAAAGGGCTTACACTTGCCGGCCAGATTCGCGATGAATCGGCGTATATAGGCTAAGTGGCCTTGGAACCCTTGCAGTTCCCGGACGGTACCTGGGGGAGGCATCTGGCTAATCGCCCTGATTTTCTCTGGGTCGATCTCAATACCCCGGTATCTCACCACAAATCCAAGGAACTTTCCGGAGGTGACCCCAAAGGCACACTTCAACGGGTTCATCTTCAGGCATCGAGACCGGAGGAAGCTGAACACTTTCTCAAGATCTTTGAGATGGTCCTGACGCTGGCGCGATTTGACAACCAAGTCGTCGACGTAGCATTCCACCAGTGTGCCGAGGATTGGCTTGAATATGCGGTGCATCGCCCGTTGATAGGTGGCACCTGCATTCTTCAGGCCGAAGGGCATGACCCGGTAGCAAAAGGTACCTTGGGGGGCCCTGAAGGCAGTGAACTCCTCATCCTCAGGGGCCATCCGAATTTGGTTGTATCCGGAGTATCCATCCATGAAGGAGAGGGCTTGGAACCCTGCCGTGGCATCAATCAACAGCTCTGTCACTGGAAGGGGAAAATCATCCTTCGGGCAGTGGCGGTTGAGATCGCGGAAGTCGATGCAGACCCTGATCTGCCCGTTCTTCTTCCTGACCGGCACAATGTTGGCCAGCCATTTGGGGTACTGAACTTCCCTCACGAAGTTGGATTTGATAAGCTTGTCAACTTCGGCCTCAACCATGGCACCGTGGGATGGGTGCATCTTCCTGGGAGGCTGCTTGAACCCGCGATGGTTCGCCGGGAGACCAAGGCGGTGGACGACTACCTGAGGATCCAGCCCCGGCATCTCGTCATAGCCCCAAGCAAATACATCACGGTGCTGCCGGAGAAAGTCCACGTACTGCTGCCGCTCCTCAGAGGGCATGGTGGCACTAACCAATGTGGGTCTTGGATCGGCCTCGGTTCCAAGGTTCACCTGTATTAACTCATCGACCGTGGCGGGGACGCCCTCCTCAAAGGCTGGGGGTGCATCTTCCACGTCCTCTCCACTCGGGGAGGGATCGTCCACGGGAGAGACTGCGTTGGCAACTGCATTGGGGCTACCAGATCCTGCTGGGCCACTGGTACTGGCGCGGGCGGTCGCGGCCATCTCATCAGGAGACTCGCGGACCGTCAAGACCATGGCGACGTCCAACCGTTGAATCGGGAGGACGTAAGCGTCATCCAGACTTGCCCAGGGATCACTTGCAACAGCGACAGGCTCAACCTCACCTGCCAGGATCTGCTTATCCTTGCTCTTGTAATAGTCCGCGTCCAGATAGCGGGCTTCACACGAGGCAAAAGGAGAGGCATCTCCTTGAAGCACGCCCACTCGACCATTAAGGGAGTATTTGAGGCATTGGTGGTATGACGAGGGAACCGCCGCGTGAAGATGGAGCCATGGCCTGCCCATCAATGCTTGTACGCAGTGTCCTGAGAGACTACCATGAATTCGGTGTCGGCAACCAAGTCACCGAACTGGGTCTTCAAACGTATCTTGCCGACCGGGGTTTGCTCGGTGCGATCGTACCCCTGGATCCTGAGGTCGGAGGGAATCAAGTCATCCTCAGACAACCCCAATCTCCGGAGCGTCCGAGTTGGAATCAGGTTAATCCCGGACCCCGTGTCGACAAGACAGCGCCGGACTTCAAGGCCATTGAACTGGCCAGTGACATACAGCGGACGAATGTGTCCCTGTATAGGAGGGTCTTCATCCTTACCAAAGAACGAGATAACTTCCTGACATTCGGCGTCCTTGATCGTTTCGGCGTGAAAGGCCTCTGCAGCCGCAACCTCTGTCTCAAACTGGAGGGGGCTTTTCAGGGCTTCAGCGAGTGCCTCGCGCATCTCAGATGACATGCGCAGAGCCTCAAGGATGGAGATCCTTGCTGGGATGTCGGCCAAGTGCTTCAGGACATCATAATTTTTGGCCAAGCACGAGCCCCTGGTTGCAGGAGGTTGCTCTGCGGTTGGTGGCATGACGGGCCTTGCCGGTTGGATCGGCGACCGACTGGTACTTGGCGCATCTCGCTGTTCACTGGTCACAGTCCGGGAAATGGTCACCGTACTGGAGTCAGGAGGCCGGGATGGACTTGTGGCAGGGCGGAGCTGGTCGCGACGCGGCTGAGGCGGTTCTGCCTGGTCCCACACCACAAACAGTGGCGGAGGCAAATCCGTCATCCCCGGATGGGGGGGCTGCGCGCGCTGAGCTCGATTTTGAGCCTGCTGCCTAGTCTCAGTGGCGTGCACGGCCTGGCTGGAGGTACCAACGGCTGTGCCCCGGCGACTCCTGTTGCTGCGGTTCTTCCGACGGTGGCGACGACCGGGGACACTAGGGAGGTCCACCTGGTGTTCTTCAACGTCGGTAACCGAAAAGGGATTTACCAGCTCGACGGTGTTAACCGAAGCGTACCCAATACCATCATCGGACGAATCATCCATCACCGGGCAGATCCGAGGAGGGACCCCAATTTCCGGGGGCATGAAATCGCCGAGAGTGCGGGATAGTGGCAGAACTGGCGGGGCGCGCTCTTCCTTCTTGCGCTGCCGCCGTTTTCTCCTCTTGGAAGAGCAACACCCGCGGATTCTGGGGGCTCAGGCTGATTCAAGCGCGCACGGATGATTCCATTGGCGCGAATGGTCGTCTTGCGGGCCATCCAGTTATTATACTTCTGGGATCCGCGGTTGGAGACCAGCTGTCCTTCGTCCTCGTTGCCACTATCGTCATCTGATCCCACGAACACGCCCGCCACTTGTGCTGGAGCTGGGCCCAACCTGATTACATTGTTGTTAATCTGGTCTTGGAGCCAATCCTTAAACACATAGCACCGCTGGATGGTGTGCCCCAGGGCCCGATGGTAGGGGCAGTAGCGGGGGTTATTCGTAAGATGTGCCTCCTCTGGCTTCCAACACTCAGGCAGTCGCACAATCCTCTGCTCCAGGGCGCTCCGGAAATAACCGGGGACCTGATCCTCATGGAATGAGTAAGTCAGGTGTCGCGGGCCCCTGGGAGCGTGGTCTTGACGAGGGGCTGGAGGGGCCTGCCGAGGAGGTGGACCCTGATTATCTCGCCTGGGTTGCGGCGGTACATTACGCGGCGGGGCCGGCCGGTTCTGAGGCTGCCACTGCTGGGCCGAGAACTGAGCCCGTGGAGGTGGATTCCTGTGAGGCTGTGGAGCTGGCCTCACCGGCAGCAGCTCCAACGGCCTGGGGGCCTTTATCTGGGCAACAGCAGCGGGCTCAGCCCTACTGACTCTCCTTGCAGGAATCATAGGAGGCAGCGGGTGTGCCTGGCTGGCCTGTTGCAGGGCTTCCTCAAGACGTTGAGCTTTGTTTGAGAAGTCCCTGAACCCTCCGGGGTAATTTTGAGTGATCAGTGAAGGGACCAGCTCGGTCTTGACGTTCCCGACGCACATTGTCAGCAACTGCTCCTGAGTCAATGGCATGTCAAGGGAATACGTGAGACCCTTCCATCGGGCGACGAAGTCCGCGACTCGCTCATCAGGCCTCTGCTTGCACTTGAAGAGGTCTGCGATACTTGTCTTCCGGGTCGTGGAACTGAACTGGTAGAGGAACTGTCTACGGAGGTCCTCCCAGCTGGTTACCGACCCGACGGGGAGCTGGCTGTACCAGACAAATGCTGGCCCTTCCAGTGTCTGAACAAAGCAGCGAAGCTTAGCGGCCTCTTGCTGCGCCGGAGTCCCCAACATAGGCCCGCACCTCGAGTTGAAGTGGGATAAATGCTGTGGCGGATCTCCAGTCCCGTTGAAGGGGGCAAAAGTGGGATTCCCGAATCCCGGAGGCGCCGGCATGTCATCCACCCATGCTGGGTAGGGTTTGCCGTCCGGTGGGATCGCCACCTGCCGAGTCTCCAAGGCTTCCAAGCGGGCAATGAGTGCCGCCATCGGATCGTCCGGACATGGGTTCCAGTCCTGGCGAGGATCTCTAACCACGAGCGCATTGCATGGCCCTTCAATCGGGTCGTCGACCGGGTCGTCGAACTCGGCAGCTCGTGGGATGGCGGGCGGAGCGGCCCTTGGGGCAGCGGGAGGAATCCGAGCGGGATCTCTCAGGTAGTCACGCCGCTCGGGAGGGTGTGGAGAAACATACCGCGCCCTCTTGCCATAGGCAATGGCCTCTCTCCTGTCGGCGAACACGGCGTAATCACGGTTGCCCGGGAGAGTCTCGTCGAGGAGCGGTTGTTCCGGTCCCTGCTGTCCTGGCCTAGGATCACCGTAGTCAGGCCGCCGTTCTGTAGCGCGCTCGGCGAGGAGCTGGTCAACCAGCTTCTTCTATTCGGCGAGCTGCTGACGTAGCGTAGCCTTCTCGGGATCCTCCTCTGCCCTCTTCATGGAGGCAGATGGGTCGGCGGGCCTTATAGCCTCGCTGTGCTCTTTTCCTTTGCTGACGTTTCGGCTTAACGTCAGTGCTTCAGTGGGTGCGGGGAGCCCCAGGAGGTTTCTCTGATGACGAGTAACTCTCACTGATGGATCTGACGACGGCTTGTCTTCGGGGGGGAAGCCCCCGTCGAGAAGTTCCAAGTCGTTCCTCTCTCCCGACAGGTCAGCCATATTGACCGTTCCTGTCCCTGGGGATATACCCTCAGGGCCACCCAGCGAATCGGGCTGTCGGCGAATCACACTGAAGCGTAGGGCAGCGTACTGCCCCCATCCACGGATATACACGTGGGGAGTGGCTTCCTCGATAACTTTGCGGAGTACTTGAAAGCACTCAACGCATCGTTGTTGGAGGGCCTCGTGGCGCTCAAATGACCCGGGGTGCCGAACCGCGGGGAGCATGGCCAGGTCAATTTGACGGCACTGCTCACCAATATCCTCCAGGTGCGCTTGACTCCCGGGGTATGGCATTTGTAGGCAGTGAAGACGGGAGTGAGTCTCCCGGAGAGTTCGGCGGAAGCATTCGAACTCATCCGGGGTGAGCGATTCGGGTGCATCAAAGCCCGGTCCTGCGACTGGCCAAAACTTCTCAGGGAAGTGGCCCTCTGCAAGGACGGTCCAGAAGCTCCACGACTCAAACTCGGGACCCAGATCTCCTTGGTCCTCTTCCATGGCTGGGAACGGACGGGGAACTGGTAGTGGTGCCGAGGCGGGCCGCCGGGCCGACGGGCTGGCCGGCGGTGAATACGGCGAACAGGCCGATTGGCCTCCATATCCCGGGCCGCCCTCTGAGGGTGGCGGTGCCCTGGCTACCACATCACGATAGGACGGGCCGGCGAGCGAACATCCTGCCGTAGCATCGGTGCTCACCGAGGGTGCACTAGATCGTGGTTCGACCGTCGGTCCCCAGAAAAAGTCTTCGGCTTCTCCGATCGAGGCGGAAGGCACTTCCGGAGGGGCCGGGTACCAACCGCAAGCTTGATCCTTGGGGGTCTACCAGGCCCTCGTTACTCCGGATATACCTTCGGAGAGAAGCGGGGATCACATCGATCTCGCTCTCGGGGAGCACGAGGCTGACGTGCCGCATTCCTACCCCTGCCCTTGACTGGTGGGATTGGGGAAGGGGCTCTGTCGCCGAATCGTACTCCTCCTCTGAGTCAGAGAAGCAAACCGGTCGGATCTCCGTCCGGAATTCCGTAACATTCTTCCCTCAGCGTCGACGCCTTGCCTTCCTGCCCCTGGGTGGTTCTTCGGGGCAGGGCTGATCTCTGTCCTGGCGTCCTCCGGCCGCACTGGTGCTGGGGCCAAGAGGACTGGGAACCAAGGTGCGAGGGGCACCGGGACAGATATCAAAGGGGACGCGGGGAGAGATGATTCCGGGCAGGACTCCGTGCCGGGATCGGAAGGTGGGATGACCCATGCCTCCTGGATCGGCCACACAGAGTAGATCCTGCCGGTGAATAGCGCTACCGCGAGGTGGTCCGCGGTGGCTACTGCCAGTGCCAGCAACCGGGAGCGTCGACCCAACCTGCCTTTGGGGCGGTCGGGGCCTCGATCCAGGTCGGGCATAGGAGTTCCCCTGCTCAGGATGCGCAGAGGCCTGGCGACTGGAGCCAGCAGTGGCTTGGGCCAATGCGGCCGCTGTTGCTAGAGCCCCAAGGTGGGCATCCTCTTCCGCTCGTGCCCGATGTTGGCGTCGAGACAGACGAGTCGGGATGAGCGGCGCGGGCAGGTGGAGAGCCCGCTCTTCGACTGGAGAGGCCTGGCGGCGGTGTCGCCGTGGCCTGGCGGGAGTCCTTACCGTAGATCCCTGGAGCGAATCCCGGATAGGGTGATCCCGGGCCTCTTCCACCTCATCCGCGTAGGGAAGGGAACTGTCAGAGCGCTCCGGGGATAGACTCCCGAAGCGATTGGACGTTGAGGTAGGCAGCGGTGCCTCCCTGCGCGGCCCTCGGGGGCGGCGGTGGTGGCGAGGCGCAGCCTCCTCAAGGTCTAGGCGAGCCATTTCCCTAGTGGGGATGACTCCCTCTTCCTCGTATCTCCGCACCAGGGTGTTGATCACCCTTCTCTGGATGACCTCCGAGGGGGAGAGAGGGCGTGGTCGTCCCGCAATTGCGGCTGCTGGGACGGCTGTGGAACGGGCGGGACCGCGCGGAGTAGTCGGGTCGGTGTTTCCCCTGTCCCTGCGCCAGTGGGCGGGTGGCGATCGGGCACTGGATCGGGCGACCTGATTTCTGAAAGCAGGGAGAATGACCCATTAACACTGACAGGAAAAAGGAATCGACAACCAACCATTAGCGCCACGACGCCTTCCGTGGGGGGAACCCAGGCCCTCGACGTTGCGAGACGGAGTGCCCGATGTCCCTTCCCCAGCCCCTGGCGGGTAAGACTGAATGCTTGGCCGGGCAACACGCCGGTCTTCCAACACCTCTGAAAGCCATCGGTCTTCGTATCGAGGAGAAGAGATTCACGTCGGGTTCACCATTTTTCTGTTTCGGTGCGGATGTGCGTCGGGTTACGCTGTTCCGCCAGGACGCGTTCGCGCGTGCACCCGTCAACCCGAGGGGATGGGCGCGCGGCTTGTGGTCCCGCAGTCCCGCTTTCCAAGGGCGGGCGACATTCGTCCCTTATTCAGGGGCGTCTTCTCCTTGATCGAAACCGGGATGATGGGATGTCGGCTCCTCCTTCCTTGGACGTCTCCTTGGAACTCTTCGCCTAATCCGGGTCTCCCTCATAGACTTAAGAATGTTCGTGAATCTCGTTCCCGGCGCCATATCTTCATGGACACCGGTTAATTACGCTGCTTCCGCCCGGACGCTCCAAGGAGTCTGGGCGGGGCAGCAACCTGCGGTGAGAAGGCTGGGTGGCTCTGGGTGCTGGGGGCGTGTCGTAGCACTGCGGCTCTGCACGTCTGTCTTTCGTCCCTAATAGGGCTTCTCGAAGGCATGATGGCCTGAGGCATCCCGTACTAGGTGCGGGGAACTGTGTCACCTGAGGTTTTCCTCAGCTTCCCATGTTTAACACGGGGTATGCCGCGAGTTTAACGTCCAGCGGGGACGACATCGGACCGATCAACACGAAAAGTGGATCGGATGACAGAACCCCTTGCGGGGAACCTCCGACGCTGGGGCCAGCACATGGGCGGCTTCCCAAATGATGTGGAGTGGAGTGAAGTGGCATGACCCCACCGGGATGTGGCGGCCCGGGTAAGGATCAGGATGGATGATGGAGTGAAGAGCTTGGACCCCGTAGAGGCTTCCTACGTACCGCGCGTTAGCACGGATCAAAGTCAACGTAGTTCGGGTATACAGTTTAACGTCATGCTGGACGTCGGCAAGCCGACTCACGAAGAGGTCGAGGCCGCCGGGCGGAGGATTGAACCGGACCACCTCGCACGGAGGGGGGTGGAACGGCCGGGTGGATCACAGTTTCACGTCATGCTGGACGATAAAAGGAGAAATGGGAAAAGGGGCTGTGGGGAGGCACAGTGGAGATACACACGGGCAGTCTCCCACAGGGGCGGATTCATAGGTGAATAAACGCAAGCGTGAACCCTGGAGGGGTCCACTGATGGACGAACCGACGTAAATACGACCGGGACGACCAGGTGGCGGGCTTGGACCTCAGGGAGGCTTCCTACGTACCCTGTATAGAAGACAGGGATCAAAGTCCACGTAGTTCATTCTGTCAGGACTTACGCACTTGAGGTAGCCTGGATGCGGCAAAACTCAGTTGGAAGGGACTTGGACCGAAAGCAGAAGACACCTCGATCCCAGTCACACCCTCTACTGGCTTCGGCAGTGGGGAGGCGCAATGGAGATACACATGTGCAGCCTCCCATGAGAAACTAGGGGTTTGTAATACCCTGCCCCCGTAGGGAAAAGCCACTCCCATTAAATCGTCCCAAAAGGGGGACAATCCCGACATCCCTGCAGAGACGAGCGGGTGGGGGCCACGTCCAAACCGGGGGAGACCCTGCGTGCGAAGCAAGGGATCGAATGATGCGGACGGTTTAACGTCTTGCCGGACGAAGTACAGTTTAACGTCGTGTGTTGAGGACGAAGCGGGCGGTTTAACGTCTTTCCGGACGAAGTACAGTTTAACGTCGTGTGTTGAGGACGAAGCGGACGGTTTAACGTCTTGCCGGACGAAGTACAGTTTAACGTCGTGTGTTGAGGACGAAGCGGACGGTTTAACGTCTTGCCGGACGAAGTACAGTTTAACGTCGTGTGTTGAGGACGAAACACTTGGCAGTTTAACGTCTTGCAGCGCGGACGATGGGGGGCTAGGCAGTTTAGCGTCGTGCAGCTTGGACGAATGTGCAGTTTAACGTCATGCTGGACGTATGGGCAGTTTAACGTCATGCTGGACGAATGCGCAGTTTAACGTCATGCTGGACGTATATGCAGTTTAACGTCATGCTGGACCTATGTGTAGTTTAACGTCTTGCAGGACGAATATGCAGTTTAACGTCATGCTGGACGAATGATTGCCGCCGACGGGTCCGTGTCACTTCGCACGAGCCTGGAAGGCTGCACGGGAAGACAGCGCACGGTGCGGGCACCTGCGATGAAGACCATCGGGCGCCACGCAGGCGGGTACCCAAAGGGGGTCAAGGGAGGCGACCCTGGCGGATTGCGCGCAAAAGAGGAGCTTTGCGCGCAAAACCGCGGATCGGCGCGCAAAATGGCGGGCTGGCGCGCAATTGGGCCAGCGCTTCGCGCGCGGATGATGGGGATTGCGCGCACCGGGCTTCGGGTAGCGCGCGGGGGCAACGGCTCATTCTCTAACGAATGGCCACTTTGAAGATGGGGGGGTGCGCGCAATCGGGTTGGATTGCGCGCACCCGGGGGGCAATTGCGCGCAAGAGGCTTCTTTTGCGCGCAAAGGCCTTCGGGTTGAAATTTATTCAAAGGGAAGGAGCCAAGGGGATTGCGCGCGAAGGCGGACCCCAAGGCTCTATTGCGCGAAAGAAAGGAGGTTACCTGAAGATCGGCATTGCGCGCGGAAGGGGTTGAATTGCGCGCGCGGGAGACCGTTCGACTTCCAGCAACCTTTGAAACGTTGGGGGTCGCCTAGTATTTATAGGCAACCCCGGGCGCGGAATCCAAGGTACGAGCGCGGAATTCTCCTCGCAGGCGCGGAATCGGGCACGGCGCGCAAGGGAGTTGCGCGCATCCCGGGGGTTTTGCGCGCGGATCATCATCTTTGCGCGCAGACCTCTGAAATTCCGCGCAAGGCCTCCGGGCCCTCCGAAACATTCTTCCGACTCCGAATATGACCTCGCTTTCCGCATCCGGAGCTTCGTTTGGGAACAACGGACTTTTCCGGCGTCTACAGGCGTCCTGGGAATATTACCACACAACTCTCAGATTTTTCTCTCAATTGGGGGCATTGGTCAGAATAGTGGGTATCAAAAGATCATATACCACAATGTATGGGAGGAGGAGATTGGAATTTCCCATGGGAAAGAGAAAGTTGTCGTAGAATGGTACTCACCTCTTCAAACTTTGTGTCTACCTTCTTCTCGAATTCACTACTTTGCACCTCATAGACACCTCGAATGGGTACACTGGACCTTGAACTGAATTGTTGAGTGTTCTGTGCCATGGTCTCAATTAGGGTCCTTGCAGCAATTGGGGTTTTATCCACTAGTGCACCACCTGCAGCAGCATCAATCATGTTACAATCTAATGGAATTAAACCTTCATAAAAATATTGTATTAAATGTTGATCGCATATTTGGTGGTGTGGACAACTTTAACATAATCTTTTAAAGCATTCCCAATTTTCATGAAGGTTTTCTCCTTGAGATTGTCTTATCCCACATATTTCTTTCCTTATTGTTGCAGTTTGAGAGGATTGGAAGTATTTTTCAAGAAAAAGTCGTTTCATGTCCACCCAAACTCTAATAGGTGTATTAACATAATACAACCAATATTTAGCCGTGTATTCTAATGAAAATGGAAATTCCCTCAGTCTTACTTGTTCTTCATCCACATTAGCAGGTTTTAATGTTGAACACACAGTATGAAATTATTTTAAATGCTTATGTAGATCTTCTCCAGGAAGTCCATGAAATCATGGTAATAAATGAATTAAAACAGATTTTAGTTCAAAATTGGGTGCCTCGCCATGTAATTGAATGTAAGTGGGTTGGATATCAACATCAAGTGAGTTTTTTTCTTTTAGTGTTCTATTATTTTAATCCATTTTATACAAGTTATGTTCAGTTTTAACTTTGGTTTCCAATGAAGAAGAAGGATCAAGAAGAACGTTAAGAATTGATGTCTCCTCCTTCAAAGTGTGGCCTTGTATGTCTCGGTTTCATTGATGTAGGATCCTCTTCGATTCGGGGTCGAATGTTTGTAGGTCTCCTGGAGTAGAACGTTTCATAAAAAGAACCTAAAAAATAAATAAATTATAACACAAAAACAAATGCAAAGGTAGAAGACAAAACAAACAAATATTCACAAAAATTACAAAACTTTTATAAAAAACACGCACAAAAAACCAAAGCGATCCCGGGCAACGGTGCCCAAATTTGACCGCGTTGTCAGGACACATCAAATTGATTATCTTTTTAAGGTTTATTCATAGTCTAGGGTAAACCCTAGGTCATCTCTCAAGGAGCGTTGGTAGGTTTAGAGTGTGTATTTTTAATAAAAATAACTAAGAGCGGGGGTGGTTTTGAAAACAGTTTAAAACAATGACTTAGTTGAAATAGCTTAAAAGATGAGTGACCAAGTGGATTTTGAGAAATATGAGATAAAAGGGTTGATTTGATTTCATTACAGACATATAAAGTTCATTTTTCATAGAGATTTATCTTAGGTTTAGAGTAATTATTTGGTTGGAGTTAATTGGAATCCCCATTAATTCCTATGCTTTTATTTCAATGCTTTAAGGACCAAACCTGGACGTAACAATCGTATTGTCAAGGTCTAGTACTTATTCATGGAATAAGAGCTTCCATAGCATATTTAAATCTCAATAGTTTGGGAATGAAAAGAATTATTGTGATGTCCAATCAGAACAACACAAGTCACACACTCAAAACCTCACACCGATCAGTTAGAAATTAAGAGCATAACACTCACATGTATCAAATCAAGCATTCAAATTTGAAATAAAATAGGATACATGGAACGAAGTGTTTAAACACCCAAATTACTCCAATACAATAGATATTCTATGCATCGTAACTCAATTTACATGTGTGTAGCTCCCTCACAACGAACACCCAACTTGTAGCTCGACATCGGGAGGAGGAGGAAGCTCTAGGTGAACTCCTTCTTAATTGTTTATCCCCTATGAGGATAGGGGAATCCAGAACCTCCAAGGTGATTAGGAGACTCCTCTAGGACTCAAAATTGGTAGCACTTCACTCCTTGACCGAACATGAAAATGAGGTTCCCCTGGTGACCTTTTATAGGAAAATTGGAAGGTCGTTTTAGGCACAGAGATTTCATCAATCCACTTGCACGATGTGTTTATCCCATCATACTGTCTTATCTCACTTTGGAAAAAATAGAAAAGTTGTAGCCATACCTTTTGACTATCTCCACCGATTGTTTGGAACCGTTTGGACAAATACAGATCATGATATTGATAAAATACAGAACTCCACATTTTGCTTGGTCCAAATTCGGTGGCTTCGACATATTAGTTTGGATGGGCCCCATAGAAGAAGAATCAGTATTGGGTTCCTTAATTTGAAATGTATGATATTAAATGTTGTATAGGACCACAAAATTGCAGCCCATGTGGATGCACATATTTCGTTTACTATGAAAAACAGTGGACATATGTGCATGGATCCATGCAATTTTGGCCCATTTTTCTTTCACTTCATCAAGGTCCCTCCAAATCACCTCCACCTACATTGAAAAAATAAAAACAAGTAACATTGCCCATTATAATATTGAATAAAATTAATTGATTTATTCAAACATAAAGTGAAATTTATTATTATATTTGGAATATTCCTTACAAAACTAGTTTTAAACTGTGGTGTAAGGGTGAAATAAAACAGTGAATCATAGTACGATCACCCACCAGTACAGGTGCAAAACGATGAAGCTTGGTGAAATGGGAAGAATAGTCCATCACCAACATAGTTCCCTGTTTAAGATTCATGAACTCGCGAACTCTATCTGCCCGCAACGTCTCTAGAAGGAAGAAGTCAAAGAAGAATGCCTGAAAATCTTCCCCCGCCATTTCTCTATGATGCTCTGACTGGGTGGTAACATCCCACCACCTCTTGGAGGAATCACGTAGCATGTAAGTCGCAAGCTTGACCCTCCACCCTATAGGCATCTCATGATGCTCGAAAATAGTCTTCATCGATCCTTTCCAAGACTCCGCAGCCTGCGGTCCGTCATCCCCTGAAAACGTAGGTGGATGCTGTTTTTGGAAGATACGAGTAAGGTCATCCATAGATGTGGCAGCATGCGGTGCTCCCTGAAAGGTCTGCATGAACCACATGAAGTCTTCTCGGAACTACAAATCTGTGCATGTGTCCGGTATAACAGCTAGTGTTGAATCTGGCTCTACTTGAGGATCAACTAGTATCCCATGGCCCACCATTTCTAGAGTATAGTCGTCGCAACTCTCCTGGAAAAACAACCCGCGGTCGTCTCGGTGGAATGACACTACAAGGTCAAATGGACACCATAGAACTAGATTAAGAATCACCTAAAATGAAGAAACCCAAAAGGGAATAGGAGGAAGAAGGTATTATGAAATTTTTGAAACAAGACTACACGTCGTGTATACTGAATACACGGTGTGTACCTGACTTCTCTTCCCCTGCCTGGGTCCTTCTACACGGCAAAGCCACATGGCTCCCGTTGAACAAAACTACACGGTGTTTATATCATCTACACGGTGTGTGTGGTGTTATTTCCAACTGCCCGTGTCGTTTGTGACACGGCTGACTACTCAGCTTGATACTACATAGAGTGTGACACCCGAACATGGCATGTACACCACTCCATTCTCCAGCCACACGGCTATGTCCACATGGTCTGTCCTCTGATAAGACTACACGGCATGTCCCATAGGTACACAACATGTTCAAGGAGAGATGACATTGACCCGTGTTGTTAGTTACACAGTCAAGTCCCCAGGTCACACTACTCAACGTGTTCATCATTGACACGTTGTGTATGTCTTATGTCTCCTTCGTCCATGTTGTTAGTTACACGGGCGGACTCCGGGTCAACTCTACACGGCGTGTACATCCGATACACAGCATGTTCGCCCCAAGCTCTTCCCTTCCACGTGTCGCCGCCCACACGGTTTGTGACACGGGAAGAGACAACACGGCGAGTACCTACTGTACATGGTGTGTACTTAAAAAGATTTCTTTTCTTCCTGAACAGAAGAACCTAAACGACATGTTTATGGTACTACACGGTGTGATTACTGGGTTTTACATAAAGTATGCCTTAAAAAATACTCCGGAGCCCAGAAAATATTGAAAAACAACACCTAAGTGTCAAATTACGATCTATGACGGCCCATACTCCCCACGAATCAATGTTTGACAACTTATCGGTGTTATAAAATAAATATAGCAAATTATCCCCCAAATTCCTGTAAATGGGGGCCCATACTCCCAAAAAACCAAAGTTTGGCATCCATTTTATAAACTGGATCATACTGAAATACCATATCACATAGCAGGTATTTATCAAAGCAGCTATCACAACAGCATGATTTTCTAGCACAATAACTATCACAACAACATGCAATTTCTAATGCACCTACAGTGCATGGATCTATGCATGGAATAAGATTTTTAGCATGTTCCTAAATGATTCAGGATATGGCATACCCTCATCTCATTGGGTTTCAACTAAATAGAACCCATGGATCAAATATAAACACCACAATACAAGTGCATCACCCACTGGTGAAAATCATATCAACTGTAAATTGAAAAATCAGTAAAATTGCAATACGAGGTAAATTGGATTTTCCCTATACATGGGTTAGTTACGCCCTGGCACAACTTATTACCCACTACCATTCATGTAATATCCCTAAATAAGGCTCTGAATAGTAATTCAAAGAAAATAACCCCTCTCATACCACTTTGTAACGTCCCGGTTCCGAGTGCCACTCAACGGGTGCCCCAAACCCGGTTCGCCACATGACCTCAAGTGCATTTCCCCAAACGCCAGAAGCTTCCAACTAGCAGTGAGGGCCCATGACTAATAGTGGGGAAGCTATGCCCTCATTTTTCAAGGTGTAGCGTATCAGAATGAAGTAAAACATAAAACAACAGCAGAAGCAGTAATCCATACAAAAAAGAGATAAAAAACTGAAGTAAGAATAACCAACCAGTATATAAATAATGGTGAAACATGCCTCCAATTCTAAGAAATCATCCAGAACATGTTACACAATAATACAGTACAAGTACAAGTACAGAAAAGCAAAACAGAACGAAACAGCTAGTAGCATCGCGAGCCTCAGCCCGGTCCCATGCTCCCCAACTCATCATTAGCAATCAAGTAGCTTTATAGGGACTTCTGCCCCTATCAACAAATGCAGCAGTATAATCTGTTTAGGCTGAAAAGAATGGCCCAAACAGGGTGTGAGAAATAATTCCTAGTAGGTACCCACAAAAGGCCCATGCCCAACAGTGTGAAAATATGCAACAACAGTGTGCAGTAGAAAATGCAATAACTAAGCAGTACTCAAAAGTAACTAACATAAACAGATATATTTCCATTTTAATCATTCATTTTACCATTTAATATTAATAAAACACCATAGTTAATTTCTAAGTAAGCATCCAGTGACCACAGACATGTAAAACCTTACCCCCAGGTAATCAGAATCCAGCCCGCAGGTATAGCCCTCGGGCGTAACAGAAATTGACCTCAGGTGTAGGAAGTGTCACCCTCAGGCACAGAAGTAAAGCCCTTAGGCACGAAAGGATTCCCTCAGGCTAAATAAGATGTTTCCCTCAGGCTAATACAGTCATGCCCTCAGGCTATAGTAAAACACCACCCTTAGGCTCAAGTAAAACACCTCCCTTAGGCATAAGTAAAACACCACCCTCAGGCATAAGTAATCAGGCCAAGACCAACATATAAACATGAAATTTATATACAATTCCTCTCAAGGAAAATGTAATGCACAATTAAACATGGCATACCCTAGGGTATCCTAGCCAAATGGCTAAATAGAGGAACGCACCCCCCAGGATGGTCCTGGATCCATACAACGATCCCAAACAACAATTTATTATCATAATTAATTACCTATTCAATTCTAGGTATTTAAAATATCCATGGCCTCAACCACAAGACACCCCAACAAGGGTTAATAGAACAACAAATACACAAAACGCACAGTAGTTGGAAAATAAAAACTATGCCACCTTCCTTTTACACCCACATACGATATACATGAATGACGATCCTCGATTCGTCATAGAACGACATAGATCTGAGGTGAAAGAAAACCTCATTCAAACTTAAATAACTTCTATATGGGAATAAATTGGTACGATCCACTCTAGGAGAAGGGATAACTCACCCGTGCGGTTCCAGGGAGACCAACTGTGTCGAAAACGGAATCCCGATGTGTGCTCGACAAATCTCAAAAGCACTGGCCTCCCTCTCCCGCTCCTTCTTCCCATTCTAAGCCTCCCCTATGAACAGGGGAGGCTACTGCACATTTTATGCGAAACAAACAAAGTACAAATCGTGTACATCCCATTTTTTAACTGTTCCTCTAGCGGTTTCCCACCAGCGTGGCACTGTTCATCTGCCGACATGACTACACGGCATGTCTTCTGAAGTACACGGCGTGTTCTGTCGCACATCTGGCCACCACCTTACTATTTTCATACTGACTGACTACACAGCGTGTAAAGGACCACTAAACGGCATGTAGTCCGTTTCTACACCCTTCATCACTAACATGGCTATACGCCCCGTGTACACATCCCACACGGCCAAAAGTACACGGTGTGTACTTCAAAAATTTTGGATTTTCCCCCATTTTGCTTCATTTTTCAAAAACTGTTAAGGAAAGGAGAAAACAAGAAACTTGTACCTCAAAAATAAGAACTGGGTTCGTACAAACCCATATACAAGTAAATAGTAAAAATGTTTTGAAATACATTTTTAGGAACATGGATGTGGATGATAAAGAGGTCCTAGTAGATACTTGTGTAAAAACAACCTCGGATAATAAAGAGATTGTGAATTTAACCCTTACCTTGTACTTTTTCTTTCATCGAGGGAAGGTTAAACTCCTATATAATGGTGAAATAATTTTTATTAAATTATACAAGAACCATATACATTAATATGATATCATATATTGTCTTATAATATTTCATTGTTAATGATATTTCATTAGTATCATCGTTTTGGGTGTTAACTAATTCATTTTCCTTTATATGATTTGTTACATACGTAATGTTTTTTATGGATCTGATGTATATTATTCATGTTCAGAATGATATTAAGTCTTTAAACAATATTTTTAATAATAAATTTAAAATTTATCTTGAATGGATACGATGGGGAATGAATCTCATCACATTTGTTGACACAGTAATCCGTACGTATGCACGAGCGAAAATATCATTATTTTGATTTAAAATCATATGTAAATAGATGGTATATCATATATAATGAATCATTAACATGCTATATTTATTATTTAAATCAATTATACATCATTATTATAACCATCCAAATGTTAATGTATTTGAATAATAACTACACCACGATGTGGAGACAGTAAGTCGAACGTACACACGTTTGGTGACATGTCATTCATAGTATGTATAGAATAATGAATATGGTTATACCATATTTATAATTACATCATAGTATATATATGATAATGTATTTATTATTTTAGAATCAAAAAAAGGAAAGACGAAGTGGAAGAACAAAAGAACATGATAGAGGTGATGATATTTTTACCTCTTCTTTGGGTTCTTCCTTTGGATTTTATCAAAAGGGATCATTAAGTTGGATTTATAAAAAAAGGATGGCCTCTAGGATGAAGGTAGTATTGTTTAGAGGATATTTTGGTAGTGGTTGGCTGAGCTAAATAGCTTTTGAGGTGTGAATTTGAGAAAAGTGGGAGTTCCCTTTTATCAGAGGGGTGAGGGGTACCTTAGGAAAAGATTGAAATATTTTTTTTATAATAAATTCATATTTGGTTTATAATGGACCCAAAATGACTTATTTCTAGGCTAAGGTGGGTATGGGTCTAAATACTCTCAAACAATAAGTTTTATACATGTTTAGGTCACCATTTTATCCTTATCATTTAGATTTAACTCTTAGTTAAATTGTTTGACATTTACCATGTATCTTTGTATTTTTATATTATATGGTTAATAAACTTATAATAAACTTCCACGAAAACCCCAAGACGTTCATTATTAATATATATAACCTTATCTAAGTCCTATCACATAATATTAGATTTTTAGGAATAGAATATCAATTAATAATATAATATTTGTTTAAAAAACTCTTTTATGTCAATTTTGACACTATTTTGTTTTTGGTATTTGATATATTCAAAACAGCATTTTTAATTAGAAAAAAATAATTTAATCGGCCATTAAAATTCATATTAACCTAGGAAGTCAGTTTAATTCATTAAAATTCTCAAATTATATTTATTTATATATTTATTATATCAATTATTTTAATCATTAATTAATAAGGTAATTACCGCATCATCATTGTGTTATAAATTAAATTATTTAATGTCTAAAAATTATAAATAAAATACCATTATATAGGAAATTTTTTTAGTTTTATAATTAATATTTATAGTGGAATTTATCTTTTTTATAACTATATTTTACAAATGGTTTATTTATTAAACTTTGATTTTAACTCTTAACCCTTCTTTAAATAAAATAAAAATAAATGTCCTAATCTAATCCAAGTGGACCTAAAGGATAATATATTATTCCTAAGGTTGTTTTTGGTCGAAATAAACATATCCAATATATTTAAAACTTGTGTTAGGGTAATATTAATATCATTTTCACCTTTAATTACCCTATTTACTTTTCACATTGGTAAATAAAAGTCAAAAGTTACTATTCACCAAAAATTATTTTCATCTTCTTGAACCAAATGTTACTCACTGTTATATACTGTGTCTCTTGGATATTTGAAATTCTACTCACAAAAGTGGTAAAATTATGTTTTATGCAAATTTGTAAATGCTCCAAGGAGATGGGTATAAGACGGTAAAAAGATCAATACAATTTTATATATCTAAACTTATTATAAAATGACCCCAAGGAATTAATTTGAACGTATATAGGTATTATGTATCTATTCTTAAATAATATAAATATAAATAAAAAAACTCATTATTTTAATAAAAATTCGGTTTTAACCGATAATGGAGTGTTTTCACTATTCATCAAAAATTGAATGTTTTCAGAAAAATACCAAAAATGAAATCCATTTCAAAAAATAAAATTTGAAATTTTTAAAAAGATGATATTAGTATTCATAACGGCTAGTTAGATTGGTCGTGGTGTGTTAGAATCTTGAATTTTTGTAAAATGCAAGCTATTACATTATTCAAAGGGAAACGTACCGTGGAAGCTTGGGGTGTTACATTCTCCCCTCCTTCAAATAATTTCGTCCTAGAAATTTCTAGATAATCACTACATAAAATGATTCTGGTGGTTCTTCGTCATATGTCCCTCAGGTTCCCACATCACCTCTTCCATTTTTTGGTTTCCACAAAGAACATTTACTAGACAAGTCGTCTGGTTTCTCAACACTTGATCTCTTATATCAAGAATTATGATAGGCTTTCTCAATAAGACAGATTGGGTTCCAGTTCTATTTCTTCATAGGTGAGTACATGTGTTGGATCAAGAATGTATTTTGTCAACATTGATACGTGGACTCATCATGAACATTGGAGAGACTTGGTGGCATTGCCAAACGGTAAGCTACAACCCCAATTCGTTCTAGAATTTTCAAATGTCTGATGTACCTGGGACCCAGTTTACCCTTCCTACTGAATAGTATAACTCCCTTCCATGGAGATAGCATTAAGAAAACAAGATCTCCAATCGGAAATTCCTGATCCATTCTTCGGTTATCGACATAGATCATATGCCAACTTTTAGCTGCTTTGATGTGGGTTTGGATAGCCTTCACCTTATCCATCGTTTCCTCGACAAGTTTTGGGCCTATTATTTTTCTTTCACCAACATCATCCCAAAAAGTTGGTGTGCGACATCTCTTTCTATACAATGTTTTATATGGTTCCATCAGAATACTTTAATGGATGCTTTTGTTATAGGAAAATTCTACCAGAGGTAAATTTTGATCCCACATACCATGAAAGTCAATTGATAAAGATCACAACATTTCTTCTAAGGTTTAAATAGTTCGTTCTGATTGTCCATCAGTTTGAGGGTAGTAGGAAGTTCTCAAAAAATGTTCATTATCTAGGGATTTTTGAATACTATTCCAGAATCTTGATGTAAAATAGGGATCACGATCTAGAAAAATCAATAGGGGTACTCCATGAACTCTTACAACTTCATTAATATATATTCTTGCTAAACGTTCAAGTGGTAAATCTTCTCTAAAAACAATACAATTTTCTAACATGGTAAGACAATCAACAATGACCCATATTCCATCATTCCTTCTAGGATTCATTGGTAGTCCCATTATAATGTCCATCATAATATTATCTCATTTCCACTCAGGTATGGGGAGAGGTTGAGTGATTCCTCTTGGATGTTTCCTTCCAGCTTTCACTTGATGAAAAACCATACATCTTAACACATAATCAGCAGTCTATATCTTCATGTTGTCCCACCAAAAATGATCCTTCAAATATTCATACATCTTGGTAGTCCTAGGTCTTATAGAGAAATTGGACCTATGAGAATCATCCAACAATTCCCTTTATAGATCAGTTATCTTAGGAGCACAAAGTCTCATGCAAAATTTCAAGCTTCCATATTCATATACAAAGTCAATCAATCTCCCATCGTTCACAGATTTAATCATCTTTTAAAATTCAACATCATAAATCTGAGAACTTTTTAACCTTTCTAGAAAATATAGTTTATAAACCATTTGAAAATAGTATTGACGTTTCACCTTCCATGATTATTCACATATCCATCTTTACTAGATCCATGAAAATAGGATCCCTTTCAACTCTCATCTTGTTCAAAACTCTATTATCCTTTCTACTCAAAGCATATGTCACCTTATTTTCCATCCCCATGTGGTAATGTATTGTGCAATCATAATCCTTGAGTAGTTCAAGCCATCTCCATTTCCTCATGTTGAGCTCTTTCTGTGAGAAAATAAACTTCAAACTCTGGTGATCGGTATATATCTCTCGTTTTTCACCATAGAGATAAAGTCTCCATATCTTCAATGAAACGATTACAGATGCTGACTCAAGATCATGAGTAGGATAGTTTTTCTAATTTATTTCTAGTTGTCGTGATGCATATGCAATAACCCTATCATTCTACATAAGGTCACAAACAAGTCCTTTCTTTGATGAATCACTATAAATAACAAACAAAACCTTTCTCAATGGTATAGTCAAGATAAGAGCATTGACTAATCGTCTCTTCAATTACTCAAATATTCTTCATACTCTTTTTTCCAAACAAATTTAACCCCTTTACATTTGAGCTTGGTTAATGGGTTAGCCAATTGGGCAAAATTCTGGACGAAACTTTGATAATAAACTGCAAAAACAATAAAACTGTCTACCTCAGTTATACTCGTCGATGCTAGACATTCATGGATTTCTATTTCCATAGAAGGATCAATGGAGATTTCATACTTAGAGACAATATAGACAAGAAAAGAAATCTCCTGATGCCGGAATTCACACTTTTTAAGCTTCCCGTATAATTCATTTCTTGTAAGGTTTTTCAGAATGGTGTGCAAGTGATTTTCACGATCTTCATAGCTTTGGTATTATACCAATATATCATCAAAAAATACCACTAAGAAGTCATAAAGATATTCCCTAAAAACTCTATTAATTAGATCGATGAAAAAAGAGGGTTCATTAGTCAGCCCAAAAGGCATTATTGTAAACTCATAATGCCCGTACCTGGTTCGAAATGTTGTTTTCAGAATGTCTTCCTTCATCAAACACAACTAATGATATCCATATTGAAGGTTAATCTTGGAAAAATATTGATCTCCTTGAAGTTGGTTGAATAATACATCAATGCGAGATAGGGGATACTTGTTCTTTATTATTATAGCATTGATCTACATATAGTAATTGCACAACCTCATAGATCCATATTTATTCTTCAAAAAAAGAACAGGGGATACCCATGGAGAAACAATAGGGTGAATAAATACCTTATTACTCAATTAATCATGTTGTTTCCTTAGTTCCATTAATCCACAATGGCCATTCTACAAGGGGTCTTCAATATGGGCTTTGAACTAGGAATTAGATCAATGGAAATCTCAATTTCTCGTTCTGGAGGATGTCCAGGTAAATCATCTAGAAAAACATCAACATATTCTTGCACAATATGTACATCCTCTATTTGAACATTCCTTTCCTCGCCCATAGTTATTTCATTCTCTTCCTCCCCAATAATTGAATTTAGTTAAGCTACTGGGGGTGTATCAAGATAAGAATCAGATGGTGACCTTTCTACTCTAAAGATAATGTGTTCTTTATCATCATCAAAAATTGTAACCTCATTATTCTTACAATAAATTTTCACATCAAGGTCAGAAATCCAATCTTTACCAAGTATTATAGAAAATTTAATCATGGGTATGACGATGTGATCAACAAATAAATAATGTTCATATGCCTTAGTGGGAACTCATTCAAAAAAGTTTTTTGTAATGATACTTCCCTTTAGAGTCATGACTAACAAATCCATTGTTAAATAAAATTGGAAATATCTAAGTTTCTTATGAAACTAGGAAGATATAAAACAATGCAATGATACAGAATCAAGTAAATATTTTTTTAAACTTGAGGAAACCATTAAATTACCTTCCACCATGTCATTCGGAGCATCAACCTCAGCAGTAGTGATAGCATAAGCTTGGCCTTGATCCCCTATCCTTTTTAGTGGTAAGTTTCCTTGGTGATTAGGTCATTCATTTGCATAATTCCCCCTTTCTCTAAAATTGTAGCATTCAACATTGACAACCTATTTCTTCTCCTTGAAATCACAACCTTGATGGACTTTTTCACCACACTTGTAACCGACTCTCATTACCTTCCAGAAAGTACCTAGGTGTTTATTCCAAAATTTACTATAGGATGGAAATTCAACTTTTCCCTTTTTCCCCTTATTTCCATTTCCAGAGTGTTCAGTAGATATCTTGTTCTTTTTCTTCCCTTTAATGTCGTAAGACTTATAGAATTCCATTTCTGTTTTGATAAAACATGAGACAACATCTTCGTATGACGAAAAGGATTTTGAGACTAATGATCGACGTAGAAATGGTTTTAACCCATAAAATAATCGATTAATATTACTCCTTGGGTTACATATATAATCTATAACATGCATTGTTATCCTTTTGAATTTAGCCTCTTACTTTGTGACATTTTCATCCTCCTTTTTCCTCAGACTCAGAAGTTGCCTTTCCATATCCGCTTGATGGTCATGATGAAATTATTTTTCTAAGAAAATCGCTTTAAACTCCATCCATTACATATTTGATACTTCATTATCTTCCTTTGTGTTTTGAATCAATGACCACCATTGATCAACATCTCGAGTGAGGTGATAAACTGCCATGACAACTTTTTCCCTTTTGCTACCCCCAAAGCGTCTAATATTTTCTCTAAGAAATTTATCCATTTCTCAGCTAATAATGGACTGGTACTCCCATTTAATGTTGGTGGTTACTACCTCATGAAGAATTCTAACATTGATCCTCCATGTTTTGGATCAGGTGCTCCATACGGGTAAGGTTATTATTCATAACCTGAGTGAGTAGTCCCAATATAGTGATAAGATGATCAGTACTAGTTGCATCAGAAGCTCCACTATAAATATCTTGAGTAGGAGGGAAATACCTACATGGATTACATGCATTGATACGGTTTCCATTCCTTCCACTAGGTTCCATTTCTAAACAATGGTATACAATAGATTAGGTTATGAATCAGAATACATAATTCCAAACTTATAAAACACTTTACATAAATTGTATAGTTTATTGATGTAATCTATAATCAGAAAAATGTTTTCATTGAGGAAGTATATACTCATAAACCCTTCATAATGGTTTGGAAAGAAAATGAGAATTATCCTAAGTATATCCCCTAGGAGATTCGTAATGAAGAGTGCAGTAAGGCCCATTTTCGTGCACCAGTTCCCGTTCAAGTATATCTCAAAGTAGTGTTTTTGGGTTTTATCCCTAGATACATCTATGCTAGAGCCACCTCCTCCTGCTCATATCTAGACAGGGATGTATTTCTTGATCACTCACAAAATCTATACAGTACCAAAATTCTAGGAAGTTCTGGTATACTAATCCTCAATGTCTATCTTAGGGAAATGTTCTCTAATCAGAGTTTTTCAAAATATTGTTTCCAAGGTTTGTACTAAAATTAATCTGATGCCAACTATAACGCTTTGACCCCAGTTACCCAGATTCGGTGCATTATTACATAACATTTCAATGATACATGGATATCATGTCCCGAATGAGCAATCTGTTTAGTAGCCTTGGAAGTACTAGATACATTAATAAGTTTTAAATTACATTATAAAATGAAATACTACAACAACATTGTCTCTATAGACCACACTCATATCCCTTATACTATCCCTACAGGTTAATCATAATATGATTCTTTGCATCCTGGGGAAAATGAAACACAGAAATGGGTGAGCTCAGATGCTCAGTAAGTATAAAAATATAGCCGAAACATTCATAAATAAGCATTAATATTTAAGTCAACATATAAGACTAAAAAAATACTTTTAAACATAATCTTCAAAATAATATGGAAAATATAAATTAAAAATAATTCCATTTACTAATTCACATGGATATTCTAATAGTTGAATAATCACATGCAATATCAATAGCCAATTTCATAATGACGGAATGCATAATGCCAGACTTCATAACGACATACTGAAGGCCTTGTGCCAAGACTAAAAATAATATTTTGTCAAAGCCTTGTGCCAAGACACTAGTTAGTCTCATGATACCTAATAATGCATCAAGGAGATATAGCGGGCTCCAGCCGTCACTTACAATGTCCAATGAATTCCTCATATGAAATGTTTTAAACATTACATAATCATTTGTATTAAAATTAGCATAAAAAGGTCAATACTATATCCATAAACCTTGAGTGGTGTAAAAATAAAACATCCACAGTCAAACATATCACAAAACATTAAATACAATATTGATGTTTTGTATCATAATAAATCAACTTCAAACAAGCTTAAAATCCATCAAAGGATGTTGACATAGATGAAATCAAATTTTTTTTAGTGAAATATCTCTTTCTATTTTGAAATCATTTAAAAGTCATATAATTATAAAAGAAAACATTTATTTTGAAAATATTATTATATGCTTTTAACAGATTCTTCGATTCTGTTATAATGGGGGAAAATATCTACACCCGACGTATAAGTTAAAAAATATTATTACATTAATTTTGTTGAAATGGTCATAAAGTACATGTTTTGGAAAATGACATAAATATTCCTTTATAATCATATAATAAAAAAAGTCAAATAATGGAATAAATTAATTCAACCCATAGTCTAGTAAATAGTAAAAATATTTTGAAATAAATTTTTAGAAACATGGATGTGGATGGTAAAGAGGTCCCATCAGATAATTCGGTAAAAACAACATTGGATAATAAAGAGATTGTAAATTTAACCCTTACCTTGTACTTTTCCTTGGTCGAGGGTTGGTTGACCTCATTTATAATGGTAAAATAATTTTTATTAAATTATTAAAGAACCATATACATTAATATGATATCATATATGATCTTATAATACTGCTTTGTTAATGATATTTCAATAGTTTCATCGTTTCAGGTGTTAACAGATTCATTTTCCATTATTTGATTTGTTACGTAAGTAAGGTTTATTATGGATAGGTTGTATCTTATTCATATTCAGAAATATATTAAGTCTTTAAACATTATTTTTAATCAACAAATGAAAATTAGTCATTAATGGATACGATAGGGAATGAATCTTATCGCGTTCATGGAGACGATAATCCGTACGTATGCACGAGATACAATATCATTATTTTTATTTAAAATCGTTTGTAAATAGATATTATATCATATATAAAAAATAATTAACATGTTATGTTTATTATTTACATAAATTATAAATCATTATTATAAGCATTAAAATAATAATGTATTTTAATAACAACTACACCACGATGTGGAGACGGTAAGCCGTACATACACACGTATGGTGACATGTCATTCATAGGATGGATAGAATAATGAATATGGTTGTACCATATTAATAATAACATCATAGTATATAGAAGATATTGGATTTATTATTTTTGAATCGAAACAACAAGGAATGAAGAAGAGGAATATGAAAAGAACATGATAGAGGTGATGAAATATTTACCTCTTCCACAGGTTCTTCCTTTTTATTTGATTAAAAGAACACCGTAGGATGGATTTATAAATAATGGAAGGACTCTAGAATTAAAGGGAGGATAGTTGAGAGGATATTTGGGTGGGTTTTTGGCCTAGCCCAATGTATTTGGAGGTGTGAATTTGAGATAAGGGTGAGTTCCTTTTTATAAGAGGGGTGAGGGGCACCTTGGTTAAAGATTGAAATATGTTTTTTTATAATAAATTCATATTTGGTTTATAATGGCTCAAAAATGATTTATTTAGTGGATAAGGTTTGGATGGTTCGAAATCCCTTCAACCAATATGTTTTAGACTATTTTAGGTCTCCATTTTATCCTTATCATTTAGATTTAACTCTTAGTTAAATAGTTTGACATTTACCATGTGTCTTTGTATATTTATATTATATGGTTACTAAATATACTATAAACATCCAAGAGAAACCCAAGTGTTTAATTATTGGCATATATAACCTTATCTAAGTCCTTTGGCAAAATAATATATTTTTAGGAATAGAATATCAATAAATAATATAATATTTGTTTTAAAAACTCTTTTATGTCAATTTAGACACTATTTGGTATTTTGTTTTTGTTAAATTCATAACAACATTATTACTTCGAAAAATATTCATTTAATCAACCCTAACATGTCATATTAACCTAAAATGTTAGTTTAATTCATTAAAAGTATTAAATTATATTTATTTGGATATTTATAATATCTATTATTTTAATCTTTCATTAATAAGGTAATTACTGCATCATTATTGTGTCATAAATTAAATAATTTAATGTCTAAAAATTATAAATAAAATTTCATTATGTAGGAAATCATTTTATATTTCTAATTAATATTTATTGTGGAATATATCTTCTATATAACCCTATTTTAAAAATGGTATAGTTTTTAAACTTTGATTTTAACTCTTTTAACTCTTCTTTAAATACAATAATAATAAGTGTCCTAATCTAATCCATATGGACCTAAGGGATCATATTTTATTCTTAATATTGTTTTTGGTTTATTTACAGTTATCCCATAGAATTTGGACATGTGTTATTGTAATATTAATATCATTTTTACATTTAATTACCCTATTTACTTTTTATCATGGTAAATAAAATACAATAGTCACTATTCACCAAAAATTATTTTCATCTTATTAAACCACGTTTTACTTACTGATATCAACTGTGTCTCTCTGATTTTTGAAATTCCACTCACAGAAGCGGTAAAATTATGTTTTATGCAAATTTATAAATGCTCCTAGGAGGTGGGTAAAAGATGGTAAAAAGTTCAATAAAATTTTATATATCTAAACTTATTATAAATTGACTCCAATTAATTAAATTCAACTTATATAGGTCCTATGTATATATTTTTACTGAATATAAATTTAAATAAAATAACTAATTATTTAAATAAAATGTTTGTTTTAACCGATAATGCAGTGTTTTTCACTATTCATTTAAAATTGAAAATTTTCAGAAAAATACAAAAAAATCACCCTAGGATAATTTCGATATTACATATCCAAAAATGAAGTACATTTTCAAAAATAAAATTTATAAAGTTTTAAAAAGTGGGGATTAGTATTCATAACGACCAGTTACATTGGTTACGGTGTGTTAGAATCTCGAATTTTCGTACAATGCAAGGTATTACATTATTCAAAGGGAAACGTGTCGTGGAATCTTGGGGTGTTACAGATATAGTTATTATCTATCATCTAATATATAATGGGCTCACCCAATTATATTTGTACCACTTCATCCTATAAGATTTAATGAGCTTACGTGGCATTACATGATCCATTATATCATATAATTTGTAATCAAATTACTTTTAGTTATCCAAAAAATGCATCGTATAATCTACAAATAGATTACCCATTATTATCTATCAAAACCCATTATATAAGATATAGTAGGCTTACTCGGCGCTATCTGGGGCACCCCATTGTATATGTAGTGGCTATTAACCACAACTTGGATAAATTATAAAGATATTTCACATAATTATAATGATACAAAAATAATAATTTTATAATAATGTTATTAACACATGTAAAATAAATGGGTTTTCAATAAAGTCACTCTGAAACATTATTTTCCCATGGAATAGACACTAGTTTCATAACAATCCCTTTGAAACATGGGTTACCAGTGAAAAATAAATGGGTTCCATTAATATCATTCAATCAAATCATAAACCATAAAGAGAATTAATATGATTGGAAACCTTAGATCATATCCCTTTTAAAGAAAAAACTATATAAAACGATGCCATCATATATGTATAATGATTTTGACATATCACAAGGACGAGTTCTTAGGGAAAAAAATTTTATTTCAAAATCAGCACTTCTAAGACATACAACATTTTCAAAAACTTTTTTTTGAAACCACTTAAACTATAAATAGATATTTAAAAATAATATGAAACATTTATTGGGGAAAATTTAATTTTCAATTTGAAAAATAAATTTTAAAACATAAAACATTTTGAAAAACATTTTTTTGTAAAATAACCTTATAAACATATAAAGGAAGAATTGAAAATCATTTAAAACATTTTTTCTAAAACATAAAAAAAATTAGAAACCATTTACATACAAATCTAATTTAAAAAAAATCCAGAATATTAATTAAATAATTTATTTATAAATAACCCTGTAAGGTTTAAAAGGATGGTTAAACATAATTATGTTCATGATAGTGTGAAATTCTATACATGATGAATATTATTTTTTCCCTCTAAAAATGTTTAGAAAAGTGAATTAATACAAAAATGAAAATAATATTATTTTAAACACTATTTTTAAAAAAGGAACACTCTGTGTAAGAAGTTATTTTCAAATATTCTGTAAATTTTCATTACAAATTTTTTATAAAACATGGTTTTGGGGGAGAAAATATTTCTGAAAAAAGAGAGAAATGATGTTACGTTTTCTTAAAATAGTATTTTTATTATCCCAAGCACAAAAGAGTTGATAAATAATATCATTAGATTAATATTTAATGAATAACCAAAGGGTAATATAATCCAATAGATCTCTTGAGATATTTATCATAATATTTAAAAAATGTAAATATATTCATAAACAATCTTGATAAATGATGAAATTAATGAAATAAACTATTAAAAATTTGGTAACTTTGAATCATATTCTCCATTAAAAAATAAAATTAAATGAATCATAAAATATCTTTAAAATAAATATATTCATGATATAACAAATCGCTTAGTTGTATATACACATTGTGGATGAATACTGGTTCATAATAAGGCATTTGTCCCAATGATAGAAAATTGAATCAAATTTACATTTTTGATTTGGTAACTTTTGAACAATAAACCCGATGAATGATATATAATAATATAGATATGTAAATACCCAAAAGATATTGCATAATAATCATAGAATACATCCATGGGAAATATATACATCACACAAAAGAAACAAGTGGTGAATAATGTATAAGTCTCATATAAATAAAAGTGAGACTAGAAAAATTCTTACTATATGAGTAACATTTGAATCGTGATCCCCATTAATGAATCACATCAATTAAAACTTTAAATATCATTAAATGATTTTAGTTCATGATATAACATTTCATAGTGATTTATATACACCACACAATAAGAATATGTGGTGAATATAGCATATACCTCACCGAAATAAATGTCTGATAAGAACACCCTTAACTTAAGTATTTAATTTCTTCATACATGTATAATACTTCTGTATAATATACATATGTTTATTGTTAATATACCATATAGTCTTGTTCTTATATATAAACAAATATATTATTTTATTATAACATTATATTACCCATTTAATAACAATTTGATGTTAATGATATGTTTTAGGTAATGACTTCATTGTTTTTTGTAAATGTTTTGACTTGATATTCATGACCCTCTTACATAGATCATAATTTATATATTTAAATAATGAAAAACATGATATAAATATCACATATATTTATTACATATTTATTTATTATAATATATAAATGACATAAATATGAGATTAAATACACCATCCTTAGAAACGGTAGGTTGTATCTACACATGAACGTTGTTTCCTTTTCCTTATCATATTGAAAGAAAGAAAGTAAAGGATATATAAATAATAGTATAATTAAAAAGTTATATATATATCATATTTGTTTATTAAAATCATCCTTAATACATTCTATATAATTCTTGAATGAATCACATCAATTTAAGGAGGCAGAACTCTACACGTCTACAAAAAATGTTATCATATTCCAACAAAATGTGAAGAATAAATTAATGTGTTGTATAATTATTTATAAATAATAAATTCAAAATAAATATTGTATTTATTTATTTAATATAAAAATATTAATTCCCTTATTATTACCATCCTTGAAAGGTGGTAATAGAAGAATGAACGACATCAGTTCGTGAAGCAGTAGTACGTCATACATATGAACGATGATTTCGTATCCCATTTGATGAGTGTGTGCATGAGTGTAGATAATCCCTATAACATAGAAACATATAATAAAATTTAGTATACTAAGTTGATTTCATAATCATGGAATGAAAATGATTTAATAGGTGGAAAATGAGATAATACAAAAAGTGCTTGTTGAAGGATGTTACCTCTTATTTGGGTAACTCCTTTTGATTTGCACAAAATAGAATACTTGGATGGATTTATTCCCTAATTGATGATTATATAACGATGTATGTTTTGTTGTGATATTCGTTAGGTATGTTTCATATGATATAATGTGATTGATATGTGTGTATATGTGAGGGGGTTGAGTGCCCCTTTTATAGTAGAGGAGGAGCGCAATTCATATATCTTCAAAATGGTAAATACTATTGAGCAGTGTACCTTACTCAATGTACCACTAATAATGTGTTAATATTTTGTATAAGGTGGTATATAACATAAATATGTACAGATATTATCTATTTTTTATTATCATGGTTTATTTTTTTACCTTATGTTAATATTTTTTCACTAAGTAAAGTCATTTTTACCTTAATCGCAGTAATTGTTTTTAATTATATTCAATAATATTCTCTGTCAAATCCATTTTGAACATACTTTAAATCATATATTTTTATAATTAGAAATTTTTAATCCATTATTAAAATTTCAAAACAAATAATTAGTAAAAATTAATTTATAATGAATCTTGTAGAAGAGATGGGACAACAACTTTTTAACGTGAAAATGTTCGTCATTTTGATGTGTTTTTTCCAATTTCAAAGTGAAATTGAATAAAATTATCTAAATTTTATTAATATATGTATAATTTATATAAATATACTTTATCATAAAATAACTAAATAATTCAACTATATAAATAAATGAGATGAAAAATATATTTTCAATTAATATTTAGTGTTTTTCACTCTTCATCAAACAAAATAAAACTTCTCAAAAAAATAAAAAATAATCACCCAAATTAATATTATATAGTATTAATTCAATGTTAAACGTTATTTTTTGACTAAAAATACAATAATAGTGTAAAAACTAGATTTAAAATGGTTTCTTCAGTAAAATTTTGTAAAATTATCTTATATAAAATATATCAATTTATTCATATAATTGGATTTTTTCTCATATTCTACATATAAAATATAATGGACTAATATATAAACCATTGATTGAATATTTAATATATTATTTTTATTAAAAAAATTATAAAAAGTTTTTCCAAAAATTTATTAGAATATTATTGTGTTTTTAATTTGAAAAATAGATTTCATAGAAATAAAATTTCCTTATTTTCACATTGTTATTACATTCATTTCTAACAAATCAATGATACATTTATTCATTTTTTATATAGTTTTAAATAATATTTTCACAATTTTATTCTAAAATTCCATTCCAATGTCTATATGGTAACTATAATAATGTTTTACTGAAAATATTAATATTATATTGTAGTTCGGTAAAACTAGGATGTGCCTGCAACACAAGATATTAACAAAAATCAATGTTGTGTGTGACATTAGAAAAACATAGAATTGAGTGTTCCATAATATAATCTAGTTGTTTCTTGTAGTGTAATATTATCTTTTTTTTTTCATGAAACGTGATCCAAATACAACCCTTTCATATAACTCAATCTATATTCATTGGTGCATTAAATTAATAGTATTGAAATGACTAGATTAATTTGAACAAATATTATTCATAAAATCATTGGGTGTTATAAGGCTTAAAAGTGAGAAAAGTATGGAATGATAGTGTGTTCCTTTATTCAAAAGTCTATGTGATCCTTTATCTAGTGGTTCTACAAATCCACTAGCTACAGTGAAATAGATAAATATTATGGAAAATATATTTTCCATTCTCTATTTTTTGGAACATGAGAGATTTATTATATATGAATATCTATTATAAGAACAAATATATCAATGGTGGAATATTATCATGAAAACAAGTTTACTGGAAAAAATTTAATCCATAATGTATGATGACAACAATATCATATTTTTCATTAATTAAATTCCTCATACTATTCAAACTAAAATAGAGAAGTAATTCATTGTATATAAATATAAGGATGATTAATTTGTTGGTATCAATATAGAAAATTATAGAATACATTCCAGGTATACTTATCACTTTATTGTTCAACTTAAATGTAATGTAGGAAAATTTATTATTGGCTTCAAACCATGTCTTAGAATTATTCTAGACATAAGGTAATTTTGTATACATTAAGATGTATTTAGATGATCCATCATGGTGTATATGTAGAGTGGAGTTACAAATCAATCTCAATATTTTATTAAGAATATAAAGAGGTAAATGAAAATAAATTCTAGAAAATAGGGATAGAATATGAAGAGGTATCCATTATACTCAATGTTATAATTTAATAATAGGGGAAATTATCTTAAGAGAACAGGTAAATATTTCTAGTGTGTAATGGAAAATCATCATGAAATAGAATGCTGATGAGATAAGACTATGTTATCTAATAATTAAAATATAGAAAAATAACTTTAGAATGAATGACCCTCGCTCCAATGTTTTAACTAAATGGATTTTTGGCAATTATGCCAACCAATACCAAAATATGAATGTTAATGATGGTGATTGACATCAACAACCTCTTAATCAAAGAGGCAACGGGAAGTCTCGTGAGATCACTATTTTTTATGAGGGATATGATAATGACGTGGTGAAAGACAATAATACCATCTACATTAAAACCAATAATATATTATTTGGTTTGTATAAATGCATTATTTTTAAAAAGTAATTTTATAAGGATATCATTATTCCACATCACTAGATACATGTTGATTCATCCTTAAAAACCCCCATTTGTATTTTAATCACATCTCAAGATTATTATTCTTCCCTAGTTGATGGGTGTGGTAATGTTCTTATTCTAAATAATTTTATTTTATCATATATTTAGTATTATTTTGTCTTAGTAATGGTTTAGATTTATTTAAATAATACCCACATAATTTAGCAAGGAAGAAAAGTCACATTGGATATTTGGAACTAATTAATGTTTTTATATTATTAAAATATAAAATATAATCTTCTAATGGAAATCAAAAATATTGATTCAATATTTGTTCCTATTCAATGGGGTTTTTTATCATAAATAGTTGGGGGATATATCAATATTAAAGACATGCCTATTATGTGGGAGTGGTTTAGTATCTTTTCAGATAAATATAATATTTATCCATTGAATTGCGATTTTGAGTTCTCAGTATAACTCATTCTTGGTACTATAAATTTTTCAATGACTCCATGTATAATAACCACATTTGAGGGGAAGGAACTAAAGACGAAAGTCTAATTGAATCAATAAAAGGGATATATTGGGACATGTGTGTCACCATGGATGAACTATTTCTTTTTTTAAGAAGAATGATTAGTAACATGAATTTCCATTGATTATTGATAACATGAAAAAAACATTATAAATAATAGGTATACTCTACCATATATCAATAAAATGTTTGACTAACTTTGTGAAGCTTAGTATATTTTAAATATTTTACATAATTGTTTATATAATCAATTTAGGATCAAAGAGGAGGATATTACAATGATAGCATTCCTTAGAAGGTATAGACACTATTAACTTATATTGATTCCATTTGGTCTAACTAGTTACCCCAATATATTTATGGATATAATGAATAGAGTCTATATAGATTAACATGGAAAGTTTTTATAGTATTTAAAAATGATTTCTTATATATATAAATACAAAGAAATAACATTAATATCACTTGTGAATTGTACTAAGGAGACTGATAAAGGGGAATAGTTATTTAAAATTTACCATGTATTAATTATACCTTCATAATATTTCATTATTGGATTATATATTTTAAAATGAGTTTATATTAATAGATTCATTAGAGAAAGATGTTATAAATTGTTTTCCATGAAAACCAACGGTGTCTGAGGGGCATATTTATATTGTTTTGGATCGATATTGTCAACAAATTTAGGATCATTTCATATGAATATCTAATCCAGTAATCATGTTAACATTAAATCCATCTATATTCCCCTGTATAGATAAATGTGAATAAAATTTCATGAAATGGATGATAATGTTAGTCAATGATCATCTGGTTACTTGACCCTATAGTGGATAATATTTTTTAATCTGTAGTGATGTATCAAAGAAATTATTGGGATGAATTATAATAGAGAATGATATTCAGATAGCATATACCTCACAACATTTGAATATTCTTGTGACAAATTACCAAACTCCGGGTTTGGAATTAGCTATGAGAATATTTCAATTAATGATATAAATGAATTATAATTATGAAGAAATGTGTGATATATATAATGATCATAAATGTTTAAAGTATATTTTCTCACAAAATGAGTTTAATATTTTACAAAAATTTTGTTTTTAGATGATTAATGATTATGAAATATTTATATATTACACACTATGAAATATAATATGGCGGGAGATGTTATGTTCCAAAAGGATCGTTCTAGATTATCAATGATGAGGATCACCTATGATCCAATATTTATGGAAATTCAAAGTATGGATCCTGAAATCAAGATATCTGGGTAGATATCTTATCTTTCTCAAATGATTATACAACTATTTATCCATGTGAAGATTAATGTAGAACAAAATGAATATATGGAACTGGAAAAGAAGGTCAGAATTGTTCATGAGTTTGAAAATTATTTGATTAGATAATATGGTTCATAAACCATGTATATGTATAAAAAATACTAGATATGAAGAAGGTGATATTTTATGAGATCATAGTTCACCATTATCTATTAATCTGATAAGTACAATGATGGAAATATATCCTAAAGAGTATTTCTAGTCGGATAGTATGAAGAAAAATATTTTTATTATGTATTACAGTACTCGGTATGATATCATGTTAATGCTGAGAGACCAATTTCTAAGGGGATTTCAAAACCATTACCCATAAAATAATGGAAATGTGAAAAAATTACAATGTATTTTATTATTGGACTCCCCATAACATCGAAATGATTCATGTTTATATGGGCTTGATAAAATCACCATACGAATTATGTATACTTAATTACAATTATATTTTATTTCTCCATATAAATTATTATAATAACTTATAATTAGGATGTGGTGATGTTTAATGGGGTAAAACATTCTATTGTATCTGATTTCTATCCAAGGATTACCACAAAGTTATGGTGATGTATTCAGTATTCTTTAGATATATATTATAGTTTCATTATGGAATATCATACTATGATAGATGGTGAAACTAAAAAAAATTCAAACCCTTGAGGATATGAAGAGATATATCCTATGGATTTGAACAATGGTTGGGATCAACACCTTACTATAGTGGAGTTTTTTTATAAAATAATATATTTTACATGATAATACAGAGATCCCCTTATGATGGTATTTATGGAACAATTTGGGATTGGATTGGAGGAAGAATGATATTATAATAATAAATTCCTACCGCAATGAAATAGAATGTAATATCTATTCAGTGTCATATTAATAGAACCGAGTTCCAATAGAAAATTTATGTTGACAATCATCGGAGTGGCCTGCAATTTTAATTTAGGAAAAATATTTTTTGATAATTAATCTAAGGAAAAAAATTGTTATGAAATTAAGAAATAATTGAATGAAGAGACCTTGGTATATTGGCCTTTTTTAGATTCTTGATCTAGTATGGATTGTAGCTTATCTTTTACTGCTTCCACCAAAACTCACACAAGTTCAATAAGTGTTTTATATATATTTCTCTTGAGGAAGTATATACTAGAACCTCCACATTTACTAAACTCAATATTTATACAATTATAGTATTATCATTCATGTGTTGAACAACTAGTATAATTCCTTGATAATAGAGATAATGTGATATGAAAAAAGAATATTAGCATGGTGAATGTTCTCCTGAGAAAACATAAATTTAAAGAAGCTACATGGGTAGGAGAGGATGTTTTGAAAAACAAATATATTCATTTTTATATTTGAGAGAAAAATACAATGAGATAAATTAATTTAAAATATTTAATTATTAAAACCATGACATTTTTAATTATTTTTTTCAAATACATGTATTATTCCATAGCTTCAGTTTCACTAATCAAAACATCTAAATAAATAGAGATATAATATTAAAATATCAGTATCTATTATACATTCTATTGGTCGGTATGAATATTCATATCTAACTTATGAAAAATAATTGTTTTAAATATAACGAAAAATAGTTCATTGGTAATTGATAAATTAGAAATGAAAATAAAAGATATTTTATGAAAAAAAATGTTTTATGAGAATAATGTACATTAATAAAAATAAATTAAATTATTTACTATTGGAGGATGATATTAAGAATATATATATTATAATTAATATTTTTTATATTCATTTAATATTTATCTCCCCATGAGATAAAAATAAACCAAGGTTTTTAATAAATTTTATTTTATAAAAGCCGATCTTCATCTTGTGTTCTTTATTTTTAAAAAATATTACACTTATAACTATCAAACATAATAAAATGTAACCAATATATTGAATCAATATATTCAAATTTGATTAATACATCACTTTTATGTTTGGAGAATATGTATAGTAACCATGGTAAAATGTATCACCTTTGATAAGGGTAAATTGGGAAAATCCTGGTTTATAATAAGTCATAACACAATAAAGTTTCATTGTAATTATTATTATATGATGTTAATTTGAGAATTATCACATTTTTATCAGAATTGATTCATTTAATCGATATATTTCTTTGAAAATTACATATACCTTAATGAAATCAAACAAAGTTACAAAATGTAATTCTCTAGGTTTTAAAAATATATTATGAGTCCACATAGAGGAAGGTAGGTTATTTATGAATTAATGTGTCTATTTTTAGATAAATTAAAATATTATCATGATTTAATTTTATTTATATATGTTAAAATTATATTATGACCATAAATTCTTATGAAACAATGATGTAATATTTATATGATAAAAAAAAGATATAATAAAGGATTTTGAAAATAATAAAAGTCCATTAATATGAATTTGTAATGGTGTGAAAGGAGTTCTTTACAGTATTAGGAAATATAAGTATTTTTTTAATGAAATCGTTTTGACTTCAAAATTTTTATTTATCTTTTTTATGTCATATTAAATGAATATTTTATAAATAGAAAAAAGTAATGATTTATAAAAATAGTATTTTATTAAATTACACAAATATGACAATAAAAAATTAAAATATGAAAATGGGGATAATATATGGTGGAAATTCCATCCATTTCAAATTAATTGACTATTTGGGACCTTTTTTTTTATAATTAAATTTATATACTTTCATCAATTTTAAATTTTTAGGGGTACTGTTGAGTCAAAAAGGTTTTCCTTATGACTTTTCCATTCCTTCTTGTTTTGAAAATCACAAACACCTTATCTTTAAGGAAAATTGCTTTTGTAAGGAAAAATGCTTTCTTAAGGAAAATCACTTTTGTAAGGAAAAATGCTTTCTTAAGGAAAATCGCTTTTGTAAGGAAAAATGCTTTCTTAAGGAAAAATGCTTTCTTAAGGAAAATTTCTTTTATAAGGAAAATTGCTTTCTTAAGGAAAATCGCTTTTATAAGAAAAATTATCCTTATCATATTTTCATTCATATTTTTCTTAAGTATAAGATTCAGATTCATTTTCTCGGAGTCATTAAAACATTGATATAAAAGCATTCTGTTTTAGGATTCGGTTCTGGACAAGAACTATAAGGAAGTTTCATTCCGAATTTCGGATATGAATTCTGACTAAGTTCTATTCCAGATTCAGGATACGAATTCTGATGAAGAATTCTCATTACGAATTCTAATGAAGAAATCCCATTCCGAATTTCTCAGTACGAATTCTGAAGAAGAATTCTCATTACGAATTCTAATGAAGAAATCTCATTCCGAATTCCCATTACGAATTCTGTTGACGAATTCTCATTACGAATTCTGATGACAAATTCTCATTACGAATTCTGATGATGAATTCTCATTACGATTTCTGATGACGAATTCCTATTCCGAATTCTCATTCCGAATTCACCTATTAAACAGAATCTGATTATCATTGTTTTATACACTCTGAATTTATTCACTCCGAACCTTAACTCCGAAATTTCTATTCCGAACTTTTATGTTAGAGTTTAAAACGATGTCGTACATTCTGTTACACTTGTTTTGTTATAAAACGATGTCGTCCATTTTTTTATAAATTAACTGTTGTCTAAGTGACACGTGTACAGGTCCCTCCGAACTTTAAGGAAAATATGACCGTTGGAGAGGAGCCGACCTTACCTATAAATAGGAGCTCATTTGAAAGAGCTCGCTGCTGATGGATGCTGATGCATATGCCGATTGTTGATAAAGTGCTTACATGCTGTTGAAGTGATTTCTAGAGAGAGAGTCTCTTATTAACTCTCAAAGCTTCGTGCGACTCCGAATGTTGGTGATTACATTCGAGGGATTCCGGGGATAGGAAGACAGAGGTGCCGACTACCTTAAAGATCGAGGGCTTTCTTGCTGAGAAAGACAGAGGTGCCGACTACCTTAAAGATCGAGGGCTTTCTTGCTGAGAAAGACAGAGGTTGCCAACTACCTTGAAGTTGAGGGCTTGCGGGGATAGCAAGACAGAGACTCCGATTTTCGTATCAAGGGCTTACCCTGGTGTGGGTAAGAAATACTTGCTTGAAAGTATAAATCAAGGGACCTTTATCCAAGGTTGTTGGATACCCTTCTCTTTGGGTTAAAAGACTATTATCTTGTTACTAGTAGTTTTACTACTTGTCTTTATTCCGCTGCAATTTGTATCTTAAGGAAAGTATAACTTTCTTATACTTCCTTACTTACTCTGATTAGTTTAGATTCTATACGCTTTAAGGTAGAATCTCATATTGTAACTTTTGTTAAGTTTCAATTTCCAGAACAATATTTCTGGAACCTACTTTTGGAATCCCTTTCCAAGTTCAGTTCGGTGTTAGAGGTGTTGGGAATTTACATAGTTTAACTTTGTTAAACATAGCCCTTTCCTTTTCTTAAGGAAACTCTAGTTATTCATAACTAACTTTAAAGGTTCCAAAAGAATTTTTAAAGTATACAATTCACCCCCCCTCTTGTATATTGAGCATCTCATATTATATTTCGATCCTACAATTGGTATCAGAGGTTGGAAACCTCTTACTCTATACCATTCTTACATTTGGTATCAGAGCCGTGAACAATATCATCTTCCTCAGCAGCAACTTCTACACTTTCCTTCTGAGCAACATCAAGTAAAAGATGTTCTTCTTCTCTCAGACAAGAAACTTCTTCTTCACCTTTCTCTTCTTCCAATTCAGGAGTAACAAGCTTCGAAGATTGAGCTTCAGATGTTCGGAGCGACAGGTGTTCCGAAGGAGTTCCCTTGTATTCATCTACTTGTTTGAGGACATCTCTTGCCTCACCACTTCCTTCAGCAGCTTCTTCAACTTGTTCCACTTGCTCTTCTACCTCAGTAGCAACAGCCTCTTCCGGAGTAACAAGATTTCTTCCTGGAGTCTCAGGTAGAGATTCCAGAGAAAAAGATCAGGGAAAGAAAGTTCTTACCGAGACTCCGAGCTCAGTGGTAAGAAAGAGGAAGGAAGCTGGTAGTTCTTCTAAGAGGAAGTTGGAGCTTATTGAGGAAGAAAATTATCCGAGCAAGATTTCAGATTCGGAGTCATCTTCGTTGGGGAACGATTTTGTTGTTCAGTCCTTGAAGAAGTTGGTGGGAACCATTCCGACCTTCTCTAGCATTGATTCACGATGCCAGATGCTCCAACATGCGTTGAATCAGAAAACCGACTCCGTATCAATGGTTATGGATAAATATGTTGAGATTGAAGCCCAGTTCAAAAATTTCTTCATTGGTTACGAAGCACATAAAAGATCTTGCAAGAGGATGACAAGCTGGTCTAAGAAAACTGTGGAAGAGATGAGGTTGCTGGATGAGTTTCAGGATAATGTTAAGGATGCATTTGAAACCGAGGACAAGAAGATTAATGAGCCGACTGCATCATTCGAAGAAAAATTGAAAGAGGAAAAGAACATTCGGATTCAGGAAGTGAGAGATCTGAATGGAAAGCTCAATTCCTTTAATCAAAGTTGGAAATATGAAAGGGATTATCGAATCGAGTTTGAAGAAAGGATGAAGGCTCAGGAAGAGAAGATGAAAGTTCAGGAAGAAAAGTTGAAGGCCCAGGAAGAAATAATTGAAGCTCAGTCAGCAAGAATAGTCATCTTAGAGAAGCAAGCAGAGGAAGATCACAAAGACTTAATGAAGATCAAGACGATTCTTAAAGGGCTAATGTCGAAGGAGAAAGATCCGAAATGACCAATCCGATCTTTTTATTGTAATTATTTTGTTGCTGACATTTCAAATCTAATGAGAATCGTGCTTGTTGTTTCTATTGTTTTCATTACTATTTTTTTCAGGTACTTTGTTAAGTTTTTCCATTCCCTCCTATTCTTTTTGAAAATCACAAAGGGGGAGAAGGAAAAGATCCTTAAGAAAAAGAGGAACTTTAATAAGAGTTTATCAAAGGGGGAGAATGGAAAAATACCCAAGGAAAAAGAACTCTAATAAGAGTTTGTTTAAGGGGGAGTTTTTCTTAAAGAAACATCACTCCGGAAATATGAATACGATCCTTAGAGTTTCAAAGCCTAAGGGGGAGTTAGTCATATTCATCTATATCCTTAAACCAAGGGAAATAAGCTTTAATGTGTTTCTTTCTTCTTAGAATAGATTTTTCGTAAGGATGTTTGTGCTTTCCAAAAAGGGGGAGATTGTTGAGTCAATAAGGTTTTCCTTTTGAATTTTCCATTCCTTCTTGTTTTGAAAATCACAAACACCTTATCTTTAAGGAAAATTGCTTTTGTAAGGAAAAATTCTTTCTTAAGGAAAATCGCTTTTGTAAGGAAAAATGCTTTCTTAAGGAAAATCGCTTTTGTAAGGAAAAATGCTTTCTTAAGGAAAATGCTTTCTTAAGGAAAATTGCTTTTATAAGGAAAATTTCTTTCTTAAGGAAAATCTCTTTTATAAGAAAAATTATCCTTATCATATTTTCATTCATATTTTTCTTAAGTATAAGATTCGGATTCATTTTCTCGGAGTCATTAAAATTTTGATATAAAAGCATTCTGTTTTAGGATTCGGTTCTGGACAAGAACTATAAGGAAGTTTCATTCCGAATTCCGGATATGAATTCTGACTAAGTTCTATTCCAGATTCAGGATACGAATTCTGAAAAAGAATTCTCATTACGAATTCTAATGAAGAAATCCCATTCGGAATTTCTCAGTACGAATTCTGAAGAAGAATTCTCATTACGAATTCTAATGAAGAAATCTCATTCTGAATTCCCATTACGAATTCTGTTGACGAATTCTCATTACGAATTCTGATGAAAAATTCTCATTACGAATTCTGATGATGAATTCTCATTACGATTTCTGATGACGAATTCCTATTCCGAATTCTCATTCCGAATTCACCTATTAAACAGAATCTGATTATCATTGTTTTATACACTCTGAATTTATTCACTCCGAACCTTAACTCCGAAATTTCTATTCCGAACTTTTATGTTAGAGTTTAAAACGATGTCGTACATTCTGTTACACTTGTTTTGTTATAAAACGATGTCGTCCATTTTGTTATAAACTAACCGTTGTCTAAGTGACACGTGTACAGGTCCCTCCGAACTTTAAGGAAAATATGACCGTTGGAGAGGAACCGACCTTACCTATAAATTGGAGCTCATTTGAAAGATCTCGCTGCTGATGGATGCTGATGCATATGCCGATTGTTGATAAAGTGCTTACATGCTGTTGAAGTGTTTTCTAGAGAGAGAGTCTCTTATTAACTCTCAAAGCTTCGTGCGACTCCGAATGTTGGTGATTACATTCGAGGGCTTCCCGGGATAGGAAGACAGAGGTGCCGACTACCATAAAGATCGAGGGCTTTCTTGCTGAGAAAGACAGAGGTGCCGACTACCTTAAAGATCGAGGGCTTTCTTGCTGAGAAAGACAGAGGTTGCCAACTACCTTGAAGTTGAGGGCTTGCGGGGATAGCAAGACAAAGACTCCGATTTTCGTATCGAGGGCTTACCCTGGTGTGGGTAAGACAGACTTGCTTGAAAGTATAAATCAAGGGACCTTTATCCAAGGGTGTTGGATACCGTTCTCTTTGGGTTAAAAGACTATTATCTTGTTACTAGTAGTTTTACTACTTGTCTTTATTCCGCTGCAATTTGTATCTTAAGGAAAGTATAACTTTCCTATTCTTCCTTACTTACTCTGATTAGTTTAGATTCTATACGCTTTAAGGTAGAATCTCATATTGTAACTTTTGTTAAGTTTCAATTTCCGGAACCATATTTCCGGAACCTACTTTTGGAATCCCTTTCCAAGTTCAGTTCGGTGTTAGAGGTGTTGTGAATTTACTTAGTTTAACTTTGTTAAACATAGCCCTTTCCTTTTCTTAAGGAAACTCTTGTTATTCATAACTAACTTTAAAGGTTCCAAAGGAATTTTTAAAGTATACAATTCACCCCCCCTCTTGTATATTGAGCATCTCATATTATATTTCGATCATACAATTGGTATCAGAGGTTGGAAACCTCTTACTCTATACCATTCTTACAGGTACCCCTCACCACACTTATATATGGGAACCCCTCCTTTCTCTTATTCACAAAATAATAAGATTTATAGCTTTATCAAAATCTATTAATAAATTTTATCCACTCCCCAAAAAAATTAATATATGTTTGGGTATTCCAAGAATGACAACATTATAACCATTAGTGGAAATCTCATGGTGTTATTTCAAAGAGGTAATCGTAATAATCGATCACTTTCTTTTTAAATTTTTTTTCATCTTATAAATATATGGTATTCTAAATTAACTAACATATTTTGTGTAACCAATATACTAAATTATTATTATGATTTGGAAACTAGATTTATTCACACTCTTTCAATCAAATCTGATGTGAAATAATTGCTTATGCATATGTACAACTTACTATCTCTACATAGAGATACAATTCATTTCTCATTGCCATATTTTGTGGCTGTATATTTGAATGGGTTTAATGTATATATATTAAAATATTTAAATAACTATACCTTTTGAATTATAATATCATATCTACCATCTTACATTCAATACCATTTGAAAATGATAATGTCAATCATGGATATGTGTGGACTACCACCATCATAAAGTGATTTGATTAATTTAACTTTTCTGTACTATTTGGATTCAAATGGTGATATATTTAATACATACATAATAAATATATGTTATAATTATTATTATTTAATGTTGATTTATTGATTACCTTTCTTTCATTAAATATGCAAAAATAGAAACCACATTCATTCATACGTATGGCCTATCATCACCAAGAATGGTGTAATTCACTTTTAAATCTTTGTATTTTATGAGTTACTCTAAACCTGTGTATTATGAATATATAATATATTTATTTCACGGTTAACACTTTTTATATGATGGATCAATGATAAAAATACAAGGATTAAAATTTCCATACCTAATCATACATGTCAAATTACGAAAATGTCACATAGAATAGTAATTTTAATAAAGAATAGTTAAAATAGATGATAAAATGTTATGAGTAAATAATAAATGGTATTATGTGTATCAGTATAGTTATGTACTATATTTATAATAAATTTATATTCACTTTAATTTATTTTCTAGTAATTGTTAAATAAGGGGAACTCGAGGAAATGTTTTAATTTTACAAACTGATTTTTTACGAAGATTGTTTACAATGACGTTTATAGTGATGATATTTTATGTTAAGTATTTCTTGAATATCATGAATTTTATTCCATTATTGTTTTTTATTTTACATAAAAGTGTTCCTTTCATTTTATTCACCTTATTTACTCATGAGACCAAAAATAAGTCTATAAAAATAAATTTATTTCAGACTTAAATAAAAAAACTATTCCTTCTATATCTATGTTTTCAGAAATAAAAATTAGAAAATATTTTCATCAGTATTATCCTATGATTATTTAAAATCATTATCCTCCATGATTTATTTCTGAAATATGGTTTTAATGTAATATTCCTCTCATTTTTGGAATGATGTAATTTTAAATTTTCAACAATTATGAAAGAAATTGTTTTTATTTATGGGGATTTGATATAAATTTCTTCTATCATGATTTCTAAATAAATTGGTTTTTCACATTATTTGTTTCCACTATTTTTTTGAAGACAATGATTTCATTTAAATTCCAAAAAACATATGTGTTAAAAATTAGATTCTGAAGTGAAAACATTAGTTTCCTCAAGAAATGTTGCATGTGATCTTTCAACCTAGTATTACAGCTTAATATCCATTCTTTATGTTAGATAATAATTACAAGGTATAAGATTCATTGATATTATTATTAATCATTATTTGTATGGAATATCTTTATAATGAAAATAAACATATTAAGATAATTCATTTTCCAAAGTGTCAGGCTATGATCAAGTGATGAATTGTTTATGAATGATGTTTATATTCCATGAGTTATGTTATGATGAAATTATTATCAAATACATTACATTTTTTATCTCTGATATCATGAATGATTTAATATATTTTGGAACATGTCTATATTAATTTCATTATGTGACTAGTGGGAACAATTTCTCTCTTCAATAATTCGGGTAAAAATTGATATATCAAGAGATAAATAGTAATAAAATGGGGATACATCCTTTTTTAGTGAGTGAATATGTTACTATGATAGTTAAGAGAGTGAACCATGAATATTATGATGGTTTATAGATTAAACACAATACATTATGAAAGGAATTAAAACTGGAATTGACTTCCATTGAAATAATTTCTTATACATTTTTGTATTACATAGTTCCAAGTATTTTTCCAATTTTATGCATCCATGGATTATGTTACATGATTTCATTGTGACTCATGGTCTACGAACTAAAATGTTTTATGCAACGTCTCAAAATTATGATCTGTGATTTACATGGTATGAAGATAAAAAGTTATGATCTTGTTATCATCCACTTATTTCCATTCAGTAATTATATGATCATTGATATCTACATTATATTCCCTTACTGGTAATCGAACTTCACCTATTTTACGATTCATTTCCCTAGGTGATGAATTATGACATGACTTATAATGGTAAGAGTTATTATGAACTTAGTGGGAGATTATGTAGATATTTAAAGAACCTGTTGATTATATTTCTATGTTTCCAAAGGAGGATGAACTATAAAATTATGGAACAGTTCATTAAGATATATAATGATTATTCATATACTATGATTTGATATATATGTACGAAAAATAATGGTCACTATATGGCGGTTTTTCTCAACTGTCATAATATCATTTCTACATGGGTAGAAGATCTCAATAATTTTTCAAAGGGATCATATTCTTTTTTTGGGTGAAGGATGAGGTCATTAGTGGATTGATTGACCAACCACTAAATCAAGAAATGTAAATTGTGTATTCTACTATAGTTTCCTATGTTGAGACTATTTCATCTAAGGTAGTGAAATAGTTCCCTCCAGCTTGGATGAATCATAGAGGGGATAATAATGTTAATGGAAAACACCATGATACTCGTTACTCTATGATAGTATAGTTTATTCATTGATATGGTCTTCTTTAGGGTCAATGAGTCTATACAGAAGGCCATAACAACCCCCGCTTCCTTATGTTTATAGTCTAGGGATTTCTAGAAATTGTTAAAAGAAACCTTTTCTTTTTTTCCTTTCTAGGTTCATGAGTTGATTTTTATGAGCTAATAACTCTATCATATCACCTAACCAAGTCCCTGATTTAGGAATTGAGGTAGAGAGGCTTCTAGTACCTTTGGCATTTACTATACCAGTTAGTGGTTAAAATTATCTTTATGAAGTATGTAGATACTGTGAGATAGTATAGGGGATGAAATTCTATTAGATAGACTATAAATTTTTACAGATATCGATATATATTAAATCATCATTTTTATGAACTGGATGTTTTGGTTATATAATATTTTGGATTACTATTGGAGGAAGATTTTATTCTATGATGTTGATCAAGGGTCTGCATCACTGTTGGTGAGTGAGACCTAGTATGGATTGAATTTTTTACAACCATGCCTTCATTGATGGATGAAATATTGTTGGGTCTGTCAGAGGTTTAGTCAACAGTGATTTTAGGGTTTTAAAAGTGTATTTCCATGCTTTTCCTTAGGTAGGTTGTGTGTTTCTCCTTGGGTGGGAGACAAGTTTTTGGATAGATATGAAACTAAACGTTTATCATATCCTTTTATCAATATATAAGATTTCACCGTCAAAAATTGGATAAATATTAGAGTAGCTCAACCATTTAGTTTACTGAGGATTTATTCAACAGAGTCTCTCACATTAGGGTGCACCAGTTTTGTTTTTGTAGAAGAATATTTTAAGATTGCATCGTGGAATTGATTTCATCACTTAATCCATTTCACGGTGAAGAACACCTATCTTCATCAATGGACTGAATATGTATTCAATAATCTCATAGAATAATGTATTTCCTCAAGGATTGAGTTGTGTTTAGGGTACCATCAAATAATGGTGAAATATGAGGATGATCCAAATATGGTCTTCTAATGTAACTATATGAATAATGAGTTCATTATATCTCCCTTCAGTGTGATGAATTATCCCATCATGTGAATTAGTTTTATAAATGAAATTTTTGGGGAGTTAATGGATCTATTTGGGATTATCTTTATAGAAAAATAATTCTGTACCATTTGACTATGAATGTTTATCCAATTGTTCTGTGTTCCATTTTTTAGTTCAAAGTCATCATTATATATTCAAAAAAATAAATTTCTGGGTTTTAGGACCGTGAATTCAATTTCATAGGTATTGATGTGTCCCCACAAGGAGTAAATGTAGATCCCCTAAATTTCAAGTTATTCATTTCTTGAGAAACCCATAAGATAATTTCATTTGTGAGAGGTTTTATTTTCCTTAATGGTCATTATCAGAGATTTGTAACTAATTTATCTCATGTTAATACTCATATGGATATACTAATTGCAATGATTAGTAATTCCAATGGAATAAGAAGAGTCAAAATTCTTTTGAGTACCTACTATTGATTTTTTTCAAAAATATATTTTTTCACCTTCCATAAGAGGGAGTTTAGTTCCAGGTAATCATTGACACCACATATATTTGATTTGGTTGTGTTTTGAGGTAGTATAGATAAATATGTCTCATAGATCTGGATACATACATCCCCATGTGGTTATTATTCCACTCATGATATCATGTATTATTAATTCATGTATTTCATGAAGTGTTTGTGGTATAACCTCCTCATCAACTATTTTATGGTTTTTAATAATCATAATATCATGAAATATGTCCACTCCAACTATGACGTGAACATTCTATAACTATATTGGATGGAATTCAGGGTGGATTATCAATTTGATATCTTATATTCACTAGTAAATGGAAATGTTATGGATTATACACTATGTTTTCTTTCAAGCAGTGCTTCCATGCATGAATAATGAGATTCATCTAGAGTTATTGAAAGGATCAGAATTTCACATCTTGTTATGGTATAGGATGGTGGAAGAGGTTCTAATATTCAAATTAAATTGAAGTAATCGTTAGTGCTTCTTGTTGTGTAGTCCTTTCTGGAGGTTTACGAGGTTTAGGGATGGAGTGGAGGATTTTTCATTGGTGAATCCCTTGATTGTTATTCAGATGAACAAAAACACTTGTTTTTTTAGTTAAGACATATAATCCAATTGGAAATCCCTAATATAGTTCTCCATGTGTTCCATTTATTTCTCATGGGAGTACATGTATGAATGTAAAATTATGTACCATGCTATGATAATGATTTTTTGGTGGTCTGGGATGAATTATTTCATTTCAATGTGTGTTTCTCAATGTTTTTTATTTCATAATGTGAAGGTTGAGAACCATGTTCCAGGTGGTTTATTACAATATTTATATGTTTCTAATTGGATGTGTGTGGTTGTCATGATGGAATTCATTACCATTTAATAATGATCTCGGTGAGGCTTTGATAATATATGAGTGATAGCATAAATTTTGATAAAATCATCCCTCTCTAAATAAATAAATATATAATTTTGATTGGAATATTTCTCGAGGAAATACTGAAAGGAAGTAGGGAGAAAAACCTAGTTCCCACGGATGATTGTAATGGCTCGGACCTTCCTGGTCCATTACATTGCCAATTTCTGGTGTTTGGGGTGCCCTGGACCCCATAAGTAAGTCTGGAGGGTGGCGGTGTCGGTGGTAGGATTTCACCGGGGTGTCAACCATTAGTGACACTGATCTGTTAGTCACCAATCAGTGTATCACCGATCAGTGTGTTACCCATCGGTGTGTCCCCAATCAGTGAGTCACCGATCAACGCCACACCTGATCGGTGCCACAGGGGATTATCAGGGTTTTCTTTCCCTGAATTTCTATAATGCCACTTTTAGGTCCTTTATCATTTTTAATGTCGTTCAAGGCCATTTTTAACCCCATAAAAAAATTTAAATCCCCTAATATTGGGTTGACCCTCAACGGACCCATTTTCTTCCCTTTAAATGAAATATTTTAATGCACGGTTGTTATGGCCACCTCACCGATGAGACTTATTAAATAACAACAATTTCCATCAGGTAAAATCGTTCAACAATGTGGGGAAACCACAATATACCTTTAATGTCGTTCAAAATTCATATCCCATAACTCCAATACCTCATCTTTTATCCCATAGAATTATTTCTTCTTATTGGAATGTATCCTTTATTTTTCATGGTGTGTATGGAGTCCCCCTTCCCCAGGCTACTAGCATGCCTATGTTGGAGACTTTCCTACTCACTCTTGGAGTCCTCAGTGTTCCTCCCCTATAAGTCATTCATCCCCTGTTCTTGGAACACGGAGAAAAACATTTATTGTTTATCATCGAGGTAGGGTTATCATTTCGTCTCTCTTTACTGTGTATCATGCGTGGTGGGTATGATAATGTTTACTTCAGGGATGGATGAAACCAAACCTTAACAATGATAAAAAATAGTTCTTAAAGAATGAAGGGGTGTGTTTGATGATGATGTTGTACTCTTATACCCTTTCTTATATGTTGTGAATTGTATGGGCTTATGTCTACTTAAAATCATGGTCGTTGGTGGTATTTTATTGTGCACTAATGAACCTGTGTTTTCTAGATAATTTTGAAATGATTAAATGACTATAACATTGAAATTGGTAAAACACATAAAATCAGTTGATTATATGGATGTCCAGTGAACCAAAGTCCTCATGTGATCACCCATGTTAACCCAATAGAAATAAAGAAATTAATGAAAGGTGTGTTTGAATATGAAAACCCCCTTGCTCCGTCTTGGTGACATATGTGGTTGTTCAACAAGATGCTTGTGGGGTGACATGGATAGGGATGTGGTCCCCTGTTGTGCAGTTGTTGGTTTGTGGATTTGAGGCCATGTGGGGCCTTATGATGGGACTTGTTTTGGATATAGTACTTCTAGGTATCTCAAAGATCCCTTTTGTTGTTGGGAATTTACAACAGAACTGGGTGTGAATGCTTAATTTGCTTCTTGGTTGTCTTTCCCTCCTTGGATTGTGGTTGTGCTAGTTAGTTTCCCAGTATTGGAGAATTATTTGAATGGAACCACTTCAATATGATATCAAAAATGGGTACAATGTGGAATTGTATTCTAGGAATGAGTTGTGACTTGGTTGTGGTTTTTGTGCTTTTTTATAAATGAATAGTAATGAAGGTGCTTGTGTATGGGATGGTTTTTGGAACCCCTAGTTTGGGATGAGTGCTTGTTTACCTATATGTATAATTTAATACTTATGTTTCTTATTCGTGACCCACCCAAGTTGATAACTTCATGTCGAACAACCCTATTTCATGGGGGAGGGTGTTTATTCCAACACCCATATGAGTGGCTAATTATTAACTCCTTTTATAGTCCCTTTCCCAAGAAGCCCAAGACTCTTCGGGCAGGCTGTGACAGCCTGAGGTCCATTATCTCCCAATATTTTTCAGGTAGGGTATGTTTTGGTGGTTGGACCAGGTGTGTGCGGGCAGGTTGTTTCCCTAGTTTCTTCAGGTTGATGCCCAAGTGTCTTTGAGTGTGGTAGTAGTTGTTCTGGACTAGGTGTCTTTGGGTGTGGAAGTAGTTGTTCTGGCCTAGGTGTCTTCAGGAAGGGTGGTAGGTGTTCTTTCCCTAGTGACTTTGGGGATCATTACATTTGGTTTTTGTGGCCTAGGTGTTTGTGGGCGAGATTTGTGGTTTTGGTATCCCTGGTGTGTGTTAGTGGGGTATGGAAGTGGGACTATGGTAAGAATGTAAGGAGAGGTCAGATGCATAGGATGTCTTCAATAACTAGTGGTAATGCGGTGCGGGATACCAAAACATTAATGTGTTATAACTATTACTTTACATGACTTGTGTTGTTGGTGGATCGTTCCTTGGTGAGGTTTTCATTCATAGTTTCCTTTCTAGGTGCTTTGATTATCTCCTTTTTCTCCCAGGTCATTAGAATGCCTCCCCAGTTGTGCACGAGTGCTATTGGTATTCCCAGCTGAGTATACCTGTATTCTCACCTAATTTATATAAAACTTATTTCAAGTTTATAGAAGGACTACGAGGATTGTGCCAGACCCTGTTAGCTTAGATATTGGGACCGTTGACGTTGTTTCTTTTCTTTCCTCTAGGAAATTTACTTTGGAGTTTTCTTTTAGCTTGTGGAACTTATTATTGTAATATCCATATGGGAAAAGATTGTTTTGGATTTACTTTTACTTCTATTTTTGGTGTTTTTTGGGATTTACTATCTTATCTCCTGAACCTACTAAATAAAAAGGGTAATACCTTCCATATTACATGTGATTCTATACCCTTGGTGCATGTATCCACTCCAGGGCCTGTTGAAGGTGCGTCTCAGGGGTCATTATCTATCCTTTAACTTATGGAAGGAAGGGTTTGGCAATCTGTTTTCAATCCCCTCATCATTGTGATGGTAGGTCATGACAATGATCATCATAGATCTTTATCCTTTTCATAACTCCATGGTTTAGAGAGGTATTCATAATTATATTGGATTCTATTTATACCTAGAGACTATATTTATCCATATAAAAATGGATATATATATATATATCATATTATATAGAAACGTTAAGGCATGTTGGGTTTATACATTCTGAATTTGGATGTTTTTGGATAAGTCACTTTCCCATAGACACTTTTTTTAACAAAAATAGTTTCCATTCCACTATTTGTATAGAAATTTTGTAATATTTTTATAGCTATGTTTTTCTTTCTCCATTATAGAAGACTATGGTTGGGTACATTTCAATTATCGGGCCACAACTAGTGTAGAACAAGACAACTATTTGTTAGGTTATTCATGAGATGATAAATGATGAACTAGATCGTCATAAGTATTATACAATATATAGGATGATAACTCCACATTTTAATTTTGGGGAACGTTTTTTCATGAATGGGACTTTACATCATGCGATGACATGGTTTAGTTGTGAGAGTAATCATTCTCCCCAATTTATTAGGCCTGTCGTGTTATTAGAACTTATTAGAGATTTAAAATATCATATTGGAATTCACCCATAGATATCCATGATACATTACACCTCACATGTGGAGAATCTACACTATTACCTTCATAGTGACTCACATCATTAATTGGGTGAGATGGATGGGGACGATGATGATACCTTTAAGGAGTGACACAAAAATGTCTAGGACATCTAGGTGAAGGTGATTCGATTATATATTATTCAATTGGTTGGTATCTTGTTGATAAACATTATATTATTGGAGAGTAATTGGGAAACTAAGTAGATTATACACATTCATCACCCTAGTTTTTAGTATTCATATCTCTTCTCTTTTTTATAGTTTTTTTGGTTATTGACTCTTTTCTGGTTATGGGATGGCGTTATAATCTTTTAGTAGTTTAATATGAAATTTTTCTCATATGATGGGTATCATTCTTATGAAGAGTGTTTAGGATCAATTAGTGTCTTTTAAATTTTCATCAACATGGATCCTCTAACATTATGTGGTTAAGCTAATGAGGTGGTGAGAAACTTGAGAGGGATCACAAAGGGTAGTTTTTTTTATGACTCTTTCTCCCTCATTCTCCCTGTGTTCCATTTTATATTCTTGAGGAAATGAATAGTTTCATAGGATTATAATGTAAGGTCCTTGACCATTTAATACCCTTTTCCTTTGATAATTTTGGTTATTTTATTTATCTGGAAGAGGATATAGGGAGTCTTGGCATAACACAAGGGTGTTATGATTTGAAATATTAGGTGTAAGGAATAATATGATGTAGAGAATTGGGAATTCCCAATAAATAGGGGATATGAATTATAGTACTTTGAACTATTCCATAACACCATGAGTGGAACTAAAAAAAATAGGGGGTTATTTGTTCCATGGTCTCCTTATGATAGAATTTGGGTCTTAGATGATAAAATTTAGGATTCTACCTTGTTTGAAACACCTATAGAATAATGGATAATCTATTTTATAGTATATATGTTTAAATGTGGTTCTATTGTTTGGTTAAATCATGTGAAGCACTTTTGTAATATCTTTATGTATTTAAAGGATAAAAAAATACCTTCCTGATTAATTATAAGTTCATTATTTTAAAAATTGTTTTATTGGTGAAAATGACCTACTAAATGTTTTAATGGATTTGAATATGGGTAAATTCCAAATTGATTCTTTGTAATATTCAGTTGGATATTTTAGGAGTCTTACACAAATTTTATTTGTTATTCTGAGGCCATAGTACATTGGATAACTCAGAATATAATTATTAAATATATGACACAATGTATTAAAAATAATTGAATAACTCCAAAACATTACATCCATTGAAAAATATGAGACCATAGTTAGGCGAGTGATGTTATTTTTACCATAGGTGTGTTACTAAACACGTATACATCAGAGGATTGGATGCCTCACTCAAAAAAAATTAATTTAATAACTCCAAATTGCTCCATTATAGAAAAAATATGTGATAACCATTAGTTATGGGATATGATGATTACCCTAGATATGGTATCGCATTTTTACGAGTCAAACATTTGGACACCTTGGTCATATAAAACCCATTTTATATTTATTTAATTATTTATTCCATTTAAAAAAAATGATTTGGTTTTTTAAATTTAATTATTATGTTAACAAAAAATAATATTTCTACTATTCATTTTCTTCTTAACCATTGAAACCATCATAGAAACACACCGATGATCCTAAAATCATGTAAATTTAACTATTTTACTCTATTTAAATTAAAAACTCTTTAAATGGAATAAACTAATCACTCAGTTTAAATTTGATGTTGAAATTGTGAATCATTATAGAGGTTTTCAATGTATTGGGATGATATTCACATTTTTTCTTCCCATACCAAGTTGTTATTCTTCCTTGTAAGAATAAAAATGATTATGAGATATACCTTTCCACACATTGGTGAACTCTTTGATATCATCTCTGGGTTCTTGTTTCCATGAAATTGCATGTAAAATACCTCAATTTTCTCAACGTGCAGTGATGTGTGTATGAAAAACCCTTATTTCATTATTTTTTTATTTTTTATTTTTTTATTTTTGTTCAGGAAATATTCTCCCATATATATCTTCTTAAATATTGATCAGTATTACACACCATTTGGGTCGTTCATTTCAACTCAATTAACAAATTCCATATCATATTTTTTTGAAGGAAGAAATGTATTCCTAAATATGATTTTACGTTATTTTATTTGATCTTTTAAAATAAATTATTAAAAAATGATTATGAAAATTATTTGGAGATTGATAAATATTCATCTAGGATAATTACATGGGATAATTTATATATAGCTCTCAAATTATAATTAATAAATTATAAAGGGGTAATTTATGTTCTTAAAATTATCCAATTTTAATCAAATGGACAATCAAGGGATAATTTATTTAAAATTGTAAACTTATAATTAATAAAACATCATTGTATAATGTCTAGAATAATGAAATTATCAAATATTAATCATGTGGATAATCAAGGAATAATTATTCATGATTAGAAAATGAAAATATATAAATATTCAAGGAATAATTTAGAGAACATATTCTTTAACATAAATGTTAATTAAAAAATTATATATGAGAGATAATTATTTTTCTCATGTGATATTTTTTTTCTTTTTGAAATAAAATTACAATTGTTGGTTCTAGGAACCATTGATTAACTTCATGATTTGAAATGTTAATGTTTTTGACAATAAAATCATGAAGCAGTATCTTGACTTGTTTAATACCATTTCTTTTTTACATTGAATAATTTTTAGGTAGGAAGTTCACTACCTTTTTATCTCTTGTTTAAACATGTTTCCATAATTAATTAATGTGTTTGATTATTTGATGTTGTGGTTGACTTGTGATGGAATGTGGGTGTGTTTGTAGCCCACATTATTATATTATATAACTTCATGATATTGATGTGATATCTTGATTCCATGATGATATTTATTTTACATGGTGATGTATATGGGGATGATATAAATCTCATGATCTGTGATATATTTATTTTCATGAGATTACATGTCATGTTTTCATTTTAAGGATTGGTATGTGTATACATATAAGGTGGTCATTATGGTAGGATTACTCTTTGTGGGTTTTATGCATTATGTGTAGAGAAAATGATGGTGTATCATGATAACCATGTTACTAGGATTCTAATTGATTCCATATGGATTCCATGTAGATGATCAACACATGGTTTCCTATGGATTTTAAGTGTTACCTAGTGACCTCTAGATTCGAGTTTGATTACAGATACTTGATGCGTTATGGATTTGGAGTATTACCTGATGCCTTGTGGATTCTGATTATGTTGTTTTCCAAAAAAAATGTTTTTTGGATTTTTATTAACTCTCAAGTATCATTGTGGTTGGTATTGGATACTTATCAGCATACAATTTATTTATGTCCTGGAGATGAAGAAAGTATAGCTATGGTTTGAGGAGTCTTGGATAGCACACAATTGCTCAGGTTTGGATTTTTTACAACCATGTTGTGAATATATTTTATTATTATGGAATAAAATTGTACACATGAGCACACTTGGTTATGGATGCATTGGTGGTATCCTATTGAGTCTTGTACTTACACCCTACTTGGGAATTTTGATGTGATTACAGATTTCATGAAGGATCTGGTGAAGGCCAAGGGGTATATGATGGATCCATGAAAAGTTCCATGAAAAACTAGTAGCATACTGGGATGGACACTAGAGTACCATATTTTATCATTTATTTATCTTGTTCTTATCACCATGGATTTTCTTTCCACTTTGGGATCTACTTTATTGCATGACATGTATGCCATATTTAAATTTACACATGTTTTATCTCATTTCATTATGTTTTTTATTATTTTTTGTTGACCATGTGACATGATATTGAGGGTATAGTCTCCCCACTGAGTGACTCAGAATCTTCCTTCTACTCGATAGACTCATGTGTATGGGGAAACACACATTAGGTCACATGGAATTCTAGCTCAAACTAAGTGATTCAGGTCGGGGAGTCACAAAATGTTATCACATGATCAAGACTAACAAACTTGTTCTTCTCATAATTTTGTTTCGGATAGGTAAGATAGTAGATAGAAAAAGTTGGGATCGGGTAGGCGAACAATGTATTTGTCTGGCTATAATTATATAGTGGAAATATGAGTAGACATATATGGGAAATTTTCTTTTCTTTTTACCTTTTATTAAATTCCAATTATGTGAAAAAAACATGATGCAATACATTATTTAAGATATTTTTTGTATTTTCATGCATCATGACTAGGAACATAGGTCCAAATTCCATAAATATACCTATTTTTTCTCCATAGTAGGTCATTAATAAAATTCCTTGATTTTTTATATCTATTTGGGATATATTGTTTTGTGGGATATATATGTGTTTCCATGTTATGTGATATATCTTTATTATCATTATTTTGTTGAAATGACCATATTGTTTTGTTAGTGTATATATATATATATATATTAAAATGATGAATAATGTGAAATAGTGGAGACAAGGGTTAGTGATAGGATGATTATTCCTTGGAATGATGGTAGACTCTTAAGAAGAAACATGATTGATCACATAGACTGGTTATGATCTGTTTATGTTCTTGATGCTCCATCTATTACAAAAGGGGTCTCCTTAGAGACTTCTAATGTGACTATCAATTTTGGCATCACCAGATTCTGCCGTTCCACCGCCAGTGGTACTAATGTATATACCCAAGGATGTTCATGTACTAGTAAAAAAAAATTAGGATTCATAGCTTATTTTGTATAGAATTTTTCAGATAGTTACTATCTAGGGAAGAACCACACATAGCAACATTACAAACCATGGTCATGATTTTTATCTCTAGAACCATCTATTTTTCTAGGTAATTTTTGTCTATAAGATGCATAGGACTCACTAGACATTATTGGGAAAATATTTGAATTGGTCTAGACTCCTAAAGAATTTATTGTGATATTGTGACCTTTTTTCTCTACTGTTAGCTAGGAATGAGGCATAGAAGACTTGCAAGTTTGAGATAAGCCTTCAACCAGAACATAGATGTCATGTTAGAGGATTTTAATAGATGATATATAGATATGTCTTTCGTAAGGCCCTTACCTTTGAAATGTTATTTGAGGAGGAAATGGTATCTAGCTTACTCCCTTACCATGAAGGTATAGCTACTGAGTTTCCTCTCACATTTATGGGAGTTCCTTTTAGAAATAAGAGGAAGAGTAGAGATGTGCATCGTAGTACCAAAATGTTGGTGTTGTATAGTGTAGCTTCATCCACCCCATTGGAAGGAGTTTCATAATGTTTTAATTGCGGAAATCATGACCACATTCATAGTCTTTGTACTTCACCTCAAATAAAATTTTAGTAGTGTGGTATGAATGGTCATCTTAAATTTTTTTGCTAAAGGATATGTAGGATTATATCATATAGAGGTAGTGGGTATACATAGGGATATGACCAAGGTTCTCATCACTGGAATCAGACTGGTCATGCACCCTAGTTATAGGGAAGAGGAGCTGAGGAAGTTCAAATGTATGTTGTGAACTAGACTCCAACAGTTGGGAGAGAGGTACCATCAACTATTGGAGGTAAAATCCTAATCACCTCTACTTTATCAACATAATTATTGAATAAATTTTCCTCTCATTCAATTATATGATTGCAAGTAGTTGTTGGACATGAAAACCCAATCATGTTTTCATCAGATATTGTCTCAATTGATACACCAGTGGGTAAGAGAGTGGACCAACTTCAATGATTCCCAGAGTGTCCTCTAGTCATCTTCAGCTATGGACATCTATGAGTATTCATGATTCTATAGAGGATGAATTTTGATGTGATTATAGGCATGGATTTCCTAACCATTTTCCATGATCACATTGATTCCTATCATAGATGATTATCTGTTATGTTGACAAAGGTAGAGATGATCTAGATTAATGGAGTGTATGATCTGGGAGAAGGTAGAGTTGGGTTGGAATTTAGCCAGCTCAGGAAATTAACTATATAGATGGTAGGATTGGCCCTTTCAGCAGCATCAGTGAAAAACCCCCCTCATCTATTTCTCCAATCATTGAACATCATTAGGACATCTATCCATTTTAATTTGTAGTAATTCCTCCTGATAGGGTATTTGACACTGTGTTAGAGCTCGTATCTGGTGTAAAACCCAATTTGATACCCCTATATCATATGGATCCAACTAAACTGATGAAGATCAAGGTACAACAAGATGAGTTGGTGAAGATGGGATTTATCATCTATAGTACTTAACCATGAGGTTCACATGTTTTATTCAATAATAATAAAGATCTAGTTCATTGAATATATGTTGATTTCCAAAATCTGAAATAGTTAATGGTAAAAACTGATATCTATTAACCATGATCGATGATTTTTTCGATCATCTATGAGGAGGATGCTTTTATCACTTGTTTATCTTCAAATGGGCTACCGCTATTTGTGTGTTAAGGTGGAGTAGATTCCAAATATGAAATTTTATAATACACATGGACATTATGAGTAATTGGAATTTTTTTTAGGATAAAGAATGAAGCCAAAGTGTTCATGGACTTCATGAAAAAAACATTTCATCCATAATTAGACTCTTTCATCATAGTGTTTGTCGATGGTATCCTTATATACTTGTAGGTTCCAGAGAAACATGCTTGTCACCTAGAGATATTCCTGAGTATACTTTGACCATAAAGTATTTACACCAAACTATCATAATGTGGAATGTTTCTTAAAGAGGTTAAGTTACTAGGACAAGTGCATCTGAGACTGGTATATGTGTACACCAATAGATGTTTTAAGTGGCCATTTGTGGTAGATGTCCACGAAAGGTGCTTGAGATTAGGATCACTCATGGATTAATAGGATATTACTAGAGGTTTATCCAGGATTTCTCATGACTATTAGCATGCCTGGCAGAAACTAAAAACAGGTGAGAAATGATCCGGTGGTTAGAACACTATGAATATGATTTCATTGAGTAAAATAAAAGGTTGAAAATAGCTCCAATACTAACAGTACATGTTCCTGGGAGTTTCTATATTTTGTATTGTGATGCGTGATATGTTTTTTTGGGAGAAGTGCTGATAAAAATAGTGTATGTATTTTCATATGGGTATCACTAGCTATGACCACATGTGTTTAAATAATTTACACATAAATTTGATCTAGTAGCATTGTTTCATGTTCTAATGTGATGGAGACACTAGATATTCTATGAGAGATTTATTATTTTAATGGACCACAATAGCCTTCACTATATCTTCACACAGAGGGACCCAAATCTAAGCTACTGGTGCTGAGTAGATTATCTACATATGTTTGACATTGATATGAAATATGCACCTTTTGAATGGAAATATCATAGTAGATTCCCTTATCTGTAATACCAATGCAGAGTTTGAACATGGCGAGAGGTCCTCAGAGGAGTAGTGTTGTTTGATGACTTTATTGAATGATTGAAAGATAGATTCCTTAAAAGACTATGTTTACATGACATTTTATCCTTTCATAGCCACATCCCCACTTATGGATGGTGTAAAGTATGAATATAAGTTATACTCATAGTGTTATATAATGAGTTAACAACTAACTTTTGATGGCGTGATGCCCGAATGCTCAATAGATGATGATGATATAATCTTTGTACATGGGAGATTAGTAATCCATGATTCCGCCTCAGAGGATTGATTAGGGATTACCATACCTCTATAAGTTCAATATGTAATTGTTTGACTAATATGTATCATGAATTAATAAGATAGTTCTGGTGGTCGTGGGTGAATAGATACATTGGTGGTTTTGTCTCTTGATACCTCAACTGTTATGGGGAAAAATATGTGAATCAGTGTAGTTGTGGGTGGTTATAGCCAATCCCGATACATATTTGAAATTGGGAATACATCATGAAGGAATTTATGATGGGGTTACCCAGGAACCTCGACAATCGTGATACAGATTGTGAGATTGTTTATTAGTTATAAAACTCTTCTCACGCCTTACCAATTATAAAGTATCACACAGTGAAAGAACTGGGAGATCTATATGTATGAGAGATCATGATACTATATGGAGTTTATTTGAATATTGTGTCATATATATATATGTTTTACAAAACACTTTTGATCAGGCTTACAAAAAATTCATGGGAATCAGTTGAGATTGAGAATCGTGTACCATCCTATGATTGATGCATAGTATGAGAATACTAATAGCATATTGGAGGATATGGTTCAAGATTGTATTCAAGAAATTGGTGGATCATGGGATGATCACTTAGACTTGATTTAGTATTAATTATATAACATTATTCATGATTTTATTCATATGGAACTTTATGAGGCACTTTATGTAAGGCAATTTCATTCATCGCTGTGTTTGCGTGAGGTGGTTGAGGAAGAAGTTGTTGGCCATAGTTTAGTACAGGATACCTTTGAGAGTGTAAAGTTTATAAAACGTATATTTGTCACCACATAGATTAGAAAGAGATCATATTTCGAATAAATAATGATACCTTTTCATTTTTGTAGGATACCGGGTTTTCTTGAGGGTGATTCCTCGGTTGGGGCACAGAAGTTTGGTGAAGCAGTGGAAGCTTGCACAAAATTTGTTGGACCATTTAAGTGCACCGAAAAGACAAGGGAAATGGCATATCCTCTAGACATTCATTCTCACTATCATGGTATGCATGACTTATTTCATGTTTCTCAACTTCGGTGGTATATACCCGAACCTACATGTTTTTTATTGTGAGGATGTTGATCTAGATACGGATACATCTTATATGGATCATCCATTGCGGATTATAGATTGAAGTGATAGGGTGTTGTGAGTAATGACAATATCACATGTCCAAATTTAGTGGAAGCATGGGTGGATCTAGGAAGAGACATGGTTATGTGAATATGATATTTGAGCTCAGTGGCCTGATGTTTTTGAAATTGACTGCTAGAGATACTTCTTGACGATGAGAAGTTGATATAGGGGTGTAATTATAATATCTAGGTTTTTTAAAAAGATAATAATAAACCGTAGTTGATAAATTATATTTCATTATGTGAAAAAATTATTTTCTATTTAAAATAACAAAAAAACGTGTTAATGTATTTACTTAAGGGTAATATACTAGTAAAAACTTTGAAATATTCAATTGATTATTTTTTTTCTGGATTCTATGTTGATTTGAGATTACGAGGCATGTATGTCCTTATATAAGGTAGAATAAAATTATTAAATATGCTTTATTAAGCACCGACAATTTATTAAAAATGTTTAATAACTATTAAATGGTGTGTAATATGAGATATATGAGATCATCATTAGGTCTGGGGTGCGAGGTTGACAGTAGGAGGGTTATTTCATGTGTAGGCATCAAACGCTTAGATTCCTCACTCACAAGAATAAATCATTTAATAATTTTTTTAGAATATTTTGGAAATTAATTTTAAAACTCCAAAATGATGCATTGTATGAAAAATATGAGACCAATGTTATGTCTGAGATGCAGTGTTTACCCTATATAGGGTATAACATTTTTATGTGTCAGTCATTTGAATTAATCCCATTAAAAAAACTTTTATATTTATTTAATTATTTAATCCATTTTTTAAATAATCATTAATTAATATCTCTCAAACAACACATCATTTGACATTCCATAGACTACTGTTATGTCTAGAATGAGGGTTTTAGCATAGATGTGGCATATCAATAATGAGAAATGTTTGTTTGGTCATGTTGCTCATAAATTAGAAGTGATTTAATAATTATATTAAATAACAAATATGGCTATTTTAATTTAATTATTATTTTAACTCAAAAATAATATTTTTATAGTTTAGGTTGATCTTCGCCATTAAAACCACCATACCTATGCCCATGTAATCCTAAAGTCATGTAAAATTAATTATTTTCAACGTTTATAATAAAAAACATTAAATAGAATAATCTAATCACCATTTTTAAATTCGATGTTAAAATGGTGAATCATTTTGGGGTTTTAGAAAATATTTAGATGTGATTCATGTTTTCTTCTTCTTTAAATACCCAGATATTCTTGTTCATTGGAAGATTACAAATTATTCTTATAGATATCTTTCCACACATTGGTGAACACATTAATCCTATCTCTTAGTTCCTTTTTCCAAGAACTATCATGCTAAATACCTAAATTTTCTCTTGTGGTAGAATTTTATGGAAGAAGAACCCTGGTTTTTTTATTTTATTTTACATTATTTATTATTATTATTCAGAAAATATACTTTTATCAATATTTTCTTCAATATTATTTGGAAATATGTACCATCAGTTTTTTTGGATTCATCTTGACAAGAAGAATCTATATACTCTTTCTTATAATGGTGGCAAGGTATTCCCCAATATGGTGTTTCATATTTTAAATTATTCATTAAAATAAATCATTAAATGATGATTTTGAAAATTATAGGGAGATAAAAAAATAATTATCTAAGATAATTATCAGGGATAATTTATATAGAATTATAAAATAGTAGTTATGAAATTATAAATATATAATTTAGGGAATAAAAGTTATCATAGTTTAGTCACATAGATAATAGAGGGATAAATTATTTAAAACTATCAAATGATAATTAATAAATCATTAAAGGAAAATTTATTGAATAAAAAATCACCAATGGTTAATCACATGGATAAATAATAGATAACTTCTTTAGTATAATGAAGTGATAATAAAAAAAATTCAAATAATAATTTAGAGAACATATTCTGTTAATTACATTTTAATAATAAAATTATCCCAAATAGAGAAAGCATTATCATATGGGATAATTTATCTTTTATTGAAATAAAATTACTATTTTCTATTCTATGAACCATTTATAAACCTCCAGATTTGATGTATTAATTTTTTTGGAAATAATATCATGAAGAGTGATTTTTACTGATTTACTACAATTCCTTTTTACATTATTGGTTTTTGAGGTAGAATGTTCCATAATATTGGGCTCTTGTTTAAACATGTTTCCATACATTATTTATCTATTGACTTTTTTGATAATATGCTTGACTTATGATCGTATATGGGTGTGTTTGTGTGTGTTTGTGTGTATACCACATTATGATGTTATTTGATTCCATGACACTAATATGGTATCTTAACTCTGTGATGATATTTTATTCGCATTTAAATGTAGATGTTGATTCTATATTGATCATGATTCATGTTGTGGTTGTTATAATGCTATGACTTGTCATATTTCCCTTTAGAGGATTGGTATGTATATAAATGATAGGTGTCTATCATGGTATGATTACTCCTTGTGGGGTGTTTCCATTATGTGTGGAAAATATGATGATGGAGCATGATAACATTATAACCTAACATCTACTTGATGCCTTATTGATTCTAAGTGTTACCTTTTGATTTCTGTTTATAATATATATACTCGATGCCTTATGGATTTCGAGTATTACCCGATTACTTGTGGATTATGAGTATGGTTTTTTAATTTTTTGGCTTGTAGATTCTTAGTGAATCGCCAACAGCCATGTGGCTGTTTTTAGAAATGAATCAACATTCGGTATATTTTTCATATGGATCCCAAGAATGCACAACTAGGGTTTTTTGTGGATCAGTTAGCACATAGGCCCTCAGTTTTGGATTGTGCACTTCTATGTTGTGAATTTATTTTATTATTATGGAATACACTTATATAAATGAGAACATCACATTATGGAAACATTTTTGATGTCATACTAACTATTGTACTCACACCCTAATTGGGTATTTCTATGTGCTCGTAGGTTTCATGGGGGGTCTTGTAAAGGAAAAGGGTCCAGTGATAGATCGATAAGAAGTGTATCACTGATCTAATATCACATTGGTATGGACTCTAGATGAAAATACTTTATATTTTATTTAACTTATTCTCATCATATTGGTTTTTCTTTAAACATTGGGATCAACTATATTAAATGACATCTATGCCATCTCAACTTTTCTGTATGATTACTATGATTATTTATTGTTTTTCTATTTTTAATTATTAATTTGATGAAATGATATTGAGGGTGTAGTCTCCCCACTAAGGGACTCATACCCTTAATATTAGACAACATCCACTTGTATACGAGGAGACACGAATGACATCACACGAAATTCCGGATGAGACTAAGTGATTTGGGTCGGGGTGTTACAGATTTCAACTTTTTCAAATTTCACTTATTCATTCTTCATTTATGATATTTTTCATAAAATGATTTGATTAGGTATTTTTTTTTGGTTTCATCTCATTATGTCATTGTATACGATTTTGATAACCCCATTGTGTTACGGTCTAGGAGGTTGTATTGTGGTCATTAGTTTTTAAGATGGAAAATATACTCATAAACACCCATCAGAACCCAATTTTCTCAAATATATCTCTCTCAATCCATGGGTTCCAAAGAGTGGTTTAGAAGGCCTTTTTTTCTTTTCTGATTGGATTCAATCCCCAGTTTCACATGTCTGATATTTAGTGATCTATGCTAAGTTCATTCAGGTTGATTGTATTTTATTCTTATATTGATATTTATTCCTATTGTTCCTTATTGAAATCTTATGTTAATTGACCTATATCATTATAAAAAAGGTTAGTTATTTGTTCTTAAATATTTTCAGTACACTGTTTTTGGGGAGTCATATATTTCATTTAGAAAGAGGTGATATGATATCGTTATTTATATTCAGAACCTCGTCAAAAATAATGATCCCATTTCTTAGGGGATTATGTTATACTTTTTACAAGTACAATAAATTAAACTAATATCAAAACTTAACATCATTTTGAGGTATTTGAATCAAAACTTATTAATATTAACTCAGATAATGAAAATAAATTCTTTTAGGTTTGTTGTGATATCATGTGTTTTATCACCATGATAGTAGATTCCATCATGTTTTACCTAAAATTGTGTTACCTATGATATAAATTAGTAGAATTTTTTTTCTTTTTTTATACAGTTGATTTGAGGAAAGTGGTTAAATAACATAATCATAATAATTTTTTTGATGGAAATATATTAAAATAAGCATGTTTATTAAATTACTTGATTCTCTTAAATTTATGGAAAATAAATAGATTCCTAACAGATATTTTAATTATTTTATTCTTCGATGTGGAAATATAATTTCCAATATATAATATTTTTTATATATTTTTAGTTGTCATAGATGGATAAAGACATTAAATGTATGCATGTTCATAAATAATGTTCATTGAAACTAGAATGTATGCCTGAAATCAGGTTTAATAAATAAGAACATGTAATATCTAATTCCTTTAGTTACCCATTGATCTATCTTATAATGCATGAGTAATTAAATAAATGATAAAATTTATTTTGTTATTGGATAATGAGAAATTTTTGGGGTTGAGGGTTCCCTACTACATGTAAAGGATGAATGCATGGTTTTTAGGGTTTAGTTCCCCTATTGAACATGTCAAATTTTTCTTATATTATGTGTTATTATAGATGTGGTACATTATATATTATGTAATTTGATCTAGGTATTTTTGATAGCTAATGAGATATATGAGGGGAGTCCTGGGATTATGGTAGTATTTTGCATTAGTTATTGTAAAATACATGGTGATATGCATGGTGGTGTCAAGGATGGAACCATGATTGATGGGATTGCATGAAGCTAGGCACAACCATTTTTATACTTAATCTAGTATCCTTTATTATTAATGAATGTGTTAAAAGGTCATATTGATGAGATTATTGATTATCAACAATCATATCCCCACTACATGTGTATTATGGTTGTCTTTGGTTATACATTTCATTAGTGTTGTCTTTGGATGTTTAGAATTGTGGAATATTTTTAGTATCCCTAGATTTTAAAATGAAACTCTATGCTCAATAATATATGAGATACATGACATCATGCTTAAAAAACAAATAAATTTTATTATTTAAATTTTACTATTATAATATTTTCACTAAATTGTAGGGGATTAATATGTATAAATTATTTATGAAATAAATATAATGTTCTAAATCAATAATAATGTTTTGATGATTTCTTATTAGATAGTCATACTAGTATTTTAAAGTCATTTTATTCTTCTAAAACTAAATTTTCATAAAAAATGTTTTTATTGATTTTTAGATACAAAATAATCTCATTAATTTTTAGATATTTTATAACATGTTCTTAAAAAAATGAATTTCATTTTTTAAAACATCATAGAAAAAATTGTTTATGATGAAATTCTGAGAATTTTTTAATAAACATAATTTTATGGTGAATAGAAAAAAATATTAATTTTTTTTATAAATTATGTAAAATTATGTGATATCATCAAAATTTAAAAACCTTGGTACATAAAGAATAAGTTTTTTTAATTCTATAATTTAAAAAAATTAAATACATTATAACTGTATAATGAAAGAGGTGGTAATTATCACAATAAAGAAATCTATACTAATGAAATATTAACCAAATAGTTGGAATATTAATGTGAACTCTAGGACCAATAATATATCCCTTAGAATAATAGCATCACCTATAAAATCATAGATTAAATTTAGTTATCACATAAGCTAAAATATTATATATTTATATAATTTAATAAGTAATTAGATGTTTTAAAATGATAAATTAATTGTTGGAGTTTTTTTATAGGTAAATGTTTATTTTAAATTTTATAAATAAAATAATGAAATAAAAGAAAATTTATTTAAATTCATATATTACTAGATGAATAATTTATATCCATATTATTAGAAGATAATTTTAGGATATCTTAATTAATTTTTCAATGTTTTATAAGTTTTGTTCTAATACTAAAATTGTTGTTTTCAAAGAAATGATGATTTTAATTTATAATTAGTTTTATCGTATTTATAAATTTATTTTCATAAAAATATTATAAATATTTTAAATCTACAATGTTTAAAAATGGTTGGAGTTATTTTTTGGGGTTTTTCTAAAAAAGATGATTTTTTGTTAATAGTGAAATAGAGTAGTTTACGATATTTAAATTTTTAAGACAAATAAATTAATTGTGTGACCCATAGATGACGTATGAAATGATTTTTTATAAATAAAAAGGACTAGTTAATGTAATTAGTCACAATAATAAAGACTATTTATAATCATGAGCCAAAATAATAAACAAATTAATTAAATAATCAAAAACACTCCTCTCCTCCCACTATAAATACTAACCCCACCACCTCTTCTCCTCACACATTAAAAGTTATAGAGATTGATTATATTCTATGAAATTTATCTCCCAAACCACATACTCACATCCTATTATCTTGGTATCACCAAAATTGAATTTTCAAGTGCCTTAAGGTTTCTTTCAAGGATATAATACTCAAGAATTTAAACCCACCTTCTTTCTCTATTATTTTTTTTCGTTTATTAACCTCCTATCAACTCCACTCTAAAAAGATAAATTATAAATCATGAATAAAAAATATACTATAATTTTATTTTTTTAATGTAATATCCATCATCAAACCTCTTCTCTTATACTCTTAATATATCAAATGAAAACAAAACTCAGGATGTTTTGATTCACTACATTCATGGATGATGACTTTTCATTTTACATTACCACATTCAATGATGGTAATAAAACTAATATTATTTTTTATCCATTTATTATATAAGTATATTATAACTTTTTAAATGTTCTATAAAAAAATTAGACATAATATTAAAAAAATGAGAATAGTTTGTGATGGACGGAAAAACTGCCAACAAACCAAACATTTATCATTAATATTTTATCTAATAAATCAGCATAATTTTAAAAAGAAATTATATATGGGATCAATTAAAATTATGGATTTATATTAATACCATTTAAATCCAATTCTGGTGTTTTCCTTCCATTTTAAAATAACTCCCACAAATATAATCAAGGGAGCCACCCATAAATCTATGGAACTAATGCTCCTTGAATGACGATTTTGATTTTTATAACTCATTGAGATGTACATAAATGAACATAAATATTTGAGATATAATATAATATTTGTGGAAAAGGTAATTAATTTCATAGTTAATGAATCTAATATTATTATTCAGTACATTATGTATAAGTGCATAACACTTTCTGTCAAAAGGAAATGGACTTTATTTTAAAAAAACATCTTTTCAATTTAAAACCCTTTTTATTAAAGAAATGATTTTTTTACTTATACAGAATATGTCGATTTTCCTAATTCCCTAAAACAATATTTATTTGATGTTTCATTTACATTTTTTAAAAGAAAATTTTTTCATTTATAATTATGTAGCATCTTAAAAATGAAATGTGATTTAAAAATTGAAAATTTATTTCCCTCAAAAAAATTTCTTAAATTAAAGATTTATGTTTTATGATCAAGTTATGGTTCTTTGGAGTTATTATGATGATGTATGGTTCCCTAATAAATTGAGGTAATATGATATCATTATAGATATTTAATGTATTGGGAAAAGGGAAGAATCTAAACTATTTAGTTTGTCCTAACATATTATGATAATATAATTTGATGGTTATTCAAATTGTAAACTTGGGTGTTACTTCTTAATATGATTTCATAACTAAATTATATGTTATAGTGATATGAAAAATGTTCCATAATTTTAATTTGTAATATATGTATTCTTTATATTGTTTTACCAGAAATATATGATTTATTAAGGAAAGAAAAATATCTTATTCATTATGGTTGAAAAGTACATCTTTCATTAAGTATTTTCATGGGTATATAAGTATTCTTTGAATAATGGTTTATTTATTATTATTTTATGTCCCATAAAGATCTATTATGTTCTTACCATGTTTTCAAATGTTTCTCACATGTCAACATACTGGTATGTAAAAATAATATATCATGATTATAGTATTCAAGATTTTTCATGAAAAGAAATCATGTTTTTATTTAATAAGTGTTTCCATTGGTGAATCAAAACAGATGCTGTATAGTAGGGTCCCCTTGTAATTTATGGGATCAATTTTGTAATATTGGTTCCCTAATTATTTAAAATTATGAACAACAAATGCATTTGTCTATTAAATGATGTGAATTGTATACTAAATTTTCCAGTTTATGTACTGTTTATGTCAGGGTCCTTATAGTTGCTATCAGATAAGGCATTAGATAACATTAGAGGTTAGGATGATATTAATATGTATGTTAAAACTCTTTTATAAAATCATGTGTTATTATCATTTGGAAAATTTTGTAGTATTATGGTGATTTATGTAGACTGAATAAAAACCGTGATATATTCAGATATAAAGGGGTCTATGGATTAGAGATTTAAAAACATTAATGGTATTATCTTTACACTATAGAGTATTTTTTATTTAATAATTAATTTAATATTTCATTGATGTTATTTTCAAAATATTATGTAAAACATTTCATAATGGAAGAACATAGATCATTTACAACCTTTTTATCCCTCTCTGATTATTTTATAATCACTATGGATGTCAATTATGTTTTAGATGATTTCCACAGATTCTTGAGTATTCAAATCACCTATAAGAAATTGGTTGAGTTATTAACCAAACTACTCATTTCTAAAAATATTATATGGTTCATTGTATCTATTTCATATGATTTCAAGATCTTGACTCTTCTAACTATATTAAAATGTAAAATACCACAAGTATAGTTAATTTTTACATTTGTCATGTAGGATATCATGCTTAATGAAAAAATGAAACATTAATAATATCCTGAAAACTAGATTCAATAAATGGATTATTTTCCTATCCATACAGTATAAAACATGATTTTATTGATATTTTTGAATCCTGGGGAAATAATTCATTTATTTTATTTAAAGTACTAAAGAATTAATAAACAAGGTGTAAATGTATAGTTAATGGATAATGTATAATGTTAAATGATTAATTATTATACATATAAATGATTCAAGAGTTATTTTCCACTTAATGTTGAAAAAAGTTTTAAAACTAATAGTAGATTTTGTTGATTATAGTATTTTGTGATTTTTTATTGAGTTTCAATTTTATGTAATCCATAGGATTTTATGTGAAAAATTTTATTTGAGGGAAACAAATCACTTTTACTTTGATGGAAATAATTTTGATGGTATAAATACCTATAGGGTCCATATAATCTTTTATTTTGTGGTACTTATGGGTTGTTATAATTTTGAAACACACATTTTATCAGTATTTTATTTAGTGATAAAATATTATCTTTGTAGAATGTCACTATAATTTTAGGAAGCATTATTAAAATACAATAATAACAATTCCATGATATTTTAGTTCAGGAAAGAATGTTAAATTGAATTTTGTAGTAAAATCTGATTTTATTATGGTATTTTGATGATTTATAGAAATGATTAGTATATAATGTAGATTATATGATTTAGGAATATACTTTGTGGAGTGATACATTTATAGTCACTGATTTTATTTAGTGTCAAATGTTAATACTATATTTTATTCAATATGACTAGATCCATTATATTTTTTTGTTTTAATCTTAGTTTAGAATATTTTTAATGAATCGTAATGATAGTTATTTTTTAAATGATCAATGATGAAATTTTTGAATTAATATTTAATTTTGGGGATTTATTATTTTTATGATTTAACATATCTTATCTAACGAAATTTATTGTCTTGGTTAATGCCTAAATAAAGGAGGAACGTCTTTTTTCCATTTATGGATTATGAAAATGATACATGAATTCAATATTTATAGGCTTTATTTAGGGAAAATGAAAATTTTTTTCTGGAAAATTGATTAATGTATGAATCTCTCCTTTTCATGTAAGTATGTATCCTTATCTTCAGAGTATAGTTTTCAATGTAATTACTCATCTCTAAGAAAAATTATCTTAAATTAAAACGCATTCCATTTATTTTTCTTGATAATAAATTTATCACCATTTATGTTGTCATTAATTTATAGATATGTAATTATTAACATTCTAATGATAATGTTCTCTATCACTCTCCTTTAGATATTGATAGCTACATTTCTCTTCTATGTCCATGTTTTCCTACATGTAATCCTAGTTTGTGATATCTCAGGTGACCATCATATCTCTATATATTTCTTTATATGTGAATGTTTTATAAATATGTTTTCCGATGTGGGTTTTGAAAAAATGTATTTTTATTAGTAGACCCTTAGTTACTAATCCAACTTTAAAAATGTGAGCAAGCAATTTCCAAATGGTGGGGGGTAAATTGTAACTTCCTGATTTTTTAAAAGGAAATAATATGCCGAATAACATATAGGATACGCCACAACAAACTTAATGTAAATTTTTTTTTATTATTTAACAGTGACTATTATAACCTATATGTTAAATTTGGGGGAGTTAATAGGGATAACCAATATATGTAATTTATATAATTTTCCAAATCAATATTATTTTTATAATTTATTATAAAATCCTCTCAAAATTTTTTAGTTAAGTCAATTTATTGATAAAAACATTTTTTTCCAAAATAATTTTTATGATTTTATGTAAAAATAATAAAATAAAATTCATAATATTTTATAATATATATTTTATAAAATTATATTCATTATTTAAATTGGAATTACAAAATTATTTTACGGTAAGAATTTTCTAGAAAATTTTATTTTTTGGTGAATATGAAAAAATACAGTTTTTTTATAAAATATAGTATCTTTTTTCGTCTCATCAAAATATAAAAACCTATATACCTATATAATGATTCTATTTTAATATATATTGAAAAATATAAATACATTATAACTGTATAAGGAATTAAGTGGTATTTATATAAATTAAAAAATCTATACTAATGAGATAGTAACCTGGCCATTTGAAAAGTTAATTGGCGATTAGAAATAGTAATTTGGAAATTAGAAAAATAACATAACCTATAAAATAGTAAATGAAATTTAGGTGTCTAATAATTGTAAATAGGATATATATTTATATCATGAAATGAGTAAGTAAATGTTTTAAAAATGAAAAATTATGTGTTGGTATATTTGTGAAATGTATAGGTTTATTTACAATTACATAATTAATATATTAATTTAAAATAAAATTTATTTTCATATTTATATTCATATATTAATATTTACATTCCTTATTGTTAAAAGATGATTTTATCTGACCTTAATTAATTTTTAAATGTGTCGTGAAATCAATTATAATATTAAAATTGGGTTTTTAATAGAAGATGAATTTATTTAACAATTAAATTTCTCATATATATAATATTATTTTAATAAAATTATATCTATTTTTAAATATAATAATCGAAAAATGGTTGGGTTTATTTTTGTTGTATTTTTATAAAATAGTTTATTTTTTACGAATAGTGATATATAGCAATTTACTCTATAAAATATGTTATGCCGTTTAAATGAATTTTTGTTTCATTTTTTGTAAGAATACATTGTTTCAAACTCACATGAAAAATATACTATAATTATTCACAAGAATGAGAACTATTTATGTATTGATCCAAAACAATAAACAAATGAATATAATAATAAAAATGTCCTTCTCCTCCAAATATAAATACTACCTCTCACCACCTCTACTCTACACACCTTATAATATTTAGATCATGATTATATAATTCTAAATTAATCTCCCAAACCACTTCAGCACGTCTTGATCTTTCTTTTCTCACAAAAAGGCCATTTCAAATTCCATAAGGAGTTTCTCATGGAGAAGATATTGAAGATGTAACCCCCCCCTCATTCCCTTTTATTTTATTTTATTGTCTTATCCTCACCTCAGCTCCACTATCCATATTTAAATGATAACTCCATTATCGTACATATTCTACCATTTTATTATGTTAATGTAATATCCATCAGCAAATCTATGATGACCCCGCCTTAAACATTTCATAATCTAGTAAATTTATTTATAATTCACATCATTACATTTAAAATGATCTTTTCAATTTAGAGTTTTATTAAATTTTATCATAATTCATATATTTAAACCCTAAAAATACAAAATGGTTACTACTAAATCAGTATCCATTTCTACCACAGAAAAAATGTATTAATAAAAATGAAATCATTCCATGAGAAGTCTTTGAAACATTAATATTGTCCTATCCTTTTATCTTACACATCCTTAAACACTATGGAAAACATTTTAAAACCATTGATGAAAAACAAGATCAGTAAGGTTCATAAAATGAAGTATAGAAACCTTTAGTACAATAATAATTATAAACATATGAAATCATTTTCATAGATACATACTGCTCACCATATAAGTATCATATAATAACTTTGTAGAATTTTATATTTCCATAATAAATAGAAAACATAAATAATACAATAAATGTAACATAGGGAATAGATTACTTAAGATTGTAAACCTAATGGATACCAAATAATTTTCAACCGTCACTACTACCTTACAATGTAACCCTCGTGACTACCTTATGATGTGACCCTGATGGCTACCTTATGATTTAACCATCACGATTACACTTGGAGTAACCATATGGTCAACCAACAATATAAGAATAGACAAGTAAGTATATAGATATATTATTACCATCATTCATCATAGAAAATTCTCAAGAACCATACCAGAATCATTAGACAAGAATACTTTCATTATAACAAAATCATTCGTTTTGAATTTTGTAAATATAGATAAAACCATATTTTTAAAGAAACTACCATTACATATATTATATATTTGAAATGATAATTGGTAGAAAGAATTGAATATGTGTATACACTATAAATAAATATAATATAACATAATATAATAAAAATTCATTTCACATTTAATCTTAGTACCACATAATCAATGAAGTAGAAGGTTAACCCAAAGAATTGAAATTGGGTCAAGAATTCCATTACCTCGGGTTCATATTACTTTAAATGTGTTCAAAAAGCTTACATAAAGGTTTAAATAGATCAATTAATATTTTATAGAACCATAAATATTTATAATTTCTTATATTATACTCTTATAACATCTATCCACCAATAAATTTAAAAAAAATCCACTGTTTCATATGGATTTGTTTCATGGTTTCCATGGTTGGTTCATTATGGATTTTCATATCGAATAAAAGAAATAATCAATAAGTGGTATTAAATGGTGTTAATATATTTCAATAATTTTAAATGATACCATATAGAATTTTGTTGAAATGAGGATGAATCATTAGATAAAACATTAATGAGAATCATTTAACTTATTTTCGTGTTTTTTATGATCATCGCAAATTTATATCATTTTATTCAATTTAAATTTTATATATGGGTTTTAAAACATTAAATAAAATACAATATATATAATTATATATTATTTAACTATAATAAAGGTTTTATTACCATCCTTTATGGTTATAATGAATAATTAATGTGTATCATCCATGATGGTGGAAAATCAAAACATTGCGGGCATTGTTCTCCATTTTAGAATAAAAGAGATAGGAGAAGAAGTTTGATGATTGATTTTTTCATAAACATTATAAAATTAAAGTATATAAAAGATAATTTAGTTTTAATTGAACCTTTATAAGTGTTGGTGAATATAGTATATGAAATGAAATATAATCAAAATGAAAATAAAAGAAAATGGAAGAGGATTTTTCCTCATGAATTCTCCACCTTAAGAACCACCTTAAGGAACTTAGTTTTGGAATTTTTGTGACACCAGTAGGTATTGGATGTGGGAAAGAGGATTGGGAAAGTAATTTGGTATAAATTAAACTAGTTACAATGTTTTTAGGTGTCACAGGAAGATGTGATGAATGTAGTAATTTATAGTGGAGGAGATTGGAGTTTTCTCATTATTATATTCATTACATTATTATTTTGGAACGAGAATATGAATAGGTTTATAGTTATAACTAAAACTTTTAAAATAATTAATGAGAAATATTGAATATGGTTCTTAAATCATCAATTAATAAATGAATACTGTAGTTAACTTATAGTGTATATCTGCTGTAAATTATTTTATCTTATTACTGACAAAAAATATAAGTTTTTTAGAAAAATTAAAAGAAATTCCCCATAAATATTTATATAACTGTAGAATTAAAAAATGAAATCCATTTTGTGAAAATAATTTGACAAATATTTGGTATTGAATTTTTAATTAAAATCAAAATTTTTTCTAAAAATAAATATTTTAAAACTATAAGTTATTTAATAACACTTTGAAAAATAATCAAGGTATCTTAAATTATTTAATAATAATATGAAAAAAATATTTACTTATAAATAAATTTTATGAAAACATATTTTGTTTTAAATAATTATATTAATTATAAAATTATAATTAAATATTTATGACTAACAGAAGAACCAACATTTAATTTATCATTTCAAAAACATTTATGTACTTAATCCATGATTTAAATATATCATGATTACACTTATAAGATAAATAAACATTATTTATACTCCCATAATTGAAGTTAATATTTTATTGGATAGATTATGATTCCTAATAGACATGTTATATTCCTATGGTCTAGATATTATTCTATACATATAAATTCCCCAATTTCTAGAAATAACACATGTATCATTGAACCTTTATAATAAATTTAACTATTTAATTACAGAATTAAAACATATTATTTTATAAGTACATAGGTTTCAATATTCCACCGACCATATATAAATTTCATCCTCAAAATTTTTAATCACTTCTTAAATAAGTGAGGATAACTTTCCCTCATAGCATTTTTAGATTCCCATGTTGCTTCTTCAACCATGTGGTTTCCCACAAAAATATTAACCTATAGAATTAAATTTTTCAACAATACATGAACTTCATGATCAAGAATAAGAATAGGTTTATATTCATTATAAAGGTTCTATTCCAGCCAAACTATTCCTGAGTTCAAAAAATGAGTTTAATCTGGGACATGCCTTCCCAACATCGAAACATGAAAAACAAATTCTTATCGAAGATAAACATAGAGGAAAAGCTACACAGTAGGTGACTAGTCCAAAATTCTCTAGGATTTCATATGATCCTTTGAACCAGGGAATTGCCATCCATTTACTACCAAAACACATAATACTTTCCCAGGGTACGATTCTACGAAAAACATGACGCATACCTTAAAAGAAAATTCTTTCCGCTTGTTATATACATAACTTTTCTACATACATTGAGCAATCCTCAAGCGTTGCTAGATCATATTCACTTTCTTAGAACATTAATCTACTAATTATGGTACCATCAACTTCATTTCCTAGAAATCATCCCAAAATGATTGATTTGGACAACACTTTTCCTATAATTCCTGAAAAGGAGCAATATGTATACTAGAATAAAAAAAGTTATTATAAGGAAACTCAACTAAGAAATAATATTAATCCCAACATCCCTGGTAGTCTATTATACATGATCTATGAATATCATCCAATGTTTTAATTGTTTTCTTAGTTTTTCCATTATATTGTGGATGAAATAAAATAAAGAAATTTTATAATGTTCCCAACAGTTTTGATGGCCTTTTTGAAAGTTATAAGTGAAACTAAGATCACATTTAGATATAATGGAAAAGGGGAAATCCCTGAAATCATCCATTCTCTTTGAGGTACAATAAACAAACATGATCCAATGACATAGTATCTTGAATAGGAAGGAAATGTGATGATTTAGTCAACCATTCAACAATAACCCAAATTGATTTGTTACTATGCAATGTCATTGGTAGTCCCACCATGAATTCCATGGATATATTTTCCCTTTAACAAATCGGAACTGGAATAGGTTGGACAGTACCATTTTTTATTTTCCATATTTATTTGACCTATATAAAAGTTATATATTTCATTTTAAAATCTATAATATCTCTTTTAATTATATCCCACCAATAATACTCTCGCAGGACTTAGAATATCTCTATGCTTCCAGGACAAACTAAAAATAAACAACAATGATCTTTAATTAACAATTATTTCTTCAAATATGAATCACAAGGCACACATAACATCTTCCCAAATCTGACAACACAATCTATGTCAACATTAAATTCTTGGAACATATACTCTTTCTCCAAATCTACCTTTTTCTATAACTCTTCATCTTCCTTCTACTCTTACTTAATTTTTCTGACAAAGATGACTCCACTAAACCCTGAATCAAAACATAGTAATATCATGTACCCACAACATCTTAGACAATATTCATCAAATCATTCATCAATGGGTCTTGTTCTAATTGTAACATGATTAATTATGCTCAATGTTTTTGACTCAATGCATCCACCTATCTATTTTATTTTGCAAGATGGTAATTGATCATAAAATCGTAATTGTTTATCAATTCAAGAAATCTTCTCTACCTCATGTTTAATTCCTTTTTAGTGAATATATACTTTTGAATTTTAGGTTCAGCATAAATTTCACATCTAAATCTAAATAAATAATTCCACCACATTTTCAATGAAAACCATTACTAAATAATTACAAATCATGTGTGTGGTAATTTAACTCATGGAGTTTCAATTGTCTTGAAGTATAAAAAACTACCTGATCATTCTGTATCATAAAAAAACAAGTCCCATCAATGAGGAATCTTTTTAGAGGGAAAATTAACCTTTTCAGAAAGGAAAGTCCAAAAAATGAGGCATTGACCAATCCCTTCCTCAGAATTTGAAAACAAATATAAAATTATTATTTCTAAAAAAAATTGACCCCATTTAATTTTACTTTATTTAGAGGGATAGATAAACATGCAGTGTATTTAATAGACCATTGAAATTAACATAGTAATCCAACAAAAATATAAATATTTATGGTATTTTTAGATCATTACCATTCCACAACAACTTTTTTTTTGGTAGGGTGAACTTTTAAGCCATCCATATTTATAATATGCCACTAAAAGAAATCTGTTGTAGAAAAAAAAATTCCTAAATTTTCCATATAACTAATTTTATTTGAGATTTTTTAAGAAAATACATAAATGTTTACCATGATCCTCATTAATTTTTTAAAATACCAAAATATCATCAATTAAAACAAAAAAAATTATATCCAAATATTCAACGAATATTCAATTCATATGATCCATGAATACAAAAGGGGAATTTTTCATAAAAATGTAATAAAATTAAAATCATAATCACATATCTATGACCAAAAGTGTAACATCCCAGGTAAATGACGAATAAGAAAAATTTCATATTTATTAATATTTTTGAATTAAATAATAATTTTACTTTGAAGGGGTTGCTATGTTCGATAGCTTACCTGATACGCAATAACGAGTTTCTTTGAAATCTTATATTGCACACTAATAATATAATATTATTATTTTAAATGGACTCCTAGCCATTGAATTGGAGGGGATTAACCAAACAAACTACAATATTATTATACATGTTTGTTAAATCTGTTTACTTTTATCCAATAAAAGTTAGAGGCTTAAAATGTGAATGAATCTAATTTTAAGCATAATTTACATTAAAAGGCTGATTTATTTCCTTTTAATGGAAAACCCTTTTAAATCTAGTGTTGGTCACATTAATACATTAAATACGACCAAATAAAATCTTTCTTTCGAATGGGGACATCAAAATTTACTTTGTGTAAATTTTTTGAAATTTTTCGGATAAAGTTCATTTTTATTGAATAGTGAAAATATTGTATTTTTATTCTGAACTATGTTTTAAAATAATTTATTTATATAGTTATATTATCTTTTTAATTGGGTTTAAAGTGTAATTATAATATATTTTTTTTCCATTTAACCCTATTTTGGTCATTGGAATTAATATCACATTGAATTTTGATATAAATAAGTGTCATTCTTTTGATAGTTATTGTTTCTTAGAAACACGCTATTTGTTTTAACAACAGGAATTAATTTTAAAAATAATTAATTAAACTGATATGTTTTGAATTTAGGAAAATATTAATCAACTTGGAATTTGGAATATCAAATAATTCTTAGGCTGAATTTTTTTTATTTTTCTGAAAAACATGAATTTTTGATAAGTTGTGAAACAACTTAGTAGTAGTTCAAAAAACTGGATTTTTCATTTAAATAAAACAATACCACTTCTGTGAATTGAATTTCAAAAATCTGACATACATGGATGTTATGAAGAAATAAAATGTGGTACAATAAGATGAAAATAATTTTTGTTCAATATTAACTGTTTACTTTTATTTTCTGTGGTTAAGGGTAAATTGGGTAATTTAAGGTTAAAAGAATATTATTATAATAAAAAAATTACCATTACACTTGTCCAAACCATATTGGATGAGTCATTAACGACCATGGGCATATTTTGGTTGATTTAGGGACCACATTGAGCCACTTGTGAGTGAAAATGACAATTTAGATTAATTAACTTAAAGTAAAGACAAAAATGACAAAAGCAAATAGATTTTGGTAAATTAATTTTTAGAAGGGATTAAATAAATTATATTTTTTACTATAAATATTAACTGTAAATATAAAACTATTTCCTACATTATAGTTTTTTATTTATAATTTTTATACATCAAATAAATTAAATTATTTATGACACAATAATGATGCAGTGTTTACCTCATTAATAAATGATTTAAATAAATAAGATTATAATGATTAAAATATTATCCAAAACATTTCCAATTCTTATTGGGTGATTTTATTTTGAATATGAGTCATCTTATCTTTGACTTTAATGATATTTGTTCCTTTTTAAACCGAATATCATTAGATAATAAAATAATATTATCACACTTTTTTAAAGTTCCCCTGCTCTCCCTTATAAAAGGAGACCACTTCTAACCAATTACTCAAAACTATGAAGCCATTTGGCTGTTCTAAAATATGCCCACTTAAGCTCCCTATATCCCTCTCCTCCCCATAGAAGCATTACATTAGGCATAAGTCACTTCAAGAAGTCCTTTGGTTCAAACCAAAGGGAGTTACCCAACATAAAGGTAACAGTTTCTCTTAAATTGTTTTCTTTTATTTTAATTGTCCAACCCCTAAAATCTTTTTATTTCATTCTTTTGTAACAACACCAGTATCCTCAATATACTAGTATGTTTTTATGAGATGGATTCTAACTACACTTACACACACCTCCATCTAATGGTTGAAGAACATAATGTTTCTATGGATGAAAAACTAACGCCTCAAGAAACAATGATTGCTCGATTATCTTCTACCACCTCTCATAGTTTCCATTATTATGGAACTATATTTATATATGATATATATTAGGTTTATGATTTCCTTATGCTTCTGTACTTCCCATTTATATCACACCTTTATGGTTTCCATAGTGGGTAAATACGATAATCTCATTTGAGGAAGTGCAGACTACAGTCCCCTTAATGTAATGGGACTCGTTAATGCCTTATGTGGGATGTATAAAGGATAGAGTTAATGATATTATATAGGATATTATACTAGAATTATAATATACCTATGTATCATTATTTTCTAATTTCATTAAAATAAGAAATAGAAATGAAAGTAGCGTTCATGCATACGTATGGCTTACCGTCTCCATTAACAGTGCATTTTATTTATTACCTCCAAATGTAATGTACTATTATAAATACATGTATATGCTGGATATATATATGATATATATGATATCTAAATCATGAATATCATTCTTTATATAATGGACTATTGACCACATGGACCACTTGTAAATATAAGGTGTTTATTTTTGACTCAAGTACCAAATATCGACAAAATGAACATTATAAACTAAAATGATTACATAATGTTAATAACATCATAATAAGTTATATAAAAGGAATAATAAACATGAAAAAGGTTCTTAACATGTAAAAATTAACATTAGTTTATTATTTAGGAGATTAAATAACGATCGAGTCAAGTCGGACACGAGGTAAGGGACTTCGTCTCAATCTCCTTTCACTGAGGCATATTTTGTTTTAATACACGACTTTATTTTATACGTTGCATAAACACCCTTTCCTTTTAAAAGGGAATATTTTTCAAAAAACCATTTTAATAAATGACAGAAATTATTATTTCATTTAACGTAAGTGGTGACAACGTCATTTTTCCCCACCACGTGTATTATTTGATCTTTGGTATCCTCAACAAGACATAATGTTTTTAAAAGAAAATAAATACCATATACTCTATTATGTATTTGAGTATTGAAAATGGTTTTGATAATGGATTTTGTATGTCAATATATTTAAGTTATATATTGTGATTAAAATTTAGAAATGTTATCTTTCCTTTATATTTGTTGTGTGTATTATGATTTTATATTGGTACTTGGACATATGACGGGTGGTTACATGATAAACCAAATGACGGGTGGTTCCATGAATACCAGGATTAGTGGTTACATTATAACCTCCAATTCATTGGGTATGGAAGTCGGCCGTATGGCTATTCCATTTGGTGGTATGTGTGGAATTGGGCCATATGGTAATTCCATTTAAGTATGTTTATGTCCCAAGTTACCTTTATATGTTATGTGTTCTTTATATGGGTTTATGGTAATATTTTGGTTATAAAAATGTAAGTAATGATCTTTTATTCAATGAAGAGTATTTACTACTTTTTAAAACTGAAAAGCATTACTTATGTTAAAGAATTCATGGTTTACTTGTTGTTTTGAAAAACTAACTGCTTTCCTTCTTTGTGTATCCCTTACTGAGCTTTTTATGATCATCCAAAGTTTTTGAAATGTTTTTCCCAGTACATAATGTAGAATAGGGTCAAGGATGTGATCAAGGAAAGGTCATGATATCTTAAACATGGAACTAGACATGACGCTTTTTTTCAAGATTTTTTATTTTTGTGAAAAAAATGGAAACTATATAGAAGTGTCTACTTTGTAAAACTTTTGAGATGTAATAGTTATGTCCGAACACTCTCAAACACTAAACCTAAAAATATCCTCAATGTGAATTATTCATATAATTCAATATTAAGAAATTCTTAAGTCTAGGTCCTTATAGTTGGTATCAGAGGTCGTTTTATATAACATTAGGAGTTAGGGTATTGTTAAATAAATATCCATAAATTAATTTATGTTAATATTGAAATCATATAGCATTTAAATATTACCATGTTGCTTCATCTAAGATATTTCTATGTTAAGAATGATTTTTTGTAAAGAAAACATATCAGCTTTTCTGGGAAGGCATACAGAGGAGAGTGACCTTCCGAATCAGCAACCTGAGATGGTCGGAATCAGAATTGAGCAGTTTACTGTAGTGATGGCTCAGTTGAATCAGGTGATAAATGGTGGTTGTGTTTATTGATGATATTTTTTTGTTTTCTAAAAGTAAATAGGATCATGAAAGTCATTTAAGGGTTATATTTGAAACCATAAAAGAAAAGAAACTGTTTGCGAAATTCAGCAGGTATGAGTTTGGGTTACAAATTTTTTTTTCCTTGGTCACATTGTTTCAAAAAATGGAATAGGTATTGATCCTGCTAAAACAAAAGTTGTTTAAGAACGTCCAAGACCCACAAATATAACCAAAATTCCTAATTTTCTTGGTTTGGAAGGTTATTACTTGAGGTTTTCTAAAAAAATTCATGGTTATCTAGTACAATGACTATGTTAAATCGAAAAGGTGTTAAGTTTATTTGGACAAAAGAGTGTGATGATTGTTTTTAGGAATTGAATAGAAGATTGGTGAATTCTTCAGTATTGACACTACCATCCAGAAAGGGTGTGTTTGTTATCTACAATGATTCTTCATTGAATGGATTGGGTTGTGTCCAAATGCAGAATGATCATGTAATTGCTTATGCTTCACATCAGTTGAGACCAAATGAGTTAAATTATCCTACACATGATTTGGAATTAGCTGTTGTTGTATTTTTTTTTAAATTTAGGAGGCATCATTTGTGTGGAGTGATGTGTGAAATATATACCGATCACAAAATTTTAAAGTATATATTCAATCAGAAATAATTTAACATGACATAGAGGAGATGGTTAGAATTGATCAAGGATTATTATTTCATGATCCTTTATCATCTGGGAAATCAAAATAAAGTGGCTGATACTTTGAGTCGAAAAAGTATTACTTCATAAACCATGTTACATTTGGAACGAGATCCTTTGGTTTTTGAATTGATGAACTTTCACATAGATGTTATTGTTACGGGAAATTCTTTTGTTTTGTTTCAGGTGTCAGTGAAATCATTTCTACTAGATAGAATTAAGAAAGCGCAGAAGGAAGACATCGAGTTGCAGAAAAAGGTTGTGTTGGATCAAAAGGGTATGTTGCCTAATATTAACATTGACAACGTTGTGTTTTGAGGTTTTTAAAGAGATTGTGTGTGCCATGTGATTCACAGTTTACGAATGAGCTGTTATGTGAAGCTCATAGTTCCCCATTTTCAGTTCATCCTGGCAGTACTAAGATGTACAGAGATCTTCGGGTGTATTACTGGTGGGATGGAATGAAAAGAGATATTGCTGATTTTACTATGAAGTGTTTGACTTGTCAGCAGGTTAAAGCAGAGCGACAGTTATCGAAAGGATTGGTTCAGCCTTTACCAGTGCCATAATGGAAATGGGAAAATATATCCATGGACTTTGTTGTGGGATTACCAAATATATCTCGAGGTAATAATGCAATCTGGGTTATAGTAGACCGATTGACTAAATCTGCTCATTTCCTTCTTATTAGAGATACTTTGTCCCAAGATAAACTTTCTCTATTGTAAGTTAAAGAGATAGTCAGGTTTCATGGAGTTCCCCTCTCCATTGTTTCTGATTTTGATCCCAGGATCACTTCTGACTTTTAGAAAGGCCTTCAGAGTCATTGGGTACTGAATTAAATTTTAGTACAACTATTCATCATTAATCAGATGGGTAGTCAGAAAAAACAATTGAGACCTTGGAGGATATGTTATGTGCTTGCTTGATGGATTACTAGGGATGTTGGGACCAACATCTTTCGTTGGTTTAATTTTCTTATAATATCAAATTTCATTCCAATATACAGATGGCTCCATTTGAGGCATTATATGGAAAGCATTGTCGAACACCAGCTTTTTGGGATGATGTAGGTGAAAGGAAGCTGATGGGACCAGAATAGGTAGAAGAGATGGCAAAGAAAGTTCAGTTGATTCATAAGCACATGAGAACAACTCAGAGTAGGAAGAAAAGTTATGAAGATAACCGGAGGAAGGATGTTTCTTTTGAGGAAGTTGATCATTTCTTTCTCAAAGTTTCTCCATGGAAAAGTGTGATGCGTTTTGGTAAGAAGGGAAAGTATACACTGAGGTTCATTTGACCATATGAAATTATGGAGAATGTTGGATCAGTTTCATATATAGTGGCTTTACCTCCACGTTTATCCCAGGTACACAATGTTTTTCATGTTTCGATGTTGAGAAAGTATGAGCCAGATCCATCTCAGGTTTTGAGCCCAGAGGTAGTTTCGTTGGAAGAGAATCTCTCTTATGAAGAACAACCAGTCCAGATTCTTGACCGTAGAGAGAAAGTGTTTCGGAATATGGTAATTCACCAGGTAAAGGTTTTGTGGAAAAACCATATGGTTGAAGAGGCAACGTGGGAATCTAAAAATCCTATGAGGGATAAATACCCCCACTTATTTTGATAAGTGAATAAAAATTGTGAGGAAGAAATTCCATAAAGGGGGGAAGGATGTAACATCCCATTTAAATGAATAATAATACATATTTCATATTTATTAATATTTTTTAATTAAATCTTAATTTTACCTTAAAGGGGTTTCTATGTTTGAAAGCATACCCGATATGCAACAATGGGTTTCTTTGAAATGTTACATTGCACGCTAATAATATAATATTATTATTTTAAAATGTAGTTAACTCCTTGACATTGTATTGGTGTGAATGAACAAAACTAACTAAAATTTGATTATACATGTTTGTTAAAAGTATTTACTTTTATCCAATAAAAGTTAGAGGCTTAAAATGTGAATGAATCTAATTTTAAGCATAATTTAAATTAAAAGGACGATTTATCACCTTTTAATGGAGAACCCTTGTTAAATATAATTCTGGTAACTTTAATACATTCTATATGACCAAATAATATCCTTCTTTATAATGGGGACATCAAAATTTACTTTGTGTAAGTTTTTGGAATTTTACCGATAAAGTTAATTTTTTATTGAATAGTGAAAATAATGTATTTTAATTCAAAAATATGTTTTAATCTAATATATTTCTATGCTTATATTATATTTTTAATTGGTTTTAATGTGTAATTAGAATATATTTTTACCATTTAATCCAATTTTTCTCATTATAATTAATATCACATTGAAATTTGACATAAAAAATTGTCAATCTTTTGATAGTTATTGTTCTTAAAAAAATGCTATTTGTTTTAACAACGGGAATTACTTTTAAAATTAATTAATACCACTTATAAGTTTTGAATTTCGAAAAATATACATTAACTTTGAATTCGGAATATCAAATAATTCTTAGCTGAATTTTTGGTATTATTCTGAAAAACTTCAATTTTTTGAGGAACAATGAACCCACTTAGTAGTAGTCAAAAAAACTCACTTTTTCATTTAAATAAAATTTTCCACATATGTGAAATAAATTTTGAAAATCCGAAATACATGGTTGTTATCAAGAAGTAAAATGTGGTTCAGTAAGATGAAAATAATTTTTGTTGAATAGTAACTTTTGAATTTTATTTACCATGGTTAAGGGTAAATATGGTAATTCATGGTTAAAAGAATATTATAATAATTAAAAATTATCTTAACACTTTTCTAAACCATAATTGTTGAGTCATTAACGTCCATGGGCATCTTTGGGTCTATTTAGTGACCCCATTGAGTCACTTTAGAGTGAAAATGACAATTTATATTAATTAACTTAATGTAAAGGCAAAAATGACAAAAGAAAATACCTTTTAGTAAATTAATTTTTTCAATGGGTTATATAAATTATCTTTTATACTATAACAATTAACTGGAAAGCTAAAAATATTTCCTACATATTGTTATTTTATTTTTACTTTTTATACATCAAATAAATTAAATTATTTATGACACAATAATGATGCGGTGTCCACCACAATAATAAATTATTTAAATAAATAAGATTATAATGATTAAAATATTATCCAAAACATGTCCAATTCTGATTGGATGATTTTATTTCTAATATGAGTCATCTTATATTCTAATTTAATGATTTTTGGACATTTGGAAACCAAATATAATTATATAATAAAATAATATTATCATTATTTCCTAAAGAGCCCCTCCCCTTCTTATAAAAAGAGACCACTTCTAACCAAATCCTCACACCTCTCAAGCCATTTGGCTCTACCAAACTCTACCCAATTAATCTCCCTACATCCCTATACTCCTCCTAGAAGCCTTACCTTAGGCATAAGGCACTTCAAGAATACCTCTGGTTCAAACCAAAGAGAGTTTCCCAAATTAAAGGTAACAGTTTCTCTTAAATTGTTTTCTTTTATTTTACTTATCCAACCCCTAAAATCTTTTTATTACTTTCTTTTGTAACAACACTGATATCCTAAATATACTATGATGTTGTTATTAGAAGGATTCTAACTAAACTTACACACACCACCATCTAATAGACGAAGAACATAATGTTTCTGTGGATTGGAAACTAACGCCTTACGAAACAATGATTGTTCTATTATCTCCTACCTCCTCTCATGGTGTCCATTATGATGGAAATGTATTTACATATGATATATATTATATTTTTGATTTCCTTATGCTTCTGTAATTCACATTTATATCACGCCTTTATGGTTTCCATAGTGGGTAAATATGATAATCTCATTTGAGGAAGTGCGGACTACCGCCCCCTTAAAGTGATGTGACTCGTTAATGCCATATGTGGGATGTATAAAGGATAGAGTTAATGATATTATATATGATATTATATTAGAATTATAATATAAATATGTATCATTATGTTTTAATTCCATTAGAATAAGAAATATAAATGAATGTAGCGTTCATGCGTACGTACAGCTTACCCTCTCCATGAACTGTACATTTCATTTCTTACCTCCAAATGTTATGTACTATTATAAATACATGTATATACTGGATATATATGATATATATGATATCCAAATCATGAATATCATTCATTATATAATGTACTATTGAACACATGGACATCTTGTAAATATAAGGTGTCCATTTTTTACCCAAGTACCAAATATCGACAAAACAAACATTATTAACTTAAATGATTACACAATATTTATAACATGGTAATAAGTTATATAAAAGGAATAATAAACCTTAAAAAGTTTCTTATGGAAGTATAAATAAACTTTAGTTTATTATTCAGGAGATTAAAGAATGATCGAGTCAAGTCAGACACGATGTAAGGGACTTCGTCTCAGTCTCCTTTTATTGAGGCATATTTTGTTTTAATACATGACATTATTTTATATGCTGTATAAACACCCTTGACTTTTCAGAGGGAATATTTTTTCCAAAAAGCATTTTTCTAAATTACAAAAATTATTGTTTCATTTAACGTAAGTGGTGACAACAACCTTTTCCGCCACCATGAGTATTATTTGATATTTGGCTTTCTCAACAAGTCGTAATGTTTTTAAAGGAAAATAAATACCATATACTCAATTATGTATTTGGGTATTAAAAATGGTTTTAATAATGGATTTTTATGTCAATATATTTATGTGATATATTGTGATTAAAATGTAGAAATTTTATCTTTCCTTTATATTTGTTGTATGTGTTATCATTTTATATTGGTACTTGGACATTTGAGGGGTGGTTAAGTTATAAACCAAATGACAGGTGGTGCCGTGAATACCAAGACATGTGGTTACGTTATAAACTCCAATTAATTTGGTATGGAAGTCGGCTATATGGATATTCCATTTAGTGATATGTGTTGAAGTCGACCGTATGGTTATTCCATTTAAGTATGTTTATGTCCCAAGTTACCTTTATATGTTTTGTGTTCTTTATATGGGTTTTATGGTAATCTGTTTCTTACAAAAGGGTAAGTAATGATCTTTTATTCAGTGAATTTTTTTACTAATCCATAAAGGTTAAAACTATTACATATGTTAAATTATTCATGGTTTAATTGTTGTTTTGAAAAACTAACTGTTTTCCTTCTTTGTGTGTCCCTTTCTGAGCTTTTTATGCTCATCCCACGTGTTTGAAATGTTTTTCACAGGACATAATGCGGAATATGGTCAAAGATGGGATGAAGTAAAAGTCATGATATCTTAAACATGGAACTAGACATGACTCTTTTTTTGAATAGTTTTTTTGTGTGGAAAAAATGGAAACTGTGTAGAAGTGTCTACTTTGTAAATCTTTTGAGATGTAATAGTTATGTCCTAACTCCCTAAAGCTCTAAACCAGAAAAGATCCTCAATGTGAATTATTCATTTAATTCAATATTAAGCAAGGTTTATGGCCAGGTACTTATAAAAAGTTTTTTTTGGGGATGTTCTCATCCTTCACCATTAGCTGATAGTACCCGGATATCATGTCAGTCTAAGAAAAATACATAGCTTCCTGGATCTGAACAAACAAGTAATTGAGATGAGGAAAATAATTATTATTCATAAGAGAAATGTTATTAAAATATCTATATTAAATGGATAATTTCACCATAACATCATTATATTTAATGAACAATACATGTGTATAGCATGGTGATGTTTTATGATGAATGAATCCTTTATCAAGAAACCCATGCAATTGATTTTTAAAATCAATAATTTCAACTTAAACCATTTTATATATGATTTTTGAAATTTTCTTACCATCAGGAAATAATTCAAAATTAAATTCAACTTTCTAATCATGTATAACACTTAGAAACTCATCAAGAAAATATATAGGTATTTATTTACCAAGGAAACATCATTAATCTAAATTTTTTCCCTATTTTCAACTAAATTGAGAATGATAATTTTAGTTTCCTTATTTTTAGATATTCTCAGCTTCCTAATATGTTATCTTTTGTATAGGTTCATTTATATATACAAACAGAAACTCTTTCTGAAGAACAACTTCATTGTCATCAAAATCAATATCAACATGATAACAGCAAGTTAATCCATAACTGGAATAAAATCAAACTACTATAATTGAAAAAAAGGATTCTAGGTAATTTCATTTCATGGACTAAAAAAGGAGGAATTTTATAATGCCTGTTTTTGTAATATCTCCCCTTAAGAGTTAATCATATGTTTTTATCTCATTTCTTTAGGTAAAATTACAATTTTCTTGAAAATTTATCATAAATAATGGAATGCATAAACCCTATATCAAACAAAACATTAGAAAAGTATGATTAAGCAAACAAAATACTTGATACCACTTCATTGGATAGCCCAACATCTACTGATGTAGTCACAATAGATTTCACTGCACCTTTTTGTTTATAATCTGGCTGCTTCCCATCATTCTAATTATTGTTTGTGCTGGTATTTTCATAATTCCCCATTTCACCACATTTAAAACACCTTATAAATTGCTTATTAGAATTAATATTTTGATCATTTTCATTGAAATTATGATCCATATTTCCAAAATTACTGTATTGAAAACACTTCCCACATTTTGTAATTTATTCCCCACTATGATTTTTACCACACATTTCAAAAACTAGAAAATGGAATTTCTTACCTTCAGATTTCATTGATTAAATTTTAACAATTCCTTTCCATTTGGATATATTCGTATTTTTGTTGTCAAAGCACACATTATCATCATAAAAATCCATGTATACCCTCTTAGAATATTGGAGATGTTTCTCATGACTTTTTAATTCTTGATTGAATAATTCCCTTCAATATCATAGATTAATCCTGATTATAAATTATTATTTTTTCTATCATGGTTGTGAATAATATTTGGACCATACCATGTTAATCGACTGTATTTTTCTCCATAAAGGATACAGATCCTTCCTCATTTTGTTTCAATTAATGGAATATATTTTCCATCCTATATCTAACAACCATATTAAAATATTTTTCATTTAAAATATTAATAAATTCATCCCAATCATGGCATCAATTTCATTAATATCCCTAATACTCTTAACCATTTACAACCACTTCTAAACTTCACCTTCAAAATGACAATGTAAAGACTAACCTTTTGATTCCCTGAACACCCCATAACATCAAATTTCTTTTAATGATATTTAATCCATCCTTCTGTACCCAGTGGGTTGGATGATCCACTAAAAGCAGGATGATGTTTCCATATAAAATGTTCTACTATCATCATGTTCCTTTGTGGTATCTCTATTTGTTCTCATTAATGGATTCCACATTTGTTTATAGTTTATGTCAACTAATCCATTATTGCCACAACTTTTTTATTCCAATTCCTTCCCTTCAAAGTTGCAGATTCTAAAATATATCATCTTCTTTGTGATTTCCTATATCAGCTTTCCTATTTCTTCTAGGTAAACCCATTCAAAACAGACATATCATAGATTAAGAAACATTGTAATATTCAAATTATATATCATTTAACCATTAAAATAAGGTAAACATAATTTATAGTATTCTATTAACAACCTCATAAAACATAAAGTTATCTAAACCATGCTCTGATACCAACTCTAATGACTTGTACATAAACATTTCATAATGTAGTAAATACCTTTAGTATACACTTTTTTACATTCCAAATGATAATTTTATTTTATAGTTTTAGAAAATTAGGACATAAATACTACATATAAACCCACATTCATGAAATGTTGACACTAATAAAATAGTATACATTTCTTCCAAAAAATTAAATTTTTAATAGAAACATGAAATATTTTCATATAATGTTTTCATTACATTCATATTGGCTTATGATTTTCTCCTTACCATCATTAAAACCTATGCCAAACATTTTAAAACATTAGATGAAAAGAAAAAACTCAGTAAGGTTTATAAAAATAAGGATAGAAACCATTATCACATGAATATTTATAAATGTATGATATAATTTTCACATTGATATACTTCTCATCTCATAAGTAACATATTGTCACATTGTGAAAATATGATATTTCCATAAAACCTAAAAAAACATAAATGATACCATAAAGGTAAAAATTGGAATCAATAACTTAATATTGTAACCCTGATAGAAAACATATTATTTTTAACCCTTATGGAGACCTTACAATGTAACCCATAGGGCTACCTTATTATTTTACTCTTACAGCTACCTTATGTTGTAACCATCACAGTTACACTTGGATTGACCATATGGTCAACCTCCAACATAAATATACTCAATGCATTGGAGGGATATATAGGTCCCACCATTCATCATATTAAATACACCAGAACCATTACATAATCATAAGATAATAATACTTTCATTAAAAAACATTCCCTTTCAATTTTGTTAGTTTAGAGAAAAATATATTTTTAAATAAAATTCCCTTAACATATCATATAATTGAAGTAAGAATTGATAAAAACAATGTAAAATGTGTATAAAATGTAAATACAAAGAATAAAACATAATATAATCAAAATACATTTCACAACTAATCTTAGTACCACATAATTAATGAATTCAAAGGTTAACCCCAATAATGGAAATTGGGTTACAAATTTCCTTTCCTGATGTTCTTTTTTATTAAAATGTGTTCAAAACTCATGTATATTATTTTAAATAGTGATAATAATATATTATATAACCATATTACCATTTATAATTACTTATATTATATGATTATAAAATATTTCAAAACATTAATTAATAATATTTTATTATTTTCATTATTTCTGGTGCATTCATTTCATGGTTTCCATGGTTAGTTCAATATGTATTTTCATTTAGAATCGAAGAAACACTACATAAGTGGAATTAAATGGTGATAATATGGTTCAATAATTTTAAACCGTAAAACATTTCATTTTTTATGATATGAGGATAAATCATTAGATAAAAAATTAATGAGAATTATTTAATTTATTTTGAAGGTTTCTATGATCATCACAAACTGATATCATTTTATTCATAATCATGTTTATATATTGGTTACAGAACATTAAATAACATATAATATGTATACTATAATATTATTTAACCCTAATGAAGGTTTTATAACCATCTATGAATGCGATAATGAAAAATGAAATTGTATCATCCATGATGGTGGTAAATCGACACATCAAAGATGATGTCCTCCATTTTAGAACAAAAGAGATAGAAGATGAAATATTATTATTAATTTCTACATAAACATGATAAATTTTTATTATATGTAATATAATTGAGTTTTCAAGCCACATGGAAAAGGGGAGGTGAAGATAGAATAGGAAAAGAAAATTAATTGGAAAGAAAATAAAATAAAATGAAAGAGGCTTTTACGACTACAATTATCCTCCGTGAGAACATTCATAAGGCCCTTAGTTTTGGACTTTTGGTGAGACCATCGGGTGATATAAATGTGCAAGAGGCTTGGGAAGTGAATTTTGTCAAAATTAAAAAAGTTACAAGGATTTCAGGTGTGAGGAGTAGTGGTGGTGAGGGATGATATTTACAGTGGATGAGAGGGGTATTTTCTCGTTATAATATTCATTAATTTATTATTTTCTCCCAAAACTATGAATATTTTTCGAATTATCACTAAATATAAAAAAATAATCAATAATAAATACATATTATTATTTTTACATAAGCGATGAACTAAGTAGTAGTATATTTATCTAATACGTTATATATACCGTAAATTATGGTATTTTACTATTCACTAAAAATTCAAGTATTTTAGTAAAATCATATAAATTGAAGCCAATAATTTTTCAATGAGTAGAATTAAATAATGAACATTATTTTATGAAAATAATTTAAAAAATATGTGAAATTTAATTTTAATTAAAATCATAATTTATTCTAAAAATACCAATTTTAAAACTATAAATGATTTTATAACAGTTTGAAAAATAATTAATTTCTCATATATTTATCATATAACCATAAGAAAACAAAATATTTATTTATGAATATATTTTATGAGAGTATATATTATTTTAATTCATTATATTAACTATAAAATTGTAATTAAATATTTATAACTTTAAAAAAAATAGAATCATAATTTATCATTTCAAAAAAAGTTATTTACATATTCCCTGATATAAATATATCATGATTAATCCTATAATATACATAAATATTTTTAATACTCTCAATTCTGAGGTTACTATTATATTGGCTAGATTATTATTCCTAATGGTCATGTTACTATTCATAAGGTCAAGTTATTATTCCATCAGTATAAATTCATTAATTTCTATAAATACCACATTTTTATTGTATTTTTACAATAAATTTAACAAATTAATTCTATGATGAAAAAATTATATTATAATTACCGAGTTTTATATGAAAACTCTTTTAATCTCCTCTTATTTTAAAAAAATGAAGAAAAATCATTGATAACGTGATAATTCACTATGTTTGTGGATAATGAGTTTCAATTTTCCATTTCCACATCAGAGGATGATCATAAAAATGTTATTGTGGTTAAAACATATTATAATTTGTATATTATATATTTTCTAATGTATTGTAACTTATTTTTATACTTAATATTAAATAAAATGAAATTAGTGTGTGACTGTGGGAAAACCTTCCAAAAACAAACCATACATTTATCATTAATGTTTTGTCTAATAGATTGTCCACATATCATAATACAATATTATACATGGGAGAATTTAATATTCAGATTTATATTCAGACCATTTCATTTAATTTGAGTATTTTTTCATCTATTTCATAATAATTCCCATAATTATACTCAAGGAAACCAACCATAAATCCATAAAACGAATGCTTCTGGAATGAAAATTATATTTTTTATGACTCATTGAAATAGTTTCAAATGAATATAATAAAATGGTAATAAATAAAATATATATTTAAAGTTTTATAAATTATGTAATTAATGAATCTAATCTGATTGTATTGGAAATTCAGAAGATGTATACAACTTTATCATACATTAGTTGTGGGAATTTATATATAAAGAATCATATTTTCAAGTTACAACTGTATTTATTAAGGAACTGATTTTTTACTTATATGTCATAAGATGATTTTCCTGATTTCATGATGTTTTATTTTTTTATGTTTCCTTTACAAGTATTAAAGATTATTTTCATATAAATGTTTTTCAATTAATAGTCCTCAACTTCTAAAAAGAATTGTAATATGAAAATAAAAAGTTTATTTTCCTCAGGAATGGTTATTTTACATAATATTTATATTTTATGATCATGTTATAGTTCCTGGTAATTGGTATGATGCTGATTGGTTCCATGATAAAATAAGGAATGGTGATCCTCGTATAACTCTCCACTATATTGGTTAAAGGGATGGAGTGATTCTATTAGGTTACTCATAAAAGATTATAGTAATATACTATGTTGGGAATTCTATGCATAACTAGGATGGTTAATATTTAAATAGTTGGGTGAGCTAAATTATATATAATAGTAATATGGAACTTAATCTATATGTTACATTTGTGATTTATCTTTGTTTTTTTACTTTTTAGTAGAAAAATATTATTTAATAAGTTAAGAGAAATAACACATGTTTTATTGTTTAAAATTACAAATTTTTGAAAATGTTTTCATGGGTTTATAAGTATTCTTAGAATAATGGATTCTTTCTTACTTGTGGTGCCCCAAATAGTGGTTCTGGGATCCTCCCTTGTTTTAAAATAATTTTAATAGTTCAAAAGTCTTGTAATTACAAATAAGATGTTAGTATGAAGGTATTGAAGATGTTACATGAAGAAAATTCTACTTTAAAAGGGCATCCTTTAGTGAAATAATGGATACTATATAGTAGTGTCCACTTGAAACAAATAGTTTTAATTTTATGCGTGTTTATCCTAATTCATTAAAACTCTAACCCTAAAAGATATTTGGGAATTAAATAAAGGTAATTATATCCTAATTTCAATGGATTCTATAATTTTTATGTTCAATTTCATACAATGATAATGAATAATTATTATTTTAACCCATGGGTTTTCTTCTTATATGAATGTAAATGATTTTATTCATAAAAAACTACGGTCTCTCTTAGACTATGTCGTGAGGGAATAGACATTAATCAAATGGTTATGAAAATTACAATTGGAATAATGTTAAATAAATACTAATTAATTAATTTACAAATTCACAAATGTAAAAATGAAATAATTAATCTAATGAATGTATTCTTAAATACATGTATGTTTATAGGATATCTACTCCAAAACGATGGATGTTAGGTTCATGACAATTGATAGCTTTAGTAAAACCTATTACCATGTCTATTATTATTATTTTGTTATGATTTGTATAATATATTTTATTTTCAATTAATTAAATTATTGCCTCACCCATTTTAGTAGGGATACTTGTTCTTAGTGGACTCTGTGAGGTTTTATTCACTAATATCATAGTTGGAAGAGATGGATGGTTGACTACCTCCATTATCAATTCTCTTTTCTCCTGGTAATATTTTCTATGGGGATGTGAGGTGGTTAATTTCCCTATATATGTGTGTAGAGTTTTTTAATGGATTTTGGTTCTGACAATCAAAAATATACGAAGATATTGTATTTCAGGGTTTATTATAGGCATGATGTGCATGGGTTGTGGTGGATTGATGTAAATTTCTTTGTTTAAGGGTAGTGATGGCATGAGATAAAATACCTAATGTATGATAAATGACATAAAATCTTCGGTGACTCTGGGAGAAATACTCAGTTACTATATGGATATGTGGAATGGTATGTTGATATGATTTGATGCACAAGATGCATTCTACGATAATTTAGTCAAACTCTTTATTAGATTTATTCTTTTAGAGAGATATGGCCCAAGAAATACAATAATGGGTTAGTGTGGATTAAATTTGGGGAAGTGTTATTAGTCAACCCTTATTCAGAACTATAATATATCATATCTCTTATGTATTATATTTTGAGAGATATCTATGGTAGGGCTAAGAACATAGTGTACATTTTTAGGTGACACGTTTTCTAAATTTGTTGTTCAATGGAATTTAGTATCCTTTCCTTTTATTTTTCATGAAAGGCTTGTGGTAGGATCTAATTGAGTATAACTATTATAATCATTATACATATACATAAACTATTTTTTAGTTTAGTAGGATAAGGATGGAGATGTTCATGTATGTTACAGGCTTCTGGGTTTTTTGGATCTATTTGGTCTTCATGCTTATTCTTGAGTTTTTCTTTTTATACTTATATTTCAGTTTTCGATTGTTCAGTTGTACAAAAATGCATGTATATACCTTGGTTTTATTTTACCTTCATCATAATTGTTTATTTTATAATGTGTATTTTCCACCTATTATGCATTCTCTTTTATATTAAAATTCATGTTATTTGTTTGAATGATGCACCCTTGGTTCTTATCGCCATCTTATGGTATATTAGCGGTGGGATTCAGGAAGTCATTGTCATCATTCTCACATTGCTAGCCTAGGAGGGATACTTTTGGGGGAATGGAGTAGTGATAATGATTATATATGATAAATATATTTTTTAATTTTCAATATATATATTAAATATAAATTAATTTTAATGTAATTGTTAAAAATAAAAAGAAAAATATTATTACAAAAAATGTATCTTATTAATGTAAATACATTTTTTTCCTCTTTATTTTCTTGTAAAAAATATTATATTAATGTTAATATATATAATTTTATATATTTTAAAATAATTTTTTTAATATCCTTCAATAATACTTATTAATTATATTTTCAATGAAAAATAAAATTACAAATAATAAAATAAAATTATATATATATATATATATTTATAATGAAATTATTTTTTCATCATTTTCAATTTTTTTAATAAATTTGTCAATTATTATTTAATTTTTACCTTAAATACAAATATATTTCATGAAAATCAATGTTCATTTATGGAAAATAAATATAATATCAATAAAATTACAATAATTTTATATATAAATATATTAATTTATGGCGATATCATTTTTTAAATATAAATTGATTTAAAATTTCCTTGGATGTAATTAGTTATTATTAATTAACGAACATATTTATACATAGTTACCATAACATAGTTAGTATTGTTCGTAACCATCAACCTAAATGTTTAGAGACAACCATCACACTTAATAACAAAATTTCAATTGTATATCATGGTTTTTGAAGATAAAAGTTTGAAGTAGAAAAATTAATCACACAAAACTAATTTATTTAACAAGAAATAAATTATAAAATATTGGGGTGTTACATGTGTGATCCATATGTTTGTCGATAAATGTGTAAAAATATAAAAAAAAAATTAATGGTAAATATTTTCTCTATTGAAAATATCTTTGATATTCTGATCTGTTATAAATTTTATATCATGAATTATGATGTTATTCTTTATGATACTTTCAAAAATAATATATCCAAACTCATCATTTCAAAAACTAGTGATAATAAATTTTCAATTTTTCACATATTTTATTACTAAAAATCCTCTATTTATCAAATTTAAAAGATTGATTTATCAGGGATAATGTATAACAATGTTTCTAATGTTGATAAAATATGGATGGTTTTATCTATAAAAAGAACACTAAATAAATGTGGTTTTGTCAGTACTTTTTCGCACAATTAATGTGTCAACATTTTAGTGATTCTTCTTGTGATCATAAAATTTACCCATCTTCATTGATAATTTCTACCCCTTATAGAATAGAAAATATATTTAATTTATATCATGGGCTTGATATAGATCTTCAAGCAAGCTCTTAGCTTCCATGGGGCCACCACACATCTTTACTTTTATGGGATCACTATAAATCAAGATATTCAGAGTTAATTTCAAACAATGACTTTTCAGAACTCCCGACCATCCCATTGTAAGGGAGAACAATTTAATGTAGAATATGTATTTTTTATTACAATATAATGAACTAGTCATATATATGTGTTATGTTTGTATTAATATATGTTTTTTTATAATGCATTTTTTTAACAATTTTTTCCCTTTGTCAAAGAATGACCTTGTGTGATTGTGTAAATCAATTTTCATTTTATATAAGTCAATAATATTAAAATAATTTATGAATTTATATATATTTAAATTTATTTAAATTGATATATTTTATTTTTATAATTATATTAGGTTCTTTTTGGGTACAATTACATTAAAACACACACACACAGTCTACACACAGAGGTTAGAGGGGCATGCCATATCCTCCCAAGGGGATAGCTAACACATCATGCATTTCCTATTTACTACATGATCCACATGCCTAGTGGGAATCATCATCATCATGTAAATTATTATTCAAAGAAAAAAATAAGACTACAAGGGAGCCAAGGCCCGCAAAGGGAGAAAAAAGGGAAGAAACAGGGTACGTGGTCTAAATGGTGGAGACCGAGGGCATCCCCATTAATAATATTGACCCCTTCCCAATTCTAGATATTAATGTTCTGAAAAACTAAAAACTAAGTTCCAAGTGTGTCCACATAATCTAAATATTCCTCCACCTTGTTACCCTCCAACCAGGTATGGGTTACCTTGATGTTGTCCCCTAGGATGTCACTTCATTTTCTAAAGACATAAAGAATCGACCAAGGAACCATATTGAAACCATGAAGGGAATTGTGCAGGACAATTGAGTCTGTTCAGCTTCCATGATATCTGAACCCCTCTGTCTACAAACCTTAGGACATGTGATCCTGGTCATGGATTCTTCCTATATGGAGGATCCCTGATCAACCCTGATATAGAAGTCCAAAGTCTCAGACCAAATATTTTCACACACAACCCCTTCACCACGAATGAAACATGAAATATAGGACCCATCACAGTTAAGCTTCAAGACCAATAAATGGGGCATCCAATAGAAATAGTTACCAAAATGTTGTCCACTCCCCTGAGAGAAAAGGTGAGGACCTGTAATGAACTACTGTAAAGACGGAGCCTCTCTCCAGTTACTTTAACACCTGAAAAAGTCAATGAGAATAATTTTAACCCTAATGATAATCAGGCAACCTTTTGAGGTAACCCTCTCCTGAATCTTCTTATTTCTCACTTTCCTCAAACACTAGCACCATGCATGAAAAATCTAGGTGCGAGTAGTTTTCTCCATGCCTCCACATCCCGACCCATTGTACCAAGGTTGATGAAGGGATGATCATACATAGTTTGAGTAGATATAGCTGTAAACTCACCAAAATATCCCCACACCTCATTCACCCACTATCTCTCGAATAAAAGGTGACCCAAGATTTCCTCCTTATACTACTTGAAACAGACACCTCTAGAAATAATTAAATTTCAAAAATTCATAATGTTTTCATCTGTGGGAATATCTCTATGCCTAATACTCTGGGTAAGGAAGTTGAACATGGTTGTTATTTTATTGGAATAAAGGATATAATTCCATTCATCCCCATGAGCCTTCATGGTAAGGGTCTGCAAATGGTCTCACATAATGAATAGGCCAGATGGGGATGGAGTAAAAATGCACCTATCCAACTCAGGGGAGAGCTTGATGTGCTTACATAGATCCTGTTGGCCCCTATTCAAAATGGCCTTGATAAACCCTAGGTACTAGTGGTCATCTTTGAAAGAAATTATTGTAGTACAGAAAAATGGACATCCAATGATCTCCACATCCTATTTGTGCTCCCAGAATAAAACGTCACCTTTCCCAATGATCCAATGATATTGAGATCTAAGAGCATCAATAATGGTCCCAATATCAGTCTAGAGATGACAAGAAATGGAATTAGAAGAAACCTAATCCCACAATGAATATCCATTCCTTGTGCTTCCCCATAAGGTACGTTTCTCCAGCTCCTCCCACGCTTAATATTCATGCCTGTAGAGAAGGGTATCCTTGAGCCTGTGAAAATTTGTCTCACCCTAGGTAACCTTCCAGAACATCAAGTTCCATGAAACCCAATGTCATTTCCATACACTTTGTGATCCCATATGAAATTGGAATATATTTTATCAATGTTTTTTATGAATCCTTTTGGCTCCATGATTGATGAGACGGATTGAACAGAGGTGGAATATAGAACACTATTCACCAATGATATTCTACCTCTAATAGACAGGTATATGGTTTTATAGTTGAGGACCTGATCTATGATTATGCTGATGAGAAGATCAATTTCATTAATATGATTCTTTCTTAAGGATCGAGGGACCCTAGATATTCCATGGGCCTGAATACCATAACATGGCCTAAAATTGCAGTGCAACATCATATCTACATCATCTTACTTGTGTTACCTGGACTACATCATTCATGTTTCACTATTTTTCTACATTGTGCCTTCACTAGCACCTATTTGCATCCTAATCTATGCCACCACCTACATAGTATTGTAATAGTACTTTCTCCCAATAAGGATTTATCCCAAGACTTCATGGGTGTCATCATGGAGACATTACAACATGGTTACAGGCTTGTTGTAAATACATATATTTATATAAACTCATTATATGTATTATAATTCATTGATATATATATATATATATTTACATACAATTTAACAGTATATTGGTATAAATACATTCCTATGTTGATATAAATATTAAAAAAAGTATAAAATATAACATCTAAGTATTTATTTTCATAATAAATTTATATTCACAAAATTTTTTTCTTACTTTATATAAATTTAATAATTTCTAGTTATATAAATTGTAAAAATAAAATTAATATTAATTTCTTATTCTATAATGGTCTATAATTTTAATTTTATATTTTTATGTAAAAAAATTTTATTACTCGTAAATATTTATTTTTATATACAAAATATTAAAATTATTTATAACATATATGTAATAATAATTATATAAACATAAATACATTTCAAAGAAAAAAATATATAATTATTAATACACAGATATATATTTTAACGAATTATATTTTGGAAAAAAAATATACGTTTATGTATGATAAATATTTAATATAATTTTGTATATATCTACATTACTTAGATAACTATTTTTAGTAATGTATATAAGTCATTATAAATACATATATAATTATAAATAAGGATAACTTTATTAATATATATATATTTGTTTATATACTTGTATTTATTTATTTATTTTTATATAAGTCATATTAAAAAATAAAGCGGTATGTATATATAAATTATGTTATGTAGGTAAACTATCAATGAAAAAATAATAATAAATCGAAGAATTTATCAATTGTTAAAACACTCAAAATTTTATTCAATTTTCATCATTAAAGAACCACTTCCAAATGTATATAAAAATCATTATTCCTTTATTAATGATAAAATATTCCCTATTTTGGAACTAATAAATTGTTTCCCTTATTTTCTTTTTATCACTTATAAAGGGAAACAATATTTTTTCATTACTCTGTAGTTTCTTAATTGGTGCCTTCCATCGAGTCACATAAAAATATCAATAAATATATATATAAGTGACCAAATATAATATTTTTTCCATAAACTAATCTAATAAGATAAAAACATGTAGATGACCCAAAATGGAGAAAGGGTGAAATAGTGCTAGATGTTGTGACCTCCGAGAAAGTCATGTTTAAAGATTATTGTGGCTCTAAAGCACATGAAGCAGCTTTTTCTACAGTCCCGGTTAGCGTTGCTAAGGACACATGCTTCAATGACAATCCTTCACTGCAGATTGTGCCTTTGCTATACAAACATCCTACAGGAATACCAGATGAATGTAGTACGAGTCTACAGTCAAATAAGGCCCATGCCAACATGATGACCTCAAGTAACTTCAACATAGAAAAGTTGGCACAAAAGAAGATAAACAAGCATGAAGCTGCCATGCCATAGGAAGGACTGATTTACTTGAAAAACTTGATATCTCTTAATGTGAAGGTACGTTGTAATGATATCATTTCTAACCCATTTGATATGCTCTTTGCCTATAGTAATGAAGTTGGATCATCTAATTATGATCCCTCTTCATCTATCATTCCTCAAATTGTTGTGGATGAACCTTCGGATGATAAAGGTGATGCGTGCAATAAGCAAGTACTGGAAGAAGGAGCCGACACCCCGGTGGAAAAGGTGGGTGACTTCCTTACCACTATATGAGCACCCACTCTATAACAGGGTAACATTTATTATTCTGTCTTAATGAGGTACCTAATTATCATATTTTTTAATCTCCTCTCGATGATTTTTTCTTTCAATAAAGTGGTCACTACACCTGAATCTTAAAAAAAATATCCTTGGATAAATTTATTTAATAAATGAATTATGTATATTATTTTATTTTTTAAATTGTTAGAGGAAAAATGTTTCCTAACTAATATATTATTTCATTGATAATTTCAATTTTCTAATTTATTAGCCATTGATATTTTGGAAAGGATATCTCTAGTTTTTCATTATTCTTGTCATATTTTTGGATGTTTATTTCTCATCTTTTGTTGGTTTCACTGCATTACTGCCAGGGGTGTTTCATAATTTCATAATTTTTAGGTGTTGTGGATGATTTTGGATATAAATCTTTTCAATGTATATTGGATGATGAAACTTTAAAGATGGATTTAGTTATTACTGTAATAATTCAAAATAGCTTAGTGGAAATTGAGTTTAACTATTATTCCACCATTTGATATTCGATTTTTTTTCATTTTTATGTGTTATTTTTTTTTTCACTTTTGTGGAATATTTGATTCTATATAGTGTAGAGGTCCTCTTTTAGGGTTTATTTGGTTTTTTTATTATCATTAATTTTGGATATGGTATTTGGGGAACTCTTTTTGTTGTCATTTTTTCCTCTAAGAAAATCTCATCATAACAATATTTCCCACTACATTTCTTGATTATAATGATTTATATAAATTTTTTGTGTTTATATATCATTATATTTTATAGTGATGTGTTTTGGGTGATGATATAGTGGTTCAATTTTGTTTTAGGTCTTAGTTCTTTAATGAAAATAGTTCTGCCGATTCCACTACATCAAAATCATCGAATCTGATAGTGATATGTTGTTTGTGGGGATTTCTGTATTTTTATGGTTGAGTTTCAATGCCACTAAATTGGATTAATTTCAATTTTTTTATAATACACTACTCCAAATTTTTTCTGTTACCATATGGCTATACTAATAGTTTGAAAAAACTTTTCTTACATCCTACATTATCCCATCAATTTGGACAAACCATTGGGATAGGCTTTTTATATAAATCTTATCGAAACAATTTATAAAAAACCATAGGGATAGCTATATCTGCATAAATAGTTTTTAAAAACTATTGACATAAGTATTACTTGAATATGAATATTTAGAGGCCTTACCCTCCTCCCATAATGATAAAATCTTCATCCCTAGAAATATCAATGCTCTACCCTCTTCCCAAATTGACAGTCGATGATCTATCTTATTGATTTTATTTAAATTTTCATCAATATAAAATCAGTGGGTTCCAAATTATTTATTTGTTCTATGAACCAGAAATTATATATTTTCTTTTTTTCTAAAATTCAACCTAACATTATTATTTTTATGGGAATATAATTTCTTCTAATGATTTGGTTTTGTTCAGGATTTAAAATATTTGATTCATGATTTTTTAGTTTTTTCAATCTAGTTTTGTTCAATTTGAGTTCATCCTATTCGATTTAGTATTTGTTACTTTTTGATTTTTCTCTATAATTTTGGTTCCAATTAGTTTATTATCAATCTCTATATTTTAAATTTAAATTCATATAACATAATCATTATTAGTTATGGAATATCCCATTAAAATATAGATTTACCAAAAAAATTACAAAAAAATAATGGAATTTTCTAATTTTGGATTGATATGGAATGAATTTTATATATCTGGTATGCTTATGTTAAGGAAGAAAATAAATTATTCATGTAGCTTATTTTATAACTTATAAAAAAAATTAAAAAAACGTGTAGAGAGTATTTTTTTAGTTAATTTATCTGGAAAATTAATCTTTATACAAACACATGAATAGTGAAACAATTATAGGATCGAATAATAAGAAGAAGGGTAAATGTGTTTTATATATTTTTTAACTTAAAATAAACAAAAAATTTTACATACTGAAAAGGAAAATTGGGAGTATTTAAAATATATGGAAACTATTAAATGAACTAAATGAAATATTTTGGATAAAAAATAGTGATTTATAAATTCTAGTGGTTAATTTTTAATGACTTTGAAGAAATTTTTTTTATAGACTGTTGAAAAATATTTCATTTATTGAAAAAACAGTTATCATGGTTAGGTAATAGTGAATATCTACAGGAGAAGTCACCTTACAATCATCTAGATAATTAATTTTTAAATAAAATATAAATCACGATCTAACCAAATCATTAGTACTACTATGTAATACTTCCTCACCTTATTGTAAATAAATACTCAATACATAACTTATCACTCAAACTGTAATATAAAACCACAATTATTATACTTGACCTAGATAATATTGAGGTAAACAAAACTAAAGAAATGGGAATGAATTATATATGAATTGAAATGCATTAGATGAACCCAATATAAACTAAATCCATTTGACATTTTCCAAATTAACCTAACATGAATGGGCCCAAATGGATTATAATTAACTCTGAACCAAAAAGAAAATAATTAATTTGAAATAAACTTACATAAACAAAAAAATAGACCGAACAAAACTAAAAAAATTGTAAAGTACCATGAAGACATATTTTGCCACTAATTAAAATAAATAAAATGACCTTATCATACACTAAGAAAATTTAATAATACCAAACTAACCTAAATTGGCTGTAAAATTTAGGAACCATACCAATCAACCCTTTATACCTTGAAACCTAGCAGAACTAAAAAATGACATCTATGTAATAACCAAATCAACCCTACAAAATCAACTTAATTGAATTTCAATGACTGTATCTGGCCAAAGTAGACTTTATTAGACCTTAACTACAATAAACTCCATCAAAATGAACTAAAATAAAATATTTTGAACTATAATGAACCTTCCTAAAAAAATAATATAGTAATGATAAAAAAATGAACTGACCTGAACAATATTAAATGAAACCCTAATATGAATGAACAAACCCAAAACAAATAAAAAATAACACAAAATCAATCTATATATACTAGAACTATAAAATTAATAAACAAATAGATTTGATCGAATTGAATGGAACTAAGTTGTAACAAATTGAACTGAACCATATCAAATAACACTAAACCAAACCAAATATAATCTATTTAAAAAATGTAAATATAAGTGATAAGAATGAAACTAAGAAAATTTGAATCAATCTAATCCAAATTGAAACAAATAAAATTGAACAAAAACATATGCACATGAACTAATGATACACAAACATAATAGAATCAAGTGGTACAAAATCAATAAAATCATACCAAACCTAATCCGAATGAAAAAAATATAAATTAAACTAATTAAATTGAATTATCCAAAATAAAAATAAAATGAATCATATGATTTTGAACCAGACCAAATGGAAGAGTCCCTAATGAACCAACCTAATGGTCCTTTATGCCTTATCATGCTATTCAATCAATTACATCTCATTTAGATAACACGCCATGTTATTTATATTCCATTAGAAACATTATACAAATTAAATACTTAACTGTAGATGTATTTGGAACACTATTACTCATAGATACATCGTAATAAATAACATGGTTTTATATTTATCTTATTTTGTTAAATATATAGTTTTTGGTTGTCTTTTATATTATAATTATTATATAAACTAGTATTCCAGTTATTTTTTTATAATGTTAACAATTTTTATTTCTTTAATTTTTTTTCAATTAAAATTCAATATTATTTAATTTCTTTTATTGTATAACATATAATGTAAAGACCTATAAATTTCAAGGAAATATTTTTCCTAATTGTGTTTGGGATTTTACGAGTGCGCAGTTTCTGAAGGCACCTGATTTCAAGGCCAAGTGTGCCCGAAATCAATTTCCAAAGTCTAGCTCGAGTACGTTCAGTGAATGAATGAACAGTTTTTCCTAACTTTTGAACCGGTGCTCGGAATCGAATTCTGAGGGCACCGATGGAATCGCAGCGCCGGTAATTGCTTAAGAACACCTTTTCCAGAGTTGGGTTTGCTTGGGTGAGGTTATTAATTAATTGGGTTTACTAAAAAATAAAAATAAAACATTGTGCTACAATTTTATTTTTATTCTAATTAATGATAACCTAGGCATGGTGGTTGGAGTGGGACCCACTAATACCCTAACTCTTAGGTAGGATATTAGTGAGGTCGGTCCCACATGAGCCCCACCCCCTTTATTTCTTTTTTACCTCCCACGTGTAATTAATTTTATAACTCACCTGCACCCCCCCCCCTATTTAATGGAAACTCAACCCTCAAAATTAATTTTAATATTAAATGATCCTCAAATAATTCAATTAATTGAATGCGATCTATTTGATTTTCAAATCAATGGCTTGCGTTTGTGTTAACAAAATAAGACAAGACTTATTTTATTAGGGGTTGATTCGTTGAGGGAAAGGAAGGGAAGACTCTTATGCTCCTAAGGAATATCTTCTTCCTCCTTAAAGAACGCGAAGAACACACCATCACCGACGAAGAACGCCGACCTCCGAAGAAGGACGACGAATAAAGTTGATTCCTCGGAGATCGACGACGTGATGTCGTGTACCAAGACACCGACAGTCCACTTCTCCGCGACGCCGTGTAATGCGACGTCGTGTACCACGACGCCAACGATCCTCCTTCCGTGACGCTGTCTTCCGTGATGTCCCTTTCCCGCAACAAACCTCGTTCGAAGACTTCATCGAGGTAGGGGTTTGATTTTTGGTTCATGATTTTTCTTGACTGTCCAAATGTCTTTTTCTTTGCCGCTTGATATCAGATTAACGGGAGGGGGACGGAACACACGAAAACAGCCGACCCTCCTCCCCCTTTTGATGATGTGTTTGTTGTGGCACAAACAAAGGTATCACGGTGCAACGGAACCACATTGAAACAAAGAAGAATGGGAGAATAAGCGCGGCGCCGTCGCGCCGCGCCGTAGAGGGAAAATGAAACCGCAGCCGGAGTCGGGGCCACAGAGGCAATTCGAAGACTCCACAGATTGTTTATTTGACGTGCGGATTGACGGACGATGATGGAACATGCTGCAGAGGCGTTTTGAAGAAATCTTACTGAAGGGAAGGTCCCAGGAGGACCGTTGGTGAAGACGACAAGCAAAAAATGGCCACTGGAGCACGTTCGGTGGTCCAGGGAAGACCCTGACAGCACGCCACACAGGCCCGGTAGCGCCGGCAGCCGAAGGCTGAGGATGACACCGGCCGGCCGCCCGGAGGTGGCGGCGTCCTGACACAGCACCTGTAGGGACCAGCGTGGCTTCATCCGTGACGGCAAGTGGATAGTCTCATGGCCGCGTGGGACTCGGGGGAGACGCGGCGCCCAGCGCCGCGTCCGCTGGCAGAAGGGAGCGGCCCCCCACATGGGGTCGTGGCTTCAATCAAGGGGGGCAGCCGCCCCCCTTTCAACGACGGCACGACCATCAACAAGCGGTCCATGTGGGGCATGCACGCGCCAGGCCAGGATATTCCCTAATGGGCCGGACCCGGACCCAGTTCAGGCCGCCCCAGGGGGTCTCGGGCCGGGTCGGTCCGGGCCCAAAACCCCCTAAAACCGGAAGGGTTTGTTCTTTTGCCCATATCATGGGATTCATACCTCTGATCGATGCACCGTCAGTTGTGTTGGGATCCTTGGATCCAGCCGATCCTTTCGGTATATTACACTCGAGGTTTCAGAGAACATTGTGTACAGCCAGGTTGGTTCAAACATGAATGCAACTGGGCCATCAGAGCGGAAATGCTTATAACATGAGCTCCGGACGTCCTATTGACGTGCCATCGACTTTATTGGATTCCTCTTAGTGAGATGGACATTTTGGCTTACTCCTCTCAAGGTTTGGAGGCAGTTGGAGTGTAGTGGTGTTGGTTTTGACTTAAAAACCAACCGGCCCCCTGGAACGAAAAACCCAATAACCCTCTGATCGAGCGTCCGATTGACGCGCCGTCTGTCACGTTGAGTTACCTTTATCGAGATGGAACATTGGGATACATCAACTCAGGACTACGTTACAGTTGATGTATCGACCTCTTGGCTCGTGGAGCGGACCCTCCCAGAACGAGCATGCTGTTTGCAGAAACCCTAGAGCTGGCTGAGACTTGACGACTGCAGATCGATAGACTCGGATTGTTTCAATAGCCCATGGTGGGATGCGCTTGGTTGTAGCGGCAGACCCATGGTGGGAAGAGCTTGGTTGTAGCAGCAGGCCCACAATAATATGAGGGGGAATGCTTGGTTGTAGTGGCGGACCCATGGTGGGAAATGCTTAGTTGTAGCAGCAGGCCCATAGTACTATGAGGGGGAGAGCTTGTTGTAGCAGTAGACCCAGGGTGGGAAGCGCTTGGTTGTAGTAGCAGGCCCACCGTCCTTGAAGGGGGAGCGCTTGGTTGTAGCAGCAAACCCATGGTGGGAAGCGCTAGGTTGTAGCAACAGGCCCACAGTACTAGACATGTGGAGTACTACAACAATCCATGGTTAGTGGGAAGCGCCTGGTTGTAGCGGCATGCCCATTGTACTCGATAGAGGAGGAGTTCCCCAGCATCTATGGGTTCGATGGTGAAGACTTTCGTTTTGGAATCCTCCGTGGGTTCGATGGTGAATACTTTCGTGCTGGAATCCTCCGTGGGTTTGGCGGTGACGACTACACTACATGTATCCTACTTGGCTCCCAGCTTAGATGAATAAGTGGTTATATCTGATCATCTCTCTCACCGAATAAGTATACCTGTGTGAGCTGAGTCTTGACATTCAATCAATATCTTCTATATGATTGTCTTGCTATCCTATGTGGATTGGGTTGTGTTATCCTTGGTGGTTTGGGTTGTACTATCCGGTGTGGATGTTATCGAAATTGGGCTCGGGTGTTGGAGCTGAACTGGAATTGATGACTTTGGTAAATGTATGGGCATACACCTAAGTAGTGTTGGATGTTACTTTGTGATTGTATCTTTCCTTTGTGGATTAACCCTTGTGGATTCTGGGAGACATTCGGGGCTCTCGGGGTCCCTACTGAGTAGCGTATACTCACCCCTGCATGGGTTATGCTGGCACTACATTGTGTTGGATGGAGATGACAGACAACACTGATCGTGGTTGAGCCTTGTGGAGCAAGTCAGTACCTGGAGGTGGATTACTGGGCGGAACGTACACGGAGCGGACGGCTGGACCCGAGGGGATGAGGAGGCTTTCTGTACCCACCCTTCAGGTGGGACATCCATTGGATGGCTCGACGTTTCTGGTTCACATTCAGCTCTTGTACATTCATTACAGTTGTACATTACTTTCAATTTGGGTTTGAATTCTGGCCAACTTACTTTTCCGCACTACTTTTGTACCCAGTTTTACATAGTGTTTACTTCTGCTTGCTGAATCTGTGGTGTTTGTATACTTTATAAAGGCAATTCCTTCCCCTTTTTTATATATTTACGCTTTGGTGCTACTCTCCTGCTCCTGGCCTATGGGAGGAGGGCTTGGGGTAGTCATGGTACGGGTCCCGAGAACGGGTCGTGACAAATTGGTATCATAGGAGTTCGGTTCTACCACGGAACTCAGGACTCTGATCTTTCGTCTATGTGAAGCAATAGTGTTAAGGGTATTTAGTGTGGTCATGAGTCCAGGGTGTCCAGTGTCGGTGTGGTGGTTGACGTATCCATACACCAGGACCCTGACTTCTGATTTCTGACTCAATGACACGAAAAAATTGATTGCATGTGTGTTTCAAAGTTTTATTTGTGATTAAATTGAGTCAGCTCACCAAGTATATTGTTTTTACCATGGAGAACCTATTTACTTTCAATATGGCTCTACGAAGGCAGCCAAATAGGGTTCAGAGCTTTGTGCGAGACGACATCCCACATAGCAATGAGGCCTCGGTGCAGGGTCCTTTTTCAGCGGAGGCACCAGTGGTTCCTCAACCTGACGAGCCACTGATGCCACCTGCCCCAGCCACTGAGAGTGCACGTCATCTTAGTGAATTTCACGAGTTTTAGCGTTAGAGACCGCCAAGGATCTGTGGGGAGATGGACCCTTAGGTAGCTGAGGAATGGCTGGAGGCGTTTGTTCGAGTTTTCAGGTTAGTGGGGACACCAGCTGACCTCATGGTGATCCTTGCAGCGAGCCTCCTGCACGCGGTAGTAGGCAGAGGGTGGAGCATGATGCTCTAGGTGCACGATGAGGCATCTCTTCTCTGGACGGACTTTGAGAGCCTCTTTCGCTCGTAGTTCGTCCCAGCCACCCTCTGTGCGGTGCGCATACAAGAGCTTCTACAGCTACGGTAGGGCAGCATGACGGTCACCCAGTACTCGGTGAGATTTACTAATCTCTCGCGCTATTCAATAGACAGGGTATGAGACCCATTATTCCGGGCTCAGACCTTCGAGTATGGACTGAGGCATGAGACCAGGTCATCGATGATCTCCCTCAGCATTCGGATGTAGGAAGGGGTGTTGGAGCGAGCCCTCTTAGTGGAGAGTTTCCTTGGTGAGCAGTCTCCAGCAGCAGGACCCACCACTAGCCGGCATGTGGCTGAGTCTTCTCCAACGGGCAGTAGATAGATGACGTAGAGGTCCAAGAGGACCAAAACTACATGTGATCGACCACATGACACAAGATCTTGTGTGCGAGGCACCCGGGGTGGAGAACGACTTACCTAGAGCGGACATTGTTACTCTTGCGGCGGGGTTGGTCACATGGATCGTGACTGTCCCACCCTCCATACAGATGACCAACAGATAAATGAAGGACCTCCCACGAAGAGGTAGAGGTTCGATCTGGGCGGATTGCAAGGATCAGGAGACAGAGGTAGGGGAGCTGACCGTGCAGCTGGAGGTGGACAACGCTTCAAGGTGTTGTCGCCACCACCACCAGGAGGTCCACCCCGACCGCATGGAACAGGTGGACATGGGAGAGCTCAGCCTCAGGCAGCTGAGGCATTTGACTATGGAGCTCTAGAAGATGGCAGACAGGATCGAATCTAGTTCCATGCATGGAGGCCTGGTTGTTGGTGCTTCTAGCATTGTTCTTGTTGATGTTGTGGTTATATGTGTCTTGTACTTTGAGCTGCAGTAATAAAAGACACCTTTGTCTTTGGTGTTTACTTTTTTGTCCTCTCTTTATGTTGTTACTAAGAGGATCCGGTTTAAAAACCATTGAATTGACCCTCACTTTTGAGACACCTACTGGAGGAGACCCAGTGACCACACACTAATGACGACAATGTGACTCAACCCTTGGAGGCAAGAGTAATGGTTGGATCTCTTAGTAGTAGCGTCGAGACCTTACGATGTCATCCTTGGTATGGATTAGTATCATCCATATCAGGATTGACTCTATTAGGAAAAGAATGTATTTCATCCAGGTGATGAGACCAGATTTCTATTATTGTCAAAGAATAAATCTTAGCAACTCTTGTAGGACTAGAAAAGGTCCACGTCATCCAGGAGTGGATGAGGACAGCTCAGAGCCAACAAAAGGCTTATGCTGCCAGGAGGTGGAGACCACTAGAGTTCGAGGATGGTGACCATGTTTTCCTACAGGTCTCACCTCGACATGGATTACAGAGATTTGGCCTGGGTGGAAAGTTATCTCAGCACTTTATCGGACCGTTCCAGGTTCTCAGCAGTATAGGCGAGGTGTCTTATCGCCTGGCTCTGCCACCTCAGTTGCACCGGGTGCACGACGTCTTCCACGTATCTCAGCTGAGGAGATATGTGCATGACCCGACCCATATCATCGATCCTGGGGAGCTAGAATTTGATGATGGGGCGAATTTTGCGGAGCTCCCAGTGGAGATCGAGGATTGACAGAAGCGGGTCCTACGTGGGTGGTCGATTCCTCTAGTGCGAATCAGATGGCAGCACGGGAACCTCCAGGAGTGCACATGGGAGCAGGAGGCTCTGATGCGTGCTCAGTACCCACATTTTTTCTCTACATTGTGTTATAGCTTTACGTGGACGTAAAGACCTAATGTGTGAGTAATGTAAAGACCAGTAAATTTCAAGGGAAATTTTTTTATTAATTTTCTTTGGGATTTTAAAAGTGCACAATTTTTGACGGCACCAGATTCTGAGGCCTGGTGTGCCCGAAATCAATTTTCGAAGTATGGCTCTGGTACGTTCAGTGAACGACCGAGCGAGTTTTGCTAACTTTTGAACCAGTGATCAGAATCGAATTCTGAGGGCACCGATGGAATTGCAGTGCCGATAATTTCTTAAGAACACCTTTTTCGGAGTTGCGTTTTCTCGGGTGAGGTTATTTATTAATTGGGTTAACTAAAGAATAAAAATTAAATATTGTGCTACAATTTTATTTTAATTCTATGTAATGATAACCAAGGCATGGTGGTTGGAGTGGACCCACTAATACCCTAACTCCTAGGTAGGATATTAGTGAGGTGGGGCCCACACGAGCCCCACCCCCTTTATTTCCTTTTTACCTCCCACGTGCATTTAATTTTGTAACTCACCCGCACCTCCCATCTTTAATGGAAAGTCAAACCTCAAAATTAATTTGAATATTAAACGCTCCTCAATTAATTCAATTAATTGAATGAGATCTATTTGATTTTCAAATTAATGGCTTGAGTGTGTGTTAATAAAATAAGACAAGACTTATTTTATTAGGGGTTGATTCGTTTTGAGAAAGGAAGGGAGGACTCTTATGATCATGAGGAATATAATCTTCCTCCTTGAAGAACGCGAAGAACACACCGTCACTGATGGAGAATGCCGACCTCCGATGAAGGATGAAGAATAACGCTGATTCCTCAGAGATCGACGACGCGACCCCATTTACCGTGACGCCGACGGTCCTCTTCTCTGCGACGCCGTGTACTGCGGCGCCGTGTACCGCAACGCCGACGATCCTCCTTCCATGAAGCTGTCTTCGGCGATGTCCCTTTCCTGCGAAAATCCCCATTCGAAGACTTCATCGAGGTAGGGGTTTGATTTTTGGTTCATGAATTTTCATGACCGTCCAAATAACTTTTTCTTAACCTCTTGATATCGGATTAATGGGAGGGGGCCGGACCGCACGAACACGGCTGACCCTCATTCCCCTTTTGATGATGTGTTTGTCACGTCACGAACAATGGTAGCGTGGTGCAAGGGCACCGCGCGAAAACATAGAAGAACGAGCGAAGAAGTGCGGCGCCGTCGCGCCACGCCGTTGAGGCCGAACGAAACCATGGCCGGAGTCGGGGCCACAGAGGCGATTCGAAGACTCCACAGATTTTTTATTTGGCGTGTGGATCGACGGGCAATGACGGAATGGGCCACAGAGGCATTTTTAAGACTTCCCAGTGAAGGGCAGGTCCCGGGAGGACCGCTGGCAAAGACGACAAGCAAAAAGGACCATCGGAGCGCGTCCGGCGGTCCACAGAAGACCCTGTCGGTGCGCTGGAAGCCGGTGGCGGGGGCCGGCATCGGCCGGCCGCCCGAAGGCAGCAGCGTCCCGCCACGCTGCCAGGAGGGACTGCCAAGGTTAAAGTCGTGGTGGCAGGTGACCGGTCTCGCAGCCCCGCGGGACCCGGGGGAGACGCGGTGCCCAGCGCCATGTCCAGTGGCAGAAGGGAGCAGCCCCACATGTGGGGTCGCGACTTCAATATCGGGGGGAAGCCACCCCCCCCCCCTACTGTAATGGCATGGCCAACACCGAGCTGCCCGTGCGGGGCACGCCCGCACCGGGCCCACCAGCCGCCCAGGCCGGACCGACCGCACCGGACCGGGCTGCCCAGGCCGTGCCTTTTGTACCGGTCCACGATCTAAGGGGCCGGACCCAGACCCAGGGGATCTCGGGCTGGGACGGTCTGGGCCCAAAACCCCCTAAAACCGGACGGGATCGTTCTTTTTCCCATATCTTGGGCTTCAGACCTCCGATCGATGCACCGTCAGTTGCGTTGGGATCCTTGGAACGAGATGGTCGTTTTAGTATATTACATTTGAGGTTTTGGAGAACTTTTTGTACGGCCGGGATGGTTCGTACATGAAACCAACCGGGCCTCGGAGCAGAAATGCTTATAACTAGAACCCCGAACATCTGATTGACATGTCGTCGACATTATTGGATTCCTCTTAGTGAGACGGACCTTTTGGCTTACTCTAATCGAGTTTTGGAGGCATTTGGAGTGCGGTCAAGTTTCTTTTGACTTAAAAACCAACCGGGACCCTGGAATGAAAAATCCATTAACTCTCAGACCGGGCGTTCGATTGACGCACTATCTATCATGTTGAGTTCCCTTTATCGAGAAAGATCTTTGGGTTAAATCAACTACAGAGTATGTGACAATTTATGTATCGACCTCATGGCTCATGGAGAGAACCCTCCAGGAATGAGCATGCTGTGTGCGGAAACCCTAGAGCAGGCTGAGACTTGAAGAATACTGATCGATCGACTCGGATTGTTTTGATATCCCTTTCTGGGAAGTGCTTGGTTGTAATGGCAGACCCATGGTGGGAAGCACATTGTTGTAGCAGCATGACCACAGTACTATGAGGGGGATCTCTTTGTTGTAGTGCAAGACCCATTGTGCGAAGCACTTGGTTGTAGCAGCAGGCCCATAATACTATGAGGGGGAGATCTTTGGTGTAGCGGCAGACCCATGGTGGGAAGCGCTTGGTTGTAGCAGCAGGCCCATAGTACTTTAAGGGGGAGCGCTTGGTTATAGCGGCATATCCATGGTGGGAAGTGCTTGGTTGTAGCAGTAGGCCCACAGTACTCGACGGGTGGAGAACTACAGTAGTCCAAGGTTTAGTGGGAAGCTCTTGCTTGTATCAGCAGGCCCACTGTACTCAATAAAGGAGGTGCTCCCCAGAAGCTATGGGTTAGACGGTGAATACGTTCGTATTGGAATCCTCTGTGGGTTCGACGGTAAAGACATTCATGCTGGAATCCTCTGTGGGTTCGGTGGTCACGACTACACTACTTGTATCCTGCGTTGGTCCTAGCTTAGGTGAATCAATTGTTATATCTGATCATCTCTATCACTGAAGAAGTATACCTGTGTGAGATGAGTCTTGAAATTCAATCAATATCTTTTATAAGATTGAATTTCTTTCCTATGTGGATTGGGTTGTGTTATCCTGTGTGGTTTGGGTTGTACTATCCTATGTGGATGTGATCGAACATGGGCTCGGGTGTTGGAGCCGAACTGGAATTGATGAATTAGGTATATGTATGGGAATATACCTAAGTAGTGTTGGATGTTACTTCGTGATTGTATCTTTCCTTTGTGGATTAACACTTGTGGATTCTGGGAGACCTTCGGGGGTCTCGAGTTCACTACTGAGTAGTGTATACTCACCCCTACATGGGCTATTTCCGCACTATGTTGTGTTGGATACATACGACGGACATCGCTGATCGTGGTTGAGGCTTGTGGAGCAATTTAGTACCTGGATGTGGAATAATGGGCGGAATGTACACGGAGCAGACAGCTAGACCCGAGGGGATGATGAGGCTTTCTGTACCCACCCTTCAGGTGGGACATCCAGTGGACGGCTTGACATTGCTATTTTACTTTTAGCTGATGTACTTTCTTTCCAGTTGTACTTTAATTTCAGTTTGGGTTTGTATTCTGGCCCACTTACTTTTCCATACTACTTTTGTACCCAGTTTTAATTGGTGTTTAATTCTTCTTGCTTACTCTGTGGTGTTTGTTTACTTTATAAAGGCAATGTCTTCCACTTTTGTCAGGATTTATGCATTGGTGATAGTCACCTGCCCCTGGCCTATGGGAGGCGGGCTTGGGGTAGTCACGGTACGGTTCCTGAGGACGGGTCGTGACATATAACAATTCTCTACAAAATGGATAGATGATGGATGAATCAAATTAATCGAATCTCAAGTGGTTTTCAAAAAAAGTTGGATATCTTTCAATATTTTTCATTTACCAATGCTTTAGATAGTGGTTATATAAACTAACCTTATAATAATTGTTTGGAAAGACCATGGTTGATTCTTAAATATGTTAGCTACCTTATATCCACATATGGGTTTCAAATAAAATTGTACTTTTGATATAATAGTAGGGTAAAAATGAAGTCTCAAAATGATCAAGATCTTAATGAGAGGACTCGATTTGAGAATTTGTTAGATGGTAGACTTATGTTTATTAATCATCATTACAAGGAAAGGATGTTGACCTAGTAAGACATTGATATAATAAGACCTGATGTATGTAATGAAAATTTTTATGTTGATAGGTTAAAAAAATATAATGATGCTTCCCTGACTCTAGTATATCGACAATGTGGTAACATGAAAAAAATAATTATTAATACTACCTTTTCATGGTAACACCATGTATCGGATTTCTAATATATCCATTTATTGCATTCTCACCTGTTTAAGGATTTAATTATAGATTATGCAGATATTTCCTCAATCCATTATATTTTATGTAAGTTATTTTTAAAACATGTATTTTCAAAAAATAATGTACATTATTTCCCAAAATATTGTACCATATTGTGGGAGAAAATTGGTAAAAATAATGATTCATTAAAATGTGACACTTCCTAATGGAATCCAAAAGCTAATGGAACACCATCTCATGTGTTTCATAATGTAATCATGAACATTCCATTGATCCCTAGACTCTAAAATCATTCATGTATAATAAAATATCAATGAAAATGGGATGGCATGATACAATTAGAAAGAATAATATTAGTGAGTAGGTTGTCCCTGTATATGGATTTTTATGGAAGAATTTTCATTCTCAATATCCATGCTTCTTATATGGCATGAATAATGTGAAGTTGGGTCTATCATGTTATCATTTTAATCAGTTTGGGCAGAATTTTACATCTCACAACACATGGATGGTTTTCATACACATTTATAATTGTCCTCCATAGATGTTTATTAGAGAAACTTTAACATTCATGAGTATACTCTTATATGGACATTATAATCCTAGCAATGAAATATATTTATACATTACAATTTAATAAATGACTTGAAACATATTTGGAAATTGGGTTTGTGTAAATATGATGCATGTTTGAAAGACATATTTCATATACGTGTTGCACTTATATAGTCGATCAATGATGTTTGTTCTTATCAATTGATGTTTCATTGCATTATGAGTGGAAATTTATCATTTCATATTTCTATAAAGAATTAATGATACATACTTCTTCAATATCATTTTAGTTTTATATTTATGGGACATAGATGAATCTTTCCCATGAAAAATCTTTATAGGAATAATCATCTGTGATTTGAGAATACCACAGAGACCCAAAATCAACCTAAACGTATGTCTTGAAAAAATGTACTTACTAAAATCAAATATTTAAGATTTACATTTTGGAGTAGTTATATGAAATATATAAAGAGGAATAATGTTTCTTTTTGTAGAAAACCATTAAAATGAGAAGATGAGAAGTATCTTTTTAGTGTTTCCTTATCAGTAGACCAATTGTTTATGTAATTTCTTAGATACAATTCACAATGAAAATAATATATGATAAATATTTCTTTCATTTCATTTAAATATCGTGGGAAAAACAATTTATGTTTTTTTGGTGGATTGGGGAATATAACTAGAATTGCATCAAGTGTGTATCGTTGAAGATTTATTGAAATTTCACTAGGGTTCTTATATGATGGAACGTACAGAAAAAAATCAACATCTAGAAGTATTAGAGGTTATTAATGTTATTAAAGGATATTAAAGAAACATATCAAAATAGGTTAATACAAATGAGTTGAAGTTGATATCTTTGAAGACCTGTGATTATCATATCCATTTCTTGAGTTGATTTCAATACAAATATTTTATCTTATGTCCAATAATGTAAGGCTGCCTATTACTCAGTCTTACCATTTTTAGAGAAATTTATGCTATGTAGTTTTAAGTTTATTTCTTCCAGTAAATTTTTATAGAGTCGCCATTAATTTTTTTGAGCTAGAGAAAATATTTCATACTTTATTTTTCACATGCATGTTGTATATAACTACCCATATTCCAACTAAAATAGTACTAGGTGATCTTTTTACATTTTGATGAATGAATCCAACTGAAAGAAACATGTACCCTATTAATTCTTATTTTTGTAGTAGAAGCATTATAGAAGGTTTCATCATAAAGGGTTACATTGGCCAAAAATTTATTGATTTATTTCCAATGTATTTGTCTGATCTAATTAAGACACCGAATAGACCAATGGTAAGGGAGGAATAACTATATGAGACAATTGATCATTGTTTTACATAATTTCCCATAATAGGCGGAATTATCTGATCATTCACATAGGAACATTAAGATTTAAAGAGGGGGATATAGAACATCACGCAGTTTTGTTTTACTATAATAAAATATATGACTACTTCATGTATATAAATTTAATGTTTTTATATTATATGATCTAATATAATTTTACATATTTGTTAATGTATTTCTATATTTTTGTATGTAAAATAAATAAATGGTAAATATAAAGCATCATTCTATATATTTTAGAAGGAGAGATACTTTTCATAGAATAAAGTTTTCTTCTTGATTGAAATTTATATTAGAATGTTTACTGCAATAAATTTATAAAATAAATATTTTACTAAGTTAAATATTAATTTCAATTTTAGGTATTTTATTTTCCTCTTGAATTTATCTATATGGAAACGATATCATTAGATTTTTATTCATAATTCTATTTTTCTGGAATTCAAATCAATTTTGATCAATGGATACCAAATTTTTATCACTAAATATGAAATGAACATGAGAACACAACATGATGGTGTTATGGTAATTTCCACAATATACTGTTATGAAAATTCATCTGATATTAAACCTCAATATGAAAATGTATCATATTACGGAGTCAATTCAAAAATACTAATATTATATTACTAATCTCTTGGTATAGTATCCATGATAAAATGAAAGTGGTTTGATTCGTTAAAAAGGAATGGATCATTTATTGATGATTGTGGATTTTGATTTATTGCATGACTCAAATTATTTATATTGATAAAACATATGTATTGGAATCAATGGTGAAACATATTTTTTAAATAAAATATAATATTCTACCTGAATTTGGACCCATTATCAGTGTGATCCCATCACATATTTTTCCTGATGGTAGTGATGGAATTAACAACATCCCTACTCCCATTGGCCCAATCCATTTATATCATATGATGACTACAAATCATCAATTAATAGATATTATTGTGTACTTGAACATGTGGTGGGAAATATATAGAATCATCCGTATTTTTAATTAGTTTTTTCGGATTATCTCAATATTTGTTGTTAGGGTTAGTGGTATTCCAATTGATTTAATATTGATTTGAAATATTTTTTTTATCAAACTTGAACATCATGTAGATTTTTAATAATTATTTTTTTCCATATTAATTGAGTGGAATTTTATAATATTTAATTGTTATGTATTCGAACATGAAAAATAAAAATAAACTAAAACAATTAAATTGTATCAAAAAACAAGATGAATTTAATTTTATATAATAAACTAATTATTATGAAATTCATAACCAATTAAAAAATGATCTAGCCAAAAAATGGAAAATATATCTATCCCAAAATATAAATCAAATGACCAAATAAAAAATTGAAAAATATAAAATAATAAATTCATAAAAATGAACAAAATGACTTATGAAAAATAAAAATGTCCAAATGAACATTTTAGTTGACCACAATAAACCAAATCACCAAACCAAAATTTTATTGCATCGATTTGAATAAATAAGAGAACTATATCATACCCCAACTAAACAAGGTAATTTTAATATATTAATTTTTTAATGACATTCCTTATGTTTTGATAATATTCCCTTGAAATATGAATCCTTCTTCTTATATCAAAATGTATATTTTATTTTTTAGACAATTGGAATTCATTAATTAATTCTTGTATCATATTATTTATTGTTTGGATTATATAGTAGTTATAGATTTATAATTAGTTCCATATTTGTTTTCAAATATTGGAAGTGAAAAATATTGGGAAGATATGATAAAAAATGGGGACTAAAAATTATCACCGAAAGAGAGAGATAGGCATCCCTCAATTTTTTCCCATTGTGAGAATTTTATTTAAAATATATATATCAATAACACATAATGTCATGTGATTAATTTTATTTTTAAATTTTAATCAGGAGCTAATACCTATGATATAGTAATTCCCAAACAAGATTAGTGTTTGTAGTTCTCATGTTGATGGTATGAGGGGGGTGGGGCTAGAGAGACGTTCTCCACTCGAAATACCTAATCACACCCCATCACTCCGATTTATATATCATCTACCACACCTTCTGATCTCGCTATGTCTATAGAGACCCTCGATAAATTTAGGCCACCCATGTATTCCCAAATATTTTCATTTTATCATAATTTCCCATCCTTCCCTTATATAAAGATGGTTCCTACTCCACATACATATTATGAAATTACACAGACATTTATTCGGTCTTCTTTCTTTATATATACATACCCTCGAGCTTCTACATTCCAACATCTTTGATACATTCTCCAACACATTTTTAGCCTCTAGATCCTACACTGGGATCCACTCTATATGTTCATGTTGACGTTCCTTAAATGTATGGGGATCCAAAAATACCCATTGATCATACTACATTAGGTATATTCATAGAACACTAGTAATTTTTTTACCTTAATTTATTTTCATTATAAAATGTTTTGATATATTATTTGATTTTTTATTTAATATACGGATATTCTGAAAGGTGGTGTTGGTGTACACACATTTATTAAGTGCGTAAGAACTTAACAAATATGGTGATTTAGTACAATAAGGATTACCAAATGACTGAAAAACATGGTGATAATGTAGGAGTTTTATTGAAAGACATTCCAAATACTCTAAAAACATTCCCATTAAGACATTATCATAACACAATAATCCAAATGAAGTAAATGATAATGCTTGGTCAAAAATATAAGTAAATAAATTACTTGGAAATAATGTTATATTATTATTTAATTTACCTGAATTAATATTTCGGTGCTAGTTTTGTTTTAACTTTCATTATGGTGGAGTTATAGGGAAAACAAAACTCCTGAACTCAGGTGATCTATGGAGACCATACAAGGATGAGTTTTCGAGTGGATGGAGTGATAGATTTGGTATGTATATAGAGGTCACACCAATCATGAATGAATTTATGGTATAATATAATTAAGAAATTATTCTTCATTGAACATTAACTAAGTTCACGATATTAATAAAATTTGATTCCTTTTAATGAAAATGATTATGATTTTCAATAATACTATGTTCTTTTATTAAAAATTCATTTTTAGTAATCACTAGAAAGAAATTAAAAAGGATCCTATGAAATACCTCCACAAATTGGTGCAATCTATGATGTCAGACCGTGATATGAAGCATATGTGACACTTGTTTAATATTATTAGATAATTTAATTGGGAAATTGTACATATATAAATCCTCAAGATAGTCCAAATCCTTATTAGAGTTTGAATCCAAACAAAAGTCATTAAATATACCTTTATTATCATGTTTCCAAAAAAAATTATTTTATATTCATTACAATTGTTTATGAAAATTTCTCCTACCTACAAAATCAATATAATACAATTAACTTGAAAGTAACATTTTATTTATAATGGTGTCTCTAAAAAATGGGTAGGTTTGTACATGGTAGGAAGAAAAAATATATCTAATCATAACCTTTGAATTTACCAATATACAGAATTAATCCATCAAAATGGGTGTTATAACTCTCAACTTGTATGTTATGAAGGAATTCGACACTATAAAATGGGATTTAATATTTAAAGTGTATAGAAGATACTGATTTGTTATCAGACTTATAATTTGGATGAGAAATTTGTTAGAATCTATCAAGAAATATGTAGTTATTATTGGTAATTTGGAGGGGTGATTCATCTGTTCATGTGGTGTTCATTAGGGTGATCCCTTTTCATATATCATTTTTATCATTGTGAAACATTTCTTTAGGGGAAATCACCTCGATATTTTGGATGTTGTTATGTTGATCACTTTACCAGCAAGAAGAGGCCAAAATGTATTATCCTAATTATTATTTTAAATTACCTAATAATTTTTTTAATAAATTATTTAAAAAAATATGTAATCCCTTAATAGAAAATAAGCTCGTTATAGGGTAATTTCTAGTTAGAATAATAGTTTGCACAAATCCATGAATTTCATTAGAATTCAAAATAATTGTCATGAGAAGATCATTATCAAAAGGATAAAAATACTAATAATGTATTAATACCATTCTAATACATGGTTATTCTATTGTTTAGGGTAAATCCTTAGGTTTCATTGGTCACATGTATCATTAATAACATTAAAAATCAGTTCGGTGGTGGGGAAGGAAATTATTTTTCTCTTGTGGGTATGATATCTCTCATTAAATGAGGTGTCATTCCTGTATTTTGATAAAACTACATGGTGTATATATAGACCAAAACACAAATTATGAGAATTATTATGATATTTATGACTTTCATCTAGATTTTAATTATCTTTGAAGGAAATTACATCACATTCCTATTAATAACCTATTACAAACTAAACAGAGATCATGTCATGAGTATTAGGAATATGGGGTTGTTTAATGATGCATTTCAAAACCAATTTTTATAGACACTAATTTTTTATGTTAATTATACAGAAAATTTTCTAAAATATATATTTATTAATAAGATAAAATCTAGTAAATCATTTCTTATGTACTCCAATTCCTTTATATTTAACAGAAGTACATATTCTACAATTATGGGAGACTCGGGATGGATTTCGTAATTTAAATAGACCCTCTCATTATTTTATGTTAAATGGATGGAGACTACCCTTGTATATTTACTTCTACGATATATTATATATCTTGTTTCTATGATCCAGGATATAATATTCACTTCACATGATGAGATCCCCCACACAGAAAAATTGAGTGTCCATTAATTTTATTTTTCACCCAGGAGTGATCTACTATTTTGTGATCCTTCCATACATTATTCCCACATATAAAAGTATTTCTATAACCATTCCATTTGTGTTATTTTGAAATTTTATGTTTATAAATTTGTTTATAAAGTAATGGGTTTACCCCCTCTATGTACACCATGATTCAAATAGCATCAAATGTTAGACTTTCCACAATCCTTTATCTTTTAAAAAGATTATTTTTTTTGTGTATACATATTTTTTTAATTGTTTATTCACTCAAGTTAAATTTTTTTCAATAATCCACTAATTAATAATTTTTTCCATTATTTATATTGTTTTTGTATACTAACTGCATTTTGGTCACCATATTTCAAAGCATTTTTATTGTTTTTATAACATACCTAACTCTCGGAAATTTAAAAACATGTTTATTCTGAATGTGGTTAAAGAGTTCTATAATTTATGGTTCAATATAAAAAAATATAGGTCCAGGTCTAAGTATCTGATTTTCAATTATTCCATGGTATAATTTTTCTCATTTATCAGGACGAAGAACTCTATATAGTAGAAAATATCACTTCCAGTTCTCTGATGTTTCATTATCTTTCTCATCTATTATCATTTGATATTTAAACTTATTAAAATTATATTCTTTGTGTATTAATAATACCATTTTATCCTTTCATTGTATATAGAGATCAAATACATTATATTTTCAATTGATTTAGGTGTAAGAAAAATCCATTTAAAGTGTTATTTTTTCATTATATTCATCTACCATGTTTTTTTCACAAATATTTAAAATTAATATCAATTTGATTATAAATATGAAAATAAATATTAATAACCTATTTTAAATTATGTTTTTATACATTCAGTTTCATTGCAATGGGATGTATTAAATATTGATGGATGTGTGCCACAAGAAATTTTTTTCCATGAGTGGAAATAAAAAACATGGAAGTGTGCTAAATGCAATGAAAGAGTAACAAATTTTAAATTTTACATTTTGATTTAAAAATTTAATATATATTTTTCAAATCAATCGTTCATTAATATTTGTAATAGTTTGATTTGGTGTCCCTTTATGATCAGTAAGTTGACAAAATTGGAAAAAAATGAGCATAAACATCAGGATTTATGAGATGAGTACCCTAAAAGAGTATGTTTTGGACCAGGGAAGAGTATTCTCCCTACGATGTATTCTCTCACTTCATGTTCCAGTTTTAGTATCATCTATTTTAAAAAATAAAATGAATGGGAAACAAATGTTATAAAAAACAAATAAGACACGAAAAAAGTTTTATATAGGCTCGAGAATGGAATAAAGGGTTTACCAATTAATTTATGAATCTTCAGGATATTTATCGTTCATCACTTTCACCAAATTATATTGTGTCTTATGATTCATATATTAAGATGATGTGAATGTTATATTTTGTATCACCTATTATACCCATTGGTGGACAAGATGAAAATGTTTATGGAGATGTCGATGGATATAGAAAGGATGACAGTGGATAAGTGGGAGAGAATGGTGTTGAGGATGACGATGAAGATAAGGCTATGGATGAGGACTATGATGAGGGAGAGTATAATGGTGATGATAACTTTGGTTTTAAGGTACATATTGATCTTTTACATTTTTACTGATATTTTTTACATTTTAGTTTTGATTATTTTTTATGAATGAATATATGGGATGTTTTGTATGTGTTTTATCACTGGTCGAATGCAGTAATTGGTTTATAATGTTATCATTATTTGTATATTTATTTTGTTTATTTTTTGTATGTTTCTTAAGGATGAGGTGATGGTTTTGATTCTGGTGATGGTGTTATCATTATTTTTTCCTATGATTCATTATTTTTTGGTTCTCTAAGTAGGGTAGGAGTGTTGAAAGCCTAGGACTTGAGGGTCTATACAAAAGGTTTCAATACTTTTGGTATATATAAAAACCAACAGTTCCTTCAAAACTGTTTTTATAGATGTATCCCAAATGTTTAGATCCATTGATATATATCTACACTAATAGTTTCCAGTTAACTATTGGATAAAAAACATTCTAATTACCCCTATACCAATGGTTTACTAATAAATATTGTTATAGGACTTTCCCAATATTCTAATAACCAACAGTTTGGAGAAATATTGGTATAGGTTATACAAACTTTTCTCTATCCTATGTATTAGTTTTGAACCAATGGTATACCCTATAATTTTATTAGTTTTTGTTGGACTCCTAATGTGTTAATCATGTTTTAATGATCACAAATCTCATTACTATTAATTAATCATGATCTTCATTGCACATCTTGTTAATGCTCTTCAAACTCAACAATAGGTAAAAATCATGTTTTTATAATAACAAATCTTATGGATGTTAATTACTCTCTACAGGTCTTATGCATGATCACAATTCTCTTATATATTTTCTCTAATGATTAACCTTAACCCATATTCTGCATATCACTGTCTTAGTCCAAATACAGATATTCGTCTATGTATGAACTCACCGTGACCAGACACCATGACCAGACATCGTGAAGGACTCACCGTGACTAGACACCATGACAAAGATACCGTGAAGGACTCATTGTGACCAGACACCATTACCAGACACCGTTTCCATGATCACTGTGACATCTTTTATTAAGCTTTTGTCAATATTATTTTAAATAATCCTAACGGTCATATTTGTTGTTCTTAATGCAATTAATGTTATTTAATGTTAGTTGTTGGCTTGACAGGAAACTGTATCTCGTATCTACGAGAAGGGTATTATTCCTACTGCCAGAACTCATGGAATATAAAGAAGATTGACCTGCATTAGAGAACGCGCGTTCTTGACACGTCTCGACACATATACAACAATACATGCGAGCTATGTACTGAACAGAAGAACAATCCAGAGCACAACTGTGAAGAACACATTGCACAATACTCAAAGAAGTTCCATACATGCAATCCTACATTTCTGAAGAACACACGACGAATCAAGAGACTGTAGAACACAAACTGAACTACGACACTCTGTTTTTCAACAGAAAAACCAGAGAAGGACTCTGAAGCATTCTTTCTCAATCCAACGAGTCTAGAGATACATTGACAATCACTAGAGCCATTTCTAAACTCTACATCTCTGCTCTATGATTCATTATTTACTTTTCGAGTAGTGTGTGTCATCTACTATATTTTTACTCACACACTATCTCCTGAACTTTAACTGGAGGATCTGTAAATCCTCACTCAAACGCTTACATCTTTTATCGCCCACTGAGATAGTGGTAGAGGTCATGTGTGACCTGAATAGCTGGTTTTCTGTTGTTTTATTTCCCACGAATAATAGTGGTAGAGGTCTTGGACCTGGACAATTTTTGTAAAAACTTTTTTTAACACCGATCCAGGGTGTGGATCAAATTTATATATATATATTTGAGAGGAATAAGTCTCGGCTTGAGTCTGAACTTATTGTTATATCTATTGTGCATCTTTTATTTAAGTTTAATGTATACGACATATATCATATTTATTCCGCTGCTATTACATTAAAATACAAAATTGTTTTGAAGCTACTTTGATAGTTAAATTAGCAAGTGTTTACACTTATTGTAAATCAGTAGATTAGTTTCAAAATTTAGATTGATCTTGTGGTTAAACTAACTGATATCTAATCAATATTTGCGAAGCTAAGTGAACATTTACAATCTGTATGAATTCACTACAGTTTAACTTATTTTATAAATCGGTGGATTATAAACTAGACAATATTCTTAACAGAAATTTTAATTAGAACTCAATTCACCCCCCCCCCCCCACTCTTGAGTGTCCACTCCGACCAACATTTGGTATCAGATGATTGTTTAAAAAATTTTGTACTCTGTCTTTCAACTGTGATTTTAGTTGCATCTTTAAAGATTTTAAATTTCTGTTAGTTCCAAAAAAAATTATCTCTTTAAATTGTATTTCTAAAATCTAGTTATGGATAATAGACTAGAGGGTGCTGCTACTAATAGGCCACCTTTCATCAATGGTACCAACTATTCTCAGTGGAATCTTAATATGAAAATTCATTTAGAAAGCATAGGTTTTGATATTTGGACTTCCATAGAATCAGAATATAAACATCCCACTACTGCTAGATCCACATTGGATAAACCTACAAACACTGCTTAGAATAAAAATTGTAAAGCCATGAATGCCCTGTACTGTGCTTTAGGAGATGAAGAGTTTAACAGAATTTCTCCTTGTAAAACTACATTTGAAATTTGGGATAACTTGGGCATTTCTCATGAAGGAACAACCAATGTTAAGGAAATGAGATTGAATACTTATACTAATAAATATGATAATTTTAAAATGAAAACTGATGAACCTATTTCGGAAAATTATCTCAGGTTTAATGATATAGTCAATACAATGAATTCACTTAGAAAAGTTGTTCCAGCAAAGGAACAAATTATGAGAAACTTGAGATGTTTACCAAACTGATGGAGAGGCACATCTGTTTCAATCAGAGAGTCATGTGACATTACTGCTCTACCTATTAAATAACTCATTGGTAAGCTTATGATGTATGGGGAAGAACTTCTGGTGAACAAAGAAGAAGAAGATGAACCTAGAAGAAAGTCTGTTGCTTTCAAATCTTCAACATCAAAGAACAAGGATAAGGAGAAACTCCAAGCTATAAACGAGAGTTCAAGCTGTGAAGATAGTGAAAGTACTTCTAATAGTGATGCTAAAATGGATCACATTTCTAGAAGGTTTAAGATGTTTTATAGGAAAAATAAATTCTTCAGCAAATCAAATTATAAAGGAATGCATGACAATAAGGAACATTGGAAGAAGGATTGTAAAAAGCTAGATAAAAGTAATGAAGTTGTCTGTTATGAGTGGAAAAGAAAAGGACATATTAAAGCAGACTAGCCAAAGCTCAAACTCAAGAAGAAATATGATTACAAGGACATTAATTACAAAAAGGCTATAAAGGCTACTTGGAGCGCCTCTGAGTATAGCTCCACTGAATCTGAAGTTTCTGAAACTGAACACAGAAATAAGGTGACCATGTGTTTTATGACAAACACTTCTAAGGTAATGGCTGAAACTTCTGCTTTAAATTATTATTATTCTAGAGATGATACTGACTCTGATAACATGTAAAAATCTGAACTATTTGAATATAGTTATATGTTATAAGAAACCTGTAATGAGCTGAAAGAAAAATAAAAAGGTTTAAAGAAACAGTATACTTTAACTATTAAACATAAATCTGATCTTGATATTGAAATGGAAATGAATGATCAGTTGCTTAAAGAAAACACTAAACTGAAATTATCTAATGAGAAACTCAAAAAGGATTTAGTGAAATTCACAAATGGGAAGAATACACTAACTCAAATGCTAGGAAAGCAGGTTGTACCAAAATACACTACTGGAATAGGCTACAAACTTAGACAGAGGAAGTTTACTAAGAATAGATTTATTCCTAAATCTGGACAGAATGCTGCTAATTCTAGTTCTGGAAATTTATATGCTTCAACTAGTTATATTCATAGTTATGGATCTAATAAGGTTTATCTTTCAAAGTCTATTGATTCTACAACTTTCATGAGACCCATAAGACAAATTTTGGTACCAAAAGCTTTGATTTCTAACCTGTCTGAGCCCAAGAAGATCTGGGTACCAAAATCATTTCCTATCTAAATCTGTTTTATAGGAAACCTGCTTAAAGAGCTCCTGTAGGAATACCTGGTACTTGGACAGTGGATGTTCAAGACATATGTCTGGAGACTTCTCATGCTTTAAAAGATTATTCAGGATTGATGGAGGCTTTCTCACCTTTGGTTATAATTCTAATGGGAAAATCACCGGCTTAGGCCAGATTGGTAACATGGACTCAGTATTAATTTCTAATGTTTTATTTGTTGATGGACTTAGATATAATCTATTAATTATTTGTTAGTTATGTGATGATGGTTTTAAATTTAAATTTGAAAATTATTCTTGAAATGTTTTTAATTCTAAAAATGATTTAGTATTTTATGCCCTGAAAAATGAAAATGTTTATGCTGTCGATTTAAATTCTTTAGCTAGGAAGAATATTACTTGTTTGAATGCCTTCCATAAAGAGTCTTGGATTTGGCACAGAAGATTAGGACACTGCAATATACACTCACCTAGAAAACTTACTAGGAAGAACTTAGTTAGAGACCTACCCAAACTTGAGTTTCCAAATGAAAATGTTTTCAATCTTTGTCAAAAGGGAAAGCAACACAAAATCTCTTTCAAACCAAAGAATGAAGTCTCAACTTCTCAACCTCTCGAGTTGGTTCACATGGATTTGTTTGGACCATCTAGAGTTACTAGCTTAAATGGGAAGCACTATGTCTATGTCTTAGTAGATGACTTTTCTACATATACATGGGTATATTTTCTAGCTCACAAAAGTGAAGCTTGTTCTTCCTTTGTTAAATACTCCAAATCCGTAGAAAACCTTAGTGGACTTAAGATTAAAACTCTGGGAACTGATCATGGTTGTGAATTTGAAAATCATGAATTTGAATCTTACTACTCACACAATGTCTATAGTCGCAATTTCTCTGCCCCTAGGACACCTCAACAAAATGGTGTAGTAGAAAGAAATAATAGAACCCTGCAAGAAATTTCTAGAACCTTGCTTAATGAGTATGACCTGCCTATTTATTTTTGCGCTGAAGCTATAAATACAACCTGTTATATTATCAATAGAGTCTTAAACAAACATGTTCTTAAGAGGACCCCTTATGAGTTGTGGAACCATAGGAAACCTAAGTTTAACTACTTCATAGTTTTTGGATTCAAAGTCATTATTCTTAATACCAAAGATAATCTTGACAAGTTGGCATCCAAGAGTGATGACGGAATTTTCCTAGGTTATTCTGTCTCTAGTAAAGCCTATAGAGTTTTCAATAAGAGAACCAAGTGTGTGTAATAATCTGTTCACATCAAGATTGATGAAACTGATCCACATGAGCCTAAAACCAATCTTGAAAATCTTGAAGATGATCTCTCTTTTTAGAACCTTAATGATAAAGACAGTGGACCTATAGAAATTTTCTGGAACCTTCTTCTGTTGATTCCCAACCTGTTGATGAAACTGAAATTTCTAGCCCTACCTTTACTAGATCAACTAGAATTCTGAAGAATCATCCTTTAGATGCTATTGTAGGAAATCCCGATAGAGGGACACAGACTAGAGATTCTCTTAGAAGTCAGGTTGAACATCAAGCCTTCCTGTCACAGCTTGAACCTAAAAACATTGATAATGCTATTAATGATGAATTTTGGGTAATTTCTATGCAAGAAGGACTCAATCAGTTTGAAAGAAATAAAGCTTTGAATCTTGTTGAAAGACCTAAGGACACTTTCACAATAGGCACAAAATGGGTGTTTATAAATAAAGTAGATGAATCCGGAAACATAGTTAGAAATAAAGCTAGACTAGTTGCACAAGGCTATAGTCATGACGATGGTATTGACTATGAGGTGACTTTTTCTCCTGTAGCCAGATTAGAAGCTATTAGGATTTTACTTGCTTATGCTGCACATCTAAATTTCAAACTATATAAAATTGATGTCAAGAGTGAATTCTTAAATGGATATATTATTGAGGATGTTTTTTTGAACAACCACCTGGTTTTTTAAACCCTCATTTTCCAAATCATATTTTAAAACTATCAAAAGCTTTATATGGTTTAAAGCATGCTCCAAGAGCTTGGTATGATAGATTAAGTACTTTTCTAATTTCTAAAGGTTTTACAAAAGGAATAGCTGATCCTACTCTTTTTATAAAACGAATTTTTAATGATGTTTTAGTAGTACAAATTTATGTTGATGATATTATATTTGGGTCTTCTAAAAATTCTTTATGTACTGATTTTTCAAAAATAATGCAAAATGAATTTGAAATGAGTTTAATGGGTGAACTTAAATTCATTCTTGGTTTTAAAATTTTTCAAAATGATGATGGCATCATTATAACTCAATGTAAATATACTAGAGATCTTTTGAAATGTTTTGGATTGGATAGCACAAAAAGTAGTGACACACCCATGAGTTCCACTTGTAAGATGGATCTTGATGAAAATGGTAAATCTGTTGATCAAACCACTTATAGAGGAATGATTGGAAGACTACTCTACCTGACTGCTAGTTATCCTGATATTATGTTTAATGTGTGTATGTGTGCTTGTTTTCAAGAAAACCCTAACGAGTCACATTTAAATGATGTAAAGAGAATTTTCAAATACCTCAAGAATACTCCCAATTTAGTAATGTTCTATCCCAAATGACCATTATTTGAACTAGTTAGTTATTCTGATGCTGACTTTGCTGGATGTAATCTAGAAAGAAAAAGCACCTCTGGAACATGTCATCTTTCAGGAATGTCACTAGTATCATGGGGTAGTAAGAAACAAAATTCTATTGCATTATCAACTGCAGAAGCTGAATACATAGCAGCTAGAAGTTGTTGTGCACAAATTTTGTAGATGAAACACACATTACTAGACTATGGATATCAATTCAAACATGTCTCAATAAATTTTGACAACACAAGTGCTATTAATATTTCTAAGAATCAGGTTTCTCATTCTAGGACAAAACATATTAATGTAAGACATCACTTTTTTGAGGGATCATTATCAAAAAGGTGATATCACTTTGGAATTCATTAGCACTGAATATCAACTTGATGATATATTCACTAAACCAATAAATTCTGAAAGATTATATTACATCATACATGATCTTTGTATGTTTAATAATAAATGATTATCTAACTGATCTTAATGTTTAAAACTTTACTGTACTTCACTTTATAGTTTTATACTTACTGTTTCTATGTTACTGTTTTACGCTCACGGTCTGACAACTCACTATCTCACCGTGTCTATATAAACTGCTCATTGTTTCACCGTGATAACTATAAACTGTCTCACTATGAGAAGTATGATAATTTTCTCTATTTTTACCCGTATTGCGGTAATTTTTATTTCACCGCTATATGATTTCCCGCGTTTATGTTTTTATGACGTTTGACATTCACAAATGATGAAACGTAATGGTTTCATTCGACTCCTTACCTGAATTCACTCCTGAACATTCTCTTACCTCTCGCCCAGACCTTTAGTGAATGCCAAGGATGAAGCTCCCATCTTCACCCTCATCTCAGAAGCGCCGCTCTAAGAAACAAAGGAGGATACCGACGATAGCTCTTGAAGGACCTCTAATCCCAAACCAGGTAAGCTGTACCGTTGTACCTGAAAAAGAGGTTTGCCCTGAATGGTTTCTGTCTAGCAGATCGTTAGTTTTGAAAATCATAAAAGAACAAGGAAGGCTTGAATGGTTCACAGGACAGAATAGACCAATTTACCCTAGGCTTGTATCTCAATTCTATAAGTATGTGAAGTTCTCTTTAATGTTTGGAGAATGATTTTTGGTGACTAGCTGGATCGATGGTCAGAAGTGCTCTTTCTCTTCAATTTTGTGGGCTACATGCCTAAGAATTCCACATGAAGGAATGTGTGAAGATTACCAGAGAGACCCTCCTCCATCAACTGACAACTTTGACCTAGAAACCGCTTTGGAAAATCTTACTGGAAATGGAACCAAGCGAAGGGCCATAGCTGCTGAACTAGATGGGGAGACAATACTTTTGTTCAAGTTTGTTCAGAATCTGGTTAGTCCAAGAAAAGGATATTGTACTATGATGAAGTATTAGGATGTGTTCCTGATTCACCTGTTGAAAAATGGACAAAAGATCGATCTGTGTAAGTATGTTATCAACCATATATGTGAGCTGATCAAAGTAACTTTCAAATCCACCTCCCTGTTTTATTCAAGGATGATTTCAGCCATGTTATTCTCAAAAGGAATGGTTGGACTAAATGAAGTAAAATTAGATGACTTTGATTTCTGCCTATCCATGCCTATCATTAGAAGGATGAAGATTAGCTGGAATCCCTAGAAAAAGCAATGGGTTAAGGATAGTGATCTACTGTATAAAACGTTTAATCATGTTGACTATCTAAGAAGGCCTAAGAACCTAGCTGATCCTGGTTTGGAACCAGATGAAATGGTTGAGTACTCAGAAGAAGAAGATCAAGAAGAAGTAACAGATGAAGTTCCATCTAGAGAAGAATCTGTAATACCTCTAATGGAAACAGTTCCTGTTGAAGAGGAAAGGGGTGTTATCCCTGATGGAATACCTCAAGGAGAGGAAGTTGTTGTTGAAAAGGAAAGGACTGAGGATCCTTCAGTTGTTCTTAATGAGGAAGAAACTCATCCCAATGCTACAAGGAAATTAGTTTTTCCTGGTTCAGAACAGAAAGCAACCTTTGAGGAATTTTTTGTTGAAGAGACTCTTTCTTTTGAAAAAGAAGAAAGTCTAGAAGCTTATCCAATGGAACAATCAGTTCTTGAGATTATTCCATCTGCTGAAGAAATAATGGAAATTGCCTTTCAGCTAGTAAGGCAAGAGTTTGCTGAAGAAATTAGGGATGATCCTGTGGATCTTTTCCATGTTCCTGAACCTCAAGAATCTGAATGGAATCACAAGTTTAGGGGGAGGAAACTCGAAATCTTGATATTGTGGAAGCTGGATTTGGTGAAGCTTCTCAACCATCTGTCACTTTCTTTGAACACTCTCGGTATGAGTTCCCAATATTTTATGATGTGAATGAGTCATAGAAAATTACTACCACTGGAATGGATCTTTATTCTCTGTTTCAACTGTAGTGCTTAGCTCATTCAGAACCAGAACCAGAGCCCCAACCTCAATCTGAATCAGAATCTCGGTCTGAAGATGACTCTGATCCTCAACCATAATCTAAACCTCTAACTTTACCTACATCCTTACTAGAGCTTCATTCCATTATAACCAAAGATGATCTGAATGTTTTTGGAGAGACTTTGTTAGATGGTTTTTAGAAAATTGTCTCCACTCAACCTCTCCCAATGAATCAATTAAGTCAATAAGATGCATAAATTATCTTGGAAAATATTATCTTGCATATTCAACCAAGGATGATCCGAGAAATTCAAGAAGTCCGAGTAGAGAATAAGCTGCTGAGTGCTGATGTTGCAAATCTGAAAAGTATAGTCGCAAGTCTGCAGGATGAGCTATTTGTGAGATCAGAGCCTTCTCATGTTTCTTCCCCTGCACCTGCTGCTGTTTCACTTGAGTCTTCTGATTCCCTCCTTGCTATAGAGATTGTGCCTCAAGTTCATCCTTAACTACTATCGTTTGATGAAAAGATTGGAAAAAGGAACACGAAGTTGCCGGAACACATGAGAGAGCTTGTGGAAACTTTGAATAAGCTTACAGATGAATACGCTGGATGTCTACAAAATGTTCTGAAACAGCTCAATGTTCTAACCGAAGCTGTCAAGGCTTCACCTGCTTCTGGTCAGACCTCTAAACCTGCTTTGGATGATTCTCTGCTGAGATACATAGTTAAGGAAGAATTTCAGAATGAATTCAGTGGCTTGGATCTATCTTCTCTATCAGAACTGATTAAGAATAGTGATAGAGAATTGGACTTGGTTAGGATCTATTCAAAGATATCCAATGATGCTCAACAAGAGATCTCCAAGAAAATAGATTTGTATCTTTCCCTGATTTTCTCTAAAAGTGACATGACAGATCACTTTAGATATCTTGTGGAAAATCTGAGAATCCCTCCAGTGACTCAAGCATTTAAAGCTCAACTTCAGAAACATTCAAAGTTCACCAATTTGTTGGACAGATTTCTGGAGAATAAGGATGATTTTGAAAAGGCTATGCAGTATGGTGGTGAAATCATTACTGATTTCATCAATCTTTTGAAGTCGTATCTTCATGTGTAGAGTACTGCTATAATTGCTCCAGCTACTGCACCCCTTAGACCTGGACTTTCTGCCTTAGCATCAACTACCATGTCAGTTAGCCAAGCCCTTTCTCAGATCCGGCAAGTCATTCTTGACCAACCTAAGCCTTGATCTTCTACTGCTCCTACATTGGCTCCATTTGTTTTTGAAGGTCTACCCTTATCCTCTTTATCTACCTCTTCTATGCCTTCTTCTACTTCATCACCCGCTCTTGCTGCTGATAAAGTCAAGACCTAAATGGATCCCTAAAGAGTTTACCGATGTTTTTCTTTTTGATGGGATGTCATTTCTTGTTTACAGTTTGTACTTCTCATGTACTTTGTATTATGAATCCTTTGTTTAATGACAACTGCCGAGTTTCATTTCCTTTTCTATACTTTTTGATAATCCCAAAAGGGGGAGAAAACCCTACAGGTATCAGTTCTATAATAGTATAAATGGGGGAGAATAACTACATGTATCTGTTCTTTAATGTTTTGGCTATACAAGTATCTTTAATATTACATGTCTTTTATATTCTGCCTATATATGATTTGTGATCATCAAAAAGGGGGAGATTGTTGGACTCCTCATGTGTTAATCATGTTTTAATGATCAAAAATCTCATTACTATTAATTAATATTGATCTTCAGTACACATCTTGATAATTCTCTTCAAACTCAACATTAGGTGCACATCATGTTTTTATAATAAAAAATCATATGGATGTTAATTACTCTCTACAAGTCTTATTCATGATCAAAATTCTCTTATATATTATCTCTAATTATTTACCTTAACCCATATTCTACATATCACTGTCTTAGTCCAAATACAGATATTCATCTAATTATGGACACACCGGGACCAGACACCGTGACCAGAGACCGTGAAGGACTCACCGTGACCAGACACCGTGACCATACACCGTGACCAGACACCGTGAAGGACTCACCGTGACCAGACACCCTGGTCATACACCATGACCAGACACCGGGAAGGACTCACCGTGACCAGACACCGTGACACAGACACCGTGAAGGACTCATCGTGACCAGACACTATGACCGGACACCATTTCCATGATCATTGTGACATCGTTTCTTATGCTTTTATAAATATTATTTTAAATAATTCTAACGGTCATATTTTTTGTTTTTAATGAAATTATTGTTATTTACTGTTTGTAGTTGGCTTGACAGGAAACCGTGTCTCGTACATATCAGAAGGGAATCATTCCTACTACCGGAACTCATGGAATATAAATAAGATTGAGATGCATTAGAGAACTCGCGCGCTTGACACGTCTCAACACATATACTACAATACATGCGATCTGTGTACTGAACATAAGAACAATCCGGAGCACAACTGTGAAGAACACATTGCACGATTCTCAAATAAGTTCCATACGTGCAATCCTACATTTCTGGAGAACACACGACGAATCTAGAGACTATAGAACACAAGCTGAACTATGACACTCTGTTTTTCAACAGAAAAACCAGAGAAGGACTCTGAATCATTCCTGCTCAATCCAACGAGTCCAGAGGTACATTGAAAATCACTAGAGCCATTTCAATACTCTACATCTCTACTTTGTGATTCATTATTTACTTTTCGAGCATTTTGTGTCATCTGCTGTATTTTTACTCACACAATGTCTCCTGAACTTTAACAAAAGGATCTGTAAGTCCTCACTCAAACGCTTACATATTTTATCGCCCACTGAGATAGTGGTAGAGGTCGCGTGAGACCTGAACAGTTGGTTTGCTGTTGTTTTGTTTCCCACGAATAATAGTTGTATAGTTCTGGACCTGGACAGTTTTTGTAAAACTGTTGTTAACCCCGATCCAGGGTGTGGATCAAATATAAATATATATTTGAGAGAAATAAGTTTTATCTTGAGATTGAACCACTTGTTATATCTTCTATATATATTTTATTTATGTTTAATGTATACGACATATATAATATTTATTCTGCTGCTATTACATTAAAATACAATATTTTTTTGAAGTTACTTTGATAGTTAAATTTTTTTACACTTATTGTAAATTAGTATATTAGTTTCAAAAGTTTGTTTGATCTTGTGGTTAATCTAACTGAGATCTAATCAATCTTTGAGAATATAAGTGAACATTTACAATCTGTATAAATTCACTATAGTTTAACTTATTTTATAAATTGTGGGATTTTTATCTAGACAATATTCTTAATAGAAATTTTAATTGGAACTCAATTCACCCCCCCCCCTCTTGAGTGTCCACTCAGACCAATAGTTTTATATAATGTTTCTTTTTTTATAGTTCTACTTTTCTTCATCTAACTAGGTTCTAGGAAATAAATCCATTATAATGAAACTTTTTTGACATTGGAGGCTGGTTTTTAGGCTAGTTTATTGTGTGTTCAAACCAGGTGGGTCATTGTTTTAGGTTTATATAAGTAATTTTTGATCTTTTTATCATGAAATAATTAATCAGTTTTTCATAATATATATATACATGGTTTGTAGTTTTTCGTATGATTATGTTTGTGTGTGAATATGTATTTATTTATGTGTTATTGTATGGTTTAATGTATGTAATTATATCTTTATGAGTGTATATTTTCATGTGTGAGTGTTTTCATGATTGAATGTTCTGATGTGTTCATGTGGGTATTATTATTTGTATGTATATGGGTTTGTGTGAATGTGTGTATTTATTTATATTTATTTATATAATTTTATGTTTGTGTACTGGTGTCTGTGTCTATTTGTATTCATTTGGGTATGTGTGTATGTGTGTATTTGTTGATGTGTGGATATGTGTATATGTTTATGTGTTTATGTGTGTCTGTTTGTATGTATATATCTATGCATATATTTTTGTATTTCTATATGTATGTATGTAAGTATGTTTGTTTATATATATGTTTTTATATCATTGTATGTATGTATATGTGTGTGTGTGTGTTTTTGTTTGCTGGTATGTATGTACTTAAGGATACATCATTTCATGCATTCATAGATGCATCCGTGTGGGGATTGATGGATGAATGTATTGATGAATGCATTAGTTAATGGATTGATATATAAATGCATGCATGAATTTAGTTGTATGAATATACACACACAAAAACATACTGAATTTTTTTTCCTCTAGTCCTTTTCTAAGAAACATACATTTTAGAGGTGTCTTAGAGGCCCTACATTGTGGTGGTTTTCTAGATATACTACATTGTGATGTCAAATGAATGTGTAAATTAAATGGAAAGAATGAAGATTGATCCACCAAAGATTTTATGTTTTTATGGGTAATAGGTTAATTTTTTATAATAATTATTTTTTTAATAATATAATGATATATATTTGTATCATGGTTTAAATGTAACTTGCATTTTTACATAGTGTATAGATTATTCATTTTATTGGGTTAGTATTTTGTTATAATTTTTACATATCATGACATGTTTGTTATTGAATTTTTCAAATGATAATTCATTCATATGATATTCATAATTATTAGTTTTCTACATGTAATATTAGTGAAATTCACATATATTATTTCTATTTTTATTAAAGGTTTTCTAATTATCAATCTAATTAATCAAATTTATATCACAAATGTCAAAAAAAAAATTTAACTGTTTTTATTTTCTCTCAAAAAACATCATTATCAAACCCTCATACTTCTCAATCAATATAAATTTTCATCATTTATTATATGTTGTTATATTGTATTTATATTTTGAATAATTATTAAATCTTCAATTCAACACATTCTTCCTCAGGGGTTCATTATTTTTCCCTACCAAATTTCCTATCATTCATTGTTATCTCTCCATTTGATGTTGTGGATGATTCTAATCTACTTTATTTGAGAAATATTTTAAAAAATTTTATTATAGAGTAAAATATAAGGATAATTATATAAAGATATTGATATGAGATCCTGCCACATATCAACAAATTATTCCTTACTAGTCAGACCCTTATTATTTCCCTAGTGGCGATCAAAGGAAGAACGTTTAACTCTATGGGAAAGACATGTAGTGACTTAGGTGAAACATAGTCAGGACTTCACAAAATGTTTTGTTTCAAAATAATGTCACCTCTCTAGAAGAAAATATTTGAATTAAACTAAGATGTGATCTTAAAAATATTTACCATATGACCTATAATAAGCAGTGTTATATTTTTATGCATTGGATTAGTTATAGTGAATTTATGAGAAAAATGAATTTTATTTTACTATAAATATGTATTAAAAACATATTCAATTATCCTATGAGATCAAATGAATATATCTTCATAATGATAACATTTATTTTCATTTATCGCTATAGTTTTGTATGATAGTAAGGGTTTACCTTAGGGTTGACATATACTTCATTCATATTTTAGACCCTAGGTTGGACAATTTGGGTTCAAAATTTAATTAAATTAGAAAATATTTAATAATAAAATTATCAATCAGTGATACCATAAATTTTTATATAAATTCCCTTATATATATCATCACTAGTGTTATCCATTTTTTTCATGGACCTAATAGTAGATCGGGATAGAGTGTGGGATAGGATCATTCTATAATTGTAGATAGGTTGTGGGAGAAGGATCAAATCAGTGGTAACATTGATGAATGGATCCCATGAGGGTGATTATAAATTAAATTATAGTCCATTATTCCATGAGATAGGGATACATTCAAGGATTAATTTCCCAATCATTGTGATAAATCATTAATGAGTTTCCTATGATTTTTTACTTTCATTGTCATTTTGAAAATCATGGATTATAATATATGATATTGTTGTAATTATTCCTTTACAATTAAATTCCATAAATACTGAAATAAATTCACATCGTGATTGTCTATAGAGTTTCAATTTAAATTTTTTATTATTTTTCCATTTATGTGTTCTCTCCAGTTCTTCTCCATTAGCGGTGTTCATCGAAAATGAATTTTCTGGTATTCAAAACTCTCACCAGCCATTGTTCTATTATTTTTGTTCCTAGATCATGTTTTGAATGTTCATCATTATCCATATCATGGGAAACTGGTTTGACATTTAGGATATCATAATGTTGATGTGACGACATCCAACATTGACGATCTGGTTCTGGGCATGTTTCATGGGAAAGGATATATCCATTCACCACTATAAATATATGAGTATGAAGGATTGAGTTAATTCCCCATGAGAAGGTAGAAGATGACATATTGAGTTCCTCGTGATAGTTATAGACAAATAATTATTTACAGGTCTATTCCTAATAATGATATCTTGTTATAACCAATTGATAGACTATATAATCATTATAATGAATGAAAAGACACATGATTATATTTTTAGAACAATAAGAATGTATCCTAGAAAAAATATAGTGTACTTTCTCGAAAAATATTAAATTATATTATTTATCAATGTGAACTATAAATTTTCATTCATATCCTTTTCTATGTAGATATTTATGAATAAAGACTTTCTTAGGGTACACCTTGATTGGGACATGTGGATCCTACGAATAATCCTTCATGTGTTGAGCCATATGTGTAGCCTAACCACATTATGATTCTATTGGAATGATGAGTGCTAGCATGGTTGATTTGATGACCTTATATCATTCATCTAGATAATTACATAATCCCTTGGGATTGATAACAATATTTCTCTCCACATGAAATGTTGAAGGAATGGTTGTTGGAAGAATTTCTCTCGATCTTTCTAGGAATCGCTAGAGTTGTTCTTCATTGGAAAAATTCCCCACAATGATGAATTTTTTTATAAAATGACTATAAATAAAAAAATATACACAATATATAAATAATATTACTATGTATATACAGACAGGTAATAGGGAATTAATAATTACCAAAGTCTATTAGTTAATCACTAAATCCTCAATGAGCATCACATGTAATCATATTATAATTTTTGTTTACATTACACATGAATGTATCACCATTAATATAAATATCAATGGATACATGAAACATTAAATAAATGTTAATTAGTATGTCATTTACATTATTGGTAAATCAAATCAGCTCCACTGCCTTTCACAACATTCACATTTTCGTGAATAATAAATTTATTATTAATTTAACAAATAAATAAATTTTAAATTAATAGTGTTTTGAATAATATTGATAATCATTTTCATATAAAAAATATTTAGTTAATTAATCAATATTATTTGTTATCATATGAAGAAATTGAGAGATATTAAATATTCTATTAGATGGTCTCGTAAATAATAATTTATTAGAATATTTAAAGCTTGTGTAAATAGTGGTTGAATAAATGTTATCATAAAATAAATATTATATCATGGTCATAAGAATAATATATATATATATTAAATAATGATAAAATTTTATGAATAATTAAGGATAAAAAAATATTGTTACCCTTTAGGTCTCTTCCAAAGTGGAGTTAGTTGGCCTTTCTTAATGTTCAATATCATCATATATTAAATTGTAAAGGCACATATAGTGTAAAAAATCTAACATTATAATTATTAAAAACACATACAATATATCAAGGTGAAATATAATCCCATTGTCTCAATAACTCTTAATATTGGTATTATTCTTGTTTTCTTAAACTATATTCTTGAATTATGATTATTTTTATATTTAAAAAACATTCAAAACACTATAGACATGGATTTTATTTTAAATATTTTATTCTAATAAAATAGAATTGATATATACATCCTTAAATATATACGGAAAAATCAATTTCCCATATTACACTTTAATAATATATCATACATGATTCTCCAAACATTCCCTACATCATGTGAATAGATTTAATAATGTATTTACTTATCGTTTCGACTATAAAAATTCACTAGAAAGCTAAAATGATTTCCTAAATCATGGTATTTTATTTATAATTTTTAGACATCAAATAAATTAAATTATTTATGACACAATAATGATGCAGTGTTTACCTCATTAATAAATGATTTAAATAAATAAGAATATCGTGATTAAAATATAATCCAAAACATGTCCAATTAAGATTGGATGATTTTATTTCGAATATGAGTCATCTTATCTTCGACATTAAAAATTTTAGGACCTTTTGAAACATAATATCATTATATAATAATAAAATATTAACACACTTTCCTAAAGAGTCCCTCCTCTCCCTAAAAAAAATACCAATTATAACCAATTCCTCACACCTATCATGCAATTTTTCTTGTTCAAATTCGGCCCAATTAATCTACATACATCCATATCCTCCTCCTAGATGACATACCTTAGGAATAGGGCACATCAAGAATTCTTTTGGTTCAAACCAAAGGGAGTTAGCCAAATTAAAGGTAACAGTTTCCCTTAAATTGTTTTCTATTATTTTACTTCTCCAACCCCTAAAATCTTTTTATTACTTTCTTTTGTAACAAAAACAGTATCCTAAATATACTAGTATGTTGTTATGATAATTATTCAAACTACACTTCCACACACCTCCATCTAATGGATGAATAAATTAAAGTTTCTTTGGATAGAAAACTAACGCCTCACGAAACAGTGATTGTTCGATTATCTCCTCCCACCACTCATGGTGTCCATTATGATGGAACTGTATTTATATATGATATATATTATGTTTATAATTTCCCTATGCTCATGTACTTCCCATTTATATCATGCCTTTATGGTTTCCATAGTGGGTAAATACGATAAACTCATTTGGGGAAGTGCGGACTACCGCCCCCTTAAAGTGATGTGACTCGTTAATGCCTTATGTGGGATGTATAAAAGATAGAGTTAATGATATTATATATGATATTATACTGGAATTATAGTATACCTATGTAAAATTATGTTTTAATTCCATTAAAATAAGAAATAGAAATGAAAGTAGCGTTCATGCGTACGTACGGTTTACCATCTCCATGAACGGTGAATTTCATTTCCTACCTCAAAATATTATGTACTATTATAAATACATGTATATACAGGATATTTATGATATATATGATATCTAAATCGTGAATATTATTCTAGATATAATGGACTATTGACCACATGGACAACATGTAAATATAAGGTCTTCATTTTTTACTCTAGAACCAAATATCAACAAAACAAACATTATTAACATAAATGATTACCTAATGTTTATAACATGGTAATAAGTGATATAAAAGGAATAATAATCATGAAAAAGGTTCTTAAACAATTAGAAATTAACTTTAGTTTATTATTCAGGAGATTAAAGAACGATCGAGTCAAGTCAGACACGAGGTAAGGGACTTCGTCTCAATCTCCTTTCATTGAGGCATATTTTTTATTGCACAAATATCTTTTATACGCTATTTAAACACCCATGAATTTTCAAAGAGAAAACTTTTCAATAAAGTGTTTTATTAAATGAAAAAAATAATTTTTTTATTTTACGTAATCAGTGACAATGACCATTTCTGCCGCCGCAAGTATTATTTGATCTTTGGCTTCCTCAACAAGATGTAATGTTTTTTAAAGGAAAATAAATTCCATATACTCGTTTATGTATTTGGGTATTGAAAATGGTTTTGGTAATGGATTTGTCATGTCAATATATTTAAGTGATATATTGTGATTGAAATGTGGAAAGATTTTCTTTACTTTATATTTGTAGTATGTGTTATTATTTTATATTGGTACTTGTACATTTGACGGGTGGTTACTTCATAAAACAAATGACGGGTGGTGCCGGGAATACCTAGATGGGTGGTTATGTTATTACCTCCAATGAATTGGGTGTGGAAGTCGGTCGTATGGCTATTCCATTTAGTGATATGTATGGAAGTCGACTGTATGGTTATTCCATTTAAGTATGTTTATGTCCCAATTTTCCTTTATATGTTATGTGTTCTTTATATGGATTTTATGGTAATATTTTGGTTACAAAAGTTTATGTAATGATTTTTATTCACTGGAGAGTATTTACTACTTCATAAATGTGAAAAGTATTACTTTTGTTAAAGTATTCATTATTTACTTTTTTTTTGAAAAACTAACTGTCTTCCTTCTTTGTGTATCCCTTACTGATCTTTTTATGCTCATCCCAAGTTCTTAAATGTTTTTCATAGGATATAATGTGGAATAGGGTCAAGGATGGTATCAAAAAAAGTTATTCTATCTTAAACATGGAACTAGACATGACGTTTTTTCATGAGTTTTTATTTTTGTGAAAAAAATGGAAACTGTGTAGAAGTGTATACTTTTTAAATCATTTGAGATGTAATAGTTATGTCCTAACTCTCTAAAAATCTAAACCTGAAAATATCCTCAATGTGAATTATTCATTTAATTCCATATTAAGCAAGGTTTAAAGCCAGGTCCTTATAGTTGGTATCAGAGGTCAGTTTAGATAACTTTAGTAGTTAGGGTATTGTTAAATAAATATCCATAAATTAATTTATGTTAATATTGAAATCATATAGCATTTAATGATTACCATGTTTCTTCGTCAATGATATTTATGTGTTAAGAATTATTTTTTGTAAAGGATACATAGAATCTTTTCTAGGAATTCATACAGAGGAGAATGACCTTTCGAATCAGCAACCTCAGATGGTCAGAATCAGAATTGAGCAGTTTACTACAGTAATGCCTCAGTTGAATCAGGTGATAAATGGTGGTTGTGTTTATTGATGATATTTTGGTGTTTTATAAAAATATAGAGGATCATAAAATACATTTAAGGGTTAACTTTCAATCCATAAAATAAAAGAAACTATTTGGGAAATTCAGCAAGTGGGAGTTTGGGTTACAATAAATTTCTTTCCTTGGTCACATTGTTTCCAAAAATAGCTTAACTGTTGATCCTACTAAAACAAATGTTTTTAGGAATGGCCATGACCCACAAATATAACCTAGATTCATAGTTTTATTTGTTTGGAAGGTTATTACCTGATGTATGTTGAAAAGTTTTCACTGTTATCTATTCCAATGACTAAGTTAACTCGAAAAGGTGTTATGTTATTTGTACAAAAGAGTGTGATTATTGTTTTCAGGAATTGAAAAGAAGATTAGGGAATTCTTCAGTTTTGGAACTGCCACCCAGAAATAGTGAGTTTGTTATCTACAATGATGCTTCATTGAAAGGACTGGGTTGTGTTTTAATGAATAATGATCAGGTAATTACTTATGCTTCACGTCAGTTGAAACCCCGTGAGTTAAATTACCCTACACAAGATTTGGAATTAGCTGTTGTTGTTTTTGCTTTAAAATTTTGGAGGCATCATTTGTATAGAGTAAAGTGTGAAATATATACTGATCACAATAGTTTAAAGTACATATTAACTCAGAAAGAATTGAACATGAGACAGATGAGATGGTTATAAATAATCATGGATTATGATTGCACGATCCTTTGTCATCTGGGAAAAGAAAATAAAGTGGCTGATGCTTTGAGTCGAAAAAGTAATACTTCATTAACCATGTTACGTTTGGAATTAGATCCTTTGGTTTTTGATTTGATGAACTTTGGAATTGATGTTATTGTTTCAAGAAATTATTCTATTTTGTTTTAGGTGTCAGTGAAATCATCTCTATTAGATAGAAATAAGCAAGCACAGAAGGAAGACAGTGAGTTGCAGAAAAAGTTTTTACTGGTTCTGAAGGGTATGTTTCCTGATTTTTACATTGATAATGATTGTGTTTTGAGGTTTGGAAAATGCTTATGTGTGCCATGTGATTCACAGTTGAAGAATTATTTGTTATGTGAAGCTCAAAGTTCCCCATTTTGAGTTCATCCTAGAAGTACTATGATGTACAGAGATCTTCAGGAGTATTACTGGTTGGATGGAATGAAAAGATATTTTGCTGATTTTACTATGAAGTGTTTGACTTGTTGTAGGTTAAAGCAGATCAACAGTTACCGAAATGATTGCTTCAGCCATTACCAGTACCATAGTTGAAATGGGAAAATATATCAATGGACTTTGTTGTGTGATTACCAAAGACATCTCAAGGTAATAATGCAATCTGGGTTATAGTTGATCGATTGACTAAATCTGCTCATTTCCTTCCTATTAGAGATACTTTGTCTCCAGATCAACATGCTCAGTTGTATGTTAAATAGATAGTCATGTTTCATGGAGTTCACCTCTCCATTGTATTTGATCATGATCCCAGGTTCATTTCTATCTTTTGGAAAGGCCTTCAGAAGTCATTCGGTTCTGAATTAAATTTTGTACAGCTTTTCATCCTCAATCAGATGGGCAGTCAGAATGATCAATTTAGAACTTGGAGGATATGTTGCATGCTTGCTCGTGGATTACCAGGTAAATTGGGACCAACATCATTCTTTTGTTGAATTTTTTTATAATAACAGCTTTCATTTTAGTATACAGATGGATTCATTTGAGGCATTATATGGAAAGAATTGTCGAAATCCAACTTTTTGGGATGAAGTAGATGAAAGGAAGCCGATGGGACCAGAATTGGTAGAAGAGATGGCCAAGAAAGTTCAGTTGATTTAGAAGTACATGAGAACAGCTCATAGCAGACAGAAAAGTTATGCAGATAACCAGAGGAAGGATCTTTCTTTTGAGGTAAGTGATCATGTCTTTATCAAATTTTCTCCATGGAAAAGTGTGATTCATTTTGGTAAGAAAGGAAGGTTGAGTTCTAGGCTCATTGGACCTTATGAAATTATAGAGAAAGTTGGATCAGTTGCATACAGAGTGACTTTACCTCCAATTTTATCATAGGTACACAATGTTTTTCATGTTTCGATGTTGAGAAAGTATGAGCCAGATCTATCTCAGGTTTTGAGCCCAAAGGTAGTTCATTTGGAAGAGAATCTCTCTTATGAAGAACAACCAGTCCAGATTCTTAACCATAGAGAGAATGTGTTGCAGAATAAGGTAATTCACCAGGTAATGGTTTTGTGGAAAAAACGATATGGTTGAAGAGGCAACATTTGAATCTAAAAATGCTATGAGGGATAAATACCCCCACTTATTTTGATAAGTGAATAAAAATTGGGAGGACACAATTACTAAAAGGGGGGAGGATGTAACATCCCAGGTAAATAAAGAATAAAAAATATTTCATATATATTAATATTTGTGACTTAAATATTAATTTTACTTTAAAGGGGTTTCTATGTTCGATAGTATACCTAATACGCAACAACGGGTTTCTTTGAAATCTTACGCTGCACACTAATAATATAATATTATTATTTTTAAATGGTAGTTAACTCCAAGCATTTGTATTGGTGGGAATGAAAAAACTAACTAAAATATGATTATACATGTTTGTTAAATGTAGTTACTTTTATCCAATAAAAGTTAGAGGCTTAAAATGTGTATAAATCTAATTTTAAGCATAATTTACATTTAAAGGTCGATTTATCGCCTTTTAATGGAGAACCCTTTTTAAATCATGTTTTGGTCACTTTAATACATTCTATATGACCAAATAAAATCCTTCCTTAGAATGGGGACATCTAAATTTACTTTGTTTGATTTTCTGGAATTTTTTCGATAAAGTTCATTTTTTATTGAATAGTGAAAACATTGTATTTTAATTAAAAACTTGGTTTTAATCTCATTTATTTATATTCATAGATTATATTTTTTATTGGTTTATAGTATAATTAAAATATATTTTTACCATTTAATCCAATGTTGGTCATTGGAATTATTTTTACTTTGAAATTTGACATAAACAAGTGTCAATCTTTTGATAGTTATTGTTTCTCAAAAACATGTTATTTATTTTAACAACTGGAATTAATTTTAAAATTAGTTAATTCCACTTCTATGTTTTTAATTTTCTAAAATATATATCAACTTTGAATTCGGAATATCAAATAATTCGTAGGCCAAATTTTTTGTATTTTTCTGAAAAAATTCAATTTTTGATGAATAGTGAAACCACTTAGTAGTAGTTAAAAACTTACTTTTTCATTTAAATATAATTTTACCACTTTTGTGAATTGAATTCCTAGAATCTGAGATACATGGTTGTTATCTGGTAGTAAAATTTAGTTCAATAAGATGAAAATAATTTTTGGTGAGTAGTAACGTTTGACTTTTATTTACCATGGTTAAGGGTAAATAGGGTAATTGAAGGTTAAATGAATATTATAATAATTCAAAATTTCATTAAAACTTATCCAAAACATATTGGTTGAGTCCTTAACGACCATGGGAATCTTTGTAATTATTTAGGGACCCGATTCAGCCACATGGGAGAGAAAATGACAATTTAGATTAAATAACATAAAGGAAAAAATGACAAAAGAAAATATCCTTTAGTAAATTAATTTTTACAAGGGGTCATATAAATTATATTTTCGACTATAAATATTCACTGGAAAGATAATAATATTTACTACATCATGTTATTTTATTTATAATTTTTATACATCATATAAATTAAATTATTTATGACACAATAATGATTAAGTGTTTACCTCATTAATAAATGATTTAAATAAATAAGATTATAATGATTAAAATATTATCCAAAACATGTACAATTCTGATAGGATGATTTTATTTCAAATATGAGTCATATTATCTTCTACTTTTATAATTTTTGGGCCTTTTTATATTGAATATCATTATATAATAAAATAATATTATCACACTTTCCTAAAGAGACCATCCTTTCCCTTATAAAAAGAGACCAATTCTAACCAATTCCTGACACCTCTCAAGCCATTTGGCTCGTCCAATATCTGCCCAATTAATCTCCATACATCCCTCAACTCCTCCTAGAATCCTTAACATAGGCATAAGGCAGTTCAAGAAGTCTTTTGGTTCAAACCAAAAGGAGTTACCCAAATTAAACGTAACAGTTTCTCTTAAATTGTTTCCTTTTATTTTACTTCTCCAAACCCTAAACTCATTTTATTACATTCTTTTGAAATAACAGCAGTATCCTCAATATACTAGGATTTTGTTTTGATAAGGATTCATACTAAACATACAGAAACCTCCATCTAATGGATGATGAACATAATGTTTCTGTGGATGGAAAACTAACACCTCATGAAACGATGATTGTTCGATTATCTCCTACAACCTCTCATGGTGTCCATTATGTTGGAAATGTATTTATATATGATATATATTATGTTTTTGATTTCCTTATGCTTCTTTATATCCCATTTATATCACGCTATTATGGTTTCCATAGTGGGTAAATACGATAATCTCATTTGAGGAAGTGTGGACTACCACCCCCTTAAAGGGATGTGAGTCGTTAATGCCTTTTGTGGGATGTATAAAGGATAGAGTTAATGATATTATATATGATATTATACTGGTATTATAATATAACTATTTATCATTATGTTTTAATTCCATTATAATAAGAAATTGAAATGAAATTAGCGTTCATGCGTACGTACGGCTTACCGTCTCCATGAACGGTGTGTTTCATTTCATACCTCCAAATGTTATGTACTATTATAAATACATGTATATACTTGATATATATGATATATATGATATCTAAATCATGAATATAATTCTGGATAAAATGGACTATTGACCACATGGACAACTGGTAAATATATGGTGTTCATTTTTTACTCACGTACTAAATATGGACAAAATGAACATTATTATCTTAAATGATTACATAATGATTATAATATGGAAATAAGTGATATAAAAGGAATAATAAAATTGAACAAGGTTCTTAAGAAAGTAGAAATTAACTTTATTTTATAATTCAAGAGATTAAAGAATGATCGAGTCAAGTCGGACATGAGGTAAGGGACTTCGTCTCAATCTCCTTTCATTGAGGCATATTTTGTTTTAATACACGACATTCTTTTATACGCTGTATAATCACCCTTGGATTTTCAAAGGGAATAATTTTTAAAAAATCATTCTACTAAATGAAAAAAATGATTGTTTCATATAACGTAAGCGGTGACAATGACCTTTTCCACCACCGCGAGTATTATTTGATCTTTGGCTTCCTCATCAAGCCGTAATATTTTTAAAGGAAAATAAATACCATATAAACTTTTAGGTATTTGGGTATTGAAAATGGTTTTTATAATGGATTTGTTATGTAAATATATTTAAGTGATATATTGTGATTGAACTATGGAAATTTTTTGTTTCCTTTATATTTCTTGTATGTGTTATGATTTTATATTTGTACTTGGACATTTGACGGGTGGTTACGTAATAAATCAAATGACGGGTGGTGCCATGAATATCAAGATGGGTGTTTACGTTTTAACCTCCAATGCCTTGGGTATTGAAGTCATCCGTATGTCTATTCCATTTAGTGATATATGTGGAAGATGACATTATGGTTATTCCATTTAAGTATGTTTATGTCCCAAGTTACCTTTATATGTTATGTGTTCTTTATAAGGGTTTTATGGTAATACTTTGGTTACAAAAGGGAAAGTAATGATCTTTTATTCAATGAAGAGTATTTACTACTTCAAAAAGGTGAAAAGTATTACTTATGTTAATGTATTCATGGTTTAATTCTTATTTTGAAAAACTAACTGTTTTCCTTCTTTGTGTATCCCTTACTGAGCTTTTTATGCTCATCCCAAGTTTTTGAAATGTTTTTCACAGGTCATAATGTGGAATAGGGTCAATTATGGGATCAAGGAAAAATCATGTTGTCTTAAACAAGGAACTAGACATGACTCTTATTTTCAAGAGTTTTTTTTTGTGAGAAAAATTGAAACTGTGTAGAAGTGTCTACTTTGTAACTCTTTTGAGATGTAATAGTTATGTCCTAACTCTCCAATACTCTAAACCTGAAAAGATCCTCCATGTGAATTATTCATTTAATTCAATATTAATCAAGGTTTAAGGATGGGTCCTTATAAAAAGTTTTTTTTGGTGATGTTATTATCCTTCACGATAAGCTGGTGGTACCCAGATATCAAGTCACTCTTGGAAAAATAATGAGCTCCCTTGAACTGAACAAACAAGTCGTTGATATGAGGAAAATAATAATTATTCATAAGAGTAATGTTATTAAAATATCTATATTAAATGGATAATCTTTCCATAACATCATTATTTTTAATGGGCAATACAGAATTACCCCATAGAAAAGTTCTACGATGAATGATTCTGTTATCAAGAATCTCATGCAATTGATTTTTAAATTCAATAATTTCATCATAAACCATTTTATATAGGGTTTCTGAAATTTTATTTCCATCAAGAAATAATTCAATATTAAATTAAACTTCCTGATCATGTATAACACTTGGAAACTCATCAAGAAAATATACAGGTATTTATTTACCATGGGAACATAATTAATCTAAATTGTTTCCCTATTTTAAGAAAATTTGGTAATGATAATTTTCATTTCCTTCTATTAAGAGTTTCTCAGCTTCCTAATATGTTATCTATTGTATGGGTTCATTCATATATACAAAATGAAACTCTTTCTGAAGAAAAACTTCATTTTAATTAAAATCAATATCATCATAATAAATAGAAATTTAATCCATACCTAGAAAAAAATAAAACTATACTAATTGAAAAAAAGGTTTCTAGGTAATTTCGTGTCATGGACTAAAAATGGAGGAATTTTATAATTCATGTTTTTGTAATATCACCCCCTAAGAGTTATCCATAAGTTATTATGACATTTCTTTAGGTAAAATTGTAATTTTATAGAAAATTTATCATAAATAATGGAATGCACAAACCCTATATCAAAAAAACATTAGAAAAGTATGATTGAACAAACAAAATGCCTAATTCCACTTCATTGGAAAGCCCAACATCTACTGATGTAGTCACAATAGATTTCACTGCACGTTTTTTATTATAATTTGGCTTCTTCCCACCATTCTGATCATTATTTTTGCTGGTATTTTCATAATTCCCTATCTCTCCAAATTTAAAACACATTATAGATTGATTATTAGAGTTAATATTTTGATTATTTAAATTGAAATTATGATCCATATGTCCAAAATTACCATATTGTGAACACTTCCCCCATTTTGTAATGTATTCCCCACTATGAATTTTACCAAACTTTTCAAAACCTAGAAAATGGACTTTCTTACCTTCATATTTAATTTATTAAATATTACCCATCACTTTCCATTTGGATATATTCTTATTGTTGCTGTCAAAGCACAAATTATCATCATAAAAATCCATGTATACCCTCTTAGAACATTGTAAATATTTCGCATGACTTTTTAATTCATGATAGAATAATCCCCTTCAATATCATAGATTAATCCTGATTAATTTTTTTTTTCTGTCAAGATCGTGAATAATATTTGGACCATACCATGTTAATCCAGTGAAGTTTTATCCATACAGGATACAAATCCTTCCTTATTTTGTATCAATTCAAGGAATCTATTTTCCATCCTATATCTAACAACCATATTAAAATATTTTTCATTTAAAATATTAATAAATTCATCCCACTCATGGCATCAATTTCATCAATATCCCTAATACTCTTAACCATTGACAACCACTGCTCAACTTCACCTTAAAAAAGAAAATGGAAAGACTACCCTTTTGATTACCTGAACAACCCATAACATCAAATTTCTTTTCAAGGGATTTAATCCATCCTTCACTCGCCACTGGGTTGGATGATCCCCTGAAAGCAGGATGCTGATTCCATATAAAATGTTCTACTATCGTCATGTTCCATTGTGGAAGCTCTATTTTTTCTCTTGAGTGGATTCCACATTTGATTATAGTCTATTTCAACTAATCCATTAATTCCACAATTGTTTTATTCCAATTCCTTCCCTTCAATGTTGCAGATTCCAAAAGATATCATCTTCTTGGTGCCTTCCTATATCAGCTTCCCTATTTCTTCTATGGAAACCCATTGAAAACAGACATATCATAGATTAAGAAACATTGTAATATTCAAATTATTTATCATTTGACCATAAAAATATGGAAAAAGAATTTATATTATTATATTAACAACATCATAACACATAAAGTTATCTAAACCATGCTCTAATACCAACTATAAGTACTTGTACATAAACATTACATAATCTAGTAAATTCTTTTAGTATACATTTTTTAACAATCAAAATGATCCTTTTATTTTATTTTTTTAGAAAATTATGACATAAAGACTACATATCAACCCAAAATCATGAAATGTTGATACTACTAAAATAGTGTCCATTTCTTCCATAACATTATATTTTTAATAGAAACATGAAATATTTTCATATAATGTCTTCATTACATTCATCTTGGCTTATCATTTTCTCTTAACCATCATTAAAACCTATGAAAACCATTTTAAAATGTTAGATGAGAACAAAAAACTCAATTAGGATTATAAAAATAAGGATAGAAACCATTATCACATGAATATGTATAAATGTATGATATACTTTTCACATAGATATACTTCTCACCTCTTATGTATCATATAGTTACTTTGTGAAAGTACGATATTTCCATAAAACATAAAAAAACATAAATGATACCATAAAGGTAAATATTGGAATCAATAACTTATTATTGTAACCCTAATGGAAAAGATATTATTTTTAACCCTTATGGAGACCTTACAATGTAACCCACAGGCCTACCTTATGATTTTACTCTTACAGCTACCTTATGGTGTAACCATCACAATTACACTTGGATTAACCAAATGGTTGACCTCAAACATAAATATACTCAATGAATTGGAGGGATATATAGGTCCCACCATTCATCATAAGCAATACACAAGAACCATTACATAATCATAAGAGAATAATATTTTCTTTAAAAAAACATTCCCCTTCAATTTTGTATGTTTAGAGAAAAATATATTTTTAAAGAAAAGTCCCTTAACATATCATATAATTGAAGTGAGAATTGATAAATACAATGGAAAATGTGTATAAAATGTAAATAAAAAGAATAAAACATAATATAATCAAAGTAAATTTCGCAACTAATCTCAGTACCACATAATTAATTAGTTAGAAGGTTAACCCTAATAATGGAAATTGGGTTATAAATTCCCTTTCCTCATGTTCTTTTTTATTAAAATGTGTTCAAAACTCATTTATAATCTTTTAAATAGTGATAATAATACATTATATAACCATATTACGATTTATAATTACTTATATTATTCTATTATAACATCTTTTATCCCATTAATTAATAATATTTTTTTATTTTCATTATTTCTGGTGCATTCATTTCGTAGTTTCCATGGTTGGTTCAATATGGATTTTCTTTTAGAATCGAAGAAAAAATACATAAGTTGAATGAAATGGTGATAATATGGTTCCATAAATTTAAATCATACAACATATCATTTTTTCTAATATTAGGATAAAACACTTGATAAAACATTAAAGCGAATTATTTACTTTATTTTGAGGGTTCTGTGATCATCACAAACATATGTCATTTTATTCATAATCATGTTTATATATTGGTTACAGAACATTAAATAACATATAATATGTATAATATAATATTATTTAACTATAATGATGGTTTTATAACCATCTCTGAACGCGATAATGAAAAATGAAATTGTATCATCCACGATGGTGGTAAATCGACACATCAAAGATGATGTCCTCCATTTTAGAACTAAAGAGATAGAAGATGAAATATGATTATAAATTTCAAAATAAACATGATAAATTTTTATTATACATAAGATAATAGAGTTTTCAAGCTACATGGATAAGGGGAGGTGAAGAGAGAATAGGAAAATAAAATGAATTGAACAGAAAATAAAATAAAATGAAAGAGGCTTTTACCGCTAAAATTTTCCTCCTTGAGAAAATTCATAAGGCCCTTAGTTTTGGACATTTGTAGAGACCATCATGTGATGGAAATTTTTAAGAGGCTTGGGATGTTAATTGGGTAAAAATTAAACAAGTTACAAGGATTTCAGGTGCGAGGAGTAGAGGTGGTGAGGGGTGATATTTCTAGTGGATGATAGGGGTATTGTCACACTATTATATTCATTAATTTATTATTTTCTCCCAAAAATATGAATAGATTTATAATTATGACTAAATATAATAAAATAATAAATTAGGAATACATATTATTATTCTTACATAAGCGATGTCCTGAGGAATAGTATATTTAACTTATAATTTATATATACGGTAAATTATCTTATTTTACTATACACTAAAAATACTAGTATTTTAGTAAAATCAGATAAATTCCAGCCAATCATTTTTCAATGTGAAGAATTAAAAAATGAACTTGATTTTAAGAAATAAAATTAAAAAATATGTCAATTTAATTTTAATTAAATTCATAATTTATTATAAAAATACCAATTTTAAAACTATAAATGATTTTATAATAGTTTGAAAAATAATTAATGTCTCAAAAAATTATCATATGACCATAAGAAAACAAAATATTTATTTATTAATCTATATTATGAGAGTATATATTCTTTTAAATCATTATATTAATTATAAAATTTTAATCATATATTTATAACATAAAAAGATAGAGACATAATTTATCATTTCAAAAAAAGTTATTTACATATTCCATGATATAAATATATCATCATTACACCTGAAAGATACCAAAATATTATTTATACTGTCCTGTGTGAGGTTACTATTATATTGGCTAGATTACTATTCCTAATGGTCATGTTACTATTCATAAGGTCACGTTATTATTCTATCAATATAAATATATTAATTTCTAAAAATACCACCTTTTTATTGTATGTTTACAATAAATTTAACAATTTAATTCTATGATGAAAAAAATTATTTTATAAGTACCTAGTTTTATAGTAAAACTCTTCTAATATCCTCTTATTCTAAAACAATGAATAGAAAATCATTTATAACGTGACAATTCAATATATTTGTTGTTAATGAGTATCTATTTTCCATTTCCACTTCACAGGATGATCATAAAAATGTTATTATGGTTAAAACATTATTAATTTGTATATTATATATTTTCTAATGTTTTGTAACTTATTTTTATACTTAATATTAAATAAATTGAAATTAGTTTGTGATGGTGGGGAAACCTACCAAAAACAAACCATACATTTATCATTAATGTTTGTTCTAATTGATTCTCCACATATTAGAAAACAAAATTATACATGGGAGAATTTAATATTCAGAAGTATATTCATACCATTTCATTTAATTTTAGTATTTTTTCATCTATTTCATAATAAGTCCCATAATTATACTAAAGGAAACCAAACATAAATCCATAAAACGAATTCTTCTGGAATGATAATTATATTTTTTATGGCACATTGAAATATTCGTATATGCAAATAATAAAATGGTAATAAATAAAATATATATTTAAAATGTTATAAATTGTGTAATTAATGAATCTAATCTGATTGTCTTGGAAATTAATAATATTTCTATAACTTTATCATACATTAGTTACGGGACATTATTTTCAAAATATCTTATTTTCAAGTTACAACTGTATTTATTAAAGAAATGTTTTTTTACTTATATGTTATAAGATTATTTTCCTAATTTAATGATGTCTTATTTATTTATGTTTCCCTTACAAGTATACAATATTATTTTCTTATAATATTTTTCCAATTATTAGTCTTGAACTTCTAAAAATGAATTGTAATTTGAAAATAAATTTTTTTTCCTCAAGAGTGGTTATTTTATAAAATATTTATGTTTTATGATCAAGTTATAGATCTTGGGAATTGGTATGATGATGATTGGTTCCATGATAAAATAACGGGTGGTGATCCTTGTATAACTCTCCATTATATCCGTTAATGGGATAGAGTGAAGAAATTAGGTTTCTCATAAAAGATTATGGTAATATACTATGTTAGAAATTCCATGCATAACTAGGATGGTTAATCATTGAATAGTTGGGAGAGATAAATTATATATAAGAGTAATATGTAAGTTAATCTATATGATACCTTTGTGATTTATCTTTCTTTTTTACTTTTTTACTAGAAACATATTATTTAATAAGGTAAGTGAAATAACACATGTTTTATGGTTTAAAATTACAAATTTGTGAAAATATTTTCATAGTTTTATAAGTATTCCTAGAATAATGGTTTCTTTCTTACTTGTGGTGCCCCAAATAGTGGTCTTGGGATCCTCCCTTGTTTTAAAATATTTTTAATAGTTTAAAAGTCTAGTAATGATAAATAATTTGTTAGGATGAAGGTATTGAAAATGTGTCTTGAAGAATATCCTACTTTAAATGGGCATCCTTTGTTGAAATAATGGATACAATATAGTATTGTCCACTTGTAGTAAATAGTTTTAATTTTTTAAGTGTTTATCCTAATTCATTAAATCTCTAACACTAAAAGATCATTGGAAATTAAAGAAGGGGAATTATATCCTAATTTTAATTTATTATATAATTTTTAAGGTCATTTACATACAATGATAATGAATAATTATTATTTTAACCCATGGGTTTTCTTCTTATATGAATGTAAATGATTTTATTCATCAGAAACTATGGAATCTCTTGGACTATGTCGTGAGGGAACAGATATTACTCAAATGGTTATGAAAATTAAAATTGGAATAATGTTAAATAAATACTAATTAATTAATTAACATATGCACAAATGTAAAAATGAAATAAATATGTTAATGAATCTATTCTTAAATACATGTATGTTTATTGGATATCTACTCCATAATGACGGATGACAGGTTTCCGAAAATTGATAGCTTTAGTTAAGCCGTTGACCATGTCAATTATTATAATTTGGTTATAAGTTATATTATATATTATATTTTATATTAATTAAATTGTTACCACACCCATTTTTTAGGGATACTAGCACTTAGTGGACTCTATGAGGTTTTATTCACCAATATCTTAGTTGCAAGATATGGATGGTTGACTACCTCCTCTATAATTTCTCTCTTCTCCTGGTAATATTTTCTCTGGGGATGTGACATGGTTAATTTCCCTATATATGTGTGTAGAGTGTTTTAATGGATTTTGGTTATGAAAAACAAAAATATATTAAGATATTGTATTTTAGGGTTTATTATTGGCATGACGTGCATGGGTTGGGATGGCTTGATGTACATTTCTTAATGTAATGGTAGTGAAGGCTTCAGATAAAATACTTAATGTATGATAAATGACATACAATCTTTGGTGAATCGTGGGGAAATAATCATTTTATATAGGGATATGTGTAATTGTATGTTGATATGATTTGATGCAAAAGATGCATTCTATGATAATTTAGTCAAACTCTTTATCAGATTTATTCTTTTAGAGAGATATGTCCCAAGACATACAATGTTGGGTTAGTGTGGAATAAATTTGGGGAAGTGTTATTAGTCAACCCTTATTTGGAACTATAATATATCATCTATCTTATGTATTGTATTTTTAGAGATATTTATCGTAGGGCTAAGAACATAGTGTAAATTTTTAGGTGACACGATTTCTAAACATGTTATTCAATGGAATTTAGTATCCTTTCCTTTTAGTTTTCATGAAAAGCTCGTGTGAGGATCCAACTGTGTATACAAATTATAATCATCATACATATACATAAATTTTTTTTAGGTTAGTAGGATAAGGTTTGAGATGTTCATGTATGTTATAAGCTTATGGTTTTTTTGGATCTATTTGGTCTTCATGGTTATTCTTGAGTTTATCTTTTGATACTTATATTTCAGTTTTCTATTGTTCAGTTGTACAACAATGCTTGTATATACCTCGGTTTTATTTTACCTTCATCATAATTGTTGATTTTATATTGTGTATTTTCCACCTATTATGCATTCTCTTTTATATTTAAATTCATCTCATTTGTATTCAGGAAGTCATTGTCATCATTCTCACATTACTAGCCTATGAGGGATACTTTTTGGGCGATGGAGTAGTGATAACGATTCAATATGATAAAAATATTTTTTAATATTCAATATATATATATAATATAAATTAATTGTAATGTAAATTTTTTTTAAAAAAATATTTTTTAAAAAATTTATCATATTAATGTAAATACATTTTTTCCTCTTTATTTCCTACTACAAACCATTATATTAATGTAAATATATATTATTTTATATATTTTAAAATAATTTTATTAATATCCTTCAATAATACTTATTAATTATATTTTCAATGAAAAATAAAATTACACATAATAAAACAATATTGTATATATATATATATTTATATTTATAATCAAATGATTTTTTCTTAATTTTTAATTTTTTTAATAAATTTATCAATTATTATTTCATTTTTACCTTAAATACAAATATATTTCATGAAAATTAATGTTTATTTATGAAAATTAAATATAATATAAATAAAATTACAATAATTTTATATATAAATATATTAATGTATGGCGATATAATTTTTTAAATATAAATGGATTTAAAATGTCCTTGGAAGTAATTAATTATTATTAATTAACGAACATATTTATACATCGTTTCCATAACATAGTTAGTATTGTTCATAACCATCAACCCAAATGTTTAGAGACAACCATCACACTTAATAACAACATTTCAATTGTATATCATGGTTTTTGAAGGTAAAAGTTTGATGTAAAAAAATTATCAAACACATCTAATTTATTTAACAAGAAATAAATTATAAAATCTTGGGGTGTTACATGTGTGCATGCATGTGTTTGTAGATAAATGTGTAAAAATATAATAATAAAATCAATGGTAAATATTTCCTTTATTGAAAATATCTTCGATATTCGAATCTGTTATAATTTTTTTATCTTGAATTATGATGTTATTATTTATGATACTTTCAAAAATTATATATCCAAACTCATCATTTAAAAACTACTGATAATAAATTTTCAGTTTTTCACATATTTTATTACTAAAAATCCTCTATTTATCAAATTTAAAAGTTGGATTTATCCGGTATAAAATTTAATAGTGTTTCTAATGTTGATAAAATATGGATGATTTTATCAATTAAAAGAACACTAATTAAATGTTCTTTTATCATTACTTTTTCGCACAATTAATGTGTCAACATTTAAGTGATTCTTTTAGTTCTCATAAAATTTACCATTTTTCATTGATAATTTATATCCATTATAGAATAAAAAATATATTTAATATATATCCTAGGCTAGATACAGATCCTCATGTAAACTCTTAGCATCCATATGGCCACCATGCATCTTTACTTTTATCGAATCACTATAAATCAAGATATTCAGAGTTAATTTCAAACAATTAATTTTTAAAACTCCCAACTATCCCATTGTAAGGGAGAACAATTTTTAGTAGACTATGCAATTTTTATTATAATATAATGAACTAGTTATATATATGTGTTATGTTTGTATTAATATATGTTTTTTATAATGTATTTTTTAACAATTTTTTCCCTTTGTTGAAGAATGGGCTTTTATGATTTTGTAAATTAAATTTCTTTTTATATAAATTAATAATGTTAAAATACTTTATGAATTTATATATAGTTAAATTTTTATAAATTGATATATTTTAATTTATAATTATATTTGGTTCTTTTAGGGTAGAATTACATTAAAACACACACACATAGGTTTGAGAGGCAAGCCATATTCCCCCAAGGGGATAGCTTACACATCAAGCGTTTCTTATTTATTGCATGATCCATAGGCCTAGTGGGAAACATCATAATCATGTAAATTATTATTCAAAGATAAAAATAAGAGTACATGGGAGCCAAGGCCTGCAAAGTCAGACAAAAGGGAAGAAACAGACTAAGGGGGTCTAAAATGGTGGAGACCGAGGACATCCCCTCTAATAATATTGACCCCTTCCCACTTCAAGATATTAATGTTATGTAAAACTAAAAACTAAGTTCCATGTATGCCCACATAATATAAATATTCCTCCACCTTGTTACCCTCCCACCAGGTTTGGGTTACCTTGATGTTGTCCCCAAAAATGTCAAGATATTTTCTAATGAAATAAAGAATCGACCAAGGAACCATAATGACACCATAAAGGGAATTATGCAATATAATTGAGTATGTTCATCTTCCATGATACCCAAACCCCTCTTCCTACATATATTAATACCTATGAGAATGGCCATGGATTCTTCTTATATGGAGGATCCCTGATCAATCCGGATATAGAAGTCCAAAGTTACAGACCAACTATTTTCACACACAACCCCTCCACCATGAATGAAACTTGAAATATAGGACCCATCACAGTTAAGCTTCAAGCCCAATAAATGGGGGATCCAATATAACCAGTTACCTAAATGTTGACCACTCCCCTGATAGAAAAGGTGAGGACCTCTAATGAACTGTTGTAAATACAGAGCCTCTCTCCAGTTACTTTATGACCTGAAAATGTCAATGAGAATATTTTTAACCCTAATGATAATCAGGAAACCATTCGAGGTAACCCTCTCATGAATCATCTTATTTCTCATTTTCCACAAACACCAGCACCCTACATGAAAAATCAAGGTGCGAGTAGTTTCGTCCATGCCTCCACATCACGACCCATTTTACCAATGGTTATGGATGGGATGATCATAGACAGTTAGAATATATATAGTAGTAAACTCACCAAAATAACCCCACACCTCATTCACCCACTCTCTCTTGAATAAAAGGTGGCCCAAGATTTCCTCCTTATACTCCATGAAACAGACACATCTACAAATAAATAAAATTCCAAAATGCTTAATGTTGTCATTTTTAGGAATATCGCTATTACTAATCCTCCGGGTAAGGAATTTGAACTTGGTTGGTATTTTATTGGAATAAAGGATATAATTCCATGCATCCCCATGAGCCTTCAGGGTAATGGTCTGACAATAGTCTCAAATCGTGAATATGCCAGATGGGGATGGAGTAAAAATGCACTTATCCAACTTAGGGGAAAACATGATGAGTTTTCATAGATCCTGTTGGCCCCTATTCAAAATGGACATGATAAACCCCAGGTACTAGTGGGAATCATTGAAGTAAATGATTATAGTACAGAAAAACGGACATTTAATGATCTCCCCATCCTATTTCTGCTGCCAGAATGAATCGTCACCTTTCCCAATGCTCCAATGAAAGTGACATCTAAGAGCATCAATAATTGTCCCAATATCAGGCTAGAGAGGACAAGAAAGGAAATTAGAAGAGAACTGATCCAAGAAAGAATATCCATTCCTTTATCTCCCCTATATGGTTCAGTTCTCTAGCTCCTCCCACAATAAATATTCATGCCTGTAGAGAAGGGTATCCTTTAGATAGTGAAAATTTGTCTAACCCTCGGTATCCTTCCAAGATATCAAGTTCTATAAAACCCAATGTCATTTCCCTATACTTTGGGATCCCATATTAAATTGGAAAGTATTCTATCAATATTTTTGATTAATCCTTTTGGATCCTTGATCAATGAGAGGGATTGAACCGAGGTGGAAAATAGCACACTATTCACCAATGTTATTCTACCTCCAATGGAAAAGTATACGTTATTATTGTTGAGGACCCGATCTATGATTCTGCTGATGAGATGATCAATGTCATTAATATGATTCCTTCTTAAGGATCGAGTGTCCCTAGATATTCCATAGTCTTGAATACCATAACATGGCCTGAAATCCCAGTGCAACATCATATCTACATCATCTTACTTGTGTCACATGGCCTACATCATTCATGTTTCACTGTTTTTCTACATCGTCCCTTCACTAGCACCTCTTTTCATCCTCATTTACGCCACCACCTACATATTATTGTAATAATACCTTCTCTCAACAAGGATTTATCCCAAGACCTCATGGGTGTCATGATGGAGTCATTACCACATTGTTACAGGCTTGTTGTAAATACATATATTTATATAAACTCATTATATATATTACAATTCATTAATATATATATATATATTTACATAAATTTTTATAGCATATTTCTATAAATATATTCCAATGTTGATATTCATATTTAACAAAGGTATAAAATATAATATATCTGTATTTATTTTCAAATTAATATTATATTCACAATAATTTTTTTCTTACTATATATAAATTTAATAATTTTTAGTTATATAAATTGTAAAAAAACAATTTATATTAATTTCTTATTCTATAATTGTCTATAATTTTAAATTTAAATTTTTATATAAAAACATTTTAGTGCACATAAATATTTATTTTTATATACAAAAAATTAAAATTATTTATAATATATATGTAATAATAATTATATAAACATATATACTTTTAAAAGAACAGAAAAATATAATTATTAATATAATGATATATATTCTAAAAAATTATATTTTGGAAAAAATATATATACGTTTATGTATGATATATATTTATTATGATTTCGTATATATCTACATTACTCATATTTAAAATTTTAGTAATATATATACGTCATTATAAATACATATATAATTATAAATAAGGACAACATTATTAATATATATGTATTTGTTTATATACATGTATTTATTTATTTATTTTTATATAATTCATAATAAAAAATAAAGTGGTATGAATATATAAATTATATTATGTATGTACCCTATCAATGGAAAAATAATAATAAATCGAAGACATTATCAATTGTTAAAAACAGACAAAATTTTATTCAATTTTCATCATTAAAGAACCACTTCAAAATGTATCTAAAAATCAGTATTCCTTTATTATTGATAAAATATTCCCTATTTTGGAACTAATAAATTGTTTCCCTTATTGTCTTTTTATAAATTATAAAGGGAAACAATATTTTGTCACTACTCTATAGTTTCTTAATTCATACATTCCATCGAGTCACATAAAAATATCTTTGGAATAAATATATATAAGTGACCACATAAAATATTTTTACAATACACTAATCTAATAAGATAAAAACATATAGATGACCCAAAAAATTTCCCAAAATATTGTTTTTATTTTTTTCAAAATATCTTTTTAGCCAATAATGTATATGATCATCAAATAATGGTTAATATATTCCTTATTTATCCAAACTCATTATCAATGAGTAAAAAAGTACCAAAATATTAGAAATCATATAGTTTTATAAAAAATAATTACACTATTGTAGGTGTCATATTTTTTTAAAAATAATATTCATTTAGATGCATGTAATATTAAATTGTTATTAAGTGTACTCTAATATAACATATACTTGGATAAATTTATTTAATAAATGAATAATGTATATTATTTTATGTTTTAAATTGTTAGAGGAAAAATATTTCATAACTAATATATTATTTGATTGATCATTTCAATTTTATTATTTTACCACTCTAATTTATTCTCCATTGATATTTTGGAAAAAATATCTCTAGTTTTTCATTATTCTTCTCATATTTTTGGAAGTTTATTTCTCATCTTTTGTTGGTTTCACTGCATTACTGCCAGGGGCGTTTCATTGAGAAATAAACTTCCAAGTGACATGAAAAATTGACGAACTTGTTCTCTAAACCTCATCTAGAGAAAGACCATAAAATTTTCTAGAAATAAAACTCACAATAACACCACAGTACACACCAACTGAAGAATCACTTTCTCAAAAACAAACATATTTGATAGAATTGAATGGAACTATGTTGTTAAAAAATCGAACTAAACCATATCAAATATCACTAAATCAAACCAAATATAATCTATTTAAAAAAATTGTAAATATAAGTGATAATAATGAAACTAACAAAATTTGAATCAATATACTCCAAATTAAAACAAATGAAAGTGAACAAAACCATATGCACTTGAACTAAAGATACATAAAACGAATAGAATCATGTGATACAAAATCAATAAAAATATACCTAACCTAATCCAAATTAAACCAAATGTAAATTAAACTAATTAAATTGAATTATCCAAAATAAAACTAAAATGAATCATATGATCTTGAACCAGACCAAATGGAAGAGTCCCTAAGGATCCAACCTGAAGGTCTTTTATTCTTTATCAATCTATTCAATCCGTTGCATCTCATTTAGATAACACCCCATGTTAATTATATTCCATTAGACACGTTTTTCTAATTAAATACTTAACTGTAGAGGTATTTGGAACATTATTACTCATAGATACATTGAAACAATAACCTGGTTTTATATTTATATTATTTTGTTAAATATATAGTGTTTTTTGTCTTTTATATTATGATTCTAATATAAAATAGTATTATAGTTATTGTTTTATATAAAGATAAAAAAATTTATTTCCTTAAATGTTTTTTAAATTAAACTTCAATATTTTTTAATTCCATTAATTATATAACATATTAAATTTTTCTACATAATGGATAGAAGATGGATGAATCAAACTGATCGAATCTCAAGTGGATTTCAAAAAAATTTGGATATCATTCAATATTTATCATTTACCAATGCTTCAGATAGTGGTTATATAAACTACCCTTATAATAATTGTTTGGAAAGACCATGGTTGATTCTTCAAGATGTTAGCTACCATATAACCACATATGGGTTTCAAACATAATTTTATTTGTGATATCACAATACGGTGAAAATTCAGTCTCAAAATGATCATGATCTAAATGAGAGGATATGATTTGGGAATTTATTAGATGATAGACTCATGTTTATTAATCAACATTAGAAGTAAAGTATTTTGACCTAGTAAGGCATTGATATAAGAAAACATGATGTATGTAATGAAAATTTTGGTCTTGATAGGTTAAAAAAATAGAATGATGCTTCCCTGACTCTAGTATATGGACAATGTGGTAAAATGAAATAACAATAATTATTAATACACCATTTTCATGGTAAAACTATGTATGGGATTTCTAATATAGCCAATTATTACATTCATACATTTTTAAGGATTAAATTCTAGATTATGCATATATTCCACCAAACCATTATATTTTATTGATTTTATTTTAAAAGCATGTATTTTCAAAAAATAATTTACATGATTTCCCAAAATATTTCACCATATCGTGGGAGAAAACTGGTAAAAAAATTGATTCATTAAAATGTTCTCTTCCTGATGGAAGACAAAAGTAATGGAAAACCATCACCTAAGTTTCATAATGTAATCATGAATTTTCCACTGATCCCTAGATTCTAAAATCATTCATGTATAATAAAATATCAAAAAATAGGATGGAATGATACCAATTGAAAGAATAATATTAGTGAGTAGGTTGTCCCTATATATGGATTTTCATGGAAGAAATTTGATTCTTAATATCCATATTTCATTTATTTCATGCATAATGTGACATTGGGTCTATCATGTGATGATTTTAACTAGTTTGGGCAGAAGCTTACTTTGCAAAACACATGGATGATTTTAATACACATTTATAATTGTCCGCCATAGATGTTTATTAGAGAACCGCTAACATTCATGAGTATTCTCCTATATGGAAATTATAATCACAACAATGATATATATTTATACAATAAAATTTAATAAATTATTCGAAACATATTTTGAATTTGGGTTTGTAAAAATATGATGCATGTTTGAAAGACATATTTCATATATGCGTTGCACTTATATAGTCGATCAATGATGTTTATTCTTATCTAATGATGTTTTGATGCAGTATGAAGGGAAATTTATCATTTCATATTTATATAAAGAATAAATGATACATAATAATTAAATATAATTTTAGTTTTATATTTATGGGACATAGATGAATCTTTCCAATGAAAAATATTTATAGGAATAATTTTCTTTGATATTAGAATAACACAGAGACCCAAAATCTACATAAACGTATGTCTTGAAAAAATGTACTTACAAAAATGAAATATTTTAGTTTTACATTTGGGAGTGGTTAAATGAAATATATAAAGAGGAATAATGTTTCTTTTTGATGAAAACTGTTGAAATTAGAAGAAGATAAGTATCTTTTTAGTGTTTCCTTATCAGTCGACCAATTTATTATGTAATTTCTTGGATACAATTCCCAATGAAAATAATATATGTTAAATTTTTCTTTCAATTCATTTAAATATCAAGAGAAAAACAAATTATGATTTTTTGGTGGATTGGGGAATCTAACTAGAATTGCATCCTGTGTGCATCATTGAAGATTTATTGGAATTTCTCTATGGTTCTTATATGATGGCACGTACATAAAAAATCAACATCCAGAAGTATTAGAGGTTGTTAATGTTACTAAAGGATATTCAAGAAACATATCAAAATAGGTTAATATAAGTGAGTTTAAGTTGATATCTATGAAGACCCATGATTATCATATCTCTCTTCTTGAGTTGATTTCAACACAAATCATTTATCTTATTCCCAATAATGTAATGGTGCATATTACTCAGTTTTACCATTTTTTAGAGAAATTTATGCTATGTAGTTTTAATATTAATTCTTCCCATACATTTTTATATAGTCTCCATTAATTTTTTTGAGCTAGATAAAATATTTCATAGTTCATTTTTAACATGCATGTTGTATATAACTACCAATATTCCAACTAAAATAGTACTAGGAGTTCTCTTTTACATTTTTTTGAATGAATTCAACTGAAAGAAACATCTACACTTTGAATTCTTTTGTTTGAAATAGAAACAATATAGAAGGTTTCATCATAAAGGGTTACATTGGTCAAGAATGTATTGATTTATTTCTAATGTATTTTTCTGTTCTAAGTAAGCCACCGAATAGACCAATGGTAAATGTGGAATAACTATATGAGACAATTAAACCTAGGTTTACATCATTTCCCAAAATAGGAGAAATTCTCTGATCATATACATTGAAAAATTAATAATTAATGAGAGGGATATAGAACATCGTGCAATTTTCTTTTACTATAATTAATTATATGACTACCTCATGTATATAAATTTACTGTATTTATATTATATCATCTAATATAGTTTTAAATATTTGTTAAAGTATTTCTATATTTCAGTAGGTAAAATAAATTAATATTAAATAGAAAGAATCATTCTTTATATTTGAGAAGGTGAGAGAGTTTTCATAGAATATAGTTTTCCTATTGATTGAAATTTATATTAGCATGTATACTTTAATAAATTTATAAAAAAAAAATATTACTAATTTAAATATTAATTTCTATTTTAGGTATTTTGTTTTCCTCTTGAATTTATCTATAAGGAAATGAGATCATTATAATTTTATTCCTAATTCCATGGTTCAGGAATTCAAATCAATTGTGATCAATGGGTACCAATGTTTTATCATTGAATTAGAAATGAACATGAGAACAAAACATGATGGTGTTATAGTAATTTCCACAACATACTGTTAAGAAAATTCATCTGATATTAAAAATTAATATGAAAATGTATCACATTATGGAGTCAATGAAAAAATACTAATATTATATTACTAATCGCTTGGTATAGTATCCATGATAAAATGAATGTTGTTTGATTCATTGAAAAGGATAGTATCATTTATTGATGATTGTGGATTTTGAGTTATTGCATGACTGACACTATTTCTGTGGATGAACCATATGTATTGGTATCAATGGTGAACCATATTTTTATATAAAATATAATATTCTACCTGAATTTGGTGCCATTATTAGTGTAATCCCATCACATATTTTTCCTGACTATAGTGATGGAATTAACAACATCCCTTCTCCAATTGGCCCAATCCATTTATATCATATGATGACTCCCAATCATCAATTAATAGAGTTCTTTGTGTACTTGGACATGGGTTGGGAAATGTATAGAATCATCCATATTTGTAATTTTTTCTTTTGAATTATCTCAATATAGGTTGTTAAGGTTAGTACTATTCCAATTTATTTAATATTGATTTTGAAATATTTTTATCAAACTTAAACATCATGTAGATTTTCAATAATTATTGTTTTCCATATTAATTGAGTGGAATATTATAATATTGAATTGTCATGTATTCAAACTTCCAAATCAAAATAAACTAAAACAATAAAATTGTAACAAAAAACAAGATGAATTTAATTATATATAATAAAGTAATTAATATGAAATTCATAACCAATTAAAAAATGATCTACCCAAAAAAAGGAAATTTTATCTATCCCAAAATATAAATCAAATGACCAAAGAAAAAATTGAAAAAACTAACATAATCAATTCATAAAAATGACCAAAATGACCTACGAAAAATAAAAATTACCAAATGAACAATTAGTTGACCAGAATAAATCAAATCACCTAACCAAAATTGTATTGCATCGAATTTAATAAATAAGAGAACTATATCATACACCTACTAAACATGCTAATTTTAATGTATTAATTTTTCAATGACATTCCTTATGTTTTGAGAGTCTTACAACTAAATATTAAATCTTTTTCCTATATCAAAATGTATATTGTATTTTTTTACAATTGGTATTCCTTAATTAAGTCGTGTATCATATTATTTATTATTTTGATTATGTAGTAGTTGTAGATTTCTAATTAGTTCCATATTTGTTTTCAAATATAGGATGTGAAAAACATTGGGGAGATATGATAAAAAGGGGGACTAAAAAATATCACTGAACGAGAGAGATGGGAATCCCTCAATTTTTTCCAATTGTGAGTATTTTATTTAGAATATATATACCAATAACATATAATGTCATGTGATTAATTTTATTTTTAAATTTTAATCAGGATATAATACCAATGAGATAGTTGTTACCTAATATGATTAGTGTTTTCAGTTATCATGTTGATGGTATGAGGGGGGACTAGAGAGACGTTCTCCACTCGATGTACCTAATCACACCCCATCACTCCCATTTATATATCATCTACCACACCTTCTGATCTAGCTTTGTCATTAGAGACCCTCGATAAATCTAGGCCACCCATGATTTCACAAATATTTTCATTTGATCCTAATTTCCCATCTTTCCCTTATATAACAAAGGATCCTACTCCCCATACATATTAGGAAATTACACAATCATTTATTCCATATTCTTTCTTTCTATTTAAATACCCTCGAGATTCTACATTACAAATTCTTTGATACCTTCTCCAACACATTTTTATCCTCCATAGCCTAAAATAGGATGTACTCTATCTGTACATGTTGATGTTCCTTAAATATATGGGGATCCAGAAATACCCATTGATCATACTACATTAGGTATATTAATAGAACACTAGTAATTTTTTACCTTAATTTATTTTCATTATAAGATGTTTTGATATAATATTTTCTTTTTTATTTAATATATGGATATTATGAAAGGCGGTGTTGGTGTAAAAACATTTATGAAGTGTGTATGAACTGAACAAATATGGTGATTTAGTACAATAAGTATTACCCAATGATTGAAAAACATGGTGATAATGTTGGAGTTTCGTGGAAACACAATCCAAATACTCTAACAACATTCCTGTTAAGACATTATCCTAACGCAATCTTCAAAATGAAGTAAATGATAATGCTTGGTCAAAAATACAGGTAAATAAATTACTTGGAAAGAATGTTATATTATTATATAATTTACCTGAATTAATATTTCGGTGCTAGTTTTGTTTTGAGTTTCCTTATGGTGAAGTTATAGGGACAACACAACTCATGGAATCAGGTGATCAATGGATACCATACAAGGATGAGTTTTACAGTGGATGGAGTGATAGATTTGGTATGTATATAGAGGTCACACCAATCATGAATAAATTTATGGTATAATATAATTAAGAAATTATTCGTCATTGAACATTAACTAGGTTGAAGATATTAATCAAATTTGATGCTTTTTATTGAAAATGAATATTATTTTCAATAATACTTTTTTATTTTATTAAAAATTCATTTTTAGTAATCTCTATAATGAAATAAAAAAGGATCCTATGAAATACCTCCACAAATTAGGGCAGACTATGATTTCAAACCATGATATGAAGCATATATGACACTTGTTAAATAAAATTAGATAATTTAATTGGGACATTGTACATATATAAATACTTAAGATAGTCCAAATCATTATTTGAGTTTGAATCCACACAAAATTCATTAAATCAATCTTTATTATCAGGTTTCTTAAAACTATTATTTTATATTAATTACAATTGTTTATGAAAATTTCACTTACATAGAAAATCAATATAATACAATTAATTTCAAAGTAACATTTTATTGAAAAATGTGTCTCTAAAAATGGTTAGGTTTGTACATGGTATGAAGAAAAAGGATATCTAATCATAACATTTGAATTCACTAATATATAGAATTAATCCATCAAAATGGGTGTTATAACTCTCAAATTGTATGTTATGAAGTAATTCGACAACATCAATTGGGGTTTCATATTTAATTTGTATAGAACATATTGATTTGTTATCAGGATAATAATTTGGATGAAGACTTTGTTAGAATCTATCAAAAAATAAGTTGTGGTTATTTTTAATTTGGAGGTGTGCTTCATCTGTTCATTTGGTGTTCATTAGGTTGATCCCTTTTCATATATCACTTTTATCATTGTGGAACATTTCTTTAGTGGACATCTACTCGATATTTTGGATGTTGGTATGTTAATCACTTGACCAGCAAGAAGAGGCCAAAATGTACTATCCTAATTATTATTTTTAGATTACCTGATAAATTTTTTTATATAAAATATAAAAAATATATGTAATCCCTTAGTAGAAAATATGATCTTTATAGGGTAATTTCTAGATAGTATAATAGTTTTCCCAAATCCATGAATTTCTTTAGCATTCACATTAATAGTCATGAAAAGATCATTATAAAAAGTATAAAAATACTAATACAGGATTAATACCCTTCCAATAAATGGGTATTCTATTGTTTTGGGGAAATCCATAGGTTTCCTTCTTCAAATTTATCATTAATAACATTAAAAATCAGTTCGGTGGTTGGGAAGGAAATAATTTTTCTCTTGTGGGTATGATATCTCTCAGGAAATGAGGTGTCATTCCTATATTTTGTTAAAACTACATGGTGTATATATAGACCACAACACAAATTATGAGAATTATTATGATATTTAGGACTTTCATCTAGATTTTTATTATCTTTGAATGAAATTACATCACATTCCTATTAATAACCTGTTACAAACAAAACAGAGATATTGGCATGAGCATTAGGAATATGGGGTTGTTTAATGATGCATTTCAAGACCATTTTTTATAGACACTAATTTTTTATGTTAATTATACCAACCATTTTCTAAAATATATATTTATTAATAAGATAAAATCTAGTTAATCATATCTTATGTACTATGATTCCTTTATATTTATCAGAAGTTCATATTCTACAATTATGGGAGACACAAGATGGATTTCGTAATTGAAATACACCATATCATTATTTTATATTAAATGGATGGAGACTCCCCAAGTATATTTCTTTCTAGGATCTATTATATATCTTGTTTCTATGATCCGGGATATAATATTCACTTCCCATGATGAGATCCCCCACTCATAAAAATTGAGTGTCCATTCATTTTATTTTTCACCCATGAGTGATCTACTATTTTGGGATCCTTCCAGAAATTATTCCCACCTATAAAAATAGTTCTATAACCATTACATTTGAAATTATTTTGAAATTTTAGGTTTATAAATTTGTTTATAAAGTAATGGGTTTACACCCTCAAGGTGCACCATGCTTCAAATGGAATCACACGTTAGACGTTCCACAAACCATTATCTTTTCAAAAGAATATTTTTTTGTTGTGTATACATCTTTTTTAAAATGTTGGTTCACTCCAGTTAAATTTTTGTTCAATCATCCACTAATTAATAATTTTTCCCATTATTTATATTTTGTTTTAAACTTACTACATTTTGGTTACCATATTTCAAAGCATTTTTTATTGTTTTTATAACATACCTGACTCTGGGAAATTTAAAAACATTTGAATTCTGAATGCAGATAAAAAGTTATATAATGTATGGTTGAATATAAACAAATATAGGTCCAGGAATAAGTTTCTGAATTTTAATAATCCCCTGGTATAATTTTTCTCATTTATCGGGATGAAGAACTCTATATAGTAGACAATATCACTTCCAATTCTCTAATGTTTGATTATGTTTATCATCTATTATCATTTGATATTTAAACATATTAAAATTATATTCCTTATATATTAATAACAACATTTTATCTATATATTTTATATAAAATTAAAATACATTATATTTTCCATTGATGTAGGTGTAAGAAAAATCCCTTGAATGTGTTCTTTTTTCATTATAATTCAGCTACCATGTTTTTTTCAATAATATTTACAATTAATATCCATTTGAATATAAATATGAAAATAATTATTAGTAAGCTATTTTAAATTATGTTTTTATACATTCAGTTTAATTTCAAAGGGAGGCTTTTAATATTGAAGGAAGTGTACCACAAGAACTTTTTTTCCATGAGTAGAAATAAAAAACATGGAAGTGCAGTAAATGCAATGACAGAGTAACAAAATTTAAATTTTAACTTGTTGATTTAAAAATTTAAAAACTATTTTTTAAATCAATCATTCATTAATATTTGTATTAGTGTGATTTGGTGTCCCTTGATGATCAGTAAGTTGAAAAAATTGGGAAAAAAGTGCACTTACATCGGTATTTACGAGATGAGTACCCTAATAGAGTATGTTGTTGACCAGTGAAGAGTATTCTCCCAATGAGTTATTCTCACACTTCATTTTCTAGTTATAGTATCATCTATTTTAAAAAATACAATGAATGGGAATCAAAAGTTATAGATAATAAATAAGACACCAAAAAATTATTATATAGGCTCGCGAATAGAATAAAGGGTTTAACAATTAATTTATGAATATTGTGGATATTTTTCTTTCATCACATTCAGAAAATTCTATTGTGTCTTATGATTCATATATTAAGATGATGTGAATTTTATATTTTTTATCACTTATTATTCCCATTGGTGGAAAAGATGACAATGTTCATGGAGATGGCGATGGATATAGAAAGGATCACATTAGAGAAGTGGGAGAGAACGGTGGTGAGGATGATGATGAAGATAAGGCTAAGGATTAGGTCTATGATGAGGGAGAGGATAATGGTGATGATAACTTTGGTTTTATGGTACATATTGATCTTTTAAATTTTTACTGATATTTATGACATTTGATTTCTGATTATTTTTTATGAATTAATATATGGGATGTTTTGTATGTGCTTTATCACTGGTTGAATGCAGTAATTGGTTTATTATGTAATCATTATTTGTATATTTATTTCATTTATTTTTTGTAGGTTGTTTTATAGATGCGTTGATGGTTTTGATTCTAGTGATGGTGTTATCATTATTTTTTTCTATGATTCATTATTTTTTTGTTTTCTAGGTAGGGTGGGAGTGTTGAAAGCCTAGGATTTGGGGGTCTATACAAAAGATTTCAATACTGTTGGTATATACATAAACCAACAGTTCCTTCAAACCCATTGTTAAAGATGTTTCCCAAAAAATTTAGAACCATTGATATATATCTATACCAATAGTTTCCAGTTAACTATTAGATAAAAAACATTCTAATTACCCCTACACAAATGGTTTACTAAGAACTATTGGTACAGGTCTTTCCCATTATTCTAATAAACAATAGTTTGGAGAAATATTAGTATAGGCTATACAAAATTTTAACTATCCTAAAAATTAGTTTTGAACCAATTGTATAGCCTATAATTTTATTAGTTTTATATAATGTTTATTTTTTTATAGTTCTACTTTTATTTAACTAACTAGGTTCTAGGATATAAATCCATTATAATGAAACTTTTGTGACATTGGAGACTAGTTTTTAGGCTAGTTTATGGTGTGTTCAAACCAGGTGGGTCATTGTTTTAGGTTTATATAAGTATTTTTTGTTCTTTTTATCATGAAATAATTAATCAGTTTTTCATAAAATATATATATATGTGGTTTTTAATTTTTCATATGATTATGTTTGTGTGTGAATATGTATGTATGTATGTGTTATTGTATGTATGAATATATGTATTTATATAATTATGTTTGTATATGTGCATGTGTGAGTGTTTTCATGATTGTATGTTCCGATGTGTTCCTTTGTGTATTATTATTTGTATGTATATGGGTTTGTGTGAATGTGTGTATTTATTTATAGTTATTTCTATAATTTTTTCTTTGGGTGTTTGTGTTTGTGTCTATTTGTATTCATTTTGGTATGTGTCTAAGTGTGTATGTGTTGATGTGTGGATATGTTTATATGTTTATGTGTTTATGTGTGTCTGTTTGTATGTATATATCTATACATATATTTTTGTATTTCTATATGTATGTATATAAGTATGTTTTTTATATATATGTTTTTATATCATTTTATGTATTTATATATGTGTGTGTGTGTGTGGTTTTGTTTTCTGGTATGTATGTACTTAAGGATACATCATTTCATGCATTCATGGATGCATCCGGGTAGGGATTTGTGGATAAACGCATTGATGAATGCATTATTTAATGGGTTGGTATGTAAATTCACACATGAAATTAGTTGTATGAATATACACACACAAAAACATATTGTAATAATTTTCCTCAAGTCCTTGTCCCAAGAAACTAACATTCGAGAGGTGTCTTAGTGGCCCAACATCTTGGTGGTTTTCTGGATATAATACATTGTGATGTCAAATGAATGTGTAAATGAAATGGAAAGAATGAAGATTGATCCACACCAGATTTTATGTTTGTATGGGTAAAAGGAGAATTTGTTATAGTAGTTATTTTTTCAATAATATCATGATATATATTTGCATAATGGTTTAAATATAACTTCAATTTTTACAGAGTGTATAGAATATTCATTTTAGTGGGTTATTATTTTGTGATAATTTTTACATAGCATGACATGTTTATTATTGAATTATTCAAATGATAATTAATACATATAATATTCATAATTATTAGTTTTTTCACATGTAATATTAATGAAATGTACCTATATTATTTCAATTCTTATAATGGTTTTTGGTTGTCAATCAAATTAATCAAATTTATATCACAAATGTCAATAGTGATTTTTAACTATATTTATTTTCGATCAAAAAACATCCTTATCAAACCCATGTGCATATCAAATAATATAAATTTTCATCAATTATTATGTTTTGTTACATGGTATTTATTTTTTGGAAACTAATTAAATCTTCAATTTAACACATTATTCCTTAGGGGTTCGTTACTTTTCCCTATCACATTTCATATCATTCATTGTTATATCTCCATTTGATGTTGTGGATGATTATAATCTAGTTCATTTGAGAGATATTTGAAAAATTGTTATTATAGAATAAAATATAGGGAGAGTTAAATAATGATATTGATATGAGATCCTACCACATATCAACACATTATTCTTTACTAGTCAGTCCCTTAGTATTTCCCTAGTGGTGATCAAAGGAAGCATGTTTAACTCTATGGGAAAGACATGCATTGAATTAGGTGAAACACAGTCAGGACTTCAAAAAATGTTTAGTTTCAAAATCATGTGACCTCTCTAGTAGAAAATATTTGAATTAAACTAACATCTAATCTCATAAATATTATCCAAACGACCTATTATACTCAGTGTTATATTTTTATGCATTGGATTAGTTGTAGTGAATTAGTCAGAAAAATGAATTCTATTTTACTATAAATATGTACTAAAAAAATATTCAATTATCCTATTAGATCAGATGAATATATCTTCTTAATGATAACATATATTTTCATTTATCACTATAGTTTTGTATGATAGTAGGGGTTTACCTTAGGGGTGATATATCCTTATTTCATATTTTGGACCCTAGGTTGGACAATTGTGCATTCTTCATTTAATTAAATTAGAAAATATTTAATAATAAAATTATCAATCCACGATACCCTAAATTTCTATATAAATTCTTCTATATTTATCATCATTAGTGTTATCCATTTTTTTCATAGACCTAATAGTAGATCGAGATAGAGAGTGGGATAGGATCATTCTATAATGGTTGATAGCTTTAGGGAGAAGGATCCTATTAGTGATAACATTGATGAATGAATCCCATGAGGGAGATGATAAATTAAATTATAGTCCATTATTCCAAGAGCTAGGGATACATTCAAGGATTAATTACTCAATCATTGTGATAAATCATTAATGATTTTCTTATGATTATTTACCTTCATTGTTATTTTGAAAATTTTGGATTATCATATGTGATATTCTTCTACTTATTCCTTAATAATTAAATTCCATAAATCCTGAAATTAATTCACATGGTGATTTTCTATAGAGTTTCAATTTAAAAATTGTTTTATTTTTCCATTTATATGTTATCTCTAGTTCTTCTCCATTAGTGGTGTTCATCGAAAATGAATTTTCTAGTATTCAACACTCTCACTAGCCATTGTTCTATGATTTATGTTCCTAGTACATGTTTTTAATGTTCATCATTATCCATATCATGGGATAGTGGTTAGACATTTAGGATATCAAAATGTTGATGTGACGACATCCAACATTGACGATCTAGTTCTAGGCATGTTTCCAGGGAAAGGATATATCCATGCACCAGTATAAATATATGAGTATGAAGGATTGTGTTAATTCCCCATGAGAAGGTAGAAGATGGCATATTGAGTTCGTTGTGATAGTTATATACATTTCATTTTTTACAGGTCTATTCCCAATAATGTTATCTTGTTAGAACCAATTGATATACTATATAAGAATCATACTGAATGACATGACATATGATTATATTTTTAGAACTAGATGGGAGAATCCTAGAAACAATATAGTTTATTTTTTCAACAAATATTAAATTGTATTATTTATCAATGTGAACTATAAATTTTCATTTATATCTTTCTTCTATGTAGATATTTATGAATAGAGACTTTTCTAGGGTACACCTTGATTGGGACAAGTGGATCCTAAGAATAATCCTTCATGTGATGAGCCATATGTGTAGCCTAATCACATTACAATTCTGTTGGAATAATGAGTGCTAGCATGGATGATCTAATGATCGTATATCATTCATCTAGATTATTACAGAATCCCTTGGGATTGATAACAATATTTATCATAACATGAAATGTTGAAGGCAAAGTTATTGGAAGAATTTCTCTTGATCTTTCTAGGAATCCATAGATTTTTTCTTCATGGAAAAACTTCCCCACAATGCCGATTTTTTTATACAATGACCATAAATAAAAAAATATACACAATATATAAATAATATTACTAAGTATATACAGACAGACAATTGGGAATTAATAATTACACAGAGGCTATTAGCTAATCACTAAATCTTCAATGAGAATAACATGTAATCATATTACAATTTTTGTTTACTTTAACCCTGTATGAATCACTGGTAATATAAATATCAATGAATACATTAAACATTAAATAAATGGTAATTAGTATATCATTTACATTATTAGTAAATCAACTCATCTCCACTGCCTTTCTCAACATTCCTATTTATGTCAATAATAAATTTATTATTATTAAGTTAATAGATAAATATTAAATTTACAGTGTTTTGAATAATAATGATAATCATTTTCCTATAGAAAATATTTAATTAATTAATTAATATTATTTATTAACATATGAATAGATTGAGAGATATAAAATATTCTATCAAATGGTCTCGTAAATAATAATTTATTTGGGTAATTAATGCTCGTGTAAATAGTGTTTGAATAAATGTTATCATAAAATAAATATTATATAATGTTCATAAGAATAATATAAATATATATATATATATTAAATAATGATAAAATTTTATGAATAATTAAGGATAAAAAAATATAGTGACCCTTTAGGTCTCTTCCAAAGTAGAATTAGTTGGCCTTTCTTAATGTTCAATATCATCATATATTAAATTGTAAAGGCACATATAGAGGAAAAAGTCTAACATTATAATGATTAAAAAATCATAAAATATATCAATGTGAAATATAATCCATTGGTCTCAATAACTCATAAAAACGGTTGTATTCTTGTTTTCTTAAAAATATTCTTGATTTATCTTTATTTATATATCTAAAATAAATTCAAAACACTATAAACATGGGTTTTATTTTAAATTTTTTATCCTAATAAAATGGAAGTGATATAAAATTCATTAAATATAGAAGGAAATATTAATTTACCATATTACACTTTAATAATATATCATACCTGATTTTCCAAACATTCCCTACATTATGTGAACATATTTCATCCTAGATTTTCTTAATACATCAATGTGCCTATGTTATTATGGTAATTAATATAATCATAGTGGATATGGATCATTACCTGGGTTATCATATTAGAATATCTAATGATAAAAAATCATATATAATTTTAGTAGTTTGATCTATCCATATAAAATCTAATTATAGATAATACAATGTGCTTATATCTTGAGATGAAATCTGATCCTCTTTTAAGAATCGTCCTGATAAAAAACAATACTGTTTTCCCCATTGTTGAATATTATTTTAAATATAAAATTATATTTAGTAATTTGTGAATAATCGCCTAGGATCACTTCATATAATGTAAGTTCATTATCCGTTTGATGAGCATGAGATCCTATGGTAATTATCAAATTAATTCTATATAGAAGGAAAATTAATATCTGATAGGATATTCATTAATATTGAATTTATTAATTTTGAATATATTTATTATAAAGTAACAAGGATTTGGTTCACGGAAACCATCTCCAATATACTCCCCCTATAACTAAATAGAACTACTAATCACATGACTTTTGTCAACTGACACATGGTATTCATGTTTTTCAAATATAATATTTTCATAAATATGTATTTTATTTTCATAAATTTGAAAACTATAAAAAAATTTAACCACACCACTATAATAAAAACCCATCAAGAGGTGGTACATAAACTTTACGTTCCCGGTATACTGATGTGACCTTGGCTCCATGGAATGATCCCCCACTACAGCATTATAACCACATAATGTGATAATATCTTTTCTATTAGGAACTACATTGATATCGTATATAGTGGTGCATACACAATATCCATTGATCCCTTTTTGATCAAAAATGAATATATTCTAACAAAGTTGATTGCAATCTTTATTATTATATTTAATTAATATCTATATAGAATCTAAAATATCCACATTAGGTTGAATTATTCATATAATATTATTTCATCCATGAAATATAAGGTGTATGATTACCCATACCTTACATTAATTGGAAATAATATACATGTTTCATTATGATATAATTCAAGAATCCCTATAGACCTTTCAATATTTACATAAAATGGACCATTGGTATTTATTTTAAAAAAAATGTCACCCATATTAAAATTAGTTTTCAATCAAATGATGCTAAATAAAAAATTGTAAAAAATATGTGAATTATTTATTACACAAACCAAACTAGGGATTCCATAGTTGGGTATGATATGATTCATGTGAACAAGATTCATTATCGACTAACGTTTCTTTTTAAATAATAAAACATAATGACCATTTTTGAGATTTCCCATTAGAAGCAATTTTTATTCCAAAAAATGAAATTGAAAACATCAATATTAACCTAGTAAACATATATATATATATATATTAATTTATTTCATAAAAATAGTTTCTAAATACTAATATCAATCATTTTTTCAATGTGAGATGATAGTCTCCAATATTCATGACATCAATACTAATTCCATCAGTGGCCCATAGATCCAACTCACCTCTTACAAATCTTTGGAATCTATATGGATCATGTAATTGGTTAGAAAATTTATCAACTAACATTATCTATAATACAAAATTTGAGTATAGAAATACATTGATCATGATATTAGTGACACATGAAGAAACCAATTTCTAAATTTCAATAATACATTTCTTATTTAGTTACCCCCGCATAGAACACGCAAAATAGATTACATATTCCCCACACTAATTTCTCATGAAATTCATAATATTTTATATTAATTATAACGGATATTTATAATTGGTTTTAATATTGGATACTTTTTTATTAAACATTTATCATTTTTCCCATATTATTAAAATTTTCCTCTTGATTCACATCCTTATCATCCATATGAGTGATTGTCAATATTTTTTTTAGTTCCTTCTCATTGAATCCCATATAAAAAATCAAAAAAGTGGTAAAACCCATTATTGAGTGATATATTTATGGAATCGATGTGTAATTAATTTGGTATCCTAATCCCAAGATTAAATTATCACTCAATTTTTCTAGTCAACATGGATATGTTTTCAATATCATTCATAACCTCTCCATGATTGAAAAAAATATTTCCCTATAAAACTCAAACATTTCATTTACATCCATATTTTAATAAATATCATGATGATTGTGAAACATAGTGTATGAATCCATGTTTATATGTGAATTATTTTTTACACCATAATATAACAAGAATATAAAACATTATATATAGATATAATTATATAAGTGAAAAATATAGAAGTAGACATCTTTATCACTCAAATCCTTAGAATATAGATTATGAATTGGGTACTCCAACATATAACAATTTAATATGAGTTGTTTTATAATTCCCAATATCTTATACCAATGATCAGTGAAACAATAAATTATGTGGTAATATTTTTCTTCTATAGTTCTACATGATATCAAGATCGAATTATTTTCCATTATAATTAAAAATAATAATTAAAAAAATTATTACATTATTTCATAGACAAAATAAATTGTACGAAACTAATTTTATTTTCATTTTTCTCCCAATATGAGAGGAAATAAATTTTTTTATTAATCATATACTATTTCATATTATCAAAATAACCATTATCATTAGACCTGGAATATAATTTTATATTGACATTCTAAAGGATAGGATCTATATTTCCCTTTCCATAACCAAGTGGATGGTCTACTAAATTAGTTGTCATTTTTCTGGTAGGAAGTTAATTCAAATATATACTTACATGTTTTATATTCTCTAAATAAACTCTCAAATGAAAAAATGAACCAAATTTCCTCATCACATAATTCCAAAATATTTCAAGTATACATAAATCTATTTGCTTGATCTATAAATGGTTATGTAAACACAATTATTCCATAAGTAAAGCCTGAAAAAATTTAGTGTCTTAATGTGGGACAGACAAATACTTAGTTCTATGGTTGTATCGTTAAATTTTGTTTTCAATGTTTAAATAACATAATATTTTGTTTGAGTTATTTTTTTATTTCTACATTAAATTTCATATAGTATAAATTTGAGACATTGTTAATGTTATTTTGATTTTATCAAATTTATTCACCATATGATGATAAGATATTATATTGATAATAATATTATATTATAATATCCAGTATTTATTAACACTTTATTTAGTTTATGTGATATCATTTAAAATCATAAAATGATTAATATATAGAAACAAATAAATACTTATCCACTTAGTAGATAAAAATAAATAATGTGTCTTAATCATGATATTTATAATTATTGATAATTTTATTAGAAAATCACTATATCTAAAACCCTAGGGGAAAAGCTCTCTAACCCATACATAGATAATGCTACAATATATGGCCATTGATATTTTTATCTTATTTCTTGTTTTCACCTTATACCAGGTCTTAAACAAACTAATATCCATGAGTATCAATCAGTTAAATGTTTTTTGGTTGTGAATTTGAGGGAAGCTAGAGGAATATGAAACATGAACAAAAAAGACCCATAATTCCAACATAATATAGGTGATGGATGAGTCATAGGTGATCTTATATAATTTTGTAAAATAGTATTCTATATAAAAACCCCAGTAAATTTTTTTGTTATGATACATTTCATATCTCTCAATTAATAGTGATACATATATTATGAAATAACAATTAACAGTCTATTTAATTGATTAATTAATTATAAAATTTATTAATCTGATTTGTTTTGTTGAAATATAAGATACTCATAAAATAAAATTAGTTTATTTAATTTTATATAAAATTGCATTTTTACACAACTTTTACATGGAGGAAACACATATATTACCCAAATGAATATCCCAAATCATTTTCTGATCTTGTATTGTTTAGTAAAAAGGGATGTAACATGAGTAACATCAAACTTGTTTGCACAATACATTATCATGTGTTTAACCTATGAGCCATCTTCTACATTGTAAACTAGATTCCAATACAATGTGTGTTCTATGAACACGTGAAATTCCAATAAAATTTACATGGAGTTAATTTTGAATATAACAATCTATATAACCCTATCACATTGTGTGTACAACTTCTATATAGTATATTATATGTCTTTGTTGGTGTAAATTTATATAATTTAGTGTTGTTAATGTTACGTACAACTATATCTGGAATGTTATTTACATAAATGACTAATTTTTACATTCAATGTATATATGTTACACAATATATAACTCCACTACTATAGAGGAACTATCCTTTTACACATATCATTACATGATTTTATTCATAATTAACCATCAAATACAACCAAGGATCATAAATCTTAATGTCTTTGACTGATCAGGTACAAAATTTGATTAAATGAAACCAAAAAAAAATTAATTAATCCCCATATTGAGATTTTATGTTCAATTTTGCTCTTAAATATGTATAGGATAACCTGGATAATACATGAACAACAGGGATAAGCTAAAAAGACCAGTATGGGAATAAGAATAGGAATAAAACATATCCCATGGGATAGAAGGCATAAAATGATGACTTAAAAGGCAGGGAACATGAATAAACATAAAGAAGAAAAACATGTGTGTCATGGGAACATATAATCATAACAATAAAAAAATGGCATAAAAATATAAAATTACATCAACATGAGTCATGGATAACTGCCAAGACTATTTTACATGGTTGAAAAATTCCCATAAAGGTATCAGGTTCACTCCATTTCCCAACATGATATCTCATGAGACTAAATATTAAAAAATTAATTAGAGTGACATCTAGGTGGACCCATCATATCATGTTCATGACTATGTGTTAAAAATGAACTATCAAACCTAATCATAAGGGTTAACCATGGAATGAACTGGGAATTGTAATCAAGTCATGGAGCATAACAAATGGGAGTATCATATAAGATTTCACAAAAGAGTGTATTAAATTCATTAATGGTCATTAATAAGGTAAATTATAAATATGTCATGGTATATAATGTTCAATTTAAGTGGAAATTTGTAAAAAGTGTGTTGATGAAGCTTTAGAAATTATGCATTTTAGTGTAGTTTAAGGAAAATATTAAAAAGATTTTAAAATAAAAAAGCCATATTTGTTTCCATAAAACCAGGAATGAACAAATATCGTATTTCAGGATAAAAATATTGATTTTATAAAAATCATGGTTCCTTAAAATATATTATGTAGTGAACCAAAAAATGTGTATCAAATGAGGACAATCCCTTTAATTAGGCCTTCTTATTAGTAAGATTTGAGAACGGAACGTTTCTAAAACATGTATTTCCCCAAAAATGATGAATGATCATATATGGATACATGATCTTGTAAAATATAAATATAAATTAAAATAATTACATGAAAATAAATAATCCTAACGTTGGGGTAAATAGATATAATGATTAACTCAAAGGAAAAAATGGAGGTTCAAGTAGAATCACTTACATTATGTCTGTAAGTGTTTTCACTTGATCTTAATGTCATGGATAAAAAGATAGATCCATTAATTAATTTATTTATAAAATTTTATAAATATGAATGATTTATTATAATTTTATTTATTTCATTTATGGCCTGTTTGATGAGTTATAAGAAACAATTTTATCGTTTGGGAGTTTTCGTTTCCTTGGTTTTCATTATTGGATTACTTTTATACAAGTTTGGAAAATCATATAAAATGATAATAGTTGTCCAAAATTGAAATTATATGTTCATAATGGACCTACATGATATTAAATTGTCTAATATAAACAAAATTATATGGTATGAGGATTAATCATTTGATAAATCATTACTGATGAACGTTATTTTATTTCGGTTATTTTTTTGTCCTTACAAACTACATTTGTTTTAATAATTAATGAAAAGTATAAACACTGGTTATAGAACATTTAATAAGTTTTAGTAAATATATTATATTTTTTACCATGAAAATGGTTTTATGACTAGCACTAAAGGTGGGAATCAAAATTGAAAACACATCGTCCTTGAATGTGATAAATCAACTCATCACGGATGATGTTTTCATTTTTTTTAAAGGAAATGGTAATAGAAATGATGATGATTTATTCCATTAACAAAAAAAATTAAAATATATAAAAAATATTATAGTTTTAATTTCACTCGGATAATGGGAGGTGATGAGAAAAATGAAATGAAATTAAATTGAAAAAAATGTAAAAGAAAAAGAAACGAGGATTTTACCTCTTTAATTCTCTTAAATGAAAAACTCCTTGATGAACACGAGTTTGGTGTTTTATTGAGAAGAAATAAATATAAATTAGGGGGAGAAACTTTGTAACAGGATTGGGTCAAATTTGAGTAAGGATCAGAGCTTTAATGGTGTGATGAGAAGAGTTTGTGGGGTGGTATTTATATTAGAAGAGATATGAGTTTTCATATTATTTTATTCATTAGTTTATTATATTTACTCAACACTATGATTATTTTAAAATTTTAAACTAAATATATTAAAATAATTAGGGAGAGTTATAGTGTATGGGATTAAATCATCCATACATAATATAGGACTTAAATTTTTTGTATTTATTAAATACCATAAATTACAATATTTCACTATTCAAAAAAAAACATCATTTCTAAAAAAGTCCAAAAAAATCTCAAAAAATCATTTTTTTTATGTGTATAATCCAAAAAATAACTACATTATATGAAAATAATTTTATAAATATGAATATTTTAATTATTAATTATATTCTTCATTTACCTATAAAATGCATTTTAAAAAAATATAACTAAATTTATAAAACATTGAAAAATTAATTACAGTGTCATAAAATTATATGAAAATTAAAATGAGAAATATATATAAATTCATTAATCTATTTAATAGAAATAAGTTTTTTTTAAATCATTATATTAATTATAACATAGGAAAAACAAATTTCTGTTTTATAAAAAATATCATCACATAATTAATAATTTCTAAAACATTTATTTACTTAACTGTGCTATAATTGTATCATATTACAATTTATAAGATGCAAAAAAAATTATTTATACTTTTATATGTGATTTTAATATTCTATTTAAAGGTTTAATATTCCTAATTGTTAAATTACTATTCCAAATTTCAAGTTACTGTTCCATTGGTATAGGTTCCTTTACTTCTAGAAATACCTCTTATTTAGTTCATTCATAACATATAGAGTTTTTATTTTATTATCTATGTGATTTAATGTGATTTAAATTATATTTATTAGTTATGAGAAGAGACATTCCATTGATAGAATTATGGGTTATTACATACTTCCCCTTTAAAAAATTGTTCCCTCAAAAATAGTTTTACATACTATGGTGAAAAAACAATTAGGGTACTTATCCTTCATCGCTTTCTCTGGTTCCCATGTTGTCTCTTCATACAGATTGTTCCACTATAGTATTTTGATCATGTTAGTATTATTATTGTGTATAACATTATGACTATGATCCATGATCTCCATGTGATCCACCTCATAAGAAATACCATTGTACAACTGTACCACCTACGATGTTAGTACATGTGAGGGATCTGGTATGTACTTCCTTGGGAGGGATACATGTCTTACATTGTGTACTTGAGACATGGTTGGTTGATGTGATAATTGATAGGTCATGGATTCAACATGATCAAGAATCTTGGAAGGTCATATCTACCATGGACATAGATTTCCCTTCTTTCCTAAATCTCATGATCCACTTCCATGGAGATATATAGAGGAATACCATGTCCCCAACCATAAAATCGATGTCTCATCGATAATTTTATATGTAGATCATTGTTTTACATTGGAATTCCTTTCTAGTATAATTAATGGTTTTCACCGAATCCACCATTGCTTCAACCATTTCTGATCCAAATATCTTATGTTCACTAACTTCATCCTAGAATATTGGTGATTTTCCACTTTTCCCATAAAGGGATTCATATGCTGCCATTTGGATGCTTGAGTAGAAATTGTTGTTGTATAAGAAATAGGATAGTGGTAGATATTTCTCCCATCATCATTTTTAATATATAGAACACACTCTCAACAAGTCTTCTAATGTATGAATAGTTCACTCAGATTGGAAATTAGGTTTAGGGTGATCGGTCATATTTATGTTCCACTCAGTGTTCATAGAGTTTTGATGAATTTTATTAAACATTAAAATGAATATTAGATCCTGATCAAATACAATCAATATTGGTACTCCATACAACCTTACCTAATCATTTATGTTTATCTCGGCTAGCTGTTATAGTGGGAACTCCTTGCAAATTACAATAAAGTTAGTTGTATTTGTATGATGATCCACAAGAACACATGTGGTATTTTTTCCTCTGGTGGTATTTTCAAGTCCATTAACAAAGTCCATGGTGATGTTTTGACATTTCCATGTTGGCATGGGTAATGGTTGCATCATCCCTTTAGATTTTATCCCTTTATCCTTCACTTACTAACATAAGAGGCACATTAATTTATATTCAACTATCTCATGTTTCATATTGTCCCATTAATAGTTCTCTTAGAGATCTTTTTACATATTTGTGCTCCTTGTGTGAATAAATAATATTGAGATATGTACATCATTCAAAAGCTTCTTCTTTATCTTTGGATGTGATGGTACATTCAGTTATGAGGAAAATATTATGACTCGTTCCTCATTAATTGTGAGCTCTAATAATTTCCACATTCTCATTGCTTCCACCTTCTTCTAAATTTCAACATCATTTCTATGAGAATCCATTATTTTCTACATGTGGGATGGTTGTGAAATCATTTTAGAAAGGATTGATGATGTATATTTGTTAATTATTCCCATTTACATCCATTGTAAATCTATGATTATTGGATCCTTTTAAATTCTCATCATTGATAATGTTATAGGATCCTTTCTACTTAAACAATCTGCAACCTTATTTTCCTTACGAGTATGGTAAGGGATTGAGAATTAATTATCCTTGATTAATTCTAACCATAATCATTGGAACATATTATGCTCATTTTTTGAGAGTATATATTTAAGAATCTTGTGATTATTATATATCTCACACTTCTCCCCATAGATATTGTGTCGACATATTTTGAACTCGAAGATCACAAATTCAAAATCTGGATCCTGGGTAGGATTGTTTTTCAAATGAATTTTCAACATGATTTAAGCATAGGATATCTCATAATCATTTTTCATCAGTACATAGCCAAATCCCTTCTTTGATGCATCGTACACCACAATGTGTTCCCCACTTATCAGTATTGTGAGAACTGGTGGAATGAGAAGCCTGTTTTTTAGGTATTTTAAGTAGTATTAACATTCGTTAGTCTAGAAACAATTCACTCACTTCTGAGTCAACCATGTTTACATAGTTTTTAAAAAATTTATATGTTTATCAAATGTTTTCTATAATAACATTCTAGAACAGGAAACTAGAGGTCTTCATTAGATATATTGTCCTAAGACACTCTTCAATATTGATTGTCTTGGAAGGTTCTACAAATATTCCTTTTATAGAGATAACATTCTCCAAGAATGATACTTCCTTCATACATAACTCGCATTTATTGTACATCGAATAATGTTTCTACCTTTGTAAAGTCTTGAACACAATATTAAAATTCTCCTCATGTTCCTCCTTTCCCTTTGAATATATTAGAATATCATCAATAAAATCTACAAAATATTTTTTGAGGTAATACCTAAATACTCTATTCATTTAATCCATGTATGTTATTAGATAATTAGTGATTCTGAAGGGAAAACTCTATGAACTCATAGTGTCCATAACATGTTCAAAAGTCAATCTTGGGAATATATTCCTTCCTCACCTTTAATTGGTGATATACCAATTGAAGGTCTGCCTTATAGAAATATTTTCTCTCACATATTTGATCAAACAAGTCATATATCCACGGTAGGGTATAAATGTTCATTATAATGATTTTATTATGCTCACTATGATCAATTCCTAGATGCATTGATCCATCCTTATTTTTGAAAAAGAGGACTGGTGCACCCCATGGTGAAGCACTCAAGCACATAAAATATTTTTCTCGAAATTCTTGTAACTGATTCATCATTTATTAAATATGAATGGTATCCATTATATCATATGTCTTTGATATACTAAAATATCCTAGAATAAGTTCAATTTATAACTCAACATCGTGATCCAGAGGAGTCCCATGCAATTATTCAGGGAATGCATCAGTTTAGCCCCTCACAATAGAAATATCATTGAGAATGACTCTCTCATTTGTATCAATCATTTGAGATAGATACACTATCTCATAAGCCAATAATATCAACAATTCAGAAGATGAATCTAAAAGAGATTCATCTTCTTCCATACACATGTACAGGATTAGTGGATTCTTTGGGAATGGTAAGAGTAATCTCTCTTTCCTAATAGTTGATGTTCTATTTATATAAAGATATCAAATCCATGCCCAATATATAATAAAACTCCACCAAAGTATGTAAGGGAATATTTTTAGGGAGTTTCATTCTATAAAAAATAACTAGAAGGAGTTATATACTTTGGATGCAATAATTTCTCCAATTTTTGTTCCCACAAATAACTCTAACTCTCTATTTTGAGTTGGTGTTAGAATAGTTATACTAAAAATTCATTATATTAAAGAATGTGTTGAACTATAACAAAATAGTACATTATATATTATTAAATAAATAACCAGTGTACCTTTCACCACATCCGAATAGTACATTATCTATTATTAAATAAATAACCAGTGTACCTTTCACCACATCATTGTCTGACTCCACCTTAGTTGTAGTGATATCACATGCCTTCCTTTCTTCCCTAGAGGTTATTTTTGTTGATTTACTCCAACTATCCATGGTTTATGTAAATAGCATGAATAATACCCATGATCCTTGTAGATGAAATACTACACTCTATGACGAGTGTTGATCTAAATAGTCCATTATTCATCTATATTAGTGGGACTCTCCATATCAATTCGGAAATTATTATCCATATTCAACTATCTTCCACATATGAAGAATCTCTTGGTTCCCCATAATTAGTTTCAAGGATTCATCATCCCACAATTATACCTCATCAAATATTTTTTATTCATTACATAATGAGATTTATCTATTGATCCACTAATATTAAGATGAATTTTCATCTTTTTTTCATCAGGACCATGAGACCACTAATATTCTATAATATCCATTTCAACCATAAGGTATATATAAAATATCCTCCCAAATATCGATGTATTGAATTTCTAACACTTTTAATATACTTGTCCTTTTTCTACTAAAGGTGCCATCAACCATGCTTTTAGATTTCATGAGAAAGCAATAGGCATATCTTTCAAGCCTTATGAAGTTTTCCTAGTACTCTATAATAGGCACATCATTATTTTTCTCCAATCCATGTAACTCCCTTTACAATATAAGACATAGGGTTCATGGGAAATATTTTATGAAAAATGAATTCTTGAAATTTTTTCAAACCATGGAATCAATTGACTATTTGGACTTCATTTTCTTAATCAGTGTCTACAACTAATAAGAATCACCATCAAAACAATATAATTCCAGCCCAACATTCTCTTCATCTAATCACTTTATGATAGGGAATATCTTCTCAATAGAGTTAATCCGTTATACTATGTGGATGGGATCAGAGGATCCACTAAACGTGGAAGTTTTTACAGCATAAAGGATTCAACCATAACATTCCCTTTAATAGGATAAGGATGGAATTCCACATGATCAAAGTTATTATTCCTAAAATTATCCAGTTGAGAAAGTACTATCATTTAGGTTGAAAGACTCATTCACATCATATTTTCCATATATTTAGAGAAATATTTTCATTACCAATTTATTTTTGGCACTGATTGTCCTATGTCCATATATTAACTATGGAAAATAAAGTATAATTAGTGGGGCTTAAATACCTACCTAATAAGAATATAAAAACAATTGAACATATATGAATAAGCATGAAACTAAAAATTATATCTTAACATGTGATACCCTACATTTAAATATAGTTTATCCATTTTGATAGAATTATACCTAGGGTTTTTACTAAAGTTCTCTAGTCCTACTTTCCAATAATAACTAAAAATATCCCTAATACAAACTATAGAGACCATAGCCTTTTACACTTATCATGACATGATTTTAAGCATAATTATGTATCAAATACAACCTAATATTTTAATTTATAACATCTTTTTAAGATTGGTTTCATATTTTGAAAACATAAAAAACAAACTAAGATATTATTTTATTTAATCTCTAGAATGAGATCATAACATCCATTGAGATCATACTTCTACATTGGACAACCAAAGGAATACATGAAAACAAGTTATGATCTAAAAATACAAATAAGTGAATAATCATAGGTATAAAACCAAACACATTGGTTATAAGGAATAAAATCATAACAGAAAAGTAATGAAAATTGAATAATTATAAGGAAAGATAACATTTATAACTTTGGAAAGTATATACCAGAGAATACATAAATGATTAAACAACATAAATAATGACATAAAAATGAGTCAAGGCTAACTTCCAAGACTATATCACATAGTGTAAAATGTCCTCTAATGGAATTAGGTATAATCTCTATCCCAACCTGATTTCTCATAAGACAAAACATTACCCAATCCATTTGAATTATATCTAGTCATGCACATAATAACATATTCATGAATATGTGTTCTATATTCGGAATAGAATATAAACATAAGAGTTATCCATGGGAGGAAATGGGCATCATAATCATGTCATGGAGCATTAAAAAGGGGTTTATCACAATGGTGTCTCCGAAAGAGTATATTTAAAAAATTAATTGACCAAAATTAGATAAAATAGGAATAGATCCTAATAAATTATTTAAAATATAAGTGTCAAAAAGTAAAAATTTTGTTTAAGAAACTTTTGAAATGAAAAATTTTAGTGTTATTTAAGGAAAATATTAAAGGGAATTTAAAATAGAAATGGAATATTTATTTCCATAAATCGAGAAATTAACAAAGATAGTTTTTTAAAGATAAAATGGGTCATTTTTGGAAAATAATGGTGTCTTAAAAATGATTATGTAGGGCACCTGAAAATGGGTAAGGAATTGGGATGTTCCCTTCAATCGATCATGCTTATTAGGATGATTCGATAAAGGTACCATTTTAAATTATTTTTTCCTATAAAATAAGGATGATCAGATTTGGATACATGATTTTGGATCATGTAAAAATAATTTAAAAAAATAAAAAAAATAATCATTACATTGGGGGTAAAGAGAGAATAACAGTAACTTAAAGGAAAATTTGAGGTTCAGGTAGAATCTCTTACAATATGTGTTAAAGTGTTCTACACATTATTTCAATTTCATAGATAGTAAAATTAGATTCAATAATAAATTCATTAATTACATTTTCAACATGTATTTTATTTATTGTAACTTTACAATGTCTGTTTATGAACGTTTAGACGAGTTATAACAAACAATTTATTCATTCAGGGGCATTAATTAACTTGGGTTTCATGATCGGTTTCTTGAATATATGTATAGAAAATCATGTAAAATGATTATATTTGAACATAATTGAATTTAAATTTTATTAATAATCATACATAATAATAAATTTTCTTATATATCATTTTGGTTATATAGTATCAGGATGAATCATTATATAAAACTTTTGTGATTAATGATTTTTTTATTTTGGTGAATTTGTGCTAATTACAAACTACTTTTGTTTTATTAAGTAATACTATGTTCAAAAACTGGTTATATACGATTAAATAGTCTATAATATATATATTATAATAATTTTTAATCATAAAATGGTTATATGACCATCCTTAAAGGAGGTAATTGAAATTGAAAAAATTTCGTCCTTGAATAATATAATTGAAATTCAAAACTCGTCATCCTGGAATGTGATAAATGAAAACATCACAGACGATGTTTTGATTATTTTAAAAAAAATTAAAATGGATAATAAATTATGATGGTTTTTTAATTAACAAAACAAAATTAAATTATATAAATGTTACTAGATTTATCTTATCATTTGTATATGGGGATGTGAGGAGAAAATAAAGAAGAAAATAAATTGAAAAGAAATTAAATGAAATGGAAAGGGGTTTTTATATCATCAATTATCCTCCTTGAGAACCTCCTTGAGGATATTGAGGATTGAATATTAATTCTACCAAAGGATCCTATATGGGGTGGAGATACTTGGTATAATGATTGGTCAGAATTTTGACAGGTCTCATAAAATGGAAGGTGTGAGGAGAAGAGGTGGTGATTGTGGTATTTATATGGGATTAGAGGGGTATTTTATCATTATTTTTTTCATTAGATTTTTCCCTCAATATTATGAATGTTTTGGGAATTATAACTAAATATATTAACCTAATGATGGAGATTTTGATATCATGATAATATATTAGCCATACATCATCTATGACTAGAAAATATATTTATTTTCTAGATACCATTAATTACCATATTTCAATATTCAACAAAATATCACCAATTTTAGAAAAACCCAAAATATTATTCCTAACCATTTTTAAATTCTTCTAAATTAAAAAAAACATCCAATTTATGAAAATTGTTTTCTAAATAGGAGAAATTTATTTTTTAACTAGAATCATCATTTAGATCCAAAATATCTATTTTAAAATTATAAATGATTTTATAACACTTTGAAAAAAAAATTATGGTATCATAAAATTATCATTAAATAATATCAAAACAACATATAAATTTATGTGTCTATAATTGGTAAATAAATTTTCTTTTAAATCATTATATTAATTATAAAATCAAAAAAATAGGCTTTATAGAAAATATCATCACTTAATGAATAATTTCTAAAACATTCATTTAATTTTATTATGATATAATTTTATCGTATAGATATTTATTAGATTCCAAAATTTTATTTATAAATTCATAGTTGAGGTAACTATTATATTGTCTGATTTACTATTCAAAAGGGTCGCATTTCTATTCCAAAGGTCAAGTTTCAATTCCCTTAGTATATTATGATTAAATTATAGAAATACCTATTATTTAATTAATTTTTCATTTATAGATTTTTTATTTTCTTCTCTATGTGATTCTATGTGATTTATACTATGTTGACTAATTATAATAAGGTAATTTCTATTGATAGAATTCTGGGTTGTTAAAATTACATAAATATATCAACCAAACAAATAAGGATTCTATGTCACATATGAATGGGATAATAAAAATCACATATCCTTTAATACTAAAACAATTGTCTTAATAGATATATATCTATGTTGGATTGCATTCATTTTAAAGTAGTGTGTGAATTTATAATAAATCGTGAATATTAACAACATGACTACTACCTCGCATTGGAATTATATGACATGCACATCTCTAATATGAAGTGTGTTTCTAAAAAATATTCCATCAGGGTAGAAAATTCATGGTGCAAATTCCTATTGAGTATTGAACCCCTACAAGAAATTATTTTATTGTTGAAATTTAATTGGGGTGAGGAAGACCATGACTACAAAGTATGTAATTATGAAACATGTTGTGTATCCATATCATGTGGCATGGATCCTCTACACCTTAGTTGGTATCTCTATTTATTCTTAAAACTATTTTTAATTATTTGTTTTACATATAATAGTGAAAAAAACATATTATATCAACTTTATAGATTAAAAAAATTACAAAATTTGTAAAATAAAAATATAATTGATACAACTATCAATAAATAATTAAATAATTTAAAATTTTAATTTGAACGATATGATCTACATAATAATTACAGGCATAATTGAAGTTGGTTTGATCCACTCCCAACAATGGTTTATCCTTATAACTAAAAAATAATCAAAAAAAATATTATGGGGAACACCTTACATCCTGATTATAACTATAGAACAATAATAATGAATTTTTGAATCATGAAAAGATCATTCACTTAAAATTAGTATTTTATATTATTATAAAAAGATATGTAGATCAATGTTGTGTGGATTCATAATTGTTGATGTCGATCGATCAAAAAATTTACTAGTTTCACACTCATTCCATCAAGAGTATCCAACTAAGAATACCACTAATGTAGATCCACACATGCACATTGATGTTAGTGTGAAATCCATGAAATTATTAGTGATAGCACAGACAATATGACCATATTGTTCTATAAAAAATAATTACAACACAATTCCTATAATTCAGGATATTTTATCATGTCTCTAGATATTTATAGGGAGGATCATGGTGGATGAAGGTCCATCAGTCTTAAGAGAATACCATAGATATTCTATTACTGGAAGATATTTTTTTATTGATATTGAAATGAAAAATACATGGGACAAGCCCTTCAAGGAAGGTGAATGTGGTGAAGTACAAGGGAATCCCCTTGTACTACACTGATACACTCAACAGAAAGAGATTTGAGATTGGTATAAACCATAAGCACCTCATCCTGTCCACCCATGCAAGACAATGAGCCCACCGCAAAGTTTGCATCCTTCCAACTGTGATGAACCATCCTTCCATGATTGTTCCCTCACTAACATTGATGAATGAGATATGTAAACTCTCAAGGTATCTCCTGGAGACCCTGTAAATCCTTTATAAAGACTTCAATGTTCAATTCAATCTATGCTGATTGAAGTCCCCACCTCCTCTAAACCATCAATCCAGAGAGCAAGGCCCAAACCATTGCACCCATGGAGTTACCCAGACCATAGTAAGCACTAAAAGCGATGTTGACCGATCCCCAAGAGTCCCGAAGAACCCCACCGCCCCTTAAAACACCTTCCAGGTAACAGACATCAATTTTCATTTTCAAACCACTGTTCGGAGGTTTCCACCTAACCCAACATTTCTCCCCCTAATCTGTATGCATGGTCGATTGAGAATGTTTCATGTTGTGGCTGATTTGTTCCCTCCTTTCACAATAGAAGCCAACTCAACAATGAGGGATCATAACTGCATTTTCAAGAACAAAGGAGAGTGCTTGGATCCCTTCCAAACCTGGTTTTGCACCTCCCAAATGGTCTAGTATATGGACCCAAGGATGATAGTCCATGTTATGAACTCAATGGTTCTATTCATAGTATCTAGAAACCATGCTATCATGAGTTCATATATAGATCGATATTCATTATCAGTGTTTGGATGGAGAGTAAAAAATGACCATAGGTAGGAGGCCCATTGGATTTGAAAAAATAGATGAAGTGTCGACTCAGCCTTCGGACTCTCGCAATTGTAGCATCAAGAATCCATGGATATAACCTTATGTTGGATGTTCTCCTTTGTTGGAATAGACTTGTTTCTGGTCCTCCACAGCAAGAAACTCATTTTCTTTGGAATTTAATATCACCATGCTATTGGTTCCCACTCATCTGAGGTGTCTTCCATCAAATGTATCCTCCTATAATCTCGGACGTTGTACCTACCAGTACATGACCTAGTGAAGCAGCAGATATCAAGTCCATCACTCATAAAAATGTTTTCAAAAAAACTCATTTGATTGGGGTTTAGCGTCACATGGAATAACTTATACAATTCACTAGCTTCGCTAAAAGTAGTTATTAGAGAGGGACAACCTGAGTAAGCCAGTATTTCCCCAGACTAGTTAGTTTCCCAGAAGTTAACCTCCCCTCTACCGATGACCCATAGAGTGTAGCTGGACATAGTCTCAATATGGGAGAACATGAACCTAGCCAAACTAGATGCATTGTGAATACCAACCAATTCATGTCGTCCATATCATGCCTTGAAGTACCATTCCCACTGAGTCTCCCCTGTGATGATCTCCCAAGAAATCCAAGCTTGAATGACTAGAATGGTATCCTTGATGTCTCAGAGGCCTACACCCCCTTCGACTACTGGCCTAGCCAACCACTTCCAAGAAGCCTAGTGGCTACGTCCTTCCTGTTTTGCATCCCACATGAAGGAATTGAGAAATATCTCCATTTTTTCAACAGTTTCATTAGGTGTCTTGATGACATAGAAAACATGCATCGAGATAGATGATAACACTCTATTGATCATCATTACCCTCCCTATAAATGATTTAATTTTCCTCTACCAACTGACGATCCATCCTAGTATCCTCTCAATAATATCATCAATGTGGTGTTTTCTATGCGGCTGTAGGAGAACGACACCCCAAGGTAGATGATTGGGGGTTGTTACTGATGGAACCCAATGATTCCATTGATGTATCTACACTACCATCCTAGGAAATTGTCTGATATGAGGACATGGATTTTTGAGAGGTTAATACATTGGCTATTAATTCAACCATATCTTTACAGAATATCCATACGAAAGGATAGAGATATGTGTCTGTCATTCAAGAAAATCAAGACATCGTCTGCAAAAATCATATGAGAGATACTCTCCATTCTCCTCCTCCCATAGAATGGATTCAACTTACCCTACACAAAAATACAATTCAGGTTCCTGGATAGAGCGTCCTGAGAAAGAATAAAGAGACTTGGGGATAATAGATCCCCCTGATGAACACCCTGAACTGATTTAAAGAAGCCAAAACATTTCCCCATAAGATAGACAGATATCCAAGGAGAGGAATAACACCTGAAGCAGATGTCACAAAACATTTCCTGGAACCCAAAACTCCTCATATAATGAATTATAAAACTCTATTTGATATTCCCATAGGCCTTATTCATGTCAAGTTGGAAGATAACATTGGATCCCACTACAGGTCTGTGAATTCCACGCACAAGTTCACTAGTGATTCAAACCACCACATGAATGAAAAACCCTAAATAAACCAATGTTGCCCGGCTAAAACCAACTTGGCGATGAGACTGTTAAGTATCTTGGTGAGGAATATTTCCAGAATCTTATAGGATACGTTTTAGAGTCAAATAGCCCAGTATTGGTTAATGAAGGTTGGGTTCTTTTTCTTAGGGATGAGAACCACCCTAGAGGAGAAAATGCCCATGTTAAGGATCCTACCAACAAAGAAATAATGCACCGCCTCCCCCAATGGCGGACCAAACACCTCCCAAGAAGCAGTGTAAAAGGATGTCAGGAAACCATCTAGACGGGGTTCACTATATTGTGACATACTCAACACTGACTCTTTATCCTCATTATCCATTGGAAGGGTGGTAATAGAGTTTTTTTATGCCTCCCTCACATGTTGCGGGAGACAACTCAAGAAGTATTCACAACCCGAAGCATCCCTCACAAAGTTGTATAAGGCCCCCCATCAAAAGACCCTCAAAGGGTCCCAAATCCATTTTTCCAGTGACATCCACGTAAGAAGTGAAGGACCATCTCTGAGACTCATATTGATCCTCATGTTCCTCCTCTCCTTCATACATACATGAAAGAAGGAATTGTTATAGTCACCTTCCCATAACCATCATACACAAGAGCGATGTTTGTAGAATCTCTCTTTTTATAAATGTTTCTCGGTGAGGGTGTTCCGCTTGTCACATAGACTAATGAATGTGTTTTCATTCGAAAAAATCTGAAGAGATTCTTTTAACCTGTAACCCTTGGCTTGAATTTTGTTCACCCCATATGCAAAGTCTGATTGGCTAACCAGACAAATTCTAATGTCCTTCCAGAGGAGCTTTAGGTGGTTAGTGAATACTCTCCAGGACCTTCCTCCATCCTCATTTTTCGAGGACTCATTCAGAAGCGGCATTAAGGATGCATCCCGATGCCATGCATTGGAATAGTGTAATGTTGGACCTACCACTGCTACATGCCTAATTTCACCATGAAGTGGGGCATGATCCGAAAGTGAGCATGTTATATGGGTGACCAACTTTTTCAAGAAAAGATCCAACCATTGGTTATTTGCGAGGCATCTATCCAGACAACTCCATATGTTGTTTGTTCCCCTTTGATTGTTGAACCAGGTAAATTTAGTTACTGACAAACCCTAGTCCAGAAGACTTGAAATCTCCATAATGCCCTGGATGTCTTGAAAACCTCCATGATTATATACTGAGACATCTATTTTTTCTGATAAGCCCACAATAGATTTGAAATCACCACCAACAAACCATGTAAGCAATCATGGATTGAAAGGCCTCCAGGTGAAGCCATAACTCTATCCTCTCACAGGAAACAGTACTAGCGTAGATGAAGGAGAAGAGGATCTCAAACCCTCCATAGGAGATCTTCTTGTTGATACATTATGTCATGAGGCTCACAACCTCAACTAAAACATTATTCTTACATCATATACAGATATCGGAATGATTAGAGCCTCCATAAAAAGAACTCGAGAAACCCATTATTTGGCCAACCATGAGATTTTGTTAGGATTCTTCTTTGGTTCACGAATCACCACCATCGAAGAGTTATATTTCTTGACTTATGACGCAACAAAAGCATGATTGGATTCAGACCCTATGCCACGCACATTCTAGATGATATGAGAAGGCATCATAGTAATCTCTTTTAGGACTTAAGGCTCGATGAGAGTGAGAGAGGTGAAGGTGCAAATAATCCTATCTCCTTTACATTGGAGCAGGTGACTGATCCAGAGGTCCCAACATCACGGTTATCCAGTTTTGGAGAGATAAAAACATTCTTGAATGGGCAATCAAAATTCCCCAACTGTGGCCTCCTTCTGGTCGAGAGGAACCCCAGAGAGTTAGCCCCTAGATCTCCTTCCTCCAAGGAGATCAACAGTTGATGTTGGGGGGAAAGATGAGAATCCAGTAACTCTTTTTTCGGTACCTTTCAACATGAAACCCGTTTCTATAAACCCTTCCACAGAGAATGTATGTTTCCCCACCATGGATATTTGGAGACGCTCAAGAGATAAATGGGACAAGACACGAACCGGCGAAGGGGGAAAGAATGCTTTGGTAGGGCTCCACATAGAGTAAGAAACTCATACCTAAGGGTCCCGACAAGCCACGTCCTCCATGTGATGAGATTCAGAAGATGAAATCTGTCCTGGAAGGCAAGGAGACCAGACGATTAGGTTTTGTACGATCCAAGGAAGAAGTCAGCAAAGCACAGACCTTGTCAGAGGTGGGACCCCCACCCTTCGACACAGGTGCATGAGAACTATCAGAAGAATTTGAATTTGAAAGGGGCTTAACAATGGTAACATCTCCTGTCTATTTCCCCCTCAAGGTTGGTGGTTTCTGACCCAAATCATCTTGAAAACCCCGTCAGGAAGGACCCACTTCCGCCCATCGTCTGTGGCAGTTCGCCTCCAGGTGACCTTCCAAACTGCAAAGCATGCAAAACCTCGTAAGTTTTTGAATGATGATCCAATTATTGAAAATGAAACAGTCACTTGATTCTAGTAGGAACCTAGAGGGCATATTCACTACAAGGTCCTACTCCATGCAGATGTGAGGATTGCTTACTGCCTGAAGGCACTTGGTGTTATCATCTGCCTAAAGGAAAGAGCCAAGCAAGTCCCCCCCTTCCATTAGATTCGCTGGGTTGTGAAATGGAAGACGGAGACCTGGAAGGGATATCGAAACCGCATCACAAGAAGACACACGCCTGAAGTGACAATCCCAAGACGACCTCGTCATGGACAAGCGCTCCTATCCTCTCACATCTATGCCACCAAAAAATCCTCTCCGGTAGAAAGATTAATGCATAAGGACTCCCATGAAAACTTTGAATACCACCACAGGATGAAAAAGACCACATGAATCCACATATCTTCAGAAGAAGGCCAAAGAGGGTTTTTTGCATCCAAATCATGCCACAAGAGAAAGGTTGTGAAAGGATGCTACCTCCCGAATCTCCTGGGCCGAACGATCCACCACAGGAACCCCATCCACCTTCTCGGGGGATCTATGTTCCCCCTTAATCGGAGGAATGCTCGGCAGGCCCATTATTGCCATCAATGTCGATCCTCATGTGTGAGCCATAGAAGTCGCGCCACACAAATATCCTTGTAGAATTCCTTCAGAAGCACCCCATCCAATAAATAAAAACTTATTTATTTCAATGATATTTCATTATATCATTTTTCCTACTAGATAATAAATTCTTTATGACCACCTTCAACATTATTTCTAAAACCATGAATAAAAAATAAATCAATTTATAAATAAGTTAACATTACATTCATGGCCATTAAAATTGTATATATTTTAATATCCACATAACAAGATAAATATTTATGTAATACATTTTACATATAACCTTATATATAAGTCTAGGATTAATAAATATTATATTCATTTTTTTTATGAATAAACATTTATTCAAATTTTCAATTAAAAAATTAATAATGAATGAATAGATATGATTAGTAAATGAATATTATTACATAGATTTAAGAATAATATTTCCATAAAAATTTTTATTTAAATGAGACATAAAGAATAATAATGTTTGTGAGATTCTCAGGCTCCCCCAAGTGGTATTAGGTGGGATTTCATAAAATATAATATGAAAATCTTATATCATATAAAAGAACCCATATAATTTGAAATTAAATTCAAAATGATGATAAACAAACAATAATGTCACAACAAAATTTAATCCATTTAATCTATATCTCATCAAGTAGGTTTCATACATGTGTTATTAACATATATTCTTGATATGTAAATCTATAACTATTTGAAATGGACTCATCAAAAATCCAATTCCATATCATTTGGATAGACAGTCCAATTCCGATCAATGGTTTGATAAATCAAATTCTAGGAAATTATAATAGAGAAATTATTTATTTACATATATAGAAATATATTATCATTTTTTTGTACCTAATGCACTGTAAATCTCATTTTAATTTATCATCATGGTTCTGATTACTATATCAACAATCATAAGTCTTCATTTCATTTAATAATAATCTTAATGGTTAAAGATTATTATATACCTTCATTTAGATGGATATCTAGTGAAAATAATCATGAATAATTCCAAAAAATATGCATTTCCTCATAAGATCCCTTCATAGAGATATTTATGTGTGAAAATAATTATAAGTGGTCTCATAAAGTTAAATTCATCAATCACCTTAATTTCAATAGTCCTTGAATCCAATCATAGAATTTTCTTCAGACCAGAGTTCAATATTTTACAATATTTCATAGGAAATCAATGGTATCACCACAACATGAAACTATTTCATCCTTGCGATGTGATAAATATCCATTTATAATATACAAATCCATTTTACAAATATGAAAAAATATATAAATGATACAGTATTAAATAATATTATGAACACTAAATAAGAATATATGTAATCAAATAAATATAGGAATTTTTTATAGGGAACCAACTCTGATATACTTCTACTTGGACTAGTGCCAATTGATAATGACTATAACTATACAAGATATCACAGGATATTCATGATTATTTCAAGATAAGTATTATTTAAATGGGTATTATATGTTCACTTCTATATAAACACTATTTATCATGACCTCACCTATATCATAAAATCAATCAAGATGAGATACTTATGAGGTATTCTCGTGTTCTGATGAGGGCACATTTTCTACTTAAAAAGAGATAATTATATATTATTATCATAGTATAATTTTAGAATATTTTTACTATTAGGCATCACATTAAAATCCTAATCAAATAGTCATATCCTAAATAAATTTATGGAAGAAATAGAAGATAAAATTTAATCATACTTTACTAAAGATTTGATTAAAATATTTTTCATTGTGATCTTATAGCTCATATATTCTCCATTAAGGGTGAATTAATGTACCGATTGTCATTTTAGAACATCTTTATTTATGTGGAATCATGAATCTATATATCATATGAATATTATTTTATCATATCCTCCATTAACTAGGAACAAATTCCTAGTAAACATAATGTAATATTTAATATTATTCACTTCTATGTAATGGAAGCCCATTAGATCAACATGTTATAAGACTATTGCGCTCAATGATTCAAAAAAATCTATCCCGGTATAAAGCATATCATATATGAGTAAGATTTTATGAAATGAACATTGGATTGTTGTTATCCTATATATCACCACCTAATTTGGTGAATTTTTTTCAGAGAGGTAGATTTCCATGTGACATATGAATCAATATCCTTATGTACTCATCCATACTAAATTTACTTCATATATTTTCAATTTATGTACCTTTACGTAGTCCAAGAATCAATGTCATCTATCATGAGGTATTTTGATCCCCAATTATAAATGATTCTTCACCTATTTCTTTCATAATAATTCATGTGTTCAGTATCATATTAATAGACTCTAATATAGGTATATCATCTTCAAATACCATACCATATCCATATATACTACCTGGAAAATGATAAAACACCCATTAAAAAACTTGTAGACACAAATATTTTATTTTTTTTAATATGAAACAAAATTATGTTATTCGATAAGTAAATTGAATGTTAAAAAATATATATATTTTATTTAATCCATAAATAATTCATTTAAATTTCTTATCATTTTAGTGTCTTTTATATTTTCACACCATTCCGGTTATTTCATGTAGAAAACATCCTAATATTTCCCATTATGAAAAATTATTTCAATGTTCATATACCAAATATAATATTAATTTCAATCTAAAATATAGTGTAGAATTGATAGGGATATAATCATTTAATTGGTGAAATTTTTTTATCTTCATACTTTACTTGATTTTTTTTAACACATTAGTAGCCAAAAATTAATTATAAGTTCAAAATCATCACTTAATTTTAGTTTCATCGTGAATTCCAATTTCTTATCAAAAAACATTACATAAACTAGATGATATACCAAAATAAATATATCATTTTGGTTTGTGGAATAAATCAAAAAATGGTGTCCTATATTTATCAAATATAATCTAAGAAAAATAAAAATTCAATAAAAGTCAATGATTTATGATTAACTACTATTTATTACTCACCATCCACTATGAATGGGAAACAATAGAATTCAGGTTCTCTAGAACCTATTTTACTTCAACATAATAATTTTTTCTCAAAAATTGTAACCCACCAAGATTTTATGATATATTACTCTTTAAATAAATTAATTCCTTTGACATATTGTAGTAAAAATATCAACAAGTTTGAATGAACTATGATAAATAATTAAAATATTATTATGTGAACAGAATTTCCTAGCCAACAGAATGGAGGGAATGTAAATAATTATCCAAATTATGAATGAATGAATAAATAATATATTTAGTTATAATGAACTTATTAATTATTATGACAATATTAAATTGTTTTTAGTAAAACAGTGTTATGCTTAAATAATATGTTTTCATAACAAATGTTTTTTATAGCTTTTATATTGTGGATATTATATTTAATTTCTTATAATTTTAATGAATTACTTATAAAAAAATGATATCATTTTATAAATCATCATGTCTATATTAAAATTTTATTGTTTTTCATAATTTTCTATATTGATTTATTTTTAGGGAATAGTGTAAAATATTGAATTTTTTAAAACTCTCATTCCTTTCCATCAAAACGAATATTTATTAAAGTATAATTCTATTTTATATTTTATATTAATGTTATATAAAATAAATTTTATTGAAAATTTATTTTATTACTTTCATTTGGATAATAATTTTACATAATATTTCTATAAGCCATTTTTTGGCTTAGAAACAAATTTTTTCTGGAAATTTGTTTATCTTCAAATTTTAAAAGAAAATTATTAAATTAAATTTTTTACATTATATGAATTGAATTTGATAAAAATAATTCTTTAATTTCAATGTGCCTTTCAATTTTTTTAATAATTCTATTTTATTCTTCGACATCATGATTAGTATCAATTGTAAATTTTATCATTTTGGAAAAGTGTAAATCATGTAATTAGGGTTAAGAAGTTGTGTAATAAGGATTAAAATTATTTAAAATATAGGAAATAATTTAAATCTATAATTTTATGTAGTCCATAATCATCCAAATATCCTTTATATTTCCAATTTTTTCAATTAATCTTTTATTTTTTCGATTATAATATTGAAGTAAATGGTAACGTTAAAATTGTTTCTTCATTGTTATTAATATTTAGAAAAACAATTCCCTGTATAATGAAAAATTCTCTTCAATTATAAATATTTATTTTTAAGATTAACTTATTTCACTATATTTGTATTTTTTTTTCAATTTTAATTATGAAATAATTATAGTAAATTCATGCATATCATCGATATAGTGCATTTCTAAGAATTAGAGAAAACATTTAAATGATATAAAAAATATAAAAGTAATTTTTTTGGTGATTTATCATTTCCAATATAATTTATGGACAAATATATCATATTGTAAATGTTTTAATGTAGTATGTTTTTTGGCCTAGATGAAAGGGAACACTATAATCCTATATCAATGACCAGGAACAAATATGGGAAGACACCAATTTCATGGGGGTACTGATATAAATATATTGCGCAATGATGGATAGACAAGGTGGGATGATAATAATCAGGGTGGACTCTCACTATATAGGATGATGTAGGACTATATTGTTTTAATGGGATTAATGATAGTTTCCCGTGGTGATGGGCACTGACCATGGAAACAACTGTGTGGCATCAGTGGTGAGGAAGACAACTCATTGGTGTCTCTTACTCATCAACTCATATTAGTGGTGTTGAATATAGGTGGTTAATGGTGTGGGTATCCATTGTAGTTATGGTGAGTTGTGAAAAAAATTTATTTTTTAATTGTGGATCCTTAGTGTTGTCTTTTGTAGTTAGAGTGCGGACCATACGAAATAGGTTGCAGTCTATAATCACTGGTCTAGACAAGGAGTTCATATTATCAAGTCTTTCACCCGCATGTCTCACCATATTAGAATCACTGTAGTGTATTTCATATTCGATTATAATAAATAACCATGAAGGTGTAGTTTTTGGAAATTATATATAGTCATATTGTGTGGAAAGAGGCTTCAGAAAATCAGAAATAAATAATCTTGGATGGGGTTGTGTTTTGTATCTTATCCATGGGCCCATAAGCAATGTCAATGGACTTCTGACTATCAGAATTAAGTCCATGCAATCAGGTTCACTCTCAGTCCAAAAAAGTGGTGTTTTCCATTAATTAATAAAAACTAATTTAACATAGGCTTTGAAGGTTGTGTGAAATCATTATATTCTAATACACAATGTTTTTAATATATTTAATGTAAAATTAGATTAGTTATGGTGTAATTTCCCTTAATTATTAATTATGGAAATAATATTTTATAAAATAATTTGAAAAAAGTGAAAATGTTGAAATATGAAATGGGAGATATTATGTTGTCTAAAATTTCATCCAATTTCATTTTGTGATATAATTTTTACCATATATGTGATGGTATATCCCATTAATATTGAAATAGTGGTTGTCTCAGTTAAAGATAAAAACTGTGAACAATGTTATTAATAAAATAAATAGGGTTTAAAATTACATCTAATCCTATGAAAATTTGATTGGAATATAAAATAATTAAAATATCATCATTATCATTTATTCCAGGTCTTTTTGTAATAACTTGAACTAGAATGTGAAATTACTATATTTTAATATATTTTATAATTAAAAAATCACCCCTCCACTCACTTATATAAGGAAACCCCTTCTCCAAATTATTTACACAATAATGAGAAAAATATATTTACCATACCCTTACCTTTAATCTTACCCACATTCCAATCAATTTATTATTGGTTCTCAGCTTCATAAAAACAAATTCCAAAAATCCATTTGAATGAAGTAAAGTGAATTCTACAAATGAATAGAAATTACTCATTAAAACTTATTCAAATTTCGTTCATCTTTAATGTCCTATAACTATATTATAACAAAATTTTATTAATAAATAAAGTATAAAAAATAAACATATATGTATTTATGGTTATTATGAATCCATTTTCTATTGTTTTGTATCTTAAAAAAAATGTGAAACCTTCTCTTTTTTACATGTACTTCTAACCATCTCCACATATTAGTGTAATTCATTTATCATCATCACATTATTTGGATGGTTATAAAGATGGATATGGTTATTATATATGATATCTATTTCAAAAATACTCTTCTTAAATTAGTATTTCATCTCTAAATTTTTACCTTTTAATCTTCTGAAAAATGATAATGTCACTTGTGTGTGCATGTATTCTACCACCTCAACAAACTAATGTGATATGTTTCTTGTTTCCACATCAGATGGAGGGTAATAAAGAAATATATTATTAATATATATAATATAAAAATATAATTATTATTTATTATATGTAAAATATTACTTTACTATCTTTAATTCCATTTTTTGAAAAGTGAGAAAAGTGTACATCCATACATATTACCTACCATAATTATAAATGGTAGAATTAATTTTTGCATCATTATAAATTTTGAATGAATATATATATATATGTGTGTGTGTGTGTGTTAAATATTTATTAAATTCATATAGTAATATATAATTTGGATATGATAGTACCATAATCAATATACCAGAACTGTAACTACAAAACCAAATAATCATGAAATATGAAAAAAGTAACACCTAGAAACAAAGAATTTAAAGGAATTATTAATAAATGTTTATTTTTATGTTATAAATGGATCATATATGATATTATATATGTGTACATGGTTTTTTTATTTAATCATAATAAATATATATTTATTATAAACTAGGTTAAATTCATGTATGAGTAATGTCGAATTTGAGTTATGTGATTAATTCTCAATTTCTACTCTATTGCGATATATTTTATATTATGCACCTATTAAATATTATGTTTTCTATATACTAGAAAATGTTTTATTTAACATGAAGATATATTTATTTTAAATGATTAAAATTTTAATTCCACCATATGATTTCATGGTGTTATAGTTTAAAAGTTACTAAAGATGTATAAATATATATTTCAAGTTAAATATTATTGGAATTTTCCTTATTTGAATGGAAGATCATAATCCCTCACTCATTAACCCCAAATAGTTTCTTATCCAATGGTGATTTAAGTTGTTTCCATATTTTATTATGATTATTTAACTATTTAGTACTTCAATATATAAATATAATATTTATAACAAAATATAATCATATATTCTTTTATAATGTTTATTTTTATACAATGATCAGATTTTTCAAATTTTCCTCCCAAGTGTTATTTTTATTAAATAAAATGATTTATTGATGAAATTTTATGTTAACTATTAATTTTTACAGTGTTTTAAAAAATCATTTATGTTTTAATGGTTGAATTACTTACTAATTTTATAATTTAAACATATTTTTACTTTTAGTGTATATGCTGTTAATGGAAATTCCATACATTTTCAGAGTTTTTTTGTAACTGGAAAAAATAACATGATTTAAATTATTTGTATGTAATTTCTATATATAGTTATTTTTTATGAATTTTATTTTATTGACTACGGAAATTTTGATATTTCATTTTAATTATTCAATAAAAATATTTTTTTAAATGGAATATTATTAATGAGTTAAAATAATCACTCAATATATGATAAATAATTTTGAAATGTATATATTAGTGGTATCCAATTATCGATGTCCCATCGATCCATCAGCATCTCTCATGTGACAAGCTAGTTGGATAGCCTTATAAATTTTTTTTATTAGGTTAAACATTTCCATTGATAAAACAATATTGTAAAAATGATTTGAAAATAAATATATCACAATGACAAAGGTCAATATTTCAAATATTATGTATTTACTTCATTCAAAATTAATATATAATTATCCATGAGATTACATCATTAATTTTATCTAGGATTAAATTTTGTGATCATGTTATTTATTAAATGGAATGCATTTTTAAATTATTTACAGTGCCCAATTGATTATACCATGTTTTCTGGTATTGGATTCCACTCTATGTAACCCATACTAACCATATGAGACACACTTTATTTCATTTTATTTCCCGGTATTAGAGGAAATATATTATGAATAATATCAAGTATATGACAATTTTTCTTGTGTTATATAATATATATTTACAATGTAATATGGAAATAATTTATATATCAGGTTCTTCTTGAATGATAAAATTATCATCCTCATGTGGTGACATCCCTTGAAACATATGCCAATGTAAAAAAGAGTTCAGTGGATTTATTTTACTACATTTAGAGTTTATAAAATAGGATCCGCTTTCATAGTGATTCATAGAATCTATTCATGGAAAGAAACTTATATATCATGCTCCTCAACCATATCAATGTCTATATTATTCCTACCATTTATTATTGATATGTTATTGAAGGGTCCTGAAAAATCCACAAAGGATAATGAAAATCCCCTTTAATCCAAGGGAGATTCTACCCAATTTACCCCCAAAGAATTGGGGAATAGTGTGGAGAATACTCAAAGGATGGAACAAGATGAACCGGTCCGTATACTGGTCCAATGATAACGGTATGTGGTCGGTTCTGTGAAGCACCCCCCCTCCTCGGACTACTTTCATTCACGGAACAGAGGCTGGGATCCTCCTCGGGTGTGAATCCAGACGAGCTCCAGGCATGTCCACTATCCTGAACCGCCCATGCCTCAATCCGCGTCAACCGGCATGGACCGCATCCACTGTCGTTCTCGAAATGAAGGCAGAACCCTGAGCAGTCGCGAAGCACTCCCTAAGCTAGTTTGCTTCATGGGGGATGTGCGTTCAATGCCCCCCCCCCTCGCGAGTTGTGGATTGACCAAGTCATCTATAAACCGGGTTTCTAATTATGGGCCTCCACAAAAGGCACCGCATGACCACAGATACATCTCTTTCCCCACTCTATAAAAGGTGATAGAGGGGGAAGAGAAAGGGGGAGATCGATCAGATTCGGGTGGACAGATTTTGAATGAAGGAGCTTAGGATTTCGAAATCAAAAAAGTTGCAGTTCTCGAACCGTAACAGGTATGATACTAGAAATGTAATAATAAGGAAAGGAAAATGCATAAAAACTTGGTGTACCATGAACTAAAAATAACAAAGAAAAGAATTCCACGAACCATAGCCCCTCTGCGGATGCACTCCCTGCAGACAAGGGAGTTTATGACCCTTTTCGGATCTGTCGTACTGCGTAAAACCCCCCTACGCGGGCAAAGCCCTGACCAATGAACCTCTGACTGACATCGCCCTTGGTCGTCGCTACTCGTGTGGACCCCTCCACATACCAAACTAGTACGTAGGCCAAACCCAAAGCTGCAAACCACCCTCATTCGAGGGATTCCCATCAGTCCGTGGACCACCCTGGTTTGTGGAAGACCTCTCCAGCCACGTAGCACCCCCCTACGCGAAGGGAGCCACTCCTCATACACCCGTGTGGCCTACCAAATCCTTCGGATTTCCCATTCTCCAATCCTGATAAAATACTTCCAATACGGCATGATCATTCGTAACCCCCTCATTGGCCCATTCATCGGCCCCGATCTGAGGCCTCCACTAAAGCCACTGATCCCGTGTCATGTAACCATTAGGCGCATCAGCGGGCCGTTTTGAGTTCACATGTGCATGGTAAGAGAGGGTGGAGGGGTTTCTCCGGCCCTTGAGTGGATTCTCGAAGCATTCATGGGTTCACATTCCCATGGTAATGCGGAGTCCGAGCCCGGGAATCCCCTTTCGTCCCCTCCACTTGTTAGGACTAGGGAACTTCACCCCTCTCCTTGGAGTGGCGGACTACCCATTAGAAAGAAGCACCAATTCACCTCCGTACTTCCCCACGACCATAGACTAGGAAGGGCATAGTGGGGAAGGGTGTTTCTCCATTATCCTTTGGGTCCAAGTCCCTTTCCCAGTGGGCTTTATCACTATGGGAGTCCATCTCGGAGTAAGCACCGACCTTCAGGCTGAACCATGCATCAGCCCAACTCAGGTTCCCACGGACGCAACTTTCGTTACATGATTGTCTGGTCTCTAATGCCTCTTGTTTCTCACATCAATAATGACTCACGTGGGCTTAGAGTAAGCATCGACCCTGACATCGTCTCTTGGGTTGCCTCCAACTGTAATCCCCATGCTCATTTGAACTATGTGGACTTTGATTCCCCACCACAGGGATATGTAGGAAGCCTCCAAGAGGTTCAAGCCCGATCACCATCGGACCCCCGGGTCCACATTCATGTCGGTTCTTCGACACTCACACAGAAACTACATGTACTTTTATTCCTGTCTCCTAGGAAGGGTATGTAGGAAGCCTCCGGGAGGTTCAAGCCCAGCACTCGGTTGATCTGACCATTTTAATGTCGGTTCACCGCACCAACCCTGGGTATCCTAGAGTGTAATCCCCATATCAAATTGAACTACATGAATTGTGATTACTCTCATCGGGATACATTGGAATCCCATACAATGTGTTCGATCTAAATGATCAAGTCGTTATTCGTCCCCCCTGGATGAAAAAAAATTCTACTGTTCCTGGTTATGAGGCCTTAAATCAGTGTCGTCTTAGTGAGTCCAGACTCCTCAGGGTCATTAATCCAACAAGGGATGGTAAACCTCTGACATAAATGATTCTGAACCCCTGCGTACAATTGACCATTTCCCACTAGGAGTAATCCGTGGATACTATGCTTGGGTATAAACCAAAGATTTGCGAACATATGATTACATATTAAAACTATAAGAGATTCCCGGAATAGGGAATAATTCCCCCCAAAGGGTGCGATCACCCGGACTTCCCATCCTCTCGACCAATGTGAGTTCATATGCATCGCTGGTCAAACCACCCAGTGAACACCTGCCTTTGGAATGAAAGTCCACGTATTACTGGATATGGAACCATTGGGCGTTTCGAGGATAAAATGGTTCACCTAATATGATTGATTAATCAAAACCCATTCTTCTCTAATCAATCGTCGGGTAGCGAATGTTTCTCCCCAACGATCACGTCATGCGCCGCGAGAAAAAAAATGGTGAACATAACGTGAATCTTTAACCAAGAATGACGGATTTAACCCAATCCCACTATGTTCCCCCTTTATACCCACAAGGAGGGCCAAGAAATGTCTTTAATTACTCATGGGGTCATGAGATGCTGTATTGAAGGGTTTGCTATTTGTATTTGTTAAAATATTTTACAGGTACCACTCAGAACTCCCTTCGATCTGATGGAATCACGAAGGAACTCATAGGTGCATGCTTCCAACAATGCAATGATCGGACTTCCTCACCAACAGAGGGCCCCGTCACTAACCCAGCATCTTCAATGCTGGGTCTTGGATGTGTTAATCTGAGAGTACCATGTGAACGGTACTCTCCCGGTGGTGGTGGCGGCCATGCACGCCCTCCAATCCGCCAAGACGCACCGGTCGCCCACCCAGCAGCGGCCGTGAAGGTAGATCCAGACAGCTGATGTTTTTGTCTCAAGACGTTTTGGGAGTCTATCAATGGAACGAGACAATGCGTACCTCCCTTATCTTAGGGAGGCGGATGACGTCGATGCTGAGGACTTCATCCCTGCTAAACGAGGGTTCCGCTCTAAGGCCCCCGCTAGGAGACGTCATCGTGGTTACTTAGCAATTCAATATCCCCTTGCTCAGGATGATGTAGCCCCGAGGATCCGAGCCCACACTCCTTGAGCTCCGGCCCCTCAAACCGTCCGAAGAGGGCGGAAAATGTACAACCAAGGATCGGTCATCACCCTTGTCCCGGAGTGGGTGATCCGCTGCCCAGTTACATAGAATTATCACAAATAGGCACGTAAACATGTTCCCTCCTCCAGAGCCCTCCATCCAAACATGGCGGCATCATACGAGTAGGTGTGCATCCCCACCGTGCTCCATCAAGCCTGTCACTCACACAGGATGGAACCAAACCCGTAGGCAACTCTCCCTGCCTAGGGTCGTGAAGCCCACCAAGTCGACGTGGTGACGACCCATCACCTATAAGACCAGGTCCTAGAAGATCCTCTCGATGCCTACCATCCCTACATGGTGGCGATAAACGAAGACCGACATACAGATGTGGCGGTAATTAATAGGCGGGCACGTCTCCCTTCCAACAAAGGCCACCGACTCGATATGGTGGGAAACCAACATATGTAGGGCCAGCTCCCTGCAGATGAAAGTAAATTCCACCATCCCGATGTGGCGGAAAACGGAGAGATAAACCGGTATATCCTGACCCAGGGGAAGATTCGTTCACCTGCCCTGACACATGAGAATTATCAGTACCCACTAACCACCAGAGGACTGGAGGAGGTTATTCCTACTCTGATAATGGAATTGGCCTTCATACCTGTTCCAGCCAAAGATGTCTCTCTACATATCCTGGAAATTATGGAGGTGTAGGTATCGATACCAGATCATATCTTTCAGACTTTCTAGAATGAGATTGCATTAGCGGCAACAGCAAAGACTCAAGCTCGTGAGCCCATCTCCCCAATCGAGGCGACTCATCTAAGAGACGACATAGCTGCCTCGGAGCAGATATACATCCCCGCTTCTGTCCAGGAGGTTCGTCGACTATATTTCGTGATAAAAGGGCGACTAGATCGAGTAGCTTCACACGTTCCAACTGGGGGACACTCGTCCATCACAGTGGATGCTCCAGAGCCGGAATATATTTTTTTATAAAAGTCAATATGTTCGCCAATGTATCCCGGAAACATCACGGGACCCACTTAGATAGGGACCCAAAGGTGAAGGCCATTGTTAATAGTAGACGGTTCCCGCTGCCTGCAAGAAAGTGCCCCGAACACGCTGAAGGTAGCCAAAAAATAAAGAGCAGGTTCCTGACTACGTTCTGCTGGAAGCTGGGGTTCCTGATGCTGCTAAAAACATATAGAAGGCTCAGAACCCTACCCACCCATTACCATATTATGGGAGTGGTAGTAGAAGTTTCAAAGGTCCTCCCTCGCAATGTTGCTACCAGTAGCTCTGAAAGTCCTCCCCAGAGCACCTGCGGGGGCCTCCCCCACAGGCATATATTGATTGATCACAAGTGATTCTCTTTTGATGCGAGTCACGGAAACCCTCCACGTGACCAGAAGATTGAGCATCAGGAAGGAGCTCCAATTGTTGCGGTCCACCCTGAAGGTCCTCCCTGGGGTATACGCTACAAGAACTCTCCATGCAGTGGGACCACAGATTAAGATAGGTGTCCTCGTTATCATAGTTGCAACTGTGGAGGCCCTCCCCATAGGGACGTATCATCACGACAAGAAGTCCCTCCCCTTGTTGTGGCCTTACCTGAAGGTCCTCCCATGGGTTACATTGCAAAGACACTTCGCACAGATCGGCTTCAGATCACAGTGGTAGTCCTCGCCCCCCTGATAATGGAGGTCCTCCCCATAGAATGTCAAGCAACGAGAAATCCCTCCCCTCGTTTAGGTAGATTCTGAAGGCCCTACCTAGTGTGTACCCCACAGATAGTGTCCTCGTGGCAGCTGTAATTGTTTTCCTCACCATTGCAGTAGTTGTGATGGTAGTCCTCGCCACCACGACCACCATTGGGAAGGTCCTCCCCGTAGTGTCCCCAAGCAACAACAAGGTCCTACCCTTGTCGCAGTGTGTCTTGAAAGTCCTCCCCAGGATGCACATCGAATGTCAAACCATGATGGTCATCCTCACTATGATGGTAGTTGTTGGGAAGGTCCTCCCCGTAACAATGATACACAGCCAGAAGGTCCTCCCCATACTGCGACACCCCTTGGAGGTCCTCCCCAGGGTATGCACTACAAAAGTCCTCTATGGAGTGAGGCGTCAAGCAGTAATGTTATTCCTCGCCATTTAGGCCTCCATTGAAAAGGTCCTCCCTGCAATGATGTATCATATCGATAGAAGGTCCTCCCCCTACCGAATCAAGCATAGAAGAGCCCTCATATGCCGAGGCACTCATAGGGACGGGATCAAGCATGTAGGATTCCCATCTAGTCACCAAAAACTCCCTTCTTCAATCGGGAGACGTTCTGGGGCCTTGATCATCTTCTGAACAACCTCGGAATCACCCACATGATAATTCAATACCGACCTGTCCCACTGGTTCTGACCAAACTATCAGTGAGCGTCTCAGTTGGGATGACCAGGTAGCGGAATCACTAGCGGAGGAGTATGCTGACATGTTTCACTTTAGGAAATGACTGGCCAGGGATGATATACCAGTTATGTTTTGCCCCACAGCAACCTCTCAATTCGACATAACCAGAAAGTTGTCCAAATAATGTGTGCAAGACATCCGCTACAACATATGGAAAACCCTCCGCCGGTTGAAATCAAGCTTCCTTCACTACGACGGGTATATAGACCATGTCAAGACAATAGGAGACCACCTGCATCACATCGACCTGGAATCTCTTCCTTCAGCGTAGAAACAGTGACATGAGAGGTGTAAAGGAAACATTGAGATAGCCTCCCTCCGTGCGCTGCACCAGCTGTGCCACCTCATCGGCGACGCTCCGACAGGAGTCCATATCAGGGGATGGGGGGAACATGGAGCTCTGCATTTCACTCCACTGCCCGCCCAGAAGAACCCATTCGGCATGGTTTCTTGCAACATCATCACGTGAAGACATCAATCGAGTGGGGTCCCTAGTCATAAAAGACAATGAACCCAACAGAGATAGGCCTTGAGTAAGTCCCATAAACATCAGGCCCAACGGGAACAAGACATCCATGAACTCCTGAATCAGGCCACCAAGAGCATACAATAGGCCTCTCTCCTTGAAGTGTCCAATAAGCGGCCATTGCCTACCTACCCAAAAGGGATTGATTCACAGAAGAACTCGGCACCAAACCTAGTTCACCCCCGAATGGGGGCACATATGATCAGGATGGTAGTGATAGCAGCATCCACTACTGCAATCCATGGTCAACACCAGTCTGTAGGGTTGGGGGCATTTTTAACAACAAATTCCCCCGAAAGACCAATAAAAATGGGAAGAGACTCAACGTCCAAGGAACGGAGCCAACCCCAGCCCTCGGGTCTGGGGGATTTTTACCTCCTCAACAATAACCTCCTCCAAGAGAATCAGTATTCTCTCGTGTAGGGAGGATATTCATAAGAGGAGGTTCATTCCCTATCCCATTGTTTGAGTCATAATCCCCTTCGAAAGGGAGGTGTGCCGCAAGGTTGCATCAAAGGACTCGTCGCGTCACCCTTAATCAAGGAGTCCAAAAGAGATCTCAGGACATGAAAGGGAAGACCAGTAAAATGTGCTGGAGAACCTATTCCTTTTTGGAAGATGGCATATTCTCTGCCCTGTGATATGAATCCATAAAAACCATAGACGTTAACCCCACGGGTAACACTGAAGATAATGCGAATCCGGATGGATCGGGATACGATGGGTCCGTTCAGGCTGTGACTCACAACAAACCACCAGGTTTTCACACCTGGAACCAGAGGGCCACTCTAAATATAGCCTCCCCTTCATCTAACCTTCCTCTTCTCACCCTGCCAGATCCCAATAAGGATAATAAAAAAGGAGTGGTTACCCATACTCGCCTCCCTCTCTCGATAAAAACAAGCCACTTGCGCTCGAAGAGAGATTCGCTCAACAGGAAGAGGATATGAAAGAATTGAGGAGGATTAATGACGATCTACTCTAAAGGAACCATCATATTGAAAGTGCTTCCCAAGAATGACTACACCTTGCACTCCCAACAAGTGCACCTCAAGGACCAAGGTTTTCCCCGGTAAATGAAGCACGGTTAGGGATCCATCCTGATGAGGCGCCCGACCCATCCAACTACCTAAATGTGGATCTGGATAAATACCAAGACTTCCCCCCACTGAGGAAGCAACATGAGAGAATACGTCTAAACCATCCGAAGGTGTCACAAACGGCACATACACCCCTGGTGCTGACCGAGTCAGATCCTCAAGCAATTCCTCGGGGCTACACCTGCCCAGGACCGGGGCCAACAAGATGTAAACTGTGGTCCCACCAACACCATCGAGGCACTAACATCTCAATTGGAAGCAATGAAAGGTCAACGTGCTCCAATATAGCTAGAGTGGAAACCTTACCCAGATTGGGTGAGCAACACACCACCTCCACCCAATTTTGGGAGCCATGTATTACCTATTTTCAATGGATCAGGTGACCCGGAATAGCATTTGATGCGCTACGAGTCTTATTGCGACACTATGATGGGAACTCTGGAACAACAAGAAGTAGTGAAACTCAGATGCTCCGTACGAACCATGCAAAGATCTTCCTTCATCTGGTATACAAGTCTGCTAGCCCAGTCAATAAAAAGCTGGGAAGACATTTGGCAGTAGTTCTTGTTCCACTTCAGCTCAACGTTGCCTAAAACAATGGTCATCAGCCTCATGAACTGAGAGCATAGGGAGAACGATAGAGTCTTAGATTTCATCTCTAGATAGAAAGGTAAGACCTACTATCTGAAGATGCCAATTCCTCAAGATGAGATTCCTTCCATATGAATCGATAGTCTTTGAGATGACTTCCGAACACTGCTCATACCAGTGGAGTGCACCATTGGCTTCTGCCATCTCTCGGCCATTGCCCAGAGAATTGAGGAATCCCTACAGCGGACTAATCTGAAGACTGCAATAGCCTCGCAGGCTCCTGCAAAGAGAGCAGTTAGAGTTGAAGCGTCCTCTATCATGCTCAAGCCATCCCCTGTGCCTACTCCACCGCTCAGGCCTCCACAAAATCGTCAAGGGCCCCATGTATATCAGCAGCCACCTCCACCGAAGCGGGATGATCAGAGAGGATTGATGCATAACCACTTTGAGGAACGAAGACACAAAGTATACTCATTCCGAGAGGACCAAGTCCGCGACAACATCATCGCCATCTTGAATTGCAACTTTCTATGCCTCCTGGAGCCAAGGAAACCCGAAGAAGTCAGTCGTGATGACATTCCATATTAATGTCCCTACCATCGAAAGTTGGGGAACAATATTTGGGAATGATTCATCTTCAAAGACCTCATGTAAAGGATGGTAGAATCCAGGTAGGTCGAGCGGGGACCACCCCCAGCACATGTGACATATATTTCTTCCACCGAATCCAATAAAGGGGAGGGGTGGTAAGAAGTCACCTGCTAGAAGGGGCATAATTTTGATCACTGGATGACTCGGAAGACAATCAATCGAGCCTAATGCATACTCCGAGCTCAACTACAGCAGCCGGTGTTGCCGTCAACAACCCATGATGTCGCACAACCGATAATATCGGCCTCACAACCCTCCACGAGCCGGTCATGAAGGCGTAATCAGGAAGGGAGGAGAAAAGCACAAGAGAAGTAGTCTTCAATTAGGCTGAAGTTACCCTTGTCACAGTCGAATTTTATTCCCTAAAACATAGCGCCATGGGCACCGAACCACCAAACAGAACCATCAAGGACAACATACCAGGTTGACCTGTTAGAGGATGAGGATCCAATCATTGGTTCTGTCAATGTCATCCATATTGTGGAATAATTATCTGATGAAGGGTACAGTTATGAACTCGAGTTCCCAACGCAAAGGGCCAGGAGGGGGAATCGCAGAGGCAGGGGATACCAGGGGAGGCGCAGTTGAGGCCAAAATCAACCCTACGGTTGGACCGCAGACCAAACCGTTAATATCGCGGAATCCCGTGGGAGATCCCTTAAATGGACTCAGAAGGAGAAAGAATATCCATCCACCTCCACAGGCATCCACTCTGACCCCATTATTCTGCGGTACCCATTAGGGGAGGAACAAGCGCCTAGCCGCCTAGTGTGCACAAATAGACCGATCGGGCTGAGTCCCCAGAATGTGGGGATATCATCGGCATCTGACCCTGCTGCCAATCCCTCCTCGTCACATATTCCAACTCCCAAGATACTCGCTAAAAATATCCCCCCAAAGGAGATGCGTCGGCTACTAGACCAGAAATATGACATCCCTATGAAGCTGGCATCAGTACTAGCCAAACATTCAATCTTGGATGCCTTGAGTTTGTCAGAAGACCTCAGGGAGGCACTTATAGAAGCCTTGCTCCGCCCCCATGAGTTTCAAGCTGAGGTAGCTGCCACCGAGATTAACCAGACAGAGACTGGATCGACCGAATGCAATATGGTTATTTCCTTCACCGATCGGGATAATGATGCTATCATGCAAGGACATATCAAACCACTATTTGTGTCCGGAACACTAAATGGTGTTGTGATCCGTAAAGGATTTTTTGACAATGGCTCTGGAGTTAACCTAATTCCCCTAAAAACACTCCGTAAGGTGGGATACAATGATAATGACCTAGTACCCTCAGCCACAACTCTGTTAAGTTACGACAAGAGTGAACAGAAGCCAATGGAACAAATTAAACTAAAGACCCATTTTGGCGACCTTGTGGCCTACTCAGAATTCATGGTGGTCCGACAGAACACAGCATTCAATGCCATGCAGGGAAGGTCGTGGCTCCATAAGGACATGGATGTTCCTTCATCCTACCATCAGTGTATTAAGTACTGCATTAATGGGAAATGTGGGACATTGCATGCTGACAAGGACTCGTTCGAGCTCTCCAAGTCACATTACATTGATTCCGGGTTCTACGAGAAAAAGAAGAAGAAGACTTCTGTTGATGTTGTCGACTGGATCCCCTCTCCAAATGGTCTGTAAATGTTTCCTGACGACCCCCTCAGACATCTTGGTAGTTACTATGTGCTGCCCATTAACCATGTTGCGAGCAGGGGTTCATGTTCAGACACACACTCAGCTGTCCCCATGACATTATCCATAAAGGCCGAGCGTCATAATGAGGCAACGTCTTCCAACCCTCATTTTGGGGTAAAATACATGAGTGAGGGCGCCCGCAATGCCTCGCCTCCAGACTCCCAAGAACCCGTGCTGGGAGCTCTCCCCCCATCAGGTCATGAAGATTAGGATTTCGTAGAAGGAGAGGAGGAAGATCTAAGGGATGCACCTCCCGCATTGGAGGAAGGTATCTCCACCATGGTGGAAGAGCTCAGAGAAATAAACATCGTTACAGAGGAAGACCCGAGGCCCACTCTTGTTAGTGTAGCCATGTCCCCTGAGGAGCATAAGGTATATACCACTTTTTTAAGGAAACATCGAGATGTTTTTCCTTGAATTACACAGAAATGATGGGACTCAATCCTGAAGTGGCGACGCATCACCTAGGTCTGCCAGAAGACCACCTAGGCTATAAATAGGCCGCCATAAGAACACACCCCTCACATGATTCCAAAATAGAGGTTGAAGTCGATATTCCCATTAAAGGAGGCTTCATTTGGGAGGTCTAGTACCCCATCTAGTTGGACAACATTGTCCCTGTCAAGAAAAATAATGGATAAATCCACATCTGCATTGATTTCAAATATCTCAATCAGTATTGTCTGAAATATGATTTCCATGTCCCGATCCCTGAGTTATTAATCGATGCAACGGCCGGGTATGAGGCTCTATGCTTCATGTATGGCTATTCTGGGTATAATAAAATCAGGATGGCCAGAGAAGACAAAGAATCCACTGCCTTCAGGTCCCCTCAAGGAATATTCTGTTACAAGTTCATGCCATTTGGTCTCAAGAATGCCGACGCCACATATCAATGCGCCATGCATCTTATCTTTAATCTATTCCTAGGGAGATTCTTTGAATGCTATGTTGATGACTTGGTGGTTATGTCCAGACAGTGCTTAGATCACCTGTCAGTCCTTGAGACCGTCTTCAACAAACTTCGACAGCATATCCTTAAGATGAACCCCTTGAAATGCTCCTTCGGGGTTACCTCCGGGAAATTCCTTGGCTTCGTCGTAGGCCATTGTGGCATCGAAGTTGACCCTGAAAAGACAAAGGCTATCCTTCGCTTAACACCTCCCCGCAATCTCATCGAGTTGAGATCATTCCAAGGGCACATGGCCTACATTAGGCGGTTCATAGCCAACCTGGTGGGAAAATGTTTTCCCTTCACTTGGTTAATGAAGAAGGAAGTCACGTACCAATGGACAGATGACTTCCAAGAGGCGTTCGAACACCTAAATAAGTACCTCTTAAGCCCACCACTACTCATTCCCCCAGTTGAAGGAAGACCTCTCATCCTATATGTGACAGCCCTAGAGCAGTCTCTGGGACCCCTCCTCACAAACAAAAATGACACTGGCAGTGAAAACAGTATCTATTACCTTAGTCGAAGCATGATTGATGATGAGACTCGATACTAAAATATTTAGAAGAGTTGTTTGTCCATGGTATTCGCAGTTCAAAAGTTACGACATTATCTGCAGCATCATGAAGTAAATTTGGTCTCATGTAGTATCCCGCTCAAGTACTTCCTTAGATGCCAAATGTTGACCGGGTGACTGTCTAATGGGAAGTCATCCTGCAATAGTTCGACATCCGGTTTGTGCCTCAGAATGCCGTCAAGGGCCAGGCATTAGCATATTTTCTGAAAGAGCACCCTTCAATTGGGACCACTGCACCGAACACCGAGCTACCTGATGAAGACATCTTCTCGGTTAAAGGGGAGTTCACAGCATGGGAAATGTACTTCGACGGCACATCCCAAAGACCTACCGGGAAGAGGATGGGAGATCCCAAAGTTAACAAGGTGGGATTGGGGATGATGCTCATGTCCCCAGAAAAGGAAGTCTTGCGGTATTCCTTCCTCCTGTCAGAAGGATGTATGAACAATGAAGCGGAGTATCAAGCCCTCATTGTAGGATTGGAGATCACACTCCAGGAACAAGTACAACACCTTAAGGTAAAAGGTGACTCGGAACTGGTCATTAAGCAAGTCAATGGTGATTATTCTATTAAAAGGAGGTGTTAATTCCCCTGTTTGACGATATACTAGGGTTAATGGTGTAATTCTCCACTGAACCAACATTGACCTATATTCCCCGGTCTTAGAATGCCCAGGATGACACATTAGCTAATGTGTCAACAACCATAGATGACCCAGACAAGGATAAAACAGTTATCAGTATTTCTCACTATCGAGTGGTCTTTCCATTTTCTCAAACTAATATTGATGAAATCCACGATGTCAGTCATATCCCTAAACAATATTCTCATTCCACCGAATAGATGACCCCCTTTTCAAACTACCTTCAACGGGGAGAACTTTCATCAAACAAGGCTGAACGATAGCAATTATGAAGAAGGCCAATCAACATTGTCCTATATGGCGGCGCGGGTCAGCAAGAGGTCCTCTATAAAAGGGGCCTCGACAAAATCTTCCTCAGATGAATTGATGGATAAGAAACTGCTACCATCATTACTGAAGTACATGCCAGAGTATGTGGAGCACATCAGTCGGGGTCCAAGCTTTCCCATTAGATTCAAATACATGGGTACTATTGGCCCACAATGGCACGATATTGTGAGTGCTTTACCACATAATACCACTCATTCCAAATTCATGCCCACTTCATACACTAACCCCCAGAGTTACTTCATCAGGCCAAGTACTCGTGGCCATTTTCCATCTGGGGAATGGATGTCTTGGGACCATATCCTCACTCCACAGCCAAACAGCTGAAGTATATCCTCACAACAACAGATTTCTTTTCCAAATGTGCAGAAGTTGTACCCCTTAAGGATTTTGGGAAAAGAAACATTGTCAGCTTTGTGAAAACCAATATCATCACCAGATTTGGTGTCCCTCATACCATACTGATGGATAACGACACCAACTTCTTCTCTGCTGAATTGGTGAAACTATAACAAGAATATAGTATCAAGGCTAACCACCCATCCCGCTACCACGCAGTGGCCAACGGACAGATAAAGGATTTCAACAAGACCCTATCCAACATTCTCCACAAAATGGTGGAAAAAGACAAGAAATCATGGTTGGATAAACTAATTCATGCATTGTGGGATTATCGAACCACAATCTGCACCGCTACTCAGGCCACTTCGTACTCATTAGTATAAGGAACAGAAGCGGTTCATCCCATTGAGCTCCAATTTCTCTCGCTCTGTGTTGCCGTTTTGATCAATTATCCATCGATGAGAAATCAGAAAAGAGGCTAGGTGAATTGGAGCAGCTAGATGAGAAGTCATTGCACACTTTTCACTATCTGGAAGTATACTAGAACCGGATTGCACGAACCTTCAGTAAAATGGTTTTTATTTGGTCCTTGTTGGAAGGAGAATTGGTATTGGTCCTCCGGACGCCAATGATAACCAAAACGAACCCTCCAAGGAAGGAGCCCAAATGGGAGAGAATATATGTTATACATAAGTTCTACTCCAATGGAGAATATGCCCTGATCTCCATGGACAATAAGTTCACCACCACTCCTTTAAATGCGAGATTCCAGAAGAATTATTCCTCGTAGTTACTAAAAGCAGTTATTGTATGAGCTGCAGGACATTAAACTGCCAAGCACCCAATGGTACAAACCCTATGACCCTAAACTAAGAGTAGTTCGTCCTCACTAGAATAACTAAAAGTATTTTTCGTCTGAGCTGTAGGACATTAAACCACCAACCACCCAACGGTCCAAACTCTATGACCTTATACTAATAGTATTTCTTCCTCGCCGCACGACGTTAAACTGCACAGATTTCAGAAAACTACGTACGGCTTGATTCCTACCCTCACAGGATATATATCAATATCGGGATCCCCAATCCTGGCCCAGGAATGCCCAAATGGAATTAAATTAAAAAATATATATCATTCCCCTATGTACGGACCAGTCCTGCATGGGGTGTATGTCTTTTAGAGAACTACGTACGACTTGATTCCTACCTTCACAGGATATTTAGCGATGCCAGGTTTCTCTATCCTGGCCCATCCACCCCCAAATAAAAGTTAAAAATTCCCTCTCTCCCCATGTACAGATCATCCCTACACAGGGTGTATTCCTCGTCCTTACCGTACGACGTTAAACTGCTCGGATAAGGATAAAAAAATTCCCCTTCTCCCCTGTGTATGGACTAAACCTGCATGGTGTGTATTTTCTTTCAGAGAACTACTCATGGCTTGATTCTTTCCCTCGCAGGATACGTAGTGACACCTAGATTCTATATCCTGGCCCAACCAACCCCAAATGAGGTTTAAAAGGATTTTTTGCCCTTTTCCCCCATGTATGGACCAGACCTGCACAGGGTGTATTGTCTTTTAGAGAGCTACATGAGGCTTGATTCCTACCCTCATAGGATACGTAGTGACGCCAGAATTCCACACCATGCCCCAACCACCTCAAATGAACCCAAAAATACCCCATTCCCCTGTATGGACCAGACCCGCACGGGGTGTATTCCCCAAAATAACTACATGAGGCTTGATTCCTACCCTCGCAGGATACATAGTGATTCTACGGTTCCCCATCCTGGCCCATCCATTCAAATAAAAATTCTCTCTCCCCCAGTGTACGAACTAGACCATCACGGGGTGTATTCTTCATCCTTACCACATGACGTTAAACTACACTGACTTTAGAGAACTACATGAGGCTTGATTCCTACCCTCACAGGATATGTAGTGATGCTAGGGTCCCTCACCCTAGCTCAACCGTCCCCAAATGAAATTCAAAAACAAACTTTTCCCCTGTGTACGGACTAACCCTGCATGAGGTGTACCTCATCCAGGGAACTATGTGTGGCTTGATCCCTTCCCTCACAGGATGCATAGCAACATCAAGGTTTCCCATTCTGGCCCATCCATTTCGGAATAAGGATTTTTAAAAAAATTCCCTCTTCCCCCATGTACGGACCAGACCTACACAGGGTGTATTCCTTGTCCTCACCGCTAGACGTTAAAACTGCATGCACTTCATCCTCACTAAACGAAGTTAAAACTGCACGGTCATCATCATGACCCACCTAAGATATATGGCTAAACGAGATTCAAATACTCCTTGCGCTTTTGGATGCATCCTCTCCATACATCAGACTCCTCGACCCTGATAATTATGGATCTTTATAACCATTCACAGCCATCAGAAGTGGAAAATTCTCGACCCGTGGACACCATTGCATGACTATGCATACCATGACCTCAGCAGCTCTTCATACTGAGAGCCCCTAGCCAATCTACCAAAGGCATGATTTCCTCAGGAGATACTCTTCCTAGCTCCATACGCTCACCGGCCTCAGAGCCCCCATATCATATATGTCGATACAAAAATTTATGGCGCAACGGTTTACAAGTTTGTCCCCTTTTTTCACATCCAAACATTTCCCGGGTATCCCTACCAGGTTAGCCTATGTATCCACCCATGGTTAACATGACGACATGAATCTACGAACATCGATCGAGGGCTAGGCTACTTTGACTCAATGGACGATTGCAGTGAAGTTGTTTCTTGTATACTCGGAAACCATTATCCCCACCTGTTGAACTCTGTACTGTGAGGAATCCCAAATTTTCATAATCATTCATGGCCATCGGAAGTGGAAATTCATCAACCCGGGGACACCTTTTCATGACTATTCATACCATTCCCTCAGCGGCTCTGCATATGGATAGCCCATGGCCCGTCTACGAAAGGCAAGATTTCCTCGGGCGGTACACTTCCATGATTTTTACGCTTACCGGCCTCAGAGCCCCCACACCACATCTCCTGATCTGGGAATCCACGGGGTTATTGTTTACAACCTCCATCCCCCACCCTGTTCAGAGTATATTAGAGCTTGTTAACTCAATTATCCTTTGAGTGACTGCAGTAATAGTTTCCCAATGGTCCGAGCTATATGACTGCTAAACTATGATTACTTCATCCTTACAGTATGACGTTAAACTACATGGAGTGAAGGTACACCCCTGCGTGCAAGATAAATCATCACTGGGAGCTCTCTAATATTTAACAGCAACCAGGGCCGAATATGCCCGACATGTCTAGATATTTTCTTACCAAATGACAGACATCGTGGCCCAGAAAATTGCGGATCCTCATAACCATTCATGGTCGTCGTAAGTGGAAAGTTATCAACCCGTGGACACCTTTTCATGACTTTTCATACCATTCCCTCAGTGGATCTGCATATTTATTTCCCTTGGCCCATCTACTGAAGGCAATATTTCCTTAGGAGATACTCTTCCTAGCTCTGTACGCTTACCGGCCTCAGAGCCCCCATATTATTTATCTTTATCGAAAAAGCCCTGAAACCATGATTTACACCTATCAACCCCTCTCCACATCTTGGGAATGCCTAGATGTTGAAGCCCAGTTACATTCTGACCAAGAGTGGACTTTGCAACTATGTACTTACCACATAACGTTGAACTGCACGGAACATCTTGGCTGCTTGGCATAAAGCTGCAATGACCAAGCATCAAACATCCAGGGAAATGCCTTCATCTATAAGTGTTTTCACTGGTTTAAAAATTCCACATGTCCTCTCTGTACACTGTTAAAACTACACAACATCTTTTAATAATGTTTCTCGTCTTCACTGCATTACATTAAATTGCACGGAATCTGTCCTTACCACGTGATGTTAAACTGAATGGTCAAACCTGTCATGGATTCGGTAAGGAAGGGAGACTTTTCTCTGTCCCTCAATGCACGGGTCAGACGTGCACAAACCATCGTCTCACACCAACTTCAGATGTAATGACTTCACCCATTCTCGGGAAATTTAGCCTAGATGTCTCCCCCATATCGAGGAACCCTCTCCTCATAATCCATTCTCTCTACTCAGAAAAATCCAAACTCCCATAATCCACCCTTGGTTGTCCTGAATCTCAACTCTTCTGATGTTTCTCAGCTATCGGGAGAATGCAATCATTGAACCAAGGACACCATTTCATGACTATTCATACCATTCCCTCAGTGGCTCTTCATATTGATCTCCCCGGGACCATCTACCAAAGGATTGATTTCTTTAGGCAATACTTATCATCATACGCCTCTTGGCCCCTGAGCCCCCATGTCCATCCCGGGATTCGGAAACACTCGGATCTACAGTTTACCAGCCTCTTTCAAGACCCTTCCTGAATATGGTGGAACATATCTGACGAGATTATCGGGAACCAGGAGAAGTCGTTCCATTCTAGATATTGTCCCAGCTGCATGACGTTAAACTGCGCCTAGCTCCAACCATCCATTACGCTAGATAAATGTGTGGGATAGGGACCTTTCTTCCACACATCTAATTGATACATATGTTCTCAAACACTTTCAAACATCACATACCCTTTCCGGGCCACCCCTGATGGTTTTCATAATTCTCTATGACACCCAAGGTGGTTTCCATAAGTCAGACTTCCATGAAGTCCTTAGGCCATCAGAAATGGAGAGTCATTGACTAAAGGAAACATTTTCACAACTATTCATACTATGCCCTCAGTGGATCTGCATATTGATCCCCCCTGGACCATCTAACAAATTCATTATTTCCTTAGGCGATGTTCTTCCAACCTCTTCATGCCGATACGGCTCCCATGCCAAGAGACATGCCCTTCATGGCACTCGAATCTAAAAATTTTCTCCCCACATGAAACTGAAGGGTATTGAGACATCTTTTGATCAACCAAACACCATTGGGGCCCTCACCCCCACCATATCTGGTCAATTTTGTTCAACCTAAAACATCAGTAATGATAGTCTTGCAGGCGGGACTTTAAAATTCTCATCAAAAGAGGTGCAATGCCCGCTAGGCAGAAAACCTGAAAAGGGATACCTAAGAAAAAGTTGAGACATACACGCTGGGTCCACACCAAATAGGCCCAGGAAAAATTAGGGTATTAATATAAATGTCAAAAAATTATGAGGGGTTTTTCTATAAAACCCTAGCAATAGTCAAACTATGCTTGCTGGATCCCAAGATCCTGGAAAAAGTTTGATCTCATTTTTCTTATCAATTGTCTTGAACTCTGATTATTCTAAATTTGGTAAATTAACATATACAGGAATCACGCAAAATAATTTCACTCATAGGAGAAGATAACAAAAGTGCTATGGAAAAACATTTCTTTGTTCCATAACAAAGTTGGTGAGAAGGGAATCCACAATCCGGAGCCTCCTCTAGCATGAAAGGTTATTATAGGAGGTTTTCAGTGGATTAAAAATGTTGTATCAGGGTTAGATAAGAATCCTCAATTTCTTGATAGATATTCTACAGTATGGTTGTCTTAGCATCTGCACCATCCTGCAACGCTTCTGCCTCCTGGGCCGCCTTTGAGCTCGCCCTCATCTCCTCCTCCATTTACTGCTCTCATTAATCAATTATGGAGGTGACATTAGTATCTTCCTACTGCAGGCACGTTATGTCATTCCTCAGCACCTCTAGTTGAGAATGTTTCTTAATTACTTCTCCCTGTAATCTCGCAACTACCCTGGCATGATCATGAGCCTCCGTTAGGCAAAGCTGTCGGGTCGCGGAAAGGTAGGCTTCAGATTGAGTAGCAGAAAGCTGAGATTCGAAACCACCCAGTCTCTCCTGGTCAGTTACCAACTCGTTGACTATATCATAAATACAATGATAGTTAAAGATATTAAATCCCAGCAACATAAACATATTGCGCAACTTCAGTAATTTGGTTGGCATCTCGGCCAAGGGCGTCTGAGAAATCAGAATCCAAATTTTCTCCCAAGACTTTTGGCGAGCAGGTCGAAGACTGTAAAGGACTTATTGATCAGGCTCAGAGTCACTCCCAGATGTAGATATGTACTCAGGGACGAACGTTTCCAAGGACGGACCCAATTCGGATTCACCCGCAAACTCTGGCGCCACGACCACTTCGCCCCCGACAGTTGTGGTCACATGCACGATCGGATCCGACGGCCCAATTTCCAACGCCAAAGGTCATGGTCCTAAAGACCGAAATTTGATAAGACAGAAAAGTATCCCTAATAAAAAAATGGAAGAGAAAGTAGTCAGTGAAAAGTGATTGAGGAACTTACCCCTGGTCATCAAGGTGTTCGTATCCTAAAGCTCTGCGCCGCCGCGACCACTCGAGGATGACACTACATCTTTGAGAGGCAAGAAAGTCTTGGGAACCCCAGAGGAGTCCAGGACCTATATCCATACCCAATTCCAGCAACTCCCAAAGCTGTCCCCAAGCAGTCGGCGATAGATATCAAGCTCGGGGAAATCACTCCCCCGGTAAACAAAATAATGGTCCGCTCTGGGTTTCCGGCCACTGGCCTGATGGCAGGCTCTTCCTCCATCGCCACTGGATCCATTGGGTCTGAGGCAGCTGGCCCCATCAGATCTAGGGCTTCATCGGTAATCACAAGTGCCCCATCCTCCCCCATAATTATAAAAGTCGTATGATCATTAGGAGTCTCTACTTCTGGCTGCTCCTCCTCTGACATATCTCTGACAGATGAACGCAGGAGTAAAGTGTCCACATCACTATCCCCTTCATCAGGGCCCTCCATCTCGTCACGTTCAAGTGTGGCTGCGGGTGATCACTCAGATGAAAGTGGGTCGAAGGTACAACCACTTGGGTATCCACGGCCAGGTCTCCAAGTGCACCTACACCATGCACCAAAACATGTTAATAACTAGAATAATCAGAATATATGAGTTGGCAATTGAGGAAACAGGAAGTCATGATTACCCGACGTCCCCTGTCTGAGTCTATCGAATAAACGGGATGCCTGATGACGTCTCTGGAACTTACCAGGGGATAGTTATTCTCTCAAAACGCTGAGAAGATTTGGAGGAGAAAAGACCCCAGCTGGGTCCGCGGTGGTCGCTTCCATGAGCTCAGCTACGCCAGGAGACCCCTCCTCGATGATCTGCGTAGCCGAAAGTGCATGTTCGCCTGCTGCAGTACCATGGGGAGTATACTCCAGAGAGGGAATTTCCCCCTGGGATTCCTCAGCACCCTGCATAAAGGGTAGAAACATTAGAACCTTCATAGTAAAGGAGGAGGAAAGTTGGAAGGGATGAGCAGGGAAACATCTTCTTTGGGATCAAACGATTCAAGATGTATTATCATCATGGACACCCGATTGGACCCATAAAGCTGGTTTCGTAGTGAATTCACATATGCGTCCACCTCCTTCAATGAGGCGACTATTTCATCTAGATCCTCTTCCAACAGAAAGTGATGTGGAGTGAAGATAGTCCCAATACACTGATGCTCGAGAGAGATCGTTTGAAGCAACTCCCAAACCTCTTTATTTGAGCCACTGGCCATCAGGTCATCCAAAATCCTCCATGAATCCGGAAATGCAGTCATAACAGGAACAACTAACCAGGGGGGATAAACCTGAGAGGTTCGGGCAGTGGCAGGGGCTGGTGGGGGAGCCCATGGTCATGTTTTTTTACCAGATCTCATCGCCGCCCTAGAACTATCTGGATCTACCTGTGGGCGGGACCTCACGGGAAGGGGGGGATTCCCTTGCCTCAGCCGTAGTGGGGGAACCACCGAGATCACTTTTACCTGAAGAGTGATCACTCTCTTCCTCCTCCTTGTTAGTCACCAATCGAATCATGGCCTGGACTCAATTAGTCAACACAACAGAACCCCGACGTACATGAACATAAGCATCGAGGTCCCGGAGACACTGCATAGCCCTCTCTGGGTCTGCATCATAAAGAATGTCAACACGAGCAGATATGTAGCCCATCTCGTCAAATGCCACTTCTGATTCCTGGAGATTCTCCCACAGAGAACAGGGGTACTGGCATCGAAAGGATTACCGGCCTTTGAATTCATCCCATTGGCCCCAGACCTTCGGGAAGGCAGCATCCGTGGGAATAACCAACTCTCTCCTAGGAGCTTCGAGGGCATGAGAGGATACACCTATGTCCGTTAAAATCTTCCCCATATGAACTGGACCAATAGGGTTGCGAAGAACCTTGCTCGACCTGGTTGAAGCACTATCCCACTTTCTCTTCCTCTTTCCCTTAGATGGCTTGGGACGAGAGATAGTGGGCACCCACAACCCTAGCTGGCCATTCGGGTATGATTGTACCCAGGAGTTGATATAGCTCTTGGATAAGAAAGGCATGGAGTCTGCAAGCGTAGGAGTCATAACCTCGCGGCCAGTATCTTCCCAGCTAAACATTGACCATAGTTTCCTAGCCACCATTAAATGGCGGTTCTCATGGGTTCCATTTAGTGTGGGAGGACACAGTGCCTGGACGCAACCAAATTGACATCCAAATCGGCAAGGCGCGTACACCTCACAGATCAGTTCCCCACTGATACAAGCCACCAGAATGCCCTATCAGAGGGAAAAGAGGTATCCCTGCTTACTAAAATCCTCTGATATGGTATTCATAATTGCACCGGTTGGGGGGAGGGGGGATATGGTCGGAAATTGAAATGATCATAACTCGATATCCTAGTCGATAGAAGACGCATATTATGAACCGTCTGTTGTCCATCCTTCTCTTGGGTCACCCACTCTTTGGGCATAACCCCACAGGTCATTTTCCAGTACGGCCAGAATGCGGTGCTCGGAATCTAAAGAGTATTGAAGAAAGTGTAGAAGTTCTTGATATGCGCTAATAACTATCCCCAGAGAATTTGAAAAGTGTCCTCTACCCAGTTTGGACAACTCCCATCAGTAATATTGCAAAGCAACCAATAAATCCTGGCCAATACTAGGACGACCAAGTACATGATGTTTTCGTTAGCTAGTTGTGCTGCCATGACAAAAGTAGAGAACTGCACTCCACAAGTCTCCCATAAGAGCAATAGCCAGCCACTCAAGAACATGGCCAGAAATACTGCCAGGCAGAGAAACCAATCAACTTCCAGAACAAGCTCCCAGCCCCAGACATTGAACTTTCCTTCCTCCAGGGCCAGCCAGTAGCTGCCCCTCTACCTTCGGTACTCCATCGTCAGGAAGGTCGTGGGCCTGCGTAGAAGTGCCATGGACTTGATCTCTCTGAAAAAATCCTTGACCCATTCATGATATGGGACAAGGTGTTTTTTGAGTCATATCCTTCAAATTCTCTCGAGCCTGGTCAATAAGCTGCTTCACCAAGGGAGGAGTCCTCTCTTCCTTGTCCCACACTGAAGAGGGAGGTATTAATTCGTCATACATACCCCCAACGATGGGGACCCCTGAAATCTGGAAGATGCCCCAAAGACTAATACCCACCTCCCCATGGACTAGATGGAATGTGTTGGTGTCCGAACTCTAACGACTCATAAGTTACCTAGCGAGGGATTGAGGCCGATGGGTATAGGTTAGGGAGACCCATGAAGATTCATATAAGCCTATGGATCGCAATTCTACTTCAAACTCTGCACAGCTCTGGCAAACCCAGAAGGGCTGAACCCAATCCAATGACTTAAATGCCCCTTTGGGCCGAAGGTCTCGGTCCGCTGGCCAGCCATGCTGGTCATTTACCATAGCATTGCAGGCAATGCTCCTATAACAATGAATTGTCCCATCCAGCTAACGTTGTTCCCCTATTGGGGATACAGGAAGGTGATTCAACACAGATCTGGTAGCTGTATCCCTTAGGGAAGGCCACCCTCTGGCGGATATCACAGATTGAGGGATAGTTCTAGAAAATATCCATGCTATAGGATTGTTGTCACAAGATGGTACTGGAATCGGTGTATTGGACATTAAACCTAACTCATCAGTAGGAAGGCTATTTGAAAAGGGGTACTCACATTGTGACTTGGGGAGAAAGTCGGCATGGAAGGGGTACAGTGGGGAGTTGCAGATTCCATCCTAAACAGATTTGGCCATGTCCTTCAGGCGTTGATCTCCAATTGGGAGAGGCTCAGTAGGACACCTGGGTGCTGGGTGATGGGGAACCATATTTTCTCCCTGCATTTTGAAAACCAGTAAATGGTTAGTCCGGAATAAAAAATCTGGACAAATATACCAAGAATATGGAAAAATAGTCAAGAATCCTTCATGACGAGGTCCGCAAGCAGGCCTAAAAATGTGGTTTGCAATGACTGTATCCCGCGAAACAACCCCTACACGGAAGAGGTCCATGGTACTCTAGCCTGCGGAGAGTTGGCCAGAAAACCGTGAACCAGGTTTCTCCACAGAATCTTAATCCCGGATTTAAATAAATAGGTTCGGAAGACATAGGAAATTTTCAATGTCTGTAAGATTTCAGCCTGTGGACCATCAAAACCGCGGAGCGAGTTCCTACGCGGCTCGTCATGACTTACTTTTTAATTAATTAAAAGTGATTGTTTGCGGTTGGGAGATTGGTCCATGGGTGAAGGCGGGCACGAATGAGGAATGGTTCGTAGAAGTGGTCGCTGGTTCACGGATGAGGCGTTTCTCAATGGAATGAGCATGTGGTGACAAAAAGCAAGAGAGATCTGGTTTTGTGAAGAATCTGGTAAAAGACAAAGGAAGGGCCCCCATATTTATAGGCGCGGTACCCTACCGGGTCCACTCCCCTACCAAAAACCATCCATGTTTCAGGACCACTCCACATCGGAAAGGCCTCCTCTTCATTCCGATCGGAACCCATTCCGATGGGGGGATTTTGTAGTGTCCTAAAAAACGACAAATGAGAATGAGAATCCCATTTAATGCAAGGGAGATTCTTCCCAATTTCCCCCCAATGAATTGGGGAAAAGTGTGGAGAATACTCAAAGGATAGCACAAGACAAACCGGTCCGCAGACCGGTCCAATGATAACGGTAGGCGGCCGGTTCCGCGATGCGCCCCCCTCCACAGACTGCTGTCTTTCATAGAATAGAGGTGGGGATCCTCTACGGGCATCAATCCGGACGAGCGCCAGGTCGGTCCACTATCACGATCTGCCCCTGCCGCAAACTGCATCAACCGGCCCAGACCGCATCCGCTATCATTCCCAGAATGGAGTCAGAACCCTGCGCTGTCGCAAAGCACTACCCAAGCTAGTTTGGTTCACGAGGGAGGTGCATTCAATGCCCCCCCCATGAGTTGCGGATTGAACAAGTCATCCGTAAATCGGGTTTTCGGTTATGGGCCTCCACAAAAGGTGTTGCATGACCAAAGATACATCTCTTTCCCCACTCTATAAAAGGAGATGGAGGGGGAAGAGAAAGGGGGAGATCGATCAGATTCGGGTGGAAGGATTTCGAAGGAAGGAGCTTAGGATTTCCCAAACAACGAAGTTCCAGTTTACGAACCAATACACGAGTGAAGATGGAAACAAATTAGTAATGAACCAAAAACACATAACAACTTGGTGAACCACGAACTTAAAATAACAATGAAAAGAAGAATGTGAACCATGGCCCATCTGCGGATGCACTCCCTATGGACCATGGAGTTTATGCCCCTTTTCTGATCCATCGTACCACGTAGCACCCTCCTATGTGGGAGAAGCCTCGACCGACATCGCCCTTGGCCGCCGCTGCTCGTGGGGACCCCTACGCGTACCAACCTGGTACGTGGGCCAAAACCGAAGCTGCGAACCACCCTGGTTCGTGGGATTCCAATCAGTCCACAGTCCACCCTAGTTCGCGGATGGCCTCTCTAGCCGCGTAGCACCTCCCTACATGATGGGTGCCACTCCTCATACACCAGTGTGGCCCACCAAATCCTTCGGACTTCCCATTCCCCGAGCTTGATAAAATCTTTCCAATCCGGCCTGATCCTTCGCAACCCCCTCATTGCCCATTCATCGGCCCTGAGTAGAGGCCTTCACCAGAGCCACTAGATCCGTGTGATGTAACCTTCAGGTGCATCAGCGAGCGTTTTTGAGTTCACAAACCCACGGTAAGCGAGGGCGGAGGGGTTTCTCCATCCCTTGAGCAGATTCCTGAAGCAATTCTAGGTTCACATTCCCACGGTTATGAAGAGTCCGAGCCTTGGAGTCACCTTTCGTCCTATCCACTTTTTAGGCCTGGGGAACTTCTCCCCTCCCTGGGTTGTGGAGGGATACCCATCAGAAGGAAGCACCCATGCACCTCCGTACATCCCCATGGCCATGGCCAGGGAAGGGCGTAGTGGGGAAGGGTGTTGCTCCGTTATTCTTTGGGGCCATGTCCCTTTCCCGCTGGGCTTTATCACCATGGGCGTCCATCTCGGAGTAATCTACGAACTTCAGGCTACTCCATGCATAATCCCCACTCCACTTCCCATAGACGCACCATTCACAACGTGTTCATCTGGTCGCTGCTGCCTCTTGTTTCTCACACCGAGCATGTCTCACGAGGGCGTAGAGTAAGAATCGACCATGACATCTTCTTCTAGGCTTCCACAGAGCGTAAGCCCGATGCTCATTCAAACTACGTGGACATTGATCCCCACCACAAGGATATGTAGGAATCCTCCAAGAGGATCAAGCCCGATCACCATCAGACCACTGGGTCCAAATTCACATCGGTTCTCCGACACACTCACCCGAAATGCATGGAATTTCATCCCTGTCTCATAGGCAGGGTACGCAAGAAGCCTCTTCGAGGCTCAAGCCCCGCACCCAGTCGATCCAAATATTTTCACATCGGTTCACCGCACCAACCCTGGGCATCCTAGAGCGTTATCCCCACATCAAACCGAAATACGTGAATTCTTATTCCTCTCGTAGGGATTCGTAGGAGGCTCGTACCACGAGTTCGATCCAAACACTGAAGTCATTATTTATCCCACATGGATGACAATAAATGATGGGGTTCCTGGTAAGAGGATTTAAATCAGTGTCATATCAGTGAGTCGAGACTCCCCGGGGTCATTAATCCAACAAGGGACTCTAAACCTCAGTCATAAATGATTCTGAACCCCAGTGTCCAACTGACCATTGCCAACCAGAAGTAATCCTTGGACACTATTCTTGGGTATAAACTAAAGATTTTCGAACATATGAATATGTCTTAAATCTATAAGAGAGTCCTGTAACATGCAATAATTCCCCCCAAAAGGGTGCGATAAGCCCAAATTCTCATCCTCTAGACCAATGTGAGTTCTTAAGCATCACTGGTTAAACCACCCAGCGAACTCCTGCCTTTGTAAAGCAGGTCCACGTATTGCAGGATAGGTAACCGTTGGGCATTTTGAGGCGAAAACGGTGAACCCAATATGAGTGATTAAGCAGAACCAAATATTATCTAAACAACCGTCGGGTAATGTACGTTTTCCCCCACGATACCATCGTGCACCACAAGACAATTATCCCTCTCAAGAATCATATATTTTAATTACATTATCACCTTCAAATAATAGGTGTTGTGTACATAGTAACCACTTATGTCAATGGGGTATAATGATATATGTTTTCATTAGGGATAATTTTTATTACCAATAGAGGCCTTTAAAAATTCTTGACATCTACTTGCACATAGTTTTCATAAAAAAAATCCTTCTAATCCATTTTTCATATATAATAAAAAATATTTGTTTAGATATAACCTATTATACTGTATTCATTTTTTTATTTCGAGTCCTAAGATGATAATAGATGACATTCATGACTCATCATTAATCTCACAATGTCCAATACTATGATATAATTTCCTTTTACTTAAAACATTAAATTTTGTTGCATAAGGGGGAATTCATTGAGATAGAATCCTAATAATATATATATATAATAAATGAATAATTAGTAATGATATTCAATAAAATAATATATGTGGCATTTCAATATCTTTAATCCGTGATGAATATAAACATCACTCATGTATTCCATGAATCTCTTGAAATAATTATACATATAAATCATTCGATAGATATTTCAATAACTACTAAATTCATTCGTAAATGTTTAATATAATGAGTATCCACCAATTTTTATAATGGGAAATTATATATACAAAACTATATAAACAATTTTAAAAAACATTATGGAAGCTTCTGTAACATCCCAGAACTAGAATCCACTACCTGATGCCATGAGCTGAGTCACCACATGACCTCAAGTGAGCCTCCACATATGCCAGAGGTTGTTGACTTATACAGAGGGTCTAATAGATCATGTGGGGAGACTATACCCTCTATACCAGTTTAATAATAAGAAGAAAACATATAAAATAAATGAAACAATAATTTATAAATCAAAAACATGTATTTCCAACAATTCCTAAATAGAGTACAAACACAACCGCTAATAAATATACAATTCCATGCTAACACTGGAAAAATTTGTGAAAACTGAAAATAATACAAACAACTGAAACCCCAAAACAGGTCCTGAATCAATGTCTAGATCATCATCCATTATCAACTCAAGACCAACTAAACTCCCTATCATATGGCCTTTTCCCTTGTCCTGACTTACAACAATGAAATCTTCTTGGGTACCATATGGTGGTCGGGGCAGGGTGTAAGTACAACTAAGTTGGCCACTACCAATGGTGTCTATAAAATATACATTCTTAAAAAGAGTGCATGAAATTGCCAAAAAAATGAAATGGTAAACTAAAGAAAACTAGGGTTCCATTAGTTATCCATATTCATTTTAACCATTTTTATCACTCAATCCATGGTCATAACTTGTTCCATGGGTTATGAATTTACATCATTTTCACAACAGTCTAATCTAGTAAATTAATATGAAAAGGGGAATTAGTCAAGTTCTTTATATCAATAGGGATAATCATTTCATAAAAAAATACATCAAACATACCTTTGATCCTCAGTCAAGGAAGTCTCATAAAATGTAACTGTTAGGGGCAAAGATCCTCTATCCCATTCCCTAACATGTTCGTTATGTGGTGAGGTTTCTATCCTCACTATAGTAAACCTTTGGGTGTAGATCCTCATGTCGAATACCCCAAAACTACCAATCCATTTTCACATGCTTCCTTAACAATATACCACTTATACCATTTTAGAAACTATATTTCATAACACACAAAACAAATCACCATTTATAAGTACATTCCATTCCAAAATTATTCACATGACATAACCTCGAGACATATTTACCATTTAAAATTCATTTATATTTAACTCATCAATGTTATTTCAAATTCTCCCTTATGGAATATTATCAATCAAACACCATTAACATCAATTTAATTTTCATTCCATGTTATAAAAATAATCACTATTTACATTTCATATTCATTAAACGTGTAAACGATCAACAATCTCTAACCCATTGAAACATTTACCATTTTAATTTCATTCCCTATTTAACCTTATTACCTTTCTCATACCTTAAAGCATTTACCATATTCTACAACACCCATTAATTAAAAAATTTAACATATTTACCCATTCACATGGATTAACCCATTTACATATACTCATTTATATACCATAACCCCCCTTACCCATTTATCATTCACATACCTTAGACAATAAACCTATTATCCTTCACAATACATAACTCATTTAACTTAGTAACATTAAACCAAACAACCCCTTATTCCATGCTAATAATTGGACACAATTATTATTATTTTCACTTTTATATTCAAGCTAACATGTCAACATATTTACCATGGTCTCCAATTCAACATAAATAAAATACATTATTAACATTATAATTTTAATGTTCGGAATATGGGAACACCCCATGGGTGGACCTAAACCAGTCTAATCATCCTCAATGTATCCCATAAGGATCATGAGGGGTGTAATTAATAATTTAGACAACCATTTTACAAATTATCCCAAAATTAATCAAATTTACAATAAGAAGGAACCAATAACACAACTACACATGCACAAATAACCTCAATACTATGGGATATAACTCATAGGCCACCTGACAATAATTCATAGATGAATACTCACTTAACAATACCCTTTCATCTGGATTCTGGCACCCTTTGATTTCTTAACATAAGATATACTACAAAAAAAAGAAATTTAGGGATTTAGAAAAATAAGAATGAAACCACAATCCTTAATCTAGAAAATAGAATCAATATAAGAGTTATACATTCTCCTAGAATCAATCTACACCCAACATCCCACCAAACGACTTAGAATAAATGGAAATCAACTGTTGGGAATCATTATCCATTTTGGCATGTCACTAGGGAAGGATGAAGATGTATGGGTTGGAAAATAGGCATTATGAAATTAAATACTGGTTGGAAAAAATGGTAAAAACACACTTTTAATGGGGAACATGGTTTGGCCACATGGTTTTACAAACTATGAACCAACCATAAACCTGTCTATGTCTATGAGGGCTATACGTTCCATGTTTACCTAGGGATTTTGCACAATTTTAAAACCCATGCACCATCCATGTGGAATGCCTTAATCCAAATCTACATGGCTTGTATTTCTACCATTGCACTGTTTACATAACTATGAACCCCTCCTCCTAGTTTTCATGGTTTGGGAGAACAGTTTCTTATAACCATGAATCAGCCATATAAAAATTACATGATGGTCAATATCCCATTTCTTCCATGTACTGAACCCCATGACACCCATGATCCTCCTCATATAGTCATTAAACATTACATTAACCATATTTAAGGTATTTTAGTCCAAATAAAAATAATCACATACCTCCATGATGTTTGAGATCTTACCTCCACCCCACCCTAGCATGTATCATCCTTGATCCATGCTTCGATGAATCACTGAGCTAACGAGTTAAATTGATTGGGCCACGTATCCTACATGTCTTACTCACTCTCCCAAATTCCTTCCAAAACATTACTATTTTGTTACAAAAATAAAATAAAGGGAAAATATATCTATATTATACTTTCATACTACAATAAACAATACAAATCAGATATTCCTCAAAGGATGCATCATCCTCAAGCTCAACATCCTCATCATCAATCATGTGATATGATTATGGGTGATACTTACAAATATGTAACACAAGAAAAATGTTGTCCATACCTCTATAATATTGTGTAAGAGACAATGGGAACCCCATCATCCTAATCCTATCTGAAATGCATTTCCCAAATGACATGGTTCCATTATTTTCATTTTTTTAAACTCCAATGCTGAAACAAACTCAAAACTACATAAATAAACACATATTTTTTCCAACCACTTTTCCGACCTACATCAATTCAAAACATAAGGAACCATGTTCCCATTCCATAACTAAATATCCAAAACACCATCGAAACACTCAAGGAACTTGGTTGATCAATGTATGATTCAATTCCAATTATCAGTTCCAAAATAATAGAATGATACTTACTTGAGTCCATCAAACTTGAAACAAAATTCACATCATCAACTGGTCCGTTTCCCTCTATGGTTCTCCCCACCATTCATTTTAGATCACCACCACCATATTCTGGTGGTTAAAACCCCAAATATTGAAAATGGCCAACTAAACCTCAACCCATCATTCACAATATACTTGATTCATTTTACAACACACTACACATAGATATCCATGAGCAATATACCAAGCACTAGAATCGAGTATTGTTGTCCAGACTACCCAAAATGGACATGCATCCACTATACAATGAAGACCAAGAAAAACATGAAATCTCTAAAGTTTGGATTCATTTCTATAATTCACCTTCCTTAAAACATCAAACAGATGGTGTATTATGACTTACCACATTCTTTCCCTTTTATTATCATGTCGGACAATTAATGATGGGTTGTGTTGAGACAACTATTTTCCTTTATTGGCATGATATTCTCCACATTGTCCCATCATGCCTCATCGCTTAAGGAATACCACCATCATCTGACGCACCTACCAGGGTCATTCCCCAATATCCGGTAAACTCAACCATCAAGGAATCAAATATATTCCAAAACATCATCATGCTTCACCACACCCATTAATATTCATAACAAAAACACCTTCATTTATCATACATCCACTATGAACAACATGGTTCACATACAAAACCAATTACAGTTTCAAAAAACACTTATCATTATAAAATTTCCACTGAAACTGGTTAACAACCCACAACCTTCGTTTTTTTTTAAGTTGATTTGATGTATCCCCAACCGACTCATCTTTTGAAACACCTGTCATAAATGTTGGAATGAATCTACTTCACAGTTCAATGATTCCATTACCACAAATAACATTCCAAGGTCACCCATACTCACTTACTCGAGTCCGTAAATAATTTATGATAATGTTTCTAACACCCAACATCCTTTTCCAGGAAGATCAATTATTTTTACACAAGAATATCATATTCTTCCTCGAACCACCCTAACCCAAAGCCAAATCATAGAACAATCAACCCTCACAACCATGTACCGTAATGTCATTACAAATGGGACAAAAATGAGAACCCCACAGGTTTCTCAATTGTATCCTTATATATCTATATCCAACCCATTGATTCCTCTACACCCCTTGGTCTGACTTACTACTCCCCACCGTAAGAGTTTTTTTTCCACCTCTCTCCCCAAGTAACTCAAACCACAACTATCGGCACTTCAAACACAAGAGGATCCCCCAAAACATAGATGCGTTCTTCTAGATTCCAGTAGAAAGGAAACACCAAAATTAACCACATCCCATTCCCAGCTTTCAAGAATGGGACCCACGACATTTGTCGACCTTCGGTCTGTCCCAAGGACCTCACACATAAATGGTCTACGGTGTACATCCCACCGTTAAATTAATCATACACCGCTCATTGGGTGTAAACTCTAAGGGGCTATTCATCCAAAAAATAAATCCATGTAGCTAAGCATAAATCCAAATCTCTCTCAATGTACCTAGGAAGATGTCAAGATATATGGCATGATCGTCATAAGCCACAAGTGCGTTGATATCACATCGACGAACTCCCCCAAAACAATCCGCCAATGATGCCACCTACCACTACAGGGCGACCTTGACCAATTGAAAGTATTAGATTCCTATCCCTCCAATACCTTATCAACAACCGAACACCACAACTCAATTAGGGTTGCCAACCGAACTCCCCACCACTTCCTGACTCTCTATGAAGTATCCATGAACCAATGCATCCCATGGCACTACTTCCACCATGCCTCTCGAGTTCTTTTGACTAAACAATGAGATTAAAAGAAAAAACAAAATTGTCCTGTAAATCAATCGAAAACCATAAATCTATCACATATTCATTCCTCCATCCTATTTTTCATAGAGAATGACATGTGCTTATCCAATCCACTTTCTCACCCATCCAGAATGGTATCGGGCCACACTAGTGTGTGCGAAAATATGGACCTTATTTGATCCCTCAAGGTCCTGCACCATCCTATGACCACACATTAATCCCACCTCTAGACCTAACGAGGCATACATCACCAAAGCCAAAATATGCTTACACAACTAACCATGACTGTAGGTCTGTCAGCCTCATCAGGCTAGATTCATTCTTAATGTTGTAAACCATAAACTCATCCTTTAATAAAATAATCTCTACTACATGACCCCCCCTCACCCAGAGTGTCACTATCATTATTGAGTTTCCTTCAATGCCGTGTCCATCATTTTTTCAACCTCCAAATTCAACCCGATTTCCAAATGAATGTCATCAATAGTAGTTTCAGTAACCATAATGATCCTTCCACTTGAAACCAAACTTACAACCAACCAGAAATGGTCAATTGTTTACTTAAGAGAGAAACCGAGGAATAGTCATGCTATTTTTATCGAAACTCGATGAGATCCACCAAGCATCAATTAATCCTCTAAAGAACCCACATGTTATTTTCATTCCAAGGCACCTGCAACACCATTCTGACCTCCAACATGGCCACCCTTGATTTTCCCATGACTTTTAACTCATTATCACAACTCATGTAGTGTATCCCAAAAACATTGACCTTATCACTCCTCCCTTTAGTCCAAACCCACACAAATACAAATCACGAACATCTACATGTGCCTCACACACCCAATAGCACTTACAAATTGTCTAACCACAATCATGGGTCACATTCGATGGATGAACAATACCAACATACCAATGTTGGTTTAGGGGTAACAAGTCACTAGGCCCAAATCTCTAGGACATACACATAAAACATATAAAATTTCACCACTCAGGATTGGTTATCCTTCCCCCAACCCTAAATATGATATCCAACGAACCAAAGAAATAATTTCCTCTATTTTTTAAGACCATAATAGAAAACCCCCCCACTAACAGTACTATGAACCAATATATACATTTTAAAAACCAACACAACCTTCCCGATCAAAACCCACAAGGGAAACCACATTTATGCTACAAGATTTTACCCCTCAACCTCAAAGACACATATTAACCTAAGGTACAGTAAATACATCACCTATACTTAATAAATTAGACTCACAAAGTACTCCAATAAAGGAACTCCCATATTAAAATCCACCCATAAAGGTGGTCTATTTAAAAAACTAGGGATACCCACAACCTGTGTCCCATAATGTTCCAACATGACATATGCTCAAAAATCAATTCCACCCTCTCCGAAAAATGTTGGAGGGTGTTGTAACTTAAATTATGTGCTCATATAAAATATACTAGGAATGAAACACCCTGGGTCCCATTACATCATCTTTTTTAAAATGAGAAAATTTATCATAGAATGTCTCCACTTATCTGTTACCCTGGATCATGGGGTTCCCATGATCCATTATTGTAGGATCATTCTTAGGGACATCATCTTGTCTCCCAATCAGTACATGTCATCATTAGTTTCATTCCTCTATAGTGACAAACAAAATTATTAAAACACATAACATAAAAATAACAAGAGTTTATATAGAAGAAGGATCTTCATTATCCATAAACAACCCATTTTCATACACTATCCCCACATACATAATCACATCTTGAAAACTACCCTCAACCATTCCTTCTATTGGTCATGGATAACATGGGGTAAACTAACTTACGTAGCCAACACTCTTTTATTAAAAAATATTTCAAACCAACTTCAACTATTACAACATAAACCTTTCTTTCAATGAACCTTTCCGAATTAAAAAAATATTAAAACCAATATGTTAAATCATTAAAAACATTCTTTAAGTAAAATTATATAATGATTCACTAAAATACATTCCATTTAATTATTTACAACATCTTTATTAGACATTGTTTTCCTCAAATTTTCAAGAATGTAATATGCATCATACCCTTGATGTCACACACACGCATATCGTGTATGCTAATCATGATGCATGCTACCTATACCCCTAGGTGAATATAATTATGTATTAATTGACAACCATATATTATTAAAACTATAAGAAAAATATAATAAAATAGTAACATCACACAACAAGTGCATCACCCAATAGTTAAATATCATTCAACTATAACAACACAATTCAATAACAACGTTCCTCACCCTTGTACCTTGGGTTTTACCTCCTAAATGAGTCATCTACTACTATGAATGAGCTTATTTCAAAGGTTGGAAAACATATAATATATTTTCTACCACCTCCAAATAGTGAGGATATAAAAATAATCACTACAATACCACTTTGTAAAATCCCTGACCCAGAAGCCACTAACTGGTGCCCCGACCTGGGATACCACATGTCCTCAATCACACCTCCCAATATTCTATAGGATTCCTAGTATCAAATAGTGTGTAATAGATTATTTTGAGATAAAATACCATTTTTACCATAGTGATCCATAACATAAAACATATGAAATAAAATATACATTAAATAATAAATTAAAAACGTTCATTTCCAACCATTCTCAAATAGGGTCCAAATATAACCAATAATAAATATACCATGGCGTACTAATAGTGCCAAAAGTGGAGAAACCCCCAAAATAAGACACATAGCTAAATCCCCAAAATGGGGCCCGAATCGATGTCTAGATCCCCATCCATAGAAAACCCAAGCCTGACTCAAGTAGGGCATGGGTCGTTGGACATTGTCCTGACTTGCAACCAAGAAATATACTCAAGTAACATGTGAGTACAAACCAGTATTCCACAACCAATGGTGTCTACAAAATATACAATCTAAAAAGATATTGAATGCAAGTAATAAATAAATGAAATTCTAAAAAAATACAACTTTTGTTATATTATTTATTCATATTCACTTTATCTATTTAAATCACATAATCCATGTTCATCACTTGTTCCATGGGTTAGGCATTTACATCATCTTTATTAGGACTAAATCTGGTCAATTATTATTTATAAGGGACTATGTGAACTTCTTAATCTCAGTAGGGAAGAAAATTTATAAACCAATACATCACACTTAACTTCGAGCCTTAGTGGCAGAATTATCATAAAAAACCATTATGGTAATAGAGCCTTGATCCTCTTACTTAACCGGAGTATTATGGGGTGGGGTTTAGAGACTCAATCTAACCCAACATGTGTGCATAGATCCTCAAGTACAATACCCCACAACTACCAAGACATGTACACAATATTCATTAATAATTTACCACTTATTCCATTTTACGAACCGTATTCAACAATACAAAAAATGATAATTTATAAAATAGTTCCATACCTAAATCTTTATTATTCCATAACATAATGGAATATTTACCATTTACAATTCATTTCTCATTAACCCATTACCATTATTATGAATGCTTCTTTATTCTTTGTTATCAATCAAACACCATTAACATCAATTTAATTTTAATGACATGTTTTCTGATTATACACCATTCACATTTAATTTCCATTAAACATTAAAATCATCATCAATCTCTAAACCATTAGTACATTTACCATTTATGCTGAATAAAACGTTTAAACAAATTCCTTTTCTCATTCCTAAAACCATTTAAGATATTCAATAATTATCATTCATTAAACCACCTATCACATTCACCAATTAAAATTATTGAATTAATATACACATTCTAATTTACATACCTTATCCTAATTTACCCATCTATCATTCACCATCATTAGACAAACAACCAATTGCCTTTCAAAATCCATAACTCAATTAACCAATAAACACTCAACCAAACAACCCACTATTTCATGTTAACAACTACAATCAGTTAAAATCATTTTGGAATTATCATTAGTACTAACATGTCAACATATTTCCCATGAGATCTAATTTAACACAAATGAAGTCTATGCTTATCATTACTATTTTTAATGTTTTTGAATATTGGATCACCACATGGGTGGACCTAAACTAGTATAATCACCACCAATTCAACCCAAAGGGATCATAAAGGGTTACATTCATCATATAGACAACTATTTGACTAAATATAACTAAATTCATCAAATTTAGAATAAATAATGAACCAATAACACAACTACAAATGCACAAATCGACAACAAGACTATGGGATATAACTTGTAGAAATAATACCTTGAATTCGTAGAAGAACTCCCACTTAACCATAGCCATGGATTTGGATTAATGAACCCTTTGAATACCAAAAAATTATATCCATTATAAAAATAGGGCCTTGGGTATATGGTATAAGAAGAACAAAACCGCAATCCCAAATCTGGAAAAGAGAAACAAGAGAAGTGTTAGACATACCCAAATCTTCGATCTACACCCAATAGAATTCCAAATGTCATAGACTCAAAGGAGATATCATATTGGGAATCATTGGCTATTTTGTATTGTAACTATGGCTGGAGGCAGAATAATGGTGGTGAATTTGGTGAGACACTTAAAATCCAAATGGGTGATTGGTAAAAGCAAATTTTAATCGGACACATATTTTGGCTGCCCAGTTTTCCAAACCATGCACCTACCTCTATCCAAGAGGGTTCTAATTCAAACTGTTACCCAGGGATTCCAAAACGTTTGAAAAAACATGCAACAACCAAGCAAAATGCCTTTTTCCAAATTCACAAGGTTTGACATTCCCTCATTTTCATGTATTACATAACCATCCACCCCTCTACCTGGAATGAAAAGTTTTGGTGTATAATTATTTCTAACCATGTGCTAACCATGTAACATGATTACGGTGTCCAATTTACCAATTCTTTAATGTCCCAACCCCTATTAAACCACTGAGTCTCCTCATACATTCATTAACTGTTCCATTAACAAAATTGAAGGGATTAAAGTCAAAATTTAAATAGGTACATAAATCAATGACATGCAAGATCTTACACCATCAAACATTGAACTAAAATAATCATTATTCATTTCATATTAAAAACAATAATTATAAAGGGAAAATGATTTTAGATAAAACTAAATTAAATATACATCATGTTATAATTTTTTATGTGCATTTCAATTAAATTATTAAGATAGATATACATTAGTTAGGTTTTATATGATTTGTGTGAATATTATTAGTTATATATTTCCATTAGAAATTTTGAATAATTTAAAAAATAAATAATATTATTAAGATATTCCATACAACAACATATTCTATCTTTTTGAAAAACTAATTTTTTTCAAACATTAAAAATAAACCAATGGTATCATTTCATGATATGAAAATAATATTCATTGTAATATATGAAAAATAATATTAGATGCTCAGAACATTGACCATTCCATTTGGAAATTCATGGTGATAGTATCTAATGGCCAAAATGACGAGTCTAGATCTCTATGTATCTTGTAGATCTACCTCACCTCATGAATCTCTCATAAATTTACTTTGATAAAATAATTGGATTAAAATGTTATGAAAAAATGGTGTAACCCTTACCCAATTGTTAGAAATAAATTAATTTCAACTCATAAATAGTTCACATGAAAAATACCCTATAATTGTTTCATGTTTCAATTATTCTTCTACTACCCACTCATTCCACATGAAAGACATGAAAAAATAATCTCTTTACCCCCCTGATCTTCTTTATTTGGATTGGAATTTATAAGGGGAAGTATATTTTAGATTAGTATTTGAGATCTATACCTTTTCCTTCCACTTATTTGAAACATTAACTCCATGTTTTCTTGATTTGTGTTATTATATACATGGAGAATGAATGTAATAAGATATGGTAGAGAAATTTCAACATTGTTCATATTAAAATTCAAATCAAAGATTGTGTTTTTATAATTGAGTGATGATCATATAAAATATTTGTTGAATTATTCATGTATCTTAATCATAAGATGCTATAGTCACTCAGTATTTCCAATTCATGACAACATGAGACAAAATATGTATAGTATTTATACGTTTCCATTAAAATATTTATGTAGATATTTCATCAAATACTTTTCTAGATGTTTCCTTTTAATGATCATGGATATAGTTGAGGATAGTTTATATTTACACATTTTCATGTTAATTATGGAGTTAAATAGATATGAATGGAAACATTGAACACTATAAATATATTACATCCTCAGTGTTCTTCTCTTAGATATTGATCTCTTCATTACTCGCCTTATTAAATTATTTATTAAAAAATTGGAAATCTTGATCATAATCCTTCATTATATCCATAATACAATACGAAAGTGTATGTAACACTCGTGGATGTTTCAACTAGTTTGGATGTTAACAATATTTATTTAAAATAACTAGGATATTGAGGTCATTATATTTTATATTTTTATACACATTTATTTTTAAAACATTATCTAATATCCAATATAACTGAGGTGAAATTAATGGTTATATCTACAATATTTTTATCTACAATACTTTTATAAGCCCACAAAGACCTCACAATTGGCCTCATATGGTTCTATATCATGAAATATTTCTTGGCAGGCACATATATTACACTTTTCATAGCCCTGAGGAATATTTATTTGGTTACTCAATGGTATTTTTATGTTTTCTCTTTAAAAAATAGAAAATTCAATATATAAAAATATCACATTTTTTGATTAGAAATTTTCCTTTTAAAATTTAATTTATTCTTAGTCATATTTTTGATAAATTCAAAATGAATATTTTTATTTTTTATTTTCAATTTGATTTATTATTTTTTAATTTTTATAATATGTTTTGGATAGTTTTTTTTCTATATTGTGTAACGCCCCGACCCCAGCTACCCAGAGCCGGTGCATTACTTCATAACATTGGCATGATCACAAGAAAGATCAAATCTCGAAAGACCGATTGGTTTAGTAGCCTTGGAAACACTAGATATATTCATAAGTTTTACATTACATCATAAAATGAAAAACTACTACAACAACATAATGTTTCCACAATCCACACTATAATCCCCTCATAATATCCCTGCAAGTCATTCATAACTTACATCTTCACATCCTGGGAAAAATAAAACATAGAAAAGGGGTGAGCTCAAATGCTCAGTAAGGATAACAATATAGCGGAACATTCAAAAATAAGCATAAACATTTAAGGAAATGAATTACTAAAACAAAAGCCTTTTAAACTTGAACTTCAACATAGTATGGCAAAAGTAAAATGAAAAAAATGCCATTTACTTGTTCACATGGATATTCAACTAATCGAATAATCACATGCAAAATCAATAACCACTTTCATAATGTTGGAATGCATAATGCCAGACTATCATAACCACATAGCCAAGGCCTCGTGCCAAGACTACAAATAAGATTTTGTCAAGGCCTTGTGCCAAGACACTAGTTTGTCTCATGAGACCTACCGATGCATCGAGGAGCTATAGCGGGCTCCACCCGTCACATATTAAGTCCAATGCATTCCCATATGAAAAGGTTTAAACATAACATAAACATTCATATTAAAACTAGCATATGAAATGTCAATACTTTCACCATAAACTATGAATGGTATAAAAATAGCACATCCACAGTCAAACATATCACAAAACCTTCAATACAATATAGAAGTTTTGTATCATAATAAATCAACTTCAAATAATCTTAAAATCCATCAAAGGATGTTTACATAGATGAAATCAAAATTCTTTTTAATGAAAAATCTCCTTTTATTTTGAAATAATTTAAGATCCATATAAAACAAAACATTTTATTTGAAAATATTCTTATAAGCTTGTAAGGGAAGCTTTGAAGATTTTATAACGGCGGAAAATAGCCGCACCCGCCGTATAAGTTAAAAAAACATTCTTACCTTAATTCTGTCGAAAAGGTTAAAAAGGACCTTGTTTTGAAAACGACCAAATGATTCCTTTATAAACCACTTATAAAAGTCAAAAAGGGTATAAATGACTTTAACTCAGATTCTAGTAAATAGTAAAAATGTTTTGAAATGCATTTTTAAGAAACATGGATGTGGATGATAAAGAGATCCCAGTAGATTATTACGTATAAACAACCTTGGATAATGAAGAGGTTGTAAAGTAAACCCTTACCTTGTACTTTTCCTTGGTTGGGGTAGGTTAACCTCCTGTATAATGGTGAAATAGTTGTTATTAAATTATACAATAATCATATATATTAATATGATATCATATATGATCTTTTAACATTGATTTGTTAATAATATCTTAGAATTATCGTCGTTTCGGGAGTTAACTTACTCATTTTCTTTTATATGTTTTGTTACATAAGCCATGGTTGTTGTATCTTATTCATATCCAGAATGATATCTAGTCCTTAAAAATCATTTTTAAATCATCAAATGATAATTATACTTGAATGGATACGATGGAGAATGAATCTCATCGCGTTCGTGGAGACGGTAGTCCGTACGTACGCACGAGCGACAATATCATTCTTTTCATATTAAAATAATATATAAATGGATGGTATATCATATATACAGAATCATTAACATGTTATATTTATTATTTACATGAGTTACACATCATTATTATACCCATCCAAATAATATTATATTGAATAACAATTACACCACGACGTGGAGACGGTAAGCCGTACGTACGCACGTATGGTGACATGTTATTAAAGGGTGGATAGAATACTGAATATGATTGTACCATATTTATAATAACATCACAGTATATGTGAGATACTGGAGTTATTATTTTAGAATGGTAAGAACAAAGGAAGAAGAAGTGGAAGAAGAAATGAACTGAGAAAAGGGTGGTGAAATCATTACCTCTTCTTCGGGTTCTTCCTTTTGATTTGATCAAAAGGGCTCCATAGGTTGGATTTCTGATCAAACTAAGGCCTCTAGGTTTTAGTGAGGGATGTTGGGAGAGTATTTGGGCAGAGTTTGGCCGAACCAAAAGGCTTTAGAAGTGTGAAGAAATGGGAAGGAGGAGTGCCCTTTTATAAGAGGGGTGAGGGGCACCTTTGGAAAAGCTAGAAATATTAATTTATAATAAATTCACATTAGGTTTCCAATGGCTCCAAAGTTTACTATTCAAAGGCTAAGGTGGGGATAGGTCGAAAACCACTCAACCAATAGAATTTAGATATGTTTGGGTACTTATATTAACCTTATCTTTAAGTATTAACTCTAAGTTAATTAGTTTCACTTTTACAATGTCTCTTTGTATTTTTATATAATATGGTTAATAAACTTACTATATACATCCAAGAGACCCCCAAGTGGTCCATTAATAATGAACCTATCCTGATATAAGTCTCTTGGCCGATCCTTAGATTTTTAAGAATTTAATATCAATTAATAATATAATATTTGTTTTAAGAACTCTTTTATGTCAATTTTGACACTATTCAATAGTTGATTTTTGTGAAACTCATAACAGATTGATTACTTCGAAAAAAGTCAATTAAATCAATCCTACTATATCATATTATCCTAGAAAATTAGTTTAATTCATTAAAAGTTTCATATTATATTTTTTTGGGGTATTTATAATATCAATTATTTTAATTTTTCACTATTATAGTAATTACTGCATCATCATTGTGTCATAAATAAAATAAATTATATAATGTCTAAAAATTATAAATAAAATATCATTATGTAGGAAATATTTTTATATTTCAAATTAATATTTATAATCTAAAATCCAACTTATATAACCCTATGTAAAAATTGTTTTGCTAAAAGATATATGCTTGTGTCATTTTTGTATTCATTTTGACTTAATTAAAATAAAGTGTCATTATCACTTACAAGTGGATCCATGGGGTCCCAAAATCGACCCAAAGATTCCCATGGTCGACCATGTATCAACCAATAGGGTTAATACACGTTTTAGGGTAATTTAGTATTATAATAATATTATTTTTTTAACCCTTATTTACCGGATTTACCCTTAACCATGGTAAATAAAATATTTACCGTAGTAATTATTCAAAATGTCTAAAAATAAAAGTTACCTATTTACACAATTTGAACATCCTGATTCCAAATATGGAATCCATTTTTCTAAATTCAAAACACAGAAGTGGCAGAAATTAATTTAAAATTAATTTCCGCTGTCAAAACAAAAAGCGTGTTTTTAAGAGATAATAACTATCAAAAGATTGACACTTGTTTATGTTCGGTTTAATTGTAAAATTATGTCCAATGACCAAAATTATATTAAATGGTAAAAATATATTCTAAATATACTTTAAAACCACTCAAATTCATAATTTATCACTATTAATTATTTTGATTAAAAAAGATGTTTTTAATTAAAATTTAGTAATTTTCACTATTCATCAAAATATGAAAGTTATCCGAAATGTACCAAAATTTCACCTTAGGCTAAATTCGATATTCCGAATCCAAAAATGAAGTCCATTTTAAAATATATAATATATATAATTTCAAAAAGTAGGTATTACTATTCATAACAGCTAGTTTGATTGGTTGTGGTGTGTGTTAAAACTCGAAGTTGCGTACAACACACGCTGCTGTTTTATTCAAAGGAAAGCGTACCGTGGAAGCTTGGGATGTTTCATTTTAAATTTTTGATGTCCCCATTTAGTCAAAAAGTTTAAAATATTGTATTTAAAAAGGTTTCACTATTAGAAGTTGATAAAAGTGAAATACTGAAAATGAATCTGTTCTTGCATTATGACTAAGAAACTCATAATAGGGATTCTAAAATTATAAGGATTATATAAAGTTCAAAATGTAGTTAATACTATTAATGACCTCTTTTAATGGTGTGATTGAACTCGGTGTTGTGTGTAGTGGATGTTATTGAATTATTTTTAAGAAATAACACACTCTGAAATCCTGGGGTGTTACATTCTCCCCTCCTTCAATAAATTGCGTCCTCGCAATTTGAAATTGTTCTTCGAAAATAAAAGGTTGAAAATAGAAAATAAATTTGTGGGAAAACCCACATCAGAAATTGGGTTACTAAAATTTAGTATTAATATGAGGAAAATAGAAATTAAAGGGTCACCACCAAATTATGATCTTGATTAGGAGAACATTGGTGGCATTTAGAGACATATAATTGGAGGAAAAACGTAAATATTTGTAGGTAGTGATTGAGGAAATCAATCACAAACAAGTATAAAATTAAGGTCCTTAAATTCATCAATCTATGTTGATTTGAAATACCATCGGTTCAACAAAACATAGGGTATTAGGACAACACATTTTTGATGTTTCAAAATATCCTAGTTGAAATCCCACATCGAAAAAATAATTAATGAGGCCTCTATTTAAAATAAAGAGTCGAAAGTATGAAGATTACCGAAAATAAAACATACTAGGGTTCCATGTAGGAAAATATGGATATGGAGGAAAAATCTAACCATCAATTATCGGATGGAGAGTGGTAGAGAACATGGCTATGAAAAGGCCAACAGTCCCAAAGCCATAAATTAGTGATGATTTAAGGTACCATCTAGGAAAACATTTTTGTTCTAAGTTGCTTTTCTTAATATTGAGGAATTTATTTATGAGATTGGCTAAGATCATAAGGATATATTCTTACTTTATAATTAGAGTTTTATCCATTAATAAATTTCTACCACAAACTCATCTTTCACTCTAAAAGATAATATAATGTAAAAAAATTCTATTTACACTATTCGTATAGGGTTCCAAAATAAACGAATTTATAATTCATCTACATGATCTTTTAATAAAAACTACATTATTTAATCCAAGACATCTCATGGGCCAGTGGTAGGTGATACACCCTTGTCGCCCTTTGGTTGCGGGTTCAAGTCTCGCAGCCTTGCCGGACGCAACAGGTTGCTGCCCGACCTCCGGGTTGTCCTTTTATGGCAATCCAAAATAATCCAAATAAGAACTATCCAAAATAATTCTATCCAAACTCACAATCCAACATTTATAAGGAAGGTAAACATAATATAGATCCTTTTTACCCCGTAATAGCATATAAATACCTTCATCATGTATTACCATATTCCTTATTGGTTACATTCATGATCCCTTATTCCATATAGAATGCTGGATATACTTCATTAATCCAAAAATGTTTTAAACCCCAACAATGATGGAATATACAAATCATTAATCAGATTCAAGGTAGTCAATAATATCCAATATAATTTATCCAAATCAATCACATATTATTCCAAAATCACTACCTCAGTATCAGAACTATATTATGATTTATCATTCTCTCAACCATATATTTTCCAAAAAGTTATCCTGCTATTGAGTCACTTTTCTTTGTTCCACACAATCTCAAGTCCTTAATGAAATAGTACTGCAGTACAATCCTTATATACTCCATAATTATTATAACAAGTACATTGTTGATACAACACTCAATTGACATAATCAACATAAGAACTCTAATCATTCCTCTTCATCTGTGGTAGTATCATAACTTGATTATTATCCAATAGTATCATTTGCGGCATAGTCTGATGACTGGGGCATAGGTTCGCGTAGTGTCCAAACTCCTTGCAAATGAATCATTGTACATTTAAAACCATTTTCTTACCCTTGCATTCACGTACTTTGTGCCCTTTTCCTCCACACTTATAACAAACTCCCATTCCTTTCAGGCAAGTTCCAGGGTGTTTCTTTCCACAGTTACCACATATGGGAAAATTCTTCTTTTCCCTTTTCCCTTTATCCATCTTTCTCTCTTCCATCCTTTTCTTCTCTTGATTCCCTTCAAAGCCATAGGACTCAGTAAACTCTTTACTTATCTTATCAACACATGATATTATTTCTTCATATGATGATAATACATGGGAGACTATTTCTCTTATAAATTCTAGCTTAAGACCATGAAAGATATGATCATTCCTTCTCTTTGGATCATGTGCATTTCCGGAGTTCTCATTCCTTCTACTGGGCGCCATTTCTAAACAATGGCATAAACTAGATCAGTTTATGAATCAAAATACATAATCCCATACTTATAAAACACTTAACATAAATTGAACTATTTATGGATATAATCCATAATCATAAGAATGTTTTCTTTAAGGAAGTATATACTCATAAACCCTTCAAAATGATTTGTAAATAAAATGAGAGTTATCCTAAGCATATCCCCCGGGAGTGTCGTAACTAAGAGTGCAGCAAGGCCCGTTGTCGTGCACCAGTTCCCGTTAGAGTCTAGCTCAAAGCGGTGTTTTCGGGTTTTACCCCTAGGTACATCTGTGCCAGAGCCGCCTCTACCTGCTCGTATCCAGACAGGGATGTATTGCTCGGAAAACTCACAAAATCTCTACAATACCAAAATTCTAGGAAGTTCTTCTATACTAATCCTCAAAGTTCATCTTAGGTCTATGTGCTCTAATCAGAGTTTATCTAAATCTAGCTTCCAAGGTTTGTACTAAACTTCCTCTGATACCAACTGTAACGCCCCAACCCCAGCTACCCAGAGTCAGTGCATTACTTCGTAAGATTGGCATGATCACAAGAAAGATCAAATCTCGAAAGACCGATTCGTTTAGTAGCCTTGGAGACACTAGATATATTCATAAGTTTTACATTACATCATAAAATGAAAAAACTACTACAACAACATAATGTTTCCACAGTCCACACTATAATCCCCTCACAATATCCCTGAAGGTCATTCATAACTTACATCTTCACATCCTGGGAAAAATAAAACATAGAAAAGGGGTGAGCTCAAATGCCCAGTAAGGATAACAATATAGCGGAACATTCAAAAATAAGCATAAACATTTAAGGGAATGAATTACTAAAACAAAAGCCTTTTAAACTTGAACTTCAACATAGTATGGCAAAAGTAAAATGAAAAAAATGCCATTTACTTGTTCACATGGATATTCTACTAATCGAATAATCACATGCAAAATCAATAACCACTTTCATAATGTTGGAATGCATAATGCCAGACTATCATAACCACATAGCCAAGGCCTCGTGCCAAGACTACAAATAAGATTTTGTCATGGCCTTGTGCCAAGATACTAGTTTGTCTCATGAGACCTACCGATGCATCGAGGAGCTATAGCGGGCTCCACCCGTCACATATTAAGTCCAATGCATTCCCATATGAAAAGGTTTAAACATAACATAAACATTTATATTAAAACTAGCATATGAAATGTCAATACTTTCACTATAAACTATGAATGGTATAAAAATAGCACATCCACAGTCAAACATATCACAAAACCTTCAATACAATATAGAAGTTTTGTATCATAATAAATCAACTTCAAATAATCTTAAAATCCATCAAAGTATGTTGACATAGATGAAATCAAAATTCTTTTTAAAGAAATATCTCCTTTTATTTTCAAATAATTTAAGATCCATATAAAATAAAAAATTTTCTTTGAAAATATTCTTATAAGCTTGTAAGGGAAGCTTTGAAGATTTTATAACGGCGTAAAATAGCCGCACCCGCCGTATAAGTTAAAAAAACATTCTTACCTTAATTCTGTCGAAAAGGTTAAAAAGGACCTTGTTTTGAAAACGACCGAAAGATTCCTTTATAAACCACTTATAAAAGTAAAAAAGGGTATAAATGACTTTAACTCATATTCTAGTAAATAGTAAAAATGTTTTGAAATGCATTTTTAAGAAACATGGATGTGGATGATAAAGAGATCCCAGTAGATTATTACGTATAAACAACCTTGGATAATGAAGAGGTTGTAAAGTAAACCCTTACCTTGTACTTTTCCTTGGTTGGGGTCGGTTAACCTCCTGTATAATGGTGAAATAGTTGTTATTAAATTATACAATAATCATATATATTAATATGATATCATATATGATCTTTTAACATTGATTTGTTAATAATATCTTAGAATTATCGTCGTTTCGGGAGTTAACTTACTCATTTTCTTTTATATGTTTTGTTACATAAGCCATGGTTGTTGTATCTTATTCATATCCAGAATGATATCTAGTCCTTAAAAATCATTTTTAAATCATCAAATGATAATTATACTTGAATGGATACGATGGAGAATGAATCTCATCGCGTTCGTGGAGACGGTAGTCCGTACGTACGCACGAGCGACAATATCATTCTTTTCATATTAAAATAATATATAAATGGATGGTATATCATATATACAGAATCATTAACATGTTATATTTATTATTTACATGAGTTACACATCATTATTATACCCATCCAAATAATATTGTATTGAATAACAATTACACCACGACGTGGAGACGGTAAGCCGTACGTACGCACGTATGGTGACATGTTATTCAAAGGGTGGATAGAATACTGAATATGATTGTACCATATTTATAATAACATCACAGTATATGTGAGATACTGGAGTTATTATTTTAGAATGGTAAGAACCAAGGAAGAAGAAGTGGAAGAAGAAATGAACTTAGAAAAGGGTGGTGAAATCATTACCTCTTCTTCGGGTTCTTCCTTTTGATTTGATCAAAAGGGCTCCATAGGTTGGCTTTCCAATCAAACTAAGGCCTCTAGGTTGTAGTGAGGGATGTTGGGAGAGTATTTGGGCAGAGTTTGGCCGATCCAAAAGGCTTTAGAGGTGTGAAGAAATGGGAAGGAGGAGTGCCCTTTTATAAGAGGGGTGAGGGGCACCTTTGGAAAAGCTAGAAATATTAATTTATAATAAATTCATATTAGGTTTCCAATGGCTCCAAAGTTGAATATTAACAGGCTAAGTTGGGGATAGGTCTAAAACCACTCAACCAATAGAATTTAGACAGGTTTGGGTACTTATATTAACCGTATCTTTAAGTATTAACTCTAAGTTAATTAGTTTCACTTTTACAATGTCTCTTTGTATTTTTATATAATATGGTTAATAAACTTACTATATACATCCAAGAGACCCCCAAGTGGTTGATTAATGATTAACATATCCTGATATAAGTCTCTTGGCCGAACCTTAGATTTTTAGGAATTTAATATCAATTAATAATATAATATTTGTTTTAAGAACTCTTTTATGTCAATTTTGACACTATTCAATAGTTGATTTTTGTGAAACTCATAACAGATTGATTATTTCGAAAAAAGTCAATTAAATCAATCCTAATATATCATATTATCCTAGAAAATTAGTTTAATTCATTAAAAGTTTCATATTATATTTTTTTTTGGGTATTTATAATATCAATTATTTTAATTTTTCACTATTATAGTAATTACTGCATCATCATTGTGTCATAAATAAAATAAATTATATAATGTCTAAAAATTATAAATAAAATATCATTATGTAGTAAATCTTTTTATCTTTCTAATGAATATTTATAATCTAAAATCCAAATTATATAACTCTATGTAACAATTGTTTTGCTAAAAGATATATGCTTGTGTCATTTTTGTATTCATTTTGACTTAATTAAAATAAAGTGTCATTATCACTTACAAGTGGATCCATGGGGTCCCAAAATCGACCCAAAGATGCCCATGGTCGACCATGTATCAACCAATAGGGTTAAGACACGTTTTAGGGTAATTTAGTATTATTATAATATTATTTGTTTTAACCCTTATTTACCGGATTTACCCTTAACCATGGTAAATAAAATATTTACCGTAGTAATTATTCAAAATGTCTAAAAATAAAAGTTACCTATTTACACAATTTGAACATCCTGATTCCAAATATGGAATCCATTTTTCTAAATTCAAAACACAGAACTGGCAGAAATTAATTTAAAATTAATTCCCGCTGTCAAAACAAAAAGCGTGTTTTTAAGAGATAATAACTATCAAAAGATTGACACTTGTTTATGTTCGGTTTAATTGTAAAATTATGTCCAATGACCAAAATTATATTAAATGGTAAAAATATATTCTAAATATACTTTAAAACCACTCAAATTCATAATTTATCACTATTAATTATTTTGATTAAAAAAGTTGTTTTTAATTAAAATTTAGTAATTTTCACTATTCATCAAAATATGAAAGTTATCCGAAATGTACCAAAATTTCACCTTAGGCTAAATTCGATATTCCGAATCCAAAAATGAAGTCCATTTTAAAATATATAATATATATAATTTCAAAAAGTAGGTATTACTATTCATAACGGTTAGTTTGATTGGTTGTGGTGTGTGTTAAAACTAGAAGTTGCGTACAACACACGCTACTGTTTTATTCAAAGGAAAGCGTACCGTGGAAGCTTGGGATGTTTCATTTTAAATTTTTGATGTCCCCATTTAGTTAAAAAGTTTAAAATATTGTATTTAAAAAGGTTTCACTATTAGAAGATGATAAAAGTGAAATACTGAAAATGAATCTGTTCCTGCATTATGACTAAGAAACTCATAATAGGGATTCTAAAATTATAAGGATTATATAAAGGTCAAAATGTAGTTAATACTATTCATGACCTCTTTTAATGGTGTGATTGAACCCGGTGTTGCGTGTAGTGCAAGTTATTGAATTATTTTTAAGAAATAACACACTCTGAAATCCTGGGGTGTTACATATTGCAAATGTAATATTCTATCAAATCTATTATTAATTTAGTTTTATATATATTGCATGATTTTGGTGAATTGAATTTTTTCCAATTAAATTAATCATTTACTCATAATTTAAATTTCACCATAATAATAATAATACTTCAAGGTATCTTAAGATAATATGGAGTCATCATATATATTTCCTAGCATAAAAACCATTCAATCTTAAGGATGACTAAGTAACATATCCTTTATCTCATAAAAATAATATATTAACATTTTAAAGCATTTATGAAAAATGTTTCTCTAAATTGATGACATAGTATATTATGGAGGCATTAAATAAAAAAAACTTTTTGAGGATCTCCCAAATTGTGCACAGTTTGAAAACTCTAAATGTATTTCTTTCCTTGAAGCTCTTAATGGTTCAGATCTTCATCAGGCATCCTTGATGAAGACTCTTCTCTACAAAAAGCATGATGATGGAGGTTTATGAATTGATGTTGATACTAAATCTCTATATCAACGAGCCTAAATTTTTGTGTTTTCGATTATGGGATGCATTTATTATCTTAAAGGGGACAAACCATGGCCATTACCTGATCTAAAACCTCATATATCTTATTTCTGGGGAATTTCATATAGGAAATTGGTTCCAATCATTAGGGGCTATTTTCATGTACTTTTGAACTCTTATGATGACTTAGATCAGGTTTGGAAGATAGAAAACATTCATCTTAAGCACATATTTCTTTGAATATCTGAATGGTATTATTATTTTAACCTTAACATTCAAAGGAACACTATGGCTCAAATTTGGGTCCGTTTGCATGTTCTTAACTGGTACTTTTTAAACCTGAAGATCTTAAATGACATCTCTTCTTGTATTGGTATTCCTCCTAAGATAGAATACAGAACTTTAAATGTTTAATCAGGTCTCTATGTAAGAGTTATGTTTGAGGTGAATTTGGATTCAAAACTCCTACATGTTATTAGCTTTAATGGAAAATAATATCTAGAAGATGTTAGGATTGAATATGAATAAAAGCATCCCTTCCTCAAATTCTGAATGATTATTTGTCATTCTATCTTGAACTATTGATTAGTAAAAAAATATTCACTCATACTAATGATAAAGAATAGACATAAATCAAGAGGCATAAGAAAGACAAAGGTCATTTCCTAGATAAACCATAACCCTCAAAAAATAAAAATAGAAAATGGGTAAAAAATAAAATTACTCGAACCCCACAAAGGATGACTTGATAACAACTTAGGCTGAATTGGAGGATGAAGAGGAAAATGCAACTTAAGAACAATGAATTGTTGCATAAATCAAAAAAACATGTCATGGATACACTCAAGATGAGTAAAAAATAATTAGATCTAGAGTATCTCTGGTCTGTAAATACTAAAAGAATGGAACTGCACAGATTTGTAGAATCATTATCCTTAAATATCATTTGGATGTGTTAGATGGCAGTACTACCGCATCTACTAATCAAGAGTGACCCTTGTAGAAACCTAAAAGTAATAGCTCTATATCAGATATAATTGTAGGAATTTTTACCAATGAAAAGGTTGTGTATAGTACCACCACAATGAAGGATGTGATAATCCATGTTGATAAGACTATTCAGAAATCACCCTTTGATGATCTTGTTTCTTCTCCAACTGGAAAAAATTATGTATAGATACTATGAAACAACAACATGTCTTTTAGAAGCTTTTATATGCCATCACAAACTACATCTGGGATGAACACTCACGGGCCTTCTGAAGTTCCTATAACAGTCACGGTTGGAAAAAAAGAAAGGGAAAGGGCCTCAAACCAGCTGGACTGTAGTTCTGAACAGAAATTTGTATATACAAAATACCCTCCTAAAGACATTAAAAGGCCTACATTACCTGAAGAAACTCATATTGATGTTGGCATCGAGAAAATTAAAGAAAATAAGTATAATAATAGATATAAAAAACCTGATGATAATAGAGGACACAATGTTGATGAATATGTATCCAATCATCCAGTTAGTGGTGAAGAATCAAATGCTCATACATAAGACAAATCATGAAAACATGATAACATTATTTCTCCTAAAATTTCCATGAAATTGAATAAGTACTCACCAAAATAAAGGAGAAGTATATTATACCTTCTAGGAAATCCACAGATAATAAGAACTAAAGATTTAAAAAACAAAGGGGTGACCATCCCCAAATGTTGGTTAAAATGAATGTTCTTTATTAGAACTATTAGGGTATTTCTATCTCTAACACCATTACTACATTAAAAAGTATTTTACTCATGCATAAACCAAAATTTTTTGATATCTCTCAACCTAAAATTAACTTCTCTTCCATCATTACAAGATTAGATAAATTTAATTACTCTATTATTGGTGTTACTTATATTAATTGTTCAGTGGATTATCTTCTGAACATTTCTCATTATTCATTAGGAAATGTACAGGTTTTTAATAAGGAAACCCAAGAACTCACTTGTGATCTGACTATTCAAAACTTACATATCATCTGCACCATTATTTATATAAACAATATATACAAAGACATGAGATCTTTATGGAAAAATTTCTCTTTTCTAAATAACAATATTCAAGCTCCTCGGATCATTTTTGGGGACTTCAATGCTAATATTTAACCTATTGAAAAATGGGTCCTTCTAACTCTATCAGTTCTTATAATGAATTTAAATATTATATTGAGGAAAATAATATCTTTGAGATAAATTAGGATGGATCCAAATATACATGGTATCATAGACATCATAACAGGTTTTTGTTTAGTAAACTAGATAGATCTTTCCTAAACATCTATGTCCTAAATAACTGGGATACTATTTCTGGTATCACCATACATAGACTTAAATCATATCATCACCTTATTTTAGTTAGTATCAATACTAGATTTTAGAATCCAATATTTCCCTTTCGATTTAGCAATGCTTGGACCTTTATGATTGATAGTGATAATATTTTTAAGCACACATAGAACTCTATGAACTATAACAATGATGATTTTTCTTGTATTATGAAATTAAAACTTCTAAAAAAACTAAATTCATGGTGTAAATAAACAATCAACCAAATTGATAATTAAATTTATTCCCTAGAAAACACTCTCAATCAAATTCAGGTTGACTCTATGATAATGGACTTTACTAATTATCATCAATAAGAAATTTATCTTTTCACTATGTTAAACACTCTTCTCAACTTAAAAGACAATCTAATAAAGGAGTCCTTTGAAATCAAAAATCTCAAAGATGGTGATAGAAACACTAAATTGTACAATGCTCTGCAAAGAACTAGGAAATCTTGCAGACTCCTTAAATTACTTAAAGATGGGGATAACATCATTGATAATGAGGAAGGATTGGTTATTCATTTTGTATCTAATTTTGTAATATATTTAATTGTAATAATATTAATAGAGACAAAAATACTGACATAATTCCTTACATAGTGTGGGATAATGAAAACACTCTCTTGAATGTCATCCTTATAGACCATGAGAGAAAGGAAGAAGTATTTAGCTTAAAAATGATAGTTCCATGGGACCTTAGGGTTTTACAAATTCTTTTTTCAACACTATTGGTATACTATACAATATGATGTTTCTAAATTGATTAAATCCATTTTTCATAATCGATACCTTCTTTACATGATTAATGTTCAATTCCTATCTCTTATTCCCAATGTGGATAATTTTTTATAATCTCATCACTTCTGAATCATTGGTCTTATTAACGTTATTTATAATATCACATCAAAATTTTTAACTAATATACATTAACATATTTCAAAAAAATAGTCTTGTAGAACAAATTTGGATTCCTCAAAAAAAGAAACATCATACACTACATCTTATTTTCCGCTGAAATTAAAAACATGTTAGAAAAGACTAATAGAAGAAGAAAAATTTCTTTAAATCATGATATTAAGAAAGTTTTTGACACCATGTATTGGAGTTTTATTTTGAATTTACAAAAAAAAATTACTTCCTTGATGTTTTTGTTAACATAATTAAAAGTAATTTTTGTTCTTCTCACATATATGTTTCGATTAATGGTGATCCAAAAAGATATTTTAGTTTCGTAAAAGGAATTAGATAGAGGGACCCTCTTTCTTATATTATTTTTGAACTTTATGAGGAATACATTAGCAGACTCATTAAAAATTTTGTTAACCAAGGTAAAATTAAGCCCATAATTGCCTCCAGAAACATGAGTGTTCCCTCTCACCTCATTATGCGGATGATATAATTTTATTCCTTCATGTGAAAAAAATGAACATCCAAATTCTCAAAGATTCCATCTCTCACTATGAATGTGTATATGGGAAATCCACAAACATGATAAAATAACCATATCCTTTGGAAAAGGTTTTCCTATAACTAGATAGGATAGTATTATAAATTTCCCTAGTATAAAAGAAGGATCTATCCCCTTCATATAGATTGGAGTTCCTATCTTTTGGGGAAATCCTAAAAGCACTTACTTCACCAATATTTTCGTTCAAATTAATAATAAAATCTCTTCGTGGAAAATAAAATCCTTATAAATGGAAAGATGACTTTTTCTTTTCAAATACACCATTATTACAAAAAACATTTACTCCATGATTGTTTAAAAATGGCAAAATGATTTTATAAAAAATATAATAGTTGAATAAAAAATAGTTTATGGAGTGGAAGCACTCATGAGAGAAAACTTATCTTTATTCCATGGAATAACTGTTGTAGACCCCTTGATAAGGGTTTCCTTGGTATTAAGAACATTTTCTTCTTTAATGAATCCCTTCAAGTTGAACTCACATGGATCCTTTAAACAATAATTTTGCATCCTTCAATTTCAATAGAGACATATTATTTTACAAGAATAAAAAAGGTAATACCTTGCACATGGAATCTTCAATCTAGCCTTCCATCAGGAAATCTTGTTCTAAAATTATTTATCACCTATATGGATAGATAATAAAGAATATTTCTGAAGTCTTGGTTCGATAACTGGAATGGTAACCCTAATTCTTCTATCACTGATTCCACACACTTATCTACTAATATTAATATCACCATAAATGACTACCTGAACTCTTTGGATAGAGATTTTTCTAATGAGAATAATACCATTAATAAGAACTACCCTTTGTCAACACTAATGATTTTTTGGTTTGGGAATAGACTAATAATGGTGTTTGAAACTATAAACATTACTATAATCATAATTTCAATAATGGAATACCTGATTTTTCTTCAAGAAAAACATTAAAAAGCAATGGGTTAGACCCTACAGATCCATTTTTGTCTGGAGAAAACCCCACAATATATTACCCACTGATTGTTGTCTTTAACTATTTAGAATTCAATTTTGTTATAAATGGCATATTTGTAATCAACCTAGAGTGGATGGTGACCACCTGTTACAATATTCTGTTACTAATTCTTCTTTATGGAAATACATTTTTGACATTTTTTGATCTGTGGTTGAATGGTTTGGACTCAATTTAGATGCATCTTTAAATATGCGCTCCTATGGATGCCTCTTCCCAAATCGAAGAAATTTCTATTATTACAGTTGTTGAATTGATTCACGTCATCTGGTAAGAGTGAAATTATATCATTCACAGTAGTAATCCTTTCAATTTTCATGCATCTTAGGTAATTATATTTATTGATATTCAGGAGGCTGGAATGATGCAAATAGGTACCTTCCAAAACATTTTCAGGGATATTATTATTCTTCATCTGATTAGAATCAAAAGAACATTTAGTCACACAAATGATACGTTGGAAGTCTTATGGAAACCCCCTCTCCCTGGATGGTTCAAAATAAATGTTGATGGTTCCTCAAAAGGCAACCCTGGCCCTCTGGTCTATGGAGTAGTGTGTAGGAATCAAAAATGGAATATTTTTGGATAGTGCTATGGTTCGTGTGGTCTTTCCTCCCACTTAAAAGAAAATATCTTCAACATCATTATTGTCATCTGTCTCCGTATGAAAAAAGGATGGAATGACATACGGATCTTGAGAGACTTCACTACCAATGTGTAAGACCTTTGACATGGTGTAGTTCACCTGGCATGGTTCCTCATAGCTAGATGAATGGTTTGCCTCCAAAAACTTATAGAGGTCAATCAAATAATCACCCATGATTACCATGAGGTGAACTGGGTGGTGGGTGGACATTCCAATAAATTAGTTATCAATGATATTTCAAGGATGGATGACCTTCCAATAGATCTCAACCCCCTTCATGAAAAATATTCTAATAATTTTCCCTCATTCAGACATCTGTAATATTGTTTCTATATTTATTTATTTTAGTGAATTGTCCTTTTGGGCAAGGCATCATCCTTTAAAAAATCATTAAATCCATGACTTCAATTGAATGATTTCATTTTAAATAATATATTAAAGACAAAAATATATTGAATAGATCCAAAATAATCCATGTAAGTGATCATAAGAATGTGAAAGATAAATCCTAACATTTCTTCTCTAGTCAAACATTCATTTAAACATATGATACTTTTCCTCAAACTATGATATATTTTAACAAACCAATCACTCATTAAATATAACCTAGTTTTTCTATCATTATTTGTATCTTAGGTTATTTTAATTTAAACATCATTTTATTCCAATATATTAAAACATTTCATATTGGTTTGTATTGATAATGTGATTAACTAATTCCATTACATTAGGAGTATCTAGCATGATGTGATATCATAATGAAAATCATTGTGCACCATAGTGAATATTGAGTTGATACTGAAATATCCATTTCAATGTGATTAATCCAAGTTAAATTGTGTCATAGCTTCCTACATATTCCACTATCCCAATAGGGGAGTACATTATAATAACCCACGCGATCTATACATTAAAAAAATAATGATGTAATCCTAAATTGAGAATTTTATTTTATACCTATCCTTAGTGTTTTATCTAATGTTATCTTATAAAAATATTCAAAATAACTAGACTATTACTAAAAAATAACTAATCATTACTCTGATACAAACTATACTTAGATAATCTAAATATATTTTTATTGTACATAATTTACATTGATGAACATTACCTATTATAAGTCATCTCACCATCATTTGAAATAACTTTTTCTTTTCATTCAATACTAGTCAAATAATAATCTTATTTTATGATTCATGTTAAAATTTCACAATAATCTCATTATTTAGTATCCCGTTCTAAAAATATCAAAGGCTATACTCATCTCTATATTTTTGGAAGGGAAACATAATTAATGGGTGATATCAATAACTCAGTAAGGGAAGACATATAACATATATTCAAAAAAATTCAATGATAGGCTAGCTATCTAAAAATAAATTTATTCACAATAATTGAGATAATATTTAACTAAAAAACACTCATTCACAAACATTGTGATCATATCTAATCACAAATACACTCAAACAAAGACTTTGTAACCATTGAAAAGAAAAAAGTAAATCATTCAAAATCATTGAGAGAATATATAAAAACAAATACACTAACATATAGTTATTTTGAGTATATATATGAATATTCACTCACGTATAATAAATGTGAGAAAAACTATCAAGAACATCAATCTTGAATTTTTTTTAAATAAATAGATACAGAAAAGTACAGTCATAAATGTGTGAATTATCACATGAGAAAAAAATGCATACCCAATGAATTGGAGGTAAACATAGGACATTAAACAATAAATTATAATCATATTCACATATTATTTCTATTACAACATGAAACAATTCATAAAATAAACATAAATATATTTACATGGGGAAAAATATCAGTTTTATCAAAATCATTCACGGAAAATTTCATATTCCATTCGGATTTAGATGATTAATTTTGAATTAAAGATATCCTAAATGTATTATATATATAATTAAGAGTTTTTACATATATTATAAACTACTCTTTATAATCATTGATTAAATGACTTGATAATAGAGAGGAAATAATCTTTTCTATAATACATGAAAACAATTCAAAAAAAGTACCGAAAAAAATAATTTAATGTTGATAAAACATTTTAATTCATAAAATTTAAGACTAACAAGTAGATTCAAAAGACTATTTTGATAAGATTAATCTTTTCTAAAAAAAATAAAAAAAATATTTATAAATAGCATCAATTAAAACACATTTTTTAAAAATCATGAATCACATTGAGAATATCAATTTTATTTTTGAAATATATAAGAATAATTACTAATCATTTAAAAATAATCATAATTTAAATGTGTTTTATAAAAATTATAGAAACATGAAAAGGAATATCATTATTTTGAAATTAACACATTACAACAAAAACTATAAATTGCTTTGTATAAAATATTCTATAATCATTATAAAAGAAGATGTTACTACAAAATTGAAAATAATTCATGAAAGGGTAAAATGAAAATTATGGATAACCATTACATTAAATAAATAATAAATAAAATATAATTTAAAAATAATAATGGATTTATAAGGAGAACGTGGAGTGGAAGATAAATCCTTTTATTTTTAATGTATTGGAAAACATTTTTTTATTTTAACATACCATTGTTTAAAACTACATCATAATATTCATTAATAAAACACTATTTTTCAAATAATATGAGTGATCGTATGGAATAATTAGTTCTATTATGGAAGTAATGATTCTTAATTTGTAAATACATAAATTCTTACAACTATTAAATTAAATATTAAAAGTGATGAGTTCATGGTCAAACCCATGAGGTGGTGAATGTAGATTTTCAGACATCATAAATGATTATTTAATTTAATATAAATTTCATAAGGAAACTAATGAAAAGAATTTTATTAATGAATATAAGAATATTTTCTAGGTTTTATAAATTTCAGGTTCATTAATAATTGAATTTTAGAATTTAAATTAAATTTTCATGTTTTTAATATTATAGAAGATAAAGATAATATTCAAATTTTCATTCCTTTATTAACATAGGAATTATATTTTTCATATGTAAAATTAAATATGGTTAAAAATTAAATAATCATTTCAATACCATTTTTAAAAAATATTATCCTAAATTACAAAATGGTCATGCAGAATTTAGGAACATATATATGTTTCCTTAATTATTACTTTATTATTCTCATTATCAAGGTCATATAGCCCTGATAATATATATTGAATGAAATAATGATGAATTCGTAAAATAAAACATGAATAATAATATAAAATATGACACAAACACAGACACTCAATCACTCCCCCTTAATTTAAATTACCTATTTTTTTAGAATTAACCCCTGATACTAGAAATTTGTGGGAGAGAGGGAAAGATAAAATAAAATAAAAAACTTAATTAATTTAACATTTGAATTATGGAAGACCATATAGAAGTGTGGAACTTTGTAATAAGGTCTCTTATCCATTATGGAATATCATTGGGGAACCTCTCAAGACTTATTTTTAAAATAATAGATGGATTCCATTACAGCTTAAAGGCAAAAATATTTTACCAATAATGTGGTAAAGTAAACAGTAGGGGTTATAAAATGATAATTAGTGGGGAAACACCTTTGAATTCATAACAAAAAAAGTAAAATTACATGTCTGAATGTTTTATTCAATTACACATTATGTCACACAATGATTTTTTATGGTCTACTTCTAGGTGTTATTTTTCTTTATTCCTTATTATATTATGAAATATTAATGATTTTCATTCCATAAATTGGTTATTAATGATGTTAGTTATTATTTTCCATCATATTTTTCTTGTTTTATATTCATTCATCAATTTTTTTCCTCATATATGATTCTTTAAATAGCCCAAATCCTACAAAATTCTTCACATCATGAATCCATCCTTTTTTTGTTCTTACCTTTTGAACTTATAATCCTTAATAAATTGATAAGTGATTAAATATAGTTTATATAATTACTAATATAATTAAAAATTTGGTAAATTTTATATTAAAACTATATTCATTAAATATTCACAGCAGATTAGAGGGGTAAACGGATGGTCACATAATATAGCATATTTTTATTTTTCCATTTTTAATGGAAATAATTGGTGGAAAATAATCATATGGGCATGAATTAAAATAATGTTTAATGAGAATGAGAGTTATTATTAACAATTTCATACTTTTATTCAAATGAAATTCATCAAGGTGGATTATTTGAAGAACATTTTTCATTTTACCCAAAAAAATTAAAATCTATTATAATTTCATATTGTGTAATACACCAATCATAGATTAAAAATGATAGATATGAATCATTATAACTCAAATAAATAATCTTTGAGTTATCAATCTCGTTTACTACATAAGAAGTATTTTAATAAAAACCCTTTTAATAAATAGTTTGATATTGAACAACAAGTACCATGAATTATTGATAAACCATGATATTATACACCAATAAGAATTATACTAACAATTTAAATAATATTATTTACCTCAAAAAAACATGTCTCAAATAAATACAATTGAAAAGAAACATTTTTACCTTAATTCCTAACTTACCCTTAAGTGATTGAATCTCTGATATAAAAAAATAATTGTATTAATACCCTATTTGAAAACCTTATCTATATCTATAATCAGTTATTAACATAATTTATATTTATTTTATTAATCTATATGTGTTAGTTATATTGTATTTTTAATTTAGTGGGCGACCTTTCATTCTTACTTTGAACTTTTTTAATAATACATTTGTTATTATTCATTCATCTCCCAAAGTACATCATTAAAATTTCCTAAAAAATATATTTTACATTTTATGTTATTTAATAGTGTCCTAATATCAGCCTATTAGATTTTTATTTATGGTTGTTGTAAAAAAATGGAATTATGAATTTTTTTGTTCTTTTTAACAAATGAACGGTGGAATCTTAAATAATGAAGTTAATATTAAATTTATTATTAAAAAAATAAAATAAAATAATTATTTTATTACTTATATTTTATATAATCAGTTATTAAGTTCTAATAGTCATCCAAGATATTAGTTTGTTTCATTTTTCATGTTGGTGGTGAGAATGAACCATGCAAGAAGATACTAGAATTTATTGATTATTATGGATAAAGTGTATTTTATAATATAATTATTAAGTAAGAATAATAATAATATCTATATATTAATAATGTGTTAAATCATCTATTATAATATTTAAATAAATAATGAATAATATTGACCAAAAATATATATGTTACTTCCTGAGGTGGTAGTCCGCATAACACACAGCTACAATTTTCATTTATCAATGGCTGAGGGGATATAAAGTTGGATTATAAATATTTTCATAATATTCATAACTATATAGTATATTTCACAATTATCCCTAAATATTATCCTTATAACCTCTAAGGAGTGATAATGGGTAAATATGGAATAGTAAACTTCATAGAGGCTTTAGCCCTTACTAACACATTGTAAATGTTATTTTTTATTAATATGTGGATTGTATTGAATAAATAATAAGTGTTAAATTAATTTAATAAAAATTATGTATAAAATTATATTAAGGTAATTATATAACTATCTGTTGAATAATTTTTCAAGTTAAACATTAATAATATAATGTCAATAATTAAGTAATACTCACTGATATATTCATATTTTTCATATAATTATTAATATAAAACAACATATTTTTGTCATTTACTTGACTAAACTTGTTGGTAATAAGTTTTTTTTGAATTGTGAAAGGATTTTAATTTTTTTGGAAAATGAACTAAATGATTTAATTAAAAATGATGAATCAACCACACAGCATGGCATGAAAATGTGGGTCATGATACCAGAATGCTAAAAATATTATCTAGAACTAATGAATTTGATATGAAAAATATGTTCCCAGTGATGGAAATTCAATAAACAATTCCAAGTATTAAAACTGAAGAACTAAGTTAAATTAAGGAGAAACTAGCAAGAAAAGAGAATAATATATCATTAATGTATTTCTTGTCATGAAGAATAAAGGAAAACATTACATGAAAGAAAAAAATTACATGAAAAAAATTAGGTGAGGACTCACGACCCCACAAATTACATGTCATGAACACTATTAATTTCATAAAATGTATAACAGAATAAAAAACAATAGTTTTTGACATAATTTATAAAGGGTCCCACTAATATGAATCTGTACCCACATGACCCATTTACGACTCAATTTTTTTTACCCAAGAACTTGAGAAATCAAGTAAATAAGAGGATATGGTGGGTTTAAAAGGGATCTATTCCTAAGGTTCTACTACAACACTACACTGTTGGGATAACACTAAATTAGGTGATTCATTAATTTTGTTTCATTTACTTTCATTCCCATTTAATTTCATATTCAAATATTAATACATTTGATTTTTATTATTCAAATAATAACTATTTATATATTCCCTCATTCTTCATCATGAAATTCTTTACTAACGATGATGTGTAACTGGGCCACGGAAAATCATGGGGGTGTAATTCCATGAGTGAACCTGAGGAAATTATTATTTTTTTTATTAGTGTATGGATTATTTAGAGTTATTGTAATTCTCACTACGGAAATAAAATTTTTAACCTCTTACTCTAAAATCATTATCCCATAATTGAGTTGATGTAATTAGAGTTTTACATGAATTTTTTTTTTCCTCATTTCATTCTATACTACGGTAAAATTAGGTTTGAAAATATATAGTGGATCATGTTCACAGTCTAGATTTAAAAAGTATATTGAAGGTTATCCCTGGAAAACATAGTTGGTATAATTTCTATTAATCCTTAATTTTAACATTCATTACAGCCTCATTTATGCTTTAATGTTTTATTGAATGTTTTTTCAAATCCTAAACCCCATAAATTCATTAGATTAATAAAATAATCAAAATAAAAAAATAATTATTTTAAATGAATTTGAATTATTGTTTTATTGAATATGATCCTCTTCACATCAGACTATCCTAGTCAGCCTCTATTCAGCATTAAAAAAATCTTTTAGTTTTTGATCAATCCTACTATAGGTGAATTGCCAACATTAGGACCTAGAAATTACTCTTGAATGACTCCTTTGAAATGATTTTATTTGGGAAAATAATTGATACCATTAACATCTTATAAATATTTAGGATTCTATTATGATAAAAATAGGTGAGTTTAAAGAAAAAATTTCATTTAATATAGGACACATGAATGAGTGTATGTCTTTTATACATGAATAATATGGAACTTTTGTGAATAACCAATATGTTTCAACAACAGTATAACACAATACAAGTTTCAATATATCCAAAATCATTAAATAATGTAGTTTGGGTTGATATATGTTGGATAAAGTCTATACCACTCTTTTTCCCCACATTTGAACATGTTTAAAATCTACTACTACTTATTTTTTACATTTTACCATACATATATTACATTCTTAAATAATTTTTACACTAGAAATATATATTTAATATAATTATTAGTAAATACATATAACCACATTTTAATGTTCTAAACATAATATTTTTTACCATATACTCTAATTAAATTACTATATAAATGTAGTAATGTTTTAAATTGTGATATTAATATATATAATATATGTCCTGTATAAATAATGTGGTTAGCATTATTATCTGTTTTTAATGTTATTTTCAATTTTTTAAAAACTTATTTTGTTGTACTGTGATAATAAATATGATTGAATATTTTAATAATGTCATTTATGTAATGATATTAATTTATTTAGTAAGATAATAATTATTTAATATTAATAAAATTCCCCTTAAAAATAATAGTTTTACCATTATTACAGAAATTATCCTATATCATTGTAATATTAATGTTACAACTAAAAATAAAAATGAACATATTAAATATAAAGAACATGTTGATCTAAAATATAATATAATATATATACATATTATTTGATTTAATTAAATTTTATACATGTGATGAAATTTAGTTTTTTTAGAATATGATAATCTATTTTGAGAGTAAAATTGTAATTATGTGTGAAAAAGTATAAACACTGTTCTTATAAATTAATCTATTTATTTTTATGTTATATATTTTACATTATGAATATATAGATTCATATAAAAATTATTCAAAAGCATTAAATTAAATATTTTAATTTCATAATTTCAAAAGTTATAGTTTTATAAAAATTATTATTTTTCTTGATTTCATAAAATAATAAATTACATTAGATTATCCTTAAAAATACCTTAGGTTAATTTTCATATTTGTAATTCAAAAATAAGGTAATTTTTTTAAAAAAGATCTAGGTATTATAAATTATATTCTAAATGAATATGATATATAAATATATATATTATTTTAACTTACTATTTATAACTTTTAGTGTTCTAGATATTATTTGGAATGAATTTATGTTTAATTTCAATCTTTTTTATTTACGAGAGGTTTTATTAGCCATTAATTTTACTAATATAATGTTCCTTGTTTTAGATTGGTGTATCATGTCTTGAAATATATTGAACATATTGTTAATTTATATATATTTATATATATTCTAAAATATTATGGTTTTTTATTATCCCCCCATATATAAATTTCTTACTCCAAATTTTAATTATCATATACGAATTACAATATAAAAGGGTATCAACAGATAATAAAGTCTCAGAATATAACCTATATGAAATAAAACAAATTCTTTTTTATGGATGAATGGGTAACCTATTTTATTCATTAATAATAGAAATATAATTAGAGTCGCAACCAATAATTCAAAATGTGTCTCTGTTGCTATTTATTTAGAGTTTCTATAGATATACCATCCACATAGTTATTTTCATGTTTCTATTTACAATAAAATATTAAATCCCAAATAAAAATGTTAATATCAAAATAAATCATACTAAATGATTTTATGAATATGATAACTCAATCCTATTATATACTTTCTAATGACAACATCATTCGAACATATAAATTTTTTGGAAAGCCTATTGAATAATATTATTATCCTAGCAGTCCATAAATTTAATCTATGTTATGTATAGTCATTTTCCACATATGTTTTCTAAAATATATCATCATTAAATTCTAATTTTTTAACATTTGTCATATTTTTTCTTAAATATATTTTTATTAACTAAATAATATCCTACATGTGTGTTTATCCACATGTCCATCCTTAGGACCACTCATTATACATTTGATTAAAGGTTTAGTAGATAATCAATATATGATAACCAAAATCATTCATAAACATTATTTCTTGTTTTTTGTTCATCAATATATACATAATAAACTCAAAAATTCTTGATTGGAGTAGTTTGATTGGGTAATTAGGTATATCTAACATTAGTTATCAATGGAATATTACTTAAAATCTTCCAAACATAACATCAAATTCCATTGATCCTTTAATTTTTAATGGAATAACCTGGGGAGGTGAAAAATAAGGTGTGAGTTATATTGCCTATTAAGGGGATAAATTCAATTCATGGAAATATAATATTGTGCTAACTTGTAACATTAATATCATTTTCATGCATTTATGGTCCACATAGATCACACAAGATAAGAATTACTATCATAAAATATAATCACAACATTAATTAATATTGGTTATATATAAGTATTTCAAAATTCAATTAAATATATGTACAAATTTATAAATACTCATGAATGGAAGTAGGGTTATGTACTCAAAAAATTAAATTTTTGAAAAGAAAAACCACGAGTCTATTTATGTAGCATAATGAGTATATATAATTATTTATATAAGGGATTAATTATAGTAAATGTTTTTATTTAAATAAATTTTAATCATATTAGATTTCTTTTTTAAGATACTATAATTTTAACAAGTGAAAATAAAAATTCTAAATATAAATAATCTTCTTCAATAGAAAATAATGGAGAGAGATCCCTTATATATAAATAGTAATTTCTAAGGTAAATGATAAATTAGAGGGTATAAATAATATCCCATTCCTATTGATTAAATTTTACCATAATTTTATTTTTATAGTCCCCTCATAATATATTCAATTTTCATTCCAAATGATAAATAAAAGGGTGGTAATTAAATTAATAAGAATAAGAGGAAGAGAATCCATTACTTGAGAGGTTACTTATAAATGTTTGGGATGAGATTCATAAGAGTATTGTAACAACATGGGAGTTCCCTAGAGAGGAACTAAGTGATTAAAATTACTCTTAATGACTTTCTAATTTAATAAAAAACAATTGTTTGGATTGTATTTATAGTTAATGAGTGTGGAGTTATTTATTATTTTTTCTAAAGATAGTATCTGGACTCTATTTAGTAAAATAATAAACACCAAAAACCTTCTCATATATTTTACCCATTGTACCTTTCAAAGAGGACATGATTCTAATATTTTACAAGTAGAAAACTGAACTAAATAAAATAACACCTCATTATGTGTAAGTGACTCATGTTCAAAAATATTTTTTAGAAACATTAAAATATATTATATGTTTTTTAGGAAACATTGCAGTTTTCTAAATTTAAATAAACTGCATCAAAAAAACATTGTAGGAACAAGAATTTTTTTTAGTAAATCCTTTAATAGTATTTATTTTATCACTTTATACTATTATAATATCATTATACATATACTATATTGTTCTATATTTAATTTGTATCTAAACAATTTGTTATCTCAAAAAGGAATTAAAACTTTAGCATGTGAAATTTTTTACATATTTATTTAATAACCAATATTTATTTTACCAAAATAATTTTCTCAATATATTCATTACAGCTTTAAAATAATTTTTTTTGTTGGAAGTTATAATATTGGTCCCACTTGTAACATTCGTATAATGTGCATGCATTTATAGTCCTCATAGATCATACAAAAAATGAACAAAATTTCATAAAATATAATCAAAAAATTAATTATTGATAGTTATATATAAGGACGTAAAAACTCAATGAAATATATATACAAATTTTTTAATAAAAATGAATTGAACTAGGATTGAGTATTCACAAAACAAAAGGTTGGCATGAGAAATTAGAGGAAAATTTAAATTGCATAAAATTTTTATATAGATGTTTATTTAAGTGGTAAATGATAGTAAAAGGTGTTATCAAAATATATTTAAATCATATAAAAATATAAATTATGTTTAAAAAGAGATTAAAACCTAGATAATTATAAATAAAAATGATAAATATAAAAAAATTCTATGAATGGAAAAGAAGTGAGAGAGATCCTTTATATATAAATAGAAATGCGCTCAGTGAAGGATGTAATATATCGGTATAAATAAATTTCCATTATTATAAATTAGTTTTTCCCCTAATTGGATATTTATAAAAACTAGGTAACATATTTAATTATGATTCAAATTGTGAAATAAAATGTAGTACATTAATGATGATGAAAATTAAGAGAATCAATTACTTGATAGGTTTCTTCTAAAATATTGGGATGAGATTATTATGATTATTATAACACTATGGGAGTGAATTGGATTTGAATATATATATTAAATTTATGATTTATTTATTTTTAGTGAATATCAAATAGAATATTGGTTGGTATTTATATCAAATGGGAGGGGAGATATTTATTTTTTAAAAACAATGGTTTTTGACTCTATGTAAGAAAATATTCAACACCACAAACCATCCAATAATTTCTATCCATGGTATCTTATAAATCGAAGCTATTTATAATATTTTATTTTTATAAGAACTGATGAAAATAAAATAATATCATTCATTATGTGGAAATTATTCATTTTCAAAAAGAATTTTTTTTAAATGGAAAATATTTTATATGTTTTAAATGGTACAATTTATTTTTATCAAATTAAAAAAATTACATCAAAAATATATTATGAATACATGAAAATCAATTTTTTCAAGGAATCCTTGTATAGTATTTATTATGTCACTTTATACAATTTTAATATCATAATCAACACATTGTATTTATTATATAATTAATTCTTATACAATATAATTAATTCTCTCAAAGAAGAATGAAAAATTATACATTGGATAAATTTGAAATATTTATTTAATAAATTATACTTATATAAATAATAATAATTTAATAAATATATGCATTTCTAATTTTAAATAAAAAATAATTTATTGGAAAATACAAGCCTTTTGACACATTTAATATTTTTACCCTCATTAATATAGTTGGGACTAAATTAAATAATATTACTACATAAATATAAAAAAATATTCATTCTAATACTATTTCATAAAAATATAATTTATTTCAATATCTATTATTCATCATGATATAGTGTTTAAAATTTATATTTTCCAATAATAATATTTTGGAATCATTGTATCAATGTATTATTTTTATCAAACAATTTATATATTAATATGTATATATATATAATTTATTATTGGAAAAGGAAAAATATATTCATTATTTTACTAAAAACTATGAAAATTCAAACTAATTTATTGAAGATTCAAAAACCCTTAACACACTTGTGTAATCATTAAGGATATGGAGACCGATGAAATTAAATTCTCGTGGTTTTATATGAACATGGTTAGTGTGTTGTTCCTAATATGATTGATCTTCTACTATAAACAATGTCTCTCAAGTGTATTTTATAAAATTTTGGTTTGGGATTATTGAATGAAAAATACTAGTGGCACAATATACCTTGAAATATGTAAAAATGGACATTAAACGGTACAAATATACTAGTCAATCCCATCACTAAATTATTATTTTTCTAATAGACATTATTAAACCCATTAAATTATACTACAGATAGAAATGATTGAATTAATGTTATATTATATTACCAATGATCATCAAAAATAATGGCCATTATTCCCAACTGTCATATTATGTTTCTATTTATAATGGATTAAAATAATATTTAAGAATGGGGAATGTGTTTTGTATAAATATATTACATAATATGGTATATATTAATTAAGAAGGAATATTTGTTTTGAATAATTCTAGTTGACTAAATTCTTTCCCCATTTATTAATTATTATCTCTAAATTTTATTTGTTACACCAAAAAAGAAAATCATAATTACGTTTCATCCCTTATCTTAGTTATCATGTTACCTACATGAACTTGTGCTTCCTTAAAAATTAATTTACTTGGTGATTTTACTTATTTCATAGAACCTCTTGATTATAATAATTATATTGACTATTTGTACCTCATATGAATCATTATTATCCAAAGTTACCTCTATTTGATTTAGTACATGTAAGGTTTTTGGTATATAGTTACTTATAAGAGATACATAAAACACACCATATACTCAAGATTGGATAGGTGGGAGACCTAGTCATTACGTAATAACTCCAATGAAATCAAGGATATCAAAGGGGATGATGTGTCGTAGACAAATATTTACCTTCATGATAAATATAATGAAATTATTCCACAAATATTTATGAAGGAATACCATTTATTTTACCTCTAAATCAATGTCTCATAAAATATTATCTTTATAGTTTTTTTCAATTTTGAATGGATTTCAACCGAAACTCGGTTTTTTTATTTTTCATTGTAATTTCTTATATAATAATAAGTCCCATCAACATCCTCTCCCTAACATCATCCCTAAATGATGTATTATCAAACCCCTACATATACATATACTTAAAAGGATTCATTTGAATAAAATAAATATAATTGTTGATGTATGATAACTCTCTGAGGGGAATGATTTTAAACTAACCTCATATGAAATACATTTATGGAAATATAAGCATCTAACCTAGAGATTTAATATCTCTCTCAGAAAAACCATTCATTTGAGGATGAAAAGTAGTGTTGAAACACATCCGTATATGAAATTCAGGTTGAAGGCTTCTCTTTAACATCAAGGTAAACCTCAAATATCTATGAGATAAAATGGAGAGTGGTACACCATGTAATATTAAAACTTATCTAATTAATATTATTATTAGTCGATTGAGGGAGAAATATTACTTGGGAGTAAAAAATTTATTTTAACATATTAAGGTGGTCATATACCATCCCAATGTAATTATATAAATTTGAAGTCTGTGTGAGACATAAAAAATGGTTATATTTTCCCAATTCAATACTTGTGTATGAAATAATTTCATCATACCCTAAGTGTATTTTCATTTATACTTGAATTGAGTAAAACAAAGAACCATAGTACTTGTTAGAAAACATAACTCTTCATTTTATCTCACAATATGTGTGGATTTAAATCTATACACATATTATTTCATTCCATTTTAATAGAGGATTATAATTTTTCTATATAATCCCAATGTTACCACTTAATATATTGTTTATATGTATCATTATTTTATGTTACAAACCTTATCAATACATATTTTTCATAATTAATATTTTTAATATTAACTAAAATTTTTGTAGAACTAAATCATAGGTATATCCTCCTTGGTCATCTTAATAATTCATGGTTGAGTCGTTATTAGAGAAAGGTTGTATAACACAACTTGTATAATTCCCATTTCCATCCATTAAGTGTCCAAGAATATTGGATGAAACTCAAATCTCATCATGGATAGTGTTGTAGGATCCAATCTACCAAGTTCATTTCCCACACTATTTAGCATCCCAGAATGGTAATGGATAAAATATTCCTAATCATTGACCAATAGCAGCCACCATCAATACTGCATATTGATCTCATTTTGTGTGAATATAAAAATGAGGATATTTTTATATATTTTTATAAATCACACAAATCAACCTAGTGATAATCTCTCTAAATATTAAAGATCAAGATCACAAAATCCTTTTACAGATCTTATATATGGTATTTCTTATCAAGGATATTTAGTTTGAGAGAGATAAGCTATATCTATTTCATTTTTATTGAGCACACAACCAAAGGTATTTTTGTATATAAACAAGAATATCTTAAATTATTCTTTATTAGTGGTTAATGTGCTCACATGTTAATTTATTATCCTATTATTCATATACTCATATATCTCTATACATTAATAAATCCTTAAAAACATCAGTCTATTTAGAGGTATCTTAGATAGTGTGTTTGAAAATCAATAACATTTTTTGACAAATCAAATATTGTACCCATATAATATAAGGAAACTCTGGATAATTGTAATAAATTATGGTTCAAGACCTACTTCAACTATAGTAGTATTCAAAGGGTTGACATATATCTCTTTTTGGTGATAAGGTACCCCATGAATATTAAATTCTTCATTTAGAACAATCATTTCCTATATATTTCATTCAAATTTCATTTTTAAAAGGTATTAAACATAGAATTTAACATTCAATCTTGTCCATATTTATTTAGAGGTGATAAAAGTATTTTATATAAAGTCTTCAAAAAATTCATGGAATTAAATAATTACAAAATTCATTAATTTTATAAATATGGAAATTGAATTTGTGAGTCTAAATAGAATCACTATAAACATGGAGTTCATGTTCCTTATAAAAATAATAATATTAATGATATAATCCTTCTTCAACATTAAATGATAATGTCCTAAAATAATATAAAACTTTTATAAGTACTACACCCAATGATACTGAGAAAACCAGTCATCAATATGTGGTATTAGATACATGTAATTAATCATGATCTTTTTTATCTCCATATAATAAATGTTGAGATGAAATGTCCCATCATTATTCATAATGGATAGGATTGGTTAAACCCATAGGGAATAAATTGGCCATATAGACCATTTATGGATATTATTTTGCAGTTCTATCTTAATCTATTCAATTTCAATTGTTTCCTTTAAATATTTAGTCCTGGATATTGGTTATTCTCTTACTATATGTTTTATTGATAACTAAACCTATTTATTATGAGGAACACCATAAAATTTTATGGGTAACACATCAAAATATTCTTCCATAATGGTATTTTCATCAATGGATAGGTTTTTCCTTTATCATAGTCACATGAGATAGTTACGTGTTATCATAAAGAAATAATATCCATTATTGGGATGATGATTCCCATGGAGAATCACCATCATATTTAGAATTATACGTAATTAGAGAAACAATCATAATGTGGATTGGGATTTCCATCTCCTAATAATTTAGTTGGGATATATATATATATATATATATGGAAATCTATTCTATACCCATGGTAGCATCATATAATGTGAAATGTAATATCACTTGGTTCCCTCAAAAATTGATCCCAGAATTATTGAATGGGTGAAGTTATTTACTTGGGATTTAATAATTGAACCACATTTAATATTCAATGACAAATATAATTATATGTTTTGAGGTTGTTTTGTAATGTTTATACTAAATCTACATGATATAAATGAATGTGTAGAAACCTAATAATGTAATAAAATTGAGGCTCATGAATGGATAATAACAATTCCATGAATTATTTTATTCTCATTATAAATATTTTCATCAGTGAGTGTAAATATAGAGATAATTAATTTTAAAATATTACAAATATAATGTGAGTCTATGAATTTATAAGGGACAACCCATAAGTGATGTGTATTACACAACTTATGAATTTTTAGTTATAAATTTATGTTATCCACTATTGTTTTTCCTAAAATTAAATTTCTTATGAATTATAGTTTACATAATAACTGTTTGTAAAAATAAAGTAATTAATCAAAGAATATCAACTAAGAGTGTTTGTCCAAGTGTGTAGTCTTTAGACTTATAGTCCTGAAATAGGTAAAGGTCACATTAATACCAATGTATCCCTTTCAGGGATATTTACACTTGGTACAACTATTCTTGATCAACATCATCATTCCTATATACAAACATGTATATTTTTTTGTAAAAAGAAGAACTCCAGACTGTATGAAAATACAGTTATTATTCCCCTATTTTCTGTTATCCCTTAGTTTTTTACTATGTTTTTCCAATAATAATCCCAAAAAACAAATTTGATATACCTCTGATAACAACTATAATAAAAAAATATATATTTTATACTATATTTTGTTATTTATTACATAAAGGTAAATATAAAACAATCCCAATGGTTCTAGAGGCCTAGTGCATTTTGATAAATTAGGTATATATGAAAATAACATGAAATATGGATTAAAATATATTATTTAAAATCTAAATAACATTCACATAAATTACATTTATCCTTATATATTTCATGGGATAACCAGAAGCAGTACATATGATTGGTGTGAACTATAAAGCCTATTAAGAGAGTAATCAAGGAATAGAATAATGTTAGTTGAAACTTGTGATTCATGATCAATATATTTATTTCCAAGAGTAGTGATAATCATAATCTAGGATATAAAATCTTTAAGTACGATGATAACATCAAGGCATCATAGGAATTTCTTAATGAAAAATCATGCCATCATAAGAATAAGTGGATGTTGGCTTCCAAAACATCATATCTTATTTTTCATACTATAACTACCCATGAAACATATATTGTATCTCGTGAGTTAAAAATGTTATGGAATTATTTGTATGTATATATAATTTCTGATCCATTCATATAATTCATATCATCTAAATCCATTTTTTCACTACATAGATCATACCATATAAGAACACAGTTCATCACTTTTAATCCCATAATTTTGGATAGTTTTATACATAAAAGTTTTTAACTATTAAATAAATTATAGGAAAATCTTGGTGAATACCCTAAAATGGAATTAAGATTTGGTATTAACAACACAATATATTATCCGAGAGTACCAATGGATAATATTGGAAGTATGATGGGTTTACATAATGGATCATAGAATGGATTAATGAGTGTTAAAATTAGACTCTAATTACATTTGAATCATAAGTATGATAAATATATGTGTCAATAAACTTAGTAACATGAAACTTTTATATAAAAATATGAATATAAAGAACACTATTGAATTGTAATTATGGTATAATGATACCATATGTAAATATAAAAATGAATTAAGCAATGTTTACAATGAGATGGGAGAAAAAATCTCTCTAACATTGAGAATCAATTTGATAGTAAAGAGGTATTTTTGAATACATGAAAACATTATCAATTGAGAATAAAATTAATGAAAATAAAATAATTATTTTAATGATGAGGAAAATGTTGATAATCATTTACTTTATTGGTTTCTTGTAAAATCATGGGAGGAGATAATTAAGGTCCTGAGAACTACATTGGAGGGATTTATAGAAGAAGAGTGAGGGTAAAATCATCAATTACAGATTTTGAGTGAAGAGTAATGGGTTTTACTATGGTTATTTGTAGAAAAGTAGATGATAAATCATTATTAATTTGTAAACATTTTTTTAGACACTATGTCATATAATAATCAAAACCTAAATACTTCCTGTGGTTTTTTCACATGGTTAAAAACCAAGATGTTCATCTTAAAATATTTTACTTATTTATTATCAAAAAAATTAAAATAAAAAAATTCATGACATAAAATTGAGTCATGATCATAATGAGTTTTTTTTTCAAAAACATAAATTATAATATCTATTTATGAGGATTAATCATAGGGTTGTAACATAAATAAAATTATAAAAAAGATCATTATTTTAAAAAAAAAATCTAATTTTTTTCTAGAATCAAATTTTTAGTATTTATTTAGTCACAATTATAACATTATGATGACATAATTCACCAAAAATATTTATACTGTACTTATTTTATTCCTAAAAATTAAACTATCTCTTATAATTATCAAAAAATCACCCTTGGGTAATTTCTTTATAATAATTTCAAAAAAATATTTTCTTGAAAACTATTTACTAAATTTAGTAATTTAAACTTTTAAATAGAATCCTAATTTATTAAAATATAGTAGTATTAATTACTCAAACAAAATTTGTTCCCTTGTAAATTTAATATGGTAATTAATTAAATAATATTAATATTAATATAGAAAGTAATTGTCTTTATTATCACACATGTTATTTCATTCAAGATCTATATATATGTAGTTTTTCTATTTACCTTTGGCCTTAATTTTTTCATTGATTCTTTCTTGGTTATTTTGTAAAAATTGATAAAATAGATGTTTTTAGCATTAAATCATGGTGCACATGGTTGGCGTAGGGTTCTCCAAACCATGCACCATTTCCCAGGTAACCATGCAGGAAATTGGTATTTTGTTAAAGATTCTTATCACATGGTTAGAGAATGGTTTGTATGCCATGTGTACTCACCATGTAGCTTATCCTACTTTGAATCTAAGGGTAGTAAGATTGCTGAACGATTTGGAAAACCATGTGGACTAACTGGGCAGCATGTCAGGGTCATTAAAATTTAAAATTTTGGGTTTTCACTCTCTCTAATTTGTAACACTAAACTACCAAACCTTCACACCAAATAGTATTTCAGTCATAGGTATGCCTCCCCCATTCTCTAACCTCCCTTATTCTCAATTTAGGAGGGTTTTTTACATGTATTATTCAAGGAAGATCCAAATAACTGTATTCTACCTTATTTTCCTCCTCTATTCTAGGCTTTTTTACCTCCTTATTTGGTGTTTGACTTCTATAGTGGGTGGGGTGTTTTTATTTGGGTTATATCTTAATTTTTTGGATTTAATATTTATTTTTTAAGTTCAATATTTCCTCCTTAGGGTGTAGTTGAGGTGTGGTTGATGTTTCCCACCATTTTACTAGAGTTTGTTTATTTGAGTATGGTGGTTCTGTGATTATACATTTTTTGAGGAATTTAATATGCTTTCTTGAGTTCCCAATTATGTTCTAAACATTTTTTGTGAGGGGTGAAATGTTATTTTGAAATAATTCAAGGTACATTCTTATTGAAAGTGGGTTTTCAAATAAAATGTTTTATGTCTCATTTGTATTACATATATGACTCACTATTTGGTTCTTTTTAGGTGTTTGATAAATTGTGTACATAGTGATAATCTGGTTTTAAATTGTTTTGGGGTGTGTTCGGTTTCAAAAATAGAATTGTATGTGGAAATGGTGTTTTATTGTGTGTGTTTTATAGTTTTTCTTTTTTATAAGTGAAAGTGATGTTCCATGTGATATTTCAAATGTTAACTTAGCACAAAGGGTGTCCTATGTGACTTTGTGGGAAGACTAGATCAAGTATTCTAGTGATTCGGAAGTGTCTTCGTCCTACATTCACTTAGTGTGATTGACTATGAAAACAGTAACTATATATTGATGATGATTTGAGACCACTAGAATTTTGGATGTCTCTCTTCTCTAGTGGATAATGCATGAGGATTCTAATAGTTTTGGTTTCTATACCACTTTTCACTGAGATATGATCTCTTTATGGTAACACACTTGGATAGTGCCTATAGAGATCTCTCATGACATAGTTCCCTCTTATCATATCGTTCACATCATTGGCATATTTTTCACCATGATGGATATTTAAAAAGAAGCAATGTCTTCCTTCAATAATGTTTTCTATTAAAACGTTATCTAAAATTTTTATAAAACATGCATTTTATGTAGTCTAAAAATGTTTATAACAAGGAATTACTTTTTTGGGTGACATCCTACTAGGATTTGGCTAACAACCTGCTTACACCATTAGGTATATATATAAATGGTTATGTTTGACATAGGTAAAGGCAAGGTGTTTGGAGATGGTGGTTGGGAATGCTAAGGGTCTTCTCTATAAGGTATTATGGTGGTGGCTCGAGGAAGATACTTGTATCTTCATATAGTGTCTTTTGACACAATTAGGTTTTTTCCTTTCTGTTGAACCCCATTTTGGTTTTTATTTAATGTTATAAACCTGAATGTAGAAATTTGTTATCCCATGTTCGGTTATGATTTTTCTGTTTTAGTTTATTTAAAAATATTGGTTTTTTATGATTTTAAATGTAGGTGGCATCATTCCAAATGTATTTCATTGATACCCAAACACTATTTTCCAGCTAGTGGGGATCGGGAATGCCCTTTGGCCTATGTCATAGACTGGTTTGGGTGTTGGGTTGGATAGTACTTCATCTTGATTCATGGAAAAATGGTATTAGATTCGGCATTCCATTTCGGGTCATGTAGTCTGGGAATGAGTCTGGATAGACTAGAGCATGGATTTTTGGGACTATTTATTATACTTGTGAGTGAAATTACTAGAAAGAACACATCATGATATAGATTGGGTCACTATGGGATGTTGGGTCCATATTTGACTTCTCCTCCAGGTGCTGCAAATTAAATTTTTATTAAAGGATGGGTGAAACCCCCATCAAAAGCACATATAATCAGTCATGGTGGTCTGAAGTGGTGAAGTCTGAGGGAATACCCCCGAACCACATCTTTACAATCCTGAGGTAGTGATCCTAAACTGGAATATATAATAAGCATCTCCTCTTCACTTCCGGCTTGAGCAAGGGAATCCACAGCAAAATTGGATTCTCTCCACACATGATGAACTTTTCACCATTCATTTATTTCCTTCACACATCTTCTGGTAAGATAAATCAGATTCTAGGGGGTCTTCTTTACCTTGGATGGACCAAACCAGAATCTTGGAATCTGATTCAGCCTCCAAGACCTGCAAGCCGATTCATCTGCAGATAGAAAACCCAGAGAGAATGGCCTTTGCCTCCGTGCACAAGGAATTCCCTGCCACATAAAAATCACTAAAATTCATCAGAACTGACCCATTTGTGTCTATAAGGAAACCCACCCCTCAAATGTAACCATTCCTAAAAGAACCATCATAATTAAGCATCAAAACATTACCTGGAGGGATCCATCTAACCCATCGACTTTACAGATTATTAAACACACTAGTATTACTCGGGAACCTACCAAGAACCTGTGATCAATGTCCGCCTTTCAATATTGAGGTCAGATCATGTATGAGAGTCTTAGATCTTACCAGACGATAAGAAATCAAAGGTCGTTTATCCAGTCTGGTCAAATTCTGCGTGTCCCATAAAATCCAGCAAATGGCACATAATACAATGTATCGACTCTTCCTCTCTATCTCGTAGTGATCTGACCCCATAAACCAGAACCCAATGAATTCCTACAGTGACTCATAATCTCGCCTAAAATCCATCTGAACATCAATCACATACCACAACCCAGTAGCCCACTCACTCAAGCAGAATAAGTGCAAAATAGACTCCATGCATGGACTACTCCAGCAAAAACAGTAAGAAGCTAGATAAATGCCCTTTGATTGGACATTATCTTCCATTATAATTGCTTGATTCTGTAGCCTCCACACTAGAAAATTAATCTTCATGGGATTGTCCTTACACCATAAACGCGAATCCCTCTCATCCCGAGCTGGTATCTCATGAAGCATTCCTCTGTAAGGGAGGATTCTTCTTTCATCACGAGCAAGTATCTCATGAATCATTCCGCTTAAATCATCGTACACCACCATGATCTTCAAGAGGTCGTGTAGAGATATTCACCTACCATTAATGAAGAGGATAATATCATGAGAAAACATGATATTTGAAATAAAACCTTCCCCCTTATGCTTATAAGGGAGGATTCTTCTTTCATCCATACTTCTATGGAGGTTTCTAGATAAGGCATCTTGAGACAGAATGAAAATAATGGGTGAAAAAGGGTCCCCTTGTCGCACACCCTGCAATCTTTTGATGAAACAAAAACCCTTTCCCATAATTGAAATAGATAGCCACAGTGAGGAGTATCATCTGAAACATAGATCAATGACCCACTCATGGAAGCCAAAACACATCTAGACCGAATGACAAAGTCCCATTCTAGTTTATCATAAGTTTTTTCCATATCCACTTGGATGATGATATTGGAACCAATAATATTTTTGTTAATATCCTCCACCAGCTCTTTAGAAATGCCGATCACACCTTGAATACTTCTGCCTTTATCAAATCCATGTTATTCTTGAGACAGAGTACGAGGAACAACCCCATTCAATCTCTTCACAATCAAACTAGCCAGAATTTTGTAAGATACATTTCATAAGCATATGGGTCTATACAGATTAATATGGGAAAAGTCATTCAATTTTGGGATAAGGACCACCCTGGAAGAGAAATAAATTCGATTGATAGAGCCACCTCAGAAAACTTCTTGGACCGCCTCAATGACGTTATTCCCAAAAAAGTCCCGAACTGCCACATAAAAAGCTCCCGGGAATCTATCCGGTCTTAGTGAGCTATTATGAGGCATGTTGATAACTACTCCCCAAATCCCCTCCCATGAAGATAGAGCCATAAGAGTCTGGTTATCCTCCTCCCTAAAGACTTCCATTGTAGCTAAGAGAATATGATAAATTGACTTATCCCTTACCAATTGATCAGAGATAGGCAGAAGTTATGTTCTAGGAAGTCTAGGATTTGGGATAGTGAGAGGGTCTTGGTCATACTCCAGTTAGAGAAGGTAAATCGGGTCTTGAGACATATAAAAATCATTTGTTCTAAATGAAAAGAACTCTTTCTTACTGAGGCTGCATGGATCCTCAAGAAGTATTGGAATGTATTGAGATGATAGAGAGGATGTTCTTGTTACTCAATGTTAATGAAGAAGTTAGTGTGAAATTAACTTTGTTCTTTCTATAAGGTCCTAGTCCAAGGTGGTGGGACTAAGTGGTACAAACTAGGAATCATGAGAAGATGGGATGGAGAGACTTCACAGATGTTTTCAATAACCAGTACTACACTGAGGCCTTTTTCAAGTACATATCCAAGGATTTTATTAACATTGATATGGGGGACCTGTCCCTGATGGTTTACACAAACCACTTTTTTGAGCTAGTTCGGTATGCACCCAAATTTTTTCCAATGATGATATTAAGGGTCAGAGTCTCAAGAGGGGTTTTCTGCTAGATATCTATTCTCATGTCATTATATTTAATATGAAGAAATATTTCTAAGTGGATTACATTGCATTTATGGTGTAGACTGATTGAAATGGTAGGTATGGTTCCTCTGTGGCTCTGTCTGTAATGGGCATTGGTAGTTCATCTGTGAAAAATAGGAGGTGGGATGAGCATAGGGGAATAAAGGATCTAGTTCAGGCCATCCTTCTCAATAATCTTCATTTGTGGCTTTTGATATGGGTTCATTATGTTCCACAAGTGTGAGACGGTATGGTACAGACAATATGTGTGCACATATCCTCCAAAATCCCATCATCATTGTGGAGTGATGAGTAAATTGCAGTGATTCTACACAGCCATGGGTACATATCATAGTGGTGCCATATAAGTGTCTTCTAGGGGAATGTTATCACAATAAGAGTTAGCCAAGGCATTGAAATCTATGTTCAGTGGTCATGGTTGTAGGTCTAGTAATTAACTAGGCATAGGCAGTTCAGGGTAGAGCCTCAGGCGAGTGGCCATAATCCATCTCTGGCTGACATAAATAATATTTAAGCAACAGATCTTGCACTAGTAGGATAGGACGTCGGGCCTTCAATAGTTCATGGTACGATACATATTACATCATCTATGGTTTGTGTTTTGTTTGATATTGGTTCTTCTGATTAATTTATCTCTTCTCATCTTGTTGATTTTTTAGGATTCCAAACTGATATCATGTCATATGTGATAGATTTGGTAGCATGTATTTGTACGAAACATGATAACGGTCTCTGGTGTTCATCATGTGCAATCACTATGTATAGGGTCGAGCTAGAATGCAATTTCCTACTCTTTGTTATGGACTACGATGACGTAATACATGGCTTGGATTGGATGGTGTTTTTTCAAGGAACACATTGATTGATATAGGTTAATGGTGAGTTTTGTAGCACTTGATGTATGTTACCATGTTTTTCATGGTGAATAGGATCCTCGGTCGGGTCATCCTAGACCTTTACTTCTGGAATTGGCCAACCTCATTTTTTGGATTTCATTACTCACATTGGAGGATCATGGTAGTACCCTTGAGAGTAGATTACCTCCTGAATTGGATAAGTTCCATGAGTTATTTCCAGATGATTTCTCATGCTTGCCTCTATAGCGGGATGTGGAGTTCTCGATCGATTTGGCACTGGGAACACTGCTTATATCTCTTCCATCATAATGTATGCCCCACACCAAGGTGGGGGAATTAAATATATATCTATAAAATTTTAAATTAAATGGATTAATTCACCTAATCATCTCTCCTGGGGCCATCACAATCTTTTTTGTGAATAATGCTGATGGATCTCTTTAGTTATGCACTGATTACTAGAATCTGAAAAAAGTAGCCATCATGAACAATTATCATTTTTCATGAATTGATGACTTGTCTGATCAATTAATAATGGAAGTTTGGTTTTTCCAATATTGACTTCCATTGTAGTTAACACTAAGTTTTGGTGAAATAGGAACACATCTCCAAATAAATTTCTGAAGCAGGTATGTCCATTTTGAGTACTCAGTAATTCCTTTTAGGTTGATAAATTCTTTGGAATTATTTATGGCACTCATAAACAGGCACTTCCACTAGTATCTCAATTCTTTTGTCATGGTATTCATGGATGACATATAGGATTATTTTGAATCTTAATGGGAGAATGAGAATAATTGAAGCATCATTTTGGTAAATCCTCTAGACCGTCACCTTTATCCCATGTTTTCAAAGTCCATATTTTGGATTAATGTAGTGATGTTTATGGTCCATGTTATCATGGAACGAGGAGTTTAAAAAGACCCTAATAAGATTAGTGTAGTGATTTCATGGGTGAAACTGAGGAATTTGTATGAGATCATAATATTTATAGGGATAGATGGATATTACATGTGGTTTTTTGGGACATCCCTCAGCTTACTTCTCCCATGATAGAACTCACCTAGATGATAATGTGGTGGCATATAGTTCTCACCAACCCTGAAGACCTGAAAAGAATTACCCAACCCAAGACACAGAGTTTCTAAATATAATGAATTCCCTAAATATGTGGAACCATTATCTTTTTATGGAGAAGTTTGTGGTTTATTCTCATAATAAATTCATATCCTACATTTTCACTAAGAATTTTTTGAATATAAGGTGGAATATTTAGGTGTATTACCTTCATGGGTTCAACATTGATATCAACTATACCCACAAAAAGGTAATGTTTTGTTGAATTCCTTAAGCATGGGGTGCTAGTTAAGGAATTGAATGATTCCAGTGATAAGTGGACATTTATTGGGATATATTATCATATTCACTTGGGGACCAAGGATCATGTTGGAGGTGCATTCTTCGATAGTGTTTAGTTGTATCTTTCTCATTTAGAGTTGATTCAGCTAGTGAAGTCTGGTGTTAAGATGCATTAGTAGCCTATTCAGTTTCTTCATGGTGCAGAGAACCCATGTGATTGGTTTTTGTATCCCAAGGGATTTTATTGTTTTAAGGGTTGTTTTTTGGTTCCATTTTACCATAATAAAATAGTGATGCAGGATAACCACATGTCTCAGTTGGATTTTCATCCTGAGGATTTCAAGATGTATTATGATTTTTGTTGGCAGTTCTTGTGGATAGGAATGAGGAGGGATATAGATGAATTCATATTGAGGAGTTATATGTGTTAGAAAGTAAAATAATAAAATCATAGGCCCTCAAAATTTCATCAACCTATACCCATTAACATGTGGAAGTTGGATGAGACCCCCATGTGCTTCATTTTATGCTTTCCTCATACACCCTGAGGGAAGAATTCTATATGGGTATTGATTGACCGTTTGACTCGAACTTCCCATTTCTTTTCAATCATAGATTCCACGAAGTTATATGAGATGGGCCAGATATATGCTTAGGAGATAGTGATCCTTCCTGGTGTACTGTCAGCAATCATCTTAGATAGAGACCTTCATTCCACCTCATGGTTAAATAAAGGCCACTAAAAGGGGATTCAGGTCATAGTTGAAATTGAGCATGGAATACCATACTTAGATGAATTTTCAAATAGAGTTGTTGAATGAGACTGTTGAAGATATGCATCGAGCATATGTTTTTTATTTCAATGGTTCTTGGGAGATCCATTATGGATTGGTTGAGTTTTCTTTTTCTAATATCTACCAATATTCAATTTGAATGTCTCTATTCAAGGCACTCTCTGGTTATCTGTTTCAATCACCTTTTTGTTGGGATTAGGTGGGTGATACCTCAATTTTCGGAGACAACATGGTGAAATAAACTTCTAATAAAGTCAAGATAATCTGAAATTTGATGTTGATATCTCAGAGTGGTCTAAAATCTTATTCGGATGAAAGATGTTGAGATCATGAGTTTTTTTGGTGATAGTGTTCTCTTGAATGTGGAACCTTTATTAGGTTACGGTTGTTTGGAAAAGAAATGAAAGATAGCATTAAGGTATGTCAGTGCATTTGAAATCACCGTGCGGGTTGGAAAGGAGGAATAAAATTTTCCCTTTCCCTTTAAGCTGACGTCAATTCGGGACATGTTTCATGTTTCCTAATTTAAGAAGTATAACCCCAGTTTTTCTCATGTGCTAAATTGGGAAGAGTCGGAAATAGAACCCAACATATTTGTGTTTCAAATGCCTATAAATATTATATATTCCCATATATAAGGTGATTCATGGAAATTCCATTGTGTTTTTTTACTTTTATTTCGAATTATGGTAATGATATTCATGAGGCATGAGAGAATAATTCATGGGTTGAGCAGGAGTATCCACTTTTATTCTCTCATCAAGCTCCAGGCTAAGTTTTTATGGAAAAGATATTTTCATGGTAGGGAGAATTATCACACCCATTATTTTATTTTGAGGTATATATAAATATATATTTTAATTTTATTTTGGCCTTCCATTTTTACCATGAGTATTTCTTGGGTCCTTGGAGAGAAAATTGATAACAATAAATATTTGGGGATTTACAACATGGTTTTCACTATTGGTTCATGATTCACCAAACCGTACACCCATTCCCAGGTAAACGTGTGGCCGAGTTGTATTTTTTGAAAGAGTCTTGTTGAATGGTTTGAGAAATGTCTACAAATTGTGCACACTAACTATGTGGCATATCCTGCTTTGACAGTAAAGGGATGACGGTATCTACGTAGTTTGGAAAACTATGTTGACATACCATGTGGTCTATCTATATCATAAAAAAAATTTATTTTTGGGTTTTCTATCTCCCCTATTTTCAACCCTAAACAACAAACTCACCCCCACCCCTCCACTATGGATTTCAGCACCAGGAATTCCCCCTTTCCCTAACCTCCCTTACGCTTCATCTTGGTGGGTGTTTTCCTTATATTCTTCATGTAAACTCCATGTTTATTCTCTCTGGTTTCCCCATTTATTCTAGGTTTTCTTCCATCCTTCCTTTGGGTTTCACTTCTTTATATGGTGGGGTATTTTTGTTAGGGTTATATATTTATTTTGTGGGTTTAATATTGATGTTTTATGTTTGAACATTCTACTTTATAGTGTGATTGGTGTTTGGTTTAAGTTTCACAGTATTTTCTACGAGTTTCTTCAATTGAGGTAGGTGTTTCCGTGATAAATAATTATTTGATGAATTTTTATATGCTTTCTTGAGTTCTCAAATATGTTCTATACATTATGCATGAGATGATAAATGTTCTTTTTAACTGATTCATGGAACCTTGGTGTTGAATATGGTGTTTTAAAAGGAAATTTGTTGTGTTTCATGTATATTTCATATATCCCTTCTTATTTATTGCCTTTAAGGTGTTTGATAAAATGTTTATATGGTGGGAATCATTTTTTAAAATGATTTTGGAGTGTTTGTGGTTTCAAAATGGGTTTTTGGATGTGGAAACGATGGATTATTATGTGTGTTGTATTGTTTGTCTTTTGTATAAGTGAATTCCATGTTGCATGTGATATGTGAAATGTGAACTGAGATGAATGGGAATCCTAGGTGAGTAGATGGGAAGACTAGGACCGATATTCTAGTGTTTTAGAATAAGCTTGGTCCTAAATGAACTTTTCTTGATTGATGATGAAAACACTGACTATATATTTATAATTATTAGAGACTACTAGAATTTTGGATTCTTATCCTCTTTAGTAGCTCGTGCATGAAGACATGGATGGTTGTGGTTCATATAACGTTTCACCAATATATGATGTCTCTAGGGTACCACTCTTAGCATGTTCCTATAGGGATCTACCTAGACATAGTGATCTCTTCTGATATCATACACACAATATTAATATGGTTCACCTCATTAGTTAACTAAATATATTTCACCTCTTCCTTTAAAAATTTTTTCTATAAAACATTCTCTTTCCTCTTTAAGAAACATGAATTTTATGCAGCATAATAATGTTTATAGTAATGAATACCATTGTTGGGCGGTATCCTATTGGGATTTCACTCAAACTATACTTACACCTTTATGTTTAAATATACATGGGTGTGTTTGACATAGGCAAAGGAAATGTGTTTTGAGATAGCGGTTTAGGATGTTAGGTGTTTCCCCTTCCGGGTGTTTTGGTGGTGCCAGGAGAATGATGATATGTTCATCATATGATTTTTTTGAGATATTTTGGTTGTTTAATTTTTTGTATCGCATTTTGTATTTTTTTATAGCCATAAACATGAATATAGAAATTTTTTATTCTATGTTTGGGTATGAGTTTTTTATTTTGGTCTATTAATTATTTTTGTTTCTGTATGATTATAATGTCTGATGAAATCATTCCCAGTTTATTTTATTAATACCCACCCACATGTTTCGAAACTGTGGGGATGATGAATAACCTTGGATCCCTGAAACTAATCAGGGAAGGTGGAAGGTTGGGTGAAACTCTCTCTTGGATCATAACACTTATAATAAATTTCATTAAAATAATGTTTATTTTAAAAACATTAGTTTTTTCATAAATGATTGTTTGAAATATATAATTGGTTTAAATTAATATTTTGTTACATGCTATCGAAATATTTATTTATTAAACTCATTATATAATCATGTATATTTATATATATTAATTTATAAGGGAAAACATTTAATAAAATACTTAATTTAATAGATAGATAATATAAAAATTCATAATATTAGGTTCTAGTAACATAACCCTTATTACAGTCGTGTATATAATAGGTGTGTGGTGTGTGATGGTAGTAAATTACCCATGTGTTTTAATGAACAATGTTTTATCAGTAATAACTTTTAGAAATAACTTCTACATTAAATGATTTCTCCAAAGATTTATTTTATAAATATTAGTATGGGATTGGTTAAGGGAAATTCATAATGATTCTACCCACATTGGACGCTAAGATAAACATGCATAATAAGGTATTATAATTTTTCATAAGGATATCATCTGTTTCCTATCATGTAAAATTGATATCATTATAAACAATAATATATACTAATAATAGAGATCATTTTATAATAGATATATTTTGTGAAGTTATATTGAATAATTGTACTAATTCCCATAAGTAATATTATGGGTATTATTACATTTTTTAAATGTAATGATTAAATATAGTGTATGATGATAATATGAATTTATTAGTTAATAATTCATTAATTAATTTATAAATATATTTCATTTTAAAAAACTCTAGGACATTATTTAATCATCATTTTTAGCATTATTACCCCAATTTTTATTTGAGAAACAACTATATTAACATCATGGTATCATGATAAGGATGAAAAATTTAGTAAAAATCATATTTTTTTTCTTTAACAAATCATAAGGATATTATAATATATGTAGAAACAACAATTAAATATATCATGAGGTTTATAAAATGTTTATTTCATCTCAATCGCCAAAATATTTGAACTAATCTTTGAAAATGATGAAACCCTGCTATGTTTCCATCTACAAAGACCCAAGATAAAAAAGATTAATTTAAATCATTTATATAAGATAAAATAATAAAATTAAAAATTCGTATCAAAATATATAGAATGAATGGATAAGTATATTTTGGGACTAGGTACATAAGCCACTTATTTTATAATACTTGTTATCATTTATCAAATATCACACTATTACATATCCCCTTCTAAAAATCAACTAGGGTGTACTCATCCTCATAAACTAAGGGAATGGAATAATATGAAATGGGTGTGTCCAATTAATTATTAAGGGAAAACATATCAACTTGTCACTCACGGAATATATCATAATAATATATGAAAACATTATCATGGGAGAAATAAATTATTAAAAATGACAATGAAAAATAAGTATTGTAATGACTCAATATTTATTATTAATATTTGTTTACTAAATAAAAATATATTCTATTAATATATATAATTTTATACAAATAAAACATACATTTAAACTAATAAATAATTTTTTTCATTGTTATATATTGTTACATTAACCATTAGTGAAACCAATTAATCTTCCATACATTACAACTGGACTAAAATTATAAAACTGAAAAACTATAATGGGGAAATATGGATCTCACCAATCTATTAGAATCATCACCCCACAAAGAGATCTATAGAAAAATATATATTATAAAACTAGGAAAAATTATATAAAATAGAAATATATAACCTTGATGGGAATTGAGTTGAATAATGAATGAAGTAATATAGATGTATTAATAGGAGGTAATGTGATTGTTGAAATAGAAACCTGGACATTGGGAATAATAATCCGACTGTCGGAATAGTAATCTTACCTCAAAATAATAAATTATTATATAAATAATATTTATCATGATTACTTTAATTAAATAAAAATATTATAATATAAAAAAATATCATGATTAAAAAGCTAAGAAAAATATAAGCGCATTTTTAATAAAGAGTATTTTAAGGTATATTGAAAAAATCAATTTTTTTGTATAAGACAATAAAATTATATATTTTATTAATATATTTTTATAAAACTAATATCAATTTTAATTCATCACATTAAAATTATCCTGTAGGTATTTTTGGGTAATTTTACAAATTACTTTAGTTTTTTTGTTAATAGTAAAAATGTTATTTTTCCCATTACTGGTGTATCTCTAATTAGATCATTCATGATGTAATAATTACATAATACTTTATTGAATGTTAAGATTGAACATAGTATAATTTATTTCATAAATTATTCATTAAAATATAATAAAATTAATTTCAAAACCTAAAATGAACTTTCCAAAACCTAAAGTCAAAATAGATTCCTTAAAATAACAATTTCTCGTTCTTTCCAACATCCTTTTTAATAAACTAATGAATTAGATTTATAAAGTGCATATAATTGCTTAAACCCATTATATAATATTTATATTTAATTATAATGTAAAAAATTTACTATAACATGTTTTACCTTTGACATATTATTTTATTCTAAAACACCCCTCTCCTCAAGTAAAAATATCCCCTCTCCCTTACCTTGGAAAACCACTCCTACCACCCATTCCAAGTAACATTTTCTACCCAAATCTTCCTTATAAATCCCCTAAGATTACATAGGGACATTATATAGAAATAAAAATCCAATCAAAATGGATATATAGTGTCGAACAAGAGAATCTACACTTAGTATTATATATGTTCTGACCCACTTATCTCTCTTTTTTATTCCTTCATCCTCTTCTAATTATTCTTCCACAAACCCTTTCATAAAAACCCTAAAATAATTAATTATTAAGTAATTTAAAATTATATTATTTATTTTATCCTATGGTATGTCTCATACTACTATATATATATACTTATGTTTCACGTTCTCCGAGCAATGTCCTGAAAAGGTCGGTTAATCGCACACATATATATTTATATATCGACACATGTAACCATTATAATGGATAGATATTATAAACTACGTGTAATTAATAAAATTTAAACAGATTAATTATAGTCTTATGGAATCAATTATACTAATGTATAAATTATATTTTTGAAAATAGAGGAAAAATGACAAACGAGACATTTTTATGTGAAACATGATATCAAAATGCTTCAATTTCATAAATAGAAATTAATGAAATATAATTCAATGATTATAGTTGATAAATATTTCTATAAATTAATAAAATTAACTTATGGAATAGTTTTTTAATAAATATTGTTTTATTATTCATGAGGCACAAAAGTGATGAAATAAAGAAGGAATAAACATAAGGAGATTCTCGACCCCAACTCCCTTTCATTGGGTTATACCTCATTCATAAAATATTTATTTGTGGATATTCTCTTAATGTTCCTTAAATATAATTTCATTGTAATTCTATTATAATTTATATGATTTACATGTTTATAACGTGGTTTTATGATAAATATAATGATTTTTACAAAATAACTATGCATTCCAAAACATATCTTGAATCCTATTGAGATTTTTTCATCTTCACTCAAGATTAGTGATTATTATACCAAGTATATTTTCATTTTTTGGGAACCCCATTATTTATTCATGGATTTATAATTTATTAAATAATTATGAACCCCTTTTCATTCCTTGTATTATTTTATGAATATGATTGTTATGAATTCAATGTTCCATGCTTGATCATGTAATGTTATGATGTGACAGTTACACCCATAATTATAAAGCCCTATGATTAATACGGTATTTTATTGAATCTCAATATAAAATGTGAAATATGTGTGAAATTTATTCCATATTTTCTAATAATTATTACTATAGTATCTTGTAAATTTGTTATGTGTGAACATTATTCTAGATTTTTTCACAAATATGTGTGTTATTTTACCACAAGTATAAGATTCTTAATTTTTATTCATTTCTAAATTCTATTACATTATCCATTTTTCCATCATAATGTTTATCATAATACAATTCTTATTATATGATGATTATGATGATCTTTATCTTCAGCCATTTTATATTGATCTAAGTCCCTTATTATTCCACTTTCTAGGATTTTAGATAACCCCATTCATTGAAGTATTTCCTCAGGTAATTACTTGTACAAATAAGAACACGAGGAACACTAAAGAGATGGGGAATAATTAATTAAATAATGTTTATTTTTTATTATGTAATATTGATCTATAATACAAATTTCAAAATATTCTAAACTATTTCATTCTAGATTTGTAGTCCAATTATATTTGTTATCTTTAAAATGATGTAATAGTCATGTAGGAAAAGTACATAAACTATATTTTTAATCAGGTCATGGTGTAGTTAATTTTGGAATTAGGTATTGAAAATAAGAGTTGAAACCATATATATAAGTCTATGTATATGAAAAAATTCATATAAGGAACATTTTTGAGAAGGATATATGTAGGGATCCCATTAGATATGAATTTAGAGTTATCTTATCAAATGAATAAATTATTTGTTCATTTCATTAAACAATTTTTTTAAAAACTATTATATATTTGAAAATGGTGGGAACTAGGAGAAACCATGATAGGAATCCATATGGGGGACAATGAAATGATTTTCTAAATGGAAACCCCAATACAATGAGAGTTGGAGTTTATATCATTATAGAGATCCAAAGACATCTATCATAAGCTATGAATTATTACCTGAATCTTATGGAATGTACACCATCACCCATGAATGAACAAATTGCCATTGAGCCCTTTATGTGTCAATGACCACTAATGTTTTTGGGAAACTTCTAGTCTTCTTTTCATGAAACACTGTGTAAACTCAATGGATAATATCTTTTCTATGATCCATTATTTTTATAAGGATAATGTGACTCTAGAAAGTTATCATTTAGATGGAGAATCTGAAGAAATGTGGGTGTTGATTAAGAACATTAAGACAAAGGATGAAATAGTTGATATAGAGTGTGGGACTTTAAGAAAATATTTCAAAGCATGAATTTCCCATTAACTCTTGAATCAAATATTGATAGATAATTCATACAGATTAAGAAAAAAGAAGGTGAATCTATCATGGCATAAAAGGAAAAATTCAAATGGATTTCAAGATACACCTAGAGTTTTGTTTTTCAAGAATGTTAAAAATATATATAGATTCATTAGTGGTTTAAATCTATACCATGATAAAGTTATAATAATTTGAGACCTTTGGAGTTATGAAGAATAGGATTATTATGCACTAAAAGTAGATATATAATTTGTATAATGTTATCGTGGGTTTGAAGAAAAAAATATAATAATGGAGTTTCAAGTTGGTGGGTTAAATTAAAAAGGAGTAATGGGGATGAAACTAACCATATAAAAAATTTATAAAGAAAAAAAATGGAATATTCCCCAAAGTGATGGGGAAATTCTTCAAGTGTAGGATTGAAGGACACTAAGATCATGAATTTTGAAGAGACAAGATGAAGTCGGTCATCGTATTAGAGGAAAATAGGGAGACTCATAATGCACCATATTTGTTTTAATGATTATTTTTTTAGGAAGTAGGGACATTATGAAAGATAGTTCATTAAACCATGGATCTCTATGGGTATTCTATGTCAGCACCCTTAATAAATAAATGAGGAAGGGAAAGTTAATTCCATCACTACATTTGAATTTGATCATGAAAATGATTTCGTACAAGTTATATTTCCTATTAACTAAATAATGGAAAAAATTTAATTGGAATTGGGTTCTATACATTACATTACATCTTACAAGTTTTATATAATGGTAGAATTGAGCCCTAATACCATGAAGTAGATATATCTATAAAAACACATGCTGATAAAATAATTACATCCCAAGTCTTTGATGCATATCATGTAAACATATGAGGGATGATTGTTCCAGAAAATATAATAATTATTCCCTTGGGGAAATTCAATACTATACTGTGAATGGATTGAATCTCATTATATAGAACACATATCAACTATTGGGAAAAATAATTCTCTTTTCATATTCTGAACCACCCCATGCTCCACTTAAATTAAATGGAAGATAATGAATATACATTGTAAAATATTTCAATGGTATGGGTGTTGATTCCATGTGAATAATAATTCCTCACTCAAATTGTTGATTAAATGGAATGTATCAACTTGGAAGAAATTCCCAATGTGTGGGAATACAATGAAGTAATTCCAAATGAAATAACCAGATGTATCCTAGATGTCAAGGTAGATGTATCAATAGAACTCAAACCTAGAGCTACTCTTATATCATAATTCCCCTACATGAAGTCCCCAATCAAACTGGAAGAGTTAAATAATATAGTAAAAGAGAATATTCATAAAGGCCTCAGGTGCCCTGTTTCATCAACATGGGGTGCACCAGTGCTATTTTTCAAGAAGATGGATTGATTAATGTAGCTGTGTATTTATTATTGTGAGATCTATAATATAACCATACAAACTAAGTTTACTCTTCCAAGGTTTCATGACATGTTTGATCAACTGTGAGGAGATAAACCCTTCTCAAAGGTGGATATTCATTCTGTATATCATCAAATTAAGTATAAGAAGGAATATATTCAGAATACTAATTTTATATATGGTATAGGCACTATGAGTTCAAAGTGATTCCCATTAGAATTACTAAATCTCCTGAAATATTACGGTATTTGATGAGTATAGTCTTTATAATCTTCCTCATAATATTTTTGGTAGTTTTTATTATTGATTTTAGCATTTAAGCCAAGATAAATTAGGAAAATGAAGAGAATATAAGGATTTTGATTGTGACATTAATACAGGAGAATGCATGCTATGTTGAGAAAGTGTGACTTTAATATGTATCAAGTTTCATTTTTGGGAAACACAATCACAAGTGATGTAATTTCTATGTACCCTTCAAAAACAAATGCATTTGAGGAATGTCCTAGACCAAATAGTGCCGTGGAAATATAATGGTTTTTAGCTCAACTAGGTACTATCTACCTTTTGTAGGAAATTCCTCATAATGGTCTATCCTTATAACTAATTTAATATGGAGCGGTGTAAGGTATGTTTGGATGAACGAATGTGAGGAAAGGATCAAGGATCCTAGGAAGAGTATAATCATTGAAATTGTACTCACACTACCAAAAAGTGGATATGGTTTTGTGACATAATATTATTCTTAGATGAAATGATTAGGATGTATACTCATGTAGAATGTTAATGTGATAGCATGTGGATCATGAAAGTTGAGGATGCTTGAGAAGAAAAACCTAAAGAATGATCTGTTGATAGCAGTTATAATTTTTTCATTGAAAATAAATCCACATAACCTGAATCATAATAATTGTGATATATATAATGACCACAATAGTATAATGTATACATTCACACTAAAGGACACCATCATGCATCAATGATGATGGTAAGAGATAATAAAGGACTATGATTAACTATTAACTCCCATCTGGGAAAAGAGAAAAAGGTTGTTGATGTTCTTATTAGAAAATAACCTTCTACTCAATCTGTGATATAGACAGAGTAAGGCTCTATATTCGAGGAAAATAAAATGATGGATATGGAAATAATAATGTTTGGGAATAAATCCAACAGTTAATAAATTATATCCCAACGTACCAGTTAAACTTTGGACGATGAGGTATAAATGGGTGATCTAGATTAAAAAAAATAAGGTGAAATAGGTTAAGGAAGGGAAGCTACATGAGTTCTATATCGATGAGGTTGGTGTGACTCTGTTTGGAATGATTCTTTTTCTGCCTAAATTACATGAGACAAATAAGGAACTATTGTAAAATGCACATAGATCATCTTTCATTATCCATCTAGGAAGTACCATGATATATAAAAATCCTCAAGAAAACTTATTGGGGGACAATATGAAGTAGGATATTTATAAGTACATATCAAGGTGATTTCCATGTCAGTAAGTTAAATCAAAGCAACATATGTCCAAAGGGATGATGAAACCATTTCCTATTCCAACATGGAAATAGGAGAATGTTACTATATATATTGTCAAAAGTATCCCAAAGTCATCCAAAGGAAACAATGTGACCTAGGTTGTGGTGGATTGAATCACCAAGACTGCCCACATTATCTCAATTTGCGAAGACTTATCTCTTAAACATATTTCCAAGCTATATGTGAAGGAAGTGGGGAGGATTTATGGGGTACCACTTTCGATCATCTATGATCCAAATCCAAGGTATAATTCTATATTCAGAAGAAGTAATTAACATGATTTGAGTACATAATTGAATTTCATAAAAGCATTTAACCTCCAAACTAATGGTTAATCTGAAAGAACTATTCATACACTTGAGAAAATTCAAAGAGCCTACTCAATGGAATTCAATGGAGGATGGGATCAAAATCTACCATTAGTTGAGTCCTGATATAAAAACAACTTCTCCTGAAGAAATCAAATGTATCCATATGAAACTCAGTATGGGAAGTGATTTAGATCTCCAACATTTAGGATGATTTTGGATAATGAAATATACATGGAATTGATCTTATTCATGTGATTAAAAATAATGATCAAATCATGAAACAACATATAAAGTATTCTCAATGTAATAAATATAGATATACTGAAATCAATCAAATGGAATTAGATTTTAATGATTGAGAATTTGTTTTTCTATGAATACCACAATGTAATAGAGTCATTTGGTTTTGAAATAAAGGATATCTTAGCACATGTTACATTTTCCCCTTTTAGATCATTGATTTTATAGGAGTTGTGGCCTATCAGGTTGAACTTCGACTAAGTATGTCTCATGTTCATGATGTCTTCCGAATATCTCTCCTAAGAAAGTACATAATTGGCCCATCATGTGTACTGAATCTAGAAGTGATACAAATAAATAATTACCTATTATATAAATAATAGTAGATGATGTTATTGGACCTTAGAGACAATGTTATATGAAAGAATACAACTTTATATCTCAACGTTTTCTGAAGGAGCCACAAATCTGAACATGTGACCTTGGAACTAGAGGAAAAAATGAAACTAAACTAACTCATGTATTCTCAATTGAGAACATGAGTTCAAATTTATCGGATTAAATCTTGAATGGGGGGAAGAATATAATTTACCAATGTTTATTAGTACTATTTGATTCCATAGAAAATGTGAGTTTTATTATATTATATTATATTATAGAAATAAAAAATATAGAGAAACCAATAAATATATTGTTTCATTACAAAATATTTTTTCATTAATCATTAGTGAGACCAATTAAATTTCAAAAAATGAAAATAGGCCAAAAAAATATAAGATTGAATATATAAAATGAAAAAATGTGGATCTCCCCAATATACTAGAATCATCACCCCCACTACCTACACTATATAAAATAAAATACCAGAAATATTAGTCCGAGACAAAGTCTCTGAACATTTATTAAAATAAAGGAAAAGTACAGCGAGTAAGAAACATAGAACATAAAAAACCACTACATATAATAAGATCCATACCCGTCACCATCTTCATAACTATTTTCTTCATCCGCATTGGTTGAATCCCATTCCGAGCTATCATACTACTTCAACATCTTGGAATAGTTCCTCCTGATATTTAATTTTTCCAAATATAAATACTTATCAAAGGGTTGTGAACCTTTCCCATTGCTGACAGAGGACCTGGTGGGCACCGCCATCGGCTTATTAGAACAGTATTTCCTTTGCCTTCTTTTTGGTGGATCGGTCATAACATATTTATTCCCAGACACAATCTTCTCTACACCCTAAACAATATCACTATAAGAGGTCTGCACCCTGCCTTCAGCATTCTCCTTTTCACTATATGAGATATCCCCCCAATTTCCAGGGATATGAACCTCATGGTAACCATCATGCACCCCCTGTTCTTGTTCAAAGTGACTGTTAGCATCAACCATTACTAAACAGTGTGAATGCTCCTTATGCTCTTTATCACCATGAATCCCATGCTTTAATTCCTAAAAACATTTTCTAGCATCTTTCTCTTGCAACTGGCCATTCCTAATATCACTTTGAGTACACTTCTTTCCCATAATCGGAAGCTTACTGTCATCCAGTTCATCAGTAGCTTCAATCGACACCTGGCTAGGAGACGGGGCAGCTTGAGAAATCAGCAACACAGCTTGATCCGGGACTGGTTCCACTTCATAATTCACCAAACTCGCAAAACATATCCCACGTTCAATCCGGTCTATCTGCATCTCAAGATGGGTCTACAACCTAGTTGAAACATTCACCCACCAACAATTTTCATCTAGTGAATCACCTCCTTGCATACCCTTAACATGGTTGTCCCTCACTGTATAATTATTCTTAGAAAATTAAACTACTTGATTCACCATATAAATTGTTTCTGCTGTGTCTAGAACTACAGTGGTTGCATCATTGGTCCCATGCACACATGTGACACAAACATAACCTAAGACCTACTTTCCCTGCAATGCTTCCCCAACCTGTCCATCTGAGGCTACCTGCATATCCCAATTATCATCTTCCTTTTCAATGCCTGCCATAATAGGACATCACTCAAGCACTAGAGGATTATCATGAACATCCCCAGAAGCCTCAAGAGAAACATTAGAACCAATTTAAGTTCCATTATCAGCTCCCCTCAATCCCTGCCTCACTCCAGGAGGAGTGATAGCCCTCAGATCCCGCTTCATCCTGTCAAAAACATCACTGACCTTCAACTCATAAGGTATCCCCAAAGTACTTTTCTGCATACCAACATCACTTAATCTCACCGGACAAGATCCCTCACCAGTTCCACCATGACTCAAGACAGTCACCGTTCGAGACTGAGGAATCACTCCTTGGTCCTTCTACATTGGTCCCTCAAGGGAGTCCTTCCCATATGGATTTAGATGATCCAAAACAGAACCATCCCTAAGGATAAATTTATCATACTTTAGCTCAGCCACATTCTTATTCAGAGACCCACCATAGCAGATCGATGCTAAATGTCCATGTCTATTGCAAGATGTACAAAAATCTGTCCATGATTCAAACTTTACCACCTACCTCCACCGAAATTCATGTCCATAAGTAATACACACCAAATCCACCAGTGCGTTGGATATGTCCACCTCCACACAGAAACGGGGGAAAATAGGATGGAACAATGCTTCAGTTTTGGAATCAGAACACAAATATCGACTAACCATAATCTCGAGCAGGCATAAAATTGATGGGTATTGGAAGGGGAGCGTGAGAGCGGGAAAACTTACCCAAACCACTATAGTCGGATTATACCGCTGCATATGAAAATCAAAGTATATTCTAATAAGAAAGAAGAAGAATCCATTGCATCAATGAGGAGCTGCAGACCAAGCAGTGATGATGTCTTCCATCGATCCAAACTGTATCATAATATGCCTTCAATCAAGAAGCCCGACAACGACACGATCGCGCAAACCCCAATATTCAAAGATAATGCAGTAGAACGCATTAATTGAAGGGAATAGATGGTGAAAACGATCCACCAAAGTCATATTGAAATGGCTAGTGGACCTGTTGATCTCCAACAGCAATAATGAAAGTTGAGGTAAACCACGGTACAAATCTGGAACTTTTTGCCAAATTGAGATTCGAGGGAATTGAGGAAGGAATTCTAGATTGGAGAAGGGGAGGAAGGGAGGGAGGCGTGTAAAGACCCAAAAATTTTTAGTAAATTTTTTTCATAAATTCATTGGGATTTTATAAGAACGCAGTTTCTGACGACACCTGATTCCGATGCTCGGTGTGCCCGGAATCAATTTGTGAAGTTTTGTTAAGCTTAAATTAACGCTATTAAGCAGTTTTACTAAAAAAGTGTAATAACTCTTAAACGGTTACTCGGATCAGAAATCTGAGGGCACCGTTGGGCTCACGATGGTGGGTTTACCATAGCCGCAACTTAATTTTAGTCGGCGCGGGCCTCCTGTGAGAAATTCCGAAAATTGATTAATAGTAAATAAAATAATTAAATAAATTATTTTGTTTTTCAAATGCTTATAACTCACAAATGGTAGCTCGAATTAAAAATCTGAGACAACCGCTGAACTCGTGAGGGCATGGTTTTTCTTAGGAAGATACTAACTTCGGCCGGTGTGGGCCACCAGAAAAGGTTAGTTTTTAGCCGCAAATAAAATAATTAAATGACAATTATTTTATTGTAAAATTCGTATCTTTTAAACGGTAACTCGGATTGAAAATCTGAGAGTAACGTTGGACTCTTTGGGGCGTATTTCACTTAGGCAAAGCCTGACCTTGACCGGCGCGGGTTGAGGGTGACTGATAATAATTTTACAAACATTTTTTCGGGTACGTTCAGTAAACATACTTGTGGGTTTTTCTATCTTTTTAACTGGTACTTGGAATCGAAATCCAAGGGAACCGATGAAACCACAATGCCGGTAATTAATTAATAACACATTTTCTGAAGGTGTGTTTTCTCAGGTGTTGGTGTTAAAAAAAGTGGGGAATAAAAATATAATTGGTTTATTTTTATTTCTTCCCTAAGCGGTTTAAGTGAAAATTAAGTTGTGCTCAACTTAATTTCTCTTCTCTAGGTGTTAGATCCTAGGTGTGGGAGTTGGATTGGGACCCACCGATTGTTAACATCCCATGAGAGGATTAAGGGTGAGGTGGGGCCCACACGACCCCCCACCTTTTCAAATTCCCTAACCCCTCTAAACTTTAATTGAGTGACTCCTCACCTCCCACATTAATTCATGCCACCAAAACACTAATTAATACGACAACCTAAGATCATTTAATTATGTATGTTAGGTTTGGAATTTTGAATTTTTGAAATGGATGGCTTATGTAATAAAATAAGAGGTGTCTTATTTTATCTGGGTTTTAGCTTGTGGAGTTGAGTTTTTGGGAGAGTTCTAGTTTTTGAAGAGTTTCATCATTCCATGGAGAACTCCATCCTCATCGTTGAAGAACGCGAAGAAGGATGGTGCCAACCTCGGCTTCCTTTTTCTCGACGCTTGACGAAGCGACGCCGTCATTTTTTTTTTCTTCGTCAAGAAATCAACCTTTTTGAATCGAGGTAGGGGGATTAATTTGAGAATGGTATTATTCCCTTGGTTGTTCCTTCTAAAACAAAGAACCCGGATTAACTCATCATTATGTTGATCTGTGAAGACTTTGTTTGCGGGTTGGGAATTCATGTTTGCGGGGAAAATAGTAGGGGTTTTTATATATGATTGAATTAGTTTTATTGATTCTTCATATCCTAAATTCACGACAATGATGGCCAAATGAACATGATCATCGTCCTACACATAAACCATTCTCCTTTTTCTTTTTCTTTTTCACGTGTTCTTCGTACGTTCTTCAATGCCCAAATATTTATTGATGCTGGAAACACGGAGTTTTGTTGAGTGTAATATATGGATGCGAATCCCTCGATGCAAGGATCAAAAATATGCAATTGTTTAATTTTTCGGGCATGGAACGAAGCCGCAATGGCTCATGGAAGGAGGCATCCAAATATTTATTGAAGCTGGAAACTCAATGTTTCCCTGAGCGCGACATACAGATGCGAAGATCTTGACCCGAGGATCAAGGATATGCATTCGTATCTTTTTTCTGAGTTAAATTGAAGTCAGAATGGAGTGCGGAAGGATCTAGAGGCGCTGCTGGCAGGCAGCCAAAGGTGGTGTCCATGCGTAAAGAAGAGGGAGCGCTAGTTTGGGTGGTGGTGTGTGGCTTTTGGGTGTGTTCGTTTAAGAATTAAATTAAATTAAAAATAATAATAATATAATAATGTTATTATTATTTTCGTTGGAAAAACCTTATTTTGACGGTATCTTCTTCGTGCGACCTCGGTTTCACGAACTGTTAGTGGCAGTGCGACCCTGACTTCTAGACGGAATTTATGAGTCCAATATTGGATGTCCTTTTCATGTTTTTGGATCGGGTACCCGAAACGCTCGTACATAATAGAATTAATATTATTATTAAATCTTTGACCCGCCATAACTCATACGTGCGACGTCTGATTGACTCGTCGTCAGCGGTGATGTGACTCTGTTTTTAAGACGGTTCATTCAAGACTAATGATAGATATTAAATTTTGGTTTCTGGCTCAGGCCCACGAAACACCGAATAATAATATTATTATTATTATTACAGGACCTTGTATCGGACATATCTCTCCATAAGGTGTCAGAATGACGAACCGTCTGCGACGTTGCGACCCTAGAATTAAGACGGATGTTTTAAGACCAATTTTTGATATTTATGTCAAGGTCGAGGCGCGGGGCCCATGAGGCCTGGTTCGCACGTTTTACGGTGAAATGGAACTTTTTCAGCAGCTATCCGTTTTGGAACAAAGGGCAGTCCATCTCGTGTGTTTTTCTATATGGATCGCAATGGTGTGACTGGTTTCATTAACCAGTGTCATTTGATGTATGACCGGGTTGGTTCGAACCTGAAACCAATCGGGCCCTCGGAGCGGAAACGCTTATAACTTAAGGACCGGGCGTCCGATTGATATGTCGTCGACTTTGTTGGATTCCTCTTGATGAGATAGAACTTTTGGCATACATCACCTAAGGTTTGGATGCAGTTGGGGTATGGATGGGTTAGATTGTACCCAAAATCCAACCGGGCCCCTGGAACGGAAAAGCCGATAACTTTCAAACCGGACGTCTATTTGACGAACCGTTAGTGTTGTTGGAAATCACGTTGAAAAATGGTCCCTTTGAGTATACCCTATGAGTTTTCGGGGTACAGTTGGGATACGGCTGGGTTGGGTCACACACGAAACCAACCGGGCCCCTGGGATGAAAAGGCTAATAACTCAAAGAACGGGCGTCTGATTGACGCGCTGTCTGTTGCGTTGAGACCCCTATGACGAGGTGGTACTTTAAGATACATCTTCGTGGGAATTTGAGATACATGGAGTATCAACCTATAGATCGTGGAGTGGACCCTCATGGAGACGAGCATACGGAGTACGGAGACCGTGTAGCTAGTTGAGACCTGACGACTACTTGACCGACTCGACTTGGAGTGAGTCGACTAGCCCAGTGGATGGAGCACTAATTTGTTTGGGTGCAGACCCATGGAGGACGGATCACTACTGTGTGATAGTGCAGACCCACGATACTTGTCCGGAGAGTACCTCTACAGGCTATTAGGGGGTGTGCACTACTGTGTTTGGGTGGCATACCCCGGTGGGAAGCACTACTGTGTTTGGGTTTCTGAGCCACGATACTCAACATGAGGAGTACCTCAGCAGTTTTAGGTTAGTGAGAAGTACCTCGGAGTCGTGACAGGACCACTGTACACTCCAGAGACGGGGCACTTCAGCAGTTACGGTTTCGATAATGAAAACCCTGGTTTGAGCTGAGGTTATGACCGTTGTGTTTACCTCATGATTTAGATGGGACACTTGATAACTTAGGTATATGTATGGGAATATACCTGGGTAGTGGTTATCCGTTGATTTCATAATCATTGTGTCTCCTCATGATTGAGAAGGGATACTTGATAAATTGGGTATATGTATGGGCATATACCGAGGTAGAGGTTATCTGTTGAGATCTTCTTTGTGGTTATCCTTATTGAATTTAGTGATACCTTGAGGGTCTCAGGGTCCCTACTGAGTATCGTTATACTCACCCCTACACGGGCTATGCCCGCACCACATTGTGTGGGTTGCAGACGATGGGTAGCGTAGACAGAGGCCGAGTGTTCGAGGACTGGACGGTACCTGGAGGTGGACCTCACCACGAGACTGTATCTGGAGGTGGACTTCACGACGAGACGATACTCGGAGGAGGTTGATGGGAAAGAGCATTGTGGAGGCTATCTGTACCTACCCTTCAGGTAGGATTCGTTGTGGATGATCCAAGATTTGCGCTATCTATACCTACCCATCAGGTAGGATCCATGGTGGATGATCCAGGATCTTCTTGTCACCGTCCGACTGTTTTATCTTTTTTCCTTGTACTTTACTATTGGGATTGTATTTCCGGCCCCTTTACTTATAGCACAGCTTTTTTCAGTTTTACTTAGTGTTTTACTTCCGCTTGTACTCTATGGCGTTTTTTTACTTTTATAAAGGCAATACATTCCCAGTTATTGGGATTTATGCCTTTGGTGCTAGTCTCTAGCCCCTAGCCTATGGAAGGCGGGCTTGGGGTAGTCACGGCACAGGCCTAGAGGATAGGTCGTGAGAAATTGGTATCAGAGGAGTCGGTTCTACCGCAAAACTTATAACTTTGATATTCACTTTCTGTGAAGCAATAGTGTTAAGGGTACCATGTGTGGTTTTCTGTTAATGAAGTCCAGTGTTGGTGCGGCGGCCGACTTATCCATACACCAGGACCTTGACTACTGATTTTACGACTTTGTGAAAGAAAACACTGATTGCATATGTGTTTCCAAGATTTTTAAAGTTAGCTCAAACCAGGTCAGCTCACCAAGTATAAATTGTTTTACCATGTCATATCTATTCAGGATTTCTCTATGCAGACAGTCAGTTGGAGTTCTGAGATTGTACTCGATGGCGTCCCACCGAGTGATGAGGCTCTGGTGCAGGGCCCTTTTTACTATGTTGGCACCCTCGGGTGGTGTACCAGCAGCACCACCACCTGTGGGGCAGCAGATGTCAGCAGCTATACTAGCAAACTGTGCACACTGGAAGAGCATGTTGCACGAGTTCCAGCAGTAGAGGCCTCCGAGGTTACGAGGTGAGGCAGATTCCCAAATAGCAAAGGACTGGCTGGAGGCGATTGCTAAAGTTTTCCGCCTAGCTGAGACACCAGTCGAGTGGGTGGTGGACTTGGCCACTAGCGTTTTATAGTAATGACCATGAGGATGGTCTGTATAGTGATGAGGCTTCATTATGTGGACCGATGCCTAAGATAGTGTCTTCGGGTAGTGTGTCATCTATACATCACTACCTGTTGGTCAGCAGTTACAACCGGCGGTACTAGTAGGTGACACATGTAGGACTACTGCCTTATACGTGTTCCAACATCATATACCCTCAAATTATGAGGAAAACCTGACTCACAGGTGGCTGAGGACTGGCTTGAGGAGGTGGCTGAGAGTTTTCTAGAGCTTATACAGCTTCGGTAGGACGACTTGTCGGTAGCTGAGAATTAATCGAGGCTTACCGACCATTCCGGGTACTCGATGAATACGATTCGATCAGTGCTATATAGCTCAGACCTCTGATCATGGTGTGTTTAAGGATATTCGAGCCATTACTTTTTTCCTCTATGGATTCCCACTCATGATAGGGTGCTAGAGAGAACCTTGTGGTTGAATGTTCTTTGGATGAATGAATATAGCTAGAGAATGTTAGAAGTTGGAATGCAGCGAGCTGGTGCTAGTCTCAGAGACTTGGGCGTGCGAATGTTTCAAGAATAGGAAATGTTAAGGACAGATAAATCTGCAGAGTAGTAGATGTGGAGGCAAAGCTAGGAGAGCAGTGTACATTTCAACATGTTACAACCCACCACCTTTGTTGTCCGCTCCAGGCTCAGGGAGCTGGAGGGCATGGGAAGAGAGTAGTTGCATGTAGTCATGGAGTGCGACTGAAAGGGCTCTAAGGATGATTCGAAGTGCGGACTTTGTCTTATACTAGCTGCCATATCCATAGACATCGATACGAATCATCCCTTCCTTCCATGAATCAAGTCCCAGACCTAGAGTTTCTGGTTAAGCAGTTGACTTGACCCTCACGTCTGGAGATACCATTGGGAGGAGACTCGATAGTCACACTTAGGCCGAAGGTGTGATTTGACCCTTGAGGTGAGAGTCTCGGTTGGGACCTCTTGGTGACAGCATCAGGGCCTTACGACGTTAGTTTGAGTATGGATTGGGCAATCACTGTTCATACTCTAATTGACGATATTAGGCAAATGTCAGGATGGGTTTTCCTTGGTCTGCAAAAAAGAAACCCCAGGCAGCACAGGATAAACTCGTTCATGGGAAGGTGTAGCTGATCATTCTTAAGTCAGCCAACCTTACCCTCATGGTAGCAGGATTTTGAGTTTTAGTTCTAATCAGGAAAGGGAGACCTCTAGATTTTGATGATGATGACCACGTTCTTATACGGTTATCACCTCGACGAGGTTTAAAGAGTTGTAGCCGGGGAGGCGAGATATCTCCAAGGTTCAACGGACCATTCTATGTTCCTAGTAGGGTAGGAGAGGTGGTTTACTGCTTCACCATTCCACCTCAGTTTCACCTGGTGCATGAAATCTTCCATGTACCTCGGCTGAGGAGATACATGCTTGATCCTTCACACATCATCGACCTCAGGGAGTTGGGCGTCGATGACTGGGCAACATGCATGGAGGTTCCAGTAGAGATTGAGGATCAATAGAAGAGGGTCCTATGAGGACGGTCAATTCCTCTTGTCCATTTTCGTAGGTAGCACGGGAACCTCCAGGTGAGCACATGCGAGCGGAAGGCTCAGATGCATGCTCAATACTATTTTTTATCCCTAGTTTTTATTAAAGCTTTACGGAGATGTAAATCCCTAAGTAGGGAGTAATGTAAAGACCAAAAAATTGTAAGGAAATTTTTTTCTTAAATTCTTTGAAATTTTACAAGAATGCAGTTTCTGACGACACCTGATTCCGAGGCCCGGTGTGCCCGGAATCAATTTCTGAAGTTTTGTTAAGCTTAAATTAACGCGTGTAAGCAGTTTTACTAAAAAAGTGTAATAACTCTTAAACAGTTACTCGGATCAGAAATATGAGGGCACCGTTGCACTAAGGATGGTGGGCTTACCATAGGCGCGACTTATGTTTAGCCGGCGCGGGCCTCCTGTAAGAAATTCCAAAAATGGCTTAATAGTAAATAAAATAAGTAAATAAATTATTTTATTTTACAAATGATTATAACTCACAGACGGTAGCTCAGATTAAAAATATGAGACAACCGCTGAACTCGTGAGGCATGGTTTTTTTAGGAAGATACTAACTTCGGCCGGTGCGGGCCACCAGAAAAGGTTAGTTTTCAGCAGCAAATAAAATAATTAAATGACAATTATTTTATTGTAAAATTTGTATCTTTTAAACGGTAACTCGGATTGAAAATCTGAGAGTACCGTTGGATTCGTTGGGTCATGTTTCACTTAGGCAGAGCCTGACCTTGACTGGTGTGGGTCGAGGGTGACTGATAATAATTTTCCGAACTTTTTTTCGGGTATGTTCAGTAAACGTACGTGTGGGTTTTTCTATCTTTTTAACTGGTACTCGGAATCGAAATCCAAGGGAACCGATGAAACCACAGCACCGGTAATTTCTTAGGAGCACCATTTCTGATGGTGCATTTGCTCGGGTGTTGGTGTAAAAAAAAGGTGGGGAATAAAAATATAATTGTTTTATTTTTATTTCTTCACTAGGCGGTTAAGTGAAAATTAAGTTGTTTCTCAACTTAATTTCTCTTTTCTAAGTTTTATATCCTAGGTGTGGGAGTTGTAGTGGGACCCACCGGTTGTTAACTTCCCATGAGAGGATTAAGGGTGAGGTGGGGACCACACGAGCCCCCACCTTTTCAAATTCCCTAACCCCTCTAAACTTTAATTGAGTGACTCCTCACCTCCCACATTAATTCGTGCCACCTAAACACTAATTAATATGACAACTTAAGATCATTTTATTATGTATGTTAGGTTTTGAATTTTGGATTTTTGAAATGGATGGCTTATGTAATAAAATAAGGGGTGTCTTATTTTATCTGGGGTTTAGCTTGTGGAGTTGAGTTTTTGGGAGAGTTATAGTTTTTGAAGAGTTTCATCATTCCACGGAGAACTCCAACCTCATCGTTTAAGAATGCGAAGAAGGCCGGTTCCATCCTCGGCTTCCTTTTTTTCGACGCTTGAGGAAGCGACACCGTCATTTTCCTTTTCTTCGTCAAGCAATCATCCTTTGTGAATCGAGGTAGGGGGATTAATTTGAGAATGGTATTATTCCCTTGGTTGTTCCTTCTAATACAATGAACCCGGATCAACTCATCATTATGTTGATCCATGAAGAATATGTTTACTGGTTGGGAATTCTTGTTTGCAGGGAAAACTGTAGGGGTGTTTATATATGTTTGAATTCGTTTTATTGATTCTTCATATCCTAAATTCACGACGATGATGACCAAATGAACATGATCATCATCCTACACATAAACCATTCTACTTTTTCATTTTATTCATCACATGTTCTTTGTGCGTTCTTCAATGTCCAAATATTTACTGACGCTGGAAACACGGAGTTTTGTTGAGTGAAATATATGGATGTGAATCCCTCAACGCAAGGATCACAAATATGTGATCGTTTAATTTTTCGGGATTGGAATGAAGCCGCAATGGCTCGCGGAAGGTGGAATCCAAATATTTATTGATGCTGGAAGCTCAATGTTTCCCCGAGCGCGACATACGGACGCGAAGATCTTGACCCGAGGATCAAGGATATGCGTTCGTATATTTTTTCCGAGTTAAAATGAAGTCGGAATGGAGTGCGGAAGGATCTAGAGGCACAGCTGGCGGGCAGCCAAAGGAGGTGGCCATGCATAAAGAAGAGGACGCGCTAGTTTGGGTGGTGGTGCGTGGATTTTGGGTGTGTTAGGTTAAGAATTAAAATAAATTAAAAATAATAATAATATAATAACGTTATTATTATTTTCGTTGGGAAAACCTTATTTTAACGGTTTCTTCTTCGTGCGACCTCAGTTTCATGAACCGTTAGTTGCAGTGCGACCCTAACATCAGACGGAATTTATGAGTCCAATATTGGATGTCCTTTTTGAGTTTTTGGATCGGGTACCTGAAAATCTCGTACATAATAGAATTAAAATTATTATTAAATCTTTGACCCGCCATAACTCATATGTGCGACGTCCGATTGACTCGCCGTCAGCGGCGATGTGACTATGTCTATGAGACGGTAAATTCAAGTCTAATGTTGGATATTAAATTCTGTTTCGTGGCTCAGACCCATGAAACACCCAATAATATTATTATTATTATTATTACGGGATCTTGTATCGGACATATCTCTCTCATACGGTGTCGGAATGACGAACCGTCTACGACGTTGCGACCCTGGAATTAAGACGGATGTTTTAAGAACAATTTTGATAGTTATGTCGAGGTTGAGGCATGTGCCCCATGAGGCCTGGTTCGCGAGTTTTGCGATGAAATGAAACGTTTTCATCGGCTATCCGTTTTGGACCAATGGGTAGTCCATCTCATGTGTTTTTTCGTATGGATCGCAATGGTGTGACCGGTTTGATTAACCAGTGTCATTTGATGTACGGCCGGGTTGGTTCAAACCCGAAACCAACCGGGCCCTCAGAGCAGAAACACTTATAACATAAGGACCGGACGTCCGATTGACATGCCGTCGACTTTGTTGTATTCCTATTGATGAGATAGAACTTTTGGCATACATCACCTGAGGTTTGGACATAGTTGGAGTATGGCCGGGTTGGATTGTAACCAAAATCCAACTGGGCCCCTAGAACGGAAAAGCCGATAACTTTCAAACTGGATGTCCGTTTGACAAACCGTCAGCGGCATTAGAAATCACATTGAGAAATGGTCCCTTTGTGTATACCCTATGAGTTTTTGGGGTAAAGTTGAGATACGGCCGGGTTGGTTCACACACGAAACCAACCGGGCCCCTCGGACAAAAAGGCTAATAACTCACAGTCTGGGCGTCCGATTGACACACCGTCTCTTGAGTTGAGACCCCTATGAGGAGGCAGTCCTTTGAGATACATCTTCATGGGACATTGAGATACTTGGAGTATCGACCTATAGCTCGTGGAGCGGACCCTCATGGAGGTGAGCGTACGGGGTATGGAGACCGTGTAACCAGATAAGACCTGACGACTGCTTGACTGACTCGACTTGGAGTGAGTCGACTAGCCCAGTGGATGGAGCACTACATTGTTTGGGTGCAGACCCATGGCGGACGGAGCACTACTGTGTGACAGTGCAGACCCGCAGTACTCATCCGGAGAGTACCTCTGCAGGCTATTAGGGGGTGTGCACTACTTTTTTTGGGTGGTATACCCCGGCGGGAAGCACTACTGTGTTTGGGTGGCTGACCCACGGTACTCGACAAGAGGAGTACCTCAGCAGTCTTAGGTTAGTGAGAAGTACCTCGGAGTCATGACAGGACAACTGTACACTCCAGAGATGGGGCTCTTCAGCAGTTACAGTTTCGATAATGAAAATCCTGGTTTGAGCTGAGTCTATGATCTTTGTGTTTACCTCATGATTGAGATGTGTCACTTGATAACTTAGGTATATGTATGGGAATATACCTAGGTAGTGGTTATCCATTGATTTCATAATATTTGTGTTTCCTCATGATTGAGAAGGGTTACTTGATAAATTGGATATATGTATGGGCATATACCTAGGTAGAGGTTATTTGTTGAGATCTTCTTTGTGGTTATCCTTATTGTATTTAGTGAGACCTTGAGGGTCTCGGGGTCCCTACTGAGTATCGTTATACTCACCACTGCACGGGCTATGACCGCACCTTGTTGTGTTGGTTGCAGACGACGGGCAGCACAGACAGAGGCCGAGTGTTTGAGGACTGGACGGTACCCGGAGGTAGACCTCACGATGAGACAGTATCTGGTGGTGTACTTCACGACGAGATGATACTCGGAGGAGGTTGATGGGCGAGAACATTTTGGAGGTTATCTGTACCTACCCTTCAAGTAGGATCCATGCTGGATGATCCAAGAGCTGCGCTATATGTACCTACCTTTCAGGTAGGATCCTTGGTGGACGATCCATGAGCTTCTTGTCACCTTCCGGCTAATTAATCTTTTTCCTTGTACTATAATTTTGTGCTTGTATTTCCGACCCCTTTACTTTCAGCACAGCTTGTTTCAGTTTTACTTAGTGTTTTACTTCGGCTTGTACTCTGTGGTGTTTTTATTACTTTTATAAAGGCAATGCCTTCCCAGTTATCAGGATTTACGCCTTTGGTTCTAGTCACCAGCCCCTGGCCCTTGGAAGGCGGGCTTGGGGTAGTCACGGCACGGGCCCATAGGACGGGTCGTGACAAGGCGCTTTTGTGGATATGAAAAAGAACAAGGAACTCCCCACTTTGATGGGGAGGGGGGATCCAGTACCTCCATCATCGGAACCTAGGTCATTGCTCGCGAAGGGGAATGACGGTCATCAGAACCTCTTATTATCAAAATATCAAATCACAAAAAATATTATATAAAATAAAATATATTTTATTAAACCAAGTAATGTTATAGAAAATTAAAATTTATAACCTTGACAGTAACTAATTTTAATAAATATTTATGGAACTAAGAGTTATTTATAAGAGGGAATGTGACTATTTGAATAGTGACCAGACCATTGATAATAGTAACCTGATTATTAGAATAGTAATTTCACCTCAAAATAATAAATTATGACATAAATAATATTTACCATGATTAATTTATATAAATAAATATATTATAATAGAAAATACAATATATCAATATTAAAAACTATAATATTGTATAAGAATATTTTTAATAATTCGTAATTCAAGGTATTTTGTAAAAAACATAATGTTTATTTTAAAATTTAAAATTACCTATTTTAGAAATTTATTTTTTAAAAATGAATATCATTTTTGAAATTATAATATCATAATATTTCAAGGGTAACTTTTCTCGTAATATTTTGGAATACATCAAGTTTTGGATGGATAGTAAAAATACAGTTCTTCACATAATCGTTGTGTTTCAAATTTCTACATTCATGATGTAATAATGAAATAGTCTTTTATATGAAATTATTTTTGGACATGGAACAATTTATTTCATATATTATTCATTAAAATATAATAAATTTAATTTCCAACCCAAAAAAGATAATTCAAAAACCTAAATCCAAAATGTATTCCTTATAATAACAATTTTCTTTCATTCCACATTCATTTTTAATAAACTAATGAATTAGAATTAAAAAGTTGTTTTAAATTCATAAATTCATTATATAATATAAATATTTGATTTAAAATGTAAAAAATTCACTATTGAATGTTTTAGCATTGATATATTATTTAAATAAATATTTTATTCTAAAAATTTCCCTCCCCTCAAGTATAAATAACCCCACACTTCCCATGGAAAACCACTCCTCACACCCATTCTAAAGCCCAGTATCTTCCCAAATACACCCTTTAAAAAACCTTACAATACATAGGGCATGTATGGATAAATTGGACTCCAGTCACCAAGGATTTATAGCATCATCCAGGAGAAGCTACACAAAGGATTATGTACATTCCAACCCACTTCTCTCTATTTTTTATTACTTCTTCCTCTTCTCTATATTTTTACTATAACGCTTTCTCAACCAAAACTTATAATAATTAATTAAAAATAAATTTAAAATTATATTAATGAAGTTATCATACTGTATGTATCATGAAAATATATATATACATATTAAACATCTCAATCTTGCTCTCCTAACTATGTCTCATCAAAGGTATGTTAACCATTGATGAAGTTATTTACATGTGAACACATATAACCAAAATCATGGATGGATATTATTAACTATATATAATAAATAAATATTTAATTATAATTATTAAAATCATCTATAATTAATTATACTAATTAATAAAATACATCAAATAAAATACAGGAAAAAAAGAGAAATGGGAAAATTTTAAGAAAAACATGATATAAAAACACGTCAATTTAATCAAACTGAAATTAGGGAAATAAAATACAATGAATATAAATCACTTATGTATCAGTATTTTTATAGATTTATTTTTATTATTTAAGAGGAAAAAAGTGATGAAATAACGTGGTAATAAAGGTAAGGGGTTCTCGAACCCAACACCCTTTCAGTGAGATGTAGTTATTTCATGGAAATTTTCAATGTGGATAATCCATTAATGTTCCTTAAATTTAATTTCACTATTATTACCTATTCTTTTGGAAGATATATAAGATTTCAAATTGGTTTTATTCCAATTTTAATGATTTTCCAAAAGAACTATTCTTTCCAAAACACATCTTAACTCATCATGTGATAATTTCTCATTCCATCAAGATTGATGATTTATATTCCAATTATGTTTTTTCTATTATTCTTTTCGGAACCCCCATGTTTATTAATGAATTTAAAATTTATTAAATTCATATAAAACACATTACTTTTCATGGGTTATTCTGTTAGTATGATTGTTATATGTTCTATGTGTCATGAAAGATTATGTAATGTTATAATGTTGTGGGTGGTCTTGGAATTAAATAGCCCTCCAATGCATTGGATTATGTGATGTATCTCATGAGATAAAATGAAATATGCATGAAAATTATTCTATTTTTCTTAATTATTATTTTATGATTCTACTTATATGTTATTCATGAACATGATGAAAGCTTTCATCACAACTATTTGTTGTATTTGACCAATAAGACATCACGTTACATTGTTATGCATTTCTATATTCCATGACTTTATCCATTGTTTCCCTCAGGATGTTAATGATAATACTACTCTTATGTTATGATGATGATTATGTTTATGCTCACCATTTTTATATTAATTATTCTCCCTTATTCATCATCTTACTAGGATTTTAGCACAACCGTTTCATTGATGTATATCCTCAATTGATTAATTGTACTAAAGAGAATGTGAGGGACCCTACAAAGATAGAGAATAATAAATTAAATAATATTTATATCTTATAATGTAAAATCTATGTATAGATCCAAAATTACCATGACGCTAAGCCTTAGGATCCTGGATTTTTAATGATATGATATTGTTTATCTTTAAATTTCTGCAACAGTCTTATAAGAAATGTATGGTTTCTAGAAGAATTATTTATGGGGAACTATTAAAGTCCACAGAGACTAAATATAAAAACTTGTAATTTTAAATTAGTTTAAGATATGTGATATAATAATTATAATCCATGGATCATAATATATGCATTCCGTATATAAATGTTGCATAAATGTAATCAATATAAAATAAAACAATATAATCATATATATTTTCAATTATGAATACACAAAATATTTGTGAGTATATAAAACTGTAAATAAACTCACAAATTAACTATGTGAAAATAGTTAACCATAACTAAACTATTAAACTATCATCATTATCATAGATATCAAAAAATAAAATCTCACACAAACATTAAGATTATATTTGACTTCAAATACAGTCAAAAAAAATATTTTCGAGAAAATCATTCCATATGTAAACTCATGTACAATATTTTCAAGAATATATGACCTCAAATTCACTAATGTATAATCTTTGTTAATGTGTTACTTTTTTTTACACATGATCATGTAGGAAACATTCATGAAAGGCCAATTCCCATCACTGTGTAGCAGGTGTATATATGTGATGTGATAAAAGCACAAATGGGGTATTAGATGTCATACCATAAGTCACTGCGTAGGAAAATCAATAGTTATCAAATGAAAACCCTAAAATTATGGTAGAAAAAGTTCCCCAAAAACTGATGAAAATCCATGGAATGGACACATCTTTCACTGATAGATATAAATAGGACTTTCAAGATGTGACACTACTCAATGTTAGCTAAGATGGTTCCCCAGATTCTCCTAATAGTGTTTATAATTTAACGATTTACTCCTTGTGATAGGTTTCTTCCTCTGGGAATATTGGAATATAGGTTACTATAAGAATTTATCAAGAACCAATGAAATAAAAAAACACATTAACACCATTTAGTTGTATTTTTGGGTAGATGAGGGTGAGGACTCATTGTCACTAGAGTATAAAATTGTTGACCAGAACATGATAGAAGGAAATGGAAGTATGTAAATATTAGAAAAGAAAATAAACCCAATGGATGAGAGGATTAAAGGTAAAAAGAATAAAGTGAAATTCCATATCAGGATGGAAAATGATGTATGACCTATGACTAGGGTCATGTATCTCAGTCAATGAATCTCTTATATTGGAATTTCCAAGGTCTAGGGAACACCCTAATGGCCAAAGTCCTTAGGAATCTTATCACGTCCATCAAACAAATTATTATTATATTAGTATAACTGAAAATGTTGTTTGAGAATGGGAAGACCTTCAAATGGGCATATATGAGGTATAATTTTATCTCTCTAAATATCTACAATTCAATCATCGATCAACCATGGATTCTTAGGAAATAATGAATCTTAAATACCACATGTAATCAAAAATATCAGAGCATTACTATCACTTTGAACAATCTATCTCATGCTATTAATATCTTGTTTCTAACTATATAGACATTATATATTAGGATAAGAGATATCTAGGGGTATATCGTGGATGTATCTTAAAATTTGCTTGACAAGTGGGTGACTATGGGTTATTTTAATAGTGTTTGATACCTAAGAAAAAGACATTATCCAATTTAATAGGATTATAGCCATTAAATTTTCATCTTTTATTCATCACTGCAACAATGATGAGGTTAAAATTTATAGAGATTACTTTACTTGGATCAGGTACAATTTAAATGGGACTCAATAAATAAATTATGAAAAATGGTTTGTGAAAATAGATCACAGAAGCTTTTACAATGGATTTTTAGGTTATAGCCTCCACAAAAATAATTTTGATCACAATCCCACAATTTTGGAGTTATACAACCTGAAATGGTTCTCCTGTATCTGTTTTACATTAAAAAATGGATGAACTGTTCAATCCTGGTAATTGGGAATTCCCATTGGATGCCTCGAAGATCCTCCCATTAGGAATCCCACTTCATAGACATGCTAAGAAATCAATGGATACTAAGATACTCCTAATATAATTTAATAAAAAAACAATTCTAAAGTATTGGTAGTGAAATTATGGATTCTGATCAACATATTTATATTATTGAAGCCAACTATTAGAAATAAAATCTCCCCTCAAGAGATAAACAACAATCTCAATCAACGGTGGTTGACATACCTACCATTAAGGAAGGGCCGAATAGGATCCACCTGAATGTTAACCATATCAAATAAAGGGATAAATACTCAATATTATTTAGTAATATTCATTGGGATAATATATATAATGAATTAAATATTATTATTTTCATTGATGAAAAAAATGTGAATCTATGATATTATATCCTCAAAGGCTTTTCTTGATTACTTAAGTCAACTGTATACAGAGGATGTGGTGGACAACACCTCAATGATGATTAAGAACATCTTTCCCTAAATTGTAGAGAAGTATAACTGAATCCATGTCACTACAACAGTTAAATATGAAATCAATTTATCATTATTTTCTCTAAACATGGAAATTTATTCTTGAGAAGTTGGATTCAAAAAAATCTTATTTTAGTGGGAAATTCTATAGGATTACACATTTAATACAGTAATTAATTTCATTATTCATGCATCCTTTATTCATGGTATTAATTATAAATTCTTTTATTTGATTCTTATGAATTTTTATGTAGTTGATATTAAATAATTTGAACTATTTTCTAGTTGAAATATAGTCCCAAAAGTCATTAATAGAATTTTAATGTCCAGTATGGGAGAAATAATTAAAGATCACATCACATAAATCAGTATGGAATTTTTCTTTGTAGATCCATACATAATTTTGTATTCAAATCATCAGATATTTTTAACATAATGAAGAGAAATGTGATGGAAGAAAAATTTTCTCTAAATATTGATATATCCAAGGCATTTGACACACATAAATTGAGTTTTCTGCTCAATTTCCTTTGGGGATATTGCTTCTTAAAGATAGTTATTAGTTTGAAAATCTATATTATCTATTCTCTATGGTTTTTCATATTAATCAGTGCCCCCCAGAGTATATCTTCATTTCATTAAGGGAGTAAGGCATGGAATCCCCTCCTAGGGATTCTCTTTTATCATGTTAAATTTTACTCAAGACTATTTATTAATGACCATTATCATATTAGATGTTACAATAAAATAATGGTTGGGATGGGTGTTTCAATTACACACAACTATTATATAAAGATGAAATCTTATTATATGGAAAATTCTCCAAGAGTAAAATATCTTGTATTCAATCTTTGTTCAATAATTATGAGATATCTGAATGAGATGTTATTGGTTGGGGAGAGAAGGGGATATCTCCATTTCAGGTACATTGGTGTTCCACTTTTTTGGGGAAAAGTGAAGATTCAATTCCTTCCAAGAATTATACATGGAACGATCAATAAATATTTTATATGGAAAGTGAAATCTATGTCTCAAGCTCAGACTGTGTGCCTTGAAAACTTGGTCATCACCTCTATTTTTTTAAATTCTCTATCTTTAGGTGTATAAGAAGAATTATCATGGAGAATAAATGTATGGGTTTGAATTTTATCTACACTAGGTCTGTCCAAGAATGAAAATTGAATATTTTTTCAAATAAATTTTTCATCTAGACTAGTGGAATTTTGGGACCTAGAATAAAGGATCATAAAATATTCAATGATGGATTTTTTGGTAAATTCTAATGGAATATTATAACTACTAATGATCCATATTGATATTTTTATCAATCAGGTTCAAGGGAAGGATACTATATGGATATTCATATTATCCAAAAACATCGGTTTGTCCATAAATCAGGCATTCCTTCGATGAAATCATACATAACACCAAATGGATGGTTAGAAAACAATCTAAACTCAACTATTGGAGCACATGATGGCTTTATAGACCACTCAAGGATGGCCTGATCATTCAACATGAGATATTAAAAATGACTATAACTAATATCATGACACAGTACATAAGCCTTTATTCTTTTCGATTATATGTTGTGGTGGCATTTCAAAACTATATTTTCATGGATATTGACACACTGATCTAGAAGCTCAATAGAAATGGGAATTTCAATGTGGTGAAATAATATAATATTGAAAGTGTGTGATGCACCATGAAACCATCATGGCTATCCAAATTGAAGGTACTTTTTATCTTACCCCCAGGATATTTTTTTGGAGAATCTAGATAAATAGGTTGATAAAACATGATCAAATGAATATCGATAGAATTTATATTGTGTTTATTTATCATATATCAATAAGAGGTGGAGAATATATGCAACATCAATTTTATAATTATATTTATGCATGGGAACAGTGGAGTTTTGTGGGTCAACTGTTCATCCGTGACATGGATGCTAGTACGAAATTTGGAGGAGGAGATGGATTTCTTCGCCAGCAATGGAAAAATAGACTTGATTGAAAACCATCTCCTAGAAACATTGGCCTTTAACTTTTATAAAATCTATATGTTTTTAAATACAAAATTATTTGAGAAACATGCACAATATTGTTATGATGGTATAGTGTTAACTCAAAAATAATTAAATGATTTTACAATGATACAATTGGGAGAGATGTGAAACACCATGTGTGACACAAATACATTATGATTGGTGGGTCCCATAGTTAGACAAAGTCACCAAAGTTTCCTCAAATTCATGAGGTGGATTCCCTGATTGAGTATTGGATAAAAGATAAGGTCGATAGTGGGACCCATAGAGCACCAGGACCTTCATGATATGGAGGTATTTTACAAATCCATCATGGATTTTTCAAATTTTGTTTCCATAATTATATTGGTATTCAAAAACCATATGATACTAAGTTATGGGCAATGATGTTCTCCATAAAACATGGTCTCCAACATAAGTGGACATCCATGGTGATTGAAATTAATTCTGAAAATTTTATCATGGATTTAAAATTATGAATAAGAAATATCCCATGAAAATAAGTAATATGTTGTTCTTCAGAGCTCATAATTATTGTGATTCATTAGTGGATAATGATATGCGACAGGTGGTTCGCTCTAATGTTTGTAAACACCCGTAAAATGACTAAAATTGTCTACTTTGTATTTTATTAATAATTTTTAGGACCGACATTGTCCATATCCGAAATATTTTTGGTACAATCAATGTGATTATAAAAAAAACACCTATGAATTAATTAATAGTTATTGTGATCATATATAATATTAAATATAGTCACAAATAAGGTTATTATCTTTAGAGATACCATTGCACTAGATGGAAATATAGAACCCAACTTATTAAACTCTTACCAGCTATATATATGTTCCATTATAGCATGAAAAAATTTATTCATCAAAAATCATGAAATAAAAATGTGGAAAGGTGACTAGTTTCATGAAAACCATAACAAAAATTGTCTGTAATCTTTTCAAAGAAATATGTTCAATAGATTATTAAAAATATCCCCAGTTTATCATAAGGAGTATTAAGGATGATTATATATATAAAACTATTTTTTTTCTTTGAATAAATCATATTATAAATGATAGAAAATATCCATTTTTGAAAATCTTACAAACTGTAGAAAATATTAACTTTTAAAAAAATTAAAATTTAGAATGATATAAAATTTTAATATTTAATTTAAAAAAAGAAAAATGATTCATATATGAAAATGAATTAAAATATTAGTCATTATAAAAATACTGATGTATTGTTTATTAAAAACAAATTCCATTAGAATATATTTTCTAAAAAACCACTAATTTTGTATTATATTAAAATGTCTCAATTTAATTTAAAATTCATAATGAGTTATACTTATTTGAAAAATAAATTTAACACATGGACTAGATCAATTTTAAATAATATTGATCATACTGTGACGGAAACCATAAAATTCAATCAGTGCAATTATTTTATATTTGATGTATAAGTTATGACAATAAAGTTGAAATGTAACATTCAATTTGTTAATGTCAAAACCATGGAGGAAAATTATATTAAAAGGAATCATCAATAATAAATCATTCAAAATGAATAATGTATTTCGTAGGATAACATATATTGGAGGGAAAAAAATTATATTGAAATGATTTGTATTTTTATAAATATTTTAAAATACTTTTTTAAAACCCTGCATCAAAATAATTGTTAAAAAACATTAATTTAATTATAAAGAAGAAAAATATTATATCCATAATATATGAAACATAATTTTTAATCTAAATATAATTTATATAATTGGTGGTATTATAAACTATTGATATATGAAAATAATGATCATTAAAGGGAATGAGAATTATTCATTGAATTATCATGATTTTATGGGGTTGATAACCTTCAAGGTGGATGATTTAAACCAAAATATAAATTTTCCCTAGAGATAAATAGTAATATAAATATACAATATTTGGAATGATGAATGTAACCATTAATGAAATATGTTCAATACAATAAATTATTTCTCAATGAAAGAATTATTTTGCAATCTACATCCTTTATGACCTATGAAATGTTTTTGTAAAAACCACATGAAAAAGATAGATTGAAATTATTCATAAAAAACACAAATAAATATAATTCAGGATATTATATATCTAAAATTCACTTCATGAAGAATGAGAATGAAATTTATTTTACAAATAAAAAATATCCCAATGAAAGATAAATGAAACAAAGGACCCTTAAATTATTTACAAACCTCTATGGAAAAACATGAATCTCTTGTGTAAATAAATATAATTATTAATAACCACTTACAAAACATATTAATATATATCACTATTTATAAAATGCATTTATAATTATTAAATACATTTATATTTGTTAGTTCTTATTTATTTTTAATATCTTGTGTGATTTAACATCATCATTTTGTACTAGTCACAAAAAAGTGGTGTTGTTAATTATTCATATATCATAAAATATAGTTTCATATATTTATTATTATTATTTTTATTTCATCCTATGAGAGTTTTAAATTTTGTTCTTATATAAACAATTGGTTAAATGAATGTTTTTTTAAAAAATGAATTATGGTATCTTAATTAATGAGATTATTATTAACGTAACCATTATAAAAAAGGAAATAATTATTTTATTATTTATGAAAAATATAATCATTAATTATGTTATATATTCATAAATTATTTTATTCTACACTGTTACTCAAGTATAAGATTAGACCAACAAAAATTTGAATAGACCATAGTTAATGAAATGGGTTTGTAATGAAATTGGTCAATTTTGGAATAATATTATATTTAAAGAATAAAACTATCTCTTTTAATATAATAATTATGTTTTATATCAACTATTATAAAAATTTTATAAATAATAAAACCATATTATTTTAAACAAGTTATATATTCTTATATGGAGGCAGATGTTTGCAAAACACACAGTTAACATTTTATGGTATTAACAAATGTGATGGAAATAATGTGTATTAAAATATACAAATTCATAATTATAATTTTATTGTATATTTAAAAATTATTATTTAATACAATCCTTATATAATGTAAACGGTGGGAGTTTTGAAAAATTAATGGCATAGCCTCATGGTAGAGTTTTTATGCACAAACACACGATCAACATTTGTTTGTTTATCTAAGTTGATTTCAAGGAATAATTAAGGGGTGATAAGTTAATATAAAAAACATAAATATAAAAGTTAAAATATCATTATCATATATTATTGGTTAGTATATGTTTGGATGTGAAAATTGATGAAAAAAATGATATAAAATATAAAATTATCATGTTGGGACCTTGAAATTTCCTTGAAAGAAACCTTGGAAAATAAGAACATTGGATAACTATTTGAGACTTCAGGATTATAAACAAGATATTTTTCTATTGGGGGTGTAAATGGAATATTTTAAAAGAATAAATTTTGATAAATAATGGTGTCATTTATGGGTGTAAATATTTCCCGTTTACAAGTGACTGAATGATGACTTTAATGAATATTAATTATTTTTCAAAAAAAATTAATTATACTAATAAAAGAGGAATGGATAAAAACATATAAATTATTGATTATGAGGTGGTATATATGAACAAAATTCCTGAAAACTAATTTTTTAAATGTTTTAACAATTATTTGAGACATTTACTATGTGATATTTACATTTTACAATTTGGGCATTACCTTGGTAAGTTGTTTTTACCTATGTAGTTCATATTCTATTAAAAATATAATGAAACCCTTAAAATATTATTCTTCACAAAACTGACATTTAGAATTCATGTAGTCTAATTATATTTCTAAATAAGATAAATTTAAAATTTATATTAAAGCATTTCTAATATTGGAAATCTATTATTTAGAACAAATGTGGTTTTCACCATTAGTTGTTTGTAAAATTATTTTCTATCAACTAAAAATTGTATGGGTGAAAATATATTTATATATAGGAGAAAAATTATATTAATAATTTTTTTAGGTGAATGATTTATTTTATTAAAAAAATTAAAGAAAACTAATAAAATAGTTAATGAAGAAAATAGATTTACTATTATTATGGTCATTAAATTTAATCATCGTAATATTATCCCCAAATATGATAATTTACCTATTAAATATTATGAATAAATTAACCTAAAAATATATATCCATTTTTTAGTTTTATTTACTTTATTTGATGGCATGTAATTTTTAATATAATAAAATAGAAAACAATTTTTAGAGTAAAATATCACTCATTATTCCCAAAAAAATTTCACGGTATTTAAAAATAAAGCAAATTTTTTCAAATGATTTATTATACATTATAAGAAATAAATTTTTAATGAAAAATGATACAATAACAATAAAATAATTCATGCATTATGATACTGTTATTAAAGTGATTTTATTAGAAAAATCACTATTTTTTATATATTTACATAAGAAATATATATTTGAAAAATTAAATTTTAAACCTTTCACTATTTTTACTATAATGAATTAAAAATAGATGATAATATTTTTAAGTTAATATTAATAAATCAACAAACATGTATTTTTAAAATAAATCCATATATATTAATAAAATTGTATTTATTGAAATATTCTATTTAAAATAATTATGTGTTCATAATCTTATTTTTTATAAATATCAAGATGAATAAAATCTATTTTAATTTTTTTGACGTTTTATTATTCATAAATTTTATTAATATGTAACAGATCACTTTATATTGTTGTTGTGTGTGGAGAATTATATTGAACCTACTATAAATTTATAGATATATATATATATATATATATATGATTGGGAGTCTAACATTTAATCTCTCCTCATTGCTTATCCACCAATTCATTTACTATTTATATTCTAAGGGATATTTTTAAGATAATTTAATTTAATTAATTTTAAATATTTACTCATGATGATCACAAATCTATATATCAGTTCATATAGTATGTTATTTTATTATATTTTATACTGACTATATTTTATGTTTTTTATAATTCTTATTTTCATTTCACATCGAATTTTTTCGCATTAAAAGAAATTAGATGCATGTGTGTATATTGAGAATAGTCTCATCTTCAAAATTAGGAATAATTTTCCATTATATCCATAATAATTTTTATGATTCAAAAATATTATCAAATATTCATTTATTATTTACTATTCCCATTTTCTTATATTATATAACTTCTTTACAAATGTTTTAATATTAAACATTTTTACCATTTTACAGATTTGATATTTTTTATTTATTTACTAAATTTTGAATAGACTAGTTTAGTAACCTCTTCTTGGGGAAATAATTTTCCAGAAATCATTAATTCGATTCATAAGTATTCATTCATTACCTGTTTTCTCATTTTTCAAATAATATATTATTCTTATATAACTTTGAAATTTTCATTGTTACGGGGAATCAAGGATTAACCCATTAAAATTAATTTCTGTGTGACATAGAAGTTATTTAATAAAAATGTTACCAAATAATTCTACAAAAATATTTTTATAATTTCACATCTATATTTCCCTATAATACTAAAATAATTATGTTTCATGTTTCATTGTGTTTTATAGTATTGACATAATTATAGACATGATACTTTATACATTGTTACTCTTATAGATTATTTCAATGAAAGATATTCAATTTATTTATTCTGAAAATATATATTAGTTTTATACTTATTATTTCGTTATAAATGTTTATTGATGACTAAGGAATCATAATTTTGTATTTAAAATTTTATTGAATTTTTTATAATATAAATTAATTGGACAAAATTATAGATGGTTGGGAATGGGAAATATGTATAACCTTGATGCATTAATTGGTCTTGTATGACACATTATTTTATGTATTTGTTATAAACTATACCTTATAATGTATGATATCTTGGAAAGAGGCTATAATAGTATATTTATGATGTATTACTGGTTTCATTCCATCACTGTGATTCCAATTTTTATCCTCTTTTTTAATTACATTATAATGTTATTTATTTATATATTATATGTTTATTTAATTAGTTTTGTGAAATTATATGATTATAAATTATTCATATCATATGAATCATTCCATGTCTATTATATTATATTTCATACTTTGATCTACCCCTTAATGGGAATTTTAACTCACCCTTTATTTTTTTCAATTTCAATATGTGATGATGATGAAAATTTTAAATTATATATCTAGATGGGTATCATTTTTGACGATTTTTTTGGATATGATTAATAATTATTAAAAATAAAAATAAAACTGTGGTTTAGTGGAAAAAATTCTCAATATTTTGGAAAGTGAATGGTTGGATAGTTAATGGTCTTCTTAACACTATAGAAATTTGAACCTAAATGGAACTAGTTGTGTAAGTGGATATATATTTTTTGTTAACAGTGTAATTATGAATGTTATATCTAGGCCATATCAATTGGTTCAAAGACAGTTTAGAAATATTATGTTTTTATCATAAGATCTAGGTGTGGGGGTTCATTTTGTCACTGTGGAAATCAAAAAAAAATTTGAATAACATTATTGACTATGATTTTATCTGTTAGAAATAATTGTAGAGTTATGGATTCAATCATATTTTAATAATATTATATTTAATTCAAATATTATGGCATATATATTCCAATTTTGATGTATTATGTGATTGGATTTTATATATTTAAATATATTATAGGGAAAATTTATTGTGTTTTTGGACGAATATATCTTAAAGGTATATGTTTCCCATAGTATTGTTACAATATTTTATGTCATTTAAAATTAAGTTATATCAAAAAACAATTAATATTAATTTGGGAGCATATATAACAAATATATATAATTATTAATATGATATTTATGTCATTTGTGGTAATATTTATAATGATTTGTGAGAAAATATTTTAATTAATTGTGGGATTATATTAGAAAAAATAATGATCAAAATTTTCTAATTAGTCGATATTATGAGTACAATAAATTAGAGAAAACCGAAAAGAAAAAATTTAAAATTACAAAAAAAAAACCTCATAAATTTTGTTAAAATAAACTCTATTTAGTTTCCAATAAATGGTATCTCTATTTATATGACAATATATTGATACAATATCTATATTTGATTCACCTATGGTTAGAGTAATAGAAAATTTGGATGGTTATTAACTCATTATTCACTCAGTATAGAAAAATAGGTATAATAAAAAACCTTTACTGACACTCTTTTGAAATTTTACATTGATGAATGGAATAATATTTATGTACTATTATAGTTTAATTTATTATATTTTTATATAATTAATAATGATTATAATATGAAAAATCCTACTCCATTTTCATCTGTGTGAGAAATTAAAATTGTGATGAGCTAATTTATTTAAGGTTCTAGAATGAAATACAGTTAGATTTTAGTTACTGTATCCCATTAAATAAATAATTTGTTAAATATTATATAGATTAAATGACATGAAATTAAAATAAACCTTGAATATTTTTAAATTAATATAGATTAAATATGATTATTATTATATAGATGTTCAATTTATTGATATAAATAGATGTAATAACATTATTAAATATATATATAAATGTGAATAAATGACCTCAAGGAGAATTATTTTCCACACAAGTATTATTTTTATGATATTGGAATGTAATTACAGTCTCAATTAATTTTCCTTGACCAATACCATGTTTACAATAAACACATATGGCATGAGATAAGTAATCTAAGAGTAGTTCATGGTCCAATAATTTGCTATAAGATCCACTCTAAATAAATCATCACACGTGATGACTAACATTGCATATAACACCAATGAAATTATGAGGTTTTTTGAGTGATTTTGTGTTTATAAATTAGGATTATATAGACAGAAAATTATTAATTTTTTATTAAATTTAATTTTTATGATTATATTTTAAATTATGTATTACTATTATTAAAATTTAATCTCATCACATTTATAATTATAGTCATGTATAATGGAATTAACATTTGGAATCAAAAATCCAAAATTAATTAGAAAGGGAAATTACATATTTGGTCCATAAAATAAGTAACCAAGGTAAAACACAGTGAGAATGCTAAAGTTTAAAATAAGGTAGAGATATTAAATAATGATGTATTGTCTAAAAATATCATGAAATATAATATATAAATAAATATATGTGGGATTTATTGACCATATATTATTAATTATTATCTAATTAATAATTTTTTTATAAATTTCCTTGAATAATGATTCTATTATTAAATTATGAAATTAATATTTTATAATTTTCCACCCCTCTCGCCTCTAAAAGGATCTCATCACCACCCAACTACACCTCACAAATAAGGCTTCTGAACATAAAAATCATCAACCAAAATACTATTTAAACCTATTTCCCACACATTAGTGGTTGTGTTCTCCCAAAAGGTCCAATATATTAAGGCTGAAATAGTGGTAAAAATAATGATATCAAAGGATGAGGTAATTGTTTTAAACATGGTTATTTCAAGATTAATTCTTATTCATCCTCTTATTAAATTGTTATATAATCCAATATATAATGAAATATATGATCAGTATACTAAAATTTTATTATGTACATGATGTAACTATTATCAACATCCTGGTAATCTATTAAAAAAATGAAAATATCACTTGCGTTATGGTCAAATTACCACATCCATCTATGAAAAATTTCATTTTTCATCACCACTAAAAATGGTTGAATAAAAAAATGCATTAAAATGTCAAATATGATTGTAGTTACATTAATTATATTACTAATATTAGAAATAAATAATAATTATATATTAAATCTCAAAAAATAAGTGTACTAATACAAATTTATTAATTTAAATCTATTCTAGAAAAACTATTAAAATATATAAATTCTCTAATATTTGTATTATTAAGAAAATATATTAATGTAATTCCTCGACCCTAGATACGTAAATGTAGTGAATTATTTTATTGTATTGGCGTCAGAAAAATTCAATCCCTGAAGGATCGGTCAGTTTACTAGCCTTGGAAAAACTATATACAAACATATGATTTACATTAAATCATGAAATGAAATGTAACATAGTATTTCTATTGAAAACACTCATATATCTTATACTATCCCTACATATCAGTCATAATGTACCTCTTCACATCCTAGGGGAAAATGAATCATATGAAATGGGTGACCTCAAATGCTCGGTAAGGATAAACAATATAGCTAATACTATCTTATTTAAGTATAAACATTAAAGCTAAGGTATAAAATTCAAATAAATTCCTTTTAAACATAAACCTGAACATAATATGGAAAGAATGCGTCAATTAATTCCATTAAAAATTCACATGTATATTATACTAGTCTAATAGTAACATGTAATATCAATAAATAATATCATATTAAAGGAATGCATGATGTCGAACATCATAACCATACCATGAAGGCCTCATGACAAGACTATATGTAAATAGGTAAAAACACAAACTATTTTTTTCTCATGAGACCAATTTTTGCATCAAGGGGATATATAGGGATCTTCCCATCACATACTAAGTCCAATTAATTCCTCATATGAAAAGGGGAAATCATAACCAATATTAACATTCATATTAAAACTAGCATACTAAATAGTAATACATTAACCATAAAACATGAATGATATAAAAAAATAACATCCATAGTCAATCTAATAATAAACCCTTCAATTTAATAAGATAGGTTGTATAATAATAAATCATCCTTAATCAAACATAATATCCAACAAAGGATGTTTACATAGATGAAAATAATCTCATTAATCATTAAAACTCTTTGAGATAAACATCCCTTTTTTACTTTAGAAACATTAAAAATCATTGTAATTTTAAAATAAAATGTTTCGTTTGAAACTTATCATGTAATAATTTAATGTAAAGTTGAAATATTAAGGTTTCATGATAGTAGAAAAATACTCTCACACTGTATAAGTTAGAAAAACATTCTTCTCATACTTTGTTGGAAAAGTAAAACATAGTACCTCGTAAAGAAAATGAAAAAAGATATTCCTTTTTATAAAATTGAACATGGTTAAAAACATCTTTAGAAAATTTTAAAAGAATATTAACACTATTTTTATATACATTTTTAAGAAACATGTATATGGATGATAAATATGTCTCTATATATACCTACATATAAACAATCTCGGATAAAAAAGAGATTGTGAAATTAACCCTCACCTCGTACTCTACATTGGTCGATAATGCATTAACTTCATATATAATGGTTAAATAATTTTATTATTTTATAACATATCTATATCCATTATTTATGACATCATATCTATCCTTATTATATTTTTTTCTTTATAACATTTAATTTTTAACATTATTTCGGGCGTGAAATACTTCATTTTCTTATGTTTATTTTGTCACGTAATTCTTGTTTTATATGAATCATATAAATATTATTCTTATAAATAATTAGATGAACCCAACCATAAACTTACTTAATATAGAATTAAATGAATAATTCACATTGAGGATCTTTTTAGGTTTAGAGTTTTAGAGAGTTAGGCCATAACTATTACATCTCAAGAGATTTACAATGTAAACAGTTCTATACAGTTTCTATTTTTTTTTACAAAACATAAACTATTGAAAAAAAGAGTCATGTAAATTTCCATGTTTAAGATAGCAGGAATTTTCATTGATCCCATCCACGACCCTATTCCACATTATGTCCTCAGAATTTTTTAAAAAAAACTTGGGATGAGCATAAAAATCTCAGTAAGGGATACACAAAGAAGAAAACTGTTAGTATTTTAAATCAACAAGTAAAACATGAATAATTTAACACAAGTAATACTTTTCACCTTTATGAAGTAGTAAATACTCTTCACTAAATAAAAGATAATTTCTTACCCTTTTGTAACCAAACAATTTCCATAAATCCCATATAAATAACATATAACTTATAAAGGCAGCTTGGGACATAACCATACTTAAATGGAATAACTATATGGTCGACTTCCACACAAATCACTAAAAGGAATAGCCATACGGCCGACTTCCATACCCAATGCATTGGAGGTTATAACGTAACCACCCATCCTGGAATTCACGGCAACATCCGTCATATGGTTTATCACGTAACCACCCGTCAAATGTACAAGTACCATTATAAAATCATAAGACATAAAAGAAATATAATGGAAAGAAAAAATTTCCAAATTTTGATCACAATATATCACTTAAATATATTGATATAACAAACTAATTTTCAATACCATTTTCAATACCAAAAATACGTAAAAGAGTATAAGGTATTTATTTTCTTTTAAAAAACATTACGGCTTGTTGAGGAAGCCAAATATCAAATAATACTCGCGACGACGGAAAAGGTCGTTGTCACTCTATACGTTAAAAGAAAGATTATTTTTTGACATTTAGTAAAATTCTTCATAGAAAAATATTCCCTTTGAATGAAATGAAAAGTCAAAGGTTTTTATACATCGTATAAAAGAATGTCTTGTATTAGAACAAAGTATGCCTCAATGAAATGAGATTGAGACGAAGTCCCTTACCTCGTGTCCGACATGACCCGATCGTTCTTTAGTATCCCGAATAATAAACTAAATTTAATAACTACTTTCTTAAGAACCTTTTTCAAGTTTATTATTCCTTTTATATCACATATTACCATGTTATAAACATTATTTAATCATTTAAGTTAATAACTTTCATTTTGTCGATATTTGGCACTTGATTCAAAAATGAACACCTTATAATTACATGTAGTCCATGTGGTCAATAGTCCATTATATCCATAATTATATTCATGATTTAGATATCATATATATCATATATATCTAGTATATACATGTATTTATAATATTACATAACATTTAGAGGTATGAAATGAAATGCACCGTTCTTGGAGACGGTAAGCCGTACGTACGCATGAATGCTACTTTCATTTCTATTTCTTATTTTAATGTAAATAAAACATAATTATACATAGGTATATTATAATTCTAGTATAATATCATATATAAATCATTAACACTGTCCTTTAGACATCCCACATAAGGCATTAGCGAGTCTCATCACTTTGAGGGGGCGGTAGTCCGCACTTCCTCAAATGAGATTATCGTATTTACCCACTATAGAAACATTAAAGGATTGATATAATTGGGAAGTATAGAATCATAAGGAAATCATAAAAATAATATATATCAAATATAAATATAGTTTCATAATAATGGCCACCATGAGAGGTGGTAAGATGTCATTGAACAATCATCGTTTCGTGAGGCGTTAGTTTTCCATCCATAGAAACATTATGTTCTTCATCAATTAGATGGAGGTGTCTGTAAGTGTAATTATAATCCTTCTCATAAAAACATCCTAGTATATTGAGGATACTGGTGTTGTTACAAAATAATGGAATAAAAAAGTGTTTAGGGGTTGGAGAAGTAAAATAAAAGAAAACAATTTAAGAGAAACTGATACCTTTCATTTGGGTAACTCCCTTTGGTTTGAACCAAAAGACTTATTGATGTGCCTTATGCCTAAGTTAATGCTTTTAGGAGGAGGAGGGGGATGTAGGGAGACTAATTGGTGAGATTTTGGACGAGAAAATTGTCTTTATATGTGTGAGGAATTGGTTAGAAGTTGTCTCCTTTTATAAGGGGGGGGAGGGTCTCTTTAGGAAAGTGTGAAACTATTATTTTATTATATAATTTTATTTGGTTTCTAATGGTCCAAAATTATTAAATATGAATATAAGATGACTCGTGGTAGAAATAGAATCATCCAATCATAATTGGACATGTTTTGGATAATGTTTTAGTCATTATAATCTTATTTATTTAAATCATTTATTAATTAGGTAAATACTTCATCATTTTTGTGTCATAAATAATTTAATTTATTTGATGTCTAAAAATTATAAACAAATTACCATGATATATGAAATCGTTTTATATTTTCAAATAATATTTATAGTCGAAAATATGACTTATATAACACCATATAAAATTTAATTACTAAACAATTTATTTTATGTCTATTTTTCCTTTACATTAAATTAATTGATCTAAATTGTCATTATCACTTCCAAGTGGATCAAAGGGGTCCAAAAATAGACCCAAAGATTCCCATGGTCATTAATGACTCAACTAATAAGGTAATGACAATTGTAAAGGTATTTTTGAATTATTATAATATTCTTTTAACCTTGAATTACCCTTTTTACCTTTAACCGTGGTAAATAAAAGGCAAAAGTTGTTATTCACCAAAAATTATTTTCATCTTAATGAACCAAATTTTACTTCTTGAAAACAAACATGTATGTCGGATTTTTGAAATTCAATTCACATAAGTGGTAAAATTTCATTTAAATGAAAAAGTCAGTTTTTTTAACTACCACTAAGTAGTGTCACTATTCATCAAAAATTGAAGTTTTTCAGAAAAATACCAAAAAGTCAGACTAAGAATTATTTGATATTCCAAATTCAAAAATGATTTCTATTTTTCCAAATTCAAAACATATATTTGGAATTAATTAATTTTTAAATTAATTCCCTTTCCAAAACAAATAGCGTGTTTTTAAGAAACAATAACTATCTAAATATTGATACTTGTTTATATGCAATTTCAAATTGAAATTAATTCCAATGACAAACATTGGATTAAATGGTAAAAATATATTCTAATTACACTGTAAATCAAGATAAATAAAAAATCTAACCATATAACTAAATTAGATTAAAAGGCACTTTTGAATTAAAATACAGTATTTTTCACTATTCATTAAAAATGAACTTTATTAGAAAAATACCAAAAAAATTACCCAAAGTAAAATTTGATGTCCCCATTCTAATGAATGATTATATTTGGTCAATTAGAATGTATTAATGTGACCAAAACTATATTTAAAGAGGGTCCTCCATTAAAAGGTGATAAATCGGCCTTTTAATGTAAATTATGCTTAAAATTAGATTCATTCACATTTTAAGACTCTAACTTTTTATTGGATAATGTAAATACATTTAAAAATCATGTATAATCATTTTCTAGTTATTTTAATTCACTCTCTCCAATACAATGGCTAGGAGTTAAATATAATATAAAATAATAGTATTATATTTTTAGTGTGCAGCGTAAGATTCCAAAGAAACCCGTTGTTGCGTATCGGGTACGATATTGAACATAGAAAACCTATTAAAGTAAAACTAATATTTAATTCAAAATATTAATAATTATAAAAATATCTTATTCTTCATTTACTAGGGATGTTACATCCTTCCCCCCTTTTGTAAATTGTGTCCTCACAAATTTTTATTCTCTTATCAAAATATGTGGGGTTATTTATCCATAGTATCATTTTCAGATTCCCACGTTGCCTCTTCAACCATATGGTTTTTCCAAAAAACCTTTACCTGATAAATTACCTTATTCCGCAACACCTTCTCTCTAAGGTCAAGAATCTGAACCGGTTGTTATTCATAAGAGAGATTCTCTTCCAACTGAACTACCTCTGGGCACAAAACTTGAGATGGATCTAGCATATACTTTCTCAACATCGAAATATTAAAAACATTGTGTTCCTGGGATAAACATGGAGGTAAATCCACTCTAGACGCACCTGATCCCAATTTCTCTAGAATTTCATAAGGTCTAATGAACCTCGGACTCAAATTTCCCTTCTCACCAAAACGCATCACACGTTTCCTTGGAGAAACATTGAGAAATACATGATCACCTACCTCAAAGGAAAGATCCTTCCTCCAGTAATTGATATAACTTTTCTGTCTGCTCTGAGCTGTTCTCATGTGCTTCGGAATAAACTGAACTTTCTCTGCCATCTCTTCTACCAATTCTGGTCCCATCAGCTTCCTTTCACCTACATAATCCCAAAAAATGGAGTTCGACAACGATTTCCATATAATTCCTCAAATGGAACCATCTGTATACTAGAATGTAAACTGTTATTATAAGAAAATTCAACCAATAAATTATGGTTGTCCCAACTTCCCTAGTAATCTCTTGAACAAGCACGTAGCATATCCTCCAAGGTCTGTATTGTTTGTACTGACTGCCCACTTGATTGTAGATGAAAAGTTGTACTAAAATTTAATTCAGTACCCAAAGAATTCTGAAGGCCTTTCCAAAAGTTATAAGTGAACCGAGGATCACGATCAGATACAATGGAGAGGGGAACACCATGATACTAGACTATCTCTTTAACATACAACAGATAAAGTTTATCTAGAGACAAAGTATCTCGAATAAGAAGAAAATGAGCATATTTAGTCAATCGATCAACTATAACCCAAATTTGATTATTACCTCAAGATGCCTTTGGTAATCCCACAACAAAGCCCATGGATATATTTTCCCATTTCCACTCTGGAACTGGTAAGGCTAAATCATTCCATTTGGTAACTGTCGTACTGCTTTAACCTGTTGACAAGTCAAACACTTCACAGTAAAATTAGCAATATCTCTTTTCATTCCATCCCACCAGTAATACTCCCGAAGATCTCTGTACATCTTAGTACTACCAGGATGAACTGAAAACAGGGAACTATGAGCTTCACATAACAAATCATTCATTAATAGTGAATCACATGGCACACATAATCTCTATCCAAATCTCAAAACTTGATCATTATCAATGAAAAATTCAGGTAAATTACCCTTCTGAACCAACTCTATCTTTTTCTGCAACTCACTGTCTTCTTTCTGTGCTTTCTTTATTCTATCTGATATAGATGACTTCACTGACACCTGAAACAAAACAGAATAATTTCCTACACCAAAAACTTCTATGCCAAAGTTTATCAAATCAATAACCAAAGGATCTCATTCCAAACGTAGCATGGTTAATGAAGCATTACTTTTATGACTCAAAGTATCAGCCACATTATTTTCCTTTCCTGGATGGTAAAGCATCGTGCAATCATAATCCTTGATTAATTCCAACCATCTCCTATGTCTCATGTTCAATTATTTCTAAGTGAATATATTCTTCAAACTTTTTTGATCAGTATATATTTCACACTTCACTCCATTCAAATGACTCCTCCAAAATTTTAAATCAAAAACAACAGTAGCTAATTCCAAATCATGTATATGGTAATTTAACTCATCTGGCTTCAACTGATGTGAAGCATAAGCAATTACCTGATCATTATTCATTAGTACACAACCAATTCCTTTCAACAAAGCATCACTGTAGATAACAGACTCACCATTTCTAGAAGGTAGTTCCAAAACTGGAGCATTAACTAATCTTCAATTTAATTCCTGAAAAAAAATCATCACATTCTTTTTTCCAGATAAACTTAACACCTTTTCAAGTTAACTTAGTCATTGGACTAGATAACCTTGAAATATTTTCAACAAACCTCCAGTAATAACCTACCAAACCAAGAAAACTATGAATCTCAGTTATATTTGTGGTTTTTTTACATTCTTTAACAAATTATTTTTTGCAGGTTGAAAAATTATGCCATTTTTTGAAACAATGTGACCAAGGAATGAAATTTGTTGTAACCAAAACTCACACTTGCTGATGTTCCCAAACAATTTCTTTTCTTTTAAGGTTTTCAAGACAACCCTTAAATGACTTTCATGTTCCTCTTTACTTTTGGAATAATCCAAAATATCATCAATGAACACAGCCACAAACAAATCCAAAAACTCACGGAAAATTCTATTCATAATATCAATGAATAGAATAGGTGCATAGGTTAACCCAAAAGGCATTACTAGAAATTCATAATGGCCATATCTAGTACGAAACGCGGTCTTCGGAATGTGTGCTTCTTTTACTTTCAACTAATGGTACCCCGAACTCAAATCAATCTTCGAAAAATACTGAGCTCCCTGGAGCTGATCAAACAAATCATCGATATGAGTCAAAGGATTCTTATTCTTAAGGGTGATGATATTCAATTCTCTATAATCTATGGAAATTCTCATTGAAACATCTTTCTTTTTACCAGACAAGACAGGAGCACACCATGGTGACGTGCTAGGTCGAATGAAACCTTTATCTAATAACTCCTTCAATTGAATCTTTAATTCTAAATGTTCAATTTGGGCCATTCGATATGGGGGTTTTGAAAATTTCTTAGCATCAGGAACTAAGTCAATGGTTAATTCAACTTCCTGATCAGGTATAATACCAGGACACTCATCTGGAAGAACATCAAGGTACTCATTTACCACCGGCACATCAGTAATATCAACACTTTCATTATTTTCAACAATATGATCAAGGTAACATTCATTTTCTTTTTTACTAGTTTCTCAACTTCCAGATATGTTATCAAAATCAAGGGTTCATTCTTGTACAAAAACTGTATGTCTTTCTGAAATGAAACCACTTTAGCTCTACAGTCAATCTTAGCATGATAAATAGAAATCCAATCCATTCCCAAAATAACATCAAACTCTACTAGAGGCCAAACAATAAGGTCTGTATGTAGATTATTTCTGCATACAAGGACATGAATGTTCTTATGTTTTCTTTTTGTCTCAAAATTTCCTCCAAGTGTTTTTACCATAAGCCGTATATTCATATCATGAGATGGAATTCAAATTTACTAGAAAACTTCTCCGAAATGAAAGAGTATGTAGACCCTGAATCAAACAACACATTGGCATAATCTGATCAAATAAACAGTGTACCTGATACTATATCATTTGATGGCCCAACATCTGCTGAAGTAGTTTAAAAGGATTTCACAACCCCTTTCTGATTGTATTATGGATGCTTTCCCTCAGTTGAGTTCTTCTCTCGACACTCGTTTTCATAATTACCCATTTCATTACACTTAAAACATCTTACCGGTGGCTTTTCATTCCCTGTTTGATCATCTTCCATACAGTTACGAGCAATATGACCAGACATACCACACCAGATGCACTTTACTGACTTTGATAAACATTCTTCAGGATGATTTTTACCACACTTCTCATAAGATGGATATATAGTTTTCTTACCTCCAGGATTATTTGATGAATTCATCCCCTTTTCATGCCAAATGGACCTATTATTCTGCTGTTTGTCAAATAACACATGATCATCAGCAAAGTCCATTTCCACCTTCTCCGCACATTGAACAAGATTCTCATAACTTTTGAACTCACGATAGGATAATGCTCTTCAATATCGTGGATTCAGTCCTGAGTAAAATCGATTTATCTTACTATCAAGATCTCGGATGAAATTTGGTGCATACATTTCTAGTCGAGTGAACGTTTCTTCATAATCATCCACTGAATCATCCTTTTGCCTCAATTCCAGGAATTGTTTTTCCATCCTAAGACGAACCACCTTAGGAAAATATTTCACAAGAAACATACCTTTGAATTCATCCCAAACAAGAGCATCAATTTCCTCACTATCCCTGATATTTTTCACATTCAACCACCACTGATCAGCTTCACCTTCGAAACGGTAAACAGAAAGACTAACCTTTTGATGTTATGAAAAACCCATGACATCGAAAATCTTTTCCAGTCCTTTAATCCACCCATCAGCTAGAACAAGGTCAGATGATCCTCTGAATGATGTGGGATGTTGCCTCATGAAATGCTCCACTACAGACATGTTCCTCTGCGGTTGATCTAGCTGAACTCGTGCATGAATACCACCACCATTTATAGCCTGAGTCAACTGTTCCATCACTACAAAAACCTGTTCAGTTCCTATTCTCACCATCCCATATTGCTTATTTCAAAGGTTATCTTCCTCCTGATAACATCACAACATAGCCGCCCTATTTCCTCTGCGGGAAACCATTCTGAAAATATAAATATCTTAGGCGAAGAAGCATGGTCATCTAGAAATTCTATATGTTTTCAATATTAACATAATTTATTTTTATGGATATTAATTTCACAATACCCTAACACATAATGTTATCTAAACCGACCTCTGATACTGACTATAAGGACCCTACCTTAAAACTTAATTAATATTGAATTAAATGAATAATTCACATTGAGGATCTTTTCTGGTTTAGAGTTTTAGAGAGTTAGGCCATAACTATTACATCTCAAAGGATTTACAAATTAGACACTTATACACAGTTTCGACTTTTTTTACATAACATAAACTCTTGAAAAAAATAGTCATGTCAATTTCCATGTTTAAGACAGCATGCATTTTCCTTGATCTCATCCATGATCCTATTCCACATTATGTCATGTGAAAAAAATTTCAAAAACATGGTATGAGCATAAACAGCTCAGTAAGCGATACACAAAGAAGGAAAAACTATTAGTATTTTAAATCAACAATTAAACCATGAATTCTTTATCACAAGTAATACATATCTCCTTTATGAAGTAGTAAATACTCTTCATGGAATAAAAGATAATTTCATTCCCTTTTGTAAAAAAAATGATTACCAGAAAACCTATATAAATAACACATAACTTATTAAGGAAACATAGGACATAAATATACTTAAATTGAATAACCATACGGTCGACTGCCACACATATCACTAAATGGAATAGCCATATGGCCGACTTCCATACCCAATGAATTGGAGGTTATAACGTAACTTCCCATCCTAGTATTTATGGAACCACCCTTCATATGGTTGATCACGTAACCAACCGTCAAATGTCCAATTACCATTATAAAATCATAAGACATAAAACAAATATAATGGAAAGAAAACATTTCCACATTTCGATCACAATATATCACATAAGTATATTGACATAACAAATACATTTTGAAAAACATTTTCAATACCAAAATTATGTAAAAGAGTATAAGGAATTTATTTACTTTTAAAAAAACATTACGGCTTATTGAGGAAGATAATGGTCAACTATTACTCGCGGCGGCGGAAAAGGTCTTTGTCACCGTGTATGTTAAAAGAAACATTCTTTTTTGTCTTTTGGTAAAATTATTCGTAGAAAAATATTCCATTTGAATGAAATGAAAATTCAAATGTTTTTATACAGCGTATAAAAGAAAGTCTTGTATTAGATCAAAATATGCCTCAATGAAAGGAGATTGAGACAAAGTCCCTTACCTCGTGTCTGACTTCACTCGATCGTTCTTTAATATACTGAATAATAAAATAAATTTAATTTCTACTTGCTTAAGAACCTTATTCAAGATTATTATTCCATTCATATCACTTATTACCATGTTATAAACATTATTAAATCATTTATGTTAATAACATTCATTTTTTCGATATTTGGCACTTGAGTCAAAAATGAACACCTTATATTTACATGTTGTCCATGTGGTCAATAGTCCATTATATCTAGAATTATATTCATTATTTAGATATCATATATATCATATATATCCAGTATATACATGTATTTAAAATATTACATAACATTTAGAGGTAAGAAATGAAATGCACCGTTCATGGAGACGTTAAGCCATATGTACGCATGAACGCTACTATCATTCTATTTCTTATTTTAATGGAAATAAAACATAATGATACATAGGTATACTATTATTCTAGTATAATATCATATATAAATCCTTAACACTATCCTTTATACATCCCACATAAGGCATTAATGAGTCACATCACTTTGAGGGGGCGGTAGTCCGCACTTCCAGTAGTGCAGAAAACGTTTTTTACATCGGCTATTTTTCATTTTTTACGTCGGTTTCTAGCTGACATTAATACGGGTAACATTATAAATAACGTTTTTGACGTCGGTTATTTAAAAACCGACTTCAAAAACATAAAATCTCGATGTTTATGACGTCAGTTATTTTAGAACCGACGTGATAAATAAAATGGGAAGGGTTTATCATGTCGGTTCTTAAACAACCGACGTGATAAAAGGCCTGGAAAATGGTTAATCACATCGGTTATTAAAAAACCGACATGATAAAAGGACGGGAAAATGGTCTATCATGTCGGTTATTAAATAACCAATGTGATAAACTGGGGGCGGGGGGTTTATCTCATCGGTTATTATAGAACTGCCGTGACAAACTGGGGGGTTTCTCACATCGGTTATTAAACAACCGACGTGATAAACCAGGGGGCGGGGGGTTTACCACGTCAGTTTTTTAATAACCGATGTGATAAAAAGGGGGGAGGGGGTTTATCACGTCAGTTATAATATAACTGCAATGATAAACCGGGGTGAGGGGGGTTTATCACGTCGGTTATTATAAAATCGCCGTGATAAACCGGGGGGAGGGGGTTTATCACGTCGGTTATTTAAGAACCGACGAGATAAACCGGGGAGGGGGTTTATCACGTCAGTTGTTAAATAACCGATGTGATAAACCATTATCAAGGCCTTTTATCACATCAGTTATTAAAAAATGAAGTGATAAACCATTATCCAGGCCTTTAATCACATTGGTTATTAAATAACCTATGTGATAAACCATTTCCCAGGCCTTTTATCACGTCGGTTATTAAATAACCGACGTGATAAACATAATTTTTTTTGAAAAAAATTAATGCAGTCATCTGCTCTCCACCAGAATCAACAAGAAAACAAATCAAGAAATCATACCACAAAAACAGAAGTAGATCAAAATTACGCATGTACATTGATAACATATAAAACATACCCCCTATACATCCCCCACCCTCATATATACCCAATAGACAACCCTCACCCACCCAGTTGGAGCCCTCACCCTCATGTATACCCCCTGGACAGCCCTCCCCACCCCATTAGAGCTCCCACCCTCATGTATACCCATTGGACATCCCTCCCCCACCCCATTGGAGCCCCGACCACACCCTTGGACTGCCCTCCGACCCCTGGATAGCCCCAAACACCCCTTGACAACCCCCCACCCGCCTGAACAGCACCCCCTCACCCCATCACCCCACTTGAAAGCCCCCACCACACCCCTGGACAACCCCAAACACCCCTGGACAACCCCCCCCCCCCCCACACCCTCATGTATACCCCCCCCCCAAACCTGGACAGCACTCCCACACCCCTGGACCGCCTTCCCACACCCCTGGATAGCCCTGCCACCCCCCTAGACTATCCCCCACCCCACCGGAATGCCCTCCCAGAATGCTGGACACCCCCAACCCCACTGAACACACCCCCACACCCTTGGAACCCCTCCCCCACATACCCAAATCCATACTAGATAAAACATCATAAGTAAACAAAAACAAGAAGCAAATAAAAATTAAACATTCACTTATATATCATTCAAAACATACACAGTCAACTTAAAAAAACTAAATCCAAACTAAACAACTACCAAATACAAAATTACAACGACAATATTCCAAATTACATTTTACATTACAACCAACTAAATTTCAATCAAACCTGTAAAATAATTTCACCACTCCACTTGTAAGTGTTTGATGTCTTCAGCAGTATAGGGTTTAGGGTCATCAAAAAGCTACAAATGGAAAAGAACGTATTTAATGTGTATAATTAATAAATAAAATTTAAATATTATGGAAAAGTTTAAGAGGAAATCGTACCAGGTCAAAATTAACAACTGTCCATGTTGTTATTATTTCATAAATAAATCTTAACATATAATATCTGCATTCGATGAGGCCTTGTTGTTTATGAAAAATCAGTTTGAATGAGAGTAAATTCAATTTATTATTTTTATGTAATAAATAAAAAAGTACAAATTATAAATGGATATTTACCTTGGCATTTACATATTTGATCTTTGCACTTCTTTTCTTTGTGTTTTTTCGAAAGTAGGCCCATGAACTGTTAGAAAATAATATGAATGGGGTAAATTTAAAATTAATTATAATATATAAAACTATTGAGAAATTCAAACTTACTTTTCCAATATATTCATAAAACATTCCCGCACATCACTATGGACAGAGCATATCCAATATAGGGATTTCTCCCTTGGGCAAAAAACCCCTAACATCCAATGATCACTGATAAAAGGAAATTTGACGTTAGTGGTTTTTTATGTTAAAATATAATTAACTCTTTGAGAGAAATGTGTTTCATACCTCTCACAAAAAGGCATCATACAACATTGTGTGATTATATTCTTTTCAAATATTTCAGCAATATAAACCATTCATTGTTCCTCTTTCAATGCACATGCTTCAGGGGAAATCAAATGCGGGTCCATGAATCCATATACTTCTGTCAGTTCATTCCTCTCCAAATTTTATAAATATACCTAATACAAAACATACATAAGTACACATTTTTAATAAATATAACGCATGGAAAAGGTGTTAAGACTTACATGGAAAAAAATTGGACCACGTTGATGCCGAAATTATCTCCAGTAACAAGCTCCATGATATCATTTTTTATAATCCACACTCTTATTTCACTTCTACAAACATGAGCTTCCATTGGAAACTCATAATAATCCGACAACAAATGTGAATATCTTGACAATCTGTCAAGACCATTTGAATCTATATCCGATGTCATAGCCATTTTTCATCGTTGTTGTCTATATAGTATTTCTTTACCTTTAAAGTATTCTTGTAAAAAAATTGAAAAATATATTAGTTTTCAAATGAAAAAAAGAACTTTAAAAAAATAAAAGATATAACATTCATACCTCTATGGTAATGAGTTGATGAAGTCTGGATGGACAAATTAAAAAATGGTCGATACTCTATCCAACTGTCACCACTTCATCTGTAGGTATTGGAACCCTTGCTGATCTATCTATAATATCCTTTATAGTGACCCTCTGATTCTATAACTCTAATTTTTTATGATGAACTACATCTCATATACAATATACCAACTCATATGCTACTATATGATGTTGAGAATCATCAACATACAACTCGCAATAAGTAGGAAGCTACAGCAGAGGCGTAGGATAAAAAATGGGGTCCGCAGGCTGAGGTGGGGGAGTGGGAGCTACTGGCGGAGGTGGAGGATAAATAATGGGGTCTGTAGGGGGAGGTGGAGGAGTGGGAGCTGCAGTCTGAAATTGACTTTGCATTTCTTCAAACATTAACTACACCGACTCTCTAATCTTGTTCTCCATCTTCGCATTAATATTTTGAACATCAGCCTCCAAGGATTCTATTTTTTTATAAACCCCCTCAATGTTAGAAGTTGAGGAATGTGGCAACACTTTTCTTACCGATACACTTGCTGGATATCCTCTTATATGACAAGGATGTTTGGGCATTCCCAATGCTGCAAATAAAATATCTTCCCTCCCAGTAGCTATAAATGTCCCCTATGAACTCTACTCCTCAAGAGAGTCCTGTATTAATTAATTGAACATTTCTGTAATGATAGAAATTATATGAAGAAAATAGTTAACTTAAATAAATAAAACAGATATCTTACAATCCTCTCATCTACAATTCTCGATTCTTCCAAAAGATATTGCCCTTTTTCCCTTCCGAGATCTCTTCCATTTTTCATGTATAGATAGAGGGGATGGAGGGGCCACCTATCCAGAGCATGAAGACTCAGCTCTTAGTTGTTGAAATTTTTCCTCCATCATTTGTTCTTCCAATAATGCATACCCTCCCCAAGATAAAATATGAGGGTATACATTTTTAGATTGGATCTCCTGATTAGCTTTCCTTGTTTTCTATAATTTAAGAATAATAAATAATTAACTGAACATTAATAAAATCATTTATATAAGAAAGTTAATAAAATTTTACATTGCCCTTACCAGAAATGACACTTTTCTTCTACTTTCAAAAAACTGTCTCCATGTGTCTTCATCTATAAAAGGATATATACGACATGGATTTTCATGACTCCTATGACCATAAATGAAATCATATGAGAGGGTTGATTTGAAATCCCTCCATCTCCGGGTAGCCAACGATAAACATTTCTTCCTGACTCCTCTAGTGTCAGGAATATCAATTGTCATCTAATAAAGAAGAGGTTAAATATATTATATATACTAGAAACATGAAAAGAATAATCAAACAATGACAAAAGATCTTACCAAAATCGTCTCCCACAACTGAGAGATAATTGCTTTATCCACACTTCTCCAATCATCATACAGAATGCTTACTTTTCTCTTAGCCTGATTTTCTACAAAACTCTTAAAATCTTTTGCATTCGGACCTCTAGGAATATCATCATCATCAAACTCAACGACTATCCTCTGGTCCTGTGTACAGGCAAGTAATAATTTTGGTAAACGTGTGCACCCACATTTACCAACCTTTGAACTCTTTGTCGTAATAGGAGCATGTGAATGTTCTTCCCCAGAGGTATGACCAGCAATATGCTCCTCTCCATAATCATGTGGTTGATCATGTGAATGATCTGTCATTATCCTTCAAATCAAAAAAACAAACGTTAGTTCACAAATATTAAAATTCAAATATTTTAATACTACTAAAATCAAAAAATAGAAAAGTGTACTAAGTTACATAATAGTAATCATTGGTAATATGGTAGGCATGTTAATCAATTGTAATGAAAGTAAAGATGGTCAAGACGGTCAAGATGGTAAACATGGTAAAAATGGTAAACCTGGTAAACATGGTAAACATGGTAAAGTAATTGTCAGTGAAAAAAATAATAGATATATAATTCATGTAATGGTTATAAACATGATAAAGTAAACTAAAAAAACATAGAACAAACAAAAACATATACTTATTTTGTTTTAAAACATGTTTTAATAAATAAAAAACATACAATATCTAACATTTATGGAAAAAATAAATGTAAATAAGAAATAAACATATGTTACCTGTAATTTTTGGAATGTACAAATGGATTGTTTTCCCAAATTCTTTCATTGTGATCATTCCTTATGGAACAAACTATGTCTTCAACATGATCATCATTATGTTCTGTTAATCATTCCATGGAAGTAGGGTACCCACATAAATCAGCATATTCATCAATTTCAACCTCACCAACATATTGTTTTTTCCCTTTTAAAACAATAGCCCACTGCATATCTGATTGATCTACTACATAGAATTTTTTTTTGCATGTGTTGTCATTATAAAATAATCATCCGTGTCTTCCAATCTATTTAGATTAACAAGTGTCATTCCAAATTCATCGTGTCTGACACTTTTTTTACCGTTAAACCATTTTTAGTTAAAAACAGGAACTTTAATTTTAATGTAATTAACCTCACATAAGTCTTCAATCACTCCATAATATGCACTTGATGCAGAAATTGGGTTTTTGTCCTTAGCACTCGAAAAATGCAATGCTTCTGTAAACACCAATACACCACTATTCTGAACTGCACTTCTGTTGTCCTGAGATTTCGTATGAAATGTATAACCATTAATGTCATAACCAGACCATGTTATCACATTTAAACTTGGAACACCCACTATCCATTTTAATGTCTCTGATACATCTGATCTACCAAGCAACGTCTTTTTAATCCATGGAAAAAATGTTTTCTTGTTCTCATTCAATATCCACATTTCTTTCTTCTTTGGATGACATTGTTTCAACTCATTAATATGCAATGTGATATACGGTTGAGCATCATCTATGTTATTCAAGATGTATGATTATAACTTCTTCATCTGTTCACCTGACAATGATTTGACTTTCAAGATGTGAATCCCCTTTCCCTCATTATTAACTCATTCATGGAGAGATGGAGGCAAACCAATCTGTTGCGTCGTAGCCATGTAGCTCGTACAAATCTCTGCTACCTCCTCAGAAATATACTTTTCAATAATGGAGGCTTCAGGTCGATATAGATTTTTAACATACCCCTTTAATATTTTCATATACCTTTCAAAAGGATACATCCAACGAAGATATACAGGTCCACAAAGCATTATTTCATGAACCAGATGAATCATTAAATGCACCATTATATCAAAAAATGTTGGAGGAAAATACATTTCCAAGTGACAAAGTATAAAAATTACATCCTTTTCCAAAATTTTCAACGCATTCACATGAATCCCCTTGTTACAAATTGAATTGAAAAAATAACACAACTTCGATTATAGTCATTCTGACACGAATGGGCAATATTTCATGCAATACAACTGGTAGAATTTGTTGCATCATGATGTGACAATCATGTGATTTCATACCTATCAACATAATGTCCTTCAATGAGACAGAATTTTTTACATTAGAAGAATAACCTTGAGGCACTTTGGTATCATGAAGACACTGACAGAAGATAATTTTCTCCCTCTTCGATAATGTATGACAAGCCGGGGGAGGAAATGTTCGTCTTCCTTTAGGAGTGGGAGATAACGCCAAACAAATTCCCATTGATAGTAAGTCTAGTCTTGCATTAAACCCATATTTAGTCTTTCCATTAATATCTAACAATGTTCCAATCAAAGAATCAAAGATCTTCTTCTCCACGTGCATGACATCAATATTATGTTTAACTTCATGATACCTCCAATATGGTAGCTCAAACAAATTGACCTTTTCTTACAAATATGTCTATCATTACCAGATTTCTGTGTCTTTCCCAATGTCACATCAAGGTTTTTCACCCTCTCAAAATATAGATCAGGGGATAAAGGTTTTGGAGCAGTATCAAATTCTTGTGAGCCATTGAATTCCTTTTTTAGTCTTCTATAAGGGTATTCCATTGGCAAAAACATTCGATGACCCATGTACATTGTTTTCCTCCCATGATTCAATTGACAATATGACGTCTATTGTTCACAAATTGGACATGCTTTATGCCCTTTAACACTGTATCCAGACAAATTTTCATACACTGGGAAGACATTTATAGTGAACAAAAGCACTGCATGCAGTTGAAAATATTCCATTTTATAGGACTCATACACCCTAATACCATCATCCCATAACAGTTTCAAATCATCAATCAACGGTGACAAGTAAACATCAATATCATTAACGGGTTTCTTTGGACCATAGATCATTATAATCAACATGAAATATTTGCGCTTCATACAAACTTCAGGGGAGAGGTTGTAAATTACCAATAAAATAGTCCATGAACTATGTGTGCTACTGAGGGTTCGGTATGGATTCATTCCATATGTGCACAACCCTAGTCTGAGATTTCTAATTTCATTTCCAAATGTTGAATATTGTGCGTCAATTTTCTTCCATTGTGGAAAATCAGCTGGATGACATATTTTTCCATCACATACATGCTCTTCAGCATGCCATCTTAACCATTTTGCATCATGTGAATTAGAAAATAAACATTTGAAACGATTAATTATAGGAAGATACCAAAATCCCTTTGAAGGGATCTTTGTAATCTCTACACCATCCTGTGATTTTTCTTTCACCTTATACCATGATGTCCCACATTTAAGACACTCTGACAGAAATTCATATTCCTTCCTATATATAATGCAGTCATTCAGACAGGCATGTATTTTCTTGTATCCCAATCCCATCGGGAATTATATTTTCTTGGCTTTGTAATGTGAATGTGGAATATCGTTATCTTTGGAAGAATGTCTTTCATCAATTGTAGCATCTCTGTAATACTTTTGTCACTCCATCCATGTTTCACCTTCAGGTTAATCAATCTTAACACCGCCGACAAAACCGTAAAATCTGTACAACCAAGATATAATGGTTTTTCAGCATCACCATATAGACGGACAACTGTCAGTTCTATCTAAATTTGTTCTGCTAGAATATCACGAATCATTTCTTCAATTCCATCGGAGTTACCATCTTTCGAATCATCATCATTATTGACATTCCATCCAGTTTCACCATGCCAAATCCAAGGGCTTTAACTTGGATTAAAACCATGAAAAATCCGATGATCTTTTACCTCTCTACTTTTCAACTTTATCATATTCAAACATTTCAGGCATGGACAGAAAAAATGTCACTACTTGGAACAGTTCGTTTTGAAAATTCCAAAAAGGCATCAACACCTTCCTTAAATTCATTTCTCATTCGATGTGTCATATTCCAACATCGACTAATTATTTCCTATAACAAATATCAACAAAAAATATATATATTTAAGATAAGACAAATATTTTTTTATATGAAAAAATTCATAATTTGAATGTAAAACAATTTAAAATATTAAAAAAATCTAGGGTTATTTAAGAAAATACGCTTGAATATTATTTTTAAATATAAATATAGTTAGATATAACAATTTTAAATTTCATTGAATCAAATAAAACCATGTTGCCTACATAGTTGATAGAAAAATGGAGAAAATGGAGTAAACCTGAGAATCACCCCCACCCCCCGGACAACCCCCAAAGCCCTCTGGACAGGCCCCCGCCCCCTTGGACAGCCCCCACACCCACCCACCCCCTTGGACCACCCTTGGACACCCCCGACCCTCCGGACAGCCCCCACCCCTCTAGACAGCACCCCCACCCCTCCTGGACACCACCCCACCCCTACCCCTTGAACACCCCCCTTGACACCCCTCAACCCTCTGGACAACCCCCCACCCCCTAGACAACCCCCAAAACCCTCTGGATAGGCCCCCACCCCCATGGAAAGCCACTCACACCAACCCACCCCCTTGGACACCTCCCGGACACCACCCATTTCCACATCTTTGATATAACATATTTTTTTAAAAACGTGACATTATTAAAAAAGTTTCATGAAATATGATGAAGATTCCAATCGTATTTCTTATGAAAATTTTCTTTCTAGAAAGGGTCTTAGTATTGGATAGAATAATAAATAAAGTGGCATAAAACAGAAATATAATCCTAAAAATGCATATAATCTATCTTAAATATTTTAATAAATATGTTTTTAATCAACCATAAAATCCAAAAGGTTTATGAGAGAACAATTAGAGAAAAATTGGCAATGAGAGATCATAGTCATTGAGGGGGGATGGTGTCAAAGGAAAGAAGAAATCAAATGAACCAAGACCACTATATGAAGTAATTCATGAAAAATAAAAACCTACATCAAATAAAATTGCGAAACATCAAAAAACAAACAAATACCCATTTGAAATAGAATCTAGTATCTTGATTCAGAAACTCTAAAAAATAAATAAATCACAATCTCATTGATTGAATCCTAAATTTCTAAAATAGAACAATACACTGGTTTCACTTTGGTTGGTGGTGCAATTATTTGTTGTCTTCGATCATCAATTAGTTTTGTGACATAAAATCAAAAAATATTGTGACATACATATAATTAACATTCATTATTCATGTTCACATTCTTTTTTTTAAATTACCCATGTCTATATTATCATTAATAAAAAAATTATCATTATTCTCAACAAAAATCAAGATAATTGTGAAATTCCTATTTTTATAAACAGATATTAAGGATGTTATGATAGATTTTATCATAACTAATAATATAAAAAATAGTATTCTTATCTATAGTAGAGTCCTATAAGACAAAATGGATGAATGATATTTTTGTGACATTTAGATTTCTTAATGGGATATAATGATGTTTAATACTTCCTAGAAGGGTGAAATTATAAGGGAGTTTAGTTTCATCTAAAAATACAAATAGGGTAAAAGTGAATTTGTTTCTATTAAAGAAAAAAAATGGTTTATCATAGATTTATTAGACTCTATGAGGGTGAATGATAAATATTTATTTTATTATGTTCCATTATAACTCATGTGTAAATATTTATTTTTGTTCAATTAATGAATGATAAATGATTTACATTAATGGTTTTTTTCTAAAAAATGACATCTTTAATATGGATGATTGATTCCTATTCTATGATAAGACACTCAACAAGGATGATTCACTATATATGACGATAATTTCTTTTAATTCTCTAATCACATAAACATTATTGGTTATCCAACTAAAAAATTGTTAGATGAACCTAAGCATTAAATGAAATATAGGATAAATGGAATGGATGAATCAACCATACCTAAAATTTCTTTTTGATAATGAAATTCAAACCGGTCAAATTAGGAAATATTCCAAATCTTTCCTTAATCATGCCATAGTCCTTCAATAAATAACCCCAAATATGTTTCCAACATAGGAGGATTTTGAGTCATTAAATGCAATTTAATATATCAAAAAAAATTATAAAGAAATACAAAAACAAGACACTCAAGATAAAAATGAATTTATGGTGCCAACGATATTCAAAAAGATGTAATAGGGTTCGAAATGGAAGAATCTAACCTAGTTGAAACAAAAAATCGCAAAACATAAATATAGACTATCTGGAAAAGAAACGAACGAAATAAATTCTTGGAAGGATTACATGACTGTTGCGAGTTGAGATGATAGATCCAAGGTGAGTAAAGATGATAAACGATGAATCCAAAATGAGTTTAACATAGGTCAATAGATTAGTCGATTAGGGTTTACCGCGCGAGAGAGACGGGCCGGCGGACTGTCGATCGAAAAATTGTAAATGATAGTCCACGGGGCTTTAATTCTTTAAATGTTTTATAACGTCGGTTATTATATAACTGACATTATAAACTAATTCTAGAATGTCCATTATCTAAGTAGTCTTTGATATTGGTGCTGCATCGGGGATTAATTCAATATAAAAATCAGCTTCTAGCTTTGGAGGATGTCTAAGTAAGTCCTCAAAGAAATACAACAATGTATTCTTGTACAATAATTACCTCCCCAATTTTATGATTAGTAGGTATCATATTTTCTTCTTCACTAAAATTTTCATTTAGAAGAGGTACAGTATTTGTATACATATAGTAATCAGATGATGAAGTTTCTGTTCTAACAATAATGGATTTTACATCTTCCTTACAAATTGTAACTTCATTCTTCATGAAATAAATTTTTACATAATATTTTCATGAAATAAATTTTTACATCAGATTTTGTTAGCTAGTCCATTCCATGTATTATATCAAATTTGACCATAGGTATGATGACATAATAAATAGTTAAAGTGCATTTATATTCCATAATGGGAACTCCCTGACACATCTTTATTATAATGTGAATTGCCTTAGTGGTTTTGACTAACAACTCCCATTTTAATTCAATTATAAATATATAATTTTTAAATAAAACTAGGAAGTTATAAATGAATGTGATGATCCATGGTAAAACAAATATTTTTCCAAATTTGAGGAGATAATTAACGTACCTACCACCACATCCTTATGAATATCATCTTCAACAGTTGTGATTCTAAATGCTTGGCCTTCCTCCCTTATCCTTTTCTAGGGGATGTGTCCTTGATGGTTTGGAAAATAATTTAATTAATGTCCCATATCTTTACAATTGTAGCATTGGACATTGGTATATTATTTATTTCCTTTATAACTGCAGGCTTGGTGGTCTATTTCTCCAAATGTGTATCTAACTCCCAAACCCCTTAGGAAAGTATAGGGGTAATTCCTCCCACAATTACAACAGGGTGGAAAGTTATATTTTCCTTTCGTCCACTTATTTCCTTTTCCAAAGTCTTCATTATCCCTTATATTCTTTTTCTTTACTTTAAATTCATAAAACATAGTGAATTCATTTTATGTCTTGATAGAATATTAAACTATATCTTCATATAGTGAGAAAGATTGGGAGACCAATGCCTATTAGATGAATGGTTTTGACACATAAAATAATTGATCAATACTACTTATTGGGTTATGTATGTAGTCTGAATCGTGCCTTGAAAACCTTATGATGTCAGCATTATACTATGCAAAATTCTCATCCTCCATCAGCCATAGACTCAAAAATTTCCTCTCTATATCCACTTTATGATAATGAGGAATGTAATATTCTATGAATTTTTCTTTAAATTCCATCCATTGTATATTTTCTACTTCTTCATCCTCCTTCATGTTTTGAATTAATGGCCACCATTGATCCACATCTTCTGAGATAAGATAAACTTCCACGACAAATTTTATTGTTTCATTACTCACTAAATCTAAATATATTTTATCTAATGAACTTATCCATTACTCTAATAAAAATAGATTTTTAGTCCCATTGAATGATGGGTGTTATTGTCTCATGAAGCGTTCTAACAGAAATCCTCCACATTTTGTATCAGGCTTCTCAATATTGGTAAGTTTATTATTCATAACATAATTTAGTTGTCCCAGTATAGTTTTAAGTTGTTCAGCACCTGTTGTACCTCCTGATCCAATGTCATTAACTTTAATAGGAGGCAATCCCTTCATGGATTACATGAATTTAAACTATTTCAATTTCTTCCACTATGAGTCTTTTCAAAACATGGTATTCACAATATTAGGTTATGAATCATAATGCATAATTTCAAAATATGTTACATAAATTGAAATTTTTATTCATGTATAATCTCATAATCATAAACATGTTTATTTTGGAACATATTTACTTTTAAATCCTTCATAATGGTTCGTATGGAAAATATGAATTATCCTAAGCATATCCCTTGGGAGTGTCAAACCAGGTGTGCAGTAAGGCCCATTGTCATGTACCAGGTTAACCCTTATACCTGGAACACCATGTCCTAGTTATTACTCTTGGGTATATCAATGCCAAAACCATATCCACTTTTAGTATACAGACATAGATGTATTTTCTAGTTTTACCCACATAATCTCTCCATCCCAAAATTTTTTGTATTTTCTTCTGTACTTATCCTCAATGTCTATCTTAGGGTAGTGTTTCCTAATTAAAGTATTTTCTAAATCTAGTTTCCAAGGATTGTACTAAACTTGCGATGATACCCAATGTAATTCCCCATCCCCATATTCCCAGAGCCAGTGCATGATTTTTTTACATTTTCAAGATCACCAAAATTCAAATCCCAAAGGACTGATCATTTTAGTAGCCTTGGAAAACTAGATAAAAACATTAGTTTTACATTACATCATGACATAAAAATTAACATAGTATTTCCATTGAAAACATTATATCTCTTAGAATATCTCAGCAGGTCATTCATAATATACCTATTCACATCCTGGGTAAAAATGAAACATAAGAAAGGGGAGTTCTCATATTCTTAGCAAGGATAAACTATATAGTGAAAGCTATCATAAATAAGCATATAATTATAAGGAAAGATATAAAATTGAAATAAAATAATTTTAAACATAACCATGAGTATAATAAGTAAAGAATAAATAAAATTATATAATTAAAACATTCACATGGATAGTCTACTAGTCAAATATCACATGTAATATCAATAACCATTATTATGTTAAGGGAATTTATAATGATTAATATCATAACCATACCATTATGGCCTCATGCCAAGACGATACATAAAAAGGTAAAAACCCAAACTAGTTTGTCTCATGAGACCTATCGATGCATCAGATGTCTATAGTGGGCCATGCCCATTACTTACTAAGTCCAATTCATTCCTCATATTAAAATGGTAAATCATAACCAACATAAAAATTCTTATTAAAACTACCATATAAAATATTAATACATCAATCATAAACCATGAATGGAATAAAAATAACATATCCATAGTCAAACTAATAATTATCCCTTCAATACAATATTATAGGTTGTATTATATGAAATAAACCTCAATCAAAAATAATATCTTAGAAAAGATGTTTATATAGAGGAAAATAATCTAATAAAATCATTAAAACTTATTGAGAGAAATTTCCCTTTTTTTACTTTGAAAACATTAAAAAACCACACGAATTTTTAAAAAACACTTTTTTTTAAATTACCTTGTAATATTATAAAGGAATCTTCAAACAATTAAGGATTCACAATGGTGGAAAAAATTATCTCATTCCATATAATTTAAAAAAGTATTTTTCTCACACCCTGTCGAAAATGTCAAACATAGTACCTCGTAATGAAAATGATGAAAATATTATTTTTCATAATATATAACATGGTTAAAATTTCTGAAAATAGTTGTAAAATAATTATAAGAATATTTTGAAATATATTTTGAAGAAACATATACATGGATAATAAATATATCTTAGCAAATAATTATATATAAATAGTCTTGGATAATAAAGAGATTGTGAAATTAACCCTTACCTCATATTTCCCTCAGTAGATGGTTTGTTAACCTCCTTTATAATCGATATATAATGTTATCAAATTATACCAAAACTATATCCATTATTTATGATATCATGTATGATCCTATTATGTTGTTTTAATAAAAATATTTCATTATTATCATTATTTGGGGCGTGAACTGCTTCATTTTCAAATGTTTATTTTGTCACGTATGTCCTATTTATTATGAATAGGATTCATCTTCTTCATATGCATAATGGTATTAAGTACTTAAATATTATATCCATTAATTATATATAATTTCATTATCATTCTTAAATGGTTGTAGTGGAGGATGAATCTCATCCCATCATGGAGACAGAAGGATGTCCGTACGCACGAGCAATGGTATCATTCCCTTAATGGTTAAATGGTATGAAATTAGATGATATATTAATTATAAAGAATACTTATCATTTAGTATTAATTATTTATATACAATATACTCATATTTATACACATCCTAATAATGTATGGTTGAATAAAAAATTACACCACAACATGGAGACGGTAAGTCGTACATAGGCATTTATGGGGATATTGTTATTCGTAGAATAGATAAAAGGAGGAATATTATTTTCCAATAGTCATAATAAAATATAAAAATATATATGATACTATAGTTACTAAATTATAATATAAAAATATAGTAATAGGAATTAAAATAAGGAAATAAATATGATTGAAATGGTAAAACAATTATCTCTTCTTCAAGTATCTACTATTGATTTTCACAAAATGACTTCTTATGTTCGATTTATTCCCAATATATGGACTCTAGTATGAATTGATTGAATTTTTTAAGATACTTTGGTATGGTTTTTCAAAGAAAAAAGTATTTAGAGGTGTGAATAAAATATAAGTAGAGGTTCAATTTTATAAAAGATGGGAGGGGAACTTTTGAGAACTATAAAAACATTAATTTAATATAAAATGATTTAAAATTTAAAATATCACCTAAGTGATTTAAATAAAGTATAATATAAGTATATGTCTAAGTTCTCTCATCCAATTAAATTTATACATGCTTGTATTTTATTTTGAAACTTATCATTTTGATTTTTCCTTAATTAATCTATTAATTCTTAATTTTTCTAAAAATATTTAAAATAATAAAAGGTTATAAATATTTACATATATGGTTTATATTGTCCATAATAGGACCCTTTTTGATATTTTATACCTTATAATTATCAATTTTTAGTTTTTAATTATTTTTATGATTTTCAAATATTTTACTAAAATGTTATTTTTTTTAAATATCAATAGTGTCAATTTTGACACTAATCATTTATTTGACATAAATTAAAAACAAAATAGATACATAACATAAAAAACCATTGAATATACTATTCACATTTCATATTCACCTTTAAAATTATTTTATAATTTTAATTAGTTCATATTTTTTTTATTTTAATATTTTTAAAACCGTTTATATGATATTTCTATTAATAAAATATTTCTTGCATCACTATTGTGACATCATTAATGGTAATTGTTTAATCTATAAAAATTATAAAAAAATTACAATTATTTAGGTAATTTTTTCATATTTCTAGATAATATTTACAATCTATGTTATCTTCTATTTATATCTATATTAAAATTATTATACTTATAAAAAATGAGATTGTGACATTTTGTCACATTCATTGATTTTAATAATATCCATGTCATATTCATGGAAAGGTATCCATTAAATGATTAAATTTATAACCTCAGATATTAAAGATATAATTTATTCATCTAATATTATTTTATATGTGTTTGTGTACTTTAATAAAAAAAATTACCTTTAATTACAAGATTTACCCTTAATCGTGTTAATAAAAAAATAATGTTACTATTCATATTATCAAAAAATAAAATAAATTTGTTTACATAATTTAGACCCACTTTTTCAAAATATGGAATCCATTTTTCAAAATTCAAAACTCATAATTTTCAGTAATTAAATTAAAACTAATTTTGTTGATGGAACGAAAACGTGGTTTTTTCAGTAAAAACCATCAAAAGAATCACATGTGTTTATATCCAATTTTAACGTGAATATAATTCCAATGACATACATTAGATTAAATGACAAAAATGTAATATAATTTTACTTTATAACCAAACAAAATGATAATTTAACACTATAAATTATTCCAATGAAAAAAGATGTTTCAATTAAAATTTTGACTTTTTCAGTATTTATCAAAATGTGTGAAACGTATCAGAGAAATACCAAAAAATGAACCAAAGTATAATTTGATATTACTAATTCAAATAAGTAGTTTATTTTGTAAATTTTAATATATATAATTTTAAAATATTTTATTTGAAATGGGTTTACCATTAAAAGATGGTAAAATTACTTTTAGAAAAAATAGCCTTTTAATGTGTAAATTTAGATTAATTCATATATTATGCCTAAAAAATCATTTGGATGGATGTAAGAACACTTGATTAACTATATATTATATAAATTTCAAAAAATATCACTATTCATAACTGTTTTTAATCGGCTAGTTTGATAGAAAATGGTTCACTTGAACTCTCTGTTGCATATAGCGCAAGATATTGAATTATCAAAAAAGAATTATATTTTGGAAGCCTCAAGTGTTAAAATTAAGACACTTATTGATATGTTGAAACTATTTTTTTACTCCTTTATCCAAAGAAAGCTTACAGAATTGGATTCTGAAGATGTAGCTGAATAATCTGTAGTGGTCGATAAGATAAATATCAATAAAATAAATCAAAGATAAGTGCTAGTAAATAGAAAATGAAAATTATAATATTACTAAATATATATACAATAAATTATATAATACATTTAATTCATTTAATTCATTTATTCATAACTATATAATAACACACAATGTGGGTCATTAAATGGGGTAGGGGTTTATTGTCTCGATATCAATTCGTTGATACATTTTTATTATTATTCTATAATTTACTTTTATATTTTGAAAATAATATAATGTTCTATTCTTATATATTAAATCATTTATTAATAATAGGAGATTTAAATTTTTTTATCTCTACATTTTCCTTTTACATTGATTCATACATTACCTTAGTCATAAGGGTTATTATGAACATAATATACTTTCATTAAATTATATCTTATATTCTTAAACACAATCCATTTATGTCAGTATTAATATAACTTTTTATTGTGTTATATTTTATTCCCTACATCATTTTTATGGTGTACAGATCATTAGACATTTCAACTCCAATTGGTTCATAATTCGACCAATCTATGGTTTGTATGAGGACTCCTTCATATCTATTATATATGTTTGGGAATCTCCATAGAACATGATTATATACATTATATTATTCCAAGTAGTTTATTCAATATGCATCAATAATTTTTTGACATAATTTTATATTGTTTTTTAACATATTTAAAAAATATTTAAGATAACACTTTTTAACAATTTCTTAATGGGACATTTTTGTATATGATAACAATAGTGTAAAAATATTTCTTTTTAACAACTTCATTGTGAGGAAATTATATTACCACTGTGAATTTGATTCATATTTATGATTTATACCCTTTTTTACTTTGTTTTTCAATGGATGTCACATTCCCTTGGTTTTGATAGTTTTTTATTTTAAAAGTATTGTTTATTTGTTAATAATTTTAAATAAATTGACTTCGTTGAACATATATGTTGAGTAAATAAGGTTTCCTTATGAATTTTCCATTCCTTCATGTTTTTAAAATAAAAAACACTCTAACTTAAGGGAAAATTTATTTTATCTTGATAATGGAAATTTTCCTTCCCCAAGGAAAATTCATCCTTACCATGTTTTCATTGTTCATATTTTAAGTTATTTTAAATCTAAATTCATTTTGTTTCTAAGTGTAAAATTCGGTTTCATATTGAAAAATCTCGGAATCCTATATATACTTGGATTTATAGCATTCTGTTTCTGGATCTGAATTCAGGTTATGAACACTTATGAGTTCTGACTCCGAGTTCTCTTAATTCAGACGCTGAACTATTATGAGTTCTGAGTCTGAGTTCTCTGAATTCAGACTCTAAACTGTTATGAGATTTTACCTCGAACTCTTATGAGTTCTGACTCCGAGTTCTCTGAATTCAGACTCCGAAATATTATGATTTCTGACTCTAAGTTCTCTAAATTCAAACTCTAATATCTTATATGTTCTAACTCCGAGTTCTCTGAATTTAGACTCTGAACTTTCTGAATTCATACTTCGAATTCTCATGAGTTTAGACTCTAAATTATGGTTACAAATTCTTATGAACTCAGACACCGAATTCTGGTTACAAATTCTTATGAATTCAGACTCCGAATTATGGTTTTGAATTATTATGAACTCATACCCCAAATTCAGGTTACGAATTATTATATGTTTAGACTCCGATTTCTGGTTACGAATTCTTATGAACTCAGACACCGAATTCTAGTTATGAATTCTTATATGTTTAGAATCTAAATTTCCTGATTAAGAGAATCTGAATATCTGGTAATATAGACACCAATTGGTCATTTTCTTAGACTCTGAAATTTTCATTTTTCTTAGACTCTGATAAATTGAATTTTCTTAAGAAACCATATGTTCCTATAGTTATGAATTGATTTCGTACATTCAGTTTCTAACCAAACATTTTTTTAGTGACATGTGTACATGTCCCTTTGAAATTTAAGGAATAATATTACCATTGGAGGAGGGAGCCAACCATTGGAGATGTGCCTATAAATAGAATATCATTTGAAAGAGCTCATAACACTTACAAAACTTTTTTGTGGTTTTATAACTCTAGATATTACACGCTTTTAAGTTGATTTCTATAGAGAGATACTCCAATGATTATTGGGTACTAAACATCTTGTTCGGATTGCATTGTGAGACTTCGAATGTTGGTGAGTATATTCGAGGGCTTCTGGGGATAGAAAGAAAGAGGTGCTGACTAACTTAAAGTTTGAGGGCTTTCAGAGAAAGGAAGATAGAGGTTCCAACTACCTTAATGTTCGAGGACTTACTTGCAGAGGCAGATAGAGGTTTCGACTACCTTGAAGATTGAGGGATTGTGGGGATAGAAAGACAGATTCTGATATTCCTATCAAGGGTTTACCCTGGTGTGGGTAATATAGAAATTTTTTAAAATATAAATCAAGGGACCTTTATCTAAGGATGTTGGATACCTAATCTTTGGATACCCTACTCTTAGTTGGATTAGGGTGCGGTGGACGGATCTGGTCAAGTGTGTGGTATCGAAGGTGGCGTCGGGTTTGTGGTTCAGGCTTGTGGATGTCAGGGTGAAGGTTTTGTGATGAATGAAAGGTTTGTTTTGTCGCTGTCTGTAGCGACATCTACGGATCTGGTTTGGTTTTTCGAATTTCTATCTTATTCAATAGGTTTAATACTTTTTCAGTGTTGGTTCAATTCTCTGGTTTGTTTATATTCTGTCCTTGTGATTTTTGTGCTTCGATGACCTCCTTCGATTGGGGTTTGGTCGGGTTCATGGTATTCCGGTTGGTGAAGGTCTGGCTGGTGTTCTACCCTACACAAGACCATTTTTCTCTTCTCTAGATCATGGCTTCCATCGTTATCTCCGTGGTGGAGTTTGGGTAGTGGTTTCATGGCTCTTGGGGATGTGAGCTTGAGCGGGTGGTGTTGGGTGGTTGATGGTGGCAACGTTTTATGGGCGACGACGAGGTATGGTATGACTCTGATGTAGGTGATGATGATTGATTGGAAGTGATGCGCCTATTGGTGTAGGTGTAACGTTGGGGAGCTTATGTCTGTAATCTTCTTGAATTTTAAAATTTGGTATTTTTACTATTGGCGGTTTTTTGAGTTTGGATTTTGTATGGATATACCCTTGGGTTTTGGGGTTTATGCTGGACTCACCACACGAATCAAGCCTCATAAGATGTTTTAGAGCTGGCATTTCACATTTGCAGAGCTTCTTGGATTTGGTTGTTTGAGTGGGTATGGCGCTTGCCATCAGATCGGGCCTGTGCGTTGACACAAGAAATTTTCTCTATGAATATCCATGAAATGGTGGAGAGCGTCATCATGATCAAATGCTAGGGAGGGGCAGTTTCTTGTTGTTAATCTGGTTTTACTCTCTAAGATCTTCGGGTCGTGAAATGACTGAAGTTTTTTATGTCTGTTTGGGTTCCCCCTTCTTCCCTTAAAAGGGGTTTTATTATAAATAAAAAATTGAAGGCCTTTGGGCCGTTGGATTATTGTTAAGTAATGTATAACTATCTTATACTTCTTAGTTTTTTTATACTCTGATTAGTGAGATTCTATATTCTTTATGGTGAAATATTTTACTTGTAAACTTTTCATAAGTTTTATTTCTGGAACAATAATTTCAAAACCTGAAATTTCTGGAACCATATTTATGGAACCTAACATGTTTCTAGAATTAAGAGTTCTTGTGAATTTACCTTGTTTAACTTTGTTAAACATAGTTTTCCTTAAGGATAAAAATTAAAGTTTTTATACCAACATTAAAGGCTACGAAGGAATTTTTAAAGTATACAATTCACCCCCCCCCTCTTGTATATTGAGCATCTACATCATTACTTCGATCCTACATTATATATATGTCTATATTCTACACCATATTTACTAGTTTTAAATTATTTTATTTTCAAAGAATCGTTATTTTAAATTATTTTAAAATTTTGTTTTCTGATGTTTTCTATTCACAACTTGAACATTATTTTTTAATGTGGGAGAGAGTTTTTATTTTTAAAATAATGTTACAAAATAATTATGAAAAATAATTTTTAGAATTTTTCTTATATTTTTCACATAATAAAAAAATCAATATCATATTGTGTTATTTATAATGTATTACCCTATATATAATCTTATGAATTCAATATTCAAAAACCACCATATTCATAATTGTTGTCTTACCTATAACTATTCTCACTGTCTTGACATTATTTTTCTCTTTCATGACAATATTATATAATGTAATTGATAAATTTTATATCAAGTCCACTAGTTCATTATTTGGTTTCATATTAATAACATAAAAATAATACCATTTCTCTATGTGGTCTTATTTTTATGGTTCCATACGGAAAAAACTAATCCAGTAAATGATTGGTGATATATTGAAAATACACATACTTTCTATTTCAATAATTATAATTATTTATTATTAAGTAACCTTGATTGTTCTTTTTATTGTCAATTCAATTAGTTATAGGAGGATTTTGTTGGACTTATTTAGTGATGTATGTGTCCTGGATTTATATATACCCCAATTCATCGATAGGTATCATGTTTCAAACTATCTTCTATATTTGGAGTAAACCAAAAAAATTTATGTATGATCTCTTATCATGAGTTCTTTTATACAATATTATGATGCTTGAAATTGTCCATTACATTACTATGAAAGCAATTATAGATATCCAGATGATTACTGACATTATTATGATTTACATGGACATAATAAATTCTTGTTTTATATGTTATTTTACATTTGATGGTTCTTATTTACAATATCTATATTAATCATGCCATGAATATTCTATGATAGCCTCTATTTTAAAATATCCCTTACCCATATTTTGTGATCGCCCTTATTTTCTATTCATTATGCCTATATTTTGAAGAAAATTATTACTTATGATATATCTAGATGGTTATCATGTGTTGAGAATTTTTTGCGAGATGTTTAAGATATCATATAAAATATGTAATCATTCATATTATGAGAAAATACCAATTTTTTGATAATGAATTATGTTTTTAGCCACATTTCTTCCTAATAAACTAATTATAAATGATATTTGGTCACATAGTGAACCAATATTGTTAGATAAAATTTTCATTATGAAATGATATGGTTGCGTAAGTTTTTTTTATTTCATGGAAAATATATATTAAATATTTTTTTGGAACTAGAACTATGATTTTGTAGAGAAGGTTTCAAAAAAAATCATAAAATCTTTCATATATTCAAGATCAACAAGTTAATTAGGAGAAATTTATACTAAAATAATAATTATATTAATTTTTAATTATATAATTATTTATCTAAAATATTTATCCTAGATTCACTGAGGATACAAAAAATACCTCTTCATAGTAAATAAATTAATTACGTTTATTCAAAATTACATTAATATATGCTATGTGCATGGAGGAAACACATATCATATCCATCTAAAATACTTAGTCCCTATTGTTGTCATGTACAGTGTGTTCAGACTAAATTGAAAATAAATGACATGCCATGTATTTACATAACATGTGAATACCAATATAACCAATAATGAGTGTACCACTTTAATTTTTTTCCTAATATATAGATATTGTAAAAACACCGCAAAGTATATAGTTGAAAAAAATTCATGACGTTAATTAGTAATTTTATAACATTTAAAACATTGTCATGCGTAATGTATAGAAATCTTACCCCATTGGTTTTCTTTTAATGTCATAATTAATATTTTAACATATTTAATGACACTATATATAAAAAATAAATGTTTGTAATCTATATAAAAATTTTATGTTTCAAAATATATGCATCAGGTAAACACTATGTATCTCCCTTATCCCAATATCATATTTAAATCATCGGTACTCTATGTGTAATTTGAACTATAGAAATCCATTTAAAATGGAATAAAAACTTAAACCATGTTTTTAGAACATATAACTGCATTTCATTTATATTTGGTTAATCGTTCAATATCTAAATTTATAATTCAATTTGTGATCTAAACACACAACATAGTGGTTTTTTGGTGATTACATGGAGAGTACATACATTACACAGAATATACTATCGAAATATTCTTTACACTCGATTAGTTTACATGTTATGAAATATCACATAACATAATTACCCCCCATACTAAAAGTCATGATTGGCCCAACTATTTTGTAATATGGTTGACCATGACTATGTGATGTATAATTATGATACAAATTGTGTAATCATGTCGTGCATCGAATATCCCCAAACCCTTCAGATAATGTATCCATACACCCATTCACCTATTTTTCCATCCCATGGTCATATTGTGTTGAATGTTCATATTATCACTACATTATATTAATTTAATGATAACTAATATAATAAAAAAGTGAATTTTGATATTGATCAATGATGAATTAAATAGATATAAATATTAGCATGATCACATTGATCAATATCAAAATTCACTTTTTTATTATATTAGTTATCATTAAATTAGTATAATGTAGTGATAATATGAACATTCAACACAATATTAGCATGATCACATTGATATGACATGAAGGTTATTTGCATAGAGAAATCCAACATGACTATAAATAATGATGGGTTTTCATCAAAACCTATAGATATACCATAATTATTTGAGAAGTAATAACATTCCCTAGGTATATATCTATAGAATAGATGAATGAATCATTCGTACATGTGTGGATCTTTCTCATTCAATTTATCATTATTTTTTTACTAACAAGAAATAAAAATGATAATTATTTATATTTTTAATATTTACATTTATTGACTAAAAATTTTCAATGTTTCACCGACATTTCATCAAGAGGATTTATAGAGGAATCCCTATAGTGAGGATCCTCAAGTGAAAAATCTATATCTAAAGGATACTGATGGAAATTATGTGTTAATGTAGACAATTCGGTCATAATATATAGCTCATCTAGATAATAATAAAGACCCTCATCCTAGATGTAGCCTCTATTTATCTAAATTTTGAGAAGGATAAAAGAGGATGAAGTTTTCATATCAGTATTTATAGATTACCCTAGATATGTGCTAACTTAGAACAATCAGAAATCTACTTATTCACAGACCACATAAATGATAATGCTAGAAAAATATTTTTCTAGGATATTGAATTATTAATTTCTCATAGGACCTTCAGTAATATATTACTCTTTAGTAAAATACATATCATAATGTTAAAAATATAATCATTTATTTTATGGGGACATGTATTGTGGGATACAACGAATATTGATAAATAATTAATTATTTATTTAAATAATATTTTGAACATAATTTCCATTACCTGGACCTCAACTTCAAGTATCCTCCATCCATGATATATATTTATATTTGAATAATAAATATTTTATTCAATTTATAAATAAATAGATACTATATTATCCCTATAGTTAATAATATTTTATTTCATATTCATAAAACTAAATAAATATTTTTTGAATTAATATTATTAATTACAATATTGTAAGATTTTTTCACATTGAAGTGGTTTATGATTCAATTAATTTATATTAAATACCTTTTAAAATGATCAATTTAATTACACATAAGAGTATGGAATGTCTTAGGAGTGTCTAGGGTGTTCAAGTAAAAAAAATGGTGGAAATGGTTATGGCGTACATGGTACATGGTTAATACTAACTATTGACTATAACTGCATGACTTGGTTGGGAGAGGTCCATAATTATCAAACCATCCAAGGTAGACCAAGAGACCATGGGGCATGAGTCTCCAATACCATACCATGGAATCGTAAATAATAAAATCTCTATATGGTTTGTTAATCCATTTTAGTTACCTAGGAAAATAGTGTGGCTGGTGCGTCCCACAAACAGAGGAGACCGCATAGTTCCAAAAACATATGGCTTAAAAATATGGCCCATTAAAAATATAAAATTTAATATTTTTATATTTAGGTACTCATATTATCTTACTTTATTATAACCCCATACCAATCCCAACAACCAATGGTGTGAAACAAAAAACTCTAACCACATCCAAGAGTTGTTTTAAATTAATTCTAATTTGTCTAATATATCTTTTAGTAAATTTTGATGATTTGGTTAAGACTAAAATCCATCTTTAGTATATTTTATTGATGAAAATTATTGTGTTGTTTATGTTATTATAAATTTCAATAACCATATTTCTAGGGTGAACTTTTCATTAAAAATTTTATCTCATTATAGCATGAATTAAGGGCTGAGGGTATATGGGTGTTTTCATGAAAGCATAAGTAATATTGTATATATTATTTCTCCAAAATTATTATTGTTTTAAATTTATATGTAGTTGTTAATTTTCACTTCCTTACTAAATAATTATGTTCCATACTGACAAATGTTATTTGGTACATTAAATTATATCCTAGACCTATAATAGATTCCTTTGGATTAATTGATGATTAAGAGATTAGGCATAATGAATCATAAATGGTATTTCAATCCATTAAAATATGTTTAATGGGTCATTAAAGATACAGTATATGGTTTAAATGGTTAAAACAGTTGTAGTCCAAATTTGACCAAGTTAACATGACATAAGGGGTTTTTTGGATTCCTTTAAATTTAAAGGTGTTATGACAATGATAATAAAATTATGTGGAACTTTTTTAAGGTGTTTGAGTATGTTGCAAAAGGTTAATGAAAAACTTAATACTATTGTTAAATGGATAAATGGTTAAATTGAATAAGTATGTATTTGGTTCATAGATGTTTAATGAGAAATTACATGTTAATATAAGTGAATAGAAGAGGTTCACTCTTGATATTTTAATGTGTTAGGAATTCCATATGTGGTTGAACATGGAAATTTTAAATTGATTAAATGGTTATAAATAAGGGACATGATAGAAAAAACTATTCGAAAGGATTATGGGCATGGTGTTACTTATCCTTGATTTAGTATTTCTAAACACAACAATCAATATCCTTGACTTGAGATGATGGTCACGACATTCTATATGCTTCGATAATGTTCTAACATGACAATATGGGAAGTAATACCATTTGATAAGGTATAATGAAATGGAGAAATACACCTCAGTATGTGAAATTGAAATTATTAATGAGTTAAAACTATTTTTTAATGTATTTATGAAAATTATATATGGATCATACTATGAAATGGTTGAACTAGGTTTTGTGGAGTGGGTGTCATGGTTAAAAGACTAGGGCCTGAGTGGAAATTTTTTTAAAACATTTAATTGTGAAACATGTTTCATTATTTCCTTTTTATATTTTTCAATCCTTTTAGATAAAATGTAATTATACTTGATATTACATTATACATCATTGTTTATCGACTATTTAGTTTTACTCACACCCCACTTAGACCTCCATTAGTGCCATATAAGATTTCATGTTTTCATGATAGGATAAGGGAAAATGCCCAATAATAAAAGGAAGAGTTTGGATTTTCAGATTGTTTATGGATGTTAGTACTAGACTATTTTCAACAATAATTTTTTTGGATATTCATTATTTCTTTATTTGAAGTTATCCTTTGTTATATGAAACTATTATAATATTAAAAAAATTTCTATATATGGTTTTTGGCCATTTCCCTCATTTGATGATTTGTTAATGGGATTTGTGATGTATTTTTGTTTTTTATTAATTATTATTAATATTATAAATTATGTTTTTCATTTCTTTATACTATGTAAAGGATGGTATTTCCTCCCAACATTCATCATTAGATCCTCACTACTTGTCTTAAGCCTCTCGTGTATGGGGTGGAATTCATGAGCTCGTGTAATGAACAAACTCATGGCACCAATTTAATGGCTCCCATGTTAGGATGTAATGATGTATAATCAGAGTATGTTTTCTCTTTTATTGTCTTTCTATTAAGGAATGGTATATCATATACTATGATTTTTTGGTCCATAGAAATTATCTTGTGAATGGGAGTAGAATAACCCTATGTAGATGAAAACCCATGTTCCCTGAGTGTACAAGTTATTCTTTTTGTTTTTTTGATAAATTCACATATTAAATCAGCTTGGGTGAAACCTATATTCTGTAATTTTGTCGAAATTTCGGATTTTATTCACGGGATATTATGATGTCATTGTGCATTCACATATCATTTTATGAAAATTAATATTTTTATTGAATGAATCATATTAGGAACACATACAAAAATTGAAATATGGTTAGTTTGATGGAAATAAAGTTATTTATTGTTATTTTGTGGTTTTAAAGAAATAATACCTAATAAATAATATAGAATTTATTTCAAATTAAAATATCTAAATATAAATGGTTAACATGGTGTCAATTAGAAATCATATAATTTTGGAATGTTGTTTTATAGTGAGCAAGCTATTGTCCCTCAGGAGGGGGGTTGAGGATAATGATAGTACTATAAATGCGAGGATAGATTACAGACAATATCTTTATATGGATAGTTGTAAACCCAATTTTTTATATAACTATGGGAATGAAATTTTAGGTGAATCAGGACATGCATTTGTAATTGTAGAGAGATTACTCGATGATGATGATTTACAATGGGGTGATTGGAGGAAATTACTCGGAAAGAACCTCTAATAATTAGACTAGAGATCCTGTTGTATTTTGGTGATAGGTAATCTGTTAAGTTCTCTAAGAAATTCATTGACATTATGAAATTTATTGAAGGAGAACCATTGTTGGTTATCCTATGTATTTTTGATCTAACTAGTGTGTTTTTGCTGAAGACTCCCCCAACATTTTTTGGGTAGAGTAGAACAAAGGTAGATGGTTTCTTGATCAAGCTTATACATAAAATTATGGAATATCTAGTGAATCTTCCAAAGAATGGGGTTCATTTATTAACTTATATATTGTGAGAAATTTAAAATTTCTAGGGCAGTATTTAGGTTTAGGTAGTATAGTTAAAGTGTTTGGTATAGGGGTACATCTTAGAAAACATCATATAATTGTTATACCCCTTGAAAAAGAGGTTGTAGAGAGCTATGAAAATGTGGTTGTAGAGAGCTATAGATTTTATGTGTCTAACCTAGGGGAATATGAAATTGATTGATTATGGTGGTTGTTCTAGCTATTTTCAATGTTTTTAAAATGATTGTTATGGGTTGAGAGAGTTGTAATAGAATTTTTCTAGGAAATAACTAGACGTGATATCATGCACTAGGTTAATAAATATCATTTTAAGATGTATTTTATGGTGGTGAATCAAACTATATTTTTTGAGGGGATCCATATGGGGGATTCTACTATTGAATATGTAGTTTCAGATAGATGGTCTTGTGGTGATTTTTATTAAGGGAGGAAGCATTGTTATGATTCTATTCACCATGGTGGTGGTGGGATGTGCAACTTACAGAGAGGATCATCCTCTCATGATTATATTCATGTGGTTTACTATTAGTGTTAAAATCTAGGTCAATTTTGTGGTCAATTTCTGTGACAACCAATGGAGATCTGTGATTGTGGAATGATTTGACACTTACAGTGGTTCTATCAGAACCCAATACTGGTGTCTAGGGATAGAGAGTCTAAGATGATGTAGAGCAATAGGAAGGGCTCTGTCACACCATATCATTTTAACTGTTGGAGATGTACTAGACATACAAGTCATGGGGGAGGACATGGTTCTCTTGCGATAGAGAGTCTATATTAGTATAGAAGTAAAGTATATAGGACTCAGAAATGAGTACCTATCTGAGGGATAGGTTATCTTGATACAGTTCATCCTATATATATTAGATGTGAAGAAATGTTTTTGACAGCCATGGGTGAAATTTGTGAATATTTCATTCATTAAATTAGTCTATTTGATACATTACCCTCTCGTTATTTTTTATCAACTCAAATTGCAAATGGATAGTTCCTGGTTGATGAAATCTTGTATGGAGTTATGTCAATTGACATACCACTATGGTGAATTAAGAAGGTATCAATTTCATTATTGAGTGGGACACATATATTACTAGGTTCCACCTCCTTTGGGACTTTTTCATATTTCTAATGATAGGCTTCGACATTATATTGTGAAAGGTTAGGATGGTCACAAACCTGGCTCAAAATGATTGTTACCATCCAAGGGTAACATTAAGTTACACTAAGTGTGAATTCGATGTAAATCAAGGATAGCGGGACATATAGGTAGGCTATGTAGGGCCATCTCATTAGTAGATTTGTTAGCATACATACAAGGTGTTGAGTCTTATAACAGAAGATAGGGGAGTAGAGCATGATGTCTTCCCTCCTATGGTGGATCAGTTTTTGGATGTGATTCCTAATGAGTTATCAATGAGGGAACCAATGATATATATGGTAATTAGAATTTATTTAGTACCATGAGTTGAGCTAGTTCCTATGCAACATTATTAAATCACATAAGGATATATTATGTAGCTTATGTGAAATCATGAGAATTTAAAATAAGAATATATTATTCAATAGAATCACTACAAGAAAACAATGTTTTAGCGGAGGTTTTTTTGCGGTGGTTTAAAAAACAGATGCTAATTTTTTTAATTTTTTTTTAAATTTTTTTAATATTTCTTCTGAAAAAAATTAAAAATTTTCAACAGAGGTTTTTTTAAAAAGACACCTTGAAATAGCGGCTATTTTATGAAACCGATGGAAAATTTATGAATTTTTTTTAGAAAATTTAAAATATATATTTTTTAATTTTTAATATTTTATTATTTTTTTTATTATTTACAAACAAATATAGTTTATTATTGATACTTTTATATATTTATAATGTGAAAATTAATTAATATTTCTAATTATTAGTCAATAATATTTTTTAACTCAAAATATATTTTCAATAAGTAGAAGAAAAAACTTCGGCATCAAAATGACCATAAATTCTGATCCGAGAGTCCATTTCAACTCCACAACCAGTCAAATAAATGTTTATAAAATGAGAAAAAACCAAGTGAGATTCAAATCATGTGATAATCCAAGGAAAAAAATATATCTAAAATCCAAAAGTCGAAAACTGAACTCAAACATCAAATGGCCATAACTTTTAATCTGAGTGTCCGTTTGGGCTCTACCACATATCATATCAAAACATGCGATGAGGTCTACGCCACTTAGGTCTGGTACCAACTCTTTGAGTACTGTACCTCTTTTTATTCCATCAAAAATGCCCAAAAGGCCTCCGGAACAGAGGTTTTAGTTAAAGACACTGACTTCATAAAATTCAAACGGTTATAACATTCGATCGAGGTGGATATTCGGCCTGTACCCCATATCATAGCAAATATCATTTCATGATCTCCGATTTGACTAGTTTTGGCACTAAAAAAGAGATTGAGATCATATTTTATCGTCATTTCAGAGTTTTTAGTGTTTTTAGAGGTTTTTAACATTTTATGATTTATTTATTTATTTATTTATTATTAATTATTTATTTATTAATTATTTATTTATTTTTTTATCTATTGTTTATTATTTTTTATTTATTTCTTTATTTAATATTTATTTATGTATTTGTTATTTAGTGATTATGTACACAATAATAATTAATTTATTTTTATTTTATGATTTATTTATTTATTTATTATTTGTTTGTTTTTTATTCACAATTTATTTATTAATTATTAATTATTAATTATTAATTATTAATTATTAATTATTTATTATTTATTATTAACTATTAATTATTAGTTATTATTTATTATTTATTATTAATTACTATTTATTTATTTATCAATTTATTTATTTAAGTATTTATTCATTTATTATTCATTATTTATTATTTATTCTTAATTCATAGTTATTTATTCATAATTATTTATTATTTATTATTTATTCTTTATTCTTTATACTTTATTCTTTATTCTTTATTTTTATTCTTTGTTCTTTATTCTATTTTATTTATTAATTGTTTTTCAATTTTCTAAATAATAATTTATTATTAGGTTATTATTCATTTATTATTAATTTATTAATTTATTAATTATTGATTATTTTTTAATAATATATTAATAAATAATTAATTATTCATTAAATATTAAATATTGCATATTGCATATTAAATATTAAAATTTAAATATTCATTATTCATTATTCATTATTAATTATTAATTATTAGTTATTAATAATTATTAATTATTAATTCAATATTATTTATTTATTTATTTAATTAATTATTTATGTATTTATGTATGTATGTATGTATTTATTTATTATTTTATTAATTAATTAATTCTTTATTATTTATTCTTTATTCTTTATTCTTTATTTTTTATTCTTTATTCTTTATTTATTTATTTTTTATTTACTAAATAGTAATTTATTATTAGTTTACTATTCATTTATTATTTATATATTTATTTATTTATTATTTATTATTTATTATTTATTTATTTTTTGTTTTTATATTTTTTATTTGTTATTTTTTAATAATATATTAATTAAATATTAATTATTTATTAAATATTGAATATTGGATATTTCATATTAAATAATAAATTTTAAATATTAACTATAAATTAAGAATTATTAATTTTATAATTACCGATTATTTATTATTAGTTATTATTAATTATTAATTATTAATTAATTAGTATTAATTTATTTATCTATCTATAAATTTGTTTATTTATTTATTTATTTATTTATTTATTATTTTGTATTTACTATTTATTATTTATTATTTATTATTTGTTATTTATTATTTGTTATTTATTATTTGTTATTTATTAATTTATTTTAAATTTACTAAATATTAATTTATTATTAGTTTATTATTCATTTATTATTTATTTATTTATTTATTCAAAGTTCATTATTTGTGAATTATTTATTAATTAATTATTAATTATTTATAATTTTTTTTTTAATTTTTTATAAATTTGTAAATATTAAATATTAATTCATATTTCATAATGATCAATTAATAATTATTAGTTAATTTTATTTTTTTATTAGTTATTTTTTTTTCTTTTCTAATATTTCTTTTTTCTTTTTTTTTCTTATTTATTATTTATTATTTATATATTTATTAGTTATTTATTAATTTATTATTAATTTGTTCTTTCTTTATCAAATATTAAATTATTTTTTAATTAATTTATTATTTATACATTACTTATATATTATATGTTATATGTTATATATTATTTATTATATATTATATATTATATATTATATATTATATATTATATATTATATATTATATATTATATAGTATATGTTATGTATTATATATTAGGTATTATATATTATCTATTATATAATATTTAATTTATAATTTATAATTTATAATTTATAATTTATAATACATAATATATATTATATATAAGATATAGTATATTATGTATTAGATATTAGATATTAGATATTATATATTATAAAATATATATTATTTTTTATTTATTATTTATTATTTATTGTTGATTATTGATTAATCGTTATTGATTAATAACTATTTAGTGTGTACTTATTTGTTAGGTATGACTTGTTTTTTCAATTAATATATATATGTATATGTATATTAAATTCGATTTAATGACCACCTGAAGAGTCGATTGGAGTGGTGAAGTCTTTTGGTAATAAGCTAGAGGTAAGGGGTTCAAATCTCACCAAACGCTGAATTTCTATATATGGCATGGGTTTGTGCAGGGACATGGACTTATGCATGGAGATGGGATGTGTGAGGTAATAATAAATAATTATTTAACTAAACAAATAAATTACAAAAATAAATAAATAAATAAATAATTATATAAAAAATTTAAAAAAATAATAATATAAAAATAATAAAAAAATTCAAAATTAAACAAAATTTAAAAACAATTAAATGATTTTGCGACTTTTTAAACTACCAGTAAAAAACTACCGATAAATCCTTCTATGACGGGTTTTGAAAACCGCCACTAATTATTTCCCGACACACAATTTAGCGGTGGTTTTCCAAAACCGTCATAGAATGACTTAGTGGCAGTTTAAGCAGCTGTTAAATACAAAATTTGGCGTAGTGAATATATGACACGCAACACCACTCATAAAACACATTATAATACTATGAGGCTTTATAATATATTAAATTTTAAATTAATTCAATATCTCCAAAATCTTATGTTACATGGAACACTATGTTTTGATTTCGTTATATGAAATTCTATGTTTATCATGATTTTCACACAACACTGAGTTCAAATGAAAGTGAAATATTATAAAAAATGATTATGTAATATAATAGTTATCATATAAATTTTGGAATGGTGGGTATTAACAGCACTAAAAAATCATGAGAAATATTGTTCTCTATTTATTATTAATAAATTGTAAATCATTAATAAGAAAAATATATATTTTCTATGAAAATATATTTCCTCTAAAAGATGGATTAGTTGAATTTCGTGCTCATAATTCAATATTATTTTTACCAATTTTAAAAAAAAATCATTGAAATTATAAACATCATTTTCTAAATTATAATAAAAAAATTAGCTTATGGCGATTTTTAGTGATATTTTAGATATTTTTTAGCTTTTGATGAATATCGAAAAAACTTATTTTTAATTAAAAACTACTTTTTAAATTACTTATAATGTTAAATTATATTTTTTACTTTTTAAAATGTAATATTAGTTTGATTATATATAAATTAATTCAATTTTGGTCTTTGGAATAATTTTCATATTTATTTATGATATAAAAACATTGTACTCTTTTGGTCATTTTGTCTTTATAAATTATCTTTCTCATTGGGTCTATGAGATTAATTTTTTGTTAAAATTCTCCATTGATGTGAATTTAATTTGTCAAAATATATTAAAATTTTCAAATCAGTATAATATAATTTATAATAAGGTCAACATAATTTTTGACCAAAATAAATAGTTAAAATGGAAAATATTAATTACCATAGTTGTGGTAAAAATGGATTTACCAATGGTTAAACTAATATTTTACTGGTTAAAAATTCCATAACACCTTGTCCAGCACCCATTTACTGGACATATTTCGACATTATCATATCATTTTTGGATAAGGTCTCATTTTGGATGTTTTTGGAATGAAAAAACTATGTAATGATTGAGTTTTTTCAAATAATTAAAAGTGTGCCACTCACCTCACTTATAAAAGGACACCCCCTCTCCTCTCTTCTTATCAACCTGAAACCTCCTTGGATCATCCAATACATACCCAAATAACATAAAAACTACTCCATCCTAGGTATTAAATCAATATTTTTTAAAAAATTCAACTTCAAAAGGATTTAGTGAAAACCCATGTGGGATACCCGAATAAGAGATAATGTTCTTCGACATGCGTCTTTATTTTATTTCATTCCCCAAATCCGTAAATTATTATTAGACCATACTGATATATTATTCACAATATCTCCCATTTACTTCTATCTATTCCTAATACTTTCATGACCCACATAAATATCTACTTTAGTCAAATGGATTACAAAATCATCATTCGTGTGTACGGCAAACTATCTCATTGGGATCTGATGTCATTCATTCATCCATTACAACCATTCGTGGTTGGTTTTGATGATGAATATAAATTATATGAAAGATATTTATTACATTATTATACATATGGAATAACTATATCATACACAATTTTTTTACATGATTTTTCATAATGGATATGACAACATCGCTCATTTGTATGGTGGACTATCGCCTCGCAAATCTATGTGATTCATCTTTCACAAAAACATTATATAGAAGGTGATAGAGAGAATATTATTGATTATATATGATATAAATTACATAAATATGATATTTATGAAATATTTATCATTATAAAAATTATATAGATATAATTTTATTTCATACCATTTCAATTAATAAAAGATGATAAAGTCGTTCTTATATGTGTGGGATATTGCCTTCATGAAATGATGTGACTCTCTTATTATCAACACAACACATTAATATATAAGTATATTTCCAAAAATAATTCTGCATTTAGCATTTTATAGTCATTCTGTAATGATAAATTATTATGTATTGTATTTCCATAAAGATCATTGAAAACTTGATGTGCTACTCTTGTGTAGGTGAGGCCTACCTTCTCCATGATTAAAATATACATCATATTTCAAAACATCTTTTCATTATTTATATTAAAATATTAAATTATTAATAAATAGGATAAATATTCCAGGATTATTATTTTTTAGTTTATATAAATATATAAATTTCAAAATAGCTAGATCAGTCATGAAGAAACATGCATGAGAAAACAAGGTAATTAACACACAAAACAATGAAAATAATGAAATATTTTTAATGAACATGTGACAATATGTTATAAAAGGGTTATATATGATATTAAAAATCTTAATATGGATATGTCTCAATTTAATAGAATTTTTAAAACCACTATAATTGTATTTATTGAATGTAAAATCAATATGAAGTATGAGATATGGGATTACATAACTCAACATTAGATCATTGGGTTAATCTTATACATCATTGATTAAATCAATATATGATTATGTTTATATTGAATTTGGATTACATTGTGGTTTATTTAAACTTTTTTATGGGGATTTATACTTGAATCACATAATCGATTAATTTATTACTTCTCACTTAAATGTTATGTTCACTATAATACATTATTTTAAAATATAATTCTAATAATAATAGTTTAACCCTAAACATTAGTTGAAGAAAATCATTTTACATTTCGTGATAATCCCATTTAATTTTATTATAATATGGTTATTCATGATATTTTAATGTAATGGTACCATTTTCCACTCTTTGGTACTAAAAAAATTGAGAAATATTTTTTAAAAAATTTGACTTCATTTCTCTCTTCGGTCGAAAATCAGTTTTCTTAAAAAATAATGCTTTATGAAATTGTATTTAGACTTTTTACAACATTTTAAAAATTATTTATTAATGTATGTTTAACAAATTTTTACTCATTAGTTTTTTTCAAATTAATCATATACATTTTTCAAAACAATGCATATTCCAATTTTTCTAAAAATGTGAATGAAATATTATTGTCACTTTCTAAATATAGAACATAACTAGAAATTTTATAGTAAGAAATGAATTTACATTTTAATTTGTTTGGAACAAATATAATTACCTTAAATCATGAATTTCATTTCATTGAATATTACTTTTCATGTTTTTGATAATCTTTTTAACGATTTTTTTTCAAAAGTGTCATTCAATGAAAAGGATTTTCAGAAGGATTTTCAAAATAAAAAGGAAACTTTTCTCATTATTTTTATCCAATATATTTTAATAGTATTTCAATTCACAAATGAAAAAAACCCCTTTATTATTTATCCAATTTGTATATGTTAATACCATCCTTATTCATCCTCTATATGGTTTACTATTATTTTGAATAAGGATAGTATTAACATTTATATCCTTGTTTTTTTATTCATTAACATTACCATGAAATATTCACTTTCATGTTATCATTAGTCATCAAATTTCCCCTAAATTTATATTTTATTTATCATGGATATATTTATTTCCTAAACTATATACAATTTTACATATTTTTTTACTTTTATAGTTATTTGAAAAATATGAGAAACATTTATAAATCGATATCATCTACTCAATATTATTATTGGGTAACAAGGAACATTATTCATTGAATTAAATCAATTATTCGATATCGGATTAATTATTTAGACCTGTAGTAACATATAGATACTTGTATAACATATCCCTCAATGCATTGGTAGTTCTTCTCAGACAAATCCATAAGCAATCATTAAATGGGTTTGTACCCATATTTTTAACCACCTTGGGAAATGACTTGATTTTAAAGGAATAATTTTCCTAGGACATAACCTCCAATAATATTCATTTTATTCATTAAGTGTTATGATCTAATTATCCATGATATTTTCACAATGACATGATTTGTATATGCATTTAATGTCATGTTTATTGATTAAACGGATTGTGTTTTTATTTATTTTCCATTATATATGTATTAATTCATATCCATATTTTTATGTGGAATATTTTCTATGTTATTTACCATTACATATTGATTATGCTTATTAGTTTATGATAGCTTCTATTGTACTAAACGCTTACTGAAAATTTGATCGCACCCTTCTTTTTTTCTTTTACCAAGAAATCCATGAAGTTTACAATGATTTTGGAAAGTATATTCTAGATGAAATATTCTTATTCATAAAAAAAATATCTTTTAAATTTTGGTTTTAAATTTAATTCAAGACTCAGGCATGTATCACGTGTAGCAAGACTACTAAACAATTTAGTCCTCTAGGGTCTGATTCCTTGTAACATATTCCAATGTAGTAAACTAGACACCATATATGAGTTTTTATAGTTGGGATCAATAAATAATAAGACTCAGTTATGGAATTTATAGGATATATCCTTTATTTTTATGATTACATAAATATGGGTGTCTTTATTATTTTTTTAAGAAGTATAATGAAACATTTTTTTCTGTTTTTATTAATAAAAATTTAATTAGATGATGATTAAGAATATATATTCTATTCCAAGTATCAATGATAATTTTGATCTATTTGTAGGTTATTATGTGTTATCCAACATTTATTTGAGGTTACTCTATCATAAATTAAGAATGATACCTTCTGATATACCACAGAACGCCATTATATAAAGGTATGGTTTTTAGATATTGTTTATGATATTTTTTCTGTTGATGAATTCTCCATTTGTATTTATGACCTGAATAAAAATAACTTTTTATCTGTAATTATATCAATTTTTTGTTGTTTTCATTGATTTCATCATTGTCTAATCATATACTGATGATTATAATTCCAAACATTTTAACATCATCCTAATTACACATAGAGAGAATATTCTATAATCCACTCTTCTACATGTTATTTTATGATCGAAAATATTTAATTTTTGGGCTATATCATCCCATATAAATTTGTGGTAGTGGAACCTAAATTGTTTCAAGCAGTTAAATCTTATTAGAAGCGCAAAAATATTTTTGATATCTAAGGCTTATTGAGTATAATGGGTTTTTATTGAAGGTTTATCAATGATTTTTCTCTCCTGGAGTCAAAACTCTCAGGTATGTAGAAGAATGAAATCACGTTTGAGTAGACTGGATCATTTAATAATGATTTCAAGGAATTGAATTTATTTTGATGATATGTTTGATTTTGATTTATCCTAAATTAGTTAAAAAATATATCAAATTTTGTGGTGTGTATGAGATCAATCTTGGGTTAGTATAGATATAAGGAGACCATTTTGTGTTTTATGGATCATAATAGTTGTGTCTACATAAATGGAATTATCCTACATATGAACTTTGTTTTTTTGGAATTTATTCCAATAAAATATTTTTGGAATTACATTCTCAGTGACATGTTTTATATTTTTATAGACAAAAAAACCTCACGTACATCTTTTAACAGTAAGATTTAAAAATAATGTAGAGAAAAGGGGGTGAAAAGATTAAATAATTTGGTTTTTAGTTAGATTAAATTCCTCAGAATGGAAAAATTGTTGTAGACACTATAATCCAAAATACAAATACATAGTCAGTGCATAAATATAGCTCTCATTGGATGTTAAATGAAATGTTCATTGTGATATATATTGGATTTCTAGAAGAAAATGTATAAATGGAACTCAGTTATTTGTCTACTGATCCCTCTCTTCTATCCTAGATCATGAGGAGAAAGTATGAGGACTTAGAATTCCTGGTGACATGGAAAATACTTGATGGTGGGGAAAAACACCAAAGTATACCATCACTTCTGATGATATTATCCATATTCATAGTATTGTTATTCTTAATACTAATATGTGGGAGAAGCTTATGAGTGAGTATCAATATTCAAATTTGGCGGTTCATCATAGTTGGACTAAAATTATTCATGATTATCATATATAGTAGTGGTATCCAAAAATAATTTCCTAGATTATAGGTTTTATGATGCAATGTTGCATATGTCAGTAGAATAAGGATGAGTATAAATGGACTACTAGTATGTTGTAGCCATTTATCATCCAATAATAGATGTGTAATGAATTTTCCATTGATTTTTTGTTGGTTCATCCAATGTACCCTTGGAATAATTTTTTGATATGGGTGATGATGTATTTTATGAAAAATTTAGAACATTTCATATCAATTTTAGATACTTTCATTATAGACATCATGGGTAAATTATGTGTTTTTTGGGATAGTGTGTTTCACCAGGTTCATCATAATATCATTTCTAATCATTGTCCATGTTTTACATAATGCATCTAGAAATACTTATTGAAGGTTCCAGACAATCTGGTGTTTTGAGTATAGCTGTTTAAAAAAGATAGATTTATAATTGGTATGTATTGTCCCAATGTAGGGGGGACATGATTATAGAATTCTTCCTTGATATTAATGAAAATGTGGATAACCACCTATAATTTTTTATGTTATTATATAAGAATAGTTTTTAAGTGACTATTCAGATGCATCCATGTAATTTGTTAAATTTTTTCCCATATAGAACACCCCTATGTTGGATGGATGTTAGAAAATCACATTTTTTTTTATGATTATATTACAAGAGATATTGAAGTATGTTTATTTGTTTTAGAATTTTATGGATATAATAAAGTGTATAATGATGATTTACATTGATTAAGTCCATCAACCAATTTACTTTTGAGTGTCTAATGGGTTTCTTTTTTTTCACCAATATTGTGTCACTATCTAATTCGGAAGTAGAAAATATTAGCACCGCGGTAATCAGGCCTTTTGATATTATTGAGATGATAACACTTGTATCATATTAGTGGATACATCTAGAGTGGTACTATGAGATGCATTATTTTTTATGTTCCATAGCTTCGGTGGTATCATCCTATACCTTATAATGTGATTGATGTTGATGATGTTGAGCTAGAGTCTGAGGAATCCTTTTAGATGAATCTTATTTATTTAAGATCATAGTATGAAAAATTTTAATTTAATGGTCATTCCATTGGTCCAAGTGTTATGGTGTAAATTTTTTGTTCAAGAGGAGACATTATAGAGTGAATCATATATGACGGTCTAATGGGCCAAACATTTTACCTAGAGGGGAAAGTGATTAAAGGGAGAATATATTAATGAATAGATGTTATAGTTTGGTAATGTTTTAAGATCCTTGTCCCTCTTGGAGGTACATTTTTCTTTGAGCTTATATTAAACTCATTATAAAATGGTAATTGGAATTCCACTTGGGAAATAGAAGGAATCTTGAGTGTCAAAAAATTCGACATATAGGAACTGGAGAAAAGGGATGCACTATACATAGAACATGGTTGAAACACAATTAGTACAAATTTTGGGCCATAATAATGCATCATGGATGAGTGTGAACTGTTGAAAAACCATTCAAGGTATCATAGGAAATTATGTGGCTTGATCCCCCCTTAGATATAGGAAATCTCATGAACACCACGTGGAGACTATATTGTTGGTTCATGTTTTTCCAATAATTTTCACCCACTAAAATTGGTGATTTAAAAAATCCCTTCTCGTCCTTATACAAAATAACACGATTGTCACCTACATTTTATCACAAGTATCCTATATTGAAAATAAAAAGATCCCACCTCTTCTATGATTTTTTATTCATTGATTATAAGTAAATTAATGTGTTATTGGGGTTTATTTGATGCACTAGGTATGCTTATGTGTCTTCATTATTAAATATTATAGAATAGTAATAGTTGGGTTATTTCACTTCTTACAGAGATCATAATATTGGGATTCTTTATGGTTTGATCATGAATCAAGGGTTGAGGGTGGATTAATATTTTCCAATGAGCATAATTTATATAGAGACCCTAGATTTTCAAACATTAACATTACATAACTTTTTTAGAATACATAAAAATTATACAAATAGACGCTCATAGACAGTAGTTGGTATAGTGCCTTTGGAAACATGAAAACATAAACACCGTTACATATATGAGCTACATAATCTCCCACTAGGTTCTTCATGAATAGTTACCTTATTATACATATAAAACATATTACATATCATCATAACTTGGGGGAAGTAAAACATAAACGAGGCAATCTCAAATGCTCAATAAGGGTAAAAAAGGGAGACATGTAAGCATAAACATGAGTATAATGGTATGATAACATGATCCTGTAAATAGAATATCATACCCTACATATCAAATATCATAACTGAAATAATGGCATAAATATTGACAGTTCATAAGACATGAATCATATGAAATAAATTGAATAATCAATGAAATAATAATATAGGATTAAGACATGGAATTTTGGAAAACACATAAACATATAATTATTTCTATAGTATCCAAGTAATCACTTCCAAGACCATCATAATAGTATAGGTTCACTCCCCATACCATCATGGAAGTCATGGTTCACTCTCATTCCTATTATAGTAGCATGATTTCACTCCTCATACCATCTTGGTAGTCCTGGTTTACTCCCATGGACATCATAGTAGTCAAGGTTCTGCCCTAAGGCCATCTCAGTTTATCTCATGAGATATAAAACATTACACAGTGAATTAGAGGGAGATATCAGTCACACCCATCACATAATAAAATCATGCATACATGTTCCACAGGATCATAAATAAATAGATCATAACCCATGAAATCTAATGGGTATGATAAACATGTAAACATATCATAGCATTGTATAGAGGTAGGTTTTGTAATCATTTCATCATAAACATAACTTGTGAAAAAGAAGTCGGTTACAAAACCATATAACCCATGATATACAAATAGGTTTCATAACATCATTCCATCAAAAAATAATCCATTTAGAGAAATAATATAAATAAAAACATTGAATAATTTCCCCATAAAGGAATGAGTAACAAAAATGGATGTTATATTCATTGGGAAATAATTTTGAAAGATCTTTTAAAAAAATTCTTGAGGAAAATATCCTTTATTCTTTGAAAATTTATTTTTAGAACATAAAACCTTTTGAAACCCTTTTTATTTGAATATATATTTTAAAAATTATTATGAATACATGAAATAATTTAGAAAACCGTTTTACTTTAAAACTTATAAAATATGATTCAAAACAGTTTAAAAAATGTATTCTTTGAAAACCCATTGACACCCTTTAAGTGAAGCATGAAAATGTTTTGAAAACCATTGTACATGAAAACATATAAAATAATCTTGAAAACGTTTTGAAAACCAATTTTCATGAAATATTATAAAAGAAGCTTGAAAACATTTTGAAAACCTATTTTTCTTGAAAACGTATAAAAGAAGCTTGAAAACATATTGAAAACCATTTTTCTTTAAAACTTATAAAAGATTCATTAAAAAAATTGAAACCCATTTTTCTTGAAAATATATTTTTTAAAAAAATTCTTAAATATTACCCTTTGAAAAATATAAATGGAGCTTCGAAGAAATGATGGTGCGTAAATCTATACATGTCTTACAAGGTCAAAAGAACATTCCTTTTGCATCGTAAAAAGGGTTAAAAAGTGCCTTGTTCATAAAGAAACAAGAAAATTCCATTGAATAGTTTGGTAAAATAAAAATTCATACAAATGAATTTTAAATATTATAGGATAATGTTATATTATTCGTGGAATCTCTTTTTAGAAAACATATATTTTCAACCGAAGAAAGTGTAAAGTCAAATTTTCCTAAAAATACATTCATAACTATCTTATGTACCAAAGAGTATAATATTGTACAAAAGAATGATTATATAATGAAATAATATAGGAGATGTAAATTCATGAATATTCCTGAGATATGTATCATATGATTTCATCAAAGGAATCATAAACATCAACAATCTCGAAAAGCAATGAGATTGTCTCAATAATCTCTTATTACTTGGTATCTTGGGTTCATACTCTCCATATAAGGAAATTAAATTATATGAAGAATAAAATATCATTAAAAGAGTTTAAATCAAGAAATTTCAGGAATAATGGAAATATATTCACCACATAAAAGAATTTAGGTTCATAATAAAACACGTGTCTCAAAGAAGGTAATTGAGACAAAACTAATTTACCGATTTGGTAGATTTGGAAATTTAAACCCCATGAAAGAAGGTTAATAGAATGGAAATGTGAATAAAAATAAATTTAGGTATAATATAAATAGAATAAAATTGTGTATATTACATACACCACACAAAATTTTTGAGTGGTTAGCATAAAATGTATCTCACAGAAATTAAATGTGAGATGAACATCCCCTTACGTTGTGTCTTGACTCTCTCTGTACTCATACAAGATTTGTGTATAATAAATATATGTTTATTATAAATAATTTATTGAATAATATTATTGTACATAATAAAATATTTGGTATTTTTATGATCATACATTACCTGTGTGTTTACAATCGTATGTTAATGTTTCACTTCAGGTAAAATTCACTTTGTTCTTCGCATGTGTCATAATTTGATACATCTTTTTTCCTTATACTTATATCATGATTCCTAAACATAAAAAATATCATAAATATCATTTATAAACTTTATATATGTATTATAATAATATATAGAATATAGGATTTTGAAATTTCTTACACCGTTTATGAATATGGTAAGTTATACGTACGCATGAACATTGTTTCCATCTTTATTATCGTATTCAAAAAAGTATGTAAATGAAATATATATGTGTGTGTGTGAGTGTTAATATATATAATTATTCTGTTATTATAAATATATCATATATATCATATAATGTTTTTAAATCAATATTTAATACATTCTATGTGGTGTGTGAACGAATAACATCACTTTGAGGGCAGTAGTCTGTACTTCCTCAAACGAGATTATCGTATTAACACCAAAAGGAACGTAAAGAGTTGTGTGTTGTAAAAGGAATAAATAATATTAAATAAATATTAAATATAATAAATGACATATATAAATAGATTTCCCATCATAATTGTTTCCATGATTGGTGGTAATGGAGAAATAAACAATCATCGTTTTGTGAGGCAGTAGTTCACCGTACATAGAAAAAGTGTATTCGATATCCATTAGATCGAGGTGTGTGTAAGTGTAGGTAAAAATATTTTCATAATAACATCCTATAATATGTATTATATGGGTGTTTCTACACAATAATGTAGTAAATATATTGGAGTGGGTGAATAAGTGAAATAAATGAATGGAGCTTGAGAGAAGATGTTGCCTCTAAATCGGGTAAATCCTTTTAGTTTGCACCAAAACGATTCCTTCAAAGGATTTACGCCCCAAGGGAGACATCAATGGTGAAGGGAAGATTATTGGGAAGTTATTTGGGTAGATATTTATAAATTTAAAGGGTTTAGAGGTCTAGGGAATGGGTATAGTTGGTGGCTTTTTATTGGGAAGGAAAAGAACTCACATGAAATTTTTAGAAACAAGTTAGGTGCGCACATGTTATTACCTAAACAAATCCTATAAACCCAAAAAAACTCAATAATGGAAGTTTTTTGGCCTAACTATGTACAGAAAATGGTTTTTGTACAAGTTTCTTGGTCATTTGGATACTTAATTTCAAGGTTTAGTCCCTAATTAAGCCTAATTTGGTCTTAACCATTATGATTAATTTTAATCACTTTTACTAATCATTTTTGGAAAAAAAATAAACATGGTATTATTAGAATCTAAATATTATTCTGAATATAATAGTGTATTTTGGATTTTTGAAATTCAATTTGCAGAAGTGGAAAAATTAAGATTAGTGTTAATCCTATAGGTGAGACGAAATAATGGGGTTTTAAAGTAGGAAAAAGTTCATAAGATTGTTAAGATTTTATATTCAGTTTCAAATAAAAATTTATTCTAATGAAATAAATTGTATTAATATATGTAATATTTATCTAATTTTAACTTAAAAATATTTATTATATCATTTGTCATTAATAATTAGTTAGATATAAAGGCATTTTTTAACTAAAAGGCATTATTTTTCATTATTCATCAAAAATTGAAGTTTCTCAAAAAATATCGCAAAAATTAAACCTATGAAAACTTAGACATTATGAACCCAAAAATTAATATTATTTTATTTAATTAAATTTCTATATGTGCATAAAATTAAATTTATTATTAAAAGCAGTTCATTCAAGTAAACTGTATTTTTAAAACAAAAAGGGAATTACCAAAAATCTTATTTGTCATTATCAGTATGTTTAATATATATAGAACAATTTTATAAAATATTAATATTCATATAACTATGTTTAATGGGTATCTTATAATTATATACTTTAAATTATAACAATAAAAATATTTGTTTCGTAGAAACTCAGTTTTGTGTGCCTCGTATGCCAAGTCAGTATTTCTTGTAGTGCAAGCCATGTTGGTATTGCATGTAGTGCACGCCAAGTTGGTAATGTATGTGAAAAGAATGTTTGACTTAGTTTTTTAATATATATGTATATTATTAACTATTTCTACTATCATGCAAAATGTAAAATACTAAAAAGAAAATTTAATTCAAAAATAATAATAATTCTCAAAATCTCAGGGTGTTACATTCTTCCCCCTTAAAATGAATTTCACACTCAAAATTATTATGGGTTATCAAAGGATTAATACCTGAATGTTTCATTCATAGAAACCCAAATCATAAAAATGGATACTAAAACTTCCCTTAAAAAGGGAAATTTGGAACCATAACTGTCACAAAAAATTACATATAATTTGGTTTCCCCATAGGAGAACATAGGTTGGTTGTTAATATTGGACATGGAAGAAAAATGTGAATATTTATAAGGACGGATTGAGTTCCTCAATCACAAAAATGTGAATTATAAAATGAAATTTGACGGCCAAGAATTTATAAATCTATAATGATTCTAGAAGTCATTAGTTCAATAGAATTTAAGGTATTAGGAAAATAGTTTTTGTATCACTTTCAGAACGTTGAGTAATTCTTGATAAATTTATATATAAAAAATTTCATTCATTTTTTATTATTTTAAAAATTTATAATACACCCATTACCTCATGTATTGAATTTCTAGAAATTAACTCTAATGTATAAAGCACTAGAATACACTTTTAATGGATCATAATCCCCATAAAAGAATAAAAAGTCTAATTATTTGTCTCTTAAAAAAATAATCATATATTAATTTATCAAAATAAAAAGTAACATTTTTGGTTGATTGAAAATATTTATTCAAAAAAATAAATATCTGTTAACCAGGTCATCGGGTTGGATAGTGGTAGGCATGAAACCCTTACCATTCTTCAGTCATGGCTTCAAGACCCATAGCCTTCCCGAACTTGATTGTTTGTCACCCGATATACATGATGTCATTTTTTATAAACTGAACTAATATAATATATAAGATTTACATCCTTGAAATAATGTTAATCACTGATTATCCTTTTAAACAAGGTTTTAAACACAAACTCAGTGCACAAATACTTCCCATGAAGCTTAAATTAAAGTTTTCATGAAAGTTTAACCTTATAACACTTCTCAAAGGTGAAAATACAAAACATTAGAAAGAGAGTCACAAAATTATCTTAACATTTATTCCCTAGTATAAAAAAAGTATCTCTTGGTTGTTACATTCCAAACATGTGAATACCCTCATCATATATTCTCTTAAATCAAGGTAATAACCTGAATTTACATAAATCCTTTTGGAAAACATGAATTCTTCCTCCTTAAAAAGTATATTGGATTTAATCCTTAAATAAAAAAATGTTATAGCCTTCACCAGTGATATCATAAACCACCTATAAAAAGTCCTTACTTAGTACCAAGGTAACTAATACTGTCCAATTTACTTATTTATATCCAACATATCTTTATCCATAAAACATTATCTTATCATAATTAACATGTTAAGGGTTACCTTCCCTTAGTCAAAATATCATCTTGTAATTATATCACTTCACCAGTACAATATAAAAATGTAAATACTAAGAAAAAAACCTAAGTATAAAAATCCATGTATATTTCATCATTCATTACTTTTAAATCCAAACAGATAAATACTTTGATTACTTCATCCTTAATCCATTAATAATAATACCTCTTTACTTTCAAATTTCATCTATAGTCTTGTCATCATCTACAATGTAACCACTATTCACACCACCTTAATGATTTTCTTTAGGATCTTTCCTCTTGGTACATTGGGTTTCATAATAACCATTTTCTCCATAGTTAAAACACTTAACCATCAATGAAAACTTAGGGAGGTAAAATTCTTATCCATTTCATTAATCGAACTCTTCTTTTTTCCCATGTAGTCGCCTAATTTGTGTCATTATTTTCCACAGTCAAAAAACCTTCTCATTCCTATAAGGTATTCACATAGGTGATTATTTCCACATTCATGACATAATAGATACCAAATATTCTCTCATTCATGGTCTCCATTACCCAAAATCTCAGTGAACTCCTTCTTTCTCTTCCTTGGTGAGTCCAAGAGTTGGTTAAGCGAAACATTATTAATCATGTTCCGTGAAAAGTGATTAGGCATAGTCATGACATATTTCCCTCCAATTATCATACAACTTGATTGATCATCATAAAATCTTCTATTAAATTCAACATTAATCCAATTCCTTTTGGTTCCCTCCATTGACTAAAACTATATGCTTAGTGTGATCATTACTTATCGTAGAAGGAAACCACAAAGTCATGAAAGTAATTACGTATAGGATTTATAAATAATGACACCCTAGGAAATCTATGAAACCTTAGGTTTTTTCTAGCTTATTAATAGATAACTTATATCTAAATAATTCATGATGGTTTCAGAAGTGTTTGTGAATTCCCAAATAATATCCCCTAAGAGTGTCAGACCAAGTGTGCAATAAGGCCTGTTGTCATGTAGAAGATTACTCTGAGTTAATCCCAGAGCATCTTGTCGGAGTTGGTACCCCTAGGTAAATGTTTTCCAGAGCCAAATCCACTTATTGTATCTAGACGGTGATGTATTTCATGGAAACCACTTACTCTATCATTTACCAAAATTCCCAGACATTTTCCTTATCATTAACTCATCTTTATACTTATCCTTAGAGCCATACCTAGAGGTATAGGTGTAAATATTCCTAGGGATGTAACTATGTTTTTCTCATTATAGTTTCTAGTGGTTAACTATACCTTTTCTCTAATACCAACTATAGAGACCCTAAATTTTCAAACATTAACATGAAATAACATTTTTGGAATACTTAATCATTATACAAATAAATGCCCACAGACTGTAGTTAGTATAGTGCCTTTGTAGACATGGAAAGTTAAACACTAGTACATTTGTGAGCAACATAATCTCCCACTACGTTATTCTTGACTTGAACCATTCATAGACATATCAAAAATAGTACATATCATCATAACCTGGGGGAAAGGAAATATAAAAGTGGTGATCTCAAATGCTCATTATGGGTAAATAAGGGAGACATATAAGAATAACCATGATTATAAGAGCATGAGAATGTGATCCTACAAATAGAAGATCATAAACTTCCTATCAAATATCATAACTAAAATCATGTCATAATGATTGGTGGTTCATAAGACATGAATGATATTAAATAAAGAGAATAATCCATGGAAGCATAAGATAGGAATAAGACATGGAATTGTGGAAAAACATAAGCCTATAATGATTTAAATAGTATTCAAGGCATCGCTACCAGGACCATATTATTATTTTAGTTACACTCCCCATACCATTAAAATAGTCATGGTTCATTCTCATGGTTATCATAGAAGCATGAGTTCACTCTACATACCATTTTAGTAGACACGGTTCACTCCCATGGCCATCATAGTATCCAAGGTTCACCCCCAGACCATATTAGTTTATATCATGAGATATAAAACATTAACCAATGAATTGAAGAGAGATACAGGTCCCACCCATCACATAATTAAATCATTCATTCATGTTCCACGAGATCTTAAATAAACATATCATAACCCATGACATTAAATAGGTATCGTAAACATGTAAACATATCACAACCTGTGTCAAGATACAAGATTCATAATGATTTAATTATAAAAAATCCCCATGAAAAGAAGTGGGTTTCAAAAGCATATAACCCGTGAATGAGAAATGGATTTAATAAAATCATGTCATCAAAAAAAATCAATTATGATAAATAATATGAATGAAAACATTGAATACTTAACACATAAATGAATTAGTGACAACAATGTATGTTATCTTAGTTGGGAAATAATTTTTAAATCTCTTTTAAAACATTTCTTGAGAGAAATATCCTTTCATCTTTGAAAAATGATTTATATAACATCAAACATTTTAAAAAACTATTTCTTTAAAAAAATCTTTGAGAAATTATAATGAAGACTTGAAATCATTTTGAAAACCTTTTTCCTTGAAAATATAAAAAACTGTTTCAAATCACTTTAAAATGATTATTCTTTGAAAACACATTAAAACCCTTTAAATGAAGCTTGAAAATGTTTTCAAAACCATTTTAGTTAAAAAATTGTAGAATAATATTGAAAAAAAATTGGAAAACCAATTTTCATGAAAGTATCTTTTAAATTAATTTTCTTAAAGATTACTCATTAAAAAATGAAATAGGATATTCAAATAAATGATGGCAGGTAAATCCGTACATGTCATACGAGGTCAAATGAACATTCCATTTGCACAATAAAAAGGGTTATAAAATAGCCTTGTTTGTAAATATACAAGAATATTCCATAAAATAGATTGGTAGAATAAAAAAATTTAAAATTTTATATTAAATATTATATGATAATGGAATAATATTCTTGGAATCCCTTTTCAGAAAACATAGATTTCTGACTGAAAAAAGGGAAATGTCTGGCTTTCCCAAAAAAACATTATTAACTATAATATGTACTAATGATTTGAATATCATACCAAAACATTATTATATCCTGAAATAACAATGGATAAGTAAACTCATTAATATTCTTGAGATATGGGTCAAAATAGATCATCAAAGGAATCATAAACATAAATAATCACAAAAAGAAATGAGATTGTCTCAATAAACTATTGTAAGTTGGTATCATGGGTTCATACTATTCATAAAAGTAAAGAAAATTAAATAAATCATATAATATCATGAAAATGTTTTTATTCATTATAATGCATGAAAAATGGAAATATATGCACCTAGAAAAAAAATTTATGTGTATAACAAAACATGAGTCTCAAAAAAATAAAATTGAGACAAAACTATTTTACCGATTTGATAAATTGTTTAAGTTAAACCCCATGAAAGAAGGATCATATAATTAACATGTGAATACCCATAAATTTAATTATACGATATATAGAATACAATAATGGATATTAAATACACCACAAAAAAGGTATGAGTGGTTAACAAAACATATATCTAACGGAAATTAAAGGTGAGATGAAAATCCACTTACCTTGTGTCTTGACTCTTTCTGTACTCGTACAAGATTCATGTTTAATAAATATATGTTTTTCATAACTATTTTACAAAATTATATTCTTATAAATAATACCATATTTGATTTTATTATGACCTTATATTACCTGATTGTTAACGAACCTATATTAAAGTATCACTTTGTGTAAAATTTACATTGTTCTTCGTATGTGGCTTAATTAGTTACATCTTCGGTCCGTATACTTATATCATGATTCCATAATATGAAAAATGATATAAATAAAAGGTATATAAATTATATTTTTATTATAATAATCTATATATAATTTTATTATGAAATGGAATACATCTTTCTTTGAAATAGTAAGTCATATGTATTCATGAACTATGATTCCATCTTTATTGTCGTATTGAAAGAAATTATGTAAATAAAATACACATATATATAGATATGTATATATATAATTATTGAATTAGTATTAATATATCATATATATCATATGATTTTATTAAAACCATCCTTAATACATTCCATGTGGTGTGTGAATGAATCACATCACTTTGAGGGGGTTGTAGTTCACACTTCCTCAAATGAGATTATTATATTAACAACAAATGGAAAGTAATGTTATTTGTGTTATATAAGAAATAAATAAGATTAAATATATATTTAATATAATATTTGACATATATAAATATAATTTCAATCATAATTTCCACCATGATTGGTGGTAATGTAGAAATGAACATTCATCATTTCATGAATCAGTAGTTCACCGTACATAGAAACAATATCTATGATATCCATTATATAGAGGTGTGTGTATGTTTAGGTCGAAATATATGCATAAAAACATCCTAGTATATGATTTATACTATTTTGTTACACAAATAATTGAGTAATGATAGTGGAGTGGGTGATGAAGTGAAATAAAGGAAAGGAGCTTGAGAGAAGACGTTACCTCTAAATCAGGTAACTCATCTTGGTTTGTGCCAAAAGGCTTCCTTGAGAGGCCTTCTAACCAAAGGGAGAATTAACAGTTTAATTAAAGATTTTTTGGAGGCTATTTGGGAAGATATAGGCTGAAATTAAAAGGTTGGAGAGTTGTGAAAAATGGGTATATGTGGTGGCCTTTTATAGGGAAGGAAAATGAATCACATGGAATATTTAGAAACAATTTAGGTGGTAACATGTGATTACCTAATAAAAGTCATAAAAAACAAACAAAACTAAATAATTGAAGGTGTTTGGCCGAACAATAGACTTACAATGGGTTTTGGACTTGTTTCTTGGTTATTTGGACACTTAATGTTAAGGTTTAGCCCCTAATTAAGCATAATTTGACCTTAATTGCTATGATTAATTTTAATCATTTTTAATAGTCATTTTGGTAAAAAAAAACATGGTATTATTAGACTCTAAATATTAAACTAAATATTATAGTTTTTTTCATATTTTTTAAATACATCTTACATAAGTGGAAATATTAAAATTAGTGCTAATCTCACATATATGACGAAATAACGGGGTTTTAATGAAGAAAAAAGTTCATAAGTTTGTTATGATTTTATATTCAGTTTCAAAATGAAATTGATTATGAAGAATTAAATTTTACTAATAGATGTAAAATTTATCTAATTTCACCTTAAAACATATTTAAAATATAATTGATCATTATTAATTAATTAGACAAAAAGGCAGTTTTTAACTAAAAGGAGAAGTTTTTACTATTCATCATAAAATGAATTTTCTCAAAAAAATACCAAAAATTTAACCTAGGATAATTTCAACATTATTAAAAAAAATTAAGGTTTATTTTATCAAAATAAATTTATAAATGTTCCTAAAAATAATTTTATTATTAAAAGCGGTCCATTCAAGAAAACATTATTTTCTACACACAAAGAAACATTACCAAAAATCTTATTTTTCATTATAAATATGTTATAAATATATATAAATTGTAGAAAATATTAATATTCATATAAATATGTTTAACAGTTAGGTTATAATTATCTCCTTTAAAATATGACAATAAAAATAGATGTTTTGTAGAAACAATGTGTTGTGTGCATCATACACCAAGTCAGTGTTGCTAGTAGTGCCAGACAAGTTGGTATTGCGTGTAGCATAAGGAAAATTGGTATTGCGTGTAAAATGAATTTTTGGCTTATTTGTTTCATATATATATATATATATAACTATTTCCAGTATCATGTGAAATGAGAAATATTGAAAAGATTAATTAATTTGAAAAAAATAATTCACAAAATCATTGGATGTTATAAGTTAGGTGGTCAAAAATATCTCCCCCAGTGTCTTATGGTTTTTCTTTTCTACGTGGTTGTGAAATATAAATACTTTCTATGTATTTTTTTATTAATAATGGAATGTTTTTCGGGCCCTTAAATGATATGATAGACCACTGACATATCACATTGGGTCTGTTGGTGCTCAATGGATTAAACTAATGGTCACTCAAGGGGTGTAACAATCCCTTAAAAATGTATATGAGTTATAAATGATGAGATTTAGGGTATAGATGATTAAATTATATCACATGTTGTTTTAATACTTCAACATGACACCGGGGGTTGTTTGGATTAATTAGAAGTTAATGGTGTTATGATACATATATAGAAATAATGTGGAAATGGTTGAATGAGTTTCAATGTGTTGGGAAATATTTTTTAAGAATTATACTAGATGTGATAAGTGTAAAAATGATTAAGAGAATTACTTATGGATTTGGAATAAAGAGGATTAATGATATAGAAAATTTAAATAATGGTGAATAGAAGAGGTGAATAATTGATATTGTATTTTATTGAAAAGGAACATTGTGTAGGATCTTGGAAATTTTGAATTGATGAAGTGGATATATATGAGGTACAAGATGGATCTCACTCATGGGTTATGGTGTTGGAAATGAAATTATTTATCCTTGATTTACAATTTCTATATATGTCACTCAGTATCCTTGACTTTGGATGCATGGGATGAAATTCCTTATTTATAGATGGGGTGCCAACATAGTGATATGTGAATTAATTCCATTGAAAATGGAATGGGAAAATGAAATAGTGATCCTTTGTATGTGAAATTTAAATTATTAATAAATATTCCTTATTTTTTAATGTATTTAACCCCTTTTCATATATGGTTCAGAAACATACATGGATGGAGAGGTTTTTGTGGGTTTTGGATCATGGTGAAAACCCTAGTTCCCAAGTGGCAAATTAGTAAAATGATTAATTATGAAAAATGGTTCATTATTTACTTGTTCAAAAATTCTTTTCTAACTACATAAACTATTATTAGACTATATATCTCTTTTCAAACCATTGTTGTTGTCCTAATAATTCACACTCACACCATGGCCGGGCTATCTTTGTTACTCGAGAATATTATATGTTTGTAGATTAGAATAATGGAAAAGGACCTATGATAGATGGATGAGTTGGGATTGTGGGATGTATAATGGATGAGGGGACCATAATATTATAAGAAACAATTTTTTGGATTTTATAATGTATTTATTTTTAGTCTTCCATTAATATTTTTCAATTTTATGACATTGCATATTTACTTTATCATGTTCGTGGGCATTTCTCATATTTGAGAATGCAGTAATGTAACATGTGATGTATTCTTTTTGTTCATAAATTATTTTATTTACATTAATTATAATTTTACTCTATTTATTAATCTGGTAAATGGGGTACATTCCCCCCCAAATTCCTCAATATACATTCACTATTAGTTAGAAACCTCTGGCATAGGTGGAGGTGTGCTTGAGGTAATGTAATGAATCAACTCATCGAACTAGTTTAGTGGCTCCTATACTAGGATGCTACATTGTATTGTAAATCATGATAAAAATAAATATTTAATTTTGTGTTCTTCATAGTAAAATTCCTTAAATATTAAAATAGATTTAAAATTGTGATTAAATAAATTCATCTACTAAATAAATTTTAATATTCAGTCGTAAGAATTATATTTATATAAATTTCTATATTAAAGTGTAATTTAATTTAGATTTAAGGATATAAAAATTATATTACCATACATATATTCTATTTTTTATAATTATATGTTCATGACTTATTCTTAATAAAAATATCTAGAAAAATGTAAATTCACTTATAATAGTAGAATTAAATTTTTAATGATGATAACCACTTACGAATGATAACTGTTAAATATAATCATCTAATACAAATATCTCAGTAATTATATTTCACACTCATCTAGTAAAAATATATAGTAGATACAAATTTAATTGACTATGTAAATAATACATCAAAATAAATTGGGCATGTATTTTAGTTTTTATTAACCATTCCAATAAAAGGGTACGAATATAAATTTCTATATAAATGCATTTCGTGGAGAATGAATCTTGTATTATTCGCTATTAACATTTTAATTTCCAAATGTATTATAACGAAATAAAGAAGGTTATATTATTTATAATCATATTAATAATTAAATTACTTATGTCACAAAAATCAATTACATGCTTATAATTAGTGAATATTGGATGTGGTGAGGAATGAATGATGTCATTTCATGGAGGTGGTAGTCTACACAATTACCCAATCAAAATTAATTTATTTTTACAACTTCATGGGAAGGAATAAATAATGGTTTTTACATGAATAATATAAGATAAAAATATACTAATGATACCATGTTCATTATATTAACATAGCTAGTATATGTTTTTAAGGGATTGATTAAGAAGAAAAGTATATGGTTTATGTAATACTCACTTTGGGACATTGAAAATTCTTTTCGACAAATCTTTGTAAATGAATTGGTAAGGCTAAATTCCATTCATCATTAGATTTAAAATGTGCATGGGGCTTGAATTATTGTAATATTTGATAGGTCTAATGGAATGATTAAATGGATTGTGTAGTATTGATAGGCTAGAATTTATCCTCTCCAGTAAGTGAATGGATGGGCCCTTTGTCGAATAACCAATATTTTTCAATAATGGAATGAAACTATAAAGATAAAATAACTCAAAAAGTGATTAATAATTGATTTTTAGATGTATAAGGTTGCTTAAACCTCCACCAATCATTTTCAACCATTTTTTGATAATGTTTCATGCTTTTAATCTCTTAGTTTTTAAATTTTATCATTTTTTCCTACGTAAGTAAAATTTAACTAATTAATTTCTACATAAAAAATTAATATAACCCTAATTACCAAATATTTGTTTAAAAAACCTAAATATTACTAATAAAATGAAATTAAATTTCTATATATTAAATAATTCGTTTTTTAAAAAAAATAATATAATATAGGGAAAAACAATTTTGTAGAAAAAAGGAATTTTAACTATTTTTTGTTCTTTATCTTATTTCGTATTGGTCAATAAAAAATTTAGTGTTAATATAGAAATATATGATATTAAAAATAATAATAGATTCATCAGTTAGTTTAAATTAATATATATGATTATATACAAATTATAAATCATTAATAAAAAATAATTTTTAAAATAATTCTTTTTATCAATATCAATGTAATTAAATTTTGGCCTAGTAACCATACATTTATGCTTATAAATAAAATTGGAATTATTAAATTATATAAAAATTAAAATATATACCCTGAGATTTATTTTGTGGATATTATTCATACATGTGATGTCTAATAAATGAAAGTATATGTGATTAAAAAAATAAGGGTAAAATATTGTTGATGTTTACAATATGCTAAAAGGGATTTTATAATTCAACATAGTATTTTTAAATGTTTTATTTTACTTTATAAATATATTTTTATAAAAAAAAATTAAAAACAATTCATTCAATATTTTATTTTGATAATGTCAAAAATGAATTTATTTTCAAAAATGGTTTTTTCACTAACTAGGTAAAAATTAAATTATTTCAATAAAGTACTATAAAATAAATAGAAGATGTTTGTGGAATTTTAATTTTAAATATGAAATTTGTTTTTAAAATTATTTTTATAGGATTTTTATATTTATGTTCTTGAAAAGATATACGTACTATAAATAAAACCCACTTTTGTTGAAAAAGTATTTTTCTGAACATTATGTTTTTTTAATATTATTTCAGATCAGTTTCTAATTTCAAGGTGGTTAAATTTTTTTTCCTAGATTGAAATATAATTTATTATAAAAAAATATATGAAATTTTTGAATTTAATTTATAACAATGAATTACATAATATTTGAAAAATATATATTTGAAGGAAAAAAATACATTTTAATATTATGTATTTATCTTCTAAATAAAACAAATTAAATTTTATTAATATCTATATTCCTACTAGAAATTTAATAATAAATACATATTTTTTAATAATAATAATATTTTATTTTTATAAAAATTTTACATAATTAATCAATTGGAGATAAGTTATCAAACATAATATTATATTAGACAATGTATATTCCAAAATCATAGGTTGTTACATATAATGTATGAAATATCAAATATGTATGTTGGTGTTCATAAGGGATGTATATGGACTGTTAATAATATACGTAGTTATGGGTATTATTTAGGGACTACCTTCATAGTCCTTTATACTGGAAGATTCAAGTTTTAGTTATTCTTTTTTATATCATATGTACAAGAGTTATAGATTCAATAAGAAAACCTAATTAGTCCCTTGAAAGTTTGGTAGTCTCCACTAGGGAAGATCATCTTTCAATAACTCCTCTCATAAAATGATGTAATTCATATATGATAAATATTGTTGGTCGGAGTGGACAATCAAGAGGGGGATGAATTGAGTTCCAATTAAAAATTTATTTTAAATAGATTCTTATTAAAATCTGCCAAATTAAATAACCAGATAAAATATAGTGAATTTATAAAGATTGTATGTTTTCAATTAGTTTCTGAATAGATTGATTATTTCTCAGTTCACTCAATCTGTATATTGATTAACTTCTGAAACTAACTTACAAGCTAACAAAAGTAATAAACACCTTCTAATTTAACTATCAGAGTTACTTTAAAATATATTTGTGTTTAAAGTACTTAGCAGCGGAATAATCAATATAGTTTTAAAACAAAGTAAAATAAGCACAGTAGTTTTAAAACAAGAGGATCAGTCTCAAGACGAGACTTATTCCTCTAAAAAAAATTTATATAAATTTTGATCCACACCCTGGATCGGGGTAAACAACAGTGTAAAGACTATCCATGTACTAAGACATCTACCACAGTTCTTCGTGGGAAAACAAAACAATAGCACACAGGCTATCCAGGTCCTACTTGACCTCTACCACTATCCACAGTGGGAAATAAAAGTACAGGAAAAGAGTGAGTCAGGATTAAATCCTCCAGTTCAACACATGAGTCAATATTTATATTTAATATACAGAGAACACACACTACTCAAAAGTAAGTAAAGGAATCACTAAGAGAGTATATATGAGTTTAGAATGCTCTAGTGATTTGAAGTGCAGCTCTGGACTCCTTTTGATTGAACAGAAATGCTTCTGAGTCCTTCTCTGGTTTTTGTCTTGAAAACAGAGTGTCGTTTGATTCCTTGATTTTTAGGTTCAGTTTGATCAGCTTGAGTGTATGAAGAGATCGTTGTAGTTCTTCACTCCTTGACCAAGATTCATTTTGTGTTCTCTTCTTGGATGAATGGCCACGTGTATGTCTAGTGTTCTTCAAGAACACAGATGTATGGATGTTGCCTTTCTTTTTTGTGTATATTCACTTCTATTCAGCACACCCTATGCTCATATTTTTTCCTTCTTTTATCACTTTTAACTCTGGTAATGGGAATGATTACCTTTCTATAGGTATGATGTATGGTTTCCTGAAATGCCAACAACTATCATTAATTAATAGTACATGAATTAAAAACATAAAATATGATTTTTTTCTTAATAAATAAATAGAAATAGAGTTTGAATAGCAGTGACTGGTTACCTGTCATCTTATCAGCAGCTCTCTGTCGGTAGAATTGTAATGGTGGACTTTGTATGGCGGTGAGATTCCTATCTGTAGCTCTCAATTCTTGTACTGGTATCTCATTTTATTGGTAGCAATTACTCCATGTAACAGTAGTTCTATATACCGGTAACTCCCTATTCAGTAGTTTTGGTCTATTGGTAACTTACATTTATTGGTAACTACTTATATCGGTGGCTCTGTCTATATGTGAACTTTGTATCAGTAGCTTTGTATTGGTAGATGTTCGTCTGTCTGGTTGTATTGGTAGATCATTAGAATGGTAGTTGTGTGTCTGTCTGTCTGTATCGATAGCTTGTATCGGTATACTTGAATAGCGGAGACATTTGCTTACCAGTGACCTTTGTTTATCGGTTGACATACACATATCGACAGAGTTACTCATATCGGTAGACTTAATCTTAATCATATCATTAGACTTACTCTAATGGTAACCATTCGGTGTACCAGTAGACTTACATACCGGTAGCTTTGTTCTATACCAGTGTACATAGCCTAATCAGTTCTATGAAAAACGTATACAGATTGAGTTAGAATTATTTCAATGTATGTATAAACATAGATAAATAGTTATTAACATATTCCAATGATTATTTTGATATTATTGTCATCATAGGATTATAAATATATATTAAAGCATAATTGGGATTATCAAAACAGGTGAGGTCAACAATCTCCCCCTCTTTGAAAATCACAACTCATTGTATTATAATCCAAAATAGTCATTAAAGTATCATTATAAAATACAATGGATCTTAGTTCTCAGTGTGAGTGATGACATTTTCAAATGTGAGATTTTAAAAGAATCAGAGGATATCGTCTCTATATGTACTTGTGTCAGAGAACACAATATATTATGAAACACATGTATGAGAGGAAAATATAAAACAAATGTACTAGAGGGAAATGTATTAGGCTCATAAAATATATTGATATTTCATATCTGTTTTCCCTGTTCTCCATTGGATACTATTTCTCCCCCAAATATGTTTCCCTTAGATATTATTTGTTTCCCTTAGATATTATATTTCCCCCTTTGTGATTAGAAAAAAGTGGGACAAAAAGGAAATACAGTAAAAGAGAAGTAAGAGTGGGGAAAAGAAAGTAAAATAATATATATTCTTTAGAGAAAACAGATTCAAAGAAATACATAAATGAAAGAAAAATAAATACAGGTGATTCCTATCAAACATCCCAGCCACTAATCAATCCACATCCTCAACATCAGATTTTTCCTTGGGATCAGAAGAGGATTTAGGTGTGGTGGATGCAGTTGGCGGCTTTGGAATACCATTGATAATCAGAGGGGGATAAGCTACTGAGACAATGTTTGGCCTATAATGTGTAGCTCTCTAGGTGATCATAGGAGTGAGGCTCTGAATGGCTTGGACTATAGTCATCTAAGGAATAAGGGTAGACTATGTAGAGGCAGGAGGCGCTAGAGGTGCAATGATAGGAGTACTGTCTACATGCATGAATAGCAGCAAAAGATTTCTCAAATCAGTAATGATCCCTCCTCCTCTTTCCATATTTGAAATGAAATCATCCTTGTTCTCCATGAATTTTTCTAGTGTAGGGGTCAACTCTCTATGCCTGATGACTTCTTCTCTGAAGGCTTGATTGACATGAGGTAACTTCATGTTTTCTAACATATGTTTGAAATGGTTGGTCAACTAATTCTTGGTATACACATTCTAAAAATAAGAATCAAACTTTTCCTTTACTTCTTTCTGAGAGGCAGAAGCTTCATTCATATAATCTTGAACAATTTTCATGATATCTTTGGTGGTAGTCACTACCTGGGTCAGGGCAGATGAGTCCACAGAGCTACTGGTGGAAGCTGAACCAAGCTCTTCTCTCATCACTGCATGATATTTATCAATATCTACAGATGTTCTTGATGAAGCAAGAGGTTTAACAGTGAACGCAACAGTCTCCTTGAATGATTGGGTTAAGTTTCTTCTCATCTTCTGGACAACCAAATCCTGAGTGGTCACATGATCTTTGACTGACATCATAAAATCTTCAAATACATCCACAAATTTCCTTATTACACCTTTAATGTAACTGATATCAGCATTCATTTTATTTTGAGAACTACTCATGGATGTTAAGAAAGCAACAGTCTGATTCAAGGAAACAATAGCTCATGTCAAGCTCTCAATCAAAGAATGACACACTCTGATCTCATTCATCATATCTATCATAGTGGTTGACACAGTACAACCTAGAGAGAGTTCAACAGATTTTTCCATGTTGCTCGGCTCCTCAACAAAACAATTATTTAAATCGACAATAGATGTATTCAAAGAATCTTTCATCTCATCCTTTAAAGACTCAAAATCATCCCTAGTTACTATACTACTAGGCACAACAATATGTTCTCTTTCTAACACAATAATGGATATAGAGTTATCTGTAATAGATTGAATGGATGAAGTCAGTGAAGTTTCCATTCTCTTTACTTCTTCCACAAAGCTTGCCTTTAGCTCAGACATTAACAGATCAATATCAGGTTTTCGGACTACATCCACATGAAATAACTCAGAGAGAATATCATAATTGACTTTAGGTCTACTGAGGGATGCCTCATTATCAGAATCCTAATAATCCAATCCACATTCCACAAAACCTAGGTCTATTTCCCAGTCTTCAATTCCATCAACTACTGAAACACTGCCCAGTTTAGTTGGATGCTCCACCTCAACTGGTGAATTATCTTGTACATCAATGGCACCCTCAACAGCTCAGTCCTCCTCAGAAGAATCTTGCACAACCATCTCCATTTCTCCAACAGTAGGAGGCTCCTCAAGAATTGGAGCAGGTCTATCTAATTCAACAAGAGCATCCTCTAAACTAACAACAGAACTTCCAATCGGAGGACTCAAACTCAAGGTGGCAGAAGTAAATTCTTTAGTTTCAGATTCTGTTTCTTCTTCCTCATTATCTGCGGCAGCCACTTCATGATCTGATCTCTACTGGTCTTCCTCATCCACATGTTCCTCTTCATTACTTACACCCAAAACAGTTTCTGTACTAGGTAGGTTCAACGAAGAACATTCCTTTTCTTATGATACAATTTCAGGTGTTGGGCTAGGAGGAAAGTTTTTATCTCCTCCATCTTATGCAGAGGAATACTCCTCATCTAAATCATCACTATACTGTGTCTCCTCCTCATCAAGTCCGAGACCTAGATCTCTCTTGTCTTTTGGTCTATTTGGATGGTCATCTAGATTGAACTTTTCATATATATTATCATCATCAGTAACCCACTGCCTTCCCCATGGGTTACAGCTAATATTCATGTTGTTACACATTGTGCATGTTATACAAAATTTGTTTCTTACCACCACGGTCTCATCCTGAGACCCAACAACCCCCTTTACTTTAAACATAACTGAAATCAATTTGGAAAAGAATAAATCATTGGTTTTGATTTGGGTCTGGTCATATCCTCTATTTGAATCATTAGCAGCCTGCACAGATTCACCTTCACACCATGCCTTAAGAGATGCAACAAATAAATATCTTGATAATTCAGATTTGCAAATTCCCCTCTACTTGGGCTTATCACATGTTGAATGAATTTGATCAACAACCAATTTTCCCCATCCATCTCAGAAGCCACTACTTTTATAGGAGTTGCATCTCTTGTCAACACTTCCAAGGAAGTTTCATAGTCGAATATGTCACTGGTATGAGGTATTGAATTAGATGAATACCCAAATACTCATTCATGTGGTACCTTCATGCATTCAACCCATTCAATGGATGAAAAATCTACTTCCTTTCCATTTACCAATGAAACCATTCTATTCTCCTTATCGGATTTCTCAAAGCACACAAAGGCATATAACACTTTTATCACCTTCGGATAATAGGGACAATTTTTGTTTGTGAAAAATTCTAGCCATTTATACTATTTTAATATTCATAGAATCAATGATTTTCTTCGAAAAATCCATTCTTCCCATAGCTCCTTCACGATTATAATTTCTCTATTTTGCAAGTGCGGGTTCACTGGACGCCTCCCTGACCGTGTTCGATTGACACTGCTACTTGCTTCAGGCCCTGTCTTCTGCTTCTTCGCATTTCGGTCATCAAAGTCATCTCTGACAGTCGGAAGTTTGGTTTTTTCCATCTCTGTATTGAAGAACTTATGGTTTTTTTTGAGATTCAGGGATTCAAGGAGTTGGGTTTGAGATAGGAAATTTCAGTGGATTGAGAAGTAACTAAGAATTTGTTTTATCATTTATGAATAATAAAATAAATAATTAAAATATAATATGTAAAGTATAAATGATACAGATTCCAATGGCTAAAGAAAGAAGTTTTAAACAGCGCATACTAACGGTAATCATATAGCGGTGAGAATTCCTAACGGTGAGGTCCACTAATAGTGAGGTATATCAGTGAGGTTCATACCGGTGAGATTTAATAGTGATGTTTCATACTAGTGAGGTATAACAGTGAGGCTTCATACTGGTGAGGTATAACAGTGGGGTTTTATACCAGTGAGGTATAATAGTGAGGTTTCATATTGGTGAGGTATAACATTGAGGTTTCATACCGGTGAGGTATAAAAGTGAGGTTTCATACCAGTGATGTATAACATTGAGGATTCATACTGGTGAGATATCTAATTAACAGATTCTATCGTTCCTAATTCATCTCTAATGTACCTTAACCTATCTGAACTTAAAGTCTTGGTAAAAATGTCAGCTAATTGTTGTTCAGTACCTATAAATTCAAGAGTAATATCACCTTTTTGGTAATGATCACTCAAAAAATGGAACCTTGTATTAATGTGTTTGGTCCTAGAGTGAGACATGTGATTCTTAGAGATGTTAACTTCACTATTGTTATCACAATTTAGAAATACATGTTTAAAATCATATCCATAGTCCAACGAAGTATGTTTCATCCACATAATTTGTGCATATGAACTACCTGCAGTAATGTACTCTACTTCTGCAGTAGAAAATGTAACAGAATTCTTCTTCTTACTACACCATGATACTAGGGACTTACCTAGAATATGACATGTTCTAGAAGTTCTCTTTGTATCTAACTTGCAACCAGAAAAATCAGCATCTGAATAACTCATTAAGTAAAAGGATTGTCCTTTTGGATAAAACAAACCTAAATTTACAGTATGTTTAAGATATTTGAAAATGATTTTAACAGAAAGAAAATGGGATTCTTTAGGATTAGCTTTAAATATTTCACAAATACACACACTAAACATAATATCTAGTCGGCTAGCAGTATGGTAATGTAGACTTCCAATCATTCCTCTGTAATTGGTTTGATCAACTGGTTTCCCAGATTCATCAATGTCCAAATAGTAAGTGGTACTCATGGGTGTATCACATTCCTTAATACTATCTAATCCAAAACGTTTTAAATGATCCTTTTTATATTTAGTTTGATATAATAATACCATTTTCATTTTGAAAAAGTTGAAATACAAGAAAATATTTGAATTCTCCCATTAAACTCATTTCAAATTCATTTTGCATACTATTTCAAAAATCAATTCACAAAGTATGTTTAGAAGATCCAAAAATAATATCATCAACATAGATTTGTACAATCAAAACATCTTTAGAAATTGTTTTAATAAAGAGAGTTGGATTAGAAAATCCTTTTGTAAAACCTTTTGAAATAATAAAATTTCTAAGTCTATCATACGAAGCTCGTGGAGCTTGTTTCAAACCATATAAAGCTTTAGATAACTTAAAAACTCGATTTTGAAAATGAGGATTAGTAAATCCAGGTGGTTGTTCAACAAAAACATCTTCAATTATAAAACAATTTAGAAAAGCACTTTTAACATCCATTTGATATAAATTGAAATTTAGATTAGAAGCATAGGAAAGTAGAATCCTAATAGATTATAATATAGCTACATGAGCAGAGGTTTCCTCATAGTCTATTACTTCCTCTTGACTATATCCTTGTGCAACTATCCTAGCTTTGTTTCTTACTATGTATCCAGATTCATCAACTTTATTTCTAAAAAACCATTTACTGCCTATGGTCAATGTGTCCTTAGGTCTATCAACAAATTCCTAGACTGTGTTTCTTTCAAATTGATTTAATTATTCTTGCATATCCATTAGAAAAAATTCACCATTGATTTCATCATTGATATTTTTAGTTTCTAACTGAGAAAGAAAGGCTTGATGTTCAACCTAGTTTCTTATAGAAGCTCTAGTTTGTGTCCCTATATCAAGATTATCAACAACAACATCTAAAGGATGATTCTTTAGAATCCTAGTTGATCTAGTAATGGTATGACTAGAAATTTCAGGTTCATCTCTAGATTTAGGTTCTACAAAAATAGGTTCAAGAATGCTTCCAGAACCGGATGTTTTTATGACAGGATCATTGATTTTATCATTATGGTTCAAAACAGACAAATCTTCTTCAAGATTCTCAGTGGAAGATTTGGGTTCATGTGGATCAGTTTCATCAAACTTGATGTGAACAAACTCTTCTACACATTTGGTTCTTTTAATAAAAACTCTATAAGCTTTTCTAGTAATTGAATAACCTAGGAAAATTCCATCATCACTCTTGGATTCAATCATGTCAAGATTATCTTTTGTATTGAGAATAAAAACTTTGCTACCAAAAACGTTAAAGTAATTAACCTTAGGATTCCTATGGTTCCAAAACTCATAAGGGTTCTTTTTAAGAACAGGTCAAATAAAGACTCTATTAATAATGTAACAAGTTGTATTTATAGCTTCAGCCCAAAAGTAAATTAGCAGTTCATACTCATTAAGCATAGTTCTTGCAATTTCTTAAAGAGTTCTATTTCTTCTTTCTACTACACCATTCTGTTGAGGTGTCCTAGGGGAAGAGAAATTATTACTATAGCCATTGTGTGAGCAGTAATATTCAAATTCATGATTTTCAAACTCATGACCATAATAACTTCTCAATGTCTTAATCTTAAGTCCACTAAGGTTTTCCATAGACTTGGAATATTTAATAAAGTAAGAACAAGCTTCACTTTTGTGAGCTAAGAAGTATACCCATGTGTACCTAGAATAGTCATCTACTAAGACATAGACATAGTGCTTCCCATTAAAACTAGAAACTCTAGAAGGTCCAAACAAGTCCATGTGAACCAACTCAAGAGGTTGAGAAGTTGAAACTTCATTCTTTGATTTAAAAGAAAATCTATGTTGTTTTCCCTTTTGACAGGGATTACAAACTTTATCAACTAGGAATTCAAGTTTAGGTAGGTCTCTATCTATGTTTTTCTTAGTCAGTTTTATAAATGAATGAATGTTGCAATGTCCTAATCTTATGTTCCATATCCAAGACTCTTTATGAAAATTATTCAAGCAAGTAATGTTCTGTTTAGCTAAATAATTCAAATCAATAGCATAAACATTTTCATTTCTCAATGTAGAAAATACTAAAATATTTTTAGAATTAAAAACATTACAAGAATCATTTTCAAATTTATCATTGAAACCAACATCAGACAACTGAGAAATACTTAATAGGTTATACTTAAGTCCATTAAAAAATAATACCTTGGAAATTAAAACTGAATCAGTGTTACCAATCTGGCATAAGCTGATGATTTTTCATTTTGATTTATCACCAAAGGTTACATAGCCTCCATCAAAATTTATTAAACTCTTGAAGCAAGAGTAATATCCAGTCATATTCCGTCAACATCCACTATCCATGTACCATACCTTCTTATGGGATCTTTTCATTCAAGTTTCCTAAAAAACTAGTTTAAACAAAAAAATGATTTTGGTACCCTGATTATTTTGGGTCCAGACAGGTTAGAAACCGAAACTTTTGGTACCCAAAATTTTCTAATGGGTCTCATATAATCAATATATTCAAAATATTTTGAAAGATAAACATTATTTGATATAAAACCATGTGAATAACTAGTTGAATCATATGAATTTACTGAACTAGAACTAGCCGCATTCTGTCCAGATTTTGGAATAACTCTATTTTTAGTAATTTGTCTCTGTCCAGGCTGATAGACTATTCCAGTGGTATATTTTGGTGCCACTTGTTTTCCTAGAATTTGAGTTAGAGTACTATTTCCATTTCTGAATTTCTCTAAGTCCATCCTTAATTAGCCATTAAAAAATTTTATTTCTGTATTTTCCATAAGTAATTGAGCATTAATTTTATTTTCAATATCAAGTGCAGATTTAACAGAGCTGGTCAAAGCATGATGTTTCTTCAAAGTATTATACTTTTACTTCAATTCATTACATGTATCATCTAGCATATTACGGTATTCAAATAACTCTCCACTAGTCATGTTTTCATATTCAGAATCAGAATCAACTCCAGAATAATAATAATTTAAATCAGGAGTATCCAATGTTAATGCAGATGTGTTTTTCATGAAAAACATATTATCTTTTTGAGATTTTTCATACTGAGAAGAATCATAATCACATGAACTATCTTCTGAAGCACTCCAAGTTTCTTCCATAGCATTCTTATATTTATTGTCCTTATAATAATATTTCTTCTTGAACTTTAACTTTGGGCAGTCTGATTTCACATGTCCTTTCCTCTTGTATTCATAACAGATAATTTCATCACTCTTATCATACTTTTTCCAATCCTTCTTCCAATGACCTTTGTTGTCATATTTTTCTTTAAAATATGGTTTTCTAGAGAATTTATTCTTCCTGTAGAACTTCATGAACCATCAGGCTATCTGAGCCATCTCTTCATCACTATCAGAATAGGAATCTTCACTTGTTGATCTTTCAGTAGGTATATGAACTTTCTCCTCGTCCTTTCTCCTTAAGTCAATAGATTTAAATGCTACTAAATTCCTTTTTAATTCATCATCTTCTTTATTTTTTACTTTCAACTCTTCTTCATACATCATCAACTTACTAATTAATTCTTTAACAGACAATGAACTTATATCACATGATTCACTTATTGAGACATATGTGCCTCTCCATCCATCTGGAAGACATCATAGTATTCACATAATCTGATCCTTTACAGGAACAACTTTTCCAAGGGATCTCATAGTGTTGACAATATCATTGAACCTAAGATACATATCAGAAATAGGTTCATAGACTTCAGTTTAAAATTATCATACTTAATAGTGTAGGTATTCAATCTCATTTCTTTAACATTGCTTGTTCCCTCATGGGAAAAAGCCAAAGTGTCCCGGATTTCATAAGCAGTTTTACAAGCCGATATTCTATTAAATTTCTCATCACCTAAAGCACAGTAAAAAGAATTCATTGCATTATAGTTATTGTTGTAGGTAGTTTTAGTGGGTTCATCCCATGTAGTCCTTCCTGTTTCAGGAATCTTATATCGAGTCTCTATAGCCGTCCAGATGTCAAATCCCATACATTTCAAATGAATTTTCATTTTGTGGTTCCATTGGGTATAATTTTTACCATTAAAGAATGGTTTCATGTTGGTAGTAGCACCTTCAAATCTATTATCCATAATTAGATTTTAGAAAATATATTTAATGAGATAAAATTTATAACGAACAGAAATTTTAGATCATTAAGATATAACTAAAATCACAGTTTAAAAACAGAGTATTTGTAAATCCATTATAAATAACCAACACCTCTGATACAAAATGTTTTTCAGAGTGGATACACAAGAGGGGGTTGAATTGGGTTGGAAATAAAAATTTCTATTAAAATGATTCTTATTAAAATCCCCCAAATTAAATAAAAATCTAAACCATAGTGAATTTATAAAGATTGTATGTTTTCAATTAGTGTCTCAAGAGATTGATTATTTCTCAGTTGACTAAATTTGTAGACTGATTAACTTTTGAAACTAACTTGATGGCTAAAAAAGTTATAAACACTTGCTAATTTAACTATCAGTGCTACATCAAAATAGATTTCAGTTTAAAGTACTTATCAGCAGAATAATCAATATAGTTTTAAAACAAAGTAAAATAAGCACATTGGTTTTTAAACAATAGGTTCAGTCTCAAGCTGAGACATATTCCTCTCAAAAAAATTTATATAAATTTTTATCCACACCCTGGATCGGGGTAAAAAACAGTGAAAAGAATGTCCAGGTACTAAGACCTCTACAACAGTTCTTCGTGGGAAAAGAAAACAATAGCACACAGACTATCCAGGTCCTACTTGACATCTACCACTATCTAAAGTGGGAAATAAAAGTATATGGAAAGAGTGAGTGAGGATTAAATCCTCCAGTTAAGTACAGGAGTCAATGTGTGTATGAAATATACAGAGAACACACACTTCTCAAAAGTATGTAAAAGAATCACAAAGAGAGTATATATGAGTTTAGAATTATCTAGTGATTTGAAGTGCAGCAGTGGACTACTTTTGATTAAACCGAAATGATTCTGAGTCCTTCTCTAGTTTTTGTCTTGAAAATATAGTGTGGTTTACTTCCTTGATTATTAGGTTCATTTTGATCATCTTGAGTGTATGAAGAGATGGTTGAAGTTTTTCACTCCTTGACCAAGATTCAGATTGTGTTCTCTTCTTGTATGAATGGCCTCGTGTATTTCTATTGTTCTTCAAGAACCCAAGTGTATGGATTTCACGTTTCTTTTCTATGTATATTCACTTCTGTTCAGCACACCCTATGCCCAACTTTTTTCTTTCCTTTTATACCTTTCAACTTCAGCAATGGGAATGGTTACCTTTTTATAGGTACGAGGTACAGTTTTCTGAAATGCCAACAACTATCATTAATTAATAGTACGTGCATTAAAAACATGAAATATGACGGTTTCTTAATAAATAAATAGAAATAGAGTTTGATTACTAGTGACTAGTTAACAGTCATCTTATCAGTAGCTCTTTGTCAGTAGACTTGTAACGGTGGACTTTGTATAGCGGTGAGATTCCTATTGATAGCTCTCAGTTCTGGTACTGGTAGCTCCTTGTATCGGTAGCAATTACTCTGTGTAACAGTAGTTCTATATACCGGTAACTCCCTATTCGGTAGTGTCGGTCTATTGGTAACATGCTCGTATCGGTAACTACATATATCTGTGGCTTTGTCTATCGGTAAACTTTGTATCCGTAGCTTTGTATCGGTTGTCGTTCGTCTGTCTGGTTGTATCGGTAGATCTTTATAATGGTAGTTGTGTGTCTGTCTCTCTGTATCAATATCTTGTATCTGTAGACTTGAGTAGCAGAGACATTTTCTAACCGGTGACCTTTGTTTATTGGTACACATACACATATCACTAGACTTACTCATATCGGTAGACTTACTCATACTCATATCGGTGGACTTACTACTACAGTAACCATTCGGTGTACCTATAGACTTACATACTGGTAGCTCTGTTATGTATCAGTGTACATAGCCTTATCAGGTCTATGCAAAACATATCCAGATTGATTTAGAATTATTTCAAAGTATGTATAAACATAGCTAAATAGTGATTAATATATTCCAATGATTATTTTGATATTATTCTCATCATAGGATTGTAAACATATATTAAAGCATAACTGGGATTAAAAAAATAGGTGAAGTCAACAAATATATTTTTCAAATGATTCCATTGTGGAATATATGTTTAAAATTAGTACTTTTAATGTTGTGGTTCGGTTACAATTATTAGAATTATGTGGTGATATGCTGTTATTAAGATAGGATAGGTCCACCCCTAGCTATGAATGGGATCACCTATAGTGTTTTGGAATAAATATATAATAATGTTGATTATTCCACATTTTTCTATAATAGAATTCTCTTTTTATATGATATGTGCATGGAAGAGATTTAAACTCCTTTTGATGTTGAGTAATGCATGAATTCATATAAATGGTGACATAATGTCATCCATTTATCAGAGATTGACGTACACATTGATCAATAGTTTAGAGTTATCATTTGGGTTCTATATAGTATAATTATTAAAAACATTTTTGAATTCATGTATCTTATAGAATGAATCATTCATGGTACCTATTCATCAATAAACATGTTATGTATTTAATTAACATACCTAGTATTTCCACAAGGGAACCAGATGTGTGATATACTCTTAGATTATAAGATATAGTAACATAGAGTATAACTGGACATTGTGATATTGGATCAGTTTAGGATGATATGATCATATTTTTTAGTAGTATCATTGAGGCTAATGCTAGTACCACATGGCTCCATGTAAGAAAGATGGAACAAGTATAAGAGTCCTAGATCTGATATAGTTTGGGACTTCATGGAATGGGATTAATTGAAAACCTTTGATAATATTAGTGGTAAACATGATTACCTTATGTGAGAGAAGACCATGGTGGTGACCATTAAAAATTGATCCTACGTGACCGTATGCTCTCAGCTTATGGGATAGAAAAATATCTCTTTATGGTGTTGTGAACATCATCAGCACCCCTAGCACATATTTTTTTGTTATGTTTCTTTTAATTTCACAATTGAAATCTTGAGTTTATACAACCAAATAAGAGTGAAAGATAACTTTTTTATGTCATAAGTATTATTTTTTTATATTACAATAACATGGATACTTTTTCTATGCCTTTTTTGAGAATTTCATCTCAAGAGATTGTGGGCTCTAATCATTCTAGTTTTGAAATATGTTATCCTTTGGTCCAAATCATGCAATGAAAGGACATATAAATTTTTAGTACTACACTCTCCAATCTATAGTCAATTGTTTCGCCCTATAGAGGAGGGTTTAATTTTGATAATTATTACATGGTTAGTGTTCTTATTGAAATGTCTGATTTTTTACTGTGTGAAGGATATATGGAAACAAACACATGATATTTTTAATAGTATATTAAATCCCATTGGAAACTAGGATACATATAGAGGATCCCAAATATTCCAATGAATATGTTGATGAATAGGTTCTATGGTTCCTTTAAACCATTCGATAATAACATTGGTCGATGTCCCATATAGACTGCTGATGATAGAGAAACTTATACACAATAATAGATGCTTCTTACATTGTATGTATTTTGATGTTAATTGAAAATTAGTATGAAACATTTTATTGTGTATTACATTATAGGTGGTTGAATTATATATAAAAACTAATGATAATACTATTAAAATTTTGGGAATAATGGTTCCCTGATAGAAATAATATTATCTAATAACCATATTTAGATTAATTGTGGTGTTTCATTGATTAAATTAATCATATTTGGAGGGTAAAATAAAGTATGTGAATCATTTTTGTGTTCATAGGATTGAAAAGACTCAAATATAAAGGACATAATTTTCTGTTACATTAATTATTTTTTATGATCTTCAAAATATGTTTTGGTGGATGGGAATGTTCCTTTCAAGGGGAATTGTATAGAAAGTTTATTTAGTGATAAAATATTTTATAAATTAATTCAGTTCATGAATTTATGAGTTATTTTATGCATAGGATTGTTTTGAAGACATAAATGATTAGAATCTCTAGCTAATTACTTTTCAATAATGAATATGTTTAATGATATGAAGAATGTTGGGACCTTTGTTTTTTTTATAATGATAATAAAAATAGGTTTTTTAGATTCAAAGTCGCAAGACATCAATAGAGTACAATAGGTAAGTCTAAAATAGGATACAATATTATAAAAATTGTATAATGTTCTTATTGACCTCGGGGTGAGGGGTTTACCCCCATACTGATTATTTGAGAATTGTATGACATAGTGAATTTAAATATATTTTATATATTAATTATTAATTTTTTTAATATGAAACAAAATCATATAAAATATCTTATTAATGATATATCATATTTAAATTTCAATTTTATGATTGTGTTTTAGTTATGATGTTTTCTAATGTATGGTGTATGGTTAATTCTAATTTTGGGTATAAGAAAACACATCATGGGTGTGTTTTTTTATTATTGAAATTCATATTTTATTAATTTATTTATAAATCCATCCCTGTAGAACCAATATAGTGTTATAAATAATTTTTTGATATAACCATAGAAAGATTGAGGGAAGTGGGATTGAGAATTTTGGAATCGCTGGTAGATTTAAGGATCAAGACTGAATTTAGGACAAAATCATTAAACATATCATGTGGTTGTGATGGTAGGTAAATTAGTAAAACATTGCAAAATGAGGCTTGAATTATTTTTTATATTATTAACCCTTTATTCATGAAAAATTATTTTGGTGTCCCTAACCTATATTATTGATGGTTATCATTGTTTTGGTCATTTAATATTTAAATACAAGATATTATAGTACATTTTCATTAGGAATTTTATTCCTTATATAACACAATTCATTTCCATAATGAAACACTATTTTTTCACATCAATCAGTTTTAATTTTTCCATTTTAGAATTCCCCATGATCTATAACTTTTGTGTCATTCTTTACTCAATAATTTTTTTTTGTGTTCAGTATTCATACAAGCCACTATTCATCAACTTCCCATCATTCAACAAGAACATTAAAATATGTACTATATTTTTATTGGAATAGTGGATTGATATTAGGGAAATGAAAATGACTATATAGATATGTGAGACGGTTATAGTCACATTATATCCATGATAGTATAGTCGGGGTGGATTTTGTTAAAATAATATATATAGGTCTGATAAATCAAAAAAATAATGGAATGAAGGCTATAGTAGAAATAGTTCTGGGGGACCCATGGTTTTCCTAGATGGTTATGGGTGGCATGAAGATATGAATTTTGGTGACATAATATGGTGAAATATTTATAATCAGATGAATTTGTAGATTTTGGGTAAGAACATCACTCTATGTGGTGTAATTAAGTTGATCACATCCCACATATCATATATTTGTGGTACTATTGTGCCAAGATATTATAAATAAAACATGAAATGTGGTATGTAATTGCACACAATTTTATCAAAGATAGGTAGAAGAGTAAATTTATGGACACATAGTTATAATTTTAGTACACACAACATATAGTCTACAAAAAAATCATAAGAATCTATACTGACCCTTAGTTACTTCTTGAAGGATCCTATACTACCCTGAGAGGGGGTGAATTAGGGTGTTAAATATTTCTCTACTTTATTGGATATTATTCCCATATTTGTAAAAACTTGTTTAAACTTGAATGATTCATATGTGAAGTAATTAAAACACTCATATGCAGAAGTTCAGCACAACACTTTTTACTTCGTTCACCAATAAGGGATACATCCCAGGAACATATACCGATAGGTGGTCGATCGTACGAAATTCCACTATACTTCACTAGTTGTGGATTACAATGTTCTGGAATAGTCACTCTGTCAAATGCTCACTACCTAACTATTCAGGGATAGCTCACTGCTTTCCTCAGCTCACTTCTGTTGACTCCCCTAGGCTCACTACATTTGTTTAATTCCCACTCAGTTTATAGACGTGAATGCCTATTCAATAGATAATCGTGGAAGTCTTTGTCTCATGTACATCATGATACATTTCTTACATCAGATTTCTGAATTGATGCTCTTTTGTATTCAATCTTATACTTTAGTGAAATAACTGAATGCACTAAATCTTTTTCTTCTCTTCTTGGCTAGAATCACAAAATCCTATGTGATTGTTCAAGCAATGATGATCATCTTAGAATATCATCATCACAATTATATTGGCCTAAACAATTCAAAATCATCATGGCGGCGCGATGTGGGTGATATCCATCATCAGGATTTTGTGGAGTCGAAGGTTCGCATCATTTGGTTGAATCGGCTTCTCTATGGCGGCGTGATGTAGTCGATTTCTAGTCTGATGTGGTCTGACGGTGTAGTTGCGTGTCAGTTGTGTGCTTTGGTTAGATCAACGGTATCTTGGAGCGATGGTGGCGATGGGTTTATCTTGGTTCCTTGTATTGAATATTCTTCCCGCACACAGCTAGGGTGAACGAATTTTTCATGATGGATTTTGGATCTCTGTTTCTCGCCTATGTTTTTCAATTTTGGTTTCTCCTCCTGTGATGTTCATTTCTATGATTCATGATCTTTTTTGCGTGTTCTTTAGTTGGTTTTGTTTCATCTAATTTGGTTTGATGCAATTATTTGTTAAATGTTTGATGGTGAAGTAGGTGGGTTGGATTTGTTGGAGGTGATGTTTTGGGCAGTTTTGTGAAGGGGAGAGGTCTTTTATTCAGGTGATCTGTTAGGTTTGGGCTGATTGTGGTGAACTGAGACATGGAAGGAGCCCTTGGCATTTTTCGGAATGTTGTTATGTATTAGTTGGTTTGTTTTTTGTATGGTGTTTCTTATCCCAGAAATTCGACAAAGATTACTTCAGAAGAGGATTTATAGAAGGATGACATCATGGTGCATGAATATTCAGATTCAGATGATTGAGAGGGTATGGCAAAGACATCCCTACCAGGCCCATGCATTTCTGCACGGGACAACTTGCTGAGCGGTAATGCAAGGTGGAGGCGTGCCATATTGAGGTCGTTGATGGGGGGATTTTTTCTACGTAGTCTTGTCTTCGGATGATTTCTAACCTTTTTTTTTCAGATTTTGTTAATGTATCTAAGTCACGGAGTCTTGTGAGGTTTCCCCCCCCTTTCTCTTAAAATGGGATTTATCCAAAAACTTATTAAAAAATTAGGCCTTCGGGTCATTCAGTCAGTCAGTCAACACCAACACCTTTGTGTATCAGTATACTTCATTTTTTTAGTGCAGATCTGAGTTTAGTTTCACGTAGTGTTCTTCTTCTCTTCGAAAAGCACAACAAGGGTTTTAAACAATAGTCGTGTGTGTGGTACTACTTATCTTCATAAAACCGAATGGTTCGCGGTACTTCCTTCTTCATGAAGAAAATTTGAGAGTGCTAAGCACCTGTAAAAGGCCTACGGGACAACCAAATATTTCAAGCACACTTATTGGTGTCTTGTGCATAAAATTCAATCCTTTCACATAAAAACACATTTTGGCGCGAAAAAGCATTTTCGCGCAACTCTTATTTTTTCGACAGAACTTCCCTTTTTCGCACAACAGTTTCATTTCTATGTAGCACTTATTCTTCTCCCGCACCACTCTATACATCAATTTTTCTGCACGTCAGGGCTTGGTATTTTTCTATGTCTCGAGCCTTTTATATGATATGGGGTAGCCTCCTATTTATAGGCATTTTGACCCTACGTGTAAAACCCATTCCTAACCGTAAAACTGCCTCTCACTTCTTTATATTACACGCACCTTCCTTTATTTTCATGAAATTCCTTGATTTTTCACACACCACAAGATGCTTCTATTTTTCATCATTCTGAACCTAAAGCCTCTCTTTCACATAAAACATCAAACTACTATTTCGCTCGACTTCCAATTTCGCATATATCCTGGATTATTTCACACACCAACATCAAAATTATCACACATATTGGATTATTTAGTGCACTTCATGACTTTGTTGATTTTCAGATTTCTGATCCTAAAGCACCCCTTATGCACAAAATTGTAAACATTGTTCCATTTTGTGTGAAAACCCAATCTTTCACGCAGCCTCATTTTCCACGCACATTGCCAACTTTTTTGCGCACTCCATGCCTTTTAAAAATTTTGATGTTCTGATCCTAAAACATCTATTATGTGAAACTATTCAAACCCCCCTTTAATTTACCATGATACTATATCTACCAAAAACACATGTATTCATCTTCTGATTTTCAAACCCAAAAATTTGGAAAACATTGGAGAATGACATCCCTTCCAATAAAAATTGTATATGACTAGCGGCACCATTACTCCCACATTCCTTCATAAGGAATATATCAAATATTCTATTAACATACAATATTTGTGAAATAGAAATAAGAAAAGCATCATCTGATTTAGATACAATGTGAAATGCATGGCCATCCCCGAATTCCAAGCCCTTCCACACTCTCTCTTCTTCTTAAACTATCATTATCGACTTCATGAAAATCATATGATTCTATTATTCAAGTAATATCTTGCATGGTTGTCATGAAATCATGAATAATTTCATGGTCTTCTTAAAATCTTCATTCTTCTTCAATCATCCTCGGATAGATGATAATTCACCTTTCTTCATTGTTTTAAACAATGTGTCACCTCTGACACAAGTTCCTTGAACTTATGATCAGTTCAACAGTCTTCTGAATTTCCATTACTATATTTCATTTGGATTTATTCTTGATCTCCTTCATATTTATCATCATTGACATCTATTGACAACAAATACAACCTTATACCAAAAGTGGTCTGAAAAATATCCCCCTCTGTATTTAGTTTTCAATACATTAAAAATCTCCTAAAATAAATATGTCAATGCCAAAATGATTTTCTTATCTCTCATATTTACTTTTCCCTCATCTTTACTTTTTAAACATTCATTTCACTTTTTCTCCCCCTTATTGACAAGAACTAAAATGTTCATGGTAGAGAGGGTATCAGTTCACATTTAAGAAATGTGGCATCAATCATTTCACTCTATGTCTACTTGAGAAATGCTCGGTGTAGAAAACATGTGGATTTGATTTAGACAATAGAGTTGTATATTATCTACTAATCATGATACCTCATGATATGAGAACACATATAATTGTCTTAAATGGATTTCCACTTTCATTCTAGGATTAGGATAACAACTGTGATATGAGATTATCAATAGGAAACTCCTATACTAACTTGGAAAAATAGATTAAAATAATTTAAGTATAATGTGCTGGATAAGTGACCTTAGGGAACTTCCATTCTTCTTGTGTCACTAATTATCTATGTTACTCACCCTTTTTAAAATAATTTTTATTTTGAATAACCATGTTCGAGAGATGGCATACCATTTCCAATGACATGATCCTCAAACAATCTTCTGAGTAGTCAAATTTAATACCAACAGACATTGATACTTATTTATATAACAACTCTAGCAACTTCTTAATGGGACTCCCCCTCAAGGGAAAAAATCCTCTTCATCTTCATCAAGGGTTATCCTTCAATATTTAAATCATTGAGTTTCAAATGAATAATCTTCTAAGGATGGAAACTTCTTCATATTGGCTATCAAGAGTTGACAGCATTCATTACTTCTCATGTTCGTCCCATAATAGCATACTTCACCTTCAATTCCCTATATTATCAGCATAAGTATAATGCACAAATGATTTAGGCAACAATGAGGTTCCTCCATTCTTCATTAATATGAGCTTCATGGTTGATATTTTTTTCTCAACCAAATTCCTCCATTTAATCTAGTCTTCATGCTTGCACATCTGAATATATGTTTTGATCTTTATTGATTTGGCATGCCTATCTTCACATTATCTTCTTCATTGTATGGAGAATTTTTATTCTCAATATACATCATGAATGATACATAATTATTCCTTTTAAGGAATACTTTTGGCTCTGGTATTAATGTTAGAAAACCCTTTTCAAAGTTACCAAATTTCATACTTCTCTCAAACAGAACTTCTTTAACACATGTTTTCCTTTTGGTTTTTACTCTCTCATGGACATTATATTAATAATGTGAAAGTTTTTATTTTACTTCATCACCAGCCTTGCACTTTTCATATTCAAGTTTCCTTTCTCTTTTCAAATCATTTAGCCAGATTACCAACATGCCATTTGGAACTGTTGTAGCTGGTTTGGATTATCCACACGGGTGCATCTGACTGTAATCCCTCTTAGATTATCGTTTGGATGAATTGACCTTCAATTTCATAGATCTAAAATCCAAGGTCTTCTCAGCTTTCATACTTAAGATCTTCTTGGGGAAATTTGTGTTCACAATATTCTTCTGATTTCTTCCCAAGGTAGATGCTTTATATATAGCTGAGATTGGACGTATTCTTTTCTTATCCATGATAAATGCATGTTGATATTGGTGTGTACCTACCTTGTCACCACTACCATTGAATATGTCCCAGATGTTTCAAGTATTCTAAATCTGTTTGTGGTAAATAGATTTTTCTGGACCTAGGGATGTTTCTTATTCTTCTCTGGATTTCTCCCTATTTATGTAGGCTTCCTTTGTGCTTTTACATCATAAGGATTATACGAACAATTTAATGCACAGTGCCCAAATCTGTTGCACCACCAACATTGACCCACAAATGTTGACTTCAATTTATTCTATTTTTGGGCCTTCCTCTTGACCTTTTGTTCACTTTGTGAAGAACCAACTTACACATTATTCTTTCCTATTCAACCTAGATGAGGTGATAGGTAACTCATCACCTATACTCATACATACTTGTTTTGAATATCTATGTCATCCTACACGACTTGTGGGAACATATTTAAAAAACATGACTACAAGATGGTTTAAATGGTACCTTATTCCTCGCTATTTCTTGTGGTATATCATAAAAAAATGTCATGATCTTCATATCACATGTTGGAGTCCTTTCATCTTTAGGTTCCTCTAGTGAGAATTCTATTGAAACAGACACTGTTTAATGTGATAGATCATCAATATATGTCATGATCTTCTTGTCACATTTTGAAGGTCTTTCAACTTTAGGATCCTCCAATATACACTGAGTAAAAGTGGAAACCATTTCCTTCTTTTGTAAAGACACAATATGTGTCTTCTCAGAATTGGTAAACTGAGTTTCTAATTCAAGACATTTCATATTGAGGATGACTTTCTCATCTTCAATCATAATCATCTTCTCTTCATAGGAATTATTCATTTATTCAACATGAACTTCATGCAACTTGACTTTGGTTTCTAAAAAAGATTCATGTTCCTTGAATTTCATGGAATTTTCTTCCAAATATACACTCTTGAATTTAGAAATCTTCATCATCTCATCTTCAAGTTCATGAATCTTGTCTTCTATAGTCGTATTGATCCCTTCTTTCTTTTCAAAAACATTAATCTATCTAGAGAGATTTAAACTTATTGAAATTTTTCTCACTTAGCCCTTTTCCACATTATTAACTTCTCTTTCTAGTAGAGTGATCTCATCCTGCATGAATTGAAATATTCTAAAAATAGAAACAACTCTTTATTCAGGAATATCATGCAGATTGGTTCTTAATTTCTCTTGACCACTTTCAAATGAGATAGAAGTGTCTTCATATTCTTTGGTAGAAACCTGATCCACTGTAAAGACATGGAATTTGAAGGAATTTTTTTATTTCTTTGGGATTTTACAAGAACGCAGTTTCTGATGGCACCTGATTCCGAGGCCCGGTGTGCCCAAAATCATTTTCCGAAGTTTAGCTTGGGTACGTTCAGTGAGAGAATGAGTGGGGTTTCCTAAATTTTGAACCGGTGCTCGGAATAGAATTCTGAGGGCACCGATAGAATCGCAGTGCCGGTAATTTCTTAGGAACACCTTTTCAGGTGTTCCGTTTTCTCGGGTGGAGTTTTACTTAATTGGGTTAACTAAAGAATAAAATAAAATACTGTACAACAGATTTTATTTTTATTCAAGGAACTGTGATCCTAAGATAATTGGTTGTGTGGGACCCACAATATCCTACCACACTAGGTAGGATATTTGTGAGGTGGGGCCCACACGAGCCCCACCTTTCCAAATCCCTCAAACCCCCTCCTTTACTAAGGTAACGCACCTGCACCCCCCTTAAAAATTGGAAGTCATCCCTTGCATGTATCTAATTAATAAACGCCTCTTTTCATTTGGCGGTTTAAATGATTCTATTAATTCAATTAATTGATTGATTCATTTTTGAATTTCAAAATGCTTGGCTTGAGAAATAAAATAAGAAAAACTCTTATTTTGTTAGAGTTGTTGGGTTTTGAGCGGATTGGGAGAAAATGATCTAAGCCTTGAAGTTCTTCCTCTTCGTCGAATAACGCGAAGAATGCGAAGAACGCACCACCGCTGATGAAGAACGCCGACCTCCGACAACGGACGACGGTGAGAGATGCATTCCTCGGAGATCGATGACCCAACATGCATCCTCTTATTCCTTCTTCCCACGTCAAAGGAAGGGAGACACCTTTCCCCCTCGGATGATCTCCGTCAACATGTACGAAGCCTTTTTCGGCGTCATGAAATTCCGTGACGAGCCTTCGTTCGACGACTACGCTCGAGGTAGGTGTTTATTTTAATTGATTGTTCGTGATTATTCTATCACCATTCTTTATTTCTAATTGAGCCACCAGATATCGCAATAACGGGAGGATGTCAGACCACACGAACACGGCCGACCTTCCTCCCCCTTGTTTGTTTGATTTTGCTGCGGCACTTGTAAGGTGGCGCCGTCGCACCGCACCATTGATGTCAAACAAGTCGTGGTGCCGTCGTGCTATGCTGGAGAACCTGGAAGAGACCGAGGCTCGAGCAGGGCCACGGCGGAGGGGCACGGCGCCATCGCGCCACGCCGGATGGACCAAGGCCGAGGCGGTTAGATTCCGGTCGCCGGTACCGGAGCAGGAGGGCGGCACCGCGGGGTCCCGCGGCAGCAGCACGGCCAGCCAGCCGGGCCGGCTGGCTCCGAGAAGTGCCGGGGATCGTAACCCCCGGCTGGCCAGCAGGAGCGCCCCCCCTCATAGGGGACGCGGTTTCGAACTGGCGGGGGGCAGCGCGCCCCCCCGCACCCCCTACGCTCGGCTGTTACGACCGGTCCACCTAGCCGCCTATCCACACTGGCTAGGCTGAGTGTTCCCAGGCTGGGCTGGGCCACGCCCAAGAAGGTCGAACCCGGACCCAGGTCGGGTCGACCCAAGGGATATCGGCCTGGGTCGGACCAGGCACGAACCCCCTAATACCGTACCTCTTCGGTTGTTTGCCCATAACATGGGTTGCAGACCTCCGATTGACGCACCATCAACTATGATGTGATCCTTGATCGAGACGGTCGTTTCGGTATAATACACTCATTGTTTCGGGGATATTTGGGATTGACCGGGTTGGTTCGTACAAGAAACTAACCGGGCCCTCGGAGCGGAAATGATTATAACTTGAGCTCCGAATGTCAGATTGACGTGCCGTTGACTTTTTTGGATTCCTCTTAATCAGATGGAACTTTTGGCATACTTCGCCAGAGTTTTGGACGCAGTTGGATTGTGGTCGGGTTGGATTGAACCTGAAATCCAACCGGGCCCCTCGAACGGATAAGCTGATAACATACAAACAAGACGTCCGTTTGACGAACCGTCAGCGGTGTTGGTTATCACATTGAGAAACGGTCCCTATGAGTATACGCTATGAGATTTCTGGGTACAGTTGAGATACGGCCTGGTTGGTTCCCACACGAAACCAATTGTGCCCCTGGGACGAAAAGGATAATTACTCACAGACCGGGCGTCCGATTGATGCGCCGTCTGTTGCGTTGAAACCCCTATGACGAGGCAGTCCTTTGAGATACTTATTTGTGGAACTTTTTAATACTTTTAGTATTGAACTCTTGGCTCGTGTAGTGGACCCTCCCAGAATGAGCATGCTGTGTGCGGAAACCCTAGAGCTGGATGAGACTTGACGACTGATGATCAATCGACTCGGTGTGTTTTGGATAGCCCAGTGGGGAGAGCTTGGTTGTAGCGGTAGACCCACGGCAGAGGAGTGCTGGTTTGTAGCGGTAGACCCGTGGTACTCAACCGAAGGAGTACCTCTAGAGGCTATGAGGGGGAGCGCTTGGTTGTAGCGGTAGACCCACGGCAGAGGAGCGCTTGGTTGTAGTGGAAGACCCGCGATACTCAACAGAAGGAGTAGCTCTGAAGGCTATGAGGAGGAGCGCTTGGTTATAGCGGCAGACCCATGGTGGGAAGCGCTTTGTTTTAGTAGCAGGCCCATAGTACTCGACAGGTGGAGTAATACAAAAGTCCAGGGTTAGTGGGGCATGCTTGGTTGTAGCGGTCTGCCCACTGTACTCGATAGAGGAGGAGTTCTCCATGAGCTGTGGTTTCGATATCCTGAATAAAATCCGGGTTGAGCTGAGTCTATGACCTTTGTGTTTACCTCATGATTGAGATGATTCAATTGATAACTTTTGTATGTGTATGGGAATATAACTGGGTAATGGTTATCCTTTGATTTTATAATCTTTGTTTTTCCTCATGATTGAGATGGGTTACATGATAACTTGGGTATATGTATGGGGATATAGCTAAGTAGAGGTTTTCTGTTGAGATATTATTTGTGGTTATCCTTGTTGTATTTAGTGAGACCTTGAGGGTCTCGGGGTCCCTACTGAGTATCGTTATACTCACCCCTGCATGGGATATGCCTGCACCTTGTTCTGTTGGTTGCAGACGACAGGAAGCGCAGACAGAGGCCGAGTGTTTGAGGACTGGGCGGTACCCGGAGGTGGACCTCAAAAAGAGACAGAATCCGGTGGTGGACTTCATGACGAGACAACACTCAGAGGAGTTGATCGGGAGAGCATTGTAGATGCTATCTATAACTACCCTTCAGGTAGGATCCGTGGTGGACGATCTAGGTGCTTCGTTATTTGTACCTACCCTTCAAGTAGGATCCTTGGTGGACGATCCAGGAGCTACTTGTCACCTTCCGACTGTTTTATCTTTTTCCGTGTACTTTACAGTTGTTCTTGTATTTTCGGCCCCTTTACTTTCAGTACGGATTGTTTCAGTTTTACATAGTGTTTTAGTTCTTCTAGTGCTTTGTGGTGTTTTGTTTACTTTTATAAAGGCAATGACTTCCAAGATATTGGGATTTACACCTTTGGATCTAGACGCTAGCCCCTGGCCTATGGAACGTGGGCTTGGGGTAGTCAGGGAACGGGCCCCGAGGACGGGTCGTGAGAAATTTGTATTAGAGGAGTTTGGTTCTACCGCAGAACTCAGGACTCTAATCTATTTCTATGTGAAGCAGTAGTGTTAAGAGTATTGAGTGTGGTTATTAGTCCAGGGTATCCAGTGTTGGTGCGGTGGCCAATGTATCTGTACACCAGGACCCTGACTTCTGATTTCTGACTCAGTACATGAAAACATTGATTACATGTGTGTTTCAAAAGATTGGTTTGTGATTACTTTGTGTCAACTCACCAGGTATACTGTTTTGACCATGGCGCACCTGTTTCTTTTCAGGATGGCCCCACGACGACATCCAGCTAGGGTTCTGAGCTTTGAGTGAGACGACTACCCACTGAGCGACGAGGCCTCGGTGCAGGGTCCTTTTTTGGAGGAGGCACAGGCGGTGCCACTACCCGCCGAGCCTTCGTTGCTACCAGCCCCATCCACTGAGAGTGCACATCACCTTGGTGCACTGCATGAGTTTTAGCGTCAGCGACCTCCCAGGTTCTGTGGGGAGATGGACCCTCAGGAAGATGAGGATTGGCTAGAGGTAGCTCTGTGAGTTTTCAGGTTAGTGGGGACACCAGCTGACCTCATGGTGATCCTCGCAGCGAGCCTACTGCACGCGGCAGCAAGCAGATGGTGGAGCTTGATGCTCTAGGTGCACGACGAGGTATCTCTCCTATGGATGGACTTTGAGAGAATCTTCCGCTCGGAGTTCATCCCAGGCACCCTCCATGCGGTGTGCATCCAGGAGCAACTACAGCTGTGGCAGGGAATCATGACCATGGCCCAGTACTCAGCAAGGTTTACTAATCTCTCACACTATTCCACGGACATGGTACGAGACCCATTCATCATGGCCCGAACCTTCGAGCAGGGGCTCTGGCAAGAGATCAGATCATATTTTGTTTCTCACAGCATCCCGACGTAGAAAAGGGTATTGGAGTGAGCCCTCCTAGTGGAGAATTTCCTTGCTAAGAAGTCTCCAACAGCAGGACCCACCACTAGCCGGCATGCGGTAGAGTCTTCTTCAGCGGGCTGTAGACAGATGACGCAGAGGTCCAAAAGGACTAGACCTACAGGTGGTCGACCGCATGACACATGATCGTGTATGTGAGGCACCTGGGGTGGAGTGCGACTTACCATGAGCAGACAGTGTTACAGCAGCTGCGGGATTGGTCACATGGCTCGTGACTGTCTGACCCTCCATACAGATGATCAGCAGATAAACAAAGGAACACCTAGGTAGAGGCAGAGGTTCGATTGAGGCAGACCGCAAGGAGAAGGAGACCATGGCCGGGGATCTAGCCGTACAGCAGGAGGTGGACGACACTTCGAGGTGTTTCCACCACCACCACCAGGAGGTCCACCCCGACCACAGGGAATGGGTTGATAGGGGAGATCTCAACTTTAAGCAGCTGAGGCCTACAATCAAGGAGCATCGGGAGCAGATGGATAGGAGTGGGACTAGCTCCAAATATGGAGACTTTTTTTCATGTTGCTTATGGATTTGTGGATGTTTGATTGTAGATTCTTTGTGTCTTTGTACTTTGAGATACATTAATAAAATACACCTTTCTTTGAGGCATTTACTTTCCTGCCCTCTTTTTTTTCTCACTATGAGTTTCCGGTTTAAAAACTGTTGACTTGACCCTCACTTCTGAAGTGCCTACTGGAGGAGACCCAGTGACCACACAATGATGCCGACAGTGTGACTCAACCCTTGGTGGTGAGAGTAACGGTTGGATCTCTTGGTAGTAGCGTCGAGGCCTTACGACGTCATCCTTGGTATGGATTTTTATCATCCTTGTTGGTATTGATAGTATTAGGAAAAGAAGGTGTTTCATCCTGGGAATGAGTCCTGATTTCTCTTTGGGAAAAGAAGGAATCATAGAAGCTCTTGTGGGACCGTAGATGGTCCAGTCCACATCAGAGATGGTTTATGTCATCTAGGAGAGGATGAGGACAGCTCATAGCCGACAGAAGTCTTATACATCCAGGAGGCGGAGGCCACTAGAGCTTGAGGATGACGAACACATTTTCCTACGGGTCTCACTTCGATGGGAGTTACAGAGCATGGGCCAGGGCGGCAAGTTTTCTCCACACTTCATTGGACCCTTCTAGGTCCTCAACAGGGTAGGCGAGGTGGGTTTCCTCTTGAACCATCCACCTCAGTTGCACCGGGTGCACGATGTACTCCACGTATCTCATCTTAGGATATACGAGCACGACCCAACGCATGTCATCGACCATAGGGGTGATTGGACTTTGGCGATGGGGTGACTTTCACGGAGGTTTCAGTGGGGAACAATGAACGTCAGGAGCAGATATTTCGAGGATAGTCGATTCCTCGGGTGCGCTTTCACTGGCAGTATGGGAACCTTCAGGTGAGCACATGGGAGCGGAAGGCTCAGATGCATGCTCGATATCGCTTTTATATCCTTAGTTTGTGTTAAAGCTTTATGGAGACATAAAGCCCTGAGGTGGGAGTGATGTAAAGACCTAGAGTTTCAAGGGAATTTTTTTTTAATTTTTTTGGGATTTCACAAGATTGTAGTTTCTGATGGCACTTGATTCTGAGGCCCGGTGTTCCCAGAATCGTTTTCCGAAGTTTTGCTTGGGTACGTTTAGTGAACGAACAAGCGGGTTTTCCTAACTTTTGAACGGGTGATCGGAATCGAATTCCGAGGGCACCGATAGAATCGCAGCGCCAATAATTTCTGAGGAACACCTTTTCCGGAGTTGCGTTTGCTCGGGTGGAGTTTTACTTAATTGGGATAACTAAAGAATAAAATAAAATATTGTATAACATATTTTATTTTTATTCAAGGATGTTTTATCCTATGCTAAGTGGTTTTGTGGGACCCACAATATCCTACCCCACTAGGTAGGATATTTGTGAGGTGGGGCCCACATGAGCCCCACCTTTTCAAGTACCTCAAACCCCCTCCTTTATTAAGGTAACGCACCGGCACCCCCCCCCCCCTTAAAAATTGAAAGTAAACCCTTGCGTTTATCTAATTAATAAATGCCTCTTTTAATTTGGTGGTTTAAAAATTTCAATTAATTCAATTAATTGATTGATTCGTTTTTGAATTTCAAGACACTTGGCCTGAGAAATAAAATAAGACAATCTATTATTTTGTTAGAGTTGTTGGGTTGTGAGAGGATTGGAAGAAAAAGCTCTATGCCTTGAAGTTCTTCCTCTTTGTCAAAGAATGCGAAGAACGCACCGCCGCGGACGAAGAACGCCGACCTCCGACAACAGACGATGGTGAGAGACGATTTCCTCAGAGATCGATGACCCGACGTGCATCCTTTCGTTCCTTCTTCCCATGTCAAAGGAAGGGAGACACCGTTCCTCCTCGGATGATCTCCAGCAACGTGTATGGAGCCTTCTTTCATGTCATACAATTCTGCGACGAGCCTTCATTCGACGACTACACTGGAGGTAGGGGTTTATTATAATTTTTTGTTCGTGATTCTTCCGTCACCATTCTTCATTTCAAATTGAGCCGCCTGATATCGCAATAATAGGAGGAGGTTGGACCGCACGAACATGGCCGACCCTCCTCACCCTTGTTTTATTGATTTTTCTGTGACACGTGTAAGGCGGCACGGTGTCGTTGCACCGAGCAGAAGCTATGAGTTTGGGTGAAGAAGCGCGGTGCCATCGCGCCGCACCATTGAAGTCGAACAAGTCGCGGCACCGTCGCGCCGCGCCGGATAACATGGAAGAGACCGTGGCTGGATCAGGGCCGTGGTGGAGGGGTGGGGTTCCATTGTGCTGCGCCGGATGGACCAAGACCATGGCGGAGCAGGGCGCGGCGGCCGGTTTCCGGCAACCGGCTCCGGAGCAGGAGGGCGGGACCGCGGGGTCCCGCGGCCGTAGCAAGGCCGGCCCGCCGACAGGCCGGCTTCCGAGAAGTGTCGGGGGTCGTAACCCCTGGCTGGCTAGTAGGAGCGGCCCCCCTCATGAGGGCCACAATTTCGAAATAGCGGGGGGCAGCGCCCCCCCCCCCCCCCCCCACACTCTACGCTCAGCCATTATGGTCGAGCCACCTGGCCGCCTGGCCACACGCGCCAGGCCGAGGGCGCCCAGGCCGGGCCGCAAGGCCGGGCCACCCCCGGTCGAGCAGAGCTACACCCATGCCGGGCCGGGCCGGACCCGGACCCGGGTCGGGTCGCCCACGTTCGAGCCGACCCAAGGGATATCGGGCCGGGTCGGACCGGGCCCGAACCCCCTAATACCGGGCCTCTTAGGTCTTTTTCCCATAACATGGGTTGCAGACCTCCGATCGACGCACCGTTAGATGCGATGAGATCCTTGTATAAAGGTGGTCGTTTTGTTATAATACACCCAAGGATTATGAGAACTTTGGGTTCAGCTAGGTTGGTTCGTACACGAAACCAACCGGGCCGTCGGATCGGAAACACTTATAACATGAGCTCCGAACGTCCGATTGACGTGCCATCGACATTGTTGGATTCCTCATGATGAGACGGAACTTTTGGAATACTTCAACTGAGTTTTGGACGTAGTAGGATAGTGGCCGGGTTGGGTTGAACCCGAAATCCAATCGGGCCCTTGGAACAGATAAGCTGATAATATACAGACCGGACGTCCGTTTGACGAACCATCAGCGACATTGGTGATCACGTTGAGAAATGGTCCCTATGAGTATATCCTTTGAGAATTCATGGTACAGATTAGATACGGTCGGGTTGCTTCTCACACGAAACCAATCGGGCCCCTGGGATGAAATGGATAATAACTCACAGATCGGGCGTCCAATTGACGCGCCGTCTATTGCGTTGAGACCCCTATGAAGATGTGGTCCTTTGAGATATTTCTTCATGGAGAATTGTGATACTTGGAGTATCGACCTCTTGGATCGTGGAGTCGACCCTCCTAGAACAAGCATGCTGTGTGCGGAAACCTTAGAGCTGGATGAGACTCGACGACTGCTGATCGATCGACTCGGTGTGATTCAGATTGCCCAGTGGGGAGCGCTTGGTTGTAGCGGTAGAACCACGATGGAGGAGTGATTGGTAATAGTGGCAGACCCACGGTACTCAACAAAAGGAGTACCTCTGGAGGCTATGAGGGGGAGCGGTCGGTTGTAGCGGCAGACCCACGGTGGATGAGCGCTTGGTTGTAGCGGCAGACCCGCCGCACTCAACAGAAGGAGTACCTCTGGAGGCTATGAGGGGGAGCACTTGGTTGTAGCAGCAGACCCATGTTGGGAAGCGCTTTGTTGTAGCAGCAGGCCCACAGTACTCGACAGGTGGAGTAATACAACAGTCCAAGGTTAGTGGGGAGCGCTTGGTTGTAGCGGCAGGCCCACTGTAATCGACAGAGGAGGAGTTCTAGAGCACCCGTGGTTTCGACATCATGAATAATATCTTGGTTGATCTGAGTCTATGAGCTTTGTGTTTTCCTCATGATTGAGATGGGTTACTTGATAACTTAGGTATATGTATGGGCATATACCTGGGTAGTGGTTATCCGTTGATTTCAGAATATTTGTGTTTCCTCATGATTGAGATGGGCTACTTGATAACCTTGGTATATGTATGGTCATATAACTAAGTATAGGTTATCTGTTGAGATCTTCTTTGTGGTTATCCTTGTTTGATTTAGTGAGAACTTGAGGGTCTCGGGGTCCCTACTTAGTATCGTTATACTGACCCCGGCACGGGCTATGCCCGCACCTCATTGTGCTGGTTGCAGATGACAGGCAGCGCATACAGAGGCCAAGTGTTCGAGGACTGGGTAGTACCTGGAGGTGGACCTCACGACGAGACAGAATCCGGTAGTGGACTTTACGACGAGACGACACTCAGAGGAGGTTGACGGGCGGGAGCGTTGTGGTGGCTATCTGTACCTACCCTTCAGGTAGATCCGTGGTGGACGATCCAGGAGCTGCACTATCTGTACCTACCCATCAGGTAGGATCCGTGGTGGACGATCCAGGAGCTTCTTGTCACCTTCCGGCTGTTTTATCTTTTTCCTTATACTTTATAGTTGGGCTTGTATTTCCGGCCCCTTTACATTCAGCACAACTTGTTTCAATTTTACTTAGTGTTTTACTTCCTCTTATACTCTGTGGTGTTTTTTATTCTTTTATAAAGCCAATGCTTTCCCAGTTATCAGGATTTACGCCTTGGGTGCTAGTCGCCAGCCCATGGCATATGGAAGGCGGGCTTGGGGTAGTCACAGAATGGGCCCCGAGGACGGGTCGTTACATCCACCAACTCTTTACATTCCATGCATGATATTTCTTCATTATTTGAAGGGTATGGAGAACCAGACACTGAATCTTCTTTGTACATGTGGTACTTCTTCAAATGTCTCTTCTCATTCTTTTTTCTACTTGTTATGGTCTTGTTGTATGTAGACTTATGCTTAAAGATGACTGAATCTCAATCAAGACTATGCATCATTTTCGTCATTAGGAACGAAACTCAAATCCTATTCTGAATAGAATTACTAATGAGTATCCAAAATATGTAAACCTCCCTATGATACCAATTGAAGGACCCTAGACTACCCTGATGGGGGGTGAATCAGGGATTCCTCTTTTTCTTACATTATTGGATCTTTTTCCCATGTTGGAAGGAACTTGTTTAAACCTGTATGATACATATGTGTAGTAATTAAAACACTCACATGAAAAAGGTTATGCAAAAAACATTTTTACATGGTTTACAACAAAGGGATACGTCCAAATATAATACGCCAAAAGGTTTTCATTCGTACCTAATTCGATTATTCTTCACTAGTTGTGGATTACAAAGGTTCATGCACAGTCACTCTGTCAATAGATTACAGACTAACTGTTCAGGGATAGCTTACTGCTTCCCATAGGCCAGTCCCATTGACTCCCCTTGGCTCACTACCTTGGATGAAGTCCCACTCAGTTTATAGATGTGAAGTTCTCTTGAATAGATAAGCATGGAAGTCTTTGTCTCTTGTCCAGCATTAGACATTTCTTGCATAAGAGTCCTGGATTGATGCTATTTTTTATTCAATATTCACCTTTAGTGAAATAACTAAATGCACTAAATATCCTTCTTCTCTTCTTGTCCAGAATCACAAAAACTTATGTGATTGTTCAAGAAATGAAGATCATCCCAGCAAAGCATCATCACAATTTTACTATCCTAAATAATTCATAATCATCAGTTGGTCTCACATTATTATTCTTCTTCCTCTTTTCCTTTAATTCCCAAAAGCAACACGTAAGTTTATCAGTATACTTATTTCTTTCTGTTCATATTTGAGTTTAGTTGCACGTATTTTTCTTCTTCTCTTTGCAAAGCATATCAAGGATTTTAAACACTAGTTTTGTGTGTGTGGTACTACTTCTCTTCGTAAAACCGAATGGTTCATGGTACTTCTTTGTGAAGCCACATCGAGAGTTCTAAGAGCCAATCAAAGGCCTGCAGGACCCCTAAATATTTTGCACACCCATCTTGGTTTCTTTCTCAAAAAAATTAAACCTTGCACATAAAAAATATTTTTGGAACGAAAAATACTTTCCACGCAACACTTCTTTTTTACGAAGAAATTCACTTATTCAAGAAACAGTTTCTTTTCCACGTAGAACTTCTACTTTTCGTGCACCACTCTATACATCAATTTTTCCATGCGTCAGGGCTCTGGATTTGTCTAAGTGTCGATCCATTTTAAATGAGAGGGGTAACCTCCTATTTATAGGCATTTTTGACCATGTGCGTAAAACCCCTTCCTAAGTGTAAAACTGTCTCCCAGTTCTTTATATTACATGCACCTTCCTTTATTTTTACGCAACTCCTTGATTTTTTATGCACCATATCACTGTTTCATTTTTCATCATTTTGAATCCGACGCCTCTTTTGTGTGTAAAACATCAAACCTCTATTTCACCTGACTTCAAATTTCACGCACATCCTGGATTATTTCACACACTGACTTCCAATTTCGCCCACATCCTAGATTATTTTGTCCACCTTATGAATTTTTTGGTTTTCATATTTCTGATCCCAAGGTACCCCTTGTGCACAAAATTGTAAATAGTGTTCCATTTTGTGTGCAAAACCAATCTTTTAGGCTGCCTCCTTTTCTGCCCACTTTTCCCACTTTTTCGCACACTCCATGCCTTTTCCGGATTTTGATGTTATAAACCTAAAACATCAGTTATGAGAAACTATTCAAACACCCTTGAATTTATCATGAAACTCTATCTACCAAAAACAAATGTCTCTATCTTCCTATTTTCAGGCGCAAAAATTTGGCAAACACTGAAGAACAACTCTCCTTCCAATCAAAACTGTATATGACTAGAAGCACCATTACTCCCCCTTTCCTTAATAAGGTATGTATCATAAGTTCTATTGTCTTATGTAATTTTTGAAATAAAAAAAATCAAATCATCGTCTAATTTAGATACAATTTGAAATTCATGGCCATCTTAGAATGCCAAGCCCTTCCACACTAGCTTCTTCTTCATCCATCATTATCAACTTTATGAAAATAATATGATTATATTCTTTAATTAATCTATTTCATGGTTCTCATGAAATCATGAAGAATTTCAAGGCCTTCTTAAAATCCCCCTTCTTATTCAATAATCCTCATATGGATGATACCTCATCATAATTCATTATTGTAAACATTGTGTCACCTTTGACACAAGTTCTTTTAACTTACGATCAGTTCAACAATCGTCTGAATTTTTATTCCTCCATTTCATTGGAGTTATTCTTGATCTCCTTCATATTGATCTTCATTGACAATTATTGACAAGAAATACAACCTTATTCAAAAAGTGGTCCCAACACTTCATTGCATTATAAACCATGTGTAGATCAAGGCATGTTATGTAGTCAAGTACTACATAACTCAAGAAGTTGGAGGTACATGCTAAGTGAGGTGTATAGGTCCACACATGTTATACCATAGTATAAACATAGTTTACATTGATTAATCAAACCATAGGAAAAAAGTACATGAGGAGAAAAATATGGTGGGTGAAAATTCCATTTCTATTTTAGTACATATCATCTAATTTTTTCAAGCATTGGAGAATTACAAGTGTCATATCACATTAAATAGATTTAGTGAATGATTGGACCACCCAGAGTGTATTTATATATAGGATATAATTGTACACTTATCTTTATCATTAGATTTGATACATGGTTTAATAGGGTAGAATCATCTAATATAATCAAAAAATTATACTGTCCAAGTACCTCATGTTGCTGAGATTATGTCAATGGTATAGTCCCCCATATCATGAATATAGTCAATACCCCCACACATACTTGGGGAATCAAACCACTATATGTTATGACAATACCCCCCATCTAAGTTATCCAATTTTTAATGTGTTATCTACATGGATTAGTTAACACACCCACCCAATCTACAAACATATAGAGGGTGTATATCTGCTACATGTGTCAATTACCACCCCCTAGAGTGATACTCATCCTCGGAAAGGAATGTTTCATCCACTGCTATTCTAGACACGTGAAAAGTGATTTCTCAGATATATAAAATTATTATAATAGGTTTGATTACTCAATTGGATGAAATATATACTTAATCTAGGATTATGTTTTTATATAGAATTCAATGATATTGACATGGTATATAAGGATAGTATGGTGTGGTACATCATTCATCGATGTATGTACTTTAAAAGAGGTGTACATACCATTGTATATTCATGTAGGTATGTATATATGTATTTGATGATATCATATGTTTCATGTATTGAGACTCTATGGGAACTCCATTTATTCCATTGTGATGTAACATAAAGATAGTAATTTTACTTTATACTCTATATATATTTTAGTATAATGATATTTCTTAGTGTATCGTGAGGTTTAACCCTTGAGGATTGGATAAAAGTTTAATGTGAATTATTCTCATACATGATACTTCTTTTTATAGTGAATGTTTGGATGTTTTCTTACATACGATATTGATAACCAATCATTCCAAGAATCTTGAGCAGACTTGTTTCCATGACATTCTTCTATGTTTTCTTAGCTTCCTACTGATAATCTTTACACTCAACCATACATGGATCAACTACCCATATGTGTTTTTTCAATGATGAGGAAACATAATTCAAAGATTGAATAGGTGAATTTGGATTTTTCATGGCTTATTTAGTGTTCATTCATTGAAATTAACTATTATTCATGGTGGATCATGATGTGATATGGTGATTTATGATTGTAGACGTGACTACTATGGATAGAGGGAATTATGAGAGTACACTATGAGATAAGGAGTATTCATATTACTTGGGACTATTAAATTAAATTATTATTGGATATAGTATCCCATGGGTATTATAAAATTTGGTGTTGTCCTTAAATTATATTTCACATGTATATATTTCAAAAAATATCTATCATTATAAATACATTGTTTGTGATTTTTTTTTATTTTATGCATTTCATATAATTTGTGCCTCGATAAAAATATATTTTATATCCCCCCATAATGTGGGATATTAAAAATCATTTAAAGTCACCTACCACTATTCTGTAAGTGGTGGGGTCTGTGTGGAACACACATTTTACAATTACATCATATTCACCCCATGTGGGTTGGTTCGTAATAGAAAAATATGTAAAAATTCAATTTAGTAAAGTCAAAAATATAGACGACAAATGAAAAAATTTATTCATTTTCATAACTAGTTATATAGGATTTTTCATTCATTTATTGGCAATAATTCTATATTCTAAGGCCTTCATTTATGAAAAGGTTCATAATGTGTGTTGATCGAGGGAGGAATCTAACTAAATAAACATGATGGGCCTAATAAATGATTACTGTTTTTTATATTTCTAATTACTCAAATTTATTCTCTTTTCCTTCAATATATTGATACCATTCAAATAATTTTCTCTTCTATCAACATTATAATTATACTCATTGTTTCTGATATTTCATCGCATATAGTTCCAATATGATTTGAGGGTTATTAAGTTATTATGTGCCTTATACTATTATGTATTTATAGTTTGATGTGTACATACCTTTATGAACCTTGTAATATTTTGTGTATCATTTTATAATAAAATTATTTACATACAAAAATCATAAACCAATACTATATGTAAATGGATCATTATATGAAAAACATATACATCTATATAAATACAATATTAAAAAAATTGGTGAAATATACCTCTGAATCATATCACTTGGTTTTATAAATATTATGATATATAATTTGAACCTATAATGTAAAAAAATGAGTTACCTTCATGAAAAAAACATGTTTTTTGATTCACTTAAAATTACAAAAATGTAATTTTACAACAATATATGACGATTGGTAGTGATATTTTACCTCTATCATTAATATAATAATGACCTTTATAAATCAAATATCATTATGCTGATATTTTTTTTTATCATTTGATTCATTAATTTATTTCATAGAAGTTAAATAATCCATAAATATGGTCTTCCAATGAGACAATATATTTGAAAAAAATAATATTTTGAATATATCAAATAAAAACTTGCTATTAAAATTTATTAAATTTCCTTTAAAAAATAATTATGGTTCATATATATGATTTTCATAATTTTACTTGGATATATAAATTATAGATGTCAAAATAAATAATAAGTCACATCATATAATTCATTAAACAAAACTATATTAGACATATAAATTTTTTAAAGACTCAATTATTGGTGGTTGGGTGACTCCTACACTTGATGATGAGAAATATAAATTATTATCTAGTAATCTTAAAAAATTATTCTCTATCATGATAGTATGGGAGGGAATAAATCATATAGTAAGAAATTAAAATAATGGTAATTGGAGGAATTATATTAAGTCAATAAGAAGTATTTTTACATCTACAAATAAGTATTTTATATTTCCTTAATGAAATGAACATTGTTATGTTAAAATTATTTCTCTCGAAAAGAAAAACAATTATAATGAAAATAGCGATCACTTATTACTCGTAGAAATTAACACTACTTATTTCCTCAATGTTTGTTTGGGTACAGTGTACATTGATGGGTTCCTTGATTTTAGATGTTATTTTGAAAATGGATTGAATAGATAATTCTTTATTAATGCGAGTGAGGATGAGTCTTTTGATGTATATTTTCAGAAGAATAATAATTTTCACATCATGTGAATATGGTTTGAGCTTTTAAACTTCATTATGGAAGAGTGAAAAGTCATAATGAGTTATCATGGGCAATGATGTTAAATTAAAAAATTAAATTCCCTTTGATTTCTTGATTAAAAGGTTCATATATTTAAATTTTATAATTATAGTATTAAATTATTAGTGGATTGTTCACTCTAATTAACGATATGATAATTAATGAGATATATTTCTTAAATAGTTTAAAATAGTTGAGGAAATTAATGTATAACCATAATGTAGTGTCTGGAACACTATTCTCTTGTACTAGTATCATAGTTATTAATGTTCTATATATTTTAATGAATTTGAAAATTAGGGGATGTTAACTAAAATAATATATAATTACCTCTACTTTTTTGATAGTTTGTTTGAAAAATCAGTGAATTTATGTTTCAAAAGGATCCAATACAAATCTTGAAACCCACTTTAATATGTTTATGCATGTATTTTGGGTCTTATTAAGACATTCATCCATACTGAAGGATATTATATTATGAACATTATTGATAATTTATCATTTAATGTTCATATTTATTTACATATTCATTTGTCTGCTACCATTAAAGTATTCAAGAAATGAGAATCTAGTGTAAACAATACGGTATAATGGAAATTGAAAACACATTGTACTAAGTATCATTTGGAATAATTTTTTACCATTTTTTTAATTTTATAAATATGAAGGTGTGATTAAATACTAAAAAATTTTGCAGACTCCAAAACTGAATTGTTTAGTGTAGTGTATGAAAATGACATTCATATTGATGATGATAAGTATTATATAACACTTTAGTTTTCATCTGTAGTCCATGGATGAAAATTCTACTACTATAGTGTTTAAAATTAATTATTTCCCCTGTAGTGATCCTACGTTTTGAACATATAAGAAATAATATATGTAGGAAGTAATTTTATGGAAACCATGGAGTCTTTGATTGTATTTGTTAAAATAATATTAGATATGATTATCTAGAACCTATGGTGTTAAACCATTTTGTAGTGGGATATCATGAGAAAGTTAAATTTTATCACATGTTTATTAATATTTAGCTCTATAATTAATCGATTTTTTATTTATGGGGTCCAAAACAAGGGAGGGGAGAGATATGGAGGGGGGATAGGGGAGAAGGAGCTCAAGGGGGTTTGAAAAAGTAAAGGCCAAGGGAATACCCTAGAGCCACCTCCTTGCTGCTCAAGGGGAGGGAACTGATAATACTTATTACATATATATCAAATCATTATATGAGAATACTCATTACATATTATAATAAATTTCACAATTGAACCAATTTTATTAGTCTCCTTGGTTATAATATACATAAATATTTAATTCAAAAATATGATTTCTTTAATCCCACATATATATCTCACACTTGATATCTATATATACATATCATGCACAATACTGTTATATAAAATGTTAAATGAAAACATTTGTTAGGAGAAAAAACTATCACTTAGGATAAACATAAGAATTAATTGTCAAACAACATAACAAAGAATAATATGGGAATAGGGGTATGAGATAAAAATAATAGTTCACGAATAATTATAAGTGAATTGTGACCAATAAAATGATGATAAAAAATCTTGAGTCCTTTCATATTAATTTTTTAATAATGTTTGCAATGATTCGTAGTAGTGTGGATATATAAGTAGATAATCATGATCCATAGGAACATAACATTGGTTTGTTTAATAACCGATATATGTTGAATAAAATTTTGACACATGTATAAATAAAAAAAATAATATTCTTGATCATTTATCAATGATAATATAATTATCTCATTTTTTATAGAGTCTCATAGTGTATTGCGTTCAATCCAAATTAACTAATAACATTTTCGAATTAGGAATATTTCTGGTCTCATTAATTTCATCTCACGAGACAAAAATAATTAAGTAATTAATTTATAGAATATATTATTCTATTACCACATACCATATAATTAAAACAAAATATCTTCGTTCCACATGAACATTAAAACATAAATAATTATATCAAATCCAAATTCACTCATGAGAAAGGAACACTTTTCTTTCAAACATCACATAAATATGATAATAATTCAAATAGTGAATGATGTTGTTGGGTTTTAATAGATAATATCCCATGAAATTCATAATAAACATTATAGTTTATTTATATAGATTAAAAAAATATAACAAAATGTTATAATTATTTTTAACAACAGTAATAGAAATATCATTTTAATTTTTGAAAAATATTAAATTAATTTAGGTAGATAATTTAATAATGAATGGTATTATAAAATAATTAGATAAAAAGAAAAATTGTAAATAAATAATTTCACATAATACTAATGAATATTAATATCAAATAAATTTTTGAGTATGATGTATAATTATATTTATTTCGAATTATTGTGAAGATTTTTAGTGTGATTAGAAAATGACTGGTGGGAAAAAATTATAAATATTTTCCATTCATTCCCTTAAAACCAATGTGAAGGAAAATTTAAAATGATTGTAAATTTCATATAATTGTTTAGGGATATATTTATTAAAAAAAAGATGTAATATGAGTATAGAGGATAATGATCTTTGACAAAGAAAAGAACATAAGGTCAGTTTCACTTACGAGCATCATTTCAGTTGAATTATCAACCAAAAGATTATAAAAAGTAATGAATATATTTAAAACATTTAAATAAACCAAAAAAATAAAATAGGTGGGTTTGGATACGAATGAAAAATAATTTTCAACAAAAACCAAATTAGATGTAAGAAATATAGATATTCAACGAGTAATCGAATAGAAACCCTTATGAAATTGGTATCATTTGAATCAAAATCCTAGGGATTATGGAACATGAAATAAAAATAAAAATACAAAAAATAAAAATTTAATTATGAAAAAATATTTTATAGTTGCAATATGTATATAATATAAATGAAAATAAATTCATAAATGGAAACATGTCTCAAAAAAGGAATTTGAGATGAAAAACCATTACTCAAACATCATCATTGTCATCTAATTTATAACAACCTAAATAATTTATTTATATTTAATATTCATTTTTTATAAAAACTATATTTTTATATTATATAATAAATTCCATTCAATTATAGTTCTATATTCTAAAAAATATATTTTTTCATTTTGAAAAATAATAATTATAATTAAATTATTCTGTTTTTTGCACATGATTTTATTTTAAGATAACGGTCCTTTCTCCATGATCAAAGGATCACAAAATAAAAAATATTCATGAAGATTTAGTATATTTTTTATATTGTTAGTTCGTATTAGGGTAATTTCAATGAAATTATTGTGATTGTTCACATATAATGCTTATAAATATCCATTATTGGGAATTACAATCCAACTTAAAATTGTTTTATTAATTAATATATGTGTATATATCAGTTACCACTATATAATTTAGGGGAAAGGTAAATTATTAATAAATACTAAAACAATTATTTATTTTTTCTTATTCATTCTTGCTGTAAACTCTATAAAAATGTTCATGTTGTCAGAAAACCCATGAAAATTTGAACACATTCTAAGAATTCAATGAGTAAGAATGAGTTATTATAAATTAATAATAACATTTTAATTAAATAATAATGGGCCTAAAAATTTTATTAATGTGATAAATCATATTTTAGAATATCTAGATAAGAAAGATATAATATAATGATTAATTAGGGGATAACACTTACATTGATGACATGTGTCTCATTTTAGAGAACCTCCGAAAAATGAGGTAGTTGGAACCACTTCATCTAACCAAGGGATAAAAAATTTAGGAGTGTCTTGTTACTTAAAAAATATGTGTAGGGACTCAATAGAAAACTAATGGAAAATGAATTTTGTGGAGGGTAATAGAGAGGATCATTTATCAGTGAGAAAGTGTGGTATTTTTAGAAATTAAATCACTTTAATATAAAATTAATGTGTTTTTCATTTAATGTGGATCCGAAGTTGAAAAATACCATACATACTATATTTTTAGATATATAATTCCATTATATGAACATTTAGAGAAATTTTTGTTTGATATTTCATGTATTTACCCATTAATTAATCTTTTTTACCATTTTTTTATTCAACCGGTTTCTATCTATTACCTTGGAAACATGTCTTTAACTAAAATGGAAATTGATCATGCTAAATATTTTACATAGGATAATGATAAATTAAAAAAATTAGTATAATTTCTTAAATAAATAATTATTTCTTTTAAAAATAATAAATTTATAATGCGTAATATTATATATATGTATATATATATATTATGCCCAAAAATTATTTATTCATATTATATAGAAATTCATGTCATTAGGTGAATGAAAATTTAATTAATTTAAAAAATAATATTCTTAATTAAAATAATTATTCATTAATAATATTTAAAATTTTTTATTACAAGACCATCAAAACTATTGAAAATATATTTTTTAAAATTAATCTTATTTATTTGATTTTAATAACATTCCATTATTCATCTTATAAAATTAACCTTTATCAATGCATCAGTAATATAACCATTTATTTATGTTTGTAAACACGTAAAATAAATATTTAAATATAATTTATAATTTTTTTGTAATGAAATAATTTAATTACATATTCCATTTTTATTTCATTTCATTAATATTTATTACATATGAATAACATAGATTTAAATTTAATAGGAATTACAAACACTCAATTCACTTATGGGATACAAGTACATTGATTATATATCTAATAATAAAATATCCAATTGCCATATATCCATTGAAAATATGAAAACAAATATAGGTCTAGTGGCCATATTTTCATTTACCATATATCAAAAACCCATATTACATATATATATATATATCCCCACATACATATATAAAATTAAAAAACATATTTATTAAATTGTTTCTCAAAATAACCATTTTATTTCTAATATTTTTCATTATTTTTATTATCATGATCATAGCTATGAACGTTATATCAACTCAAATACTGATGTATTTCATGTTCATATAATTATATTAAAATATAATTTTTTTACTCTTGTATTTTTTTATTGATTTTCTATATAGAATTATCACTAATGTATTAATTTGAATCATAAATCTTAATATAAAATCATAATAAAATATGTCATGGTTCAACATTATTTATTTTTTTCAGATGTTATATGTTATTCAAAATATAATTATTATTTAAAGATAAATACATACAAAAATCATAGGGTTTTAAAGAAAACATCGGTATGCCCGATCAAATGGGTGTTTTGTTCCCTTTGAATAATTAGTAGTACTAGAAACATATTGCAATCTCAACTATACAACTATAATTTGTTTTTTATGAGACCAAATATGACCATGAGTCCAAGGTATAGGGATATGAAAAATATATGGGCTATCATTCTATATGAAACATGGTTTGGATAACTGTTAGAGATCTGGATTACTTCAATAAGAGAATAGAAATGTATTCCGTGATTATTTATATATTAATAGTTATGAATTAAAAATATTCAATTATGATATGAAATAAAACATATCTGGGTACTTTTTTACATTAATTAATTTTTAAATAAATACCATTCCTAAAAAATCCAACTTGATAAAGGTAACAACAACATAATATGTGAATGTTATAGTTTTTATGTGTATTTTAAATGCATGGATGACAACAGTAGTTAGTTTAAAATTATTTATATACAACATTTATTTCTTAATTTATCATATTGACATGAATATATTGAATATATTGATGTTTTTATACTTTTTAAAAAATAATAAATCAGGTTTTTGGGGGCATTTTTTGGTAATTTTGGTTTTCATAAAGTTCAATTGGATGTTAAAATTATCTTTGAATTGAAATTTATAGAAAATAATTTATATGAATCCCCATGAAGGATTTAAAAATTCACTAAAACAAGATTTATTTTTTAATTTAGAAAACAAAATATATAGAATTAAGTAATCCTTATTGGAATTGTATGACTATTTCAATTCTTTAATGATTTAAAATGGTTTTAATAGAAGGATGTGTGATTCATTTTATATTTAAAGAATATCAATCATGAAATTATTTACATAATATTTATCTCAAGTACATGATCATAATTTTAAAAAATATGTGGTAGATTAATAATGTCAAATACAACTAAACAATTCTTTTGAAATGAATTAATTGACTAGTTATATGAAAATATTATACATGGACAACATTGGAAAAATAAATATAATATATTCATACATGTACCATTGTTCCATTATTAGAAATGTTATAATGGAGTATCTATTTTAGAGCCTCAAACCTATTACTTTGAATTGGGTTAGATCATTCGTTTTCCCTATTCAAATAACCATATTAGGGTTCTGATATAGCCATTATGTAGAACGTTACATATGATCATGTAGTGGGTCAATTTATTTATGTCATTATAAGAACTATACTAGATACCACCATTTTTTTCAATTTGAGAAGTTTTGTTTGAAAATTATGGTATTCTTGTTTTCAAAAATGATATTTCCCATGTGGAACATTTCCATCTCTTCTTATATATACAATTTGTTTCTATAATACTATCTATGATAATGATATAAAGTAATTTTTCAATTATAATTATATTAAAAATTTCAAAACAAACATATCTGTTATAAGATAGGATTTCCATTCCTGTGGTGGTCTGGATTTATGTATTTTTAACAAGTATATTTTTTCTCCAATCCACCACTAAGAGAGAATACATTTAATTCACTATTTTTATCAATCTAGGTGTTTGGTTAAAAAGTTTCATAAATGAGTAATATTTATATTATTATCATATTGATTTGTATTATTGTAATATGTTTTAATATTATTTAAATAAACATCATATTTTAAATGGTATATTGAGTTCGAATGGCATTAGGTAACTCTTTTTTTATATAATTTATTGAGTCAAGGAGGGTGTCTGTAAACAATTCCTATATTTTAAAAATCACTTGAAAATTATAAAATGGTAATTATGTTTTTAAATCTAAGTAAATGTTTATAGTTTATGATAATATTCCTAGTAAAATATAATAAGGTGCAAGAATTCCATTATTATCAATCCAGTTTTTTTAAATGATTGAATATATGATATCTTATGCTAATATATTTTTAATGAAATTACAAATTCATGCCAAGTATATATCATGTTCTTGTTGAAATGTTTGTTTCTATATTTGTTTATAATATATAAACATGTGTAGCATTCGAGCATCACTATTACATGAATCAATCATGTTTATTTTTCTACAATAATTTTATATTTTTAAATTACAATTTATTGTCATTATCTCTTCTATTTGGTAATTAGTATTTGATCATATTGATCTAAAAAATATCATTGGTCTGAGTTGGGATTTTAGGCAATGCATGTTTTTTCTAGTAAAATGGATCTAATAATGTTACTTACTAAAAAAATTTAATGAATTGAAAAAATATGTGTGATTTTATTATTTAATATTCCAATTTAATGATGATGTTTTATGACCAAATAAACAAATTTAAATATTTCAAACCAATTGTATATTGATTTGGGTTACATAAAATATTCCCCATGACTGAGGGAGAGTTTTTACATTCTATGTGGCCTAAATGGAGTATGTTTTTTTGTTAATAATATCACGGTATATATATTATTATCATTCCTATAGTAGAGTAAACCCAACATAATTTAATATTAGAATACTATATTTGAAGTTGAAAAATAAAATGATTTGAGTTTTTTATAAATTTCATCTACTCTACCAATAAAATCCTAAGATATATTACTTTCACATACTATATGATTATGGAAAATGATTTATGTCCCCATTGATGATATGAAGAGTGGTTTAATTTCTATTAAATAAGAGAAAGAGATCATCAAAAAAATGATGATAAGGTGCCATCAATTTTCTTGTAGTCTTAATAAGGGAGAGTACATTCGTATATAATTATTTCAGAAGAAATTTTATCAACTTAACTTCAAAAATTACATACATAATGGAATATAGGGGACCCTTATCTAATCAGTGTTAAGAATTTAAATTAACACATTTGTGATCCTTTCAAAATAATTATGATCTTTTTAAAAATGTAATTTTTTGAACCTATGGGAAATGTTTTACCATTTAATGATTTCCAAAATAAATAAATATTTTTTTGTGTCAAAATATTTAGATACATCTAATTGACACAGCATGTTTATATGATTGTATTTTTTTATAGAGGATATTCAAACACTATGATATAGTGTATAATAAATCCTTGTTTTTTCTATAATAGATTAATTTGAATACAGTCAAATAGAAAATACGTTAAACTATGATACATAGTCTGAGTGCTACAAATTTATAGAAAATTTTAATTAATTTCTTTCTCACATAAATAATACGATAATATTTAATATTAATATCCATGTCATTATTATAAAAGATATAATGAAATTATGATTCAACACCAAAAACAACATATGTAAACAATTCTCTCAAGGAATAAAAAATATCTTAAGGAACTATCTCCCAAAAGTGGTTAAAGAAATTTATAGGTAATCCATATTTAATAGCAGTGATACCAAGGTTTTATAATGAAATATATTGTTTAACCTATTCATGAGAGGTATGGGTAGTGGTTAATGCATTTTGTGTCATTCTAGATAGATTCAATAACATATTGATTTACTGTTATGAGAATTATTGAGGTATTCACTAAAATAGTTACCCAATGATAGGATCATCTATTCCTTAGTATTAAGTATATTTAAAATAAATTTCATTCAATATTTATACTTATTAACATTATTTTATCTATATTAGGGTTTAAAAAATTTGGATTTTTTGTCACCCTCCTATAGATATATCATATGGTATTTCTCAGTAAGAAACTTTTTGTTATGATAAAAGATTTTATCCAGCATCATTTATTTTTAAATCTCCTCTCAGTGGATTCATGGAGATTTAAAATGATTTTTAGGTGTTTTATGTTCTTTTTTCATTTCTTCATATCTTCATAACTAAGATTGAAATTCTCTTTAATTTATTCTCTTTGTGAAATTTAAAATTTCTTATGATTCAGGAATTATGATTTCCTAGAACAATCATTGTACAATTTGATATATTATATTAAGATGATTTAGGATTATTTATAAAATAAAATACTGTTATTATTTAATATTAAATGGATATTTGAGTTTATTATTTATCACGTGTATTGGCAGAAAAATTGGAATTGGATTTGAGTGTAGCATGACATGTGATGAACATGAAACATTGCAGTGGAATTCCCCCATAACCATTAATATTGATGTTAGTCAATTGATATTTTCATTATTAATAAAGTTCAGGGAACGTTTTATCCATTCAATATCAACTCTATAAATTTAATCATTGAATTATAATGACAATGAACACATTTTTTAGATTAATTAGAAGAAATATTCATGAATTTGCTACAAAATTTCATACGATGGTTGAAAATATACTTGAACTCGAAAGTATGAATGTAGTTACAGAACACTTGTATAACCTCCTTGATATCCCATAAATTAACAATATATATGTTAGAATATATGATAGAAACTATTAATTTAATGTTGAACAAATAGAAAACTATAATATTATAACCATTAATTTATAAAAGGAATATATTATGATGTTATTCTAAATAATAAAATAAAGTTTATGAATCATCCCTATATTAATATTAAGTAAAATAACCATGTATCTCGTAATATCCATATTTTGGTGAGTTTATCTATCAATGTAAACCATTCTCTCAATTATTACAATGAGATAGAGATTATTATAACTAATAAATTCATGTGGATTGATTTCAGAATAGATTTTTGTATCCCAGGGAACTTCAAAACAATAAATTTATATGAGATCATAGGTTCACATTATAATGGTATTGCTCATATTATTTGATTTTTTTTCATCCACATCATTTTCTTTCTATTTTTTATAAACTCAAGGAATCACTTTTCATCCTTCATATTTTACAATTCATTTTCCTTATTAGATACATATATCACCTCCTATAACATTTAGACTCTCTTATGGCATGGTTTAATTATTTATCAAACCATTAAAGACTGTTTTTAACATATTCGTTATGTATATGTTTTATTTTTAATTTTCCCTATGTTTACATTGAAAAAATATGGGTCATCTATTTACATAGAATAAGTTTATTAAAAGTGATAACATTTCTAAAAAATAATGTCAGTATCAAAGAAAGTACACATTCTAGTAGTTTCAAATACCGTAATGTTTTATGAATTTAATCCAAGGGAATTTTGTAATGATTTTTGGAATTTTAAGTTACATATTTGGTGTGTGAAATATCCACATGAGACATCATCTCTATATTACGAGTCACATCTTTTGATGAAATATAAAAATTAGATTCGTAGATGATTTATTTTCTTCATTCAACTTGATTTCTTGAGTATTGGTAGTTGGGGGATCAAAACCACAAGCCCAAGTACCACCACCTCATGGTTCACAACATGTTATGATGATATAATAGTGGGGAATAGATATTAGGAATATTTATATCAATGACTTTGACTACTATATATATCAAAATGTTTTATCTAATAAGAGATTAATCCTTCTTTACATGAAACATCACTTCTTAATTATTAGTGGCTGGGGAGATAACAACATCATTATGATTTTCCACATCCTCATGGTTAACCATATACCATAATGAGATAATAGATGGGTTACAGATAGTATAATTTTTATTCATTGAAAAAATAAATTATCTCTTTATAAGTACTTCTTGGGTAGTAGCAATCTGAGACTTTACAAAAGTCTTACATTCACATTAACAACTATTAAAAATATTATATATGGATTTGTTGTAAGTCCTTTTCTAAATACAATATATATTTTCATTTAAATCTCCATATTACTACTGAATATGATCATTATTAATTTATATAATTAATTCAATTTCATTCTTTCAAAAAACAATGACACGATGTCTAACAATTCTACTGTCTACACAAAATGTTTAAATATCTTCATTCGAAATTGAAACTTTCACAGTATCATATACGGTTGTAATGAAAAAATTCTTCATTAAATTTTATGTGACATCCCCTAAAACCAAAAAATATGAAATATTAATACATCTAGAATTTTTTATTTATAAATATAATTTAATGGGAATCCCTTATAATGAGTTAATATCTCATAAGCTAATAAAATCCTAGTAAAACTAATCCATGGAATACACTCAAATACAATCATTCCTGTATTTCTTCTTAACAATGTTCTGAACGAATACCATATCCACTCATTTATTCTAGGAAATTTTGAGTTGAGATAGATTAATACATAACTCCATGACTAAAAATTATGTTCAGCACATGGATAGGCAGAGTGAAAATAACCATGAAAAATAGTCATTATTGACTGGTTTATAAGCACCAAATATATCAATCCATTTTGTCTTAATGATTAATTCTATATGGATCTTCCCCATTTTATAGAAAAATCCAATATAAATTAGAAAACATTTATAATTTCATTATCTCATTAATCTTATCATGATTAATAGTAACATTTGTTTCTTATCCTTTCTTGACAACTTTTCCATCCCTAGTGTTACTTAATATTTATAAAGACTTCTATATTTTGGATTTTTTAATTAATGGACTCATAATCAATGTTTTTATAATAAATCTATAATAATATAAATAACCCCCCATTCATAGGATATCCTTGGTTTATTCTCTTCATTGAATTAATCTAATTATTAATTTTTTTTATTTTTGATTATTTTAATATAATATATTAGGTAGATTAGAATGAAATAATAATAAAACAAATACATCCATTGAAGCCCATTATTCCAATGCTCACCACACCTTGAAAAAGATCATAAAATTTAAAAGGTATCTATTATATATATAAATATATTTAGAAACAACAATATATAGTCTAATATTTACGGTAAAGACCGAATACGTCCCCTTTTCATGTTTTTATGTTCATCACCCTTGATGTCCCTTAGGTGAACAAGATGACATTGTCATACTCCCATATTCAAGACACCCCTATCCAAGAATTTCATATTCCTATAGCTAATTAAAGACTCTACATCCAACATTCCATTTCATTAACCAACTAGGTATCCCACTATATTTCAATATAATATAATTATTTCACATATTACATTCATTTGCAGAAGACATTGACAATGCCCTTAATTCCCTCTTCACCCACTATTCAAAATCAAAGGAGAGAAGTCACCACCCACCAAAAATAAAGACCATCATGGGATACAATTTCATCGTTAATGAAAGGAACTCAAGGGTATCCCCTTGACAGAATATGAGGAATTAGGTTACCCAACAAATAGGATAATTCGTTTTCCACATAATGATAATAATAATAATAATATTGTTATTATTGTTACTATTTTCAATATTTTTGTATCAATATATATAATCATAATTAACTAATTTAATTAATAAAACATATCCCATAAGAAATCAGATAAACGAAAAATATATTAATACCTATATAAAATATTATTTCAATATTTTTATAATAATACGATTAAATTGGAATAGAAAAATTCAATCATCAGTTAGTTTTTACTACTAATTATAATCAATAACAACTTGGTTAGACACACTTCCTATATATGTGATGTTATTCGCTCTGAAAAAAAATTATATAACAAGGGGTGATAAAAACCTAGGATAACCTATTATATGATGAATGAAAGAATACTCTCTAGGATAAGTAAAAATTGAAAACTCAAAACCCACAATTTTGTATATTAATGGGATGAGGAATACACACTTTCTCTATTATATTTATTTATTCATGGTAATTTAAAACAATAATGAACTGGTTCAGGGTGATATCTGAATTGGCACCAATACCGTCTCTGTAACGCCCTGACCCCAGCTACCCAGAGTCGGTGCATTATTACATAACATTGGCATGATCACAAGAAAGATCAAATCTCGAAAGACCGATTGGTTTAGTAGCCTTGGAAACACTAGATATAATCATAAAGTATTACATTACATTTCAAAGTGAAAAACTACTACAACAACAAAGTCTTCATATCCACACTATTAACCCCTCATAATATCCCTGCAAGTCATTCATAATTTACTTCTTCACTACCTGGGAAAAATAAAACATAGAAAAGGGGTGAGCTCAAATGCCCAGTAAGGATAACAATATAGCAGAACATTCAAAATAATCATAAACATTTAAGGAAATGAATTACTAAAACAAAAGCCTTTTAAAATTGAACTTCAACATAGTATGGAAAAAGTAAAATGAAATAATTCCATTTACTTATTCACATGGATTCAATATCAATAACCACTTTCATAATGTTGGAATGCATAATGCCAGACTATCATAACCACATTGCCAAGGCCTCGTGCCAAGACTACAAATAATATTTTGTCAAGGCCTTGTGCCAAGACACTAGTTTGTCTCATGAGACCTACCGATGCATCGAGGAGCTATAGCGGGCTCCACCCGTCACTTATTAAGTCCAATGCATTCCCATATGAAAAGGTTTAAACATAACATAAACATTCGTATTAAAACTAGCATACGAAATGTCAATAATTTCACCATAAACTATGAATGGTATAAAAATAGCACATCCATAGTCAAACATATCACAAAACATTCAATACAATATATAAGTTTTGTATCATAATAAATCAACTTCAAATAATCTTAAAATCCATCAAAGGATGTTGACATAGATGAAATCAAAATTCTTTTTAAAGAAATACCTCCTTTTATTTTGAAATCATTTAAGATCCATATAAAATAAAACATTTTCTTTGAAAATATTCTTATAAGCTTGTAAGGAAAGCTTTGAAGATTTTATAACGGCGTAAAATAACCGCACCCGCCGTATAAGTTAAAAAAAACATTCTTACCTCAATTCTGTCGAAAAGGTTAAAAAGGACCTTGTTTTGAAAATGACGGAAAGATTCCATTATAAACCACTTATAAAATTCAAAAAGGGTATAAATGACTTTAACTCATATTTTAGTAAATAGTAAAAATGTTTTGAAATACATTTTTAAGAAACATGGATGTGGATGATTAAGAGATCCCAGTAGATTATTACGTATAAACAACCTCGGATAATGAAGAGATTGTGAAATAACCCTTACCTTGTACTTTTCCTTGGTTGGGGTAGGTTAACCTCCTGTATAATAGTGAAATAATTGTTACTAAATTATACAAGAATCATATACATTAATATTATATCATATATGATCTTTTAATATTGATTTGATAATAATATCTTAGTATTATCGCAGTTTCGGGTGTTAACTTACTCATTTTCTTTATATGTTTTGTTACATAAGTCATGTTTGTTGTATCTTATTCATATCCAGAATGATATCAAGTCCTTAAACATCATTTTTAAATCATTAAATGATAATTATACTTGAATGGATACGATGGAGAATGAATCTCATCGCGTTCGTGGAGACGGTAGTCCGTACGTACGCACGAACGCTATTTCCATTTAATTTTTATTTTAAAAGAATCGAATCCAAATGATACATAGGTATATTACTATTCCAGTATAATATAATATTTTATATATGTTACTTAAGTTCATTAACACCATCCTTTATACGTTCCATGTGTGGTATGAACGAGTCATATCATTTTAAGGGGGCGGTAGTCCGCACTTCCTCAAATGAAATTATCGTATGTATATACAACATGAAACGAATAATGGTATGAAATAAAATGGAATAACAGAAGCTTATATATAAAATATATATCATTAATATCATATTTAATTACAGTGCCATCATAATGGCCACCATGAGAGGCGGTAAGTTGTATTTGAACAATCATCGTTTCGTGAGGCGTTAGTTTGCCATCCACAGAAACATTATGTTCATCATCCATTAGATGGAGTTGTGTGTATGTGTAGTTTGAATCCTTCTTATAAAAACATCCTAGTATATTGAGGATACTGGTGTTGTTACAAAAGAAAGGAAATAAAAAGAGTTTGGGGGTTGAAGAAGCAAAATAAATGAAAATAATTTAAGAGAAATCGTTACCTTTAATTTAGGTAACTCACTTTGGTTGGAACCAAAGGACTTGTTGAAATGCTTTCTGCCTAAGGGGAAACTTCAAGGAGGAGGAGAGGGATGTGGGGAGCTTAGTTGGGCAGAGTTTGGACGAGCCAAGTGGCTTGAGAGGTGTGAAGAATGAGTAGAAGTGGTCTCCTTTTATAAGGGAGAAGAGGGGCTCTTTAGGAAAGAGTGAAAGTATTACTTTATAATATAATTATATTCGGTTTATAATGGTCCAAAAATCATTGAGGTCGAATATAAGATGACTAATATTCTAAATAACATCAACCAATAAGAATTGGACAGGTTTTAGATAATATTTTAATCATTATAATATTATTTATTTCAATGATTTATTAATGAGGTAAACATTGCATCATTATTGTGTCATTAATAATTTAACTTATTTGATGTATAAAAATTATAAATAAAATATCATCATGTAGGAAATCTTTTTATATTTCTAATGAATATTTATAATCGAAAATCCAACATGTATAACCCTATGTAAAAATTGTTCTTCTAAAAGATGTAAGCTTATGGTATTTTTATTTTTATTTTAACTTTATTAATATAATGTGTCCCTACCACATACAAGTGGCTCCAAGGGGTCCCCAAATTGACCCAAGGATGCCCATGGTCGGGTATGTGTCCACCAATAAGGTTAGGACACGTTTTAGGGTAATTTTGTATTATTATAATATTATTTTTTAACCCTTATTTACCGGATTTACCTTTTAACCATGGTAAATAAAATATTTACCACAGTAACTATTCAAAATGTCTAAAAATAAAAGTAACTATTTACAAAATTTGAACATCCTGATTCCAAATATGGAATCCATTTTCCTAAATTCAAAACACAGAAGTGGCAGAAATTAATTTAAAATTAATTCCCGCTGTCAAAACAAAAAGCGTGTTTTTAAGAGATAATAACTATAAAAAGATTGACACTTGTTTATGTTCGGTTTAATTGTAAAATTATGTCCAATGAACAACATTATATTAAATGGTAAAAATATATTCTAAATATACTTTAAAACCACTCAAATTCACAATTTATCACTATTAATTATTTTGATTAAAAAAGTTGTTTTTAATTAAAATTTTGTAATATTCACTATTCATCAAAATATAAAAGTTATCCGAAAAGTACCAAAATTTCACCCTAGGCTAATTTCGATATTCAGAATCCAAAAATGAAGTCCATTTTGAAATATAAAATATATATGATTTCAAAAAGTAGGTATTACTATTCACAACGGCTAGTTTAATTAGTTGTGGTGTGTGTTAGAACTCGAGGTTGCGTACAACACACGCTATCGCATTATTCGAAGGGAAACGTACCGTAGAAGCTTGGGGTGTTACATTCTCCCCTCCTTCAAATAATTGCGTCCTCGCAATTTCTAGGGTATTACTGCATAAAAATACTTGGGTGGTTCTTCATCATAAGTTCCTCGGGTTCCCACGTTGCCTCTTCCATCTTATGGTTTCTCCACAAAAATTTTACCAGACGCGTCGTCCGGTTTCTCAGCACTTGTTCTCTCGTATAAAGAATCTTGACGGGCTCTTCGCAATAAGACAGATTGGGTTCCAGTTCTAATTCTTCATAGGTGAGTACATGCATTGGATCAGGCATTTATTTCCTCAATAGAGATACGTGGAACACATCGTGAACTTTGGAGAGACTTGGCGGCATTGCCAATCGGTAAGCTACAACCCCAATTCGTTCTAGAATTTCGAAAGGTCCAATGTACCTAGGACTCAATTTACCTTTCTTACCAAAACTTATGACTCCCTTCCACGGAGATACCTTCAGGAAAACATGATCACCGACTTGAAATTCCAAATCCTTCCTTCGATTATCGGCATAGCTCTTCTGCCTACTTTGAGCTGCTTTGATGTGATTTTGGATTACTTTCACCTTTTCCATCGTTTCCTCCACCAGTTCTGGGCCTACAAGTTTTCTTTCACCAATGTCATCCCAACAGGTTGGTGTACGACATCTCTTTCCGTATAACGCTTCATATGGTGCCATCTGAATACTCGAATGGAAGCTATTGTTATAGGAAAATTCAACCAAAGGTAAATATTGATCCCACATACCCTGAAAGTCAAGTGAGCAAGATCTCAACATGTCTTCTAAGGCTTGAATAGTCCGTTCTGATTGTCCGTCTGTCTGAGGGTGGTAAGTAGTGCTCAAATGAAGTTCAGTATCCAGGGATTTCTGAAGACTTTTCCAGAATCTTGAAGTAAAACGGGGATCACGATCAGAAACAATTGATAAGGGTACTCCATGAAGTCTCACAACATCATTAATATATAGTCTTGCTAGACGTTCCAGGGGTAGATCTTCTCTTATAGCAAGAAAATGTGCTGACTTGGTAAGACGATCAACAATAACCCATATTGCATCATTCCTTCTAGGAGTCTTTGGTAGCCCCATGACAAAGTCCATCGTAATATTGTCCCATTTCCACTCCGGTATGGGAAGAGGTTGCATGACTCCTCCAGGCTGTTGCCTTCCAGCTTTCACTTGTTGACAAACCATATATCTTGACACAAAATCAGCAATCTCCCTCTTCATGTTGTCCCACCAAAAATGTTCCTTCAAATCTCTATACATTTTGGTGCTCCCAGGGTTTATAGAGAAATTGGAACTATGAGCATCATCCAGCAATTCCCTTTTTAGATTAGGTAAATCGGGAACACAAAGTCTCTTCCCGAATTTCAAAATCCCATCTTCATACACAAAGTCTCTCAATATCCCATCATTCACAGCTTTAATCTTCTTCTGAAATTCTTCATCATCGGTCTGAGAACTCTTAATCCTTTCTAGTATAGATGGTTTGGCAACCATTTGAAAAAGCATTGATTTTTCACCTTCCCTGGTTATTCCCATGTCCATCATCACTAGATCCATGAAAATTGGATCCCTTTCAATTCTCATCATGTTCAAAACTCCATGGTCTTTTCTGCTCAAAGCATCTGCCACCTTGTTTGATTTCCCCGGGTGGTAGTGTATCGTACAATCATAATCCTTGAGTAATTAAAGCCATCTCCTTTGCCTCATGTTGAGTTCTTTTTGTGAGAAAATATACTTCAAACTCTTGTGATCAGTATAAATCTCACATTTTTCCCCATAGAAGTAGTGCCTCCATATCTTCAAAGCAAAGATCACAGCTGCTAACTCAAGATCATGAGTAGGATAGTTTTGTTCATGAATTTTCAACTGTCGTGATGCATAGGCAATAACTCTATCATTCTGCATAAGGACACAGCCAAGTCCCTTCTTTGATGCATCACTATAAATAATGAACCCATCATTCCCTGATGGTAGAGTCAATATAGGAGCATTGACTAATATTCTCTTCAGTTCTTCGAAACATTCTTCACACTCTTTTGTCCAAACAAATTTAACCCCTTTACGTGTGAGCTTCGTTAATGGGTTAGCCAATCGGGCGAAATTCTGGACGAAACGTCGATAATAACCTGCCAAACCAATAAAACTACGTACCTCAGTTATACTCGTAGGTGCTGGCCATTCTTGGATTGCCTTGGTCTTAGAAGGATCAACAGAGATTCCATCTTTTGAGACAATATGGCCAAGAAAAGAAATCTCATGAAGCCAGAATTCACACTTTCTAAACTTCCCATATAATTCATGCCTCCTCAGAGTCTTCAAGATAATGCGCAAGTGATTTTCATGATCTTCGTAGGTTTTGGAGTATACCAAGATATCATCAATAAATACCACCACAAATTAATCGAGATACTCCTTGAAAACTCTATTCATTAGATCCATGAATACAGAGGGTGCATTAGTCAATCCAAACGGCATTACAGTAAACTCGTAATGCCCGTACCTGGTTCGAAATGCTGTTTTCGGAATGTCTTCCTTCTTCACACACAACTGATGGTATCCAGATCGAAGGTCAATCTTTGAAAAGTATTGAGCTCCATGCAGTTGGTCAAATAAATCATCAATACGAGGTAGGGGATACTTGTTCTTTATCGTTATAGCATTGATCTCCCTATAGTCGATACATAACCTCATAGATCCATCTTTCTTTTTAACAAAAAGAACAGGGGCTCCCCATGGAGAAACACTAGGGCGAATAAATCCCTTATTACTCAGTTCCTCTAGTTGTTTCTTTAGTTCGACTAATTCTACAGTGGCCATTCTATAAGGGGTCTTCGATATAGGCCTTGATCCAGGAATCAAATCAATAGAAAACTCAACTTCTCATTATGGAGGATGTCCAGGTAAATCTTCCGGAAATACATCTACAAATTCTTTCACAACAGGTACATCCTCTATTTGAACATTCCTTTCCTCACCGACAGTTATTTCATTCTCTTCCTCCCCAATAATTGAATTAAGTTGAGCTACTGGGGGTGGATCTAAATAAGAATTAGGTGGTGACGATTCTACTCTAAAAATAAGGTGCTCCTTATCATTATCATCAAGAATCGTAACCTCTTTCTTCTTACAATAAATCTTCGCATCATAGTCCGAAAGCCAGTCCATACCGAGGATTATATCAAACTCAATCATAGGTATGACGATGAAATCAGCAGATAAAGAAAATTTATGTTCTCTAATGGGGACTGATTCACAAAACTTTGTTGCAATGATACTTCCCTTAGGAGTTTTAACTGACAACTCCCTTATTAAATCAAATTGGAAATATCTAATTTTCTAAGAAAACTGGGAAGATATGAAACAATGCGATGATCCAGAATCAAATAATGCATTTGCTAAACTTGAGGAAACCATTAAATTACCTTCCACCACGTCTTTCGAAGCTTCTACCTCAGCAGTAGTGATAGCATATGCCTGGACTTGATCCCTTGGCCTTTTCTGAGGTAAGTTCTCCTAACGCTTAGGACATGAATTTGCATAATGCCCCATCTCCCTACAATTGTAGCACTGAACGTTGGTAGCTTCCTTCTTCCCCTTGCAATTATGAGCTTGGTGGACTTTTTCACCACACTTGTAACAGACTCCCATTCCCTTCAAGCAAGTACCAGGGTGTTTCTTCCCGCACTTACCACGGGATGGATATTCAACCTTTCCCTTCTTCCCCTTATTTCCATTCCCAGATTGTTCAGCAGGTCTCTTCTTCTCTTGATTTGCTTTAAAGTCATAAGACTTAGAGAATTCCTTTTCGGTCTTGATGGCACATGAGACAATGTCTTCGTACGATGAAAAGGATTGTGAGACTAATGCTCGACGGAGAAATGGTTTTAACCCATCAAAGAAACGATCAATCTTACTTCTTGGGTTGCGTATATAATCTCCAGCATACCTCGCTAACCTTGTAAAGTTAGCCTCATACTTTGCGACATTCTTATCCTCCTTCTGTCTCAGACTTAGAAATTGCCTTTCCATATCTGCTCAATGGTCGCGAGGGAAGTATTTTTCTAAAAACAGATCTTTGAACTCCCTCCATTCCATATTTGATACTTCATCATCTTCCTTCATGTTTTGAATCAATGACCACCATTGATCAGCATCTCCAGTGAGGCGGTAAACTGCCATGATAACTTTCTCCCTTTCACTGCTCCCAAAAGCCCGAAATATTTTCTCTAGGGAATTTATCCATTTCTCAGCAACTAAGGGATTTGTACTCCCATTGAACGTTGGTGGTTGTTTCCTAATGAATCGATCTAACATTGATCCTCCACGCTGCGGATCAGGGTGCTCCATACGGGTATGGTTATTATTCATAACCTGAGTAAGTTGTCCCAGTATGGTGATTAGCTGATCGGCACCAGTTGCATCACCAGCCCTACTATAATTATCTTGAGCAGGAGGGCAATCCCTACATGGAGTGCGCGCATTGATACGGTTTCCATTTCTTCCACTAGGCGCCATTTCTAAACAAGGGCATAAACTAGATCAGTTTATGAATCAAAATACATAATCCCATACTTATAAAACACATAACATAAATTGAACTATTTATGGATATAATCCATAATCATAAAAATGTTTTCTTTGAGGAAGTATATACTCATAAACCCTTCATAATGATTTGTAAAGAAAATGAGATTTATCCTAAGCCTATCCCCCAGGAGTGTCGTAACCAAGAGTGCAGCAAGGCCCGTTGTCGTGCACCAGTTCTCGTTCGAGTCTAGCTCAAAGCGGCGTTTTCGGGTTTTACCCCTAGGTACATCTGTGCCAGAGCCGCCTCTACCTGCTCGTATCCAGACAGGGATGTATTGCTCGGAAAACTCACAAAATCTCTACAATACCAAAATTCTAGGAAGTTCTTCTATACTAATCCTCAAAGTTCATCTTAGGTCTACGTGCTCTAATCAGAGTTTATCTAAATCTAGATTCCAAGGTTTGTACTAAACTTCCTTTGATACAAACTGTAACGCCCCGACCCCAGCTACCCAGAGTCGGTGCATTATTACATAACATTGGCATGATCACAAGAAAGATCAAATCTCGAAAGACTGATTGGTTTAGTAGCCTTGGAAACACTAGATATAATCATAAAGTTTTACATTACATTTCAAAGTGAAAAACTACTACAACAACAAAGTCTTCATATCCACACTATTAACCCCTCATAATATCATTGCAAGTCATTCATAATTTACTTCTTCACTACCTGGGAAAAATAAAACATAGAAAAGGGGTGAGCTCAAATGCCCAGTAACGATAACAATATAGCGGAACATTCAAAATAATCATAAACATTTAAGGCAATGAATTACTAAAACAAAATCCTTTTAAAATTGAACTTCAACATAGTATGGCAAAAGTTAAATGAAATAATGCCATTTACTTATTCAGATGGATGCAATATCAATAACCACTTTCATAATGTTGGAATGCATAATGCCAGACTATCATAACCACATAGCCAAGGCCTCGTGCCAAGACTACAAATAAGATTTTGTCAAGGCCTTGTTCCAAGACACCAGTTTGTCTCATGAGACCTACCGATGCATCGAGGAGCTATAGCGGGCTCCACCCGTCACTTATTAAGTCCAATGCATTCCCATATGAAAAGGTTTAAACATAACATAAACATTCGTATTAAAACTAGCATACGAAATGTCAATAATTTCACCATAAACTATGAATGGTATAAAAATAGCACATCCATAGTCAAACATATCACCAAACCTTCAATACAATATATAAGTTTTGTATCATAATAAATCAACTTCAAATAATCTTAAAATCCATCAAAGGATGTTGACATAGATGAAATCAAAATTCTTTTTAAAGAAATATCTCCTTTTATTTTGAAATCATTTAAGATCCATATAAAATAAAACATTTTCTTTGAAAATATTCTTATAAGCTTGTAAGGAAAGCTTTGAAGATTTTATAACGGCGTAAAATAACCGCACCCGCCGTATAAGTTAAAAAAACATTCTTACCTCAATTCTGTCGAAAAGGTTAAAAAGGACCTTGTTTTGAAAATGACGGAAAGATTCCTTTATAAACCACTTATAAAAGTCAAAAAGGGTATAAATGACTTTAACTCATATTTTAGTAAATAATAAAAATGTTTTGAAATACATTTTTAAGAAACATGGATGTGGATGATAAAGAGATCCCAGTAGATTATTACGTATAAACAACCTCGGATAATGAAGAGATTGTGAAATAACCCTTACCTTGTACTTTTCCTTGGTTGGGGTAGGTTAACCTCCTGTATAATAGTGAAATAATTGTTACTAAATTATACAAGAATCATATACATTAATATTATATCAAATATGATCTTTTAATATTGATTTGATAATAATATCTTAGTATTATCGCCGTTTCGGGTGTTAACTTACTCATTTTCTTTATATGTTTTGTTACATAAGTCATGTTTTTTGTATCTTATTCATATCCAGAATGATATCAAGTCCTTAAACATCATTTTTAAATCATTAAATGATAATTATACTTGAATGGATACGATGGATAATGAATCTCATCGCGTTCGTGGAGACGGTAGTCCGTACGTACGCACGGACGCTATTTCCATTTAATTTTTATTTTAAAAGAATCGAATCCAAATGATACATAGGTATATTACTATTCCAGTATAATATAATATTTTATATATGTTACTTAAGTTCATTAACACCATCCTTTATACGTTCCATGTGTGGTATGAACGAGTCATATCATTTTAAGAGGGCGGTAGTCCGCACTTCCTCAAATGAAATTATCGTATGTATATACAACATGAAACGAATAATGGTATGAAATAAAATGGAATTACAGAAGCTTATATATAAAATATATATCATTAATATCATATTTAATTACAGTGCCATCATAATGGCCACCATGAGAGGCGGTAAGATGTATTTGAACAATCATCGTTTCGTGAGGCGTTAGTTTGCCATCCACAGAAACATTATGTTCATCATCCATTAGATGGAGTTGTGTGTATGTGTAGTTTGAATCCTTCTTATAACAACATCCTAGTATATTGAGGATATTGGTGTTGTTACAAAAGAAAGGAAATAAAAAGAGTTTGGGGGTTGAAGAAGCAAAATAAATGAAAATAATTTAAGAGAAATCGTTACCTTTAATTTAGGTAACTCACTTTGGTTGGAACCAAAGGACTTGTTGAAATGCTTTCTGCCTAAGGGGAAACTTCAAGGAGGAGGAGAGGGATGTGGGGAGCTTAGTTGGGCAGAGTTTGGACGAGCCAAGTGGCTTGAGAGGTGTGAAGAATGAGTAGAAGTGGTCTCCTTTTATAAGGGAGAAGAGGGGCTCTTTAGGAAAGAGTGAAAGTATTACTTTATAATATAATTATATTCGGTTTATAATGGTCCAAAAATCATTGAGGTCGAATATAAGATGACTAATATTCTAAATAACATCAACCAATAAGAATTGGACAGGTTTTAGATAATATTTTAATCATTATAATATTATTTATTTCAATGATTTATTAATGAGGTAAACATTGCATCATTATTGTGTCATTAATAATTCAACTTATTTGATGTATAAAAATTATAAATAAAATATCATCATGTAGGAAATCGTTTTATATTTCTAATGAATATTTATAATCGAAAATCCAACATGTATAACCCTATGTAAAAATTGTTCTTCTAAAAGATGTAAGCTTATGGCATTTTTATTTTTATTTTAACTTTATTAATATAATGTGTCCCTACCACATACAAGTGGCTCCAAGGGGTCCCCAAATTGACCCAAGGATGCCCATGGTCGGGTATGTGTCCACCAATAAGGTTAGGACACGTTTTAGGATAATTTTGTATTATTATAATATTATTTTTTAACCCTTATTTACCGGATTTACCTTTTAACCATGGTAAATAAAATATTTACCACAGTAACTATTCAAAATGTCTAAAAATAAAAGTAACTATTTACAAAATTTGAACATCCTGATTCCAAATATGGAATCCATTTTCCTAAATTAAAAACACAGAAGTGGCAGAAATTAATTTAAAATTAATTCCCGCTGTCAAAACAAAAAGCGTGTTTTTAAGAGATAATAACTATAAAAAGATTGACACTTGTTTATGTTCGGTTTAATTGTAAAATTATGTCCAATGAACAACATTATATTAAATGGTAAAAATATATTCTAAATATACTTTAAAACCACTCAAATTCACAATTTATCACTATTAATTATTTTGATTAAAAAAGTTGTTTTTAATTAAAATTTTGTAATTTTCACTATTCATCAAAATATAAAAGTTATCCGAAAAGTACCAAAATTTCACCCTAGGCTAATTTCGATATTCAGAATCCAAAAATGAATTCCATTTTGAAATATAAAATATATATGATTTCAAAAAGTAGGTATTACTATTCACAACGGCTAGTTTAATTAGTTGTGGTGTGTGTTAGAACTCGAGGTTGCGTACAACACACGCTATCGCATTATTCGAAGGGAAACGTACCGTAGAAGCTTGGGGTGTTACATTCTCCCCTCCTTCAAATAATTGCGTCCTCGCAATTTCTAGGGTATTACTGCATAAAAAGACTTGGGTGGTTCTTCATCATAAGTTCCTCGGGTTCCCACGTTGCCTCTTCCATCTTATGGTTTCTCCACAAAAATTTTACCAGACGCGTCGTCCGGTTTCTCAGCACTTGTTCTCTCGTATCAAGAATCTTGACGCGCTCTTCGCAATAAGACAGATTGGGTTCCAGTTCTAATTCTTCATAGGTGAGTACATGCGTTGGATCAGGCATTTATTTCCTCAATAGAGATACGTGGAACACATCGTGAACTTTGGAGAGACTTGGCGGCATTGCCAATCGGTAAGCTACAACCCCAATTCGTTCTAGAATTTCGAAAGGTCCAATGTACCTAGGACTCAATTTACCTTTCTTACCAAAACGTATGACTCCCTTCCACGGAGATACCTTCAGGAAAACATGATCACCGACTTGAAATTCCAAATCCTTCCTTCGATTATCGGCATAGCTCTTCTGCCTACTTTGAGCTGCTTTGATGTGATTTTGGATTACTTTCACCTTTTCCATCGTTTCCTCCACCAGTTCTGGGCCTACAAGTTTTCTTTCACCAATGTCATCCCAACAGGTTGGTGTACGACATCTCTTTCCGTATAACGCTTCATATGGTGCCATCTGAATACTCGAATGGAAGCTATTGTTATAGGAAAATTCAACCAAAGGTAAATATTGATCCCACATACCCTGAAAGTCAAGTGAGCAAGATCTCAACATGTCTTCTAAGGCTTGAATAGTCCGTTCTGATTGTCCGTCTGTCTGAGGGTGGTAAGTAGTGCTCAAATGAAGTTCAGTATCCAGGGATTTCTGAAGACTTTTCCAGAATCTTGAAGTAAAACGGGGATCACGATCAGAAACAATTGATAAGGGTACTCCATGAAGTCTCACAACTTCATTAATATATAGTCTTTCTAGACGTTCCAGGGGTAGATCTTCTCTTATAGCAAGAAAATGTGCTGACTTGGTAAGACGATCAACAATAACCCATATTGCATCATTCCTTCTAGGAGTCTTTGGTAGCCCCATGACAAAGTCCATCGTAATATTGTCCCATTTCCACTCCGGTATGGGAAGAGGTTGCATGACTCCTCCAGGCTGTTGCCTTCCAGCTTTCACTTGTTGACAAACCATACATCTTGACACAAAATCAGCAATCTCCCTCTTCATGTTGTCCCACCAAAAATGTTCCTTCAAATCTCTATACATTTTGGTGCTCCCAGGGTTTATAGAGAAATTGGAACTATGAGCATCATCCAGCAATTCCCTTTTCAGATCAGGTAAATCGGGAACACAAAGTCTCTTCCCGAATTTCAAAATCCCATCTTCATACACAAAGTCTCTCAATATCCCATCATTCACAGCTTTAATCTTCTTCTGAAATTCTTCATCATCGGTCTGAGAACTCTTAATCCTTTCTAGTATAGATGGTTTGGCAACCATTTGAAAAAGCATTGATTTTTCACCTTCCCTGGTTATTCCCATGTCCATCATCACTAGATCCATGAAAATTGGATCCCTATAAATTATCATCATGTTCAAAACTCCATGGTCTTTTCTGCTCAAAGCATCTGCCACCTTGTTTGATTTCCCCGGGTGGTAGTGTATCGTACAATCATAATCCTTGAGTAATTAAAGCCATCTCCTTTGCCTCATGTTGAGTTCTTTTTGTGAGAAAATATACTTCAAACTCTTGTGATCAGTATAAATCTCACATTTTTCCCCATAGAAGTAGTGCCTCCATATCTTCAAAGCAAAGATCACAGCTGCAAACTCAAGATCATGAGTAGGATAGTTTTGTTCATGAATTTTCAACTGTCGTGATGCATAGGCAATAACTCTATCATTCTGCATAAGGACACAGCCAAGTCCCTTCTTTGATGCATCACTATAAATAATGAACCCATCATTCCCCGATGGTAGAGTCAATATAGGAGCATTGACTAATATTCTCTTCAGTTCTTCGAAACATTCTTCACACTCTTTTGTCCAAACAAATTTAACCCCTTTACGTGTGAGCTTCGTTAATGGGTTAGCCAATCGGGCAAAATTCTGGACGAAACGTCGATAATAACCTGCCAAACCAATAAAACTACGTACCTCAGTTATACTCGTAGGTGCTGGCCATTCTTGGATTGCCTTGGTCTTAGAAGGATCAACAGAGATTCCATCTTTAGAGACAATATGGCCAAGAAAAGAAATCTCATGAAGCCAGAATTCACACTTGCTAAACTTCCCATATAATTCATGCCTCCTCAGAGTCTTCAAGATAATGCGCAAGTGATTTTCATGATCTTCGTAGGTTTTGGAGTATACCAAGATATCATCAATAAATACCACCACAAATTAATCGAGATACTCCTTGAAAACTCTATTCATTAGATCCATGAATACAGAGGGTTCATTAGTCAATCCAAACGGCATTACAGTAAACTCGTAATGCCCGTACCTGGTTCGAAATGCTGTTTTCGGAATGTCTTCCTTCTTCACACACAACTGATGGTATCCAGATCGAAGGTCAATCTTTGAAAAGTATTGAGCTCCATGCAGTTGGTCAAATAAATCATCAATACGAGGTAGGGGATACTTGTTCTTTATCGTTATAGAATTGATCTCCCTATAGTCGATACATAACCTCATAGATCCATCTTTCTTTTTAACAAAAAGAACAGGGGCTCCCCATGGAGAAACACTAGGGCGAATAAATCCCTTATTACTCAGTTCCTCTAGTTGTTTCTTTAGTTCGACTAATTCTACAGTGGCCATTCTATAAGGGGTCTTCGATATAGGCCTTGATCCAGGAATCAAATCAATAGAAAACTCAACTTCTCATTCTGGAGGATGTCCAGGTAAATCTTCCGGAAATACATCTACAAATTCTTTCACAACAGGTATATCCTCTATTTGAACATTCCTTTCCTCACCGACAGTTATTTCATTCTCTTCCTCCCCAATAATTGAATTAAGTTGAGCTACTGGGGGTGGATCTAAATAAGAATTAGGTGGTGACGATTCTGCTCTAAAAATAAGGTGCTCCTTATCATTATCATCAAGAATCGTAACCTCTTTCTTCTTACAATAAATCTTCGCATCATAGTCCGAAAGCCAGTCCATACCGAGGATTATATCAAACTCAATCATAGGTATGACGATGAAATCAGCAGATAAAGAAAATTTATGTTCTCTAATGGGGACTGATTCACAAAACTTTGTTGCAATGATACTTCCCTTAGGAGTTTTAACTGACAACTCCCTTATTAAATCAAATTGGAAATATCTAATTTTCTTAGCAAACTGGGAAGATATGAAACAATGCGATGATCCAGAATCAAATAATGCATTTGCTAAACTTGAGGAAACCATTAAATTACCTTCCACCACGTCTTTCGGAGCTTCTACCTCAGCAGTAGTGATAGCATATGCCTGGACTTGATCCCTTGGCCTTTTCTGAGGTAAGTTCTCCTAACGCTTAGGACATGAATTTGCATAATGCCCCATCTCCCTACAATTGTAGCACTGAACGTTGGTAGCTTCCTTCTTCCCCTTGCAATTATGAGCTTGGTGGACTTTTTCACCACACTTGTAACAGACTCCCATTCCCTTCAAGCAAGTACCAGGGTGTTTCTTCCCGCACTTACCACAGGATGGATATTCAACCTTTCCCTTCTTCCCCTTATTTCCATTCCCAGATTGTTCAGCAGGTCTCTTCTTCTCTTGATTTTCTTTAAAGTCATAAGACTTAGAGAATTCCTTTTCGGTCTTGATGGCACATGAGACAATGTCTTCGTACGATGAAAAGGATTGTGAGACTAATGCTCGACGGAGAAATGGTTTTAACCCATCAAAGAAACGATCAATCTTACTTCTTGGGTTGCGTATATAATCTCCAGCATACCTCGCTAACCTTGTAAAGTTAGCCTCATACTTTGCGACATTCTTATCCTCCTTCTGTCTCAGACTTAGAAATTGCCTTTCCATATCTGCTCAATGGTCGCGAGGGAAGTATTTTTCTAAAAACAGATCTTTGAACTCCCTCCATTCCATATTTGATACTTCATCATCTTCCTTCATGTTTTGAATCAATGACCACCATTGATCAGCATCTCCCGTGAGGCGGTAAACTGCCATGATAACTTTCTCCCTTTCACTGCTCCCAAAAGCCTGAAATATTTTCTCTAGGGAATTTATCCATTTCTCAGCAACTAAGGGATTTGTACTCCCATTGAACGTTGGTGGTTGTTGCCTAATGAATCGATCTAACATTGATCCTCCACGCTGCGGATCAGGGTGCTCCATACGGGTAAGGTTATTATTCATAACCTGAGTAAGTTGTCCCAGTATGGTGATTAGCTGATCGGCACCAGTTGCATCACCAGCCCCACTATAATTATCTTGAGCAGGAGGGCAATCCCTACATGGAGTGCGCGCATTGATACGGTTTCCATTTCTTCCACTAGGCGCCATTTCTAAACAATGGCATAAACTAGATCAGTTTATGAATCAAAATACATAATCCCATACTTATAAAACACATAACATAAATTGAACTATTTATGGATATAATCCATAATCATAAAAATGTTTTCTTTGAGGAAGTATATACTCATAAACCCTTCATAATGATTTGTAAAGAAAATGAGATTTATCCTAAGCATATCCCCCAGGAGTGTCGTAACCAAGAGTGCAGCAAGGCCCGTTGTCGTGCACCAGTTCCCGTTCGAGTCTAGCCCAAAGCGGCGTTTTCGGGTTTTACCCCTAGGTACATCTGTGCCAGAGCCGCCTCTACCTGCTCGTATCCAGACAGGGATGTATTGCTCGGAAAACTCACAAAATCTCTACAATACCAAAATTCTAGGAAGTTCTTCTATACTAATCCTCAAAGTTCATCTTAGGTCTACGTGCTCTAATCAGAGTTTATCTAAATCTAGATTCCAAGGTTTGTACTAAACTTCCTTTGATACCAACTGTAACGCCCCGACCCCAGCTACCCAGAGTCGGTGCATTATTACATAACATTGGCATGATCACAAGAAAGATCAAATCTCGAAAGACTGATTGGTTTAGTAGCCTTGGAAACACTAGATATAATCATAAAGTTTTACATTACATTTCAAAGTGAAAAACTACTACAACAACAAAGTCTTCATATCCACACTATTAACCCCTCATAATATCCCTGCAAGTCATTCATAATTTACTTCTTCACTACCTGGGAAAAATAAAACATAGAAAAGGGGTGAGCTCAAATGCCCAGTAAGGATAACAATATAGCGGAACATTCAAAATAATCATAAACATTTAAGGCAATGAATTACTAAAACAAAATCCTTTTAAAATTGAACTTCAACATAGTATGGCAAAAGTTAAATGAAATAATGCCATTTACTTATTCACATGGATGCAATATCAATAACCACTTTCATAATGTTGGAATGCATAATGCCAGACTATCATAACCACATAGCCAAAGCCTCGTGCCAAGACTACAAATAAGATTTTGTCAAGGCCTTGTTCCAAGACACTAGTTTGTCTCATGAGACCTACCGATGCATCGAGGAGCTATAGCGGGCTCCACCCGTCACTTATTAAGTCCAATGCATTCCCATATGAAAAGGTTTAAACATAACATAAACATTCGTATTAAAACTAGCATACGAAATGTCAATAATTTCACCATAAACTATGAATGGTATAAAAATAGCACATCCATAGTCAAACATATCACAAAACCTTCAATACAATATATAAGTTTTGTATCATAATAAATCAACTTCAAATAATCTTAAAATCCATCAAAGGATGTTGACATAGATGAAATCAAAATTCTTTTTAAAGAAATATCTCCTTTTATGTTGAAATCATTTAAGATCCATATAAAATAAAACATTTTCTTTGAAAATATTCTTATAAGCTTGTAAGGAAAGCTTTGAAGATTTTATAACGGCGTAAAATAACCGCACCCGCCGTATAAGTTAAAAAAAACATTCTTACCTCAATTCTGTCGAAAAGGTTAAAAAGGACCTTGTTTTGAAAATGACGGAAAGATTCCTTTATAAACCACTTATAAAAGTCAAAAAGGGTATAAATGACTTTAACTCATATTTTAGTAAATAGTAAAAATGTTTTGAAATACATTTTTAAGAAACATGGATGTGGATGATAAAGAGATCCCAGTAGATTATTACGTATAAACAACCTCGGATAATGAAGAGATTGTGAAATAACCCTTACCTGGTACTTTTACTTGGTTGGGGTAGGTTAACCTCCTGTATAATAGTGAAATAATTGTTACTAAATTATACAAGAATCATATACATTAATATTATATCAAATATGATCTTTTAATATTGATTTGATAATAATATCTTAGTATTATCGCCGTTTCGGGTGTTAACTTACTCATTTTCTTTATATGTTTTGTTACATAAGTCATGTTTTTTGTATCTTATTCATATCCAGAATGATATCAAGTCCTTAAACATCATTTTTAAATCATTAAATGATAATTATACTTGAATGGATACGATGGGTAATGAATCTCATCGCGTTCGTGGAGACGGTAGTCCGTACGTACGCACGGACGCTATTTCCATTTAATTTTTATTTTAAAAGAATCGAATCCAAATGATACATAGGTATATTACTATTCCAGTATAATATAATATTTTATATATGTTACTTAAGTTCATTAACACCATCCTTTATACGTTCCATGTGTGGTATGAACGAGTCATATCATTTTAAGAGGGCGGTAGTCCGCACTTCCTCAAATGAAATTATCGTATGTATATACAACATGAAACGAATAATGGTATGAAATAAAATGGAATTACAGAAGCTTATATATAAAATATATATCATTAATATCATATTTAATTACAGTTCCATCATAATGGCCACCATGAGAGGCGGTAAGATGTATTTGAACAATCATCGTTTCGTGAGGCGTTAGTTTGCCATCCACAGAAACATTATGTTCATCATCCATTAGATGGAGTTGTGTGTATGTGTAGTTTGAATCCTTCTTATAACAACATCCTAGTATATTGAGGATACTGGTGTTGTTACAAAAGAAAGGAAATAAAAAGAGTTTGGGGGTTGAAGAAGCAAAATAAATGAAAATAATTTAAGAGAAATCGTTACCTTTAATTTAGGTAACTCACTTTGGTTGGAACCAAAGGACTTGTTGAAATGCTTTCTGCCTAAGGGGAAACTTCAAGGAGGAGGAGAGGGATGTGGGGAGCTTAGTTGGGCAGAGTTTGGACGAGCCAAGTTGCTTGAGAGGTGTGAAGAATGAGTAGAAATGGTCTCCTTTTATAAGGGAGAAGAGGGGCTCTTTAGGAAAGAGTGAAAGTATTACATTATAATATAATTATATTCGGTTTATAATGGTACAAAAATCATTGAGGTCGAATATAAGATGACTAATATTCTAAATAACATCAACCAATAAGAATTGGACAGTTTTTAGATAATATTTTAATCATTATAATATTATTTATTTCAATGATTTATTAATGAGGTAAACATTGCATCATTATTGTGTCATTAATAATTTAACTTATTTGATGTATAAAAATTATAAATAAAATATCATCATGTAGGAAATCTTTTTATATTTCTAATGAATATTTATAATCGAAAATCCAACATGTATAACCCTATGTAAAAATTGTTCATCTAAAAGATGTAAGCTTATGGCATTTTTATTTTTATTTTAACTTTATTAATATAATGTGTCCCTACCACATACAAGTGGCTCCAAGGGGTCCCCAAATTGACCCAAGGATGCCCATGGTCGGGTATGTGTCCACCAATAAGGTTAGGACACGTTTTAGGGTAATTTTGTATTATTATAATATTATTTTTTAACCCTTATTTACCGGATTTACCTTTTAACCATGGTAAATAAAATATTTACCACAGTAACTATTCAAAATGTCTAAAAATAAAAGTAACTATTTACAAAATTTGAACATCCTGATTCCAAATATGGAATCCATTTTCCTAAATTCAAAACACCGAAGTGGCAGAAATTAATTTTAAATTAATTCCCGCTGTCAAAACAAAAAGCGTGTTTTTAAGAGATAATAACTATAAAAAGATTGACACTTGTTTATGTTCGGTTTAATTGTAAAATTATGTCCAATGAACAACATTATATTAAATGGTAAAAATATATTCTAAATATACTTTAAAACCACTCAAATTCAAAATTTATCACTATTAATTATTTTGATTAAAAAAGTTGTTTTTAATTAAAATTTTGTAATTTTCACTATTCATCAAAATATAAAAGTTATCCGAAAAGTACCAAAATTTCACCCTAGGCTAATTTCGATATTCCGAATCCAAAAATGAAGTCCATTTTGAAATATAAAATATATATGATTTCAAAAAGTAGGTATTACTATTCACAACGGCTAGTTTAATTAGTTGTGGTGTGTGTTAGAACTCGAGGTTGCGTACAACACACGCTATCGCATTATTCGAAGGGAAACGTACCGTAGAAGCTTGGGGTGTTACATTCTCCCCTCCTTCAAATAATTGCGTCCTCGAAATTTCTAGGGTATTACTGCATAAAAAGACTCGGGTGGTTCTTCATCATAAGTTCCTCGGGTTCCCACGTTGCCTCTTCCATCTTATGGTTTCTCCACAAAACTTTTACCAGACGTGTCGTCCGGTTTCTCAGCACTTGTTCTCTCATATCAAGAATCTTGACGGGCTCTTCGCAATAAGACAGATCAGGTTCCAGTTCTAATTCTTCATAGGTGAGTACATGCGTTGGATCAGGCGTGTATTTCCTCAATAGAGATACGTGGAACACATCGTGAACTTTGGAGAGACTTGGCGGCATTGCCAATCGGTAAGCTACAACCCCAATTCGTTCTAGAATTTCGAAAGGTCCAATGTACCTGGGACTCAATTTACCTTTCTTACCAAAACGTATGACTCCCTTCCACGGAGATACCTTCAGGAAAACATGATCACCGACTTGAAATTCCAAATCCTTCCTTCGATTATCGGCATAGCTCTTCTGCCTACTTTGAGCTGCTTTGATGTGATTTTGGATTACTTTCACCTTTTCCACCGTTTCCTCCACCAGTTCTGGGCCTACAAGTTTTCTTTCACCAACTTCATCCCAACAGGTTGGTGTACGACATCTCTTTCCGTATAATGCTTCATATGGTGCCATCTGAATACTCGAATGGAAGCTATTGTTATAGGAAAATTCAACCAAAGGTAAATATTGATCCCACATACCCTGAAAGTCAAGTGAGCAAGATCTCAACATGTCTTCTAAGGTTTGAATAGTCCGTTCTGATTGTCCGTCTGTCTGAGGGTGGTAAGTAGTGCTCAAATGAAGTTCAGTATCCAGGGATTTCTGAAGACTTTTCCAGAATCTTGAAGTAAAACGGGGATCACGATCAGAAACAATTGATAAGGGTACTCCATGAAGTCTCACAACTTCATTAATATATAGTCTTGCTAGACGTTCCAGGGGTAGATCTTCTCTTATAGCAAGAAAATGTGCTGACTTGGTAAGACGATCAACGATAACCCATATTGCATCATTCCTTCTAGGAGTCTTTGGTAGCCCCATGACAAAGTCCATCGTAATATTGTCCCATTTCCACTCCGGTATGGGAAGAGGTTTCATGACTCCTCCAGGCTGTTGCCTTCCAGCTTTCACTTGTTGACAAACCATACATCTTGACATAAAATCAGCAATCTCCCTCTTCATGTTGTCCCACCAAAAATGTTCCTTCAAATCTCTATACATTTTGGTGCTCCCAGGGTGTATAGAGAAATTGGAACTATGAGCATCATCCAGCAATTCCCTTTTTAGATCAGGTAAATCGGGAACACAAAGTCTCTTCCCGAATTTCAAAATCCCATCTTCATACACAAAGTCTCTCAATCTCCCATCATTCACAGCTTTAATCTTCTTCTGAAATTCTTCATCATCGGTCTGAGAACTCTTAATCCTTTCTAGTAAAGATGGTTTGACAACCATTTGAAAAAGCATTGATGTTTCACCTTCCCTGGTTATTCCCATGTCCATCTTCACTAGATCCATGAAAATTGGATCCCTTTCAATTCTCATCATGTTCAAAACTCCATGGTCTTTTCTGCTCAAAGCATCTGCCACCTTGTTTGCTTTCCCCGGGTGGTAGTGTATCGTACAATCATAATCCTTGAGTAATTCAAGCCATCTCCTTTGCCTCATGTTGAGTTCTTTTTGTGAGAAAATATACTTCAAACTCTTGTGATCAGTATAAATCTCACATTTTTTCCCATAGAGGTAGTGCCTCCATATCTTCAAAGCAAAGATCACAGCTGCTAACTCAAGATCATGAGTAGGATAGTTTTGTTCATGAATTTTCAACTGTCGTGATGCATAGGCAATAACTCTATCATTCTGCATAAGGACACAACCAAGTCCCTTCTTTGATGCATCACTATAAATAACGAACCCATCATTCCCCGATGGTAGAGTCAATATAGGAGCATTGACTAATCTTCTCTTCAGTTCTTCGAAACATTCTTCACAATATTTTGTCCAAACAAATTTAACCCCTTTACGTGTGAGCTTCGTTAATGGGTTAGCCAATCGGGCAAAATTCTGGACGAAACGTCGATAATAACCTGCCAAACCAATAAAACTACGTACCTCAGTTATACTCGTAGGTGCTGGACATTCTTGGATTGCCTTGGTCTTAGAAGGATCAATAGAAATTCCATCTTTAGAGACAATATGGCCAAGAAAAGAAATCTCCTAAAGCCAGAATTCACACTTGCTAAACTTCCCTTATAATTCATGCCTCCTCAGAGTCTTCAAGATAATGCGCAAGTGATTTTCATGATCTTCGTAGGTTTTGGAGTATACCAAGATATCATCAATAAATACCACCACAAATTCATCGAGATACTCCTTGAAAACTCTATTCATTAGATCCATGAATACAGAGGGTGCATTAGTCAATCCAAACGGCATTACAGTAAACTTGTAATGCCCGTACCTGGTTCGAAATGATGTTTTCGGAATGTCTTCCTTCTTCACACACAACTGATGGTATCCAGATCGAAGGTCAATCTTTGAAAAGTATTGAGCTCCATGCAGTTGGTCAAATAAATCATCAATACGAGGTAGGGGATACTTGTTCTTTATCGTTATAGCATTGATCTCCCTATAGTCGATACATAACCTCATAGATCCATCTTTCTTTTTAACAAAAAGAACAGGGGCTCCCCATGGAGAAACACTAGGGAGAATAAATCCCTTATTACTCAGTTTCTCTAGTTGTTTCTTTAGTTCGACTAATTCTACAGTGGCCATTCTATAAGGGGTCTTCGATATAGGCCTTGATCCAGGAATCAAATCAATAGAAAACTCAACTTCTCGTTCTGGAGGATGTCCAGGTAAATCTTCTGGAAATACATCTACAAATTCTTTCACAACAGGTACATCCTCTATTTGAACATTCCTTTCCTCACCGACAGTTATTTCATTCTCTTCCTCCCCAATAATTGAATTAAGTTGAGCTACTGGGGGTGGATCTAAATAAGAATTAGGTGGTGACGATTCTGCTCTAAAAATAAGGTGCTCCTTATCATTATCATCAAGAATCGTAACCTCTTTCTTCTTACAATAAATCTTCGCATCATAGTCCGAAAGCCAGTCCATACCGAAGATTATATCAAACTCAATCATAGGTATGACGATGAAATCAGCAGATAAAGAAAATTTATGTGCTCTAATGGGGACTGATTCACAAAACTTTGTTGCAATGATACTTCCCTTAGGAGTTTTAACTGACAACTCCCTTATTAAATCAAATTGGAAATATCTAATTTTCTTAGAAAACTGGGAAGATATGAAACAATGCCATGATCCAGAATCAAATAATGCATTTTCTAAACTTGAGGAAACCATTAAATTACCTGCCACCACATCTTTCGGAGCTTCTACCTCAGCAGCAGTGATAGCATATGCCTGGCCTTGATCCCTTGGCCTTTTCTGAGGTAAGTTCTCCTGACGCTTAGGACATGAATTTGCATAATGCCCCATCTCCCTACAATTGTAGCACTGAACGTTGGTAGCTTCCTTCTTCCCCTTGCAATTATGAGCTTGGTGGCCTTTTTCACCACACTTGTAACAGACTCCCATTCCCTTCAAGCAAGTACCAGGGTGTTTCTTCCCGCATTTACCACAGGATGGATATTCAACCTTTCCCTTCTTCCCCTTATTTCCATTCCCAGATTGTTCAGCAGGTCTCTTCTTCTCTTGCTTTGCTTTAAAGTCATAAGACTTAGAGAATTCCTTTTCGGTCTTGATGGCACATGAGACAATGTCTTCATACGATGAAAAGGATTGTGAGACTAATGCTCGACGGAGAAATGGTTTTAACCCATCAAAGAAACGATCAATCTTACTTCATGGGTTGCGTATATAATCTCCAGCATACCTCGCTAACCTTGTAAAGTTAGCCTCATACTTTGCGACAGTCTCATCCTCCTTCTGTCTCAGACTTAGAAATTGCCTTTCCATATCTGCTCGATGGTCGCGAGGGAAGTATTTTTCTAAAAACAGATCTTTGAACTCCCTCCATTCCATATTTGATACTTCATCATCTTCCTTCATGTTTTGAATCAATGACCACCATTGATCAGCATATCCAGTGAGGCGGTAAACTGCCATTATAACTTTCTCCCTTTCACTGCTCCCCAAAGCCTGAAATATTTTCTCTAGGGAATTTATCCATTGCTCAGCTACTAAGGGATTTGTACTCCCATTGAGCGTTGGTGGTTGTTGCCTCATGAATCGATCTAACATTGATCCTCCACGCTGCGGATCAGGGTGCTCCATACGGGTAAGGTTATTATTCATAACCTGAGTAAGTTGTCCCAGTATGGTGATTAGCTGATCGGCACCAGTTGCATCACCATCCCCACTATAATTATCTTGAGCAGGAGGGAAATCCCTACATGGAGTGCGCGCATTGATACGGTTTCCATTTCTTCCACTAGGCGCCATTTCTAAACAATGGCATAAACTAGATCAGTTTATGAATCAAAATACATAATCCCATACTTATAAAACACTTAACATAAATTGAACTATTTATGGATATAATCCATAATCATAAAAATGTTTTCTTTGAGGAAGTATATACTCATAAACCCTTCATAATGATTTGTAAAGAAAATGAGAGTTATCCTAAGCATATCCTCCAGGAGTGTCGTAACCAAGAGTGCAGCAAGGCCCGTTGTCGTGCACCAGTTCCCGTTCGAGTCTAGCTCAAAGCGGTGTTTTCGGGTTTTACCCCTAGGTACATCTATGCCAGAGCCGCCTCTACCTGCTCGTATCCAGACAGGGATGTATTGCTCGGAAAACTCACAAAATCTCTACAATACCAAAATTCTAGGAAGTTCTTCTATACTAATCCTCAAAGTTCATCTTAGGTCTACGTGCTCTAATCAGAGTTTATCTAAATCTAGCTTCCAAGGTTTGTACTAAGCTTCCTTTGATACCAACTGTAACGCCCCGACCCCAGCTACCCAGAGTCGGTGCATTATTACATAACATTGGCATGATCACAAGAAAGATCAAATCTCGAAAGACCGATTGGTTTAGTAGCCTTGGAAACACTAGATATAATCATAATGTTTTACATTACATTTCAAAGTGAAAAACTACTACAACAACAAAGTCTTCATATCCACACTATTAACCCCTCATAATATCCCTGCAATTCATTCATAATTTACTTCTTCACTACCTGGGAAAAATGAAACATAGAAAAGGGGTGAGCTCAAATGCCCAGTAAGGATAACAATACAGCGGAACATTCAAAATAATCATAAACATTTAAGGCAATGAATTACTAAAACAAAATCCTTTTAAAATTGAACTTCAACATAGTATGGCAAAAGTAAAATGAAATAATGCCATTTACTTATTCACATGGATGCAATATCAATAACCACTTTCATAATGTTGGAATGCATAATGCCAGACTATCATAACCACATAGCCAAGGCCTCGTGCCAAGACTACAAATAAGATTTTGTCAAGGCCTTGTGCCAAGACACTAGTTTGTCTCATGAGACCTACCGATGCATCGAGGAGCTATAGCGGGCTCCACCCGTCACTTATTAAGTCCAATGCATTCCCATATGAAAAGGTTTAAACATCACATAAACATTCGTATTAAAACTAGCATACGAAATTTCAATAATTTCACCATAAACTATGAATGGTATAAAAATATCACATCCATAGTCAAACATATCACAAAACCTTCAATACAATATATAAGTTTTGTATCATAATAAATCAACTTCAAATAATCTTAAAATCCATCAAAGGATGTTGACATAGATGAAATCAAAATTCTTTTTAAAGAAATATCTCCTTTTATTTTGAAATCATTTAAGATCCATATAAAATAAAACATTTTCTTTGAAAATATTCTTATAAGCTTGTAAGGAAAGCTTTGAAGATTTTGTAATGGCGTAAAATAACCGCACCCGCCGTATAAGTTAAAAAAAACATTCTTACCTCAATTCTGTCGAAAAGGTTAAAAAGGACCTTGTTTTGAAAATGACGGAAAGATTCCTTTATAAACCACTTATAAAAGTCAAAAAGGGTATAAATGACTTTAACTCATATTTTAGTAAATAGTAAAAATGTTTTGAAATACATTTTTAAGAAACATGGATGTGGATGATAAAGAGATCCCAGTAGATTATTACGTATAAACAACCTCGGATAATGAAGAGATTGTGAAATAACCCTTACCTTGTACTTTTCCTTGGTTGGGGTAGGTTAACCTCCTATATAATAGTGAAATAATTGTTACTAAATTATACAAGAATCATATACATTAATATTATATCAAATATGATCTTTTAATATCGATTTGATAATAATATCTTAGTATTATCGCCGTTTCGGGTGTTAACTTACTCATTTTCTTTATATGTTTTGTTACATAAGTCATGTTTGTTGTATCTTATTCATATCCAGAATGATATCAAGTCCTTAAACATCATTTTTAAATCATTAAATGATAATTATACTTGAATGGATATGATGGATAATGAATCTCATCGCGTTCGTGGAGACGGTAGTCCGTACGTACGCACGAACGCTATTTCCATTTAATTTTTATTTTAAAAGAATCGAATCCAAATGATACATAGGTATATTACTATTCCAGTATAATATAATATTTTATATATGTTACTTAAGTTCATTAACACCATCCTTTATACGTTCCATGTGTGGTATGAACGAGTCATATCATTTTAAGGGGGCGGTAGTCCGCACTTCCTCAAATGAAATTATCGTATGTATATACAACATGAAACGAATAATGGTATGAAATAAAATGGAATTACAGAAGCTTATATATAAAATATATATCATTAATATCATATTTAATTACAGTTCCATCATAATGGCCACCATGAGAGGCGGTAAGATGTATTTGAACAATCATCGTTTCGTGAGGCGTTAGTTTGCCATCCACAGAAACATTATGTTCATCATCCATTAGATGGAGTTGTGTGTATGTGTAGTTTTAATACTTCTTATAACAACATCCTAGTATATTGAGGATACTGGTGTTGTTACAAAAGAAAGGAAATAAAAAGAGTTTGGGGGTTGAAGAAGCAAAATAAATGAAAATAATTTAAGAGAAATCGTTACCTTTAATTTAGGTAACTCACTTTGGTTGGAACCAAAGGACTTGTTGAAATGCTTTCTGCCTAAGGGGAAACTTCAAGGAGGAGTAGAGGGATGTGGGGAGCTTATTTGGGCAGAGTTTGGACGAGCCAAGTGGCTTGAGAGGTGTGAGGAATGAGTAGAAGTGGTCTCCTTTTATAAGGGAGAAGAGGGGCTCTTTAGGAAAGAGTGAAAGTATTACTTTATAATATAATTATATTCGGTTTATAATGGTCCAAAAATCATTGAGGTCGAAGATAAGATGACTAATATTCTAAATAACATCAACCAATAAGAATTGGACAGGTTTTAGATAATATTTTAATCATTATAATATTATTTATTTCAATGATTTATTAATGAGGTAAACATTGCATCATTATTGTGTCATTAATAATTTAACTTATTTGATGTATAAAAATTATAAATAAAATATCATCATGTAGGAAATCTTTTTATATTTCTAATGAATATTTATAATCGAAAATCCAACATTTATAACCCTATGTAAAAATTGTTCTTCTAAAAGATGTAAGCTTATGGCATTTTTATTTTTATTTTAACTTTATTAATATAATGTGTCCCTACCACATACAAGTGGCTCCAAGGGGTCCCCAAATTGACCCAAGGATGCCCATGGTCGGGTATGTGTCCACCAATAAGGTTAGGACACCTTTTAGGGTAATTTTGTATTATTATAATATTATTTTTTAACCCTTATTTACCGGATTTACCTTTTAACCATGGTAAATAAAATATTTACCACAGTAACTATTCAAAATGTCTAAAAATAAAAGTTACCTATTTACACAATTTGAACATCCTGATTCCAAATGTGGAATCCATTTTCCTAAATTCAAAACACAGAAGTGGCAGATATTAATTTAAAATTAATTCCCGTTGTCAAAACAAAAAGCGTGTTTTTAAGAGATAATAACTATAAAAAGATTGACACGTGTTTATGTTCGGTTTAATGGTAAAATTATGTCCAATGACCAACATTATATTAAATGGTAAAAATATATTCTAAATATACTTTAAAACCACTCAAATTCACAATTTATCACTATTAATTATTTTGATTAAAAAAGTTGTTTTTAATTAAAATTTTGTAATTTTCACTATTCATCAAAATATAAAAGTTATCCGAAAAGTACCAAAATTTCACCCTAGGCTAATTTCGATATTCCGAATCCAAAAATGAAGTCCATTTTGAAATATAAAATATATATGATTTCAAAAAGTAGGTATTACTATTTACAACGGCTAGTTTAATTAGTTGTGGTGTGTGTTAGAACTCGAGGTTGCGTACAACACACGCTATCGCATTATTCGAAGGGAAACGTACCGTAGAAGCTTGGGGTGTTACAGTCTCAACAAAACCATGAAGGGTGGTCCCAATTACTAAATTCAAGCAAATAGTTCCTATGAATCATAGGAAATCACTTGTAAAAGATGTATCTAAATATACAGAGATAAAGTAAAATAGATTTCATCCAAACAAATATAACATTACTAATCCAAAAGTTATGCATACCTAGTATAATTAAATAGGGGAAAATAAATGAAGAAAATATTATAAAAATATAAATTAAAATTATGTATCACCATCTAAACAACCTCAACTATAGAAAAAAAACTACAATGATTCCAAGCCTCGACCACTAAAATATAAATACATATCAAACCATATAATTATGTAATGCACTACAGAGAATAAGTAAATAACATAACATGATGTGGAACAAAAACTCTATGAAAATAAATGTCAGTCATAAAAAATCATTTAATTTAAATTACTTGATAAATGTAACATAATAAATAAATCGACTAGGATCCTTATACCAATGAACTCTCAAATTGAGTTCGAAAACTAAATCCCAACATAAAAGATAAATGATTGATATATATTAGCATAAAAATACTAATTATGTCATGTCCATCTAAATATATGGAAACCAATTTCTAAGACAAGTTGTAAAATGTGGGTTTAAACACAATTTATAAAATATTATTTCACTTTCTCTAATAAAATCTCAAAACTATTCCAAAAACATTTTTTTCAAATAACCATCCATATTTATGGAATAAAATTAGATATGTGAAAAAATAAAAAATATATATTTAAAATAATGAAAAATGTCCCGTGAAAAAATAGAGAACAAACTAAATAATAGTTGTAACATTTTTATAAGTATCTTATAAAAACATCCTTTTAATAAACAATTTAATCAAAACCCGACTCCTAAAAAAATATGATGTAAAAAAACTATTTTACTTTTGAAAAAACACATTCATAACCAATAGAAATAACTATTGAAAATGTAAAAAAAGATGAAATAAAACGCAGTTATGCATAAATCACACATCTTCCCGAAGGAATCATAGATAACCAACTAAAAAATAGTACCAATACATCCTTTCTAGACATGTAAATAAAATTGAATCATAAAATTGAAACTATAAATGTACTATAAAATGAAATTTTATCATGGTCGGCATCTATAGGTTTAATTAATTGGGTAACTAAACTAAAAAAAAGGAGCCTATGTTAGCACTACTAAACCTATCACAACCCCTATGTCTCATTGGACTATCCAAAATTTAACATCTATAGAACACCTCTGTCCATAGGAATAAATAATTTTCCTATAATAATTTCATAATACTCATTCTTTTCTAACTTTCATGGAGTAATAGAACAATAGGTTCTAGTTGATATACTATATCTTCCATGGTTTTTGATCACACAATATGTATACTATATCCCATGTACTCGAATGAAATTCTAATTTAGGAGGTAAGAAGTTAGTATTCTAAGGAATCAAATACAAATCATTTTAATATAACTCACACCACACCTCCTACACATTCAATAGAAGTTGTCCTAATCACACATTCAAGAACAAGTTTCACAAAATAAATATCAACGAAAATCTTCCCCGATAAATAGTAAATACCACATTATTAATAATAAACTCAAGGGACTCAAATATGGATTTACACAATTTTAGAGCATATCATATATAGTCCAAATAGGTATTAAAGAAAATATATTTGGAGACCATGTAATTTTCACATAATTTTATAACCATTTTCCCAAAAAACATAATGATTATTTTTTATAAACTCAAATGAAACACATTTTTTAAATAACATTTGAAAAATAATTCTTTTAAATTACCTTTTTAATTAATTAAACTAATTTGAAAAGAAACTAAATAGTTCCGTACACCCATTTCACAAAAAAACCTATTACTTTTTTTGGAATTTTTCAAATAACTATAAGACCCATAATATTGAAATATTTTTGAAATAGTTCCAACTCCATTATTTTTAGTAAATATTCCTTAAAAATAAATTATTCCCTTTCACATTGTGGAAACAATATAAAAATTTTTTTTAAGAAATTTACATCCTTATAATAATTCTGAATGAAATTTAATCCATCACATCAAAGGTGACTAAAGTCCATGCCAGGTAATTAAATATCATAAAATTAAACTATAACTAATTTTGTTGTGATTTTTACACATATATCCCTACCAAAAATTTTGAATCACATTAATAAATATATTTTTTCCATTCAAAAAAATTAACAAAATTCTAGAATGTGGACTAAGACCATTACATGTGTTGAATCCATTTAAATAATGATTTTATCCTAATAATATAATTCAATATGTTTCTAAAATCATAAGAAATAAATTTAATAGACAATTAATTTATTAACATATAATATAATTGTTTTATAAAGAAATATATAAAATAAATTGACATCAGTCATTACAAAATGGTACAAAACACATAGAAATTAGAGGTTAATGCCAAAACAACCTATCGGATGAAAAATGTCCTATAAGTCAGGAAAACATCAAGAAAGAAAATTCAATTACCCCTATGGTTCATTGAAATCACACATGGAATATATGGAAGGTAATATCACAAGTAAAATTAGGGGAATGGTGAAAAATGATATCAAGAAGCCCATACCTAGGAAGATCACATCCATAATCAAGGGGAATATAGGTTGGTAAGATAGTAGGTGAGTAGGGGAGTAGTTCTTATGAGTCTCTATTCCTGGGAAGGTGTGTATCATTGAGAATGAGATCATAATTGAGTGCTGACTTTTTTTTATTAGGAGAAATTTTTTAAAATTAAAAAACACTATTCTGGATTCCTAATAAATTTACCCATATTTATTAACAAACTATGTATCCCATTATAGCCTTAAAAATAGACCCAATAATTATTACAAGGATAATGAACAATATATATAGTTCCAATCTTACCATGCCAAACAACATTTTCACCTTACTAGTCCCTAAGAAAAATATTCCAAATGGCTACTTATAAACATACAAAACCCATGATCATTATAGGAATCCTTAAAATTGTTATGTTTAATGTCTGAACATCAAAAAATATTATTATAAAAATATTTCTTTAAAATAATATTATTTAAATTAATACAATTAATTTATGTTTTCAAAATAGAAAATAAGGAATATACTACCATTAAAATCATATTAATCAAAAATAGACTCTAATTGTCATTAGAAGCATCATATATGATCAAAAATTAGATTTGTTACAAAACCTCAATAGAATATGAATTAATGAGAATGAAAATTGGTTGAAAGTATAAAAGGAGGTTTTTGAAGGGATTATTATTTAATGACTATTAATATTATTAATTTATTGGGGATTTGAAGACCATTAGTATAATCTAATATGTAACACCCCCGAATGATAAAGGGTTAAAAGACTAAATGATATGAATCATGTCAAGAAGTTTCACCTTTACATTTGGGAGCTCACCTGATTTGAAATCCGTAGTTAAGCATACATGTCTAGGAGTAGTGACCAGGATGGTTGGCCATAGGGTAAGATTCCTAAGCTGTGTGTGAGTGAGGAAAAGTCACACTGGAATGAACATGTGTTGTCAATTGTGGATAGTCATTAATTTGATAACTTGTTCCGGCTTGTGGGTGTGCCCATGGTAAGGTACCACATGCCTATGGGGAAATAGGTGGTACCTGGTGCGCTTGGACCCAACAATCATGTTAAAGTAGGGTGTGATGCTATCAGTGGTTCCCATTTGATACATTGGTATAAGACGAAGAACCATACCTTAATTTAAATTCCATTACATCGGATGATATATTATGTCTACAATATAGATGTTTTGCTCTTGGTGGTGGGGTTGAATGTAACACCCTTTAATTATAATGGGTTGAATACTAAATAATATGTCTCATTTCAATATGGTGAAACACTCTTTTTTGGATCCTAACTCTTTATAACTCTATAGTTGTGTGGTATTTTCCTAGAGTAGTGATCTCTATGATTGAACTTCTATGAATTTTCCTATGATGTGTTAAAGTGAGAAAAAAACACACTTGAAAAAACTTCTGTTGGCCTATGGGGATAATCATTAGTCTGATGAACCATTCATGCATGTTGGTGGGCCCATGGTAGGGGATCATGTGTATGTGAGGAAACTGGTAGTACCTAGTGGGCTAGGAACTGATGATTGTGTTAAGAAGAGGTATATGTGTTGTCAAAGGGGACTAGTTGTTACACCGAATCCAAATCCAATTTGGAACTTAACATTGAATAATTTAAGTTTATTAATAATCAAAATAACTCATTATTTATATTATAACCACCATTTAACTACTTATTAAAATAAAAAAATTAAATTAATTATTTAAAATGGTACAAATAAATATAATTTTTTATAATAACAACAGTATTGATTTTAAAAAATGTATTGATATCCTTAGTCAAAAAAATCGTGATTATGATTATATTTTGGTTGCCTGAATTATCCATTTTAATGTTTGAAAATATGATGAATGTTAATCATATTTGTAAATTATGTTTATTATCTATAACACATCATAGAAACCCCAACTAAAAATGGAATTTCTTTCATTTATTCTCCCATGTTTCCATTATCAGGTTTCATTTTCACTTGACATTGAAATTATTCATTAGATATACATAATGTCAACACTATGGAGTTTATATATTTTATTTCACATTTTTAGTTAACAAAATATTATATAATTAAATCATATGAAATTATCATATAATGGTTATAAACATACATATTCAACACACAATTTATGGACATGATTTCATTAATCATCTTATAGCAAGAAATGGATTCTCATGGTTTAATGTGATTTAATCCAAATTACCTTATATAAAAACAAATTATAAGATTAATATATATACTTGTAAATATAGGAATCCTCACATATATAGAACTTATTTTTCAACCTCAGTTTGAAGGATCCATAACCAAGGATCACTTATAAATACCAATGACATATGTGTCAATCCATCAATTTTAATTTAATACTATCAATCCAAATAAAAAATTATCAAAATATATCACATGACTAATCAAGTATATTTCTATATAATTTATCATATTGATAATTACCATAATAGATAATCACGCCACAATAAGATAGTAATAAGTCATAGATAACATAGAAATATATATATCCCATAATATTCTTATAATATCATAACCCATTATCTAAAAACAAGATAAATAAACTACACTAACATTTATAAAAATTACATGATAATGAATTTCCATAATCAAACAATATTTAATGATATTAATGTATAAAAAATATACCACTTTGACTAACGATAGTCATCCTTGTATCCAATATCAAAATATCTTACGTGTTTTTAATTAATTAGTTACAAAAGGGGATATCTACATTATTATCCCCTATATGAAAATTACACATCAATATATCACCTCAATCAACAATCTCTTGAAATACAATAATTCGATAAAAAATTTGTTTGGATTTATGGTTTTCGATAGGATCCTCTTAATATAGAATCTCTCTATTATTAAAATTGGAGTGTTCGATTGGGTACAGGACTCATTACATGTATCATTATTCTCTAATGATCTTCTATATGCATATATATTCTCTAGATTGGTAAGACTCAATGATATAATATTATTTGGTTGTATAATAACTCTTTATCAAATTATTATAATGATTTTAGGTTACTACACTACTACTGATCAAAATAAAAATAAAAAATAATATCTAAAGTCATATTTTTTAATTTGGAAATTTTTTTTATTGATTACAATAATTTTGAGATCTCCCTCACCCCCAAAGTCTCCAAATACATTATTAATTCATCAATGTTACATATGATTAACCATTATGGGTACCCTATAACTTTTATAGTGTATTTTTTGGTATTTATTCATCATAATAATTGCATAAGATACATTAGGATGAGTTTAAATTATAAAATACATGATTGAGATGAATATTAAAGTATATGGAATCTTAATCATACATTATATTTCTCTATTTATTGAAGGTTATCATTCAATTTGAATAATAATTCCATGAAACATTGGAAAAATATATTAGCTTCCTATATATAAAATTATTAAAATATTAATAAATATATATCCTCTAACAAAAGATAGGAATTCATTTATATCCAACTATATTGATAAATATACCTTGTATATTAATGACTCCACTAGTTTCATTTCTTTGTATGTAATTTCCCAACATTGTTTTCACTAGTTAACACTGTGAATCCATTTACAATGGGAATAGTTTCATATATATACAATCCCATAAATACAAACATGATCCCAAAAACTCATTTGTAAACATATGATTTATATTTATTTGTGATAATATCAAAATATATGATAGATTTTAAAAAATTGATATTACAAAATTAATAACCATCATTCAGTTCATTAATGGATTATTTTAGAATAAAAATAATAATCACATTTCATATATATTCAATACCCTCATGTTTTTTCATTTAAATATCCATCAATAAATTCTCATTATGGAATGTTATTTCACATATATTTCATATATTTCAAAATGATAATAGGTTGTAATATTTGTTTTAAACCCTATAATGGACAAATTATTTTTACCACAACAAACATATCTACTAACATTCAAACATGATTCGCGTACATGGATTCCAATTAATAATCTATTTATTCTAATATTTTCTCAATTGTTGAATTAATTATATAATTTTGGTAATATGTTTGATCATATTTTATGACCATTGCATAACTCTCATCAGAAATTAGAAATCAATATATGTATTGTTCTTGAAATTATCTACAATGTATTCTTAGTTCATGTGTATACTATATCATCCCCATTTAAATAACCCTATGTATTTATAACTCATTTATATTTGGAATACTATTAAACTTTTTATTGAACTTTTTCATCATAAAAATTACTCTCACTAGTTATTTTGGGAAAAAATTACTTATTTAGATGCACGACATGTTGTCAAAAAAATTTACCAATTTTTTTATCATGGGACATTGGTGTAGTTTATTTTTTATGTGTTAATCACACAATAAATACAATATTTTTGTTTTAGTTTTCATTTGATAGTTGGTAATTATGGTTTTCTTCTCTTTGAATTTCCATTATTATTTTTCATTATTTAATTACATTTTTATTATATTTTGGTCATTAATTATTGAGGGGATATTAGATTACTGATTGGTCATATGTGACACTAATATGGATTTATTATAGTTTTGTAGTGATACAATATGGTAATAACAATTATTATAATGTGTGTAACTATTTAGTATAACCTAATGCATAATGATGGTATAAATGACTTTGAATAAAATAAGGTGATAATTGGCCATGGATGTGTAGTGATAGTGAGATTTTATAGGTTTTTCATATCCCTTATCAATGTTCAGTCCAAAAGTATTTATTTTTATAAGAACTAATGAGTTAATATTTTATGTATTTTGAGTAGTAGTCATATTAGAAGTTCACTAAAAACAAACATACAAAGTCACCCACTTGATTACTAGTGCATTTTTATTTGATGTGTGTGGGGGAATCAAACTAGGTTACATTATTTACACCATACTAGTAAAATATATAATGGTTTTATTGTACATGGGTATACCTTAAGTTATATTTCATTTTAATATATCATTTGGGAGATGGACCTGTTTCTTGGGATGAATATTTTTTAGTTATTGATGATTTAGTTGGATATGTTAGAGCTAAATGATTTAAACATCATAGATTTTAATTTTAAATTATTCTATTTACCTATCATTTAGTATGATATTTATTCATATATTTTATGTGTTTTTCTAGTATAATTTTTTTTCGTTCTATTTATGTATACATCATATGTAATATATTTTATTATTTTGTTTCTCAAAACTGATGGTTTCCATACAATTTCCCTCTAATAGGATAATATTTTTCCATATGTTCAATATATTGTTTTGGTTTATAATGAATTTTTTTAGATTCAATCAGGATACTAGAACATGATATTTTATGGCATTGTCTGACAATAAATATTTGAAGATCTCAACACAATATGGATTCCTTGGGTACAATGAAAGGTTCCATAAATGATATCTCATCTCTAGTTGTTTGTAGTGTTTGTAGACATGAACAAGATATTACATTCAATTTTACAAAAACCTGTGTGTATGAATCATTTCAATTGATTCTCTAATGTCTCTAAATCAATTTTTTCTTCACAAAAATAACTATCAAAATAATTTTTGGAGAAGAGCTATTCAATGTGAGAGAATATTTTATATCTAGGTAACACATGAATTTACTAATTTATTAAGTAACTTTTGATGAAAATTATGTCATAAATAATTATAATCAATGTTAATAGAGATTTTAGTTTTATAACCTGTTTGATCCTAAATCTCACTCAAATAACCAAAAATTTGAATTTTATTCTTTATATTTCAAAATCATGGATTCATTGTGAAGAAATAATTTATTATTTATTTCATTATAAGAAATTATCATTTTAATGGTTTTATACAATTTTATAGAATGTAGGATAATAAAAATATGATTTATCACATGATCTTAAACCAATTGAGGAAAAAAACCAAATGAAATTTCATGCTTAATCATTCAATAGTCAATGTTTTTAATCTATATTTTACTAGAAAATATCAACAAGTTTATCGACATCCAAAATATAAAATAATTCATTATTAATTTCCATATGTAAATATTTATGTTTTCAAAAAATCATATTTTAAATTTGATTCTAGATTTATAAGAACAAAAATATCATGGTTGTGATATAATAAGTTTATAAATGAGAATGATAGAACAAAAAAGAATTAAATATTCACATCCCTATAAATATAAAAGAAGGAGAAAAATGATATGTAAAATAGGTAAAAAAAATTAAAAGTTATATTGATTTTTTAATATCGTACCCCATTGAAATTGAAAGGTAAAAAAAATGAATCATATTTCAACAAAATTATCAACTATTAGTTCATGATTACATGATATAGATTACAAAAAATTAAATATTTATTAAACATAATGCTATCTATAAAATACAATAAAAATCTTGAGATAATTTATCATGATCAAATATGGTAATGAATAATAAGACAATAGTTTTATCATATATATATATATTAAAATCATTATCTATGTAACATGATAATAAATAACCAAAATAATATAGAAAAATACCCTGAGTATAAGTCATTCAATGTCTATAAATTTTTTACTTATTGAACATATAATGTGTCTGCATAATGAATCATAAATTTTAATTTTGTGTTTATTTTTATTACTAAATATTTAAATATCATTTATTTTCACATCTTTATAATGTGTATACTCAAAAAAAATCCTCAATAGTAATAATTAAAAACTTATATTGGATTTACAAATTAAATAGAAGTTATCATATTTTACAAAAATCAAAAAGTATATGATTTAATTTATTGCATATGTTAATGTGTATACTAAAAAAATTAATGTAATTTGAAATATTTTCTTCTTATATATATATATTTACAATAGTTTTATCCTTCATAAACACTACATCATAAATTTTCACATGTTTCATCATAATATGATCAGAAAAATTACATCCAAACTCATTAATTCAAAATCTATTAAAAAATTGTTTTCTTTGGTTACCCATATAATTATGATATTATATCTCACTGAATGAGAAAAACATACATATGTAAATAATATGATAGTTAATAGATGTAAAATTTTTATTATATCAAAATCTTGGAAGCACGTTAATGAAGAGATCTCATTATAGTTATCATATTTTTATTTTTATTTTCTCTAAAACCCTTTTTTAATGATCACTAATTATATAGATAAATAAAAATTTGTTACAATATTCACCATGGATCAAATATAACTTCTAAAATACTAACATATACAAAAAACCATATATGTGAGATAATTTTATCACATAAAATTCACACCATTATATGTATTATTTTTCTCAAATAATTTATTTTCAAATTCTACTGATAATCCATATTTAATAAAAGTACATAATATATCATAACATTTGATAAATTCAGTAAATGTACAAATAATTAATTTTTTTATATGATAGTAATTAATTGGAATGAAATGTTCCATAATATGAATATAATTTAAAAATATCATGGAGATTTTTCTCGAATAGATTTTATTTAACTAAAAATTTCTATCTATAGTGTATTCTTGGAGAACCTCTCTTGTTTCTCTTTCTTAATCACCTCGTTGTTCTATTTTTTCTCTTCTTCCATCATAAAGGCATTTCATTGGTTCATGATAATCATGGTGTTGAGGAATATTATGGTAAGTTTATTTTTTTATTTGATGGGGTAATGTTTCATCAATGATTTCTATCATTGGTGCTTCTGCAATTTGGAATATCCAAATAAAATTATATTAGGTTCATGAAGTTATTCTATTTTATCTGTATTACCCTTTGTGACATCTTATATTGGTGGGATAATATATTATTTTCTCATATGGTAGAGTATGTATGACATATTTTTTGGGGTTTTCTAATTTATTTATTTTATGGTTTTTCGTTCTTACTGGATGTGGCTATACAGTATCTTTAGTTTCACTTTTTTTATTATAGGGAAGTCCTAGTTTAGTCATTTATTTAAATTTTTTCTGTGATTCAAATAAATATTGTTTATTTTACTACATCTACATATTTCAATTTTATGGAGAGTTGTTTTGGGTTATAAACCAGTGTTTCTAGTTTGATTCATTAATCTATGTTTCAATGCATGTGGTTTAGTTTATTTTATTATTAACATATATTCAACTATCATTAGAATGATATGTGGGTAGAAATATTTATGAGGAAATGGTTGAGATGTAATTTTTGTAATTTATATTGGGAGATTTGTTTTTAAAATGGTTCATGGATTATTTTTTATGGTATTCATTTTCATTAAAATCCTACTTTTCATAGGTTGAGTAACTTTCTATAAATTCTGTGTAACATTTTATATAGATAGTTGTGCTCTTTGTTTATTTTTTACACCTAGTGGATCATATTTTTTTGGTTCATTCATGATATTTGAGTTTATATTATTAAAAAAGTAACTAAACTAACATTAATTAATTTTTTTTGTGTGTAACAAGTAATGTGAGGAATAAAATGTTGGATTTTGAAAAAGGTATGGATTAACCCTATAGTGATGTAAAAATTCAAAATTTTAATACATATATCGTATTATATACATAACTATATATATATGATAGTTTAATTGAAAAAAATCATAAAACAATCACTTATGGTTGAGTAAAACCACAATACAAATGGTTTCTTGTAAAATAATTAATAAAATACATGGAAAACGTTTTATCTTTCTATGAACATAATGATGATTAATAATAGAATTGAATAAAATTTTTAAGTATATATCATTAATATTCAGTTCTAGGATTGTTGAATGAGGGTTCCAAAAATACAGCATCAGTTTCCCTGAATAACTAAATTCATTGAGTAGAGTTAATAAAATTAATAATGATACCCTTAACTATAATTTTCCATTTCTTATAGATCAATAAAATACGCGTGTTTCAGTTGTTCCATGAAAATGTCTTAGAACTCTCCAATATTTGGAACTAATACATTTTTCTCTATAAACATATTAGTCTGTGATTCTCTATTTAAAATAAATCATTGATAACTAATTGAGTGGTGTATCCTTCATTGTATATAAATTATCTATGGCATCATTTTGACGTTTAATACCAATAAGTATAGTAGTAATGTTGTGTTATATACCCATATAGTTTTTTAATGATTTTTTACTTCATATATTAGAAATATTTAAAGTAATTATCATTAATTATTGGAAATTTCAAATTTTTATTCATTCAATGAACAATGTTATCAACTTTTTTATTGGTTGGAGAAGATATGGCATCGAAATCTTTTAAAATTATAAAATATATGGAATCTTTAGATTCTTATAATTTATATTTATACTATCATGAATCTATCACCTCTTTATAAACCTTATTGAGTATTTTTACAACCATTGGGGGAAAATAACCATAACCAATTTCTAGATCTATACATGTGGAACCACTATAATCGATGTGAAATCCAACTTCCAAATGATGATTCCATAATAATGTAATTATAATTCTCTCCAACCATATAAATATATATAAAATAATCATTAATAATATTTTAATTATTATCTATATAAAATATAGAATCACAAATATAGAATTGATAATGAGATAAACTAACCTTGGATGAGATGACCAAAACCATTAAATAATGGGATGAATCATCATGTTTTTCTACATTTTATAGATAATCAATTGATCCTTCACCAGTAGTTGAAACCACATTTCTATAAAGAGAGGGTCCTCTATGATCCAGCATGAGACCTTCCATTAAACCTGTAGGGGAATCTACAAACTATGATTCTAAAACATCATTGAAATTATCTTTATCAATATATAATTTATTCTTAATAAGAAAAACATTACTTGATGAAGGAAGAAATTAATTTCCAAATATGTACTGATCCCTATTAACACCTGAATGGATCAAACACTTCTTTGAATACAATTAATACTAAGACTCTCAATATACATAATTTTATGGTCCACTTTGATTAATAGGTGTATAAAAAAGGGGAGTTCATCAATGTAGAGATATTGTAGAATCACTCCATGAAATTTATGATCCAAACTCCAAAATGAATACCTTTAGAAACATACAATTCATGTATGGTAATTCCATATATAGACTTCTATGAATATAATTATATAATATAATTTATTTACATTACCTAGGTTCCTTGAAATCACTAATAAATAACATTATATAAAAAAATGTTACAAAACATAATTGAACCCCACCCAGATCAGAAGAAGAGGATATTTAACTCCTTTAAAGTATTATAATTATGAAATCCAAATATTTTTTCCTAAAAATTTTCAATAGTCATAATTCAAGAAATTGAAGTATTCATTATCATTATTAATGTGTTAAAATATGATGAAATGACACATGAACAATAATATTTTTGTAAAAAAAAATAGTCTCATACATTTATTTAGAGTCACTACCATGTTTGGTGGGGAATAAAATTATATCTTATAATAGATAATAAAATTCATAAAAAAATCCTAACCCATTATTTAAACAACACAAGGTATGATCTACATTGATGTAAAATAGAGTATGCAAATGGATCAATGATAATGAGTCATCTATTGATAATATTTTCTGATAATTAAATTTTCTTATTAAAGATCATTCATAAACTATTTCCATAAATGTTGCATTAAAAAGCAATCCAATAAGTTTTCCCATGGAGTGTTTGAAATCAAATATAATATTAAAGGCTACACCTCCTATAATAAATTGATTTTATAATGTAACCCGAGAAGGTCTTCTACGCAAGATCTAGACAGTCTGTGAGGATAGGGTTGATCCTGATTTATAGTAATGTAGCTTTGGCTTATACATGTTTGGATATTGATGGAACACCCATATTTTGATTTTTAAATAATAATAGTTACTTAGTTGAACCATGTGGATCTATGGTGGTGATTATTTTCAAAAGTATTCAGATAGAAAATGTCAAGATGTGTTTCTTATTATTGAAGACTAAAGTGAAAGATGATTGGAATGGGTGCATTATTAGTGCAGATGTCGTATGGATATGTGGTATGTACTTAAAATGGAGTATTTTTAGGTGGAAACCAAATCAAACATAGGATACAATAATGAGTGTGGGTTATCATATAAACATTGATATGATACTCCTTTAATGGCCAATTGTTCTAACAATGGAATCCCGAAAGGGAGTTTTTTTCCTTGGGCCTCATAAGTTTGGGATATAATGAAATGATAATGTAATGTCTATTTGTGTATTTCTGTTTCATTGTTTCCAAAATACATTGCCTAAGGACCTTATATAAACATTTTGTGGTCAAAAAAATTTCTACATAAAAAATAATTCTAGATTTACCCTCTAAATATTTTATTCCTGTAAGGGTAATATTGGATACATTTTTTATATTATGATTTAACATCACTAGATCTATCAATCATATAACATTTATTAATTATTATAATATATTTAAAAAAAATTATATAATATATATTGTGGATAATAATTCATAACCTATTTTTCAATAAGCTAATCATTCCTCAGCATGAAATGAAATAATAATACATCCAAATATAATATTGTGTTGAGATTTTAATGAAAGTTTAGTCAAAATTAAATCATTTTCTTTGATGTTTCAGAATAATGAATTCCTACGTTGATCCCAAAGTGGTGGTTGGTGACATAACATACACTTCCATGGAAAAAATTCCACTTTGACAAACAATGATAATAAATTTGTTTATAGTGATTTCTATAGATAATAAAAATAATTCCACAAATATTAAGACAAGGAATGTATATGTATTAAACATTGGATTTTTTGGGAATAGATTAAAGAACCCTATTTTACTGGAAAATCATAAAACAAATTTAAAAAAATTATATGATTTTTTTTTAATTGTAACATATATTATAGTTTTACCAATTAATGCCTTAACCTCATTGCGGTTTTCCCCTCCCTTGTGATTAGGAGGATACCTATAATTGTGAAGTCAAATATTTGCTGGACTTTCAACTTTAAATGTCCTTTTCTACATGATGCAAAAGGATTTCATGTCATGTAACTAGATTACAAGTTGTGTAATTGTTGTTGGGTACAATTTGTGAAAGGGGATTCAGGTTTTGAATGTTTACACATCGTTATAAGTGGTTTCATGTCATGACATCTTTAAATAACTAAATTATAATACGAGGCAATTAATTTTTAGCCATACTTGTACAAAGTGGATTTCATGGTATGTAACCATATTACACATCGTGAAATGGACTTCATCCTTCATTAAAACACTTATTTGGTATATTTGGTCATTTCTTTCCTTCTAGACTCCTTCACACTCATCATCGGGTCTCTTGTAGTTATTCCTCAATGATACCTTTCATTCTAGATCAATATGATCGACGTCTGATCTCTATTGCAATTTTGGTGCATCTCTTCGAGTAAGTGATATTCATGCTTCTTTTTTTCAATTTATCACGATATCACCCAAGCGTTTTGGTATTAGGTATGTTGATCTATGTTGGATGTTCGTTCTTTTCTTCTTATATATCCATTGTGAGATCTTGTTCTGTTGGTTGTTTCTTGGATAGTTAGGGTGTGGCAGACATCTGTTCTTAAGGATGTGGTGGTTTTCTTTTCTGTTGACCCCATGTTTTCTAAATTGGATCAATACTATGATTTGGGGATTTTATTCTAGGGTATTCATTGACATTTTTGGGTTTCATTGATTTTGGATTCCATTACGGGCATGTGTGACCGGAGTAATTAGGTAGTTTGTTCCATCTCTAGCTTATTATAATGGATCTTGACGCTTTTATTTAAAAACTAATTCATAATGAATGATTGGAAGGATTTGTTTTGTCTGTGTTGATAATATTTTTCAATGAAAAATGGGTTTTCCTTGGTTATTCATAAATAAAAAATTGGGTATTTTAAAAGCATTTAAATGAATTTTTAAATGGTTATGACATGGTTTTCATAGCATTGAAATTAATTTTGAAAACAAACCACATGGGATACTTTATATACTTATTTGGAAGGCTTATCTAGGGTTCATCAAACATTATTTTTTTATTATCAAGAAGGTTTTCTCATAGGGATTTGCTCTATTTCCTAGGCACATTATTCTAGGGGATAGATATTGACATTATTGTGGTGTTTACTCACAGTGTATTTCGCTACTTCCTAGGCCTACTGCTCTAAAAATTGGTTTCTGCACTTCATTATTATCGCATTAGTAGTTTTTGGCTTGACATATAGTATTCTTTGGTGTTGTGATACATATTCTTCTATTTTTTATTCCTTGTATTTCTGAGTTGGCCTTGATATGTAGGTTTACACTTGTGAAAAATGATATGGAAAATGTTATTTGAAATTGATATCCCTTATTTTTTTTAGAATAATAGAAAAAGGGATATGTTTACCATGTTTTCTATAAGACCTATTTACTAATTTTCATTCTGTGATTTTACATAAAATGGGAATCTTGGAATTTTTATACATATGCTTATAATAGAAAACCTAGCTGGGATCCTACTGAACATGTTATCTCACACCCAGTGCACCTCTTCGGAGGTGCATATACCATTGTTTGTCTTCCAGTGTAGGGAATGTAATGATTTTTTAGTGAGGAGGTGGGGTTCATGTTAGCTTGTTTAGTAGATGGTGGTGATATGGTGGGATTTTTTCCATGCCATCATTTGGAGTAGCTGTTTGGTTTGGGTCCTTTATATTTGGGTTGACTTTTGGAGTTTTTAGATTCTTTTTTTGTTGTCGGATTCCATTGTTTTCATATAGTTATGTCATAAATATCTTGTTCATATTCCACTATTACTTTTTATTTAGTATATATATTTCATGTGATTGTTCAGGTTGGGTGAAATCATTCCATCTAGTTTTTTTATTAATGGTCGAGTGCTTGTCGCCAGCCCTTGGGGATCAGGAACGCCCTTTTGGTATGGGACAGAATATATCAAGATCTAGGTTTGAGCATCCCTCGGGCTGGTTCGTTACAATTTAGTATCAAAGGGAGGTTTTTCTACAATATTCAAAGTCTTGGAACATCTATTATACTAGAGATCATATTGTCAGGACTTGTGAGGTATGCTGCGATAAGTTCATGGACAACTCTTTTCATAACAAGACTCAAGCTTCCATGGGATGTTGGGAAGTTTATCTTTAGTGTTGGGTTTTTCTTAAATCTCAATTTTTTATGGGTTTTCTATTTGGATATGATATTTGTTCAGTGTTTGATTGTTTTATGTTTTGGTGTTCACTAGTATGCCTCTGAGATGCCTTTCATGGGTTTCTCAGGGAGGTGTAGCTGATACTCCTTAAGGGAATCCCCATTTAGATCAGAATCACATCGAGACTATCACACAAACACTTTTTTCTATCAATACAGACGTACCAAGAGTTCATAACCCTTGTGTTGAGGTAGAACTATGAGTTTTAGGATAAATAGATCAATCACAGGAGTTCTTTCACGAGAAGACACCATCCTTTAACAAAATGAATAAACCTCAAGAGGCAGAGGACTAATTGGACAGGATCGAAAAAATCTTCAAATTTCTATAGAAACCTAATAATATTAGGGTAATGTGCACAACATTCAGGCTTAATGGTTCAGGTAAGATATGGTGGGATTTTATAGTCCAAGAATGCAGACATGTAGACATGGATAGGAAGGGTTTCAAAACCCTATTATTTAAATAGTTCGTTCCAGAGTTTATTATGTAGGAAAAGTGTCTTGAGTTACTTTCTTTAAAATAAAGAGAGTCTTCGGTGTCTATATACACCAATAATTTTTCTGAGCTTGTATATTTTTCACCGAACATAGTGAAAAACATCTAACTAAAGGCTCAGAAGTACCTGAAGGGTTTGCGGCCAAATATTAGATCATAGGTGTTCATGTTGAAACACTCTACCAATGTGGAGATGCTGGAAAAAAAGTATGATGTCAGAGATGAATATAGAAGGCAAGGTAAGATTTTCTACCTATTAACTTCCATCATGTAGCAGCTTCAGTGGTGCACTTGGTAGAAAAGAGTAAGTGGAAAGATCATTGAAGGTGCAGTGGAGGTGGGTCTCAATAGTGAGCCTCCTCTGCACCGTCAATTGTAGTTGGAAGTGTTCCTCTGACTTGATTTCATTTCAGTAAGGTAGGACACCCCATATTTTCTTTTCATATTCCCATGAATATGTGCAACATCTATAAATGTGTTGGTCACTTGCAACACTTTTGTCATGCTATCACTATGCCTCATTAAGGCCACAGTTTGTCGGCTCCAAAAGATTCAATAGTGCATTTACAAGCTTCAAAGACTATAAGGATCCATCCGCAGGCCTTGGGAGTGAATAATTTTCACACAGTTAATGAATGTCTAGTGGAATTCAATGCAGGTCCTACAATAGCGAGAGGTATTATCCATATTGAATCTTTGGTAGTAATTTCTTCAATTGATATTGGTTCCTACCACTCATTTATATCTTCTTGTTTTGTTGATATGCTTAAACATCCAATGGAATTATTCCCTTTAAAATAGAGTTAGTAGAACCTCTAAAAAATAGGATAGAGAAGGTCATTCAGTGACCTTCTTGTTCATTAACGATAGTTGATACAGATTTGGTCTGTGATTTTCTCATTCATGATATGGATCTATTTGAATCCATCATCATTATGGATTGGCTTGTCACTTATCAAGTTGTGGTTTATCATTATTATCAATGGGTTTCATTTCTTACTACTGATGGGAGCTCTCATGTGTTTTAGGGGGAGTGGAACTCGAGGCCTAGTCATACAGGAACTTCTTTCCAAGAGCTCAAGAGTTTTCTGGATGCTGTTGTGTTTAAACCTGAGGAAATGTCATCTATTATATATCTTCCAATTATTATTAAAGACTTTCCTGATGTCTTTCCAAATTAATTCTCTAGTATTCCTACATAGATAGATATAAATTTTATGATTGTCCTAGTTCCAGGAATGCATTCAATACCAATTCCGTATTATCATATGGCACCAACAAAGGTGAGAGATCTCAAGATTCAATTGCATGACCAGTTGGATAAAGGTTTCATTCTCCCTAGTGTTTTTCCTTGGGTATCCCCTATGATCTTTACCAAGAAAGAAGATGGTTCACTTTGGTTGTGTGTGGACTATCGAATGTTGAACCAGGTAATAATTAATAAAAAATATCATTTTCCTAGTGTGGATGATTTCATTGATCACTTAAAGGGGGGAAATTGGTTTTCAAAGATTGATCTTCAGTCAGGTTTACATAATCTCAGAGTCTGAGAGTCTGATATAATGATGATGGCCTTCAAGAGAAGGTATGTTCATTATGAATATCTAATGATGACTTTTGGTATAACTAACTCTCCTTATATTTTTATGGATTTGATTAATATTATATTTGAACAATAAATTGACACCATTATGGTAGTGTTCAGGGATGATATTCTAGTTTATTCAAAATCATTGTGTAAGCACAAGAACCATCTGAGTTGCTTTCTAGAAATTTTGTGAAGTCACTTTTTGTATAGAAATCTTTCAAAATGTAGTTTCTGGATTCAATAAGTGTAGTTCTTAGGGAATAAAATTTCTGATCATGTCATATCAACTGATAAAATTAAATTATAGGTTGTGTTGTCATAGAAGGAGCCACAGAATGTCTTTGAGATACAAATCATCATTGGTTTTAATAGATACTACCAACGGATTGATAATGATTTCTCCATGATAGTGTCACATTTAATAGATCTTACTAGGAAATTGGTGAAATTTATATGGGATGCAAAGTGTCATCCTTCTTTTGATGAGATAAAGGTACTTTTGATATATGGTACTATTCTAATCATACCTAATCCTGGTAAGGGGTACGTTGTGTTTTGTGATGCTTAGGGTGCTGGTTTCGGAAGTGTTCTTATGATGGATAACCATGTGGTGGCTTATGGATCTCATCATCTTTGACTGAATGAGAAGAATTATCCCACTAAATATTTATAGCATGTTGTTGTTATGCATGCACTTAAATGTTGATAGCACTATCTATTTGGGGAGATGTTCATGGTCATCTCTAATCATAAGAGTCTGAGTTATATCTTTTCTCAAAAATACATAAATTTTAGACAGAGATGATGGGTAGAATACCTTTATACATTTGAATTTGAAATCTCCTACAAACCAAGGAAGGTATATATTGTTTCAGATGCACTTAGAAGGAATGTAACACTGTAGGTTGTTTTGGAATTGATGGAAGAGTGAAATATTATGGGGATTTTCACTCAATTTACCTTGGATAATCATGAGGATATTTCAGGCATGGTTCGATCTAGTTTTCACTTATCATCATTTCTCATGGAGACTATTTTGCAGAGTCAGCATCATGATGATGAGTTTTATAAGACTCGAGAAATATTTTATGGTGGGGATACTATTCTTGGTTGGTATATATCTTTAGATGGTATGCTCCAATTTAGGAAAATGATTGTCATCCATGAATTTTTAAGGATTTTAATCTTGCTCGATTGTCATAACACATTGTGGGCTATGTATCTAGGCATTATGAAGATGTATTATGGCATGAGGCGATGATTCTAGTGGAAAGGTATGAAGAGTGACATCATGGAGATTGTATCACATTGTTACAGATACCAACGGATAAAGGAAAATCAATTGAAACCCTCTAGTTTGTTTCAGCCTCTTCTGACGCCGATTTAGGAATGGGATGAGGTATCCATGGATTTCATTTTTGGATAACACAGACTCCGTAAGAGAGGAATTCTATCTGTGTGGTTGTTGATCAGTTGAAAAATTATGATCATTTCATTCCAATCAATGACACCACTAAGGTTGAAGATTTGGGTAAAGTATATGAGCAATAGATAGTGAGGTTACATGGGACTCCATCTACTATTGTTTCAGATAAGTATCCAAGGATTACCTCGAGGATCTTGAGGATTATTCAAGATTAAATGGTAAATTAGGTCAAAGTGATAACAACTTACCATCCACACACAGACAGTAAAACAGATTATGTGATTTAGATTCTAGAGGATATGATTTGCACATGTGTCTTTGATATCATAGGATCATGGGATATCTATATGGTGCTGGTTGAGTTTTTTACAACAACTTCTATCATTGATTGATAAAAATGGCTACCTTAGTGAATTTTATGGTCCCCCATGTAGATTACCTCCTTTTTGGGATGGTGTGGGAGAAGTATCTTTTGTTGGACCATGTTTGGTTCAGGATATGTTTTCAACGATTTAGGATATACTTCGATGCCCGGTTACAGAGCAGAGTCAAAAAAATCATATGTTGATTAGTGGCATTGACATTTGGAGTTTCTTGTAGGTGACTGGGTTTTCTTGAATGTTTTTTATTGGTTATGTCACTGTCATATTGGAAAATTGGGAATGTTGGAACTGAGATATGTCATCCCATTTGTAGTCACTAAAAAGATCATGTAGGTTTATTATATTTTATCATTTCCATTTCATTTGATTGGTATTGATGATTTTTTCCTCATGTCTCAACTCTTGAAATTCCATATTGACCCTTCTCATGTTCTGAGTTGGTAAAAATTTGAGTTAGATCCAGTTTTATCTATTTTGGAGGAAGCATTTGAGATCGTTGACTCTCAAGTGAAATACATGTGTGGGAAGTTGATTCTGTTGGTAAGAGTCCAATGGAAACAAGAATCCAATTCTCATGAGACTTGGTCACATGAATCGTTGATGAGGGAGTAGAGGGATCATATTTTTTTGAGGGATTATACCTACCACATGACTTCCTGGGGACAAAATATCTTTATAGTGGGGATTTTCTAACATCCCATTACTATTTTATAAGGTATTCCCTTAACCTCATAATGTTTTTCTCTTCCTTTGATATTGGGAGGATACCTATATTGGTGAAGTCATAGTTTTGTTATAATTTTAACATTAGCAATCCATTTCGGTAGAATGCAGAAGGATTTTACATAGTGTAACTAGATTAAACATCATGTAATTGTTGTGGGGTATACGCCATGAAATGGGGATTAATGCTATGGAAATTTACACATCATGACAACTGGTTTAACATGTTTACTTATTTAAATAATATATTTTTAATCCAAGGTGAGTGATTTTTCATCATAATTGTACACCAATGGATTTCACGATGTGTAAAAATATTTCATTTCATAAAATTTCCTGTGTCCAGTTTTAATATATGTGCATGGAAGTTTCTCTCATTCCTTTCCTTCTAGACTCCTTCATCCTCAACCCAGGGTATCTCTTATAGGTATTTTTTTAAGACATATTTCCTTACGGATAGATCCATTCGATATCTAATCATTATTGAAGTTATGGTACATCTCTCTGGGTATGTGGTCTTCCAGATTCTTCATTTCAAGTGAATGTGGTTGCACCCTAAAATTTTTGTATCAGATCCATTTATCTATGTTATATGTTCATTCATGACTTCTTATAGATTTTTTGTGAGATCTTGTTCCAAATTCTATTACTTGGTTAGTTATAGTGCGGTGGACATATGTTCTTGAGGTATGTGGTGTTTTCCTTTTCCTTCGAACCCATGTTTTCTAAAATGAATCAATACTAATATCTGTGGATTTGATTCTAGGTCCTTTGTTGAAATTTTTGTGTTTCATTGATTTTGGATTCCATTACGGGTGTGTGAGACCCTAATTTTGAGATAGGTGGATCTGTCTCAATATTATAAGAATGGATCTTGTTGTTTTACTTTATCAATTGATTCATAATAAAAGATTTGAATGATTATCTTGTGTGTGTTGAGAATAATTTTCATTAAAAAGTGGTTTTCCCATTGTTATTGATAAATATAATGGAAAATATTTATTTTTTAATCATTAAAATGATAATTTAAATGGTTTTGAACTGGTTTTTAAATCATTGAAATGATTTGTGAAAAATAGAACATGTGTTGCATTGGGTAGTTAGGTGGAAGGTTTAGCCTTCGGCCATCATCCATTGTTTGGGGATTGTCAAGGAGGTTTGATCATGTGGATTTACTTTATTTACTAAGAACACTGTTCTAGGGGAAGTATATTTACATCAATGGGAGGATTACTCATGGGGTATTCCTCTACATCATAGGCCTGTTTTTCTAGGAACTGGTTATTGGATTTGATTATTATGGTACGAGTAGTATGCATAATGGACATATAGTATTCATTGGTGTTGTGATACATTTTCTTATATTTTTTATTTCTTGGATTTTTGAGTCATCCATGACATTCAGGTTTATTCTTATGAAAAATTATATGGAAATGTTTATTGAGATTGATATACTTTTTTTTAGAACTATGGAAAAAGGGAAACGGTTACCCTATTGTCAAAAAAACTATGTTAATACATATCATGCCATATTTTTACATAAAATGAGTATATAGGAATTTTTATATAGAGGATTGTTAGGGAACTCCTGGGTGGGATCCTACTAAGCCTGGTAGCTCATAGACTATGCACCTCTTTGGTGGTGTGTAGACCTTTTTTGTCTGTCATTATAGAGAAAGGAAATGCACTGCAGTGAAGGTGTGAGGTTTGTGTCAGCTGGTTGGGTAGCTGGTGATGGGAGGGTGTGAGTTTGTCCCTACCATCATTTGGAGTAGCTCTTTGGTTTGGGTCCTTTTCATTTGGACTTTTCCTTTCTAAATTTTAGCTAGTTTTTTATTGTGTTTTTCCACTGCTTACTTATAGTTATAGAATAAATATCTTGTTCATCATCCACTTTTCCTTTTTTAGAATATATATTCGATTTGGTTGTTCAATTTTGGAGAACTCATTCCCTCGGGTTCATTATTAGATGCAAGGGTGCTTGTCACCAGCCCGCAGGGATCGGGAATAACCTTCGGGTATGTGACAGAACGAGTTGGGTTCTAGGTTTGAGGTACCCCATGTCATTTTATTATAGTAATATATAAATATATAACAAGATTTTAAAAATTATTTAATAGTTTTTAAATTTGAAATTCATTTGATTAAAGTATTTCAAAATTATTATTTAAACCCTCATTGGATTCTTCATTTTACATATCAACATTTCTTAAAGTGGTTTTAAAATTTCTATTTTAAGATTCATGTTTCAATTCTCCATCACATTAAAATTAAATTATTTTGTAATGAATAAAACAATTTTTATATTAATAATATAAATAAATATAATATATAATTACAATTCAACTATTAATTATTTTATATTATAATTAGATATTACTGAGGCAATTTATAATACTTTGTATTAATTATGAATATGTGTAATTAAATTACTGATATAATTAATAATGGAATTGTGGACATATTATATAATATAATTTTTCAAAATACATAATAATATGTCATCGAAAATAATGTTAAATATTGTTTTATAATATTTTTAATATGTTAACTAATTAAAATTAATTACTTTATGTAATTACTAATTATACAATAATGTAATACTAAATAATATAATAGATAATAATTTTCAATTATTCAATAATATTTAATATTGTTATAAATAAAATTTATTAAGAAACAATATTTAATGAAATTATTAATAATAAGTAAATAATTAAATAATAATGGGATTATTAATAATTAATAGTTAATATTATAATATAATATAATTAATTAATTAATTATAATATTGACATCAATAATCAATTATAAAAGTAATAATGAATAATTTCTAATGAAATTAATATTAAAATTAATAATATGAAATAATAATTTTTTATCATGAATATTAAAAAAATCTAATAATAGATAAAAATACCTTTAATAACAGTATTGTCAACAATAATATTTAATTGTATAATTAATAATGTATTTAATAAATAATCCATTCTGGTATATAAGTATTTTAATCCTAGAAAATGAAACACACATCCACATAGAATATTGTTTGACAAAGCCACACCAAAGGGATATCCATGATATGACATATCATCATTTAATGGGTGACCCACTCCAAAACTAACTGATTTCAATTTTAAGTATCTTGATGGCGTAACTATTCTTAGAACAATGTTGACACATTTTGAGGTTTTAATAAGGATACTAACACTAATAATGTTTTATTTCTATTGATTAATCAAATCCAATATCTTATAAATATTGAAAAAAACAATTATTCAACAATAAAAAAATATTACATTTTAATGATATTTGGAATATATAGATCAATGTTGAATAAAAAATTTAAATATTCCATTTATATGCACTGGTAATTTTATAGACCAATTCCTTAGTTGGATAAACTTCCTATCCAAGTGCTTCTAGTCAATCCTATGGAATATGTTTAATATTTAATGATATGGACACAAGAGCATCTCATAGAGGATAAAAACAAGGAAAATCGATCGAATGGGGAAAAATAGATAACATTAATCACCACTGTTTCTTTATCTTAATGTGGTGATTACATTACCCACATTCTATTTATTTTGTGGGGTAATTTTATTTCCTCTATGGTATATGACCATGTAGAAAAACTATGTCGGTGAAACAAATAGCATAGAATGGCCATTTGGAGAATTTTAGAGGCTTCATAAGTGGCATAATTCACAAATCACATTGGTATATTAATTAATGAGCCTCCAAATGGGTTAAAAGTTTCAAAAGACGTGTATAAATGTCTCATTAACAATAAATATATTTTTTACTCTTGTAATGTTCCATGAAAGACCCCCACACCATGCAGAAGTCTAAAACCTATTAAGGATTTATTATTTACTCAAGTATTTATATTAATATTATCAATAAATAATTACTTATATCATAATTCCTCATTATTTATTTCACTAACTACCTATTATTTAATTAAATATTATAAATTTATAAAAACAAGGTCTTATTTTTATTTATAGTGATAATATATATTTTTACACACATATTAGTCTAATTTTTCTATAAATATTTATTAAAATTATCTTACGTAAGACCCTCATGGGACCTCTTTAAAAATTTTAATGATCATTTACAACATTCATAATCCTAATGTTATAGTGGATTCTTATATAAGATCCTAGAAACCAAAATTATAAAGGGAATTAGTGTGATCTAATCAACCACATGTTGAATGATAATAATCCATTTTATTTGAAATCGAGAATAAGTACGTAGCATGGTAAATGTCTATAATGTATAATATATCGTTTTTGATAAATTTAATAATTTTAAAAATCTTATTTAATTACATTTCACGTATTTTTATAGGCTTCCATGCATAATTGATTACTAAAAATTCAAATGTTGGAATTGATTTCATAACTCATAATTTGGGAATACACATCCTATCATGGTTAATGATATACCACTATTTGATTAATTTTATTCATTCTATCCTTCTATTAGGAAAAAGTTTAAATTTATGTTATATAGGTATTAAAGTATGAAACCTTTAAGCTAATGTACCCATTTGAAATCATTAAATTTTAGTATCTATATCAAAATTATTCTAATGGAATAAAATAAAATATATATATGGAAATCTATGTGGTATACATTAAATGATTCAATAAAAATTGAATTTCACCAATATAGGTCCCTTGAGTGATAAATTATATCATTAAACAAGTGATCCAACTCATAATAACATTAACATATCATCATATCCTAAAATGATAATTTATAATCATGGATAACCTAGTAATATATATATTCATTGGAGTTATTAAAATATCAACTATTATATTATATGAAATGAGAATAAGTGATTGATAATGTATTTTCATCAATATATACTACATTACTTAAAATATCTCTAATCAAACAAAAATTTAATAACTATTAGGAATATTTATTAATAATCCCTATCATTCACTAAAACCAACCATCAGTGTATCTGATTCCAAGTTATATAGTTGGAAGTTCATTGTTTTTTTATTTAAGTTGATTTGATATATAAACTATATATTAATCTTCTATAAGAATGTGACATGCCTTATTATCACCTCAATCAACAATTTCATGATTTGTATAAAACAAATAAAACATATTTCTATATCATAGTTGATCCCAAGGATCCCCACCTTATGAAACTTCTCTGATCTTTTCATAGTAGACTTCAATTAGATTCATAATGATTAGGGGAACCCCTCGTTCAATTTTAAATATATTTATCCACATTTATTCTCTAGAAACATTAGATAGTTATATATATTTTTATTCTCTTAGAAAATTAATAACTAATGACTTCATGGATCATTTAAAACTTATAACTCTGCTATTTAATAAAAACAAGGATCCCAATGAAAGTCTATATTCATCATTTTTTGTTGAATCATACAATAGTTTAATACTTTATAAGGATATCTTCCCCACCACTTAATACTAACAAAACATTTTTCATTCCAATAAAATATATGATTCCATTCATCATAGTTACACAATGTCTTTCACCAGGATTTCATTTGAATATTCTCATGTTTTATAATTTAAAAGATACATCGTTCATGGTATACAACATACAATACATGAAATATCCAATATATTATGCATATTGAATCCTAATCATGCATTCTTCTTCTTTATCAAATGATGGATACTGTGTTCATGAAAATAAACCCTTCATCCATCATTGGTAAGAGAACTATTTTTTAGTTTTACATGAAAATAGTTTTTATCGATTTTTTAATTTATGTGCTTTTAACAAGGTAATAAATTAATTTTCAAATATAAAAATATATATTTATGATGATTAAATAAAACACATCACTAAAATCCATTAAAAATATTATGTAACCCATTCAATATTTTAAATGATTGTAACATTGGGATTTGATTTAAAATTGGATATATTTAATAATCCATAAACATAAGAAATAAATGTATTCTCCCTCTAAAAAATTTGTAATAAATTTTTTTAACATCATTTAGTAAATGGTAAAAATAATTTTTACCTTCATTAGAATGAATATTCCCATACTAACGTTTTTTTAAAGTCAATTAATAGATCATTATTGCTTATAAATATTAAAAAAAATTCGGGGTTCATAAAAACTATAATTTATTATCATGTATATATCCTTGAATAAAATTCCATAATTAAATGTGGTATTGAGATCACATTGATAAATCAGAAATATATATATATATATATATTGATCTTACAATCTAAATTTATTTTATCATAAAGACTATAGAAAATGATTCAATGTAGAGAAAACATTGAATTTTTTTAATTGATTTATCTACAAAGATAAATTTATAGACTAATAATCTAATCTACATATAACCATTCTTATAAATGACCCATCAACATTGGTTAATGATCATATATAAAAATTTGTTATTGGGATATAGGCTTTATTTACCCTTTATTGATTACAAAATCTACAAACAATTATGAGTTTTAGAAAACCTTTTTCTCCTTACCCATTACCATAAAAATATATTTGTTCATTTTACCAAATAAACAGGATTCATATACATAAAATGACTAATAATCCTTTAAATAAAATATTCCATCATTATCGATTCATTTTATTTGATTCATAATTATATGACTTAGAGATAAATAAAAGGAAATGTTCAACTAAAATCATTGAATAAAATATTTTTATTATTTACATTATAGATCTGACTATCCAGGTAGAATATAAATATTCCACTAGACATATTATAATATCCATGTAAAATTATGTTCCTAATAATTGAACAATAATTATTTTTTACCAGAAATGTGAAATCACACATTACCTACAAATAAAAAAAAAATGTTTTTTACTTATTAATGGTATATGTAAATAAGTTTTCATGAATATTGGATGTCTAATAGGTTAGAGAAAATTAAATATCACTAATGATAATGCTGATCATTATTACAAAATCATTGGTCCAAATCCATGTTAATCAACATCAATTTATCTCAGAACAAAAAAATATATTAAATATTTGAGAAAAATATGAAAATTAATATCAATGTTCTAGAGTTAATGATATTAATTTATATAAACCAATGCCTATAATTATTTTAAAATAAAAAAATTTCTTCCTTTTTAAATTTAAATGTTTGATGGTTTAACTTATTAGATTAGAAATTGAAAAAAATAATCAATTTATTATTTTTTTCCTTTTCATTCTCTTTTCCCTTATTAATCATCATGATAATGATTATCCTTTTTTAATTTTTTATTTTATTTTCAACATATTGATAATATTAGGAAGGATACAATCAACCATGTTCATTTTAAAATTAATAATGAATAGATTAAATGATCATGTTAAGAATTTTCTAACAATAATAATGACCAAAAAATTATTGAGATAGATGCAAAGACCTTCAAAATTATTTATATAATAGATCATTTTAGGGAAATGAGAATAAAATTGGGTGTTATCATAAATATTTTAATGAAACCATTTCATTATACCCCCATATCACTTTATTCATGATTTATATTAATAGACATCAATAATTTTTTCCATCATATTTACTATCTCTATTGACTAAAGTTTCATTGAGAAATTATAAATTGTGATATCTTGTTTCAAAAAATATACATCATATGAATATTTCACATGATTCTTATAATAATAATTATATATTATTATGACACTAATTAAAATATATACAAAGATATCCTGCACTAGAACATTAAATTTTACCTCATTTTTTGAAGAAATTGTGAAATTATAAATAAAATATATAAATTTATCTCCATCTAATTGTTCCATCCCAAGGACAGATCTTAAATAAAATTTCAGATTTATTTGGTAACAAGAATATGAAAAAGAAATACATGTCATTATATGCATCAATAATTTCATTCTTCAGTATTTCCAACTATGAAATATACTCCCACTATAATAACTACACCTACTAATTATAATTTAGTTGTGAAAGTACCATTTTTCAATATATAATAACCCATTTAATGTTTTATCAGAGGGAATATATATTTTTTGGAACAACTCTTTTGAATTTTATCTATTACAACCTTTATATTATTGGTTGAATAATGTCACACTCAATTTACTTCATGAATATTTTACACAACATACGCCAAGGATATAATCAGATTGGGATACCTAGTCATGGGATACCTAATATTTTCATTGTTATAACAACTACCCTTTTAACCTAACATCATATTAATAATTAATGATTAGTTAAGAATGAAAAATATATTTTATTGATCAATGTCATGAAAAAATTTATTCGTATTTGAAGGAATTTAATACAAAATAATTTAATTTTGTATTTTTTATTTATTCTCACCATTAAAATTATTAAATAAAATGAATACCTTATAGGATTATATTTATGGAAAATAAATAGTGTATATCATCATAAAAATAAATGCATTATATAAAAATATATAATTGTTTTTCATTTTTATCTAAAAAATGTTTAAAATATAGTAAAATTAGATAAAAAACAATATCACTCCACATTTACTCCATTAAAATGAAATAAAAATTCCTTATAAGGGTTATGGTGGAATATAGCACAAAGCATGTGATATTTTACTTAGTTGTAGAATTAAATACACTACCTAAAATTAAAATTTATTGTATAGAAGATGGAAATAACATTTATTTCAATAACTTATGTCAGTACTAAATAATTTTTACATTTTTTTAATGAGGTTTTTTGAGGGGTGACACTTTTCTAAACAGATGGTAAATATCAATAGAATAAAATTCTTCCAACTAATCAATATATTCATATTATAGTGAATAATGAAAATAGATAACAACAACAATTGTATCTTTTGATTTGAATTTTTTTGAGATCCAACATATGATATTGATATTAATGACTATGAAGAATCCAACAGACTAATTACTCTAATGTTATCAACTAGATAAATGAGTTCACTAATACATGGAATGAATTACCCCTTCCTCTAGGTTTTCTTGACCATACTAAGAGAGAGGGATATAGTAATATAGATATAAAGAGAGATTCATATTGAGGTGTTTTAGATTGTAATAATATATCATTCACCTAGGAACCAATATTTTATATATCCATAGAAGTATCCCTTTTGGATCATGAATGATCATTCGTATTTGATGATATGTTTATCAAATGATTAATCCATTATACTCATTACAACATTTACTTAAATTAATATTATCATAAAATAACACTTAAACAGTACCTCTGGATATTTTATTTAATGATATACCCATTACAAGATGGAAAAAACTAAAATGATATATCCTAGAAAAGACTGTGGTATGGACTAAAACACAATTTTATTTTTATTTTTTCATTTAATATATCAATATATATTATAATTAAACTAAGGTGTCTTGGACTGAGCACATTCTCACCCCATGTTATACCATAAGTAATATCATGTGGGACAATATCCAGAATTCCTTTAGGATACTATCACAATAATATTAAAAAAATATATAATTAAATTTCATTATATGATAAATCATTTAAGAAAATGTGAAAATTCATCCAAAACATGATTTGGATTTCTAAAAAAACACTTTTTAGGCATCTCACATTGTTTTTCTGAAACATTATATATATAAAAATAAGCATCATTAACATAAACACAATGTGTGACTCCATGGTAATTTATAGTGTTGAGAAAAACTGTTGAAGTATCCCGGTATTATATGGAATAACATTAAAATGATGGTTGAATAGGTGTTGATATATTTTTAATTTTTTTACTGAAATAAACCACTATGCATTATTGATATAAATATCAAATAACACTTTTTACATGACCTAAAAATTATAAAATTTAAATAAATAATCCAAACAATATAGTATTTTTTCAATTTTTACCGTATAAAGTGGGTGACTATATCATTGTTGTATTTGGATCATGTTGGGAAAGTAGTTTTATTTGTAATATCATTAACTGTTGTCTAATGGGGAGGTATCAACCATAACATAAGAAGTAATTTCTTAATAAAAAAGTATATTTAAATTTATTTAAATAAGATTAATCCAGTTTAGAATAGGTTATCAAACAAAAAATGAATAATACTCTTCAATATTAATTTACTTTGGTACTAATAATTATCTTCCACTCCAAACAATTTCATTAAAATGTTGGATTCGAAGCCTCAATTTTATTATTATAGAAAAGCAAATACCTCTTTTAACTGGGTAGAGGGAGACCCATTACATAGCCTATAGGCCCAATTTTTTGGCTCAAGGCTCATTCTATGAATAGTACTCCTACAATACCCACTCCTACAGTACCCACACATAGCCTGTATGACCAATTTTTTTGCCCAAGTCCCATTCTGTGAATCGTACTGATATAGTACCCACAAATTTTTTTCCGATGTAACAGTTCCATTCTGCTACTATAGTGTCTTGCCAGTGCTACAGTATCATTGTTGCTACAGTATCACCACTACTACTGTGTCGCTGCAGTACTGCTATGGTAACATATTCCCAATGGGTTTTGAACCCCTATTTTTCATGTCATGTTATGTGGTTTTTAACACTAAAGCCAAAACATAACTACATCTTCCACTCTAAAAATTATAATTTTTAATATTAATTTTTCTTTCTTCTTCATCAGGAAAGTTGACTCCCTAAATATAGAGCGGTATCAGGTGATCATTTGTATTTTTATTTACATAAATCTACCATATACTGTTAGTTTCTAAATTTTCAATACTCATGTGTTCAATATATTCTTTATAATATATCATTTATAAAACATTATATTCTAATATGGAAACTCCATTCAATATTAATATATATATCTTCAACATTTAAATGTATACACAATGTATTCTTGAAATATGAATGTCCTCAAACATTATAAGTGGATATAATATTTATATTCAAATCATTAAAAATTTAATAAATCATTTTTCTTAATTATTATTGATATTCTATTATAAATCTATCTTTACAATGAAATTCTTCCATTTTTTAAAATTCCATAAAAACTAAAGATTTTTTATATTTTTATGATATCATATAGTTATATAATTATATTTTAAATATTATTCTCATCATAAATACTTCATTAAATAATATTTTTATATAATTTTGATAATATCATAGGGGATAATCCATTATGTTTTATTACGTTAATTTACTGATGAATATCACAACATCATCACAATTAATAATCTGTATTCCATTAAAAAACTTGTTAATCATCCATAACTTTAAAAGATATTTTATATCGAAGTTTAAAATCATTGGATACCCTTATTAATTCTAATTTTAATATTTTATATTAAAAAAATAATCTTCCATATCATTATATAAATATAATATGTTCAAAATATCAAGTTACATATCATATAAAAACACTGAATTTATTTTTATATATACATATATACATTAATGATTATAATTCATATCACATTGTCAATAATTTTTATGATCGATATTAATTTTCAAAAATATATGGGAGATATAATTTTTTTTGAAGAACATATTTAATATTATAAATGATTGTATTGATCTTATGTATCATAGTCTAAACTAAACACATTTATATTCTATTAGGAATGATCAAAGGATTAATTTTTCTATTTTATTCATAGTAAATCAGAACTCTGAATTTCATCAATTTAACATAGACAATATATATAACCACATTAATCTTCTCAATAAATCTAAAACATTCCCATCAATGTCTAGTTCCTCTTATATATTGTAAAAGTAACTAAAATTTTCCATCATCATGTCCATGAGATATTTAAGATATCATTTTTCCTTATTTATCATTAACTCAAGAACTCTATATATATCATTAACTAATCAAACAATATATATTTTAATATATAAATATCTGAATTACAAAATATGAGACAAAAAATATTTCATCAGGGACTTACATACCATAATGATTTAATCTTTTTATTGATCTTGATGTTATATCCTTTAATCAAATCTTCAAATTATACAATTTTATTTACATAAAACTACATTTTGTTTCAAAAATAGTTATCATATTAGTTTTGTACCATAATGACCATTTGAAATAAAGAATCAATGGAAGAGTAGGGCACATCCAAGAAACATTATTTAAGAATGAAATTTTGAAGAATAATTTTTATACTTAACACTTATCATATAACCCTTTAAATTGACAATGTAAAAATATCAACAATTTGATACTTTATGGAAATATGTTCCATATACAAATCTCCATTTTCTATATTCTCCTTGTTTAAATGATATTGCATAACAAGGATATAAAATATAGTGGGTTGTACTACATTTATGGATAAATAAGATTCATTATGATTATTATTGGAAAAATATCAATGTATTCCCAACCATCACCTAAAGATATTCCAATTTCTCTCTTGTCTATTTAATTTAATTATATTTGTGTATATATCCTCGTAAATATTTTCTAAATAACTTGAATTAATTGAATTAAATTTCAAGTAGTTAAATATCATTCTCAATGAATGTACCATGTTATACTTATTTCATATTATCATAGTCTCTACCATAGTAAGTATTAGTATACACATATAAACTCAATTCACCAGCTCCTCTATAGAACCCCAATATTTTATATTTTTTCATTTGAAATAAATAAGATGTTTTTATACCATTCTTTGTATGCAACCACAAGTATAATTAAAGCAAATGTAAGGACCATACATCAGTTTACCAGAGTCAGTCCCTTATTTTATTACATTAGCATGATTACAAGAAAGTCATTTCCCAATGGAAAGAATAGTTTAGTAGTTTTGTAATACCACATACATAAATAAGTTCATCAATACAAATTGAAAGAAAATACTATATATATATATTCCATTAGAAATATCCATGACTCCTAGATTATCCATATAATTCACTCATAATTTACTACTTCATATCCTAGGAAAATAAAATAAAAGAAATGGGTGAGCTCAGAATCTCAATAAGGGTAATAAATACAGTAGAAGATATCATAAACATAAACATTAGGCATGGTGAGTAACTGAAAACATGTACCTTTAAAAAATATATTTGAACACAATATGGAAGGAATGAGAGTTGAATAAATAATTCTATAACAAAACATATTCAAAGGTATTATACTAGTTCAATAAACACATGAACTATCAATTAATAGCTTCATAATGATTTAATGCATAATGTCAGACATCATAATCATTATGTCAAGTCCTTGTGCTAAGACCATACATTAATGGGTAAAAACCCCAACTAGTTGGTCTCATGAGACCTACTGATGCATCGAGGGGATATAATAGGCCCCACACATCACGTAAGAAGTACATTTCATTCCACATATGAATGGGATAAAAATAAACAACATATAAATTCATATTGAAACTAATATATGAAATATAAATAACATTCCCCAATAATTAAATATGAACACAAACCATTCAGAGTAATATGGTGAATGGTATCAAGATAGAACATCCACAGTAAAACTAATCATAAAACATTAAATAAAATATGTTTGATAATATCATAAAAAATTACCCCAATTGAACATAATAATCAACAAAATTGTTGAAATAGATGAAAATGTACGTATAAAATCATCGAGTAATTCTTCAGATAAATACTCTTTTACTTAGAAAAGAATGGTTATTTTAGAAAAATATTTCTATAAAACCAGAAGTTAAATAAGTATTTTTTTCATTATAAAATTATTTATTTTATAAAAATAATGTTTTCTAAAAACATATTATAGATTTCCCTTGAAAATAAGTAAGAATTCATGAAGTTCCCTTGAATCGGGCTTTTATTTTAGGATGAATTTTTTTAATGAACCATTTAAAACATGTCTATATCCATAAAATAAAGTAGGATTATGGTTGGTACAAAAATATATAAAATTCACATTTAATTTATGATGTGTAAATAAGAATAAATAAAAATTTAATTGGGATTAAGAAAGTCAAAGGGAAACCTGAATGAAAATGGAGGTTCAGGTAGAAAACACATACCTTATGTTAGAATATGTTCCGCTCTTGAACATAAGGTGCTAGAATATGAAATTAGACTTATTAATAACTTATTTTACAACCTATTAGACATTTATTTTGTTTATCATAGTTTTTTAAGTTCATTCATATCTTTATTGATAGGTTATAAGATTGAATTCTATTGTTCCAGAGTGTTCGTTTTCTTGGTTTTCACAATCGGTATACTTGTATATCAGTATGGAGGTTCATGTGGAATGGATATAATTATACAAGATTGAATTTATATGTTATTTATGAACATAAATAGGTTTTAATGGTTATATATATCATTTTTTACATAGTATTAGGATGAATCATTAGATTAAATATTAATGACAATCCCATAGTTTATTTTGGTGATATTTTGATTATTACGAACTAGTTTTGTCGTATGAACTAATATTATGTACATATACAGATTCCAAAATATTAAATAGGTTATCATACCTATTTTATATTCATTTTCAACCATAATATTTTTTTCACGACCACTACTAGAAGATAAATTTAAGAACAAGACTTCGTCTTCCACGAAGGTTGTAAATTGGCACCTCAAGGACGTCGATTTCATTTATAAAATAAAAGAGAGAGAGAGAGAGTAAGAAGATTGATAATGGGTATTACATTAACATGATATAATTATGGAATATATAATATAATATAGTTATAATGATCATTTGGATACAGGAGGTGAGTGTCGGTTTCGGGCGCAGCAGAAGCGCGTTTGTGGGTTTGCCCAACTTTAATTTTAGCGTTAACAATGATCAATCCGAGATCTGTCAGGATGTAAAACACCGGATCATTGAAATAGAACAAAGAAAAAACAACAAAAAAGGGATTCCCGAAACCATAGAGATAGGATCATCATATGTTGGTTATAATTAATTTAATTAATTGACAAGAATTACCTTGGTGGAATTATTTCTTCGTTGATGTCTTTGGTCATGATATGATGTGATCTGTCATTGCGTCGTAGAATAAAAGTGTAGGATTCATCTAACAGTGATCCACACATTCTCCACATATCTCTAGATGTCGCCAAAGATATCGTTGGGTGATAGAATGGAAGAACCTTCGATCGCGATGTCCACCTTCAATCACCTTGATCCACTTGTGGTGGATCCCTCTCGATCTTGACAGCATTCTTGGAGGAAGGAGTTATTTCGGCCTTGAGAGAACTCTCTAGAATTGTTGTGCACAATTATTAGGGAAAATTGTTGGGGTTTTGAGGATATTTATAATCAGGTTTGAGGTTATATAGTTATGACAATAAATAAATGCGTTACACATTTTATTTATTTTATTAACTCTTATTTAAAACCCCCTACCGAATCAATAATTCCTTGACATGCTCACATGCTGATTATAATAAATATCATTTAATGAAACAATATTATTTCCTCCAAATCCTGACAAAACACTACATGGATTATAATCATTAATACACGCCATGTACATGTTTTTATTTCCTTTATTTCCTCCACCAAATTTATTAGACCTTGAATAATGGCTATTTATTCCTGAAATAAATGTAACTGCATTGCGCTCTAATAAATATATTATTTCCCCAACAATATACTCTCTCAAATAACTAGTGTCCAAATAAATTCGATTAGTAATTCATGAATAATTATTAAACCACAGTCGGGAATAAAATTTATTCAACTTGTTAAATTAATATTTAACTGAGATACATGGACACACTTAGTGTGTGACCCTCTAGTCCTCTTTCTCGTTGGCATTAGGCAGGCTTTCCTAAATTCCATGATAATGTCTAGAAATGGGTCAAGGAACCCTAGAGATACAAGTTGATTCCACATTGATGTGTCACCTCATATGAATGCTTACCATGTAATATAATCCCTTTGCCTCAATATCTCTAATCAAACAGGTTGCATGCTAGTGCCATCAACCCATGTGCTCGATTATTCTTTCATTGACTTCCTAGAATTGAACTCGCTCATACCTTACCATGGACATAGATTAATTTAGGATATATCAATTCCATCAAAGGTCCTGAGATATCAACTTCTATTATGGAACAGATGGTAAAAATCCTTTCTCGCATTATCTATTAATGCAGTATTACTCGTGACGCACCCAACGCATCCTACCTCGCTGTGAATAGTGTGTCATCATAGTTTTCATCAATACATCTAAGTGTGTGAGTTGTAATACCCATTAATAATAATATTAAAGTCTAAGGACCAATACACAAATCCGCAGATAGGAACATCCAATGACACTATGAAAGGTGGATTTCCTACTGGGAGGTCTCGTTCTCATAACATCCTCCTGGATATTACCATGGGCGCACACCATGAAAAGGTGCCTCAAATTTTTATGATTACTCACCCCTAATGGCATTTATTATTTGTGTCCCTCAAATGACATCATCTGGCCAAAGAACATACATTAAAGAATAGTGTTAGGGCACTTTCGGGTATTCATCATAGTAGGGATTTGCTATGACCCTTTAATGCAAAATCAATCTGTATGACATTATCACTTGCATATTCATTAATATTAACAATCAAGATATGATAAGGATTTTATTAATGAATAAAGTAAATAGTAGTAGGATCTAGGACACCAACTCTAACAGACTCCCACTTGGACTAAATCCAACTACTAACAACCTTTAACCCTCTAGCTCTCACATGATATTCATTCTTCTACTATGATAGGCCTTTAGTCATGGGGTCCGCCACTTTTTCTTCTGTGGACACTCTGATCACTAAAAATTCACCCCTTTGATAGAAATCCCTTAAGAGGTGATACTTCCAGAGTATGTTCTTTGTCCGTTGATGTTACCTTGATTCTTTTTCAAGAGCCACCGCTGCAGTATTATCACAATACAACATGATAGGAACTATTACTGCTATGCACCACATCAAGCTCCTGGATAAAGTTCTAGATCCAGTCGGCTTCCATGGATACATCAGAAGCTACTATATATTCAGACTCTACTATAGAATCAGCAACAACTGGCTGCTTTGAACTCTTCCAGCTCACAGCTACACCATTGAGATAGAAAAAATATCCAGATTGCGACTTCAGATCATTCTAATCTGTCTGAAAAACAGCATCATCATACCCTCTGATGACAATCTCCTTGTCTCCTCCATACAGAAGGAACATATCCTTTGTTCTTCTCAGATACTTAAGGATAGTCTTAACAGTAGTCTAATGTTTTTCACTTAGATCTGCTTGATATCTACATACCATGATCAGTGCATTGGAAACATCAAGCCTGGTACATAACATGGAATACATGATGGATCCTATACCTGAGGCGTATGGTAACATACTCATTATATCTTTCTCTTGTTGTGTATGAGGTCACATTTTCATAGAAAGTGTAGGCCATGGGACACTGGAACCAATCCCCTCTTGGATTTTTTCATACTAAATATATTTAGTATATGGTCAATGTATGTACCCTGACTTAGTCCATGAAACCTCTTGGATCTATTATCAATGATATTAATCCCTAGAATGTTGGATGCTTCACCCAAGTCCTTTATGGAGAATCACTTGTTTAACCAGTCCTTAACTGACTGTAAGACTGGTACATCATTTCCAATAAGCAATATGTCATCAACATATACTATTAGGATAATGATAAAATTCCCATTAAACCACTTATAAATATATTGCTCACATTCATTATTAATGACTCCATATTCATTTATGGCTTCATAAAATCAAATGTTCCATGTCCTGGATTCTTGCTTTAATCCATAAATGGATTTCTGCAACTTGAAAACCTGTTTGGCTTCACCTGGTGTCACAAAACATTCTGGTTGTGTCATATAGACATCTTCTTAACGGTTCCTGTTAAGTAATTCTATTTTGAAATCCATTCTCCAAATCTTGTAGTCATGGTAAGAAATTATGGCAAGTATGATTCTTATGGATTTAAACATGGAAACTGGCGATAAGGTTTCATCATAGTCAATTCCTTCATGTTGTCTGGATCCTTTAGCCACTAGCCTTGCATTATAGGTTCTAAATTGACCTTCCATGTCTAGTTTTCTATTGAATATCCATTTGCATCCAATATTCATTACATCAACTAGCTCATCAACCAAAACCCATACTCGATTCAGATACATGGAATCCATCTCATAATTCATAGCTTCTATCCATCTTGCATCTTCTAGGATTTCTATTGCTTCCTTGTAGGAGAGAGGTTCGTCATTGTCCAACAATAATGATTCACCATCCTCAGTGAATAGGAAACCAAATATCTCTAGTTCCCATATGTCTCTTGAGCTCCTACATAGTAATTGTGTTTCTAGAACCTCTTCCACAGGGACCTGTGGAACTTGTTCCTGTACCAACTCCTATGTATCGTGAGCATCAACTTCATCGAAGTCAATTTTTCGCCCACTATCCTTTTTGAGGATTTTATCCCTCTCAAGAAAGACGGCTTGTGTGGCGATAATCACTTTCTTGTCTTAAGGGTTATACATGTAATGTTCTTTTTTCCTTAGGATATCCTATAAATATACACCTCATGCCCTGGGTGCAAGTTTTTTTCCTGAGAAGGCCTTAACAAATGCCTTGCATCCCCATACACATGTGTGCGACAAAATGGGTTTCTTCCCATTCCATAACTCAGAGGGAATTCCTTTTTCCACCTTAGTTGGTATTCGGTTTAATGTGTAAGTTACAGTTTGTAATGCATATCCCCAAAAGGATAATGGAAGATCTGCATGACTCATCATCGACCTCACCATGTCCAATAATGTGTGGTTCCTCCATTCACTAATTCCATTCCACAGTGGTGTATAAGGAAGAGTGAGCTGAGATTGAATCCCAGAATCCTGTAGAAGATCGATGAAGTCTTGGTTCAGATATTCTCCACCTTGATCCGATCAAATATTCTTTATATTCTTACAAAGATGATTCTCTACTTCATTCTTGAATTCCTTAAATTTTTCTGAGGACTCTAACTTATACTTCATTAATTATACATCGCCATATCTAATTAAATCATTAGTAAAAGTAATGAAGTAAGAATATCCACCTCAAGCTTCTACTGGAAATGGTCCACATGCATCTGTGTGCACAAATCCTAGAAGCTCTGTGTCCCTTTCACCATGTCCACTGAAATACGGCTTGGTCATTTTACCTTGTAAACAAGTGTGACATATATTAAGTGGCTTTAGCTCAGTAGAGTCTAAATAGCCATCTTGGAAGAGCTTTGTCAAACGCTTCTCATTTTCATGACCGAGACAGTGATGCCACAACTAGGTGATGTATGAGTTATGTGAGTTTGTTTTGTTATAGATTTCCAACACTTGGTTTTCGTAATTTAATACATAAAAACCATTATTTAAATATTTCATACCATAACATACGTTGTTCTTATAAAAGAGAAAACCCTTATTTCCAAACATGAAAATAAATCCATCCATATCCAAACAAGATACAAAAATTATGTTCTTGGTAACACTAGGCACATAATAAAAGTTATGCAAAACCAAAATCATCACAGTCGGCAATGCGCGGTGGTAATAACCAATAGTCAATGGAGCAATCCTTGCGCCATTGGAAGCTCGAAGATCCACCTCTCCTCTGGAAATATTTCTAAATCTACTTGGTTCTTGCATTTGAATATAGATGTGATCCCCACAATCTATATCTAATACCCAATGTGTAGAAATTGAAAGATTACCCTCAATAATGAATGTGCCTTTAGTGTCCCCATGCTTATAGGTGCAGTTCCTCTTCTAGTGGCCTTTCTTTCTATATGAAAAACATACTACCACCCATTCCTTTCCCTGCCTATGGATCTTCCCCTTCATTGAGGTATGGTGCTCGGGGGCTTCAGACCGTTTATAAGTCTTTATCCCCTTTGTCTTGTCCTTCCTTCTCTTATTCACCATAAGGATTGTGGGTTTGTCATGCCCCATGTCCTTATCTACCAGGCGAATCATGGTCCGAAGTTCCGATAGACTCTTATCATTATTTCTATTGTTTTTGTAGACAATAAAGCTTGAGAAGGTCTTGGGAAGTGATGAAATAATGAGATCTATATGCAACTCATCTAGGAATTTAATCCCTAAGAAGTCCAGGCGTTTAGTGTAGCCAATAAGCTTGACTACATGAGGCCTAGCTATTGAAAACTCTCCAAGATTAGAATGTTTTCTTTCTCGAGTATGGTTCACAATGATATGTTTGATGTGATTTTTTCTTTCCATATCTATAAATAAATATGAGAAATGTTTCTTTACTTTATTACAAAAACTAAGACAAATAAATAAATTAATCTTTATTAGTCTCCCACTATTTTATCGAAATCCATTATCCCTCACCATTGACTTAGGAATATTTTGTTTCCTAAATGTTCTAGTTGAAAGGATCCATATTGCCTTTCTCATTACCCCAACTAGGGTTGGTCAAGAAACATGAAGGGTTTTAGGTAGGCATTCCAAATGATAACTACATTAACTCGCAGCTCCTTGATCCGCTACGTGGACTCCCCAATCCTGAGATCCTTTTATTTTGGATTTCCTCAACCTTTGCCCCTTGGTCACACCAAGTCCTACCGTGGCAGTCAAACATTGATACTAACCAAGTTAGGTAAACCCAAAACCTTGAATTAGAATTCCCCGATAATTGAAGGCACCCCAACTAGGGTTGGTCAAGCACTTTGAACTATGGTTTGATTCTAACCATGATTATGGAAGGCTATACTGACATAATATTTATTTGAGGGATTTTATCCTTATACGTAAATTTCAAATTTATTATCTTTTAATACATGCTTGTTAATATTAATTGGGATATACTTAAGTGATTAACCATGTCTAAGATAATATTTACGCATAAGTCTGTCTTATTTTAGTTCCATCTTACATGCTTGTTTATTTCATTAATTGTGTGATCGTGACAACACACCCAAAATAAATATAAACCATGCAAGTGACAAAAATAAAATTATTTGTATGATCATAAGATTTTTCTATTTGTTAATTTATCTAGTAGTTGATAAACTAACCCAAGACCTAGGGGAGAAACACCTTGAACCTTTTGGGTTCTTGTTTACAGCTTTCCACATGTCCACCTTTGTATCTCCTTGGATTGGTTTCACCTTGGATCCTGACTTGAGCTGCCTCCACTAGCTTGGGAGCTCCATCCATTACATATGCATTTATCTCACACGCAGGTGAGGGGTAAAATGGGGTTTTTACTTGAATGAATCCTTGGGCGTGCAGGCCCTACATATTAATGAGGAGAAGGCTCGTAGGCCAACAAATTTAATTTAAATAAATAAATTAAAATAAACCATTCACATACAAAGGTCTTGGTCTATCTCATGATCATCCATACATGAAAAAATATTTACACATAAATAAAACTAGCATTCAATTCATTAATCGTTCTTGTTTAAGATAAATCATACTTGAATCAAAGAATTATATTTAATTAATCAATCCTTTTATCTTAAAATCTTTTTCTGAATTTGCTTGAGATTATCATACATCATAATTTTAAACAAATAAATTCATTTAAAATTATCTTTGTATGTAACTTGTACCATGGAGGAAACCTAGTGAATTCTCATTCATTACGCAAATGTTAAATTAAACACATATATATAAAACATCTATCCCGTGTTGTGCATCAACTTTAAGCCTGCACTATGGTACACGTCTCAAGGGTTTGTATAATATAATAATAAATTTTAATAAATCTACGTAATTTGGATGAGTACACGGCTCGTAGTTCCGACAACACGGTGTGTACTTTTGTTCTCCATACATCTGAAGTACATGCCCGGGGACATGGCGTGTTGATGTACTTCAGAAATTTTCAGACTACACGGTGTGTTCAGCAGGATACACGTCATGTAGTATCCACGTTACACGGTTTCCAGCCGGGAAATCCATGTACAGAGTACACAGTCCAACCCTAACCCGAAGGGACTACATGTCGTGATCCATAGACCACATGGTGTGTAATCTGGAAATCATGTGCCACCTATTCCTAGTCAACACACTGTGTCATAAATGACTTAGATAGGATCCAATACACGACCTGATTTGGTGAACCAGTCCAATGCATTGAACCTAGACTACACAACGTGTACTTCCGAATACATGCCGTGTATTCTGGTGTTGTACGGCTAGGAGCATTTGGAACCTCCGAATGAGATCCTTTATTTTATTTTAATCATAATTAATAGAAAAATTCATTTCTTTATGGTGAACGAGAAACGGGAGAGGAGGAACAGATCTCAAGATTCATATTTTAAAGAACGATTAACTTGAATTGAAACAAGTAAATTATTAAATGCGTAAATCAAAAAAAAAACTAAATACTTATAATCAATGATATGACCACTCTGATACCACTTGTAGTTTCTGGGTGCAGTAAAAGCGCATTGGTGTGTTTTCCCAACATTAATTTTATCATTAACAATGATCAATCCCAGATCCTTCACGACGTAAAATGCCATATCATCAGAATAGAACGAAGAACAAAAAACAAAAGAGGGAGTCTCAAAACCATATAGATAGGATCATCATATATTGGTTACAATTAATTTAATTAATTGACAAGAATTACCTTGAAGGAGTCTTTTCTTCGTTGATGTCTTTGGTCACGATCTGATTTGATCCTTCATTGCGTCCTAGAATCCAAATGTAGGATTTCTCTAGCTGTGATCCACACATGCTCCACGTATCTCTAGACGTCGCCAAAGGGATCTCTGGGTGCTAGCATGGAAGAACCATCGCTTGCGATGTTCGCCTTCAATCACCTTGATCCGGTGGTGGTGGATCTCTCTCGGTCTTGAGAGCATTCTTGGAGGAAGGAGTTCATTCAGCCTTGAGAAAACTCTGCAGAATTATTGTACACAATGATTTTGGAAAATTGTTGGGGTTGTGAGGACATTTATAATCATGTTTGAGGTTATAGAGTCTTGACAATAAATAAACGCGTTACACGTTTTATTTATTTCATTAACTCTTTTTGAAAGCCCTCATGTCGAATCATTAATTCCTTGACATGTGCCCACAGTGATTATAATAAATATCATTTAATAAAACAATATTATTTCCTCAAAATCCCAAAAAAAATACATGGCGTGTAATCATTAATACACGGCGTGTACTTGTTTTTATTTTATTTATTTTTTCCACCAGATTTATTAGACCTTGAATAATGGGTAATTATTTTTGAAATAAATGTAACTTCATTACTCGCTAATAAATATATTATTTCACCAACAACATATTCTCTCGAATAAGTAGTGTCGAAATAAATGAGATCAGGAATCCTTGAATAATTATTAAACCACAGTCGGGAATAATATTTATTCAACTTGTTAAATTAATATTTACATGAGATACATGGACAAACTTAGTGTGTGACCCTCTAGGCCTCTTTCTCATTGGAATTAGGCGGGCTTGCCTAAAGTCCAAAATTATTGTCTTGCAACGGTTTAAGGCACCCAAGAAAAAGAAGTTCATGCCACATTGACGTGTCACCTCATACGAACTCTTACCGTGTAATATAATCAGTTTGTCTCGATATCTCTAATCAAATAGGTTTCACGCTAGTGTCATCAACCCATGTGCTCGATTATTCTTTCTTTGACTTCCCAGAATTGAACTCGCTCATACGTTAACATGGACATGGATTTATTTAGGATATATCAATTCCATCAAAGGGAATTAGATATCTACTTTCGTTATGGAACAAAAGGGAAAAATTCTTTCTCTCATTATCTATTAATGTTATATTACTTGTGACGCGCCCAACATATCCTACCTCACTGCGAACACTGTGTTGTCATAGTTTTTGTCAATTCATATAAGTGTGCAACTTGTAATACCCATTAATAATAATCATAATGTCTAAGGACCAATACACACATCCATAGATAGGAATAACCAATGACACTATGAAATGTAGATTTCCGACTCGCGGGTCTCGTTCGCATAGTATCCTCTTGGATATTACCAAGGGTGAACACCATGAGAAGGTGCCTCAAATCTTTATGAGTCCTCACCCCTAATGGCTTATATTATTATTTTTCCTCAAATAACATCATTCGGCCATAGAAAATACATTAAAAAATAGTGTTATGGCACTTATGGGTTCTCATCATAGTAGGGATCGGCTATGACCCTTTAATGCAATAGCTATCCTTAGGACATTATCACATGCATTGTCACGCAATAGAACAATCAAGATGTGATAATGCTTTTGTTAATGAATAAAGAACAAAGTAGTTGGTTCTAGGCCACCAAATCTAATAGTGAGAAGAGTGTAACAAAACAAAGGAACATGAAAAGAAATTAAAAGAAACAATATGTGGATTTACCTCTTAAATACACCTCCTTGAGAATCTATTTAAGGGATGGGGTTTTGGTATTTTGGGAATACCAAGATCTCGTGGAAGTGGATATGGAATAGGGAATAGTATTTTGGTAGAACTTTAAAGAGATCCAAGGCATAGAGTAGTGAATAGAGGAGGGAGTGAGGGGTGGTTTTTATAGTAGAGGAGAGGTGTTATTTCCAATTATTTTAATCATTATTTTATTATTTTGGCTCAAGGCTACGAATAGTCTTTATTATTGTGAAAAAATAGTCATAGTTTTATGTGAGTTTTAAACAAAGACCATTTACGTCATCTATGACTCAAACATGGTGCATAAATTAATTTATTTAGCATATTTTGTAAATTATCGAATTTCACTATTCACTATAAATTAATGTATTTCACAAAAATACCAAAAATCCAACTTAACCATTTTTTTATGTGTAAAATTTATAAATGAACTCAACTTATCAAAATAATTTTCTAAATAAGAGAAATTTAATTTCTAAATAAATTTATTATTTACTTGAAAGATATGGTGTAAAGACCCGGAATTTCCATGTAATTTTTTCTGAAATAAATGGGAATTATACAAGTCCATGAAAATTTACATCTTGTGATTCCAAGGCCCGGTGTGACCGTAATGAATTTCTAAAGTTTTGTTCGGGTATGTTCAGTAAATGTACAAGAAGGTTTTTTATAACTTTTGAACCAGTGCTTGGAATTGAAATTTGAGGGCACCATTGAACTCACAACGCCGGTATTCACTTAAGGAAACTGTCACCTTGACAGCAAATGGTCAAGGGAGAAAGTTAGTTTTTTGTTTTCATTGTGGAAATAATAAAATAAAATAAACATCATTTTATTTTATTTTGAACCTCCATGTGGATATTTCAGGTGGGTCCACCGGTACTAAACCTCCATGTGGAAGTTGGAAGTGGGGACCACCAGACCTTAACCTCTTGTGAGATGTTAAGTTGGTTGGGACAACCCAAACCATAACCTCCCAAGAGAGGTTATGGTGGGGGGGACTACCCGGGATGAAACCCCTTTTAATTGGGAGAAAACCTCAACTCCCATAATTAATGAGGGAGATCCTCTTGACCTTATCTACCTTAATTGTGCCAAAAACCTACCATTAATCCTGCCAACCTAATGTAAAGAACTGGATTTTCCATGTAAATTTTTATTTTAAATAAATCAGAATTTTATGAGTCTGCAAAAATTGACGACACGTGATTCTGAGGCCCGGTTTTCCCAGAATTAATTTCTGATGTTTTGTTCGGGTACCTTGAGTAAACGTACAAGCAGGTTTTTTATAAATTTTGAACTGATGCTCGAAATTGAAATCTGAGGGCATCGTTGAACACAGAGCACCAGTATTCTCTTAAGGAGACTTTCACCTTGACGGCAGATGGTCGGGGGTGAATGTTAGTATTTGGGTTTTTTGTGGAAATAATAAAATAAAATAAACTTCATTTTATTTTATTTTGAACATCCATGTGGATATTTCTGGTGGGGTCCACCAGAACTAAACTTCCATGTGGAAGTTGGAAGTGGGGACCACTAGACCATAACCTCCCATGAGAGGTTAAGGTGGTGGTGACCACCCAAACCATAACCTCCCATGACAGGTTATAGTGGTGGGGACCACCCAGATAAAACCCCCCTTCAATTTGGAGAAACCCTCAACTCCCACAATTAATGAGGGAGAGCCTCTTGAACTTCTCCACCATAATTGTGCCAACGCACCTACCATAAATATTTCCAACCTTTCCCTTTAATTAATTGAGCCAACACATCAATTAATTGATTAAACCATTTTGAATATTATGCCAAGGAAATAATAGATATCTTAAATCTATTATTTTCAGGATATTATTTCATTTTGGTGGAACTTGGGAGAGGAGGAATATTGGGAGAAAGCTCCTAATGATGAACGCTTCCTCCATGAAGAACGCTGGTGACGAACGTCTTCGACTTCTTCCTCTGAACCACCTTGCGGAGGCAACCGACGTGAGACGTCTTCGATGACCGACCTTCCCTTCTCATCGTCATCATGAACAATATGAGGTAGGATTTTTAATTAAGTATTATTTTATTCCTTTGATTCGTTCCTTCTAAAAACAAAAGAACGTGGATCAACTTATCATCACGTTGATCCAAAGATGTTTTCCTTGTGGGATGGGAATAAATTTTTGATGTAAGTCGTAGGGGTTTTTTATCGAATTCATGAATCATTTTTATTATTTCCCTCCTTATTTGGTTCATGATTAAAGTTGAGCCACTAGCTATCAATCTAAACGCGGAAGGTGTAGGCCAAACTAACATGGCTCAACCCCTCCACCGATCTCCTTTGGTGTTCTTCACGATGGTGAAAGACGACAACCTATGTGGAGGAGCACAAGAACGGCGGCTGGAACCATCGTTGCCCGCGACAAAGGCAACGATGACTGACACCGCTCCACGACACCGCCACCCCACTACGCCCTTGCATTACCCTCGGACAAACCGCATTCACCCTCGTAGTAGCCCCCAATCGAGCCAATTGTAGCCTCTGCGTGCCCCACGGCTCTATCGTATGCGCGCCCCGCACACCCCCCGGCTATGTCGCATGTGCGCCCCATGCGCTCCCGGCGGCTCCACCATCCACACACCCCGCGCACCCCATGGCTCCACCATCCGTGTGACCAGTGTACCCCGTGGCTCCGCCATCCGCATGTCCACGCACCCCGTGGCTGGACCGCCAAACCCCGACTGGTCCGCCACCTCACAATCGTTCTGCACCTCTGTGGCCGGTCTGCGCCCTCACGGTGCCCTCCGGGTCGAACCGCTATCATGGTCGGCTGGGCCGGGCTTAGCGTGCCAGGACAAACCCAACGGGCCTGCCTGCCCAATGGGCCATGCCAGACCGAACAGGTCAGGCTGGCTTAACCTGAATCGGGTCGGCCCAAACTGGGTAGGGTCGGGTTGGACTGGACCTGATCCCACTACGACCCTTTACATTCTTTTGTCCATATATTTGGCATCGGGCGACCGATTGATGAACCGTCAGCAGTGATGGAAATCTTGGAGCGTGACGGTACCTTGGAGTATACCCCATTGGAGTTCAGGGTATAGTTGATATATGGTCAGGTTGGATCGTGCACGAATCCAATCGGGCCCCCAGGACTAAAAGGCTAATAACTCACAGACTAGGCATCTTATTGACACGTCGAATATTTCATTGAGACCCCTATGATGTGGCGGGCCATTGAGATACTTCTTCGTGGGACTTTGCGAAAGTTGGACTATCGACCAGTAGCTCATGGATCATATCCTATCGGAGACAAGTGAGCATAGTGCGGAGACCTAGTAGCTGGCTGAGACATGACGACTGCTGACCGTTTGACTCGTAGTGACTCTACTATCCCAGTGGGGAGTGCCTTGGTGTCGGTTCAGACCCACGGTGGAGGAGCGTTCTTGGTGTTGCGGCAGACCCACGATACTCGATAGGAGGAGTACCTCTGCATGCTACGTGGGGGAGTACGATCGGTGACGTGGTAGACCCAGAGTGGGGAGCACCTCTGCGGGATGCGGCAGACCCACGGTACTCGATAGGAGGAGTACCTCAGCAGTACAATGTTAATGGAATGTGCTCTTGGGATTGTAGTAGGCCCACTGTACTCGATTGAGCAGGAGTTCTCTAGCAGTCGAGGTTTCGATTATGTGAATAAAATCCTGGTTGAGTTGTGTCAGTAACATTGCATTTTCCTCATGATTGAAAAGGATTACATGATAACCTAGTTATATGGAAGGGATTATACCTAGGTGGGGTTATATGTTGATTTCATACTTTTTGGTTTATCCTTGTTGGATTTTGTGAGATCTTGAGGGTCTCAGGGTCCCTACTGAGTATCGATATACTCACTCATGCACGGGCTATGCCCGCACCTCGTTTTATTGGTTGCAGATGATGGATAGCACTGATTGAGTCTGAGATTACCAGGACTGGATGGTACCCAGAGGTGGACCATACGGCATGCCGGTACACAGATGAGACAGATGTACGTGGAGTGTTGAGGAGGCGATCCGTACCTACACTTTAGGTAGGAATCCGAAGGATGATCCAGTAGCTGCTTATCTTTCTTTTGATTAAGTTGTATTATTTTAGTTGCTCTTCATCCTAAGGTACACTGGGAGTACGACGTCTTCCACAAATCCCAACTGAGGAGATACGTGCATGACCCTTCCCACATCATCGACCATGGAGAGATGGACGTTGACGATGGGGAGACTTTTACGGAGGTTCCAATAGAGATTGAGGATCGACAGGAGCGGCTCATTCTTGTATGGTCGATACCTCTGGTGTCTGTTTTTCTATAGCACGAGAATCTCTAGGAGAGCACATGGGTACAGGAGGCTCAGATGAATGCTCAGTACCCCCACTTGTTTACCTAGTTTGAGTTGTGGCTTATGGGGATGTAGATCCTTGAGGTGGGGAGAATGTAAAGACCCAGAATTTCCTTGTTTTTTTAAATAAATGGTAATTTTATGAGTCTGTGAAAATTGACAGAGTGTGATTCCGAGTCCTGGTGTGCCCGAAATCAATTTCTGAAGTTTTTTTCGGGTACATTCAGTAAACGTACGAGTGGGTTTTTTATAACTTTTGAACCGGTGCTCGGAATTGAAATCTGAGAGCACCGTTGAACTCGCAACACATGTATTATCTTAAAGTGAATTTCACCTCGACGATAGATGGTCGAGGGTGAAAGCTAGTTTTTGGGTTTTTCGTGGAAATAATAAAATAAAATAAACTTTATTTTATTTTTTTTGATCATCCATGTGGATATTTCAGGTGGGGTCCACTAGAACTAAACCTCCATGTAAAAGTTGGAAGTGGGGACCAGTATACCTTATCCTCCCATGAGAGGTTTAGGTGGTGGGGACCACCCAAACCAAAACCTCCCATGAGAGGTTATGGTGGTGGGGACCACCTGAGATGAAACCCCCATTTAATTGGGAGAAACCCTCAACTCCCACAATTAATTAGGGAGATACCCTTGAACTTATCCATCTTAATTGTGCCAATGCACCTACCATTAATCTTGCCTACCTTTCCCTTTAATTAATTGAGCCAACACATCAATTAACTGATTAAATCATTTTGAATATTATGCCAATGAATTAATAGATATATTAAATATATTATATTGAGTCTATTGTTTCATTTTGGTGGATGTTGGGAGAGGAGGAATATTGGGAGAAATCTCCCAACTAATAACACTTCCTCTATGAAGAACACCAGTGAGGAACGTCTTTGACTTCATCCTTGGAAGCACCTTGCGGAGGCAACCGCCGTGTGATGTCTTCGACGACCGACCTTCCCTTCACATCATTGTCATGAACAATACGTGGTAGGGTTTTTAATTAAGTATTATTTGATTCCCTTGATTCACCCCTTCTAAAAACAAAACAATGCTGATCAACTTATTATCATGTTTATCCGCAGATGTTTTCCTTGCAGGATGGGAATAAATTTTTGCGGGAAGTTGTAGGGGGTTTTATAGAAATCTTGAATCTTTTTTATTATTATCCCCATTATTTGGTTCATGATTAAAGTTGAGCGACTTTATATCACTCTAAACACGGAGGGTGCAGGACAAACTAACATGGCCCGACCCCTCCACTGATCTCCTATGGTGTTCATCGCGATGGAGAAATATAGAAACCTATGTGGAGGAGAATGAGAACGACGGTCAACACCACCACTGGCTGCGACAAAGGTAACGACGCACATCACCACTCTACGGAACCGCCGCCCCACTACGCCCTCACTGTAGCCCCGGCTGAGATGCCTGCACCCTCACGGTCACCCCCAGCCGAGCCACCTACGACCTCCACGCTCCCCATGGCTCCACCGTCCACGTGCCCCGTGCGCCCCGTGGCTCCACCTTTCTCGCACCCAGTGCACCCCGCTCACCCCGAGGCTCCGCCGCCCGCACATCTGAGAACCCCGCGGCCGGACCACCAGCCCGCAGCTGGTTTGCCACCTTGTGGCCGGTCTGACCCTCCGTGGTCGGTCAGCGCCCTCACAGTGCCCTCCAGGCCGAACCGCCCTCGCGGCCTACTAGGCCGGGCCTAGAGGGCCAGGCCGAACCCAACAGGTCGGCCCGCCCAATGGGACAAGCCAAAACCAATGGGTCAGGCCTGGGTGACCTGAACCGGGTCAGGCCAAACTGGATTGGGCCGAGTCGGTCGGATCGGGTCTGACCGGACCCAGGCCCACTACTACCCTTTACATTCTTTTGACCATATCTTTGGTACCGGGCAACCGATTGACGAACCATATGCGGTGCTGGAAATCATAGAGCATGAAAGTCCCTTTGAGTATACCCCCTGGAGTTCGGGGTATAGTTGAGATACGGTCAGGTTGGATCGTGCATGAATTCAACCAGGCCCTCGGGACTAAAAGGCTAATAACTCACATACCGGTCATCCGATTGATGCATCATCAGTTGAATTGAGACCCCTATGATGTTGAAACCCTTTTAGATACTTCTTCATGGGACTTCATGACAGTTGGACTATCGACCAGTAGCCCGTGAAGCGGATCCTCTCAGAAACGATCGAGCATAGTGCGAAGACCTAGTAGCTGGCTGAGACCTAACAACTACTGACCTTATGACTCGGAGTGACTCTAATATCCTAGTGGGGAGCGCCTTGGTGTCACAGAAGACCCACAGTAATCGACAGAATGATTACCTCTACAGGCTTTGAGGGGGAGCGCGGTTGGTGATGCGACAGACCCACGATGGGGAGCGCCTCTGTGTGATGCGGCAAACCCACGGTACTCAACGGGAGGAGTACCTCAGCAGTCCAAGGTTAGTGGGAAGCACGCTTGGTGTCGGGACAGGCCCACTATGCTCGATTGAGAAGGAGTTCCCCAACAGCCGAGGTTTCGATAATGTGAATAAAATCCTGGTTGAGCCGAGTCAGTAACATTGTGTTTTCCTCATGATTGAGATAGATTACTTGATAACTTAGGTATATGTATGGGCTTATACCTAAGTGGGGTTATCTGTTGATTTCATACTTTTTTGTTTATCCTTGTTTGATTTTATGAGACCTTGAGGGTCTCAGGGTCCCTACTGAGTATCGTTATACTCACCCCTACACGAGCTATGCCCGCACCTCGTTGTGTTGGATGCAGATGACAGACAATGCTCACTGAGGCTGAGAGTACCAGGACTGGAAGGTACCTGAAGGTAGACCATACGATGTGTCAGTACACAGAGGAGACGAACGAATGGGGAGTGCTGAGGAGGCGATCTGTACCTACCCTTCATGTAGGAATCCGAAGGATGATCTAGTAGCTTCTTTTCTTTCTTTTTCTTCAGTTGTATTATTTTAGTTGTACTTGTACCTTTACTGTTGGGCTTCTATTCTGGTCCCTTTTTACTTATAGTACTCGTGTTCATATGTTGATGTGTGTGTTTACAGGTTATAAAGGCAATGCCTTCCCAGTTTTAGGGAATTACGCCTTTGGTGCTAGTCGCCAGCCCCTGGACTATGGAAGGCAGGCTTGGGGTAGTCACGACACGGGCCCTGGGGGACGGGTCGTGACATACAAAATTTAAATTTAAAAGTGATTTTATAATAATTTCAATAATTAACTGAGGTCTTATAAAATTATCCTAAAATCACTAGACAAAAAAATATTTATTTTGGAATACATTTTATAAAAAGGAATTTAAAAAATTTATTAATTCAAAATTGTAATTAAATATTTATTACTCACAAATATAGAAACACATAATTATTAATTTTTAACATATTCTATTTCATATATAAGGTTCATAGATTATATTTATACTTACTTGGGTGTTGTTACTATTCATAAGGGTACATTTCTATTCATAAGGGATGTTACTATTCATAAGGGTAAGTTACTATTAACCAAAAATGTATGTTGATCATATCATACTCTAAATATCTTACTGATCGCAACCTTGTGTGTATTTTTTTCCAAATTAAAATAATAAACGTGAAAAAAAAAATTATGTTTACTAGCTTGGTTATAACAAAGTGTTTTTTTAGAGACTCGATGTTTCATTTATTCAAAATTAAATTTATTGATAAATATTTGGGGCATTACATTATCCACCACTACAAAAATTTTATCATCAAAATTACTTATATAAATATTTGGGTAGTTCTCCATCATAAGCTCCTCAGGATCCCATGTTTCTTCTTCAATATTATTATTTTTCCAAAGTTCCTTTACCAGTCCTGATGTCTAATTCCTCAACACCTATTCCTTAGTGTCTAGAATCTAGATAGGCTCTTCACAGTAAGATAAGTTAGGTTCCAATTCTACACCTTCATAAGTAAGGACAGGCATGGGGTCTTGTATGTACTTTCTCAACAACGAGACATAGAACACATTGTGTACATTAGAAAGACTAAATGATAATCCATAGCTCCAATTCACTCCATAATTTCAAAAGGGCCAATATACATGGGGCTAAGTTTCCTTTTCATCCTAGATATTATAACACCCTTCCATGGAGATACATTTAGGAAAACATGATCACCGACTTGAAATTCCAAAACCTTCCCTTGATTATCAACATATCTCTTTTGACTACATTGAGATGCTTTGATTTGGGTTTGAATAGTCTTTACCTTCACTACTATTTCCTCCACAAGTTATGGATCCACAAGCTTCCTTTCACCGACATCATCCCAACATGTAGGTGTATGGAATATCTTTCCATTCAAGTCTTCATATGATGCCATTTGAATGCTAGAATGGAAACTATTATTGTATGAAAACTCCACCAAAGGTAAATACTGATCCAACATACCTTGAAAATCAAGTGAGCACGATCACAACCTGTCTTCTAAATTTTGGATCATCCTTTCAGATTTCTCATCAATTTTATGGTTATTATCAGTACTCAATCGAAGCTCATTATCTAGGGATTTCTAAAGATTTTAATACAATTTTTTTATAAATCATGGATCACAGTTATACAAAATTGAGAGTGGTTGTCCATGAAGTCTTACAACATCATTGATATAGAGTCTTTCAGGGCACCCCAATGGAAAATCCTCTCTTGTAGCAAGGAAATTTTCAAATTTGGAAATTCGATCAACAATTACCCGAATGGAATCATTATTTCATGGAGTTTTGGTTAATCCAGTGACGAAATCCATTGTGATATAATCCCATTTCCATGTAGGAATAGGTAGGAGTTTCATGATTCCACTAGGATAATGTCGTTCATTCTTCACTTGTTGCAATCTAAACATCTTGATACATTATCTCTAATTTCCCTCTTCATGTTATACCACCAAAATTGTTTCTTCAAATCTTTATACATCATAGTGCTACCATGATTTATAGAAGAATTAAAACTACGGTCATCATCCAATAACTCCCTTCTTAGCCCGGGTATAGCTGGAACACAATTCCTCTTCCCAAATTTCATAATTTCATCTTCATATATGAAGTCTTGAAAATTCCCATCATTCACAACATTATTTTTTGTTTGAAGATTCTCATCATCAGGTTGATAACTTTTATTTCTTTCTAATATAGATGGTTGGGTGTCCAATAAATAAATTAATGGTGTTTAACCTTCTATGATAATTACCTTGTCTATCCTTACTAGATACATGAATACAAGATACATTTAAATACTCATTTTGTATATAACTCCATGATCCTTCTTGGTTAATGCATCAGCTACCTTATTTTCCATTATTGGGTGGTAGTGAATGGAATAGTCATAATCCTTTTGTAGTTCAAGACAGCATCTTCGCCTCATGTTGAGTTCTTTCTATGAGAATATATATTTTAGAATTTTGTGATCTTTATATATCTCACGTTATTCACCATAGAGATAGCGTCTTCATATTTTTAGAGCAATGATCAGACAATCTAACTCAAGATCATGAGTTGGATAGTTTTTTTCATGAATTGCTAACTACCATGATGGATAGGAAATAACTCTATCATTCTAAATAAGTACATATCCAAGCCCTTTATTTGATGAATCACTCTAGAACACAAACCCGTCATTCCCCAATGGCAGAGTTAGGATCAGATAATTCACTAGTATCCTCTTTAATTCATTGAAACATTCCTGAAATTATTTTTTACATATGTACTTAACCCCTTTACGTGTAATCTTGGTTAATGGGTTGGATAATCAGGTGATGTTCTGAATAAAATGATGATAATAACCTGCTAAATTGATAAAACTATGTACGGCAGTTATGTTCGTTGGTGTAGGCCATTCCTAAATATCCTTTGTCTTTGCAGGATCAAAAAATATTCCATCCTTATAGAAAATATGTACAAGAAAAGAAATGGATTGAAGCCAAAATTCAAACTTGATAAAATTCACATGTAATTCATTTCTTCTAAGAGTCATCGGAATAATGAACAAGTGATTTTTATGATATTTTTATCTTTTGGATTACACCATGATGTCATCAATAGTTACCACAACAAAGTCATCAAGATATTTCTTGAAAACCCTATTCATTATATCCATGAAGACATAGAATGCATTAGTCAGTCCAAAAGGAGTTACTGTAAACTTGTAATGCCCATACCTAGTTTGAAATGTTTTCTTAAGAATATCTTCCTTCCTTACACACAACTAATAATTTCCAAATCAAAGGTCAATCATTGGAAAACAGTGGGCTCCATGAAGTTTATCAAATAAATCATCAATTTGAGGTAGGAGTACTTGTTCTTTATTGTTATATCATTGATCTTTTTGTAGTCAATGCACTACCTCATATATTCATCTTTATTTTTAATGAATAGAATCAGGGATCCCCATGGAGAAAAACATGGGAAAATAAATCGTTTATCACTAAATTCCTCTAGTTGTTTCTTTAGTTTTACTTATTCCAATGTGGACACTCTATAACAAGTCCTTGATATAGGTCTTAAACCAAGAATAAAATCAATTGAGAACTCAACTTCAGGCTCTAGAGGATGCTCTGGTAAATCCTTTGAAAAAACATCAATATATTATTACATAATTGGTACATCCTCAATTTGAACACTTCTTTCCTTTCTAATAGATAACGAGTTCTCACCCTCCCCAAGAATTGAATTTAGTAGAGCTATTCAGGGTGGATCTAGATGAGAATCAGATGGTGATGTTTCTTCCCTAAATATAAGGGATTCTACATAAATATAAAAAATTGTAACTTCCTTCTTATTGAAATATATTTTCACATCATAATTTGAAATCTAAACTATACTGAGGATTATATCAAAATTCAATCATGTGTATGATGATAAAATTGGCAAATAAAGAATGATCATATTCCATAATGGAAACTACCTGACACATTTTTGTTGCAATGATACTTCCCTTAGAAGTTTTGACTGATAACTCCTTTATTAAATCAAAATGGAAATATCTAATTATCATGGAAAACATGGAAGATATAAAAGAATTTGATGATATATAATCAAATAATGTGTTGGATAAGTTTGAGGAAATGATTAAATTTCCTTCCATTACATCATTAGTAAATTCAACCTCAGTAATTGTGATAGCATAATCTTGGCCTTTCTCCCTTGGCCTTCTTTAGGGAATATTTCCTTGATGCTTAGGAAAATAATTTTCCTTATGTATCATCTCCTTGAAATTGTAGCATCGAACATTGTTAGCTTCATTATTACCCTTTCAATCACTGGAGTGGTCAAATATTTCTTCACACTTGTAAAAAACACCGATACCCTTCAAGAAAGTGCCACATTGTTTCCCACAATTATCATAGGGTGGAAATTCAACTCTCCCCTTATTAACCATTTCCATATTTCCTTTTCTAGAGTTTTCAATAGACCTTTTCTTCTCTTTATTTCCTTTTAAGTCATAATAATTAGAGAATTCATTTTCCTTCTTGATAGCACATGAGAATATATCTACGTATAATGAGAAAGTTTGGGAGACTAGTTCTCTTTGGAGGAATGGTTTAAAAACAACAATTAATTTATCAATATAGCTCCTTGGATTACATATGTATTCCACATAATGTATTTATATCCTTGTGAAGTTAGATTTATAATTTACAGCATTCTCACCCTATTTTTGCCTATAATTTAGAAACTATATTTCCATATCTTCTCACTGTTCACGATGGATGTGTTTTTTTAAGAATATTTACATAAACTCCATTCATTGCATTTATCATATTTCTTACATATCCTTCTTGTTTTTAATTAAATACCAACACTAATCCACATATCTCAAAAGATGATAAACTTAAATGAAAACTTTCTCACTTTTGTTGCATCACAAAGTGAGAAATATCGTCTCTAAAGAACATATTCATTGCATTGCAACAAATGGGTTTTTAGGGTCCTTGAATGATGGTGGTTATTGTAACATAAAGTGGTCTAACATAAATCTTCCATGTTGTGGATCAAGATGTTCCATACAGGTTTGGATATTGTTCATTACCTGATTAAACTATCCTAGTATAGTTATAAGTTTCTTAGAACCAGTCGTAGTACCAGAGCCAACATCATTATCTTGAATCAAAGAGAAATATCTACATTTGATATGCATATTTGTGTGTTTTACATTCCTTCCACTAGTTTCCATTTATAAATAATATATTATATTAGATTATTTTATGAATCATAATGCATAATATCTACTTAGAAAAATACATAGCATAAAGTAAAATCATATTCATAGCTAATATCATATTCATAAAAACGGTTTCTTTAAGAAAAAATTTACATTTTATTCCTTCATAATTATTTGTAAAGAAAATGTAAATTATCCTATGAATATCCCCCAAGAGTGTCAATCTAGGGGCGCAGTAAGGCACATTGTTGTGTACCAAGATACCTCATGTCAAGCCTGAAACTCTTTGTTATAGTTTTTACTTCTAGGTACATCTATGCTAGAACTACGTCAAGTTGTAGTATCCAGACATGGATATATTTACTTGAAATATCCACATAATCTATTCCTTACCAAAATTATGGGATATTCGTGTATGTTTATCATCGAAGAATATCAAAGGTTTTTTTCCCAAATCTACATTTTTTATCCCTAGTTTCTATGTTTTCTGCCAAAATTTCTCTGATACCAATAGTAAAGGCCAAACCCCAGTTGCTTGAAGCCAGTTCCATATTTTATTACAATGGAATAACTATAACAATGTTGTATCCCAAAGGAAAAAATAGTTTAGTTGTTTTAAAAAACCAAATACATACATAATTTCAACATTAAGACATGAAAGGGAATACAATATATATATATATATTTATTTATATATTCCATTAGAAATATCCATGAATCCTAGATTATCCCTACATGTCATTCTTAATTTTGTTCTTTATATACTGGGAAAATAAAACCTAATAAATGGGTCAAATCGGATGCTCAATAAGGGTAAGAAATATAGAAGAATATATCATAAACATAAACATTAGGCATGTTGAATAAATAGAAACACATGCCTTTAAAAAATATACGTAAAAACAATATGAAAGGAATAGGAGATGAATAAATAATGACACAATAAAACATAAACATGGTATTCTAGCAGTCTAATAAACACTTAAACTATCAATTATTATCTTTATAATGAGGTAATGAATATTTTCTGATATCATAATCATTTTTTCATGGCCTCATTCCAAGACCATACCTAAACAGGTTAAAACTCAAACCAGTTTGTCTCATTAGACCTACCGATGCATAAATGGGCTATAGAGTCCCCCAACCATAATGTAATAAATCCAATTCATTCTTAATATTAATGAGAATAAACATAAACATCATATTCATTCATATTGAAACTGACATATTAAATATAATAACTTTCCCCAATCATTAAATATGAACACTAACCATTCGGAATAATATGGTGAATGGTATCAAGATATCACATCCACAATCAAAAAAATAATAAACCATCCAATAAAATATGGTAAATTATATCATAAAATATTATTCTAATTTAACATAATAATCAACAATAGTGTTAGGTTAAAATACATGTATGAAATCAATGAGTAATTATTGATATAAATACTATTTTATGATGAAAAGAATAGTTATTTTGGAAAAATATTGTTATAAAACCAGAAGTGAGTTAATGTAGTTTTTTCATAATAAAATGTCTGATTTTATGAAAATAATGGTTTCTAAAAGAATATTATAGAGTTCCCTTTTAAATAATTTAGAATGTGAGAAATTCCATTGAATCGAGCTTGTATTTCGGGAAGAATTTGTTTAAAGATCCTTTTAAAACATGTATGTCTCCAAAAAAGAAAGAATAATTCTAGTTGTTACACATATATAGAACATTTAAACAGAATATATGATGGGTAAATAATAATAAATAATAATTTAATTGGGATTAAGAATGACAAAAATTCCCCGACTAAAAATGGAGGTTCGGGTAAAAAACCCTTACCTTATGTCCTAATATGTTCTACTCAGGAATTTAAGGTCACGAAATATGAAATTAGACATATTAATAACTTAATTAAGAACATGTTATATATTTATTTAGTTTATCATAATTTTATTAAGTTCATTTATTTCCTTATTGATAGGTTATAAAATTTAATTTTGTCGTTTCAATGGGTTCGTTTACTTTGTTTCACAATTCGTATACATGTATATGAGTATGGATGTTCGTGTGGAATGGATATAATTCTCTCGAATTGAATTTATATATTATTGATGAATATCCATAGTTTTAATTGTTATATATATCATATGGTTACATGGTATGAGGATGAATCGTTAGATGAAATATTAATGATAGTCGCTTAGATTATTTTAGCGTTATTTTGATTATTACGAATTAGTTTTGTCATATAAACTAATATTATGTACATATACAATTTCATGAATATTAAATAGGTTATAATACATATTTTATTGTCTATATCAACCATAAAAAGGGTTTCATGACCAGTATTGAATTATAAATTTAAGAGTAAGACTTCTTCGTCTTTGAAAGTTGTAAATTGGCACCTCACAGATGATGATTTCAATTATAAAATAAAAGTGAGAGAGAGAGAGAGAGTAAGAGGATTGATAATGGTTATTACATTAACATGATATAATTATAGTATATATATATATTATTTTAGTTATCATGATTATTTGGATAGATGTGTTGATTATAGGATAATAGAAGAAAGGAACCTGAAATATAATTAAAAGAAATAAGATGTGGATTTACATCTTGAATACACCTCCTTGAGAATCTCTTTAAGGGAAGGGGTTTTGGTATTTTGGAAAGAACAACAGATCCTGGAACTGGGGAGGGAATATGGAAGAGTATTTGGGATGAAATTTTAGAATCTTCAAGGATTAGAGGAGTGAAGAGAAGAGGGAGTGAGGGGTGCTTTTTATAGTGGATGATAAGAGATATTTCCATTATTTTAATCACTATTTTATTATTTTGGCACAAGACTGTGAATAGTCATGATTATTGAGACTCAATATAGTAATAATTGAATTTATGTTAAAACCAATGACCATTTACATAATCCATGAATCAAGCATGGTGCAAAAAATAATTTATATAGCATATTTCGTAAATTATCTAATTTCACTATTCACCAAAAATTCATGTATTTCAAAAAAATCCAAAAAATTAACACTAAACATTTTTCATTGTGTTGAATTTAAAAATGAACTCAATTTTATGAATATAATTTTCTAAATATTAGAATTTATTTTTTAAATAAAAACATTATTTAATTGAAAAATAGATATTTTAAATTTAAAATTGATTTTGTAATTCTTTCAAAAATTAATTGAGGTCATATAAAATGATCCTAAAATAAAAGGATAAAAATTATTTATTTACGAATACATTTTGATAAAGAAAAATTTTATTAATTTATTAAATTATAATTGTAATTCAATATTTATTACATAGAAAAATACCAACACTTAATTAATAATTTTTAACATATTTTATTTCATTTATAAGGTGCCTAAATTATATTAATACTTAAATGGGTGAGGTTAATATTAAGAAGGGTAAATTTCTATTCATAAGGGTATGTTACTATTCTTAAGGGTAAGTTAATATTCACCAAAAATGTGAGTTGATCCTATCAGACTCTAAGTATCATACTGATCGCAACCGTGTATGTCAGTTTTTCAAAATTCAAATCATAGAAGCAGCAAAAATTATGTCTACTATATAAGTTATAATAAAGTGGTTTTTTTAGATACTCAGTGCTTCATGCATTCAACTTTAAATTTATTTATAAATCCTTGGGGTGTTACATCGCAATATAACAATCTATTATACCCTAGATGTTAAATTGAAAGGAATGAGTAGTTTTTACCAGAATATGAAAATTCTATATGATGGTTTCAAATAATGAAAATTTATTGAATAGTTTTTCTTAAATATTTACTTAATTATTAGTAATGTAATTTTAATCGTCAAAAATATGTTTTTTAAAAAGTTTGTATCTCATATTTTTAATAATCATTAAAATTAATTTCTAAAAATTTAAAAAATGTATTTATAGTAAATGAATATATTTTTTGAAATTAAAATTTAAATATTATAATATAGTGAATTTTTATGATTTTTATCAAAATATTTATTTTTCAGATAATTGTGAAAATATTGATTCTTCTAAAATTTTTATTTCATTCCATTAAATCATTTAATTTAAAAATTACCATTTTTAGAATTAAATAATAAAATAAAATAAGACTAATTTAATTAAAAATAATGTAATGAATTACATGGGAATCAATATTATATTGGAATTAAATGACAGTTCATTGTTTTTTATAAAAACACATCTTCCTAAAAACAATTAAATACAAAAAAGATGTTATTTTTATTATTATATTAAATTATCTTAAATTAATTAATGGTTTTAATTAAATTTATATAATATATATTCAATCATATAATTTTATAATAATTTTATTTTTATTACAACTAATGGAATGAAAGTAAATAATTAATTTTCATAAAAGTTTATTTTTTCTATAAAAGGGTTTTCATTGTTGTTTGAACACTTTTTAAAATTAAATTATGACACTTCATAGAAATTTAAAAAATTAAAATGTATTCCATATATTTATTAATCATAATTAATATAATTTAATAGGGTCGTAAATCAATTGTTTTAATTTATATTAAGAATATTTAAATTATGTGAACCCTATTATGGTTAAAATGAAGTTATTGGGGAATGAGGGTTAATACAATATAAAATGTTTGGAATTAAATGGAAACTTATATAATTCTTATTTTTGATATTATTTAAACATTATCATATCCTACCTTCAATTTTATGTAAATTTTGTTCCACCTTCAGAAGATTGTGACATGATATTATTGAAATCTTTTCAAAAATTCCATTTGTTACCCTCATGTCATGTATAATAGGGAATCTAATCTTATAAATTATTTATAAAATTTTAAAAGTATAGTCTATCCAATCCATAGTAAAAGAATTCCCAGATTCATTCCATTCATCCTATATCTTCATTTCGTCTCTTAATAACAATATTTGAAGGCATAATTTGAAAACCAAAGGAATCTCTCAAGGAAGAGTTATTGATCTTAATAGACATTTTTCAATTGTATTTCATTATCAATATATACATTAATAGTTTTATCCATATTAAAATGTTTAATAAAATATAATAAATTTTCTACGATGTTATTATAATAATGAAAAATTAATTCCCACTTCTTCTACATAAAATGAGAGATGAACGTATCCCTAATGTGTATCTATCTACTACTAAATACACATAGTGATAGTATTGAACATCCATGAAAATATTCAATGCTTAGTAATTATGATAGATTTAATTTATATTTATATTTATGTTATATTTATATAATAATTATTTTTCAATGTTAGATTATTATTTAAATATATATTATTTCAGCCATAAACTAATGCAAACATCCCTGTTTTATTCATATAGACTATCTACTAAAAATTAAACCTTATTTCAAGACAAATATTTAATAAAAGTTGGAAACTAACAAAATTTACAGTTCCAAAAAAATCAAACCACATGCAAAATAAAAAAGTAATTCTAGAAAATATTAAAATATTTAGAATGGTATACCCTATATACTCACCATTCAATACATATTACCTTTATGTCTAGATTTTACCTGAAGAGCTCCTCGAAATGGAAGGCCATCTTGTCATCAGTCTAAACCCGTTCCTCCAAGATCGATTTCTCTTTATTGATTCCCTGTATCAAAATCATATTCCTTTTATCAATCCAATTAAAATTTTCATCATTCATATAAACAAGAAACATTCATTCAAACATTTTTTGGGCATCCTCCATTGAAATATTAATCATGATAAAAACCACAATTATCTCTTCAATAGTGTGACAGATATGCTCAATGAAATTTTTATATCAACTTTATCACAATCATCACCCTTTAGAACACCAATACTCAATTTCATCTCAAGTTCTATGATGAATTACTTGTGATAATGAGTTTCCATCCTAGGATCTGAGTCCTTACTCCTATAAAAATATTCCTCCTAGTACCTATCACTACACATTGTAAATTTCATCCCAAAATTACCATGTTAATTAGTAACATATTTAACAAGTGTTGGCTTAGATGGTCGTGTCTCAACCCCATCTTTCTTTTCTTTACCTGATGATTAGGTAACCATGGTTTTTTATTATATTGTGTAGTCCTTATATGGCCTTGTTTTTACCTTTTTTTACTGTAATGTTTCTAGATATGAGGTTACCTTTCTTTCCATTTCTACATAAATATTGAATGATCCAAAATGTGTTGGTGTCTTTTTTATAGAACATAATTGGTTGAGATTTTGTTTCCTTATCACTTAGTTCAAGATCCCCAGGGCACCATGGACCGAACTTCTTCTTTTTCCATCGCAGAATATATATTTTCTAAACATCGGGATAAACCATGTCCTTCTCATTCCATTTTAATAATGTGAAGCTATATTAAATTTCTATTATTCTTAATGGATCTCTCTATCCATAAGATCATTTTATCATAGAATCTATACCATTATGACCTAGAAAAAAATTAATCGGAGATTACGGCTTGAGTCAATATGGATTTTATTACAATCATAATTGATAGAATCTGGTTGACTAAGCTTATTCCCATTTCCCTCACTATCATCCTTTAAATTATTAAGAAAATAGTGGAGAACATTTATAGGATCAATATAGAATCTATCGGGCCCAGAACAAACAAATTATACTCACCCAAATTGCATATTGTAGACACTTGAGTTTTTTGGGTTTTCAAATTTTGAGAAAAAATTTGAATTTCTTTTTCGAATGTTATGGAGGGGTAAAATGTTCATTTTCCCCTAGAATATAATCTTGGATATATTATTTTTACAACTTTATTGGTCCCAAAATAGGTCTTCTGATCTAGGAAAATATTTTGGAGGAATTATAAGCAGTTTTCATCTTAGTGGAATATTTAATATTCAATTAGTTAAATATTAAATTATTCACATGAGTTCAGGTCATGATGTCCTTTTAATTAAGCATTGGATTAAGAGTATGAATTCACGGTTGAGTCCAGAATTTTGAGTTTTCCCTTGGCAATATGTTAACTCACTACGGGATTTAAGACTTGGGACAAGTATTAATAAGGGTAATTAATTAATTAATAAATGAGTCCCCCATCCCCAATTTTGGGATTCATATTCATGGATGGAGGGGGAGGGATCCAACCAAGTGTGGTATGTCCGAAAAAAGAGGCTAAGAAGAGGGAGATGCAGTTAGAGTTTGTTTCTGGCATCGATGAAGGCCAGATTGAGGTGCAACAGCTTCGAAGAGCAGGTTTGGACCAAAAGCATCGGCTTTTATGTCACAATGTGGGCTAGATTTTTAGTTTTATGTATTGATCCCCATATATTAGTTGTTTTTATAAATTCTTATAATGATTTTAGAGGATCCCATGGGGGTCGATATATCCTTATTTGTGGGGATGTGAGTTTAAGAAGGTTCGTCGGGGTTTATCATTTGGAAATCATGAATACATGGAATGTAGTTTGAATAAATCACATGGTGTGTTCTTCCTATTTGGGGAATAGGAGAATAATATGACTAAATTTCATGTATTATGGATGAAACGACATGTAGTTTCACTTGGTGTGTAATTGAGTACATGTCAAGATGACCTGTGTAGGGGGGATACAATCGTGTAGGGAACATGTCCAAAGTATGTGTGTGTGAAATGTCATGTGTGAGTACACATCGTGATAAGGAAACATGGCCGGAACATTTGAGGTACAAGGGTAGGTAATACATGTACGTTTGATAATGTGTACCTCACATACATGATGTTTACATGGGTTTTACACACCATGTTTGACTATAGTACATTCCCATGTGGGTAAATGAGAGTACATGATGTCTGCTCTAGTTTACACATGGTTTACATTCCCTTTGATTCCCTTTTGACGGTTTTGGATGCTTTGATACCCCAAGGTCGGAATTAGACATCAGAGGAGTCTATTCAGAGGGGTTTTCCATAGATATCCTAATGGTGGGGGTCTATTCCGCATAAAACATCCATATGGATGGTATTTTGTACCATTGTAGCTTATTAAGAGGATTTCATTAAGGTTTGGATTTAGAATCCTCTATTGGTTTGGGTTGTGAGCTAAAAGGCCTAGTTGGGAGTTAGGATCATAGTGGTTATCCTGGCCTGAGTGTACTATGTATATTTTTTTTGAGGTTTCTTTTATAGATCATGGAAGGTAGGATCGGGGGGGTATCATTGGGAGATCTTGGTTTTTTCCTATGCATCCAAAAAAAATTCCCATGTATAGATAGTTTGAGTTTTAGATCCAATGTTTTGGGATCATAGTGGTTGGAGCCATTGGGATTTGTTGACATCATATGATGTTTCTAACAACTGGGTGTCTTTGTGGTGTTGAGTATATTTTGAGGAAATATTGTGGATATGAATAGTGTGATGGTTTTTACATAATTGATTATTGGTTTCCATGGTTGGATTTTGAGAAATCCATGAGACATGGACATGATCTTGGATTCATTGTTGGAAATTTTTTGATCAAGGATGATTTTGTAGCCATATAGGGAAACTTGAGGATGTTATTGATATGGTATTCACGTGTATTCTTGGATGATATAACGGAACCCCTTGTAGGGTCTCCTTCACTTGCTACAACCCTAAGGGCCATTTGTGGTACTTTTGAGGGGATTGGTTGTTCGACCAACCCCTATTATGTTTTTACTGGGTTGAGGATGTTGAATCTGGTTTATTCATATGATTATATTGTGATATGGTTGGATTTACATATTCTAGAACCCAATATACTAGTAATTTTTATGATAGCTAAGAGAGCAAGAAATATTATCCATATGTAATGTTCTAAATATCTTTGATTTAGGTTGTTGGACTAAGGCTATGTATCTATACCAAATGTATTTTTATGTTTTGAGTGTAGGAAAGAGGTTCAGGTCACATTGATTATATTGTTGAGTATAGTGGTTGTGATGTCACGTTGGTTTTATTAGATGTCAGACTGATGTTTCAGGAAGTGATAGTATACATTACAAATTAGGTGTCAGACTAAGGCTCTAGACACATATAGTATACGTTATTTTTATGTGAAAGACTGAATCTCTAGGTAATAATGGTATACTAGTTAGGTGGTATGGTGGAATGAGGCTCCATATCCATGGATTAAATGTTGGTTTGATGCTCCAGGCTTAGCTGATTGGATAAAGGGTTTGGGTGTTGTAATGATGCTCTAGGCATCAAAATTTTTATTTATGGTTGGTTGGGGATGGTGACACTTTATCTGTTGAATCCCGATTGGATTCATGGACATATTCTCTATTTTTTCCAACATATGAAAAATGGTTTTTGGATGTTTGACTGATTCTCCACTCCCTGGAAAACATTAGTTTTTTGGGGAAATGAAAACACTCTAGAACTCAAGGGTATGAACTTATTTTTTTCATATGAATGTTTGGATGGTTTGGCATGGTGTTCTGATCCCCTGTTTGATTCATGGACTGATGCTCTAATTTTTTTTTGACTATTGACCTATTGGTTGGGATTGTCAGACATGGAGTTCTAGACCCTAGTTTGATACATGGACTAAGGCTCCTTGTCTATCGACTAGTGACCTTGTGAATAATTGTATAAATGATGCACCGATGCTCAAAGAATTAATGACTTGATATGCATCCTAGGTTATGGACTGATGATCCATGATCTTTTTTTATAATCCATGAGATAGATATCAGGATGATGGTCTAGGATTGGAGGATATTTTTTGTGGTACCTTCGACAGAGGTGTCAAGGTTCCGAGTATGATGTATTGTTGGGTCGTGAGGACATGGTATGGGCTAACATAGATAAGTATCTTAGATGATGAGACTATCATAGTATGAGTCCCCATAATGGTTAGGGTTTTTTAGGAATACCATGTATTTGGATCCCGTAGTTATTTGGGAACATGGTCATGGTCACATGCTTAGAGTCATGCCAGAATTGCCTGAACCAGGTATGGTCCATTGAGGTCTTGGACCTAATGATCGATGGTAGTTTTAGTCATATTAATTTTTACTTATATTACAACTAAGAAGAGAATATTGAATTATCATACAATTATGGATATAGTTTATAGGTTCAATATTGTGGGTGGAGTGATGGGATTTATTTCTCACCAACTATATATGCTCCTCGGTTTGTGTACAGACCGTATTTCTGCATTCATGTTGATCACAGGTGCACGTTGAATAGTGCCAACTCATAGGGTTTTATTATGGAATGGGGTTCTTGTGTGGACTCAACTGGTTGGGCTGTAGTATCATGACATGGTACTATAGATTGAGTATGGGTTATGGACCGATGTTGGTAGTAGGGCCTTCTGTATTTATTTTAGAGTTATTTATTTTAGTATATTTGTTTATCCATGTGTCCAGTTAGTGGTGTATGTGTTTCATGAATGTTTGGGCTTTTACTGTAGTTTTTTATTATAGTATGTATCAATTTTAGTTTATTTATTCTTCATATTTCTTTTTTCTGTATGGTATTAGGTTATTTACTTCTAATTATTCACTCTAACATTTGGGTATAGTCTCCTCACAGTTCCAAAATTAGACCCCCAGTGCAGTCAGTAGCCTCTAGCGTACGAGGAGGTGAGATAGAGTCTTAGTGGAGACCCGAAACGAGGCACGAGATATAGTGGGAACTAGGTTCTGGATGTAATAAATATGTATTAGAGGGATTACTTTCATATTATTTCACTATATGGGGTTCATTAGACATGTGATATAGGATTCTGTTAGAGCTTGCGATGTATATAGGGATGGTGTGTCACAAAAACCTATTTCGGTAGGTTGGTCAAGTTACATGGGACTTGGATTGATTTTCTAGATTTGTGATTTTTTGTTGTATGTGATTTTTTATTTGAGTGATGGAAAAGATGTTTGGATTTGATAATTTATGATTGATTTTTGGCTCTTGGAAATTAGAATGAGTCATGTGAGTTGGTTTTGACTCTTGACCTATAAAGTCATGGGGCTTCTCATGCATCATGTTAGGAACATATAAACCCCATGTTATAGGCATGTTATTGTGTAATTGTATGGATTTCCTTTTTGTAGAATGTTATGAGGATCCACAATGAGGTGCTCGCCGATGTGGATGAAAGTGTGGCTCCCTTGCATGGTTGGTGTAGAGACCATAGTGGGTTATTATGGTACAGGTATATAAGTGTTGGAGCCCTATTGGGTAGTTTTGTTTGAGGTGGGTTTTATGTTCATGTCCAAAAGGGAGTGGTTTGATTTACAGAAGCTCGGAGAGGACATGAACACTAGTTTTAGGTTGTTGGCTTGTATGTGATACATTCACATTGTGAGATCCTAGAGGAGGGTGTTCTATTTTACTGATTCCATGTGACGACGAGAACAGTGAATTTTAGTTCCCAATGAGTTGTGGAATTTTGTGAGTAAGATTAGACATAGGTGGTTGGACCTAGTGGATTTATATGAGACATGATCAGTATGTCTTGGTGGGATATCCTAGTTTCGTTTTGGATGTGACTCCAGAACAGGGAGTCAATGTCATTGGACATTCAAGGGTAACCCGGGAGAGGGGTCGTCTAAGTTACATGTTCTTTTGTGTACTTGAGGAATGGGTGGTTTTTTTAGGCTTTTGGGAATGGTGTAGCTATATTTGAGGGTCAAGCTTATTGGATGCATTTTCTTTTTGAGGAGCACTTATGTGAAAGAGTTTCTACCTTGTGGTTTGTCTCATAAAGAGGCATGTCAATTTAGGTTCCTAGCATAGTAAACTGTTGAGCACAGGAGTTGGGCCTACTGTCTTCAGTTTGATCAGGAGAATAGGAAGTTCTTGAATTTATGTGTATAGGGATTGTGAGATGATTATTATTAGAGGTGACTCGCTGGAGTTGGGCATAGTGTCTAGTTCCATGTTTTAGATAACATGTCTTTCCTTGATCCCATCCTTGACCCTATTCATCTTTAATTCCTACAGAAAACAATTCAAAAACTTGGGATGAGCATAAAAAACCCAGTAAAGGATACACAAAGAAGGAAAACGGTAAGTTTTTCAAAACAACAAGTAAACCATGAATACTTTATCAAAGCAATACTTTTCACCTTTAATAAGTAGTAAATACTCTTCACTGCATAAAAGATCATTAATTACCCTTTTGTAACCAAATGATTATCATAAAACCCATATAAACAACACTTAACATATAAAGGTATCTTGGGACATAAACATAAATAAATGGAATAACCATACGGTCGACATCTACACAAATCAATACTTGGAATAGCCATATGGCCGACTTCCATACCCAATACATTGGAGGTTATAATGTAACCACCCATCCTAGAATTCACAGCACCACCCGTCATATGGTTTATCACGTAACCACCCATCAAATGTCCAAGTACCATTACAAAATCATTATACATACAACAAATATAATGGAAGGAAAACATTTCCACATTTCAATCAAAATATATCACCTAAATATATTGACATAAAAAATACATTATCAAAACCATTTTCAATACCAAATTACATAAAAGAGTATATGGTATTTATTTACTTTTAAAAATATTACAGCTTGTTGGGGAAGCCAAAAATCAAATAATACTCACGGCGGCGGAATGGTCGTTGTCAGCGCGTATGTCAAAAAGAAACATATTTTTTTGTCGTTTAGTAAATCACTTCGTATAGGAAATATTCCATTTGAATAAAAGTAGAACTCAATGGTGGTTATACACCGTATAAAATAAATTCTTGTATTAGAACAAAATATGCCTCAATGAATGGAGATTGAGACGATGTCCCGTTTAAAGACGGTATCCTTAGATTAATGATAAATCAATTACTTATTTATGTGTGAAAAATATAAATACACACAATATAAGTGTATATTATGTGTAAAACAATCAGATTCATTCACACATATTCATAGAATGACATATTCAAGGAGTACAAGTTTAACCCAAAGAATTGAAATTGAGTTAAGAAGTTCCCTTTCAAAAATTCGACAGCCTAACGACGTCACATTAAAATTCAGAAAACTGAGTTAATGAGTGAAAAAGTAATCTCATCACTTGGACATAAAATTTACATCAAAATGGATATATAAGAACACATCCCAACATAACAATATGTAAATTAAAATACCCAACAAATATAAGTCTTTTAAAAAGAGGAGGGTGAAAGGTTCCCTTACCGATTTGGGTAACATTCGAAACGTACACCCCATGAAAGAAGGACTATACAACATTGATGTAAATAATCATAAACGAAATTATACTACACAATGAGTATAATAATGGTCAGTACGTACACCACTCCATGGAAATGGTGGAAAATGTAGCATAAATCTCACAGGAATAAAAGTGAGATGAAAAATCTCTTCGAAAACTTGGCAGCCTAACGACGCCACTTAAAACTTTCAAAAATGGATTTATGAGATCAAATAGGGTCTCTCATAATATGAAAATAAAAAGTACATAATGTTTAATATAAAAGTACATCCCCAAACAAAAGAAATTTGCGCTTAAAAGAAATGACATAAAAGAGAGTACTTAAAAAGAAAGAGAGAGGTAGGATCCCTTACATCATGTTTGACTTGTCTTGTTTGTTTCGTTATTTTATTGAATAAAAAACATTTGTCAATTTATAATTTCTTAAGGACCTCCTTTAAAGATTATTATTCAGTTCATATCGCATATTATAATGTTATAATAATTGGTTAATAATATGTGATCATATCAGACTTTTTTGTCGATGTTCGATACATGAGTCATAATTGAACTTGTTGGAAAAGGATTTTCCATGTAGTTATAGGTACATCATCTCTAGAATAGTATTAATGATTTAAATATCATGTATATCCATTATATATTAATTTTATACTATTTCATAACATTTGGAGATAAAAAAATGAAATGCACCGTTCATGGAGACGGTAGGTCGTATGTATGCATGATTGCTACTTTCATTTCTTTGTCATATTAATGGAATTAAAACTAAATGAAAGATATATATATTATAATTCGAGAATTATATACATAATTTATATGTAATATATGACATATATATCCATTATATATATGTACTTATAATAGTACATAACATTTGGAGATAAGAAATGAAATGTACCGTTCATGGACACAGTAAGCCGTACGTACGCAAGAACGCAACATTAATTTATATTTCATACATTAATGGAATGAAAACATAATGATACATATGTATATTATAATTACAGTATAATATAATATATAACATCATTAAATCCATCCTGTATACATCCCATATATGGCATTAATGATTCAAATCACTTTGAGGGGCGGTTGTCCGCACTTCCTAAAATGAAATTATCGCGTTTACCCATTATGGAAACCATAAAGGTATGGAATAAATGAAAAATAAATAATAATAGAGAATACATAAACATAATTTATATATCATATATAAATATAGTGACATATTAATGGCCACCATGAGAGGTGTTAAATGTAGATTGAATAATCATCATTTCGTGAGGCAGTAATTCGCAACCCAGAGAAACAGTATGTTCTTTAACCATTAGTTGGAGGTGTGTATGAGTTTAGCTCGAATCCTTATCATAAAGAAATCCTAGTATATTTATGATACTGGTGTTGTTACAAAAGAATGTAATAAAAAGAGTTTAGGGGGTTGGAGAATCAAAATAAAATAAAAGAACATAAGAGAATACATTACCTTCAAATCGGATAACTCTTGTTGATTTGAGCTCAATGGATTCCTTGGAAAGACTTGTTCCTGAAGTAAGGATTATAGGAGTAAGATATGGATGTGGAGAGACAATCTGAGCTGAGTTTGGACGATCCAAGGGCTTGAGGGGTGTGGGTAATGAGGTAGAGGTGGGGGCCGTTCATAAGAGGGAGGATGGGCACTCTAGGAAAGTCATGAAATGTTAAATTATTATAAAATGATTTTTTGATCTCAAAGGTCCCACAATTATATAATTCTAGGATAAGGTGATAAGGGTTATAAATTGACCGATACAATTGGTTTTTGACAAGTGAATGTCTTATATTTTACATTATCGTTTCATTTTATTTAAATTATTCATTAATGAGGTAATCGATTCATCATCATGGTGTCATAAATAAATTTATTTATTTAATGTCTAAAATTTATAAAAAAATACTATGATGTTTGAAATCTTTTTATATTTCCAATGAATATTTATTGTAAAAAATATGACTTGTATATCACCATGTAAAAATTGTTTTATTAAAACAATACATGTTAGTGACATTTTTATTTTAACTTTAAATAAAAAGTTATTAATGTCAGTTTCATACCCAAGTGGCTCCATGGGGTCCCCAAGTTGACCCATTGATTGTCGTGGTAGTCTATGACTCAACCAATAATGTTAGGACATGTGTCAAGGTCATTTCATATTATTATATCATTATCCTTACCTTAAATTACACTAAATACCTTTAATCGCGATTAATAAAACTTAAAAATTACTATTCACGAAAAATTATTTTCATCCCATTGAACCAAATTTTACATCCTAATGACAACCATGTTTTTTGGATTTTTGACATTAAAATCACAGTGGTGGTAAAATTTCATTTAAATGAAAAATCAGTTTTTTAACTACCACTTTGTGGTTTTACTATTCATCAAAAATTGAAATTTTTAAGAAAAATACCATAAATTCACCCTAAGATATATTTGATATTATGAATTCAAAAATGATGTCTATTTTAAAAAATTCAAAACATATAAGTTGCATTAATCAATTTAATAATTAATTCCCGTTGTCAAAACAAATAGCGTGTTTTTAAGAAACAAAATATATCAAAAGTTTGACAGTAGTTTAAGTACAATTTCAAAGTGAAATTAATTCCAATAACCACCATTGGATTAAATGGTAAAAATATATTCTAACTACAATTTAAACCCAAATAAAAATATAATCTATCCATATAAATAAATCATATTAAAAGGAGATTTTGAATTAAAATACAACATTTTCACTAAAAATGTTCTTTATCGGAAAAAAAACAAAAATTTACACAAAGTAAATTTTGATGTCCAAATTCTAAATAAGGATTTTATTTGGTCCAATATACCATTTAAAATTGTCAAAAAGTTGAATTCAAAATGGTTCTCCATCAAAAGGCGATTAATCGACCTTTTAATGAATATTGGAATATTTATGCTTAAAATTGGATTCGTTCGCATTTTAAGCCTCTAAAATTTTTGGATAAAAGTAAAAATACTTGAAAAACATATATAATCATTCATTCCTACTATTAAAACATCTAGGTGTTAACTAGCATTTAATATAATATTATTTTATTATTAGAGTGCAACGTAAGATTTCCAAGAAATTCGTTGTTGCGTATTGGGTACCCCATCGAGCATAGCATTCCCTTTAAAGTAATATTAATATTTTATTCACAAATATTAATAAATATGATAATGTAATATTCTTTATTTACCTGGGATGTTACATCCTTCCCCACTTTTGGGAATTTCCTCCTCGCAATTTTAAAATTGGGCTTGGAAACTTCATTGAAATCCCCACACCGGAAAAAGGGGTAAATTAAACTATCACTTTAAAAGAATGAAAGAAAACTACCAAGGTCACCCGAGACAACAAGTACTAGGATTCCATGAAAACATGGATATGGAAGAAAAAAACAAAGGGTTAAGTTCTTATGGAGAGTGATAGAAACATGTTTAGGAGAAAGTTAACCACCAGAAAATCACAAAATTGTGATGGGTTAAATGGTATTTGATTCACTGGTAGGAAAAGTTAACAGACAATATTTTAGTTTAAAGTTACTTTTCATTGAGTAATTTATTTATGAGCTTAACTAAATCACAAGGAAACATTATTTCTTTCTGTTTAGACTTTCATCTCTTACTAGATTTCTTACACAAACTCATTTTTTCCTCCAAAAGATGATTGTTTAGGATGACTTGTTCACATTAAGATCACTATAATCAGCTTCAATATAATCAACTAATCCACAAAAGAGAAGAATATATTTCCTTTGTCTTTATACCTTAACCAAAACAAAAATTGTTAGAACAAGATTAGATAATCCACAAATGGATAATCATTTATAAAAAGAAAATCTATTCTTAATCTCCAAAATTTGTCCAACAAAACCCAATGTTCAACGAAGACCATTTGATAAACAATTGTCCATAAAATTCTTCAATGTAAACCAAACTAAGATTAAAACCCAAATATTTGAATTATTTAATCACATATTCTTCCAAGGTAAAAATTAACATTTATCTCCAAATAACATCAGTTCCTCTTAAAGTCTCATATTGAAAGGTAATTAACCTAATCATATATCCTCCATGATTGGTCAATATTTTTCTAGATAACCCAAAATCAACTTATTCTTGATTCATAATATTATATAACTAAAAATAATTTTTCATACTAACCAAGGACTTCACGTAGTCCAGTGTTAGGCGATAAATACCAGTAGCACTTTGGTTGTTGGCTCGATTCCCACAGCTTTGTCCGACGCGACGGGTTGTCACACGGTCTGTGTATTGTCCTTTTTCCAAAACTATATAATTCTAAAAAAATTTCCCCAAAAGATAAAAATAATAAAAAAAACCATAACATAATTTAACCTCAATTTTATCTCATGTATTTCATTTTCCATCATAACATATAGTAACACATAATTACCTCAAAAGTAAGGATTATATAAACCCTAAGGTTTACCATTATAATTATCACCTGAACATTCGCATCGAGTTAGTCATCTTGTACATGATGCATTAGAGAACTCACCAAGGTTCATGTGGTTAATCATGACTCCTTGATAGTTGGTTTAGAATAACCATGAGATTTCCCATTGAATCCCCTATTTCATCTAGTCTCTTAATCAGAGAACCACCACAGTTTCCTTCAAACCCATTGTCACTTTGGTGCCTGCTAGATCCATCCATTTACTAAAACCAAAAATGTCAGTGTGAGTATATCATTAAAATCATCATATAATGCTAAGATATGATTATTCATGTTATCTTAAACTCATTCACTTTATCGAAAACTATGACCATTTCTGAAATCCTAACCATTATGGTAATGTCACTTGTGCTTAAAGGATACCCTACCCTCTAAAGTTATCTAAACCGGCCTTTGATACCAACTGTAAGTACATGGCCTTAAAACAATACATAATTGTGAATTAAATGAATAATTCACATAGAGGATCTTTTCAGGTTTAGAGTTTTAGAGAATTAGGACATAACTATTAAATCTCAAAAGATTACAAAGTAGACACTTATACTAAGTTTCCATAAAATAAAAACTCTTAAAAAGAAATCTGTCTAGTTCCATGTTTTAGATAGAATGTGTTTCCTTGATCTCATCCTTGACCCTATTCATCTTTAAGTCATGTGGAAAACATTTCAAAAACTTGGGATGAGCATAAAAATCCCAATAAAGGATACACAATGAAGGAAAACTATTAGTTTTTCAAAACAACATTTAAACCAAGAATACTTTATCAAATTAATACTTTTCACCTTTAAGAAGTAGTAAATACTCTTCACTAAATAAAATATCATTACATAACCTTTTTTAAACAATCAATTACCATAAACCCCATATAACGAACACATAACAAGTAATGGTAACTTGGGACATAAACATACTTAAATGGAATAACCATACGGTCGACTTCCACACATATCACTACATGGAATAGCCATACGACTGACTTCCATACCCAATGCATTGGAGGTTATAATGTATCCACCCTTCATGGTATTCACGGAACCACACATCATATGGTTTATCACATAACCACCCGTCAAATGTCCAAGTACCAATACAAAATCATAATACATAAAACAAATGTAATGGAATGAAAACATTTACACATTTCAATCACAATATATCACTTAAATATATTGACATAACAAATCCATTATCAAAACTATTTTCAGTACCAAAATACATAAAATATTATATTGTATTTATTTACTTTTAAAAATATTATTGCTTCTTGAGGAAGCCAAAGATCAAATAATACTCACGGCGGCGGAAAGGTCGTTGTCACCGCGTATGCTAAAAAGAAACATACATTCTGTCATTTAGTAAAATGCTTCATATAGAAAATATTCCATTTGAATAAAAGTAGATGTCAAAGGGGGTTATACACCATATAAAATAAAGTCTTGTATTAGAACACAATATGCCTCAATGAAAGGAGATTGAGACGAAGTCCTGTTCAAAGATGGTATCCTTAGATTAAGGATAAATCAATTACTTATTTATGTGTGAAAAATATAAATACACCCAATATATGTTGATATTAAGTGTAAAACAATCATATTAATTCACACATATTCATATAATTCCATATTCACGGAGTACAAGTTTAAACCAAAGAATTGAAATTGAGTTAAGAAGTTCCCATGCAAAAATTCGACTGCCTAACGGCGTCACTTTAAAACTTAGAAAAATTAGTTGATGAGAGAGAAAATGGTATCTCATCACTTGGAGATAAAATTTAAATCAATAAGGACATAGAATAAAATATCCCAACATAACAATATGTAAATTAAAAGACCCAACAAAAAGAAGTATTTTAAAAAGAGGAGGGTGAAAGGTTCTCTTACCGATTTGGGTAACTTTCGAAACGTACACCCCATGAAAGAAGGACTATACAACATTGATTTAAATAATAATAAATGAATGTATATTACAAAAAGAGTAGAAAAATGGGAAGTACATAAACCACTAAAAGGAAATGGTTGAAAATGTAGCATAAATCTCACGGGAATGAAATTGAGATGAGAAATCCCTTACGAAAACTCGACAGCCGAACGACGCCACTTAAAACTTCCAAAAATGGATTTATAAGATCAAATAGGGTCTCTCATAATATGAACATAAAAATTACAGAATGAGGAATATAAAATAACATCCCCAAACATAATAAAGATCGGCTTAAAAGAAATGACATAAAAGAGAGTACTTAAAAAGAAAGAGAGAGGAAGGATCCTTTACCTCAAGTTCGACTTGCCTTGTTCATTTCATTATATTCCTGAATAATAAACTTTGTTCAATTTATAATTGTTTAATTACCTCCTTTAAAGATTATTATTCAGTTAATATCACATATTATAATGTTATAATAATTTGTTAATAATGTGATTTCATATCAGACATTTTTGTCGATGTTCGGTACATAAGTGATAACTGAACTTGTTGGAAAAGAATTCTCCTTGTAGTTATAGGTACATCATCTCCATAATAGTATTAATGATTTAAATATCATATATATCTAGTATATATTCATTTTATACTATTCCATAACATTTGGAGATAAAAAATGAAATGCACCGTTCATGGAGACGGTAGGCCGTTCGTACGCATGAATGCTTCTTTCATTTCATTGTCATATTAATGAAATTAAAACTAAATGAGAGATATATATATTAAAATTCCAGAATTATATCCATCATTTAGATGTAATATATGACATATATATCCATTATATATATGTACTTATAATAGTTCATAACATTTGGAGATAAGAAAGGAAATGTATCGTTCATGGAGACGGTTAGTCGTACGTGCGCATGAACATTACTTTCATTTCTATTTCATATATTAATGCAATAAAAACAGAATGATACATATTTATATTATAATTACAGTAAAATATCATATATAAAATAATTAAATCCATCCTTTATAGATACCACATATGGCATTAACGATTCAAATCACTTTGAGGGGGCAGTAGTCCGCATTCCTAAAATGAAATTATTGCGTTTACCCATTATGGAACCATAAAGGTATGGAATAAATGAAAAATACAGAAGCATAAGGAATACATAAACATAATTTATATATCATATATAAATACAGTGACATCATAAAGGTCACCATGAGAGGTGTTAAAAAAAATATTGAACAATCATCGTTTCGTGAGACAGTAATTTGCCACCCACAGAAACAGTATGTCCTTTAACCATTAGATGGAGGTGTGTATGAGTGTAGATCGAATAATTATCATAAAAACATCCTACTATATTGAAGATAATTGTGTTGTTACAAAATAAAGGAATAAAAAGTGTTTTGTGGGTTGGAGAAGAAAAAAAAACAAAATAACATAAGAGATGACATTACCATCAAATCGGAGAACTCTTTTTGATTTGAACTCAAAGGCTTCCTTGAAAATACTTCTACCCGAAGTGAGGCTTCTAGGAGTAAGTGATTGATTTGGAGAGACAATATGAGAAGAATCTTGATGATCCAAGGGTGTGAGAGGTGTGGGTAAGGAGGTAGAGGTGGGGGCCTTTTATAAGACGGAGGAGGGGCACTCTTGGAAAGTCTTGAAAATTTACATTATTATAAAATGATTTTCGGATATCAAAGGTCCGACAATTATATAATTCTAGGATAAGGTGACAAGGGTTAGAAATCCACCCATACAATAGGTTTTTGACATGTGTACGTCTTATATTTTACATTATCATTTCATTTTATTTAAATCGTTCATTAATGAGGTAATCGCTGCATCATCATGGTGTCATAAATAAATTAATTTATTTAATGTCTAAAAATTATGAAAAAATACTACGATGTATGTAATATTTTTAGATTTCCAATAAATATTTATAGTCAAAAATATGACTTGTATAACCCCATGTAAAAATTGTTTTAGTAAAAAAATACATGTTTGTGACATTTTTATTTTAACTTTAAATAAAAAGTTATTAATGTCATTTTCATACCCAAGTGGCTCCATGGGGTCCCCAAGTAGACCCATGGATTTTATTGGTCGGCCATGACACATAAAATAATGGTAGGACATGTTTCATAGTCATTTCATATTATTATAACATTATTTTTACCTTAAATTACACTAATTACCTTTAATCACGATTAATAAAACTTAAAAGTTACTATTCATAAAAATTTATTTTCATCCCATTGAACCACATTTTACATCCTAATGACAACCATGTATGTCGGATTTTTGAAATTCAAATAAAAAAGGTGGTAAAATTTTATTTAAACAAAAAATCAGTTTTTTAACTACCACTTAGTGGTTTCACTATTCATCAAAAATTGATGTTCTTCAGAAAAATACCATAAATTCACCCTAAGCGATATTTGATATTCTGAATTAAAAAATGATGTCAATTTTAAAAAATTCAAAACATATAAGTTGCATTAATCTGTTTAATAATTAATTTCCATTGTCAAAACAAATCTCGTGTTTTTAAGAAACAAAATATATCAAAAGATTGACACTAGATTAAATCGAATTTCAAAGTGAAATTAATTCCAGTGATCACCATTGGATTAAATGGTAAAAATATATTCTAACTACTCTTTAAACCCAATTAAAAATATAATATATCCATATAAATAAATCAGACTAAAAGGAGGTTTTGAATTAAAATACAACATTTTCACTAAAAATGATCTTTATCAGAAAAAAAAACAAAAATTTACACGAAGTAAATTTTGATATATAGATTCTAAAGAATTATTTTATTTGGTCCAATATAAAATATAAAATTGTCAAAATGTGGATTTAAAAAGGGCTCGCCATCAAAAGGTCGTTAATCGACCTTTTAAAGAATATTAGAATATTTACGCTTAAAATTGGATTCATTCGCATTATAAGCCTCTAAAATTTATTGGATAAAAGTAAAACTATTTGACAAACATATATAATCATTTTGTAGTTAGTTCAATTCATTCATGCCATTACAACGACTAGATGTTAACTATCATATAATATAATATTATTATTTTTTATTAGAGTGCAATGTAAGAATTCAAAGAAATTTGTTGTTGCGTATTGGGTACACCATCGAGCATGACGTTCCTTTTAAAGTAATATTAATATTTTATTCACAAATATTAATAAATATGATAAAGTAATATTATTTATTTATCTGGGATGTTACAGATTGTACATCTGAGGTACTTAGATTTGACAGGAATCCATGAGTTAGAAAGATTATCATTGTTGATGGGTTTACGCTTTATCATAATAGTTATGCGGAGAAGCTCGGTTGGTGTCTCCTGGTGTAACGTAATGAGTTGATCTTGAGTTAATGATGTGGATGTTTCGCATTGCTCTATGCCGCACCGTCGCCCCTGCCTTTCCCTTTGACTCACCCGCTCTACAACCATAAATCGTCAAACAACAGCATAATTGAACCACACCAGCAGCACCAAAAAACATATCAGCATATCCAAAATCAACAAACAATAGAGATTCAACATCAAATCCCAAATCAAACCAGCCGAACATCAAATCTGCATGCCCCTTTCCCTTGATGCCCACTCCTGGTCCTATTTGTGAACCCGAACCCTCCTACTATGCTCGCCCCAACTGTGCCGAAGTCGGATCTGAGCCACCGCACCCCTCTCCAGCACCTGTGAGCCGTCGCACCCCCTATGTCACGCTGACTCCTTGCACCGTCGCCTCCCTATCCCGTTTCACCGCCGGTCGCTGCCTCCACCATGAGCCACTCGCATCTGCGAATTGCCTCCACATGTGCTCATAGAATCTACCTTCACCACCTCCATCCCTATCCCCTGCGGCCTCGCCGCCTCCTCCTTCACCCACTCCCTCACCGCGACCCAGCACCCCCACCCCCTTCTTCATTTTATTTTTTAATTTTTTTTTATTTTCTTTCGTTTTATTATATCTTATAATATATATAATATAATATTAATTCAATAATAATAGTAATTTTTATTACTATATATCTATACTATATATTATATATAATTCATAATAATATGATTTACATAGTAATTTTATTTATGTACATATTAATAATTATAAATTTTTGTAAACATTTATTTTTATATTTGGTTTGCTATACATAATTATTTAGTTGAATAATATATATATATATATATATAATAGTACTAATAATATATATGTGTGTGTAATAATATTAATAATAACAAACATAATATTTTTAAATTCCATTACTAATTTAATAATTTTAACATTTATTCTTAATTTTATATGTTAATTATTTTATTGTTTGATAACATGTATAGAAAAATACCTTTTTTTAATTCTAATTTTTTTTAATTTTATTATTTTTTTTCTCATTCAAGATGGGATATCATGACTCTTGGTGAGACTTTTCATTCAGTTGCGGTGAACCAGCTTCAGTGACAGTTGTGGAGAAAAGGACAACATGAAGGCACCATGTGGGGGTTGGGGAAATGATCCGCATGATTTCCACGGGATGAGGAGCGGAGTTGAATTTGGGACTTCACCATTCTTGGATGAGCATATCACACATCCAGACCGACTTCTATATCCAGCACACTCATTTCCACTTCCAGATCATCATCACTTCCATCGACGACATCCATGACCACATCACTAGTGGAGCAACAATTCACTTCCAAGAGAAGACCATTTCCATTCTAGATCCCCAATGCGGGAGATCTAGAGAGCACCTCTTTAACACCATCAAGAAGAGCATAGCGTCCAAGATTTCTAGAGATCAAGCAAGGAGATTGAACACTTTTCTCCCTTATCTGTATTTTTCTTCATTTTTCTTCCAGTATGAACATAATTGTGTTTAAATTTTCTTATATGTTGAACTTAATCACCTCAACTAATTTTCTTAGGGGGGAATAAGCTGAGTCGGTTAAAGTTTTTGTCACCTCTTCATGCATGATTTTGAACTGGACTTCCTCTCTCTCTATCTCTCTCTCTCTCTTCTGGATAGTAATTTTTCTTAGAACACCAAGAATCAGGGAAAACTTATCTTTATCAAATCCTAATTCAATCTGTTCTTAATATTAGGTTTCTACTAGAAAGTGAATAATTCTCAAAAGAGAAAGACGACACTGAGTTAAACTGACATTTTGAACTCAGTGATTTTCTGATAGACATTTAAGGGTGATTAAGTGAATTCTGGAGTTGATAAACTATGGAAGTCACCTAGTCATAAGTTGACCAGATGAAAAATCTGGCCATCTGCCTTGAATCAGATCCCGATAATTTAACTTTAGTGCATGATCGTGGGAAAACAATATTGAATCAAGCCAGTGGAATTCCCCCTGCTTATCCATTGATTGTTTTCTTTGTTCCCTACTTATTTTATGCCTTCCATTCTTGTCTGATTACACTCATTCACTATCACATTCCCACACAATTTCACTCAGTTCACAATTTCATTATCCCCACCACTATTTGTTTTGTGTGTTTTTGTTTTTTTGGACTTAAGCATAAATATAAGGACCCGACCTTAAAATGTTACTGAATCTTGAATTTTAGACAAGAACATACATTATTACACATTGATTATATTTTCGGGTTATTGTTTTAATGAATTATGATACCTTACAAACATAACATACCACATTCATACAAGAGGATACTACTAAAATCAGTTTCCATTTTTTTCAGAATATAAAACATTAACGCTTAAAACATGATTTCTTTGAAAACACTCCATATCAAACAACATGAATCCCTTGTTTCTCTTACCCATCCTTATATCCTGTGAATGTTTTTTTCAAAACATGGTATGAGTATAAAAATATGTAAGGGATATAAATATAGAAATTGTTAGTCCAGTGATAACATAAAAACCAATAAATCCCTTTATCATAAAAACTCATATGCATAGAAACATCATTAGTTCCCTTGGATCATATTTACCATATCACTATTACATTCACCCATTCACATGGAATAACCTTTGGGTCAACTTCCATCTCCGGAGTACCCAATGCATTGGAGTGCTATAATGGGGCTCACTCGTCATATCTTGAGCTATAATTGGCTCAACCCAATTTATCTTGAGCTATAATGGGACAAACCCAACACAAATAATTTCCAAGGAACATATCATAGTAATAATGTATCTTTAAATTAAGAGAAATTACTTGTTCCATACACATAAAGAAATCCATTTGAAATTTATTAAAGAAAGTTTTAAAAGGGTTTTAAATGGAAAGTCCCTTAAAAATATAATTGGAATGTGAATAGTAATGTACCAAACCAGAAGCCACTAATGCGGTGCTCCAAGTCAGTTCGTCACAAGGCCTCAAGCGCGCCTCCCCATACGCAAAAGGCTACCGACTAGCAGGGAGGGACTTGGGTGTGATCGCGGGCAGACCATGTCGTCATACCAGAGTAAGAAAACAACAAAAATAACTAAGTATCATTCGCAACAGAAAGTAAACAGAGTGGGGAAGCAGTAAACAACTGAAATAGAAAAAGCTGTAATAGTAAAATGTTGTAAAATCCCAAATAGCTATGCAATACAATACAACACTGGTCACCCATCGGGCCGACCATACAGATACAATTACAAAATAAATATAAAGTAAAAGTAAAGGGATCAACTACTAACTCTGAGCCATCCCACGTACCCGATCTCCAGACATTGTCGAACTGCAGCAGCCTGATCAGTAGAACCACTTGATAAGCTCTGCTCGATTATCCAGCATTGGGCCTCAGCCCGATCCACCATGGAACTTATGCTCAACCTTAAAAGTAGATATAAGGTCTACATGTACACTGAGGTGCACGTGCAGGGGTGAGAAATAATCGCAGTAGGGACCCCCGACAAGAAACCTACAATGGTGCTACTAAAAGTGTATGCAACAACAATGTGCTCAGCCCAGCTAGAACACAACAGAAGAGAAGTAAACCAAACATGCAACCATATTTGAACTCAGGGTATGAAATCCATGTCAACTAAGAATGTGCCACCATTGATGTCAATATCTATACACGTACACATGTATAGTCCCATACCTATGCACATATACATAAATATGAATATTCATGATTAGGTGTATCAAATAATAAGAAACCACATCAGTCGTCGATCCATGGGACCATAAGCCCAATCTCCTGGACATCCTATGCAAGGGTATTGAGTTAGATGTCATTCCACTTAAGCTTTGTATCATTAAGTCGATATATGGGTCTGTAATTCCATCGACATGAGCCGACGCTGGAATTATATCTCTAAACAAGATAATCAAAATCAAATAAACCTTTGGGAAAGCTCTCATGGTCTAACCACTATTGTTTAACATGTTATCAATCAAATATAGATGACCACCAGGTCAGCTCTCACGGTATGAACCCTATGGTCTAACAAGCACACGACCACCTGGGCAACTTACACGGTCTGAACCCCTCTGGTCTAACATAGCACACGACCACATGGACAGCTCACACGGTTTGAACCCTATGGTCTAACATAACACCATATAAATTATGAATGACCTCTGGGTAGCTCTCACAGTCAATACCCCCTAGGTCCAACAAAGTATACGACCACCTGGGCAGCCCTCACAGTCTAACACCTTTGGTCTCACGTAGACAAAGACTCTCAGAGGAAGCACTGAACGTCAATTCCCCCTATAGTCATACTACACCAGGTTCCCACATCCATATGTATAGAAATATTCAAAAGTGATTAAAGACTCTATAAGGAAGCTCAAATGGTCAATTCCCCTTATAGTCTACCACACTAGGTTTTCACGGCCCTGTGTAAGTTAAACGAGCAAAGCAATGCAATACGGCCAAAGTAAACCTCAAGAACTACTTGGCTAAATAGTTTACAACATATCAAGCTTGTCAGATCAAATATTCACTCCATACTAAAAATACTAGGGATGGAAAACAAAGTAGCCTAACATGAAAAGCTAGACCAAATGATAAATATCAAACAACATGGGAAACCACATCCACAACAAGGTAAATTACACTATTTATAATCAAACCATCTCTACTCAGGCACACACAACATAGTAGGAATACCAGCAAACAAGAAAGACACCTTGCGTCAGGCTCAATAGACTCCAACTAGGAAGCACCTCTAGTAACCACTACTGCATCAGCAAACCAAGTCAGATGTAAAAAACCGAGTGAGGGTGGGCCGAACGCCCATCCCAACACAACATCCACAGCCCCATGGGCTTATAAGTTTGGAACAGGTTTTAGGTGACACCTGATCACCATATCTTATCAAACCCAACATAAAAACTTAGGGTCGATCAAACAATGGGCACCTATTGGGTCCCTCAACTCAAACACTAAGGATGAATCACTCAGGATCCTCCAGGTAAACACGAAAAAAGGCATCCTATACGGAATCCTTAGCGAAGAGTAAGGGAGGAATACTACATGTGATCCTCGAACGAAGAACAACAGAGGAATCCTAAAACATCGATCCTATCAAAGGAAAACAGGAGATAGATCCTACAAGGGACTCCCTATGTTAGAAAAAAATTAAATGCATCCCTCAGGGTATCGTTGGAAGTGACTGGTATCAGGGGCTCACGAGACAGAAGGGAACGCCTCACAAGGGGAACGCCCTCTAAATCAGATGTTACAGGGGATATCTCACATCTAATCTTATATTAAAGGTCCCAACTAAGTTGGTCCAAACACCCAACTTATCATCTATTCCAAGTCTCACTCTTAGGTGTCAACTGAACTCGATAACTGGAAGAAGAACATCCCCATTTAGAAAGAAACCACCAAAAAGCCATTTAGATAACCTCAAAATGTCCAAAGGATTCCACCATTGTCATATACGTGAAACAACTCTCATAATCGACTACTCACACACCCAATTATGACTTCTGGGGCATAAGATACCCCAAAACTACTAAGATGGGGAAGTACATGGCAGAGCACATGGCCAGAACACATTGGGCCCACCTGTGTAATAGTACACGGTGTGTACTTTACTATGCACTGAGTTTATAGTTCACAAAAAGTCACCTCGTGTGTGTTTTCACTAAAACACATGCCCATGTACCACTACACGGCATGTACTTTACTACACATGGCGTGTACTCCTTAAAAACCACTATTCCGTGTATTCGTTCAAACGACCGGTCACACGGAAACCACTGCACGATGTGTACTCAAAGTACACACCGTGTAATCATGAAAACTTCGTCTTCCCAAAATGGAACGAACACATGGTGTGTTCTCCTGGATCACACGCTGTGTATTCTGGGTTTTCCGATGGGAAATCCCTCAAAACACCCAAAATGCCCGTTTTCACCCCTAAAACAACAGATTGAGCCACATGGTCTTATAATGAAGAAATATAAGGCTTTAAATTTTTTTTAAAGGGGATCTATTGCAAAAACATAAAAGACCCTACTTTTGGGTGGAGACCGCCGAAGCTTCGATTGATTTCACGGCTCATGGTTGTCACACGCCGACTCAGCGCGTCGAGAGCTTCGAATCGGTACCCATATTGCTTTCACACTCTCACTCTTTCTCAAACTCCAATTCTCCCCCAAATAACACGAACATGGAGGATGAGTAGGAGACATGCGTAAGGAGGAGGAAAGAAGAGAAGGAAGAATAGAAAAGATAGGGAAAAGAAGAAAATGGGGCTCAGGCTGAGCCCGGTGCCCGATATGAGTTTATGCCTTCCCTAGGCTAAACTCCCCATTCCAGACTCAACGACGCAGATGAAATTTCAATCTGACATTCTGTTTAAATGTTATTTTCAAAAAAACATGCATGAATAATTTAATATTTAATTTAATAATATTTAATATTTAATATTTCGCTAAGATTTCAACAGCTCAGATTTCCACCAAACTCCTGTCCTAGGGTAAAAACCCTATTTCGGGACCAACGGAGTGGTCCAAAAACTTATCCGAGATCAGATGTTAGGGTAAAATAACCATTTTACCCCTCAAGAGCGTACAATAAGAAAAAATCAAATATCTAATCAAAAAGACAATAAAAAAACACGGGTTCATACAAACTCCCACCCATAAACCTTCTCGTCCCCAAGAAGCCCAGTGAAAGGACCAAAAACCATGCCCCCAACCCAAGCATCTACACAACCAAGATATCTGAACCATCCAACGAATAGTCTTATAGAATTTACAACCACCTTCTATGTAGAATATATTCCACTACGACCAAACTGGTACTCCCATCCATAGGAATACCCTTGTCATCATCTAAAAAAACTCTGAGCTCAAAAGCCCATTGGAAAACACCATAGTTTTTCTTAATCAAGGAAAACCACCCTCAAAAGGCCAATGGTGCAATCCCCACCATATGGATTTTCTTACACTGCTCCAAGAGCACAACCAGACCATGTTCCATCCTCATCAGGGATGAACATTAAGAAAGAAAAAGGATCTTGATGTAGGTTCGAAGCACTCTCAGCATACTCAACACGAATCAAGATAGTGCATGATCGTCTCTAATTGGAGTACACTAAGATATCACTGAAGGCATTTCCAGCTCCCTTTGATCCATGCTAACATCCCGCCAAATCCCGACTAGGATTCAAGAATGGGTCAACCATTTCATGGTAACCCGACATTTCACAATGTCACCTCTACAACATAAGGGAATTCCAACACAACTTCTAGGATCCGAGTCCACATAAATTCTTGAAACATCAGTCCTCGAATCACACCGGACCACTCATCGATTTAGATTTAAATGATGCCACCCAAAATAGAAACATCAGAAACACTGTTTGACTTGGCCAGGCACCCGAACAGTCCTTCCCGTCGAAGCCAGTCACAAAAAACAAGCACCGCCAAAAGGAATTGGAAAACACCGTCCAACCATTCTCACACATGTTTCCCTAAAATGTAACAGACATCGACCTAGAAGGGTTTGAGTCAAAACCAAGGGTCTCTAGGTCTCCCACCTAGACCTACATGAAACACCTCACCGCTGGGTCACAAGGCCTAACCACCTAACCCAAAAGATCTAAAACCTCTCAGAAGATGGTAAATATCACAACCAACAAAGAAAGTCAAAACCAAAACACAACCTACAAGGTCCCTGATCCTCTCCGAGCATCCTCAGAAGGAACTACTCCCTGATGTTCATAACCTAAGAAGAAGAGAAACTGAATTGACACTCATCGGGTATCCATATATGGAAATACCACAAGAGGTCCAGTTCACAAGAAAATCCTTGGTATCTATCATCATCATATTCAAAGATACGACTCGATAACCATAGACCCAAGGAAAACACCTAATAAGGGGTTAAAGAGAAAGGCATCATGTACCATATCGACCAACTAGGGTCACTGCACCATATGTGCATAAGGACTGAGTCATAATCCTCACACCAACGCCTCGACGTAGATCCACATAACCTATAATCAGAGTAAAAATATGTGTGAAAAGACCAAAAGGTCTTAGTTTTTAGTAAATACACACACTAGAAGGCCTATATGATGTGAATACTATGTGCCTAGTATGATGCATGATATGCCTCTTGCCTTTGTTGTCCAAGTGTAAAAATCCATCTCTGGCCTCTTACCAATGGCCATGATTCAGAGATCCATAGTAACTCAAAACACCACACAACATGTGCGTCGCTCAAGGTGAAAATCATATACAACTATAACATCAAAATATTAGAACAACAATCCCAAAACCTGGAAACCAGGACTTCATATCAGAACTAGTGTTCTCGATGCACTAGTCTGATATTCATCATAGGTTCCGACATATTCCTAATACTACTGTTTACCATATCCCAAATAGTAAATACCAGGAAAAGAAAACTCTTCTGATACCACTTTGTAACGTCTTGACCCGAAATCCACTAAACCGGTGCTCTGAGCCGGTTCTCCACAAGGTGTTAAGTGTGCCTCCCCTTAAGCCATAGGCTGCCGACTAGAAACGAGGGCCTAAGGTGTGATAGTGGCGAGACTATGAACTCATATCAGAGTATGAAAATAGTGGAAATAACTAAGTATCACACACAACGGAATGTAAACAAAGTGCGAAAGAAGTAAACAAATGAAATAGAACAAGATGTAATAGTAAAATGTTGTAAAATCCCAAACAGCTATGCAATACCATACAACACTGGTCACCCATAGGTCCGACCATACAAATACATGTACATAATAAACTGAAAGTAAAACTAAAGGGCACAATTACTATCTTCGAGTCAACCCATGTACCCGATCGCTAGACACAATTGAACTGTAGCAGCCCGATCATTAGAACCACTTGAGCAGCTCCGCTCGATCATGAAACACTGGGCCTCATCCCCATCAACCATGAAAATCATGCTCAACCTGAGAAGAAGACATAAGGTCTACACGTATACTGAGGTGCACCTGTAGGGGTGCGAAATAATCTCAGTAGGGAACCCCAACAAGAAACCTTCAATTGTGCTACTAAAAGTGTATGCAACAGCAATGTGCTCAGCCCAACTAGAACATAATAGAAAATAAGTGAACCAAACGTGCAACCACAGTTGAACTCAGGGTATGTAATCCCTATCAACTGGGCAAATGCCACAATGGATGTCCATATCCATATACGTACACATGTATAGTCCCATACCTATACAAATATACATAAATACGAATATTCATGATTAGGTGAATCAAATAATAAGAAACCACATCAGCAGTCAATCCATTGGACCATAAGCCCGATATCCTAGACATCCTGTGTAAGGTCATTGAGTTGGACATCATTCCACATAAGCCTTGTATCATTAATTCGATCTATGGGTCCATAATCCCATCGACATGTAACTTCTTCGGCCAACGTTGGAATTATATCCCTGAATAAGATATTGAAAATCAATTAACCCTCTGTGAAATCTCTCATGGTAAAACCCATTTTGTTCAAAAATCCATCAATCAAATACACATGACCACCAGGGAAGCTCTCACAGTCTGAACCCTATTTTCTAACATAGAACATGACCACCTAGGCAGCTCAAATGGTTTGAACCCTATGGTCTAAAATAGCACCATATAAATTATGAACGACCTTCAGGTAGCTCTCATAGTCAATACCCCCTGGGTCCAACATAGTATAAAACCACCTAGGCAGCTCTCATAGTCTAACCCCTTTGGTCTCATGCAGTGAAAGACTCTCTGAGAAAGAACTCAACATCAATTCCCCCTATAGTTACACTACACTAGGTTCCCATAGCTATATGTAAAGCACTCTTCAAAAGTGATTAAAAACTCTCTGAGGATGCTCACATGGTCAATTCCCCTTATAGTCCACTACACTAGGTTCTCACGGCCCTGTGTATGTCAAACTAGCAAAGAAAAGCATTATTGCCAATGTAAACCACAAGAACTACATGGCTAAATAGTCAACAACATATCAAGCATGTCAGATCAAATATTTACTCCATCCTAACAATACTAGGGATGGAAAACAAAGAAACCTAACAGGCAAAGCTAGACCAAACGGTAAATATCAAGCATCATGGGGAAACACATCCACAGTAAGGTAAATTACCCAATTTACAATCAAACAATATCTACTCAGGAACAGAAGGCATATTAGGAATCCCAACAAACAAGAATTATGCCTCGCGTTAGGCTCAAAATCCACCAACCAGGAAGCACCTCTGGTAACCACTACTGTGTCAGAAAACCAAGTCAGATATAAACAAATGAGTGAGGGTGGCCCGAACGCCCAGCCCAACACAACATCCACAGCCCTATGGGCTTATAAGTTTGGGATGGGTTCTAGGTGAAACCTGATCTCCATCTCTACCCAAACCTAACATAACAACTTAGGGTCGGTCAACCAACGGGCACCCACTGGGTCCCTCAAGTCAAACACAAAGGAGGCATCACTCGCGATCCTCCAGGTAAACAGAAGTAAAGGCATCCTGCATGGAATCCTTAGCAAAGAGTAAGGGATGAAACCTACACGGGGTCCTCTAATGAAGAAAGATAGAGGCATACTACAACATTGATCCTCTTAAAGGAAAATAGGAGAGATATCCTACAAGGGACTCCCAAGGTCAACAAATAGGTAAATGCATCCCTCATGGGATCCATGGAAGTGTTGGGATAAGGGGCTCATAGGGAAGAAGGGAACATCTCACAAGGGGAATTTCCTCTAATGTAGATGTTATGTGATATAGCTCACAACTCATCTCATATTAAAGGTCCCAACTATGTTGGTCCGAACACCCAACTTATCATTCACGCCAAGTCTCACTCTCAGGCGTTAAATGAACTCGATAACTAGTGGGAGAACCCATCCATATAGATATAAACCACCAAAACCCCATTTATATGACCTCTAAATGTCAAAATGATTCCACAATTGTGGTCTATGTGGAAAAAAACTCATAATTGACTACTCATATGCCCAATTCTGACTTCCGGGGCATAAGATACCCCAAAACTACTAAGACGGGGAAGTACATGGCCAGAGCACATGGACAGAACACATTGGGCTTGCCTGTGTAATAGTACATGGTGTTTACTTTTCAAAAAAGTCACCCCATTTGTGTTTTCACTAAAAAACATGCCCATGTACCACTACACGGCGTGTACTTTACTGTACACTGCGTGTACTGCTTAAAAACCACTATTCTGTGTATTCTTTCACACAGCCGGTCACACGGACACTACTACACGGCGTGTACATAAGAAAACTTCGTCTTCCCTGAACGGGAAGTACACACGGCATGTTCTCCTAGAACAAACGCCGTGTATTCTGGGTTTTCCAATATGAAATCCCTTAAAAAGTCTGAAATGCCCGTTTTTGCCCCTGAAACAAAATATCGACCCCCATGGGCTTACAAGAAAGAAATATAAGGATTTAAAAACATAAAACAACATGTTTAAAGGGTACCTATTTCAGAAACACAAATATCCCTACCTTTGGGAAGAAACTGGCAAAGCTTCGGTTGATTTCACGGCTCAGGGTTGCTGTACGCCGACTCAGTGCGTCGAGAGCTTCGAATCGGTACCCCTCTTGCCTTCCAACTCTCTATCTTTCTCAAACACAAATTCTCCCCCAAATGAAATGGCCAAGGAAGAGACGTAGGAGACATGCAAAAATAGGAGGAAAGAATAGAAGGAAGAAAAAAAATAAAAGGAAAAGAAGAAAAAGGGGCTCGGGCCGGCCCCGACGCCCGACATGAGTTTATCACTTCCCCAGGATAAACATACCATTATAGACTCAACGACGTAGAAGTAATTTCAATTAGACATTCTGTTTAAAAGTTATTTCCAAACAAACTTTCATGAATAATTTAATATTTAATTTAATAATATTAAATATTAAATATTCCGCTAAAATTCGAATAGCTCAAATATTCACCAAACTCCTATCCTAGGGTAAACACCCTATTCTAGGACAAACGGAGTGGTCAAAAAAATTATCATAGATCAAACATTATGGTAAAATGACCATTTTACCCCTCACAAGTGTCTAATAGAAAAAATTCTAATTTCTGCTCAAAATGACAGTCTAAGAAAACATGGGTGCTTACGTGAATTTATAGAATGGATTGGATATGTGTATACACTGTAAATACACATAATAAAACATAATATAAACATAAATTAATCAACCCAATAATCTTAATACCACATAATGATTAAAGAATAAGGTTAACCCAAAGAATGGAAATTGGGTTAAGAATTCCCATTCCCCGGGTCTGGCTTACATCAAACATGTTTAAAAATCTAGTATTATGGTTAAAATATTATTATTAATCTCTTATAGAAATATATAAATCTTTATAATATCCTATATTATCATTTCATTACATCATTTCACCCTTTAATTGTTAGTATTTTGTTCCTTGCATTGATTTGGGTGCGTTTCTTTATATGATTTTCATGATTGGTTCATGATGGATATTATTGTCGATTGGAAGTGAAAATCCAGAATTGTAATGGAAAGGTATTTAAATATTTCAAATACCATAAATTATACCATTTATCATTTTGATGTTTGATATGAGGATTATTCAAAAGCCAAAACATTAATGATGTTCGTTTAGATCATTTTAGTGGTTCTTTTATAATAACGACCTCATTTTGTTTTATAAATTAAAACCATGTATAAAAAATATTTCCAGAACCATGTATCAGAAATAATACATATTCTATAACCTGGTTAAACCATAAAAATGGTTTCATGACCAGAAATAAATGAATTAATGTAAATTGAAATCACATCATCCACGATGTCGGTTATTGGACACAACACAAACATTGTTTTTTATTCCCTAAACAAATGGGAGAGGAGAAGAAGAATGTTGATGAATATTACAAGAACATGAGAACATCCATAATATACATGATTTGTGGAGATTTCATGCCTCTTGTGTACAAGGATATTAGGGAAGAATAATAAAATAAAGGAACTCAAAATAAAAGAATAGTTAAGAAATACCTCACAAAAATTCGGCAGCCGAACGACTATGCAATAGGGTTTTAGAAAACATTAAAAAGAGAGGGAACTAAGGTAACCCATAAATAAATGAATCATAATAAATAATAGATCAAGAATAAGAAGAAAATAATAACAAGTTATGGATTTTTTAATTCTATACCACAAAAAAGAGAACATGAACAGAAAAGAAAGAAGTTGAGAATTTTCATACCTTGTAGAGTAACTCCTAGAACATGAAGGTTGGGACCTTGGGGGCTTGAGAAAACCTTGGGAGGACTAATAGGGAGGTAAGGAGGTCATATATTCATTAATGTGGAATTTTTAATTAATTTAATGAAGGAATGGGTTGGTATTTATATCAAAAGTGAGGGAATATTTTAATAATTTCAAAGGGACACCTCATTTGTGGTATTTGCAAAACCATGGGTTTTCCCATGGTATTTGGCCAAGGTATTATCCACTTGGGATAACTCACATATTATTTTACTGTACATATGTATACCAGATTTATTACATCATTATTACATCCTTAATGATGTCATTAACACAACGAAAATCAGAACTGCATTTTTTTACTATTCCCTGAAAAATAAACCGTTTCATAAAAATCCCAAAAATTTAGCCTTACAATTTTTTGATATGTAGAATTCGAAAATGAACTCCATATTTTGAAAATAATTTTCTAAATATTATTAATTTAATTTTTAAATAAAATCATACTTAATTTAAAAATTATTAATTTTTATTCTATAAAATTTTTTATATCACATTAAAAAATTAACCAAGATGTCCTTATCTTAAAGCCTTAAGAAAATAAAATAAAAATACAATTTACTATTCATTAGAGTCATATTACTATTCATAATAATATTCATAAAGGTATGTTATTATTCACAAGAAAAAGAAGTTGGTTCCATCTGACTCCAAATAACTTACTGAACACAATTGTAGACGACTGTTTTTCGAAATTCAAAACATAGAAGCTATAAAATTATGCTTAAAGGCTAGTTTTAAATATATACTCAAAAAAAGATTCATGCATTTCATTTATTTTTTAAAAATCCTTGGGGTGTTACATTTTCTCCACCTTCTAGAAATTATGTTCTCGTAATTTTATTTACTAATTAAACAAGTGAGGGTAACTTTCCCTCATAGAATTTTCATATTCCCATGTTCATTATCCAACCATGTGGTTTCTCCAAAAAACCATTACATGGTGTATTAACTTAATCCTAAATACTTGTTCCCTTCAATCAAGAATTTCTACTAGTTTCTCTTCATAATAAAGGTTATCTTCCAGCTGATCTGCTTCTAGCCTCAAGACATGTGATGACTCTGGAACTGATCCAACTTTATCTAGGATTTCAAATGGACCTATGAATCATGGACTTAGCTTACATTTCATACCAAAACGCATCACACTTAACCAAGGAGAGATTTTAAGGAAAACATGGTCACCTACCTCGAAAGAGAAGTATTTCCTTCTGTTATGTGAATAACTTTTCTATCTTATTTTAGTTGTCCTCATGTGCTGCCGGATCATCTTCACTTTCTCAGCCACTTCCTCTACTAATTATGGTACCATCAAATTCCTTTCCCCAAATTCATCCCAAAAAGCTGAAGTTCGACACTGCTTCCCATAAAATTGCTCAAAAGGATCCATCTGTATACTGGAATGAAAACTGTTATTATAAAAAAACTCATCTAAAGAAAGATGATAACCCCAACATCCCTGGTAGTCCACTGAAAAAGATTAAAGCATATCCTCTAAGTTCTGAATCATTCGTTCTGACTACCCATCGGATTGAGGATGAAAAGCTATACTGAAATTTAATTCTATGCCCAAAGACTTATAATGCCCCTTCCAAAAGTTAGAAGTGAAACTGATATCTCGGTCCGATACAATGGAAAGACGAACTCCATGTAACCTAAAAATATCTTTGAGGTACAATTGAGAAAGATTATCCAATGACATTGTATCTCAAATAGAAAGAAAATGTGCAGATTTTGTCAGCCGATCAAAAATAACCCAAATCACATTGTTTCCTTGAGAAGTCTTAGGTAGTCCCACCACGAAGTCCATGGATATATTCTCCAATTTCCACTCTAGCTCTGGAAAAGGTTGAAACACCCATTCAGTAACTGCCTCTCTTCTTTAACCTGTTGACATGTCAAACATTTCACAGTAAATTCAACAATATCCCTTTTCTTTCCATCGCACCAGTAATACTCTTGATGGTCTTTGTACATCTTAGTACTTCCAGGAAGAAATGAAAATGGAGAACATTGATATTTACACAAAAAAAACATTCTTTAACTGGGAATAACAAGGAACACACAACCTTTTTCCGAATATTAAAACAAAATCCTTATCAAGGTTAAATTGTAGAAGCTTACCCATTTTAACCAATTCTACCCTTTTCTATAGGTCACAGTCTTCCTTTTGTACTTGCTTAATTCTGTCTGATAATGATGACTATATTGAAACCTAAAACAAAACAGTTTTATTCCCCACACCAAAAACTTCTAAGACAAAATTCATCAAATCATTAATCAGGGGATCATGTTCCAAACATAACATAGTTAATGATGCTTGATGTTTTTGACTCAAGGCATCCACCACTTTTTTTCTTTTCATGGATGCTAATTGATCATGAAATCATAATCCTTTATCAGTTCAATCCATATTCTCTGGCTCATGTTTAATTCCTTTTGAGAGAATATACACTTCAGAATTTTATGGTTAGTATATATTTGACATTTGGATCCATATAAATGATGCCTTCAAATTTTAAAAGAAAAAAAACAGCTACCAATTCCAAATCATGTGTGGGATAATTTAACTCATGATGTTTTAGTTTCCTTGTCGAATAAGAAATTACCTAATCATTCTGCATCAGAACACAACCAAGTCCCCTCAATGAAGCATCACTATAGATGAAAAACTCACCATTTCAGGAAGGCAAGGCCAAAACTGGAGCATTCACCAATCTCCTATTCAGTTCCTAAAAACAAACATCACATTCTTATGTACATACAAATTTAACCCCTTTTGTGTTAACTTATATATTGGGCTGGATAATCGTGAATTTTTTTTAACAAACTATCGGTAATAACCTGCTAATCCAAGAAAACTATGAATCTCTGTAACAGTTATAGGTCTTTTCTATTCATCATCCACTTTTTTGGTAGGATCAACTATTATTCCATCCTTATTTACATTGTTCCCCTGAAAATAAATCTCTTTCAACCAAAAATCACACTTTCTGAATTTTCCATACAGTTTCTTTTCTTTTAAGGTTTTCAAAACAAACCTTAGATTTTTTTTCATGCTCCTATTTACTTTTGGAATATACCAGAATGTCATCAATAAACACAACCACAAACTTATCCAAGAACTCATGAAATATTCTATTCATAAGATCCATGAATACAACAGGTGCATTTGTTAAACCAAAATGAATAACTATTAATTCTTAATAGCCATATATAATACAAAACAAAGTCTTTAGGATTTCTTCATCCTTTAATTTCAACTGATGGTACCTTGACCTGAGGTCAACCTTTGAAAAATACTACACACCCTAGAGATGATAAAATAAATCAATAATATGAGGAAATGGATACTTGTTTTCAATAGTAATGTTATTCAAGGCTCTATAATCGATGAAAAGTCTCATTAAACCATACTTTTTCTTAACAAACAAGATAGGAGAGCCCCATGGTGAAGTGCTGGGTCGAATGGAGCCTTTATATAATAATTCCTGAAACTAATTTTTTAATTCCAGAAGTTCCTTTTGGTCCATTCGATAAGAAGGTTTAGAAATTGGCTTAGCATCAAGAACTAATTCAATAGTAAACTCAGCCTATTGATTAGGAATAACACCAGGAAAGTCCTTAGGAAAAACATCCATGTATTCATTTACCACTGGTACATCATTAATCTAAATAATTCTCTTATCATCAATAATATGAGCAACATAACATTCATTTCCATCATTTATTAGTTTTTATCTTCCTGATATGTTATTAAAGGTATGGGTTCATTCTTGTACACAAACTGATATTCATTCTGAAAAACAACTTCTTTTTCTCTGCAATCTATCTTAATATGATAACAATAAATCCTGTCCATAACCAAAATAACATTAAACTCTACTAGAGGAAAAACATTAAGGTTTGTAGGTAAACACTTTCCACAGACAAGGATAAGCATATTCTTATAACTTCTTTTTTCCACAATATTTCCTCCATGTGTGTTTTCCAAGAGATCTAGTTTCATTTCATGAGTTTGAATTCCCGTTTTTTTTTTGAAAAATAATTAGAAATTAAGGAATGTGTAGACCCTAAATAAAACTACACTTTTGTGAAATCTAAGAAAACAAACAATGTACATAAGACCACCTCATTTTATGGCTCAACATCTGCTGAAGTAATTGCAAATTCCAAACCCTTTTGATTCCTATCATGATGATTCCTGGCTTGATTAGCTAGCTTCAGACAAACAATAGAAAAATGACCCAATTCCTTATAGTAAAATCATCTCACCATAGGCTTATAATTAATTTTATAATCGTTTTCCTTACACTCAGGATACATGTGTCCAAACTTTCTACATCAGTAGAATTTCCCAGAATTTACAAGACATTCACTAGGATTCCTTTTACCACACTTTTCACAAGAAGGGAAATTCATTTTCTTACCTATGGACTTCTTTGATGAGTTATTACCCATTGTGTGCCAACCTGACCGCTTCTTATTCATGTCATCCCGTGGAACATATGTGTCAGAAAACTCCATTTCAACTTTTTCACCACAATAAACAAACTTCTCATAGCTTTTCAACTCTTGTGAATCTAAAGCACTTCGCAAAAAAGGTTTCAAACCAGAGTAAAATCTATTAATTTTACTTTCAAAATCCCAAGTAAAATCTGGTACACACTTGGCCAGTCTTGTAAAATTGGCTTCATATGCTGCCACTGAATCATCATCTTTCTGCTTCATTTCCATGAATGTTTTCTCCATTTCGAGTTGAACAGTTTTGGGAAAATATTTTTCTAGAAAGAGACTCCTAAAATCATCCCATTCCAGATTGTCCAGATCATCTATTTATCTCATATAATTAATTAGAGACCACCATTTATCTGTTTCACCTTCCTAACAATAAAAGGCTAGTATTACCATTTGATGTTCCAAACATCCCATGACATCAAATATATTTTCGAGAGCATTGATCCATCCTTCGGCTATCACTGGATCTACGGTTCCACTGAATGCTGGAGGATGTTGCCTCATAAAATGCTCCATAAAAGACATGTTTCTTTATGGTTGATCATGTTTCTATATAACATGGATACCAACCCCATTTATTGCTTGATTCAACCAATCCATTACTGTCACAAACAACTCAGTTCCGATTCCCACCATTTTGGGCTACAGATTCTGACAGACATCAGCCTCTTGGTGCCATCCTACTTCAGCTTCCTTGTTTCTTCGGCAGAAAACCCAATCTGTACAAACATAACATAGATGAAGTAACATGGTAACCTTTAAATGATATAAAATTTCAAATTACCATAGTGTAAAAATCAGTTATGGTTTTCTTTAAATATCATCTCAATCCCTAAAGTTATCTAAACCATCCTATGATACCAACTATAAGGACCCAACCGTAAAATGATACTCAATCTTAAATTTTAGACAAGAACATACATTATTACAAAATGAGTATCTTTTCCGATTTAGAGTTTTTAAGAATTAGGATTCCTTATATACATAACATACCACATTCATACAAGAGGATACTATTAAAAATAGTTTCATTATTTTTTTATAATATAAAACATTAATGCATAAAAAAGATTTCTTGGAAAACACTCCATATAAAACATCACGAATCACTTATTTCTCATACCCATCCTTATATCCAGTGATTTTTTTTAAAATCATGGGATGAGTGTAGAACTCAGTAAGGGATATAAAGATAAAAAGCGTTAGTCTAGTGATAACATAAAAACTAATAAAACCCATAATCATAAAAACCTATATGCATAGAAACATAATGTTGTTTCCTTGGAACTATTTTACCATATCACTCTTACATTCCCCATTTCACATGGAATAACCTTTTCGTCAACTCCAATTTTTAGAGTACCCAATTCATTGGAGAGGTATAACGGGGCTCACACATCAAATCTTGAGCTATAATGGGCTCAACCCAACATATATTGAGCTATAATGGGATGAACCCAACATAACTTGATCTATAATGGGATCAAATAAACAAAACTAATTTCCAAGGAACATATCAAGGTAATAATTTATCTTTAAATCATGAGAAATTACTCATGAAATACTCATAAAAAAACAATCCTTTTGAAATTTATTAAAGAGATCTCTAAAAGGATTTTAAAAGGAAAGTCCCTTAAAAATACAATTGGAATTTGAATTAATAAAATGGATTGGATATGTGTATACACTCTAAATAAACATAATACAAGCTAATATAAACAAAAATTCATTACACCAATAATCTTAATACCATATAATGAATAAAGAAGAAGGTTAACCCAATGAATGGAAATTTGGTTAAGAATTCCCTTTCCTTGGGTTTGTCTTAATTAATTTTTTTTTAAAAAGATTGTATAATGGTTAAAAGAGTGTTATTAATAACTTATTGAAAAATATCCATCTTTATAATATCTTATATAATTATTAAATTATATCATTTCACCCTTTAATTGTTAGTATTTTTTGCCATGCATTGTTTAGGGTGTGTTTCTTTACATGATTTCCATTATCGGTTCATTATGGATATTCTTGTCGATTGGAAGTGAAAATCTAGAATTGTAATGGAAAGGTATTTAAATATTTTAAGTAACATAAATTATACCATTTATCATTTTGATTTTTCATATGAGGATGATTCACAAGTTAAAACATTAATGATGTTCGTTTAGATCATTTTAGTGGTTCTTTGATAATAACGACCACATTTTGTTATATAAATTAAATCAATGTGTAAAAAATAATTCCAGAACCATGAATGAGACATAATACATATATTATAACCTTGTTAAACTATAAAAAAGGATTCATGACCAGACTTGAAATAATTAATGTAAATTAAAATCACATCGTCGATTATGCCGATAATTTGACACATCACGAACAATATTTTTTATTCCTTGAACAAATGGAAGAGGAGAAGAAGAATGATGATGAATATTCCATGAAACATAGAACATCAAGAATATACAATATTTTTGGACCTTTCATTACTCTTGGGTAAGAGGATATGATGAATGAATATGAAAATAAAGGAACTCAAAATAAAAGAATATTTGAGAAACCCCTTACAAATATTTGGCAACCTAACTGCTATGCAACAGGGTTTTAGAGAACATTAAAAAGAGAGGGGACAAGGGTCACCAATAAATAAATGAATCATAATAAAAAATAGATCAATAATAAGATGAAAATAATAACATGGTATGGAATCTTGAATTCTATACCACAAAAAAGAGAACTTGAATGGAAAAAGAATGAAGTTTATAATTTTCAAGCCTTATAGAGTAGCTCCGAGAACATGAAGGTTGGGACCTTGGGGGCTTCAGAAAATATTGGGAGGACAACTAGGTAGGTAAGGATGCCAGATCTTCGTTGATGAGGAATTTGTAATGAATTTAATGATGTAATGGCTTGGTATTTATAGTAAAAGTGAGGGAATGTTTTAATATAAATCAAGGGACACCACATTAGTGGTATTTGCAAAACCATGGGATTTCCCATGGTATTTTCCCAGGGTATTAGACAATTGAAAAAAATCACATATTATTTTATTTTACACTAGTTGACCATATTTATTAAATTGTTATTACATCATTGATGATGTCATTAACACATCGAAACTCAAAACTGTATTTTTTACTATTCAGCAAAAAATCATCTGTTTTAGAAAAATCCCAAAAATTTACTGTTACCATTTTTTGATATGTAGCATTGAAATATGAACTCCATTTTTTTAAAATAATTTTCTAAATGTTTTTAATTTAATTTTTAAATAAAATCACACTTAATTCGAAAATTAACAATTTAATTCTGTAACTTCTTTTATATCACATTGAAAAATTAACCAAGATGTCATTATCTTAAAGCCTTAAGAAAGTAAAATAATAATAAAATTAACTAATCATTAGGGTCAAATTACTATTCATAAGAGTATGTAACTATTCACCAAAAAACATGTTGGTTCCATCAGAGTCCAAATAACGTACTGAACACAATTATAGAAGAATGTTTTTTAAAATTCTAAACATAGAAGCTACAAAATTATGATTAAAGGATAGTTATAAATATCTACATAAAACAATGTTTCATGCATTTCATTTATTTTTTAAATAACCTTGGGGTGTTACAAAAAATTAGTCCCTACTAGTGGTTCAACCCTGTCTTATCATCGTACTAAGTAGTAAGTAGGATTATTAATTTCTAATTTGTTCCCCTGCTCAATGGTGCATGACATGTAAATTTTGGTGTTTTGTTTGGGGAGTCTGAATGCGATTATTTAAAAAAAAACAAAAAATTCACAAAAAATAAAGAAAATAAAAAAAACACAAAAAATGTCAAAAAAAAATCAGAAATACAATAACCTAAATAACATGAAAAATTCCCCAAAAAATAAAATAAAATTAAATTAAAAAATTTGAACCACCTTCTACATGAAACCTAGGTACAAATCTGAGAACATCGAACCTGTAATTCCAGAAATTCAAAAACACCTCAAGTACTTGAAAAATAATAAAGGGAAAACAAAAATTGAAGAAAATAAGGAAGCTTTAAATCAGAACACGAATATTCCACCTCTTGAAAAAATCAACTAACTTGGAAATGAGATGGTTGAGATACATAGTTTGATAGAGTACCTACAGCCTTATGTCTCTAGAAACCCATCCTACATTACACTCTTGCCTAGGTCTTGTAATTATTAAATCATGCAGTCCATGTTGTCTCAGTTGCAGACCATCAATGGTGTGCCTTGTGAAGACTCTCTTGACATCATCAGAGATTTCTAATGCAGTGTCTAGTTTCATCCGCTTAGGGGCCTTAGTGAGGAATATTTTAAACTGATAGAATTGCCATTATTCCTTAAGAGAAATTCTAGGAATTGGTTCCAAAAGATATAGGATGAAATATTTGTCACCTAGCATTAAGTGTACAATGATTCCATAATTAAATTCTATACTAGGAGTTTGACATATGCGATTAGGCACACGATCACTTGATTCCAGCAAGATGAGGGTGTGCGATTTCATGAAGCTTCGAATAAGTTTAGAGGCTTACTCAGGCAATGTACAAACCCCAAATGTACCTCTCAATTTCCAATATACACATTCTACAAAAACCTTACCCCGTACCACCAAAACTTGGTGGATAAGTTTTCTAGAGATGACTTTAGTGATAGGAAAGATGATGAGCTCAAGAACATTCTCAACACCTTAGTACAAAACTCCCAATATAAGAGTTCTTGGAGGAGAAATATTATGAGTAAGGAACCAAACCCTATCTCTAAATATTAATCCCTTGATAATGGGTTATTCAATGACAAAACCCACAACACCCATAGGGAGAAATTTCACCACTGTGGCATGTATGGGCACTCACAAACTTACTGTCCAAATTTTGACATGCATGTCCAAGACCATGAGAGTTCTAGTTTTGTAGGATATGGTCCATGGATGAAGCCTAGGGATGTCCCATTTTAAGATAACTATAATCAAAGATCTAGGAACCACCATAACCTTTCTTGGAGGGAGCAGGGAGTTCTTTGACCTGCCACCCCCCTTGGATTTCAGTAGCCTCCTAGGCAGCAGTTCCAACCCCAACCCCAACCCCAACCCCAACCCAAGGATGATTCGTCCAATTCAAAAAATGAGATTATAGAAATGCTTCAAAAGATTATAGGAATATTTTAAGATCAAAAGGAAAATAAAAAATTTGATAAAATTCAAATGGATTCAAGAATGAAAACCTAGAAATTAAAATGGGGAATTTGGCTTGGGATGCTAGTAATAGAGAAAAAGGTAGGCTACCCATCACTACTGAAGCCAACACTAGGTAAAATGAAATGGACTTTTCCACCAGCAGTGGTATCCAAACCCATTAAGAAACAAATAAAGAACCCCAAACTGCTCAAGATGACAATTTGGATGAATCTGGAAATTTGAATCTGGAAAATGTTGAATCTGGAAAACTGGACAACAACACTGGAAACCCCATAGTCCTTGATATCCCAACTGAAAAGCAAAAGCAAAAGGTCTTGAAACCCCCAAAAAATAAAGTTAATGAAATTCCTGAAGAGGAAGTTGTAGGGATTCCCCCAATTATGATAAATTTTGCTAGTGTAATCCCTTTTCTATAGAGAATAAAAAAACCAACTCATGATTATGAGCTGCAAAAGTTTCTAAAAGTTGTTAAAAAGATGAACATTGATATCCCATTCAAGTAATATCTCATTAAAATATCATCATACTTAAAATTTCTCATGAAAATAATCTCAAATAAAAATACCCTGGAAGAGTTTTCCGCCTATAGCTTGACAGAGGAGTGTGGTGCTATTTTGAAAAATCAGATACCTCATAAGCTTCAAGACACAGGGAGCTTTGTTATCCATTACACCTTTGGGGATAAAGGTGTTAAATTCAAATGATTATCTGATGTGGGAGATAACATCAATCTTATCCCTCTTTTACACTTTTAGAACATGAGATTTGGAGTACCCCAACCCACCTCTAGTGTGTTACAACTTGATGATAGAACCATCACTCACCGAGTGGGTAGGGTTGATGATTTTTTAGTGGGAGTAGGAAAACTCTTTCTTCCATCTGACATTGTTATTATTAATATGGAGTGTGACCAGGAGGTTCCTATCATCCTTGGTAGGCCCTTCCTAGCCATAGGTGGAGCTGTGATAGGTGTTTCTGAGGAAAAATTATTTTTCAACATAGGTGAAAAAAGGGGAAATCAATGATTATATGAAAATAAAAGAACCCACCCACCCAGTATTTCCCAAGGATGAGTTAATAGTTTCTGAGGGTACTGCTGATGAGGAGGAAGTTGAGTTTCTAAGGATATCATGAGATTCATGTTTCTACATTCATAGGGAAGAGCATAAGTAAGGAGAGATATGTCACGACCCGACCCAACGGGGCTCGAGCCGCGACTCCCCAAGACCGCCTCCAATAGGACAGGGGCTGGCGACTAGCGCCGAGTAGGCTATCACACACATGGGAGGCATTAGCCTAAGGTACATGTACACACTCACCCACAAACACCTCCATGAAACAGTGCAGAGATATAGAAACTGAAAATTAAAAGCATGCATACACAATCCCACAACCAGAGTACAGCAGAAGTACAAAGGGAAAAACAGGGCCCACCAAATAAAACTACAAAGCACGTCCATCCGACTCTGAAGAAGGGGAACACTGCCACAAACACCTGCCAGAAAGATCCCTCAACACAGCTCTGGTAGAAACCCCGGTCAACTCGCTCACTAAGCTCCGCCTGCTCCGGGTCCTCCTAGGACTCCGTCAAATGGCCTGTGGTCTGCACAAGACACAAACATGTGCGGGCAAAGCCCGTGCAGGGGTGAGTATAAACATACTCAGTAGGCACCCTAAAAACCCAAAACCCAAGGGAGCAACTGAAAGGAAATAGTCTTCTCAACCCAGCCAGAGGGAACCCAAACGAGAGAGAAACTCCATCTCGTGACCATCCTCGGCTAAACACAACTATTCAGCTCAGCTCAGCTTAGGTGTATGCCCATACATACACCTTGAACAATCCAAATATACTCACCTCATGCCACAAAGCCATAGGAGGTACCGACCTCATCACCTGCAATTGTCCCCAAGCAGGAGAGTACACCACACGAACATTGTCATACCAGATGACACTCATCCGAGAGATACACTCCATCGGGTCCCAAACAAACATCTCAGAAGCTCACCCGAGCGACCACGCTCGTCGGATAACATCACTGAGGAAACATCGCTGAAACAACATAACCACCAAACTCCTCGGATTGGGGATCGCCGCTAGGTTCCTCTAAGGGATACCAAGACCCACTCCGGTATACGTATCTCACAGATAGGGGATCACTCCCAGGGTCCGCTGGGGGGTACCACGACCTGATCTGCCATACATAGTTCTCACAGATAGGGGATCACACCCAGGATCAGCTGGGGGATACCGCAACCCGATCTGGCGCTCGACAGAAGTACATCACTCAGATAAAGGATTGTCGCCCATATAAATGTGGTCACGACGATACCGAAACCCTATTTGGTATAACTCGTGATGTAGGGGATTGAACCGACGATGTCGAAACCCTACCGAAACCACGTGATAAGTAGGGAATCGTATAACCAACGATACCGCAACCCTACCAAAACCATGCGCTAAGTAGGAGATCGCATATCCAACGATACCACAACCCTACTATACACCTCATGCTGATCAGGGGATCGTATACCTGACGATGCCACAACCCTACTGAGCACGGCCCACCGCGTAGGGGATCAAAATCCTGATGATGCCATAAACCCTACTGGGTTAATCTGCTAGATAGGGGATCTCCGCCCGTGAATAAGCGGTCACAGCGATACCAAGAACCTGATCTAGGGAAAAGATGCTAGAGGATCCCACTCTGGGCCCACCGGAGGGATTCCACAACTCTAATAGTTTAAACATCCCATCGAGAGGATCACAAACCCATATGAAGGTTGTGATGCCACATGAACCCTCGTAGGAACGAACCAAGGGAGAACCCTCAACCACTGCTGGTCCAAACGTCGCTAACCCGAGCGACCCACCAGAACGCCACATTTCGCACCTCCTAGGCCAAAACCGAGGCCACCATCGTGTTCCACGTGGAAAAACACACAGGATAGGCTGTTTACTCGCCTGAAACAGAGCACCGGTGAAAAAGTAACTATTCACCATAGCTAGCTCATGCGGGACGCACACAACGATCCTGAAACCCATCGAGCGGATCACACCACGGTGATCCCCTCGGAAAAACAAGTGGAATCGACTACTCGCTCGTCCGAAACAGACACCCGGTGAAAAAGGTACTATTCACCGAAGGCCAGCTCGGGTGGGGCCAACGCCTAGATTCCAAAACTCATCGAACAGAATGGACCATTTCGTTCCTCTCAGAAAACACAAAGGATCAACTATTCATCCGCCAAAATCGGACTCCTGGTGCAAAAGCTACATTTCTCCGCAAATGCCAAAACCCGGCCTCGTGGGTCCCGCACCCCGTTCTCAGTCCCAACACCCGGAAACCACCTCAAAAAGTCTTTTGTACCATCAGGGTCTCAAAGCCACTGACAACACATCAATCAGACGCTCCGGGTAGAAGATACAACGGCCCGAAATCATAAAATAATAAAATAATATTATTTTATACTACGTTTCTAACTCTCGGTCTACGATCCCGAACCCTTAGACACTCAAAGTTAGTTCAAAAGGTCTGTCTCGACGCATGGAGCAAATAGCCGCAAACGGCTCGCAAATCGGAGTTACGGTTTGCGAGGTACGGGGGTTTAAAGAACCCCCAGAAAATCCTGGTCGGACCACCGCCAGCCTCGCAAGAAACGACCGCGCCGCCGCCGGATTCGGCCGCGCCGCCGCCGCCGCCCCTGGAAACCGCCACCACGCTGCCATGCCGTCGCCGGATTCTGCCATGGCCGCCGCCCGTCGTCGCTGGAAAACTGGGTTTTCGCCGGAAAACTTCCGGGAGCCACCAGGAGCACCCCGGTGCTCCAAATTCAGATCCGAAACATGTTTCGCAAAGCTCGGGACCCGAACTATACAGCCCTTATGAAAATTTGAAGGAAAACAACACCAAAACGGGATCCGGGATTTTAAAACTCAAACCGCCTACCTCACGGGTGAAACGCCGACGTTCTGCCTCAGATCCGCGCTCCAGAGCTTCCGCTGCGCGCTCCTGGAACGTCTATCGTCGAATTCCGAGATCGTGGATGCTTCGTTTGCTCGATTCAGTGGAGCGGCGGCGAAGAACAATGAAGAACGTCAAGAGGAACGATAAAGGGGGGGAGGGTAGATATTTATATCAGCCGCCCGCCGGCGCCAAACCCGCCTCGGACCTGACGCCCGATATGAACAATAGTAAGGTCACCCCTAGGGTAAACGCGCCATTCTAAACGCAATGGCGGACTCATATTTTCCATCCAAGGCTCCATTCAGAAGTTAATTGAGCCGACGATCGCACACTAACTTCCCCATTTAATAACGAAAACGCCCCTAGTGGCGTTTCTCACCGAAGTCTCGCGCCCGCAAATTTTACACCTCGCCTAGGGTAAACGGCACGTTCCAGACGCAACCGTACACTCAGATTCCCGTGATGAGCTACCGTTTAGGAGATATCACACCCTGCCACGTGCATAGTATAAAAATACGTAATATTTGTATAAAATTAATTCCGGGCACACCGGGCCTCGGAATCGCACGTTGTCTTCACGCCTAGCTCTGGAATTATTCGTAGAAATATTCCAAAGTCTGACAGGACCAAAAACCCGAGTCGCTAAATCCTCCCCCCCTTAGAACTTTTCGTCCCCAAAAATCCCTAAGCACAAGGAAAGCGAGTGGACTCTCAACTGGGTCTCATACACCAGCGAGCTCACCAACAAAAAGCCATGCCCGAATGTATATGTTAGTGGGACTCATCCGCCACACCTCAATACTATCCGCTTTGGGCGGCACTGACTCGCCCACACGGTTTAAATCACGTCATAAAAACGCGTCTCGGTGCGGGAAGGATCTCTCTTCCTCATGCATTCAAAGCGCGCCCAACAACACCCACACAGGGTCTCACCAACGCCCTAAACAATACTCGAGCAAGCAACAAAAAGGAGGGTACCACTAAACAGTGTCTATCAAACTACTACAGAAAGTAGAAAAGACACAAGGTGTACCTCTATCCATCCGCGGAGCCTCTGGGTCAACAGCCTCCAGGGCATGCAGCTGTCCTCGCCCTCGGCCACCAGCTCCCTGAGCTTAGCGTGGACCACCTTGGGGTGGGGGTGGTGGCAACTGATACCGCCTACCACCTCCTCCTGCTGCACCCACTCTGCTGCCCTACGGACCTCCTTGCTCAAGACGCTGCCTCTGCCAAGGAGGTCCATCGACCAGCTCCCTCTCAGAAGCACATCGGGTCGGACAATCTCTAGCAAGATGTCCCCGACCATCGAAAGTGTAACACCGCCTCTCTTGCGGCTGACCAAAACTGGCATGTGATCCCTGTGAGTCATGAGCCTCAGATCCTCCATCCTGGGGTCGCCTCCTGAAACATCGACCACGTCCTGACCCCTGAGTCTGTCATTGGCTACCAGATGCCGATCTGACTGACGAAGTCTCAGCTCTCGAGTTCCCAGCACAAACAGGGGGAATCTGCTCAGCCAGAAAACTCTCCACCACCAACGCTCGCTCCAGCACTCCAGCATAGGAGGGCAGGCACAAGGAATCCACACATGTTCGGATGTCCCTGTGTAAGCCCTGCTCTAAGGTCCGAGCCCTAAAGAACGGGTCTCGAACCATATCCAGGGAGTAGCGTGACAGGTCTGTAAACCTCGCTGAGTACTCTGACACAATCATTCTCTTCTGTCAACGCTGCAGAAGCTCCTGGATCCGTACTGATCTCAGCGTCCCCGGATAGAACTCCTCCCTGAAGAGCCGCTCATACTCTTCCCATGTGAGTGTCTCCTCGTCATGGGACTACGTCACCAAACTCCACCATCGCCCGGCAGAACCCTGCATAAGACTCACAGCTAGGGCCACCATATGATCTGGATGTGTCCTCACTAGGAAGAAAAACTAGGGTGACTGCCTCAAACCAGTCATTAGCTTCCTGGGGGTCTGGATCACCCCGGAACCTCAGAGGTCGCTGCCTCTGGAACTCGTGCAGCGCACTCAGCCTGCGCGCAACCTCATCTAGCACCTCCGGCACAACCAGCTGCTTGACAGGTGGTGACTCAACTGGCAGACCACCTGCAGGTGCAACCTCAGAACCTACGCCCTGCTCCACAGCCACTACATCGGGCGGGTCATCAAAACAATCCTGTTGCAGAACCCTCACTGGCTTTCATCGTGGAGGCATCCTAAAAAACATTAAAGATGCACCACAGTCAAAAAAGTATATCTGGAGAGCTGACACAAGAAGGACAAGGAAATACCCAAAAACCCAGTCCTATATGATGCATGTACTGTTATGTCCCTGCGACCAGTGTACGAATGTCGAGAGTCAAAAGGCAGGTTATCAGAGTCCTAGTGTATGGATACATCGGCCGCCACACCAACACTGGAGTCCCCGGCCTGAAAGCCGAACTCGAAACATCCTAACAGTACCGCTATGCAACCCAAACCAAACTCACAGCTAGACTAGCTACGCTCTGGGATCCCAAAGGTAGAACCTCCTCTGATACCACTCTGTCACGACCCGACCCAACGGGGCTTGAGCCGCGACTCCCCAATCCATCCTCTAATGGGCCAGGGGCTGGCGACCAGCGCCAAGTAGGCTATCACACAAATGGGAGGCATTAGCCTAAGGTACCTGTACACACGCACCCACAAACACCTCCATGCAACAGTGAAAAGATATAGAAACTGCAAAGTAAAAGCCTGCATACACTATCCCACAACCAAAGTACAACAGAAGTACAAAGGAAAAAACAGGGCCCACCAAAAAAACTACAAAGCACGCCAACCTGCTCTGAAGAAGGTGAACGCTGCCACAAACACCCGCCGGAATGATCCCTCGGCACAGCTCCGGTAGACACACCGGTCAACTCGCTCACTATGCTCCTCCTGCTCCGGGTCCTCCTAGGACTCCATCAAAATGCATGTGGTCTGCAAAAGACACAAACATGTGCGGGAAAAGCCCGTGCTGGGGTGAGTATAAACATACTCAGTAGGCACCCCAAAATCCCAAAACCCAAGAGAGCAACTGAAAGGTAACAGTCCGCTCAACCCAGCCAGAGGGAACCCAGACGAGAGAGAAACTCCATCTCATGACCATCCTCGGCTAAACACAACTAGTCAGCTCAGCTCAGCTTAGGTGTATGCTCATACATACACCTTGAACAATCTAGATATACTCAGCTCACGCCACAAAGCCACAAGAGGTACCGACCTCATCACCAGCAACTGTCCCTAACCAGGAGAGTACACCACACGAACCCTGTCATACCAGATGACACTCAACCGAGAGATACACTCCATTAGTTCCCAAACAAACATCTCAGAAGCTCACCCAACATACCATGCTCGTCGGATAACATCACTGAGGAAACATAGCTGAAACAACATAACCACCAAACTCCTCGGATAGGGGATCATCGCTAGGGTCCACTAAGGGATACCAAGACCCACTCCGGTATACGTAGCTCACAGATAGGGGATCACTCCCAGGGTCCGCTGGAGGATTCCATGACCCGATCTGGCATATGTAGTTCTCACAGATAGGGGATCACACCCAGGATCCGCTGGGGAATACCACAACCCGACCTGGCGCTCGACAGAAGAACATCACTCAGATAGAGGATCGTCGCCCATATAAAGGTGGTCATGACGATACCGGAACCCTATCTGGTATAACTCGTGATGTAGGGGATCGAACCGATGATGTTGCAACCCTACCGAAACCATGCGCTAAGTAGGGGATCGTATAACCAAAGATACCGCAACCTTACCAAAACCATGCGCTATGTAGGGGATCACATGACCAATGATACCACAACCCTACTATACACCTCATGCTGAGAAGGGGATCGTATACCTGATGATGCCACAACCCTACTGAGCACGGCCCACCATGTAGGGGATCATAATCCTGATGATTCCATAAACCCTACAGGGTTAATCTGCTAGATAGGGGATTTCCACCCATGAATAAGCGGTCACAGCGATACCAAGAACCCGATCTAGGGAAAATATGCTAGAGGATCCCACTCCGGGCCCACCGGAGGGATGCCACAACTCTAACAGTTTAAACATCCCATCAAGAGGATCACAAACCCATACGAAGGTTGTGATTCCACACGAACCCTCGTAGGAATGAACCAAGGGAGAACCCTCAACCATTGTTGGTCTAAACGTCGCTAACCCGAGCGACCCGCCACAACGCCACTTTGCGCACCTCCTAGGCCAAAAATGAGGCCACCATCGCGTTCCACGTGGAAAAACACGTAGGATAGGCTGTTTACTCGCCCGAAATTGAGCACCGGTGAAAAAGGAACTATTCACCATAGCTAGCTCGTGCGGGACCCACACAACGATCTCGAAACCCATCAAGCAGATCACACCACGACGATCCCCTCGGAAAAACTAGGGGAATCGACTACTCGTTCGTCCGAAACGGACACCTGGTGAAAAAGATACTATTCACTGAAGGCCAGATCAGGTGGGGCCCACACCAGGATTCCGAAACTCATCGAATGGAACGGACTATTGCGTTCCTCCCGGAAAAACACATAGGATCAACTATTCATCTGCCAAAATCGGACTCCTGGTGCAAAAGTTGTGTTTCTCTGCAAACGCCAAAACCCGACCTCATGGGGCCCGCACCCAGTTCTCAGTCCCAACACCCGTAAACCACCTCAAAAATACTGTCATACCATTAGGGTCTCAACGCCACTGATGACACGTCAATCGGACGCTCCGGGTAGAAGTTACAACGGCCCGAAGTCGTAAAATAATAAAATAATATTATTTTATACGACATTTCTAACTACCGGGCCATGATACCTAACCCTTAAACCCTAAAAGTGAGTTCAAAAGGTCCGTCTTGACGCACATAGTGTGTAGCCGCAAACAACTCGCAAATCGGAGTTACGGTTTGCGAGTTATGGGGGTTTAAATAACCCCCAAGAAAATCCTGGCCGGACCACCGCCAGCCTCGCCTGAAACCACAGCGCCGCCGCCGGATTCCACCGCGCCGCTGCCACTGCCACCAGATACCGCTGCCACGCCGCCACGCCGTCGACGGATTCCGCCATGGCCACCGCCCGTCGTCACCAGAAAACCGGTTTTTCACCGGAAAACTTCCTGGAGCCACCGGGAGCACCCCTGTGCTCCAAATTCAGATCTGAAACATGTTTCGGAAAGCTCGGGGCCCGAACTATACAACCCTTATGAAAATCTGAAGGAAAAAAACACAAAAATGGGATCCAGGATTTTAAAACTCAAACCGCCTACCTCGCGGACGAAACGCCGACGTTTTGCCTCAGATCCGCACTCTAGAGCTTCTGCTGCGCCCTCCTGGAACGTCTGCCGTCGAATTCCGAGCTCGTGGACGCTTCGTTTGCTCGATTCAGTGGAGCGGTAGCGAAGAACTACGAAGAATGTCGAGAGGAACGATAAGGGGGGGGGGGGGGGGGGCGCTGATATTTATATCAGCCGCCCACTGGCGCCAAACCTGCCTCAGACCCGACGCCCGATGCGAACAAAAGTAAGGTCACCCCTAGGGTAAACGCGCCCTTCTGAACGTAATGGCGGAATCAGATTTTACATCCGAGACTCCGTTCAGAAGTTATTTGAGCCGACGATCGCACACTAACTTCTCTGGTGGCGTTTCTCACCGCAGACCCGCGCCCGTAATGTTTACACCTCGCCTAAGGTAAACGGCACGTTCCGGACGCAACTGTGTCCTCAGATTCCCATTCCGAGCTACCGTTTATGAGATATCACACCCACACCATGTGAATATTATAAAAATACGTAATGTTTGTATAAAATTAATTCCGGGCACACAGGGCCTCAAAATCACATGCCGTCTTCGCGCCTAACTCTGGAATTATTCGTAGAAATATTCCAAAGTCTGACAGAACCAAAATCCCGAGTCGCTACAAGATATCCTATAGATGATATTGAGGGAGAGTTTTTGGAGCGCCTAGATGAGATTCCTATGGAGTATATTCAATACTGAAGAGGGGAGTATAAGTGTTTTGATAATTTTTCTAGTTTATCTAGTGATGAGGAGGAAGCCTTATTTACTACATTCTTAAAGAGGGATCCTTCTTTACTACATTCTTCAAGAGGCAGCCTGAAGACCTTTGCCCACCCAGACCTAACTGTCTTCCCTCTAGTGAATCACCACCCTTTCATGAACTCAATCCCCTCCCTGAATATCTCACATATTCATTTCTAGGATATATTTTCACCCTTACCATGACCATTTCATCCAATATGGACGTTGACCAAGATGATAACTTGTTGAGAGTTTTGAGGAAGTATTGCCATGGGCTGGAAAATTGTTGATATAAAGGGAATAAGTCCAGCCTTCTGCATAAAAAAATTCCCATGGAACCTATGTTTAAGACTAGAGTGGAAGAAAAAAGGAGACTAAACACAATTATGAAGTAAGTAGTTAGAGATAAATTGATCATATTTTTTGGATCCTGGGATAATTTTTCACATTTTTGAGATCCCCTAGATAAGTCCTATCTAGGTGGTCCCCAATAAGAGTGATGTGACAAGGGTCACCAATGAGAAAAATGATCAAATCCAAACAAGGGAAGTAAAAAAATGGAGGGTCAGTATAAATTACATGAAGTTGAAGATTACTACAAGAAATGACCACATTCCTATGAAATTTTTAGAACAAATGTTGGATAGGTTGTAAGATAATGAATATTTTTTGTTTTCTTGATGGCTACACTGATTACAACCAGATTTCAAATTCTCTTGAGGATCAAGAGAAAAACACCTTCACTTGTCCATTTGGGACATTCGTCTTCCAACAGATTCCCTTAGGCTTGTGTGGTTATCCTTCCACATTTCATACATGCATGATGGCCATAATTTAAGATATGATTGAAAGAATAATTTAGGTTTTCATGGATGATTTTTCTATTGTGGGAATAAATTTTGGTAACATCAATGAAAATCTAAAACTTATGTTGGAGAGGTTCAAGGAGACCAGCCTTGTCTTAAACAAATAAAAGTGTCAATTCATGGTCACTGAAGGAATTGTCTTGGTTCAAAAAGTGTCTAAGAGGGGGTTAGAGGTCTATAATGACAAGTTTGAGGTCATCCAAAAGTTTCCCCTATCTGAAAATGTCAATAGAATTAGGAGTTTTTGGGTCATGATGGGTTCTATATGAGGTCCATTAGGGACTTTTCTAAAATTACAAGACCCTTGTGCTTATATTTAGTTAAAGAAACACCCTTTTTCTATGATGAGAAATTTCTATAGTCCTTTAATCTGCTAATGGATAAGTTGAAAACCTCCCCTATGATCACTTCCCATAAAAAGCATATCCATTTTTATCTAATCTGTGATGGTAGTGATTTAGATGTAAGAGTTTTTTTGGGGCATATGAAATATATGAAGTTTCATGACATTTATTATGCCAAAAAGTTGATGGATGATGCCAAAAATAACTAATCAATCACTGAGAAGGAGTTGGATTTTGGGATGTATTCCTTGGAAATGTTTAGGAAATAATTGATGTGATCCAGAGTTATCATTTTCATAGATCATGTAGCCCTTAATTACATTCTGGAAAAGAAGGGTTCTAAATCCAGAATTATGAGATAGACCCTAAAGTTATAGGAATTTTATTTAATTATTAAGGATATGAAATGGGCTGAGAATTTATTGGAAGATCGCTTGTCTATATTTCCCAACCCCCAAAATGAGGAACCAATAGAGATTAACACTTCGTTTCATGATGAACAACTATTTTCTGGTTCTGTGCAGTAGCCCGCTTGGTTTGTAGACTATTCCAGCCTTCTAGAAGATAGTGTCATAACCAAGGCCCTCTCACACAACCAAAGAAATAGGTTCATCTCTGAATTGAAATACTATTCTTCAGATGAACCACTTCTCTTTAGGAGGTTTATTGATGGTATTTTGAGGAGATGTGTGTTTGAGGAGAGATGTTCCTCATACTTTAGAGTTTTCATTCATCACCTTGGTGGTGGTAACCATGGAGGATAGAGAACTGATCATATTGTATTACAAGCTAGTTTCTATTGGTCTACATTTTTCAAAGATCCTAGAAGTTTGGTTATTAGCTGTGAAAAGTGTCAGATGTTTGTAAATGTTGTAATAAGGAAGAAGCTACCTCAAAAAGGAATTTTGGAGGTGGAAATATTTGATGTATGTGGGTTGGAATTCATGGGACCATTCCCATCCTCTCATTGGAATGGGTATATTTTGGTTTCTGTGGAATATGTGTCTAATTTGGTTGAGCTAGTAGATCTTCCCAATAATTATACTACAAGTGTGGTCTAGTTTATCATGAAAAACAAATTTTCTACGTTCATTCATCATAGGGAATTCATCAATGATAATGGAACTCATTTTAAAAATTATAATTTCATGTGTTTTATGGATATGTATGGGTGATCTCATAGGAAAGGCTCCACCTTCCTCCCATAGTCTAGTGGGTAGGAATAAGATTCAAACATGGATCATAAGTAGATTTTCCAAAAAAGTGTCTTGCTCTAGGAAGTAATGGTCAGTGTAACAGGATAAGCCACTTTGAGCCTATATAACTTCCTTTAAGACTACTATAGGGATGCACCATACATACTACTTTTTGGGAAAACATTTCATATACCTATATAATTTAAACAAAAATATTATTGGGCAGTGAAGGCCTTGAATTTTGATTTCATGTCTACTGGTGAGAGAAGGATGTTAGTGCTGGGTGAGTTGGAGGAGATTGAAATTAAGACATATGAAAATGATGAAATTTATAAATATAGAACAAAGGACTTTCATGATTCAATAATTCAAAAAGGAACATTACGGTTGGTAAGAGGGTTTTTCTATTTAATTATAGACCAAAACTGTTTCTAGGAAAGATGAATACCAAGTGGTCATGACCATTTAAAATTATTAAAGTCTTTGTTAATGTAACATCCCAAGTAATTAATGAATAATAAATATTTTTATCTATGTCTATTTATGAATTAGATAGTGTTTTAGAGGCTTAAAATGAGAATAAATCCAATCTTAAGGATGGAATTCACTATTATTTTTAAAAGATTGTTTTGCTGCAATTTTATAGAAAACAATTTTTTAATCAAACTTTTGAATATATTATAAGCTATATTTTTCAAAATAAACATATTTTTTATGATTGGACATTTAAATTTACCTTGGGTTAATTTTTGGTATTTTTCTGACAATGTTCATTTTTAATGAATAGTGAAAAATACTGCATTTTACATCAAAACTGCTTTTTCATCTAATTTAATTATATGGTCATATTATCTTTTTAATTGGTTTTAAAGTTTAATTAGAATATATTTTTACCATTTAATCCAATTTTGTTCATTATAATTAATTTCATGTTGGTATTGGGCATAAACAAATGCCAAACTTTTCATAGATATTGTTTAAAAAAAACCTGCTATTTGTTTTGACAACGAGAGTTATTTATAAATTAATTATTGAAATTTCTGTGTTTTGAATTTGGTAAAATGGATTCCATATTTGGAATCAAAAGGTCCAAATTATGTAATTAATACCCTTTTGTTTTTGGACTTTGTGAATAGTAACAACGGTAATTATCGTTAATTATCTTGATTAATTAGTAATTGGGTAGTTAAGGATAATAAAATAATATCATCATAATAAAAAATGACACCAAGATGTGTCCAAATACTACTGGTTGTTTCATGGCCGACCATGGGATGCCTTGTGCCAAACTTGGGGACCCCATGGAATCACTTTTGTGTGATAATGACTTTTTATCTTTTTATTTTTTAAAGAAAGTAAATATAAACAAGAATGTATCACCTGAGTAAACCATTTTAAATTTTTCCTACATAAATTATATTTAAGACTATAAATAGTCATTGGAATTCTAAAAATATTTCCTACATCATATTATTTTTTTATAATTTTTAGACATTAAATATATTAAATTATATATGAGACCATGATGATGCAGTGATTGCCTAATTATTTAATGATTTAAATAAAATGAAAAGATAATGTAAACTCTAAGACCTAAATATATCAAAAATATATTGTATGGGTGTATTTAGAACCCTTATCACATTATCCTAGAAATAAATCAATGTGGGACCTTTAAAATTTGAAACTCATTTGAAAATAAAGTAACATTTTATACCATTCCAAGAGTGCCCCTCCTCTCCTCTTATAAAAGGCCCCCACCTCTACCTCCTTACCCACACCTCTCAAGCCTTTGGCTCGTCCATGCTATGCACATATTATCTCTCCAAATCCCTCTCCCCATCCTAGAATCCATTCCTTAGTTAGGAATTTCTTCAAGAAACCCTTTTGGTTCAAACCAAAGGGAGTTACCCGATTAAATGGTAATGTCTTCACTTGTTCTCTTTTGTATTATTTTGCTTCTCCAACCCTGTAAACACTTTTTATTCATTTATTTAGTAAAAAAACCAGTATATTCAATATAATAGGATGTTTTTATAAGACTTATTGTAGCTACACTTTCACACACCTATATCTAATGGTTAAAGAACATATTGTTTCTACGGATGGTGAATTTCTGCCTCACGAAATGATGATTGTTCAATATTATTTTAACACCTTCAAAGGTGGCCATTAAGATGTCAATATATTTTTATATGATGTATAATATATTTATGTTTTACTTAATCTTTTGTATTTTTCATTTATGGCATACCTTTATGGTTTCCATAATGGGTATACGCGATATCTTCATTTTAGGAAGTGTAGACTACCGCCCCCTCAAAGTGATTTGATTCGTTAATACCATATGTGGTACGTATAAATGATCGATTTAATTATATCATATATGATAACATACTGGAATTATAATAATATTATGTATCATTATGTTTTATTCCATTAAATATGAAATATAAATGGAAGTAGCGTTTATGCGTACGCATGGCTTACCGTTTCCATGAATAGTGCATTTCATTTCTTACCTCTAAATGTTATGTAATAATATAAATGCATGTATATACTGGATATATATGATATATATGACATCTACATCATGAATATAATTCCTGTTATAATGGATATTTTACCACCTAAACAACTTGTAATTATAAAGAGTTTATTTTTAACTCAAGTACCAATGATCGACAAAACGAGCATTATTAACTTAAATAATTACATTTTGTTCATAAAATGGTAATAAGTGATATAAAAGGAATAATGAACTTGAAAAAAGTTTCTTATGAAAGTGGAAATTTACTCATGTTTATTATTCAGGACATTGATGAACGATCGAGTCAAGTCAGACGCGAGGTAAGGGAACTTCTTAACCCAATTTCAATTCATTGGGTTAGTCTCCTACATTCAAATTATATCGTGATATTATTTTGTCCTATCTTGTATTTGTACTTTCAATATGTGTACTTATAGTGAATACACATAATAGATTAATTTTATTTTAAAAAAATGATCTTTGTATGGGACTTCGTCTCAATCTCATATCATTGAGGAATATTTTGTTTTATACACAACTTTCTTTTATACAGTGTATAAACCCCTTTTACATTTACATTTACTCAAAAGGAATATTTTTTATACGACGAGTTTACTAAATGACAAATGGGAATGTTTTTTTATACGTATGTGGCGACAACGACTTCTCCGTCGTCGTGACCATTATTTGAGTTCTAGCTTCCTCTACAAGACTTGACCTTTTTTTTGAATGAAAAATAAATACCATGTTTTACTTTTTGTTATTTTTGGTATTGAAAATGGTTTTGATAATGTTTTTATTTTATCAATGTGTTATTGATATCTTGTGATTGAAATGTGGAAATATTATGTTTCCTAAATCATGTTTTATGATATACAATTATGTTATGGTTCCTAGGCATTGTTTATGAAGACGGGTGGTTCCGTGATAAACTAAGGGAAGGTGAGCCCGATATAGCTCTCCAATGCATTGGTTAATGAGATTGAGTTAAACGTTAAGGTTTCTCCGAAGAGATTTAGGGAAAATACTGTGATGGGTATTTCAAACGTAACCACGATGGTTACTCCCTATGTAGGAATGTTATGAATGCCTCAAGTTACCATTATGTATTATGATTTATATGATTTATTCATGATCTAATGAGGTATGTTAAAATGATTATGTTTTATGAGTAAAGTATGATTTCATACATGGACTGATGTTTTCTTTTCATACTTCTATATCCCTTACTGAGATTTTTTATGATCATCCCATGTTTTTGAAATGTTTTTCACAGGTCAAGGGAAAGGTATATGATGTGATAATAGAGTCAAGGAGGTGTCAATAAAGAATCCATGTTTAATTTTAAATATGATTTCATTTATGGGAAAAATAAGTACTACCTTTTATTTAACCACTTTGGTTAAATGTGGAATGTAATGCATGTTTTATGATCTAATTCTCTAAAACACTAAACCTAAAAAGATCCTCAACGTGTATTCTTGAAGTTACTCAAGATTATGTAATGTTTAAGGCTGGGGCCATATAGTTGGTATCAGAGGTTGGTTTAGATAACTTTAGGAGTTAGAAATCTATTAAATGATTTTCTAAAAATATTGTTTTTATGGTCAAATTGAAATGATATAACATTTGAAGATTACCATGTTGATTCATCTAAGACATGTTTGTTCAGAATGGTTTTCCGCAGAGGAAACAGTGAAGCAGTTCTAGGAAGGCATGCAGATGGAAATGACCTTCCGAATCAGCATCCTGAGATGGTCGGAATTGGAACTGAATAGTTTGTTGCGTTAATAGCACAGTTGACTCAAGCGATAAATGGTGGTGGTATTCATGCACGAGATCATCCAGATCAACCAAAGAGGAACATGTAAGTGGTGGAACATTTTAGGAGGAAACATCCCACATCATTCATAGGATCATTTGACCCTGTGCTAGATGAAGGGTGGATTAAAGCACTGGAGAAGATTTTCGATGTCATGGGGTGTTCAGAAAATCAATAGGTTAGTCTTTCTATTTACTATTTTGATGGTGAATCAGATTAGTGGTGGTCGATGGTTAAAAATATCAGGGATGCTGATGAGATTGATGCTCTCGACTAGGATGAATTCAATGGTATGTTTCTTGAGAAGTGTTTTCCTTAGGTTTTTCTAATTAGTATGGAAACAAAATTATTGGAATTGAGTCAAGAGGACGACTCAGTGGCTGCTTTTGAATAGAGGTTCACTCGATTGGAAAGGTATGCTCCAAATTTTATCCGAGACCTTGATAGTAAAATCAATGTTTTTTACTCAGCATTAAATCCAAAATATCGAAGGTCTTTAGCTTCCTATGAGTTCAAGTGTTATTAAAATCTTGTTCGATGTGCTAAGAAGGTGGAAATGGAGTTTTACAATGATCATGTGTTCTATAACAACCAACAGAAGAAGAGACCGATGTGGCAGGAGAAAGAGAAGAATTATTCAAAAAGGTCTGATGGTAAGAAAATGAAGTCTCTAGTTTGTGATAAATGTGGTAAAAGGCATGATAGGGAATGCCTTTTGAATTCTTGAAATTGCTACCGATGTGGTAAGATGGGAAATAAGGATCGTGATTGCACTTAAAAAGATCAAGTTGATGGTAAGAACAAATTTGATTTACAGTTAGTAAAATGTTTTATGTGCAATGAGATGGGTCATTATGAAAACGAGTGTCCAAAAAAGAGCTTAGGTGATGTGAAGCAGTTAGACTACAAGTAGAAATGGGTGGTGAAATCCTTTGACACTACTTCAACATATGTTAGGCCATCAAATGAAGTGGTATCAGGTACATTGTTTGTTTTTTCAGATTATGCCAATGTGCTGTTTGATCCGAGGTCTACACATTCTTTCATCTCTGAAAACTTTTCTAGTAAAATGTGAATACCATCTCAAGAAATGACTCTTGAACTTGTGGTAAGAACACCCAGGGGAAATGTTGAGGAAAAATGAATTTATAAGAATCTTCCTATCCTTATCCGTGGAAAGAACCTACTTGAAAACCTTATTTCTTTACCCATAGTAGTGTTTGATGTTATCCTGGGTATGGATTGGCTCTCTATTTACCATGTTATGATTGACTCTAGAGATAAAGAAGTTTTTTTTCAGAAAGAATTTCAGTTTGTGTACAAGAATGAACCCTTACTGTTGATAACATATCAAGAGGCTGAGATACATGTAAAAGATGGAAATGAATGTTTCCTTGAACACATTGTTGAAAAAAAGGTAACTGTTCAGATTAATGATGTGCCAATGGTAAATGAGCATCCTGATGAGTTGCCTGGAATAATACTAGATCGGGAAGTCGAGTTTACTGTTGACTTAGTTCCTGATGCTAAGCCAATTTCAAAACCCCTTTATCGAATGACTCAAATTGAACTTTTAGATTTGAAGGAGAGATTGAACGATTTTTTGAGAAAGGTTTCATTCGACCTCACACATCACCATGGGGTACTCCTGTTTTATTTGTTAAAAAGAAAGATGGTTCTATGAGACTTTGCATTGATTATAGAGCCTTGAATGACATAACTATTAAGACCAAATATCCTTTGCCTCATATCGATGATTTGTTTGATCAACTCCAGGGTGCTGAGTATTTTTCAAAGATTGACCTGAGATCGGGGTACCATCAGTTGAAGGTAAAGGAAGAATATGTTCCAAAGACCACGTTTCGTAGAATATATGGACTTTATGAATTTTTTGTAATGCCTTTTGGGATAACCAATGCACCTTCTGTATTCATGGACCTTATGAATAGAATTTTCCATGAGTTCTTGGATAATTTTGTGGTTGTTTTCTTTGATGATATTTTGGTGTTTTCTGAAAGTAAAGAGGATCATGAAATACATTTAAGGGTTATTTTAAAAACCATAAAATAAAATAAATTGTATTGTAGATTCATCAAGTGTGAGTTTTGGTTGCAACAAGTTTCTTTCCTTGGTCACATTGTTTCTAAATATGGGATAACTGTTGATCCTACAAAAACAATGGTTGTTTAAGAATGGCCATGACCCACAAATGTAACCGAGATTCATAGATTTCTTGGTTTGGAAGGATATTACCAGAGGTTTGTTAGAAATTTTTCACGGGTATCTAGTACATTGACTAAGATAACTCAGAAGGGTGTTATGTTTATCCAGACAAAAGAATGTGATGATTTTTTTCAGGAACTGAAAAGAAGATTGGTGAATGATCCTATTTGGAACTACTTTCCAAGAATGGGGAGTTTGTTATCTACAGTGATGCTTCATTGAATTGACTTGGTTGCATCCTAATGCAGAATGATCAGGTAATTGCTTATGCTTCACATTAGTTGAAAACTCATGAGGTAAATTACCCTACACATGATTTGGAATTAGCTGCTGTTGTTTTCACTTTAAAAATTTTGAGGCATCATTTGTATGGTGTAAAGTGTGAAATATATACTGATCAAAAAAGTTTAAAGTATATATTCACTTAGAAATAATTGAACATGATACATCAGAGATGGATAGAATTAATCAAGGATTATGATTGTACAATTCATTACAGTCTGGGAAAAGCGAATAAAGTGGATGATGCTTTGAGTCGAAAAAGTAATTCTTCATTAACAATGTTTCATTTGGAACGTGATCCTTTGGTTAAGGATTTGATGAAAATTAGCATAGAAGTTGTTGGTGATGGATGTCTTTCTGTTTTGTTTCGGGTATCAGTGAAATCTTCTCTATCAGACAAAATTAAGTCAGCACAGAAGCAAGATAGCGAGTTGCAGAAAAAGGTAGAGCTGGTTCATAAGGGTAAGTTTCCCGAATTCAACAATGATAATGATTTTGTTTTGAGATTTGGGAAGAGATTGTGTGTGCCTTGTGATTCACAGTTTAAGAGTGAGTTGTTATGTGAAGCTCATAGTTCTCGGTTTTCAGTTCATATAGGAAGTACTAAGATGTATAGAGATTTTCGGAAGTATTACTGGTGGGACGGAATGAAAAGGGATATTGCTGATTTTACTGTGAAGTTTTTGACATGTCAACATGTTAAAGCAGAGGGACAGTTACCAAAGGGGATGCTTCAGCCACTACCTGTACCAGAGTGGAAATGGGAGAATATATCCATGGAATTCGTTGTGGGATTGTCGAAGACACCATGAGGTAATAATTCAATCTGGGTCATTGTTGATCACTTGACTAAATTTGATAATTTCCTTGCTATACGAGATACTTTTTCCCTAGATCAACTTTCTTGTTTGTATCTTAAATAGATAGTCAGGTTACAAGGATTTCCTCTCTCCATTGTATCTGACCGTGATCTCAGGTTCACTTCAAACTTTTGGAAAGGCCTTCAGAAGTCGTTTGGTACAGAATTAAATTTTACTACAGCTTTTCATCCTCAATCAGATGGGCAGTCAGATCGAACAATTCAGACTTTGGAAGATATGCTACGTTATTGTTCGATGGATTATCATGGACGTTGGGACCAATATATTTATCTGGTTGAGTTTTCTTATAATAACCTTTTTCATTCTAGTATACAGATTGCACCATTTGAGGCATTATATGGGAAGTGATGTCGAACTCCAGCTTTCTGGGATGATGTGGGTGAAAGGAAGTTGATGGGACCAGAATTGGCAGAAGAGTTGGCTGAAAAAGACCAGCTGATACAGAAACACACAAGAACAGCTCAGAACAGGAAGAAGAGTTACATGGACAACATGAGGAATGATCTCCTATTTGAGGTAGGTGATCATGTTTCTCTCAAAGTATCACCATGGAAATGTGTGATGTGATTTGGTAAGAAAGGAAAGCTGAGTCCAAGGTTCATTGGACCACATGAAATTCTTGAGAGAGTTGGATTAGTTTCATACCGAGTTCCTTTACCTCCAATTTTATCTCAGGTACATAATGTTTTGCATGTTTCAATGTTAAGGAAGTACATGTCAGATCAATCTCCTGTTTTGAGTCCAGAGGAAGTTCAGCTGGAAAAGAATCTATCTTATAAGGAACAACTGATCCAGATTATTGAACATAGGGATAAATTGTTGTGTAATAATGTTATTCATTATGAAAAGGTTTTGTGGAAAAACCACATGAGTGAAGAGGCAACATGGGAATCTGAAAATGCAATGAGAGATAAATACCCCCACTTATTCGATAAGTAAATAAATTGTGGGGAAAATATTTTCTAAAGGGGGGAAGGATGTAACATCCCATGTAAGTAATGAATAATAGATATTTTTATCTATGTCTTTTTATGAGTTAGACAGTGTTTTAGAGTATTAAAATGGGAATAAATCAAATCTTAAGCATGGAATACACTAATATTTTTAAAAGATTGTTTTGCTGCCTTTGGATGGAAAACCATTTTCAAATCAACCTTTTGTAAATTTTATAAGCTCTATTTTTCAAAATAAACATATTCTTTATGATTGGGACATTGAAATTTACCTTGGGTTATTTTTTGGTATTTCTCTGACAATGTTCATTTTTTAATGAATAGTGAAAAATCCTGCATTTTACATCAAAACTGCTTTTTCATCTAATAAAATTATATGGTTAGATTATCTTTTTTTAATTGGTTTTAAAGTGTAATTATAATATATTTTTACCATTTAATCCAATGGTGTCCATTATAATTAATTTCAAATTGGAATTAGGCATAAAAAATGCCAAACTTTTCATAGATATTGTTTAAAAAACCCCACTATTTGTTTTGACAATGGGAATTATTTTTAAATTAATTATTGCAATTTCTGTGTTTGGAATTTGGTAAAATGGATTCAATATTTGGAATCAAAAGGTCCAAATTATGTAATTATGAACCTTTTGTTTTTTGGACTTTCTGAATAGTAACGACGGTAATTATCGTTAATTATCTTGATTAATTAGCAATCGGGTAGTTATGGATAATAAAATAATATCATAATAATAAAAAATGACACTGAAATGTGTACTTATACTACTGGTTGTGTCATGGACGACCATTTGATGCCTTTTTCCAAACATGGGGACCCCATTGAATCACTTTTGTGTGATAATGACTTTTTATCTTTTTAGTTTTTTTAAAAAATAAATATAACAATGAATGTATCACCTGAGTAAAACATTTTTAATATTTAATACATAAATTATCACCAGGACAATAAATATTCATTGGAAATCTAAAATGATTTCCTAAATCATAGTAATTGTTTTATAATTTTTAGACCTTAAATAAATTAAATTATATATGAGACCATGATGATGCAGCGATTACCTCATTGTTTAACGATTTAAATAAAATGAAAAGATAATGTAAAATCTAAGACCTACACATATTAAAAACCTATTGGATGGGTGGATATAGAACCTTTATCTTCTTATCTCGAAATACATCAATGTAGGTCCTTTAAAAACCGAAAATCATTTGAAAATAAAGTAACATTTTATACATTCCCAAGAGTGCCCCTCCTCTCCTCTTCAAAAAGGCCCCCACCTCTACCTCATTACCCACACCTCTCAAGCCTTCGGATCGGACAAGATCTGCTCATTTTATCTCTCCACATCCCTCTCTTCATCCTAGAATCCTTACCGTAGGCAGGAAGCTTTTCAAGAAACCCTTTTGGTTGAATCCAAAGGGAGTTACCCTATTTAAAGGTAATGTCTTCACTATTCCTCTTTTGTTTAATTTTGCTTCTCCAACCCCCTAAACTCTTTTTATTCATTTCTTTTGTAACAAAACCAGTATATTCAATATAATAGGATGTTTTTATAATAATGATTCTAGCTACACTTACACACACCAACACTTAATGGTTAAAGAACATACTGTTTCTGTGGATGGTGAATGTCTGCCTCACGAAACGATGATTGTTCAATATTCGTTTAACACATTCAACGGTAGATATTAAGATGTAACTATATTTATATATGATGTATAATATGTTTATATTTTACTTAAGCTTCTGTAATTTTCATTTATGTCATACCTTTATGGATTCCATTATGGGTATACGCGATATCTTCATTTTAGGAAGTGCGGACTACCACCCCCTCAAAATGATTTGATTCGTTAATACCATATGTGGTACATATAAAGGATATATTTAAAGATATAATATATGATAACATAATGGAATTATAATAATATTATATATCATTATGTTTTAATTCCATTAAATATGAAATAGAAATGGAAGTAGCGTTCATGCATACGTACGGCTTACCGTCTCCATGAACGGTGCATTTCATTTCTTACCTCTAAATGTTCTGTAATATTATAAATGCACGTATTTAATGGATATATATGATATATATGATATCTATATCATGAATATAATTCTTGATATAATGGACATTTTACCACATGACCAACTTGTAATTATAAATAGTTTATTTTTGACTCAGGTACCAATGATTGACAAAACGACCATTATTAACATAAATAATTACATAGTGTTAATAACATAGTAATAAGTGATATAAAAGGAATAATGAACTTGAAAAAATGTTCTTAAGAAAGTATAAATTAACTCATGCTTATTATTCAGGACGTTAATGAACTATCGAGTCAAGTCGGACCCGAGGTAAGAGAACTTCTTAACCCAATTTCTATTCTTTGGGTTAATCTCCAATTTTCAAAATATGTAATGATATTATTACGTACAATCTTGTATTTGTACTTTATTTATGTGTACTTATAGTGAATACACATAATAGATTTATTTTATTTTAAAAAAATGATCTTTGTATGGGAATTCGTCTCAATCTCCTTTCATTGAGGCATATTCTGTTTTATACACAACTTTCTTTTATATGGTGTATAAACCACTTTGACATTTACATTTACTGAAAAGGAATATTTTTTATACGAATCGTTTGCTGAACGACAAAAGGGAATGTTTTTTTCATACGCATGCAGCGACAATGTCTTCTCCACCGCCGTGACCATTATTTGAGTTTTGACTTCCTCTACAAGCCTTAACATTTTTTTAAAATGAAAAATAAATACCATGTTTTACTTTTCCTTTATTTTGGTATTGAAAATGGTTTTGATAATGTTTTTATTATATCAATGTGTTATTGATATCTTGTGATTGAAATGTGGAAATGTTATGTTTTCTTTATGCATGTTTTATGTGATACGATTATGTTATGGTTCTTGGGAATTATTTATGAAGATGGGTGGTTCTGTGATAAACTAAGGGCAGGTGAGCCCGATATAGCTCTTCAATGCGTTGGGTAACGTGAAGGAGTTAAACGTTAAGGTTTCTCCGAAATGATTTAGTGAATATACTATGATGGGTATTCCAAACGTAACCATGAGGGTTACTCCCTACGTAAGAATGTAATGAATGACTCAAGGTACCTTTATGTCTTATGATTTCTATGATTTATTCATTATTTGATTAGGTATGTTAAAATTCCTATGTTTTATGAGTAATGTATGATTTCATACATGGACTAATGTTTTCTTTTCTATTTTTTATATCCCTTAATGAGATTTTTTATGCTCATCCCATGTTTTTTAAATGTATTTCCCATGTCAATGGAAAGGTACATGATGTTACGATAGTGTCAAGGAAGTGTAAAGAATGAATCCATGTTTTATTTTAAATATTTTTTTATTGATGGGAAAATTGAGTAATATCTTTTATATAACCACATTGTTTAAATGTGGAAAGTAATGCATGTTTTATTATCTAATTCTCTAAAACTCTAAACCTGCAATGATCCTCAACATTTATTCTTGAAGTAACTCAAGATTATGTAATGTTTAAGGCTGGGGCCTTATAGTTAATGGAGATGTTGAGCTAGTTGGTGAATAGAATAGACAATTCTTGGTCAGTGGTCAGATAATAAAGCATTTATTCGAAGGTTATCCAAAGGGTTTGGCTTCCATATCTCTACTAGAAGAATGAGCTATTTCTAGTCTAACTTAGTACTATAATCTCAATGTTTAATGGGAACTAACCCATTGTTTCTTAGATATTTTCCTTTTAATTCTATTTTCAATAAATTTATCTCTTTTTGCTTGTTTCTCAAGTGTGTTATCTTTTCTATCTGATGGTGTTTTATAACCTTCTTATTCTTGAGAGTTTTATTGATAATAGAAAAACAGTATAGGAAAACCAAGCGTGCATTACACTGCACATTCTCGATAGAATTTCTAAAACTCAATCCTTGGTTTAATTTTATTATTGATATTAAAATTCTAGATTCTTATACTTATTTTATGAATTCATAGGAAATGAAGAGGATTAACTATGTAGAGATACATAATAGGATTTTTTGAATGGAAATTATTGGTAAGGCTCACATAGTCAGGGAAGTGTTGTTATTCTTTTTACTAGTTTTTTTCAACTCAATTATTATTATCTGCTTCATGATGATAGGTGTGGGGGAGACCCCATAATTTCTTTTGAATTGTTTAAAATTTTCATTTATGTGGGTGATTATCTGAATTAATCAAGTGTGTTGAAAAATTATGATGAATTGAATTTAGGAACCTTCTTGCACCAACTACACTAACTTTGATTATCATACTATGTTTTATTATGCAAGTCATGCTTCTATTGCTGTGAAATTCAAACAAAATCTTCACTTTTTTTCTTTGTTTTGTATATATATTTCTTTTTTTTATTTTTGGTGTGGAAAATAATTCATTTTGAACTTTCCTATCACCTAAAAAATATGTTTGAAAATTTTGAATTTTGTCCCCCACCTTAAGATTCAAAATTTTTGACAATGTTGAGTTTTAAGTGTGTGGGAGAGGGTTAATTTTGTTGGTCATTTCAAATTTGCCTTTGAAGTTAAAAAATGGTAATTTTTTTTATTTTTTTTCAAAATCTTTCAAAAATTTCAAATTCTTTCATCACCTAAGGGTCAGTTGGGTTTAGTTGGAACATCTGTTTTTTCCTTCGAAGTGGATCAATACTTTCTAGATGTTGACATTTTCATTGAGTCTAAAGATATTGTGGATGAGTGATTTCTATGTTAAGCAACATTCTGTCCTTATGAAAGTTTAGTTTAGGAACTAAGGAAGGCAGTGTGAAACGATGGTTCTGGTGAAATTAGGAGCATGACTTTATAAAACCTGTAATTTTCACTAGAAACTACAGGAATGAACTTTTTTATAAAACATATTATTCAATCACGTTAGGAAGTCAGTGAAAATGATTATTTTTTTTAAGTCTTTTTCAATTAGAGAAAAATGGGAAAATGAGATTTTATAGTTATTCTTTAAGACAAGGTGGATTAGGTGCATTTATATGAATAATGAAATTCCAAAATTCAATTTGAATAAGTTCTATTAACAATTATCTTCATATGGAATATGGATGAGAAAAATAAAAATAAATTTCCCTTTTCAAAAGTGAAGTCATTAAGGTGTGGTGAATTATTGAACCTAAACGAATAAGGGAACACCTACCATAGTTAAAATTCATTTGAGTGGAATCAATAAGGTGATGAAATAAATAGACTTGAATTTTTGGAACCTAAGATAAAGTGATAATTGGAAGTGATTTGGTCAAGGTTTTAATACCATTTAATTTAATCCTTCCCCACTCCTTGAATTAGAAATTTAATTGGAAATTGAAGTAGGCTAGTTAATGATTCCATATAGGAGGTATGAAACAATTGAAATTCTATGAGTTTTTTATACCATTTGTTTCTAGTGAGTTTTTGAAACTAGGTAGGACCAAATTTTTGAACAAATCCTTGAAAATCCTAACCCACATCTTAGTCTTGATCCTCTATTTGTTAATGTTTAGTCATGCTTTTTTGAACTGAATCTCATAAATTATTTTACTATCTAAAATTTAAAGACATTCATTTTTTGGGGACATGAATATACTTAAGTGTGGGGGAGTTTGATGTAGATGTTTTTCATTAATATTTTCCACATCATTTTTTTATATTTTTATTGACTTTTTAATTTCAAAATGTTTTATTTTGTTAAATAATTAACAATTTTTGTGTTTTTATTCATAATTAGTTTAATAATATTTCCTTGTGAAAATCATGTATCTGGTAATTAATATTTTTTTGAATAAATATTCAATTAAATAATTCATTCTACTTTTATATTTTATTTTCTTTTATTTTTACTTAAATTTTTTCTCTTTATATATTTTCATTATTTCATTTATAATGATTAATTCTTTATGTTAGTGAATTATTTTGAAAATAAATAACATACTTTTGTTTTTTATTCTTTAATTAATTAATTTATTTTAATTTTATTCTTTAAATATTTTATTAATTTTTTTATTCAATTTTAATTTCATTGATTCTTCGATTTATTATTGTGTTTATTAATTTATGTACACTAATTTAATTATTTTTGTTTTCAAAAATAATTATTAATGAATTTTAATGTACAATTGAATAAGTCATGGTTCATTTTATTTTTTTGTTAACTGTCCAAAATGTGTGTGATTAATTTATTAACTAAGTTAGTTAGTTTATTTTAGCTTTAGTTTTATTTTTACTAAATTAATAATTAATTTTTGTTTTTTTATTTCGTTTGATTTTATTTTTTGTTGTGCATGTGGCACTGCCATCAGTGACTTGTCTCACCGACACCTCCTATCAGCGACTCATATGAGTCACTGAAACCTTCCAAATATCCCCAACTCACTTGTATCATTGACAAATAATGTCTCACCAATTCCCTCGCCCATTGACATAGTTCCTCATTTCAAACCTATGCCTTTTGACCCACCGACACTGTCCAATCATTGTTGTAATCCTTCTTATCTCATCGATACCACCCACTGGTGAGATGTCACAACAATACCTTTCCCTCTACTCCACACTCTCAACCCACCAACACCACCTCACATGACTTAATGAAATTATTACATCTCCCCTCCTATGTTAACCTACTGATTCACCTGTCACACAGTCCCCACACCTTTCCCTTTGACTCACCATTCTCCATTCCTTCCATCACTTTTACCATCTTACTCATCTTTAGTACCCTCTCTAGAACCATACATCTTCAAAAAAAAAACAACATTATCAAACCACAGTAGAAACAACAAAAAACACATCAGTAGAACCAAAATCAACAAACAACAATGGTTCAACATCAATACCCAAATCAAGCTAGTCAGACCTCAAATCAGCACACCCCTTTCCCTTGACCACTACTCCCTGTCCAATATGTAAACCCAAACCCATTTACTATGCTCTCCCCAACTATGTTTAACCCATATTTGATCATATGAACCCCTATCCTTAACATGTGAGCCTTCGCACCCCCTGCGCCACGCTGACTCCTTGCACAACTGCCTCCCAGTCCCATGTCACCATCGGTCACCTCCTCCACCCTGAGCCATCCGCATCCGTGAATCGCTGCCACCTGAGCTTGTCAGATCTTCCTTGACAGCTGACATCTCAATCCCCTATATCCTCTCTACCTCCTCCCTCGACACAACCCATTATCCCCACCCCTTCTTCATTTTAATTTTAATTTTAATTTTTTATTATTTTTTTATATAATATAATATATATAATATAATATTAATAAAATAATACTAATTTTATTTTATTAATATATATATATATAATATATTATATATAATTAATAATAAAATGATTTACATAGTAAATATATTTATTTACATATTAATAAATTCATGTTTTAGCCAAAAACATCAATAAATGAGAATATCCCTTCATAAAATTAATATGAAGTTAAATTAAAAAATTGACTTTGTTAAATACAAATATATAAGTGGAATAATGTATTTAAAATTGTACCTAAAATTAATAATCCTTGCGAATAATTATATATTTAAATTAAACAAACCGTTATAAATTAAATTTAAACAAAATAAATACACCCTATTGCATTCTTAGTTCTGAAAAATAACTAACCACAATTGGATTGATATACATATATATGTATGTATACATATATATGTATATGTATATGTATATACACCATTTAAAATAAAACATATATTGTATAACTTGTTATATAAATAAATTGACGATAACATGAATAAAATATATACCATAAAACATATAATCCCCCATGCATAATTTAAGAAAAATTAGGAAATCAAAGGATTAAAATAATAATAATTAAATCCTTAAGAATATATAAACATAATGGAAAATTACCATTAAAAATAAATATTGAGAATAAAAATTCTGAAAAACAAATTCATAGAAAATGAACAAACTATATTTGAAAATAAAACAATTGTGATAACAATGGAAACAATCAAACAAATTAACACAGAAACATAATTTTCCTTACTTGAAAAACAATTGAAAAGGTACAAAAGATCTCCTTGAATTGAGACTCTACAAAATGGGTTTTCTCTAATTTAAATTTTTAAATTGGTGGATTTTATAGTTATAAAAGATTCTATTAATTTCACCAAAAATCAATCTTGCAAAGCAAGATGATTTTTTATAGGAAGAAAAAACAAACATATGTCACTTTACACTATTGATCTAAAGGAAAAATGAAATAGGTCCAGCGCATAACATTGAGAGAAACAAATTAATATTACTCTACAGTGATAAATTAAAAAGACATATGTAGATCATTAAAATATTGAATCTATTCATAACCCAAAAGGAAACAAAAAAACCACACATGGTCCAAACAGAAAAGGATGCACAGTCAGCCATAAATGATGTGTTTGAAAAAATGTCGATTGGAAAACAAAAACATGACCAAATTGATCATAGGTTCAATGAAGTGGAAGAAAACTAACACTTATCTCACTCTAGGTCGAAGAAGATCTGAAACATTAGGTTTTTATTGATTTGATTCCCCAACCAAGTCCAATGCAAGTTGACACCACATTGACCTCGAACCCCCATCTACTCGGCACGAAGATGGTAGACCAGTGACCTCACAACCTTAGAGGCATGATCCAAGAACCATTGAATCAGTTGTAGCACGACCTCCCACGAACCTTGGCCCGACTGCTCAATCTCTTCCCATGAAGCCCTATAGTGCCTCACCCTCTGTGACTCACAAACAAACCCCAACACGGTTTTTCTTCCTTTTCATTTTTTATATCCTTTAATTTTTTTAGCAAAAATGGAAATTGGAATAAAATTATCATAATATTATTTATGTATAATTTCTTACATAATTCCAACATATATCTAAATTTATCAAAATAATGGTAATAATTTTATAAAATAATCATAATTTATAATCTAAAACTAATAAATTATAATTTATAAAACAAAAAATATAATAGTAAAAAATTTCTAAATCTCTTAATACATAATTCAAAACTAATAATAATAATTTCCTACATATGTGAATATATATATATGTATATATATCATTTCAAAAACTAAATTAGTTATATTTATCAAGGCAATTATATCAGTTAAAATATATACACACATATATATATATTTGAATCATAGAAATTTTATCATTCAGAATATTGAAATAATTTTTCTAAAATAATAATCAAATAACATTTTAATGAAAATAATACTACAATAATTTTTTTAATTTTAAATAAATTTGAAAACTATAAATAATAAGTATAGTTAATTATAAGTATTATAACTAATTTATAAGAAAATTAATTAAAACAATTAATTTCATATATCTTCTTAAAACAATATTATTATTAGTTGGTTTTAATTATGAATTAATCCATTTAATAAAATCTATTTTTAATAGAAATAAGTTTTAAATTTATGGGTTGTTACATTATTCCCCCCATAAAAAAAATTGTGTCATCGCAATTCGTTAGTCATACTATAAAAAATTCTGAATTCCCATTTTTAGAATTAAAAAAAACTCACTAAGACTTATAAACTTATAGACTTGACAATATCTAATATCTAAATTTTTCTACGCCGTTTCTCTGATACCAACTATAATGCCCTGAGCTCGAGCCACCAGAATCATCACATTATAAATTCATGGTATTTTTTTATAAAAGAAACATAATAATACACAACATTTATTACATACTAGGAACTTTTACCATTCTAACCTATGGAGAATTAGATACATGACTTATGACATAACAAAAATATACAAAATTAAAAAAAAGACTTCATGCACTGACTATTTATCAGAGCCCCTTGGCATAAAACATCCAATAGACCTATGAAAATATTTTTAAAACTTGGGATGAGTGAAAAAAATCTCAGTAAGGGGTTTTGAATATAAAAGTAAACCAAATATCATTTGAAATTCAAAATAAAATTTTGAAGAAGTCATGAAATTCGGAAATGCATTCTTGTGAAACCATGGGTTATTTTCAAAATAAATTTTTTTTCAAAAGGATTTAAATATATATAATTATATCATTTGGAAATAAACTTCACTCACTCATAAAGCTATAGAAAATTCAATTGAAAACCTATAAGAATATCACAATTTAATACTCAAAGGAACCTTGGATCATTACATAAATTATCGATTCACTCCCGAGACACAGTGGAAATACTCCCATGTTGGATTAGGTTCACTCCATTGTCCCATAATGATCTTAGGATAACAATCGTATGTAGCATTAATTTATTAGGATAAACATCCTATACACTATATATAATATCTCGTGAGATTAAGACATTACCCATTACATTGGGGTGCTATCTGGGCGCACCCATTATAATTGGAAAAATGTCCCATAAGGGTTTTGAGTTCACTCTCCATACCCTGCCTTCATAAAGTATACGTGCAATTATTTAGAATTAAAAACATTATAACATGTATTTTCCTTCATAATGTATATGAAGTATTATATTTTGATCTTCAATATCCATTTTGTAAAATAAATTACTTGTCTATATATCTGTCATGATAGAAAAAGTTTTACATGAATTCATACATATATAAATGTATATAATAGTTTTACATAATAGATACAATTATATATACATTTGTTTACATAAATAATAATATTTAAATAAAATATGATTTCATACTCACATTCATGTACATAGATATTAATAATTATTTTACACAAAATGAAATATACACTTACATACATATGTAATCATAATAAGTTACACACACACACATACAGGTCTTTAATAAAACTGTTTCACACTGACAGATATATATATATATATATTTCTTTGTAAGTTAAACATAAATGGATGGATTGATAACAATTGAAAAACACTTTTATAAATGGAAGTAAACAATCCTCTAACATAAAATGATAAGTTTAGAAATGATTTTTAAATCTATAAAACATTGGAAAATAAGTAGATAAATAAATAAATATATATATATGAATATATAAATATAGGTCAAACATATTTTGATAAATTAAAATTAATATCAAACCCTTAAAATTAAATTATAATTACCTTTTGTTATAAATTTCAAAATGGAAATTACTACATGAAAATGGGATGCCCATAATTTAAATGTAACTTGATAACATGATATGAACATTTTTTGAAAGATGACAAAAATTATAAACATGAAAATACAGTCATATATGTGAAAATAAACATTTCATCTTTATATATATATACATATGAAATTTAATTTATAGTACTCATCATCACAGAATAAATTCATGTTTTTTCCAAAACATCATAAATGAGAATCACCCTTAACAAAATTAATATGAAGTCAAATTAAAATATTAAATTTGTTAAATACATATATATAAGTGGAATAATGGATATAGAATTGTACCTAGAATTAATAATCCTTTAGAATAATTATATTTTTAAATGAAACAACCCCTTATAAATTAAATTTAAACAAGATAAATATAATCTATTACGTTATTAGTTTTAAGAAATAATTAAACATATTATATTGATATACATATATATATATATTCATACATACATATGTATATGTATATACACCCTAAAAAATATTACATAAATTTTATAACTTGTTAAATAAAAAAATTGACTATAACTTGGATAAAATCTGTACCATAAAAAATATAATCCCTCTTGTGGAATTTAATAAAAATCAGGAAATCAAAGACGGAAAAAAATAATTATATCCTTAAGAATGTATGAACATAATAGAAAATTTACCTTATAAATAAATCCTAACTACAACAATTCTGAAAAACATTGATAGAAAATTAAAAAACAATATTTGGAAATAATTTTTTTTTATGAAAACAGAAATAATCAAACAAACTAACATAGAAACACGATTTCCCTTACTTGAAAAGCAATAGAAAAGGTGTAGAAGTTCTCATTAACTTGAGGCTCTACAATTTGGGTTTTACCTCAATCTATATTTTCACATTGGTAGATTTTATAACTATAATAGCTATTGTTAATTCAACGACATCTCAAGCTTGCAGAGCAAGCTGAGTTTTCAGAGGAAACAAAAACAAACATACATCGGTTTGCTCTATTCATCCAAAGGAAAAATGAAATTGTTCTAGTGCATATCATTTACAAAAAAAATTAATATTACTCTATAGTAATAGATGAAACAGACATCTACAAACCATTATATAATTATTTCTATTCATAACCCAAAAGGAGACCAGAAAACAACACATAGATCAAAGAGGTGAAGGATTCACAGTCAGCCATAAATGAAGGGTTTGAAAACAAAATATGATTAGACAATATATCCATGACCAAATTAATCATAGGTTCGACAACTAGGAAGAAAAATAACACCTACTTTTCTTTAGGTAGAAGAAGATCTGATACTTCAGGTCTATATTTGCTTTGGATCCCAAACATTGACTGAAGCAAGTTGACATTGATCAGACATCAAACCCCCATCCACTCAGAGTGACGAGGACGGACCACAGACGTCACACCCATGGCGGCACAATCCCAGCTCCTTCGACCCGGCCATATCACAACCTCTCGTGGACCTCAGCCCAACTGCTCGAACTCTCCACATGAAAAACTGCAATGCCTCCCCTTAAGTGACTCGGGAATAGACCCCCAACCCGATTCTACCTTCCTTTTCATTTTTTTGTCATTTAATTTTTAACAGAAATAGAAATTGGAATAAAATTATCATGATATTATATATGAAAAATTACAAATATAATTCCTCTGATTATCAAAATAGTTATAATCAAAATAATGACAATAATTTTATAATATAATCATAAATTATAATCTAAAACTAAAAAAATATAATTTATAAAAAAAACTATAACAGTAAAAATTTTATAAATATCTTAATACATAATTCAAATACTAATAAGTATAATTTGATATATTTGAATATATATATATATGTATATATGTATATATGTCATTTAAAAAACTAAATTAGTTATGTTTATCAAGATAATTATAATAGTCATAATCTATACATATATATTTGAAGCTTATAAATTTATTCATTCAAAATATTGAATAAATTTTTCTAAAATAATAATAAAATAATATTTAAAAGAATATAATACTATAATACAATTTTTTTTAATTTTAAATAAATGTAAAAACTATAAATAATATGTATAGTTAATTATAATTATTACAACTAACATATAAGTAAATTAATTAAAAAAATTAATTTCATTTATCATATTAAAACAATATTATTATTAGTTGGTTTTAATTATAAATTAATCTATTTAACAAAATATTTTTTTAATAAAACTACGCTTAGAAGTTTTGGGCTGTTACAGTTTGTTATGCGTGTTTTTTTATTTTTATTTGTTTTGTTTTTTGGTCATAAGCATAAATTAGTCCCTCCAAATGGTTTGAACTGGTCTTACTACTGTACACGGTAGTAGGTAGGATTATAAATTTATAATTAGCACTCATTCTGAACAATGCGCAACGTGCAGTTAACAACCATGTTGGGTTAGTATTTTTGATTGTAACACCATTATGGATTCACATGGACGATAAGGATTATTGTGGGGTAGTTTTTGAGACCCGAGTATATAGGATTTTGAATGTTGAGAAATTTTTTGGATTTTTGATTAATGTTGCTCATTAGGGGTAAAACCATCATTTATCCTAAAATATGATCATAGATAATTTTTTAACCAATGAACTGGTCATGGAATAGGGAGTTTACTTGAGGATATGATTCTGGTTTAATTTCGAGCAGTTCGATTCTTGGTGGAATTTTTAATATTTAATTAATTAATTATTAAATTATTTGTGTAGGTTAATGTGGTGATATCTTTTGAATGGGGCATCATATTAAGATTTCAACTCTATAGTTGAATCTGTAATGGGGATTTGTTCCTAGTTGAGGTTTAAAATCCCTACAGTTTCCAGGACTTAGGACAATTATTAAAAATGGTAATTAATTTATTAAATAAATATTTAAATAAATTATGTTAAAGAGTCCCACCAAAAATTTGGGGTTACTATGTATAGAAGGATAGAGAGGGTAACTATGTTGATATTAGCTGTCCATGATATGAGTGGATGAAGAAGGATATGCCACCATAATTTATCCTTATCATAGATCAGTATTGGATCGAGGTGCAACAACTTATGAGAGTGTATTTGGACACAAATCAACAGGTTTAACCCATGAGGTTGGATGGTTTTTGAGTTTTATTCCGTGATCCCAATATATTAGTTTTTTTATATTTTTAATCCTTATTATGACTATTATGGACCCCATGGGTGTCGATCTATGCTTATTAAGGGTGAAAATGGGGGTTTCAAGAGGTTTGTAGGGGTTTCCAATTCAGAAAACCCAAATACACGACTTTTGTTTTGAAGAACACATATCGTGTTATCTTTTTGTTTAGGGGTGAAGAGAATAATAGGACTACAAGGCATGTAGTCAGAATGATATGCAGTGTAGTGTCACTTGGAGTGTGGATGAGTACAAAAAAATAACGTATGTAGGAGGGACACAATCATGTAGGGTACACGACCAGACCCAGTGTGTGTGACATGCCATGTGTGAAAACCAAAATAGACAAGGATACATAGGTAGTCCATTTTTGGTATATGTGTAGGTACCCCATGTAATATATACACCTTGTACCTAACATACACTTTGTGTACCTGGGTTTTACACGCCATGCCCAGCTGGAGTACATGCCTATGTTGGGCAATGTGGGAACTTGTTGTGTCCTCTGGTGTACATAGTAGGTACTTCTCCATTGATTCCATTTTGAGCACTTTGGATGTTTTGACACTCTATAGTCAGAATTGACATGAGATGAGTCTATTCTGATTATTATTTTTAGTCTAGATCATGATGGTGGGGACCTTTCAGAATATAATATCCATCTAACTAGAGTTTTGGACCATGCTATTTTAGTATGAGAATTTCTATGAGGTTTGGATTCAACATCCTCTAGTGGGTTTCATTATTATCTAAGAGGCTTGGATGGGGGTTACAATCTTAGTGGTTGTCCTGGACATATTGTAACTTAGTGAGTTTTTTATGATTCATTTGATGGATATCAGAACCTGTGATCGAGTAGTTACTTTGGAAGATCTTAGGTTGTACCTATTCATCAAGAGTCATTTCTTGGGGACTAGATAGTCTAGGTTTAGATACAATTTTTTAGGATAAGAGTGGTTGTATCCTTTAGGTTTAGTTACTTTGGAAGATCTTAGGTTGTACCTATTCATCAAGAGTCGTTTCTTGGGGACTGGATAGTCTAGGTTTAGATACAATTTTTGAGGATAAGAGTGGTTGTATCCTTTAGGTTTCGTTAACATCATTGAATGGTGGTTATAGGTGGGTTCTGTTGTGTAGTTTAGTTGACACAAAAGAAGCTCATGGGGATTCCAATTGTGGGATGGGTTCTTATTAATTTTTTTATTGGTTATCTTGGTTGACTATTGAGAATTACGTGTTGCATGGCCTGGCTTTTGGATGCCTTGTTGGCATGTTGTTGATTAAGGATGATTTGGGGACATTGAGGGATGCTTGAGTATGTTCTTAAAATTGGATTGTCCAATGTTCATGGATAATATAGAGAAACCCCTTGTAGGGTGTCCTTTTCTTACTATGACCATAGGTTCTATTTGTGGGTCTTTTAATTGGTATGGGTGTTTGACCATCCCTAATTATGTTTTCACTTGGTTCAGGATGTTTATTATTGTTTACGCCTATCAAGATGTTGTGATATGGATGGTTTCCCATGTTCTAGATCCCAATTTACTAATAAGGGTCATGTGTCTAGAGAGATATGAAAAAATTATCCATAAGTATGGTCTAGATATCTGTGATTGATATGATTGGACTAAGACTCTATATTAAAACAGATGGTTTATTTGTGGTCTGAGTGCTAGACTAAGGTTCCAGAAACACTGATTATATTATTGAGTATAGTGGGTGTGACATCACATTCTTGCCATTAGATGATGGACTGATGTTCTAAAAAGTAATAGAATATGATATGGATTAGGTGTTAGATTGAGGCTCTAGAAATAGATACTATACTTTTTTGTTATTTATTATATTGATTCAATATGTAATAATTGTATACCAGTTGGGAGGGATGGTAGAATGAGGGCTCACATCCATGGTTTAAATTCTAAAAAAATTCTCTTTTCATGGTTTGTTGGATATATGGTTTAGGTTTCCATATGATGCTCTAATAACCACATATTTTTTGTCTGGTTGGTTGGGGATTTTCATACATAATGTGATGAATCCTGGTTTCATTTATGGATGATTCTATATATTTTCAAACCTATGACTAATTGTATTGGGACGTTGTATATATTTTCTACTACCTAGTGCACCATAGTTTTTAGGGAAAGGACTTACCCTCATAAACCCAAGGGTATGGACATGACATTCCATATCATGGTTTGGATGGTCAAAAATTATGTTCCAAGCCCCAATTTGATTCATGGACTAATTCTCTATGTTGTATGATTTGTGACATAGTGGTTGTGATGGATGTACATTGAATAAGATATCCTGGTTGGATACATGGACTGAGTATCTGTGGGTGTTGACCAATAACATTGTGAATAATGTTAAAAATCTCACACTGATTCTAAAGGAATTACTAACATTATATATGGAATATGTTATTGAATAATTCTCCTTGAACTTTTTTAGGATCTGTGAGATAGATGTCAGACTAATGGTTTGGCCTTAGAGGATCTTTTTCATGGTAACCTGGATAGAGGTGTCAAGGTTACAAGTATGAAGGAATTTTGGGTCATTAGGAAACAGTATGGGAAGACATAGAATTGTATCTTTAATGATGGGACTATCATAGGATGGGTCCCCATTATGGTCAAGTTTGGTTTTGGATTTCATGGATATGGATCCCACATGTATTGGAGCACATAGTCATGAAGATATTTTCAGAGACACCCCATAGTAATCCAGAGAAGGTAGGGTCAATAGAGGTCCCATAACTGAGGATCATAAGTTATTTTATTCATATTTATTTACTATTATTTTAAGACAAGGTTGTGTATGTTTCAAGAGAATGAACATATTTTTCATGTTTATATGTTCAAAATTGGTGGTTCCCTACTAATATTTGTTCCTAACCCCCAGTACATACACCTCAGTGTGTGTAAATACTATATGGATGCTTCCAAATGGATCATGGATGCACACTGGATAAGGAAGAGGCTATTATTTTCATGGCTAAGTAGGATGTTCATGTAGAGATGGATGGTTAGGCTGGTGTATCTTGACAACATACTAGAGACCAGGTATTTTTTATGGACTAGTGTTGGTAGTAGGGCCTATTCTATTTATTTTTTAGTTACTTAATTTTGTATATGTTATCATCCTAGTGGGTGGTCGATGTTGTATCAATGGTATGGCTATTCAGACCATTACTATTTTTCATTATATTAAAGCATGCATTAGTTTCAATTTATTTATTCTTCTTATTTCACTGTTCTGTATATTGTTTAGTTATTTACTTTTGGTTGTGCACTCTGATATTGGGGAATAGTCTCCTCACAGTTCAACCATTAGATCCCCACTTCTAGTTAGAGGCCACTAGTGTATTAGGAGGAGTGCTGTAAAAAAGTGGTGACCTGGCTCAGAGCACCAGATATAGTGGCTATTAGATGGGGGATGTTATACGTATCATGATAGAAAATATATCTGCAACCTTTAGATCAGAATACAAGGGAACCAATTTCATTTGAATAGGATCAAAATTAGAGGATTATCTAAAATCCCAATAATCTATAAATGTGGAAGCATGTGGATATATACCAATCAGATGAGGTACATGAACCCAACCCTAATATGTTTCCCTACAATAAAGTCAACATTATGAGAAAAGATTACCCTTGAATTTAGAGGATGAACAAAAATCCATAAATTACTCATTGTTCACCACTTATGTTGATCAAAACATTTCACCAAATGTTATAAAATATCACTCCACTAGTTGTTATGAAATGTAAATAGTGACCCATATCTGATTAGATATCAGGTGGAAGAAAGTATTTGTTATGTTGAGGGAGCATAAAAAACCCTCAACCATATTTCCAAGAATGTGCATAATCTATGGGTTTTGAAAAAGAACTGGATATTTTGATAACCAAACCCTCAACAACATAATTGGATTTTATTATTTAATATGAAAGTAATAGAACCATTTTAATAGGTGAAAATGATATTTATTTCATGTTTGATAAGTTTTTAACCAATCAATGGTCAAATCCTCCATCGATGAAAAATGTACCATAACATGAAACATGTATAGAATGAAGAAATTCATCCAATACTTTAAGCCCAAAGATCGAAACAAATATCAAAAGGTAAACCAATAGATGATGCCAACTGATGAGAGAAATAAGGTCATTTTTAGAAAAAAATTTACTTATGTTAACCTTGCGGTTGAAAGAGCAAGCTATGGAAATCCATCCAACATATCATGGACACTAGGGCAAATTGTTGTACCTAGGAATGGTTTTAGGAAATTAGGTTTAGAGAATAGAAAAAAGGGATGGGGCTGTGAACCTGATGAGGATAATGGTTATCCCCCAACCATTGATTAGGGAGGGAACAAAGTAGTGTATATCACCACTTCGGGAGTCTGAGAGTGGTGGGAGGCCGATAGAGAAATAAATATCGTATGGACTATTATCTTCATATAGTTATGTAGTTAATTTTTTTCACTGATTTATATTGAAGGATACATACATATATATAGTTAAGGAATAAAAATTATATATATATCATGATTAGTATTTTGTAGATGTTTTAACCATGTAAAAAGAGAAAGTACCATAACTCTCGAGCCAAAACTTACATGAAAAATGATGCAGTTAAATCATAATATGATGACAATAATGAATGATTGTTAATTAATGGATGATAAGATGTTATCATTAAAATATTTATTATATTTTAGGTAATATTATTATTTTTTCTTATAATTATAATAAATTTAAATTATTTATATTGGAGGATAGCACACATACCACTCATGAGGGACTAGAGGTGATGGATTTATGTTAAAATCCCATTTTTTATCAGCATTGAATATATATATATATTCCATGATGAAATTTCATGATCAATATAAAAATATCTATATTTATTTTCTTATAATTTCTTCATTCTAGTATATTACATGCTTTCAATGAATTTTATCTCTATATGTACTCAAGAGACCAAAAGAATATTTTCAAGGAAACCTGAATTCATCTCTCTCTTTAATTGGGAATCATTCATTCTATTTCTATATTTTATTTCAAATGTTTTTATTAATGTTTTTATAATTATAAAAATATTTATTATAGGTATTATTACCCATGTATGAGTATCTATAATTTTTTTAAAGTAATTATAATGTTATTTTCCAAATATGGTTCTTTTTAATATTTACTTTATCTATTGAAGTAATCCTTGATTTAGAACACACTACATGAATAACGTTTCATTTAGTCACGACATCTCTTCTTCTTGAGTCATATAGCACATGTTTCTAGGTTAATTTCAAATAAAATCACTTCTTTAATATTCTGGATTTATTTTAATAAGTGATTTTGATAAAAAAAAGTTATTTTCCAAAAAAATATTATAGAAATATTTAAATGGTATTTTTGTAACTAACAACACCCTCTTTTGTTTAATATACTTTAATATGTATATTATCCAATGTTACTATATAATTTATTTCCTAGTTTTTTATTATTATGATGAAGCATAGATGAAACACATTTTGGTTTCCCTTGGTCAATCAATGATGAAATAATAATATTTTTCACGACTTTTTGATATATAAGTGAATGTATTATGATTATGAGATGGTTGGTTCTATTATAGAATTCCAATACATTGGTTGTTGATTAATGTTTCATGATGTAAATGTATATATGAGCGGTTATCAAAAAACCAAAATAAGGTACATGGGATGATATCTAAATCCTAGAATAAGGGATGAGGGATCATATCCCTAGAAGAAAAAAGGGTATAATGGATGTTATCCCAAGCCCAAAGTAGGGTATATTTTAGGTCATTCAAAATCCCAACGAGGGTACACTGGAGGTTATCCCAATTAAAATAGAGGGTGCAAGGAAGGTTTTCAAAATAAAAATATAGGGTAAATTATAGGTCATCCCAATCCCAAAAAGTAGTACATGGTATTTTCTATTAATCCTTAAAGAGGGAATATATGAGGTTATACGATGCTAAAGAGACGGTATATGATTAGTTATCCATAGCTCTAACCATGAACATAGGTTGTTATCCATATCCTAATATTTGATGAATGCATTTTTTGTTATCCTTGACATAATATTCAATGATTATGAATATTCTACACTTTATGCCACTATTTTAAGAGATTATATTATCCCAATTTTATTCCATTATTGATCATCATCTTTGTTTCTATAAAGACTAATGTCATTTGAACTGTCAATATTTATGCAAGGGATCATGATTATGATCTATGAATGATTGAGTTCTAATTTAAAATGTTAAACACATTCTCTCATACCATTATGCTCATGATATGTTATATAGGATAATTTATAGATATATATTTTTATTATCCTCAATGTGAATTTGAGATCACACATTCTTATTATACATTTTCTCTAGGAAATGAGGGAAAATTTCACATATGATATGTTCAAGAAGGTAACTAGATGTAATGAACAATGTGGGAGATGATGTAGATCATTTATGTATTAGTGGTTTATGTATCGAACATTTGAAAAACACCAAACCTTTATAGTTATAGCATGGATCGTAATGACTTGATATTAAATTTCTACTCATAGAGGATTTTCAGCCAGTTATTTCTTTTTTCATTACTGATAGCTCATGTTTCCATTGATGTATCCAAAAAACTATTTGATTCTATAAGGTGTGATTATTTTAGATCACTGTGATATATTTCTCACAATCTCACTAAATAAAAAATATCATCTCTTGATACTATAAAACATTATTTCGTTCTTATCCACTTCCTAACTTTTAATGATTTACACTTTTTCATAGTATTAACCATAAATTGCTTCAAAAAAAGAATCATGGGTGTTTATAGTTTTCTAGGGGCTTCAATGAAAAAACTCATACAAAATTACATGTAATATTTATCTTGATATAAGAAATTATATTTTCTTTAATTCATAACATTATATTTTAGAATGAACCCCATTTATCCAAGAATTTATAATCACTAATGAATTATCATTGTTATTGAAAATTATTTATAACCATATTATATGTTACCTGTAAAATTAACACCACCTATATATATTATAATAAAAATATTACATGTGATCATCTCCTGCATATAGAAAATGTTTACAATAATAAAATTTTAAAAATTTAATTCATTCAATAAAAATTGAATCTTATAAAAAGGCTCCATGAATTTGATCCAACCCATAAAATAGATTTTTACCTTGAACACCATTGTTAAATTATTTTCAAGGATAAATTATTAATGTATCTCAAAAAATATTTCATCATTAAGATATATATTTATAAATTTATAATTTAAATCCATTAAAAAAATATTATATATCATATCAGTTGTTATAACGAAGAACATTTTGATAACTTCATACCTTGTAATAATTTAATATATATCATTAAAATCTAAATAATAAGTTTGAAAAGAACAATTTCATATGAATGTAAGCATCATTTTTAAAATTATTAAATTTTCCATTATCTTATTTTTAAAAACCAAATATATACTAATAATCATATTATATTCTAGTCTGGTAAAAACTACTCGAGTTGTTGTAATGATCCAACTCAAGGGAAACTAAAATGGTACCCCTGACTCGTATACCACATGTACTCAAGAGAACACCCCCTATGAATAATTATATTTACTAGAAATGAATTTATATGGTGGTATTGTTGGTTTGATATAAGAACATGTCATACACTACAACAAATTCAGTAATTAGAAGCGATTTTTTAAGAACTTCCTCTAAAATAACTTTTCCAAAAAAAATAGACGACACTTTTTCCACCCCCAAGTCTGACACCCCCACACCCTCTTCCCCTGACCCCGTCAAACCACTCACCGCCAGTCCCTTTATCCATTGAACCCCTCGCTACTGTCTCCAAAACATGTTGAACCCCTCACTGCTAGTCCCTCGCCCCATCGAACCCCTCACCGCCATACCTCACCCTTTCAAATCCCTCACCCACTCACCCCTAGCCCCTCACCATCATCCGTCGACCTCGTCGAACCCTATCCTTCCAAACCCGAGCCCCTGACCCCATAAAACCCTAGCCCCTCATCACTGACCCCCTTCTCCCCCTCACCACTGGCCCCCTTATTCGTTTCCACCTTCACGGCTTACTCGTCCAAACTATCACTCCCTAGTTTGAGGTAATTAATCCTTTTATTATATATTTTCTGATTTTATATAATGTTTGGGTTTGAGATTGGTTATTCTCTAGATAATGGGAATCTTGGATTAAAGTGCATGTGATGAATTGAACAGCAGGATGAAAATCTTATCACGAGTTAGGAATGATTCTAGTATGAAGCATGTTTTTTTTTTGTGTTTGTGAATGTGTAATTTATATTCCATGTTGATGAAATGAATAAATTGTTTATGATGTTTATATTTAATTAAAATAAACTAGTATTTTGTTTTGGATTTTCTCCTTATAGTTTTATTTATATTTTGAATTGTGATCTAAGCTATTCTATTCATAGTAGAGAGTGTGGTAGTATTTTAGTTGGATTTCCAACTGGGTACAATTACTAACCCCATACATATGAAGATTGGTGCATATTTAAATAAAATAATGGTTAAGATGAACCGTTTTATTTATAAATATAAAATATTAATTATATTTTTGTAATGGGTTCATAATAATAAAAATATGTAATTTAAATTAATTTGAAAACGAGTGGTAAAACACCTATATTAATATAACACCCCAGTATTTCATAATATGTTCTCTTTTTAATGTAATTCAATAGCTTGTGCCACACTAAACACCACATTCGTGCACACCACGACTTACCCAACTAGCCGTTTAAAAAGTTGTTACGAATAGTTTTGACTTGAATTTGAATTTTATATACTCCATATAATTTTAACATCCAAATTTTGTGTTTTTTATACATAATATAAGAAAAAATTCAAATTTGAAGATAAAAGTTGGGTTTTAAGAAAAATGAAATTTTTCAACCTTTTAATGGAGAACCCTTTTTAAATCCAATATATGACACTTTTATATATTATATTTAACAAAATAAACATCTTATTTATAAGTGGCACATAAAAATTTAGTTTGGATAAATTGTGGGTGTTTTTATGATAACTTTCATATTTTGACGAATAGTGAAAAATACTAAATATTAATTGAAAACAACATTTTTTAATCAAAATAATTTATATTATAAAATTATATATTTGAATGGTTTTGATGTATAATTATATTATATTGTTATCATTTAATTTAATTTTTTTCATTATAAGTAATTTCACATTTAAGTTGTATATAAAGACATATCAATCTTCTGATAGTTTTTACTTCTCAAAAAACCGCTTTCTGGTTTTGACAAAGAGAATTAATTTTATACTAATTAATGCAACATGAATGTTTTGAATTTGGTAAAATAGATATACATTTTGAATTTGGAATATTAAAATTATATTTGGGTGAATTTTTGGTATTTTTCTGAAAACTTTCAATTTTGATGAAAAGGGAAAAACACCGTGCTATTGTTTAAAACACACATTTATTTAAATAATAATTATTTTTATTTAAATTTATTTTAAATTAAAAAGAGATACATAATACCCATATTAATCCAATGTAATTCATTGGAGTCTTTTTATAATAATATTAGATAATTAAAATTTTATTGAACTTTTTAACGGCTTTTACCCACCTTTTAGGAACGTTTACAAATTTACATTAAACATAATATTACAACTTCTATGAATTGAATTTCAAAAATACGAGAGAAAATATTTACATCAGTAATTAAATTGTTGTTCAATAGGATGAAAATAATTTTTGGTGAATAGTAACTTTTGAATTTTTTTCCCTTGGTTAAAAGTAAATATGGTAATTAAAGGTAAAAATGATATTATAATTACCCTAAATCATGTCCTAATTCTATTGGATAAGTTTATTTATACCAAAATAAACCTTAGTAATAAAATATGATTATCTTTGATCCACTTGTATTAAATTAGGACATTTATTTTTATATTATTTAAAGAAGAGTTGAAAGTGTTAAATTCAAATTTTAATAACTGAACAACTTTTAATATAGGGTCATACATAAGATAAATTCGATTATAAATATTCATTATAAATATAAAAATATTTCCTACATCATGGGGTTTTAGTTATAATTTTTAAACGTTAGATAATTAAATTTATTTATGACATAATGATGATGCAGTAATTACTTCATTAATGAACAACTAAAATAATTGATGTTATAAATATTAAAATAAATGTAAATTGAGACTTATGATGCATTACACAAATTTTCTAGGTTAATTTGAAATGTTAGGGTTACAAAAAAATTTCAGGGTTAATTCAATGAATTTCATTCGAAGTGATAAAGTTTTTATGACTTTCACAAAAATCAAATACTAAATAGTGTCAAAATTGACATAAATGAGTTTTTAAAACAAATACTATATTATTAAATGATATAATATTCCTAAAAATATAAGGTTTAGAAAAAAGACTTACATAATGATATATATTTCATTAATTATCCACTTGTGGTTCTATTGTCATTTTATAGTATGTTTATTAACCATGTAATATAAAAATACAAGAAGACATTGTAAAAGTTAATCTATTTAACTAAGAGTTAAATCTAAAAGATAAGGTTAATATGGTGACCTAAACTTATCTAAAACCTATTTTTTGAGAGTTTTAATACCCAGACCAACTTTATACTAGAAATAAATCCATTTAGAGCCATTGTAAACCTTAAATTTGGTTATAATAAAAACAATTCTTCAAACTTTTCCTAAAGTTCCCATCACCTATCTTATAAAAGTGTAATCCTCCTTCTCTTAAATTCACACCTCTAAAGCCATTTGGATCAGCCAAACACTACTCAAATCTCGTCCCTACAAACCCTCACTTCATCCTAGAGGCCTTAATTTGATCATAAATCCAGCCTAAGGATCCCTTTTTTAGAGACCCAAAGCTTGACGTACATAGATATTGCATTACTTTTGCGGAATACATAATACATAACAAAAACAGACACACAAGGACCTTAATAGTTTAGGGTCTTTGGAAACTTGGAACGTAATCTTCTAATCGTGGTGAAAGATCTTCAACATCTCCCATAAAGATCTTCCACTTTTTGTTTCCTTACATAAAACCTTTCTTTTAATCCTGGGGGAAAATAAAACATAACAAGGGTGAGATCAAATGCCCAGTATGGGTAAGCAAGGATAAAATAAAACATACCATACACATTTGAACCTAAAAACATGAACATAATGTTTAAACATCAAAATCTTGACCAATGACATAAAACATGGATGTTCATAAGGCATAGATCATAATGGAACATAAATAATGATCACATAGCATGGGAATAAAACATGTAATTGTGGCATCCATTAAGAACATGTAATGATTTCCATAGTAGCCAAGGCATTGCTGGCAAGACCATCTTAGTGGACAAAGTCCCTTTCTGAATCGAGTTCACTCCTCATTTCAGTCCTGTAACACTGGACCGGATTAACTTACCGTTCCTTCCACGCCTATCTCATGAGATATAAAATCTTTACCCAATTCATTGGAGGGAGATATAGGTCCCACCAATCTCATAATGAAATAATTAATACTTGTGCCACAATATAAACATAAATCATTCATCATAACCCAAGAATAAAACAGGTTTCACAAACATCATTCCATCATAACGTAATCCGTACAAAACATTTGGATATAATTTCATCATTAGAAAATTGAAACAATGTAAATCATATAAACATGATACTTGAAACATACACATGTGAAATAATGTCATCTTATAAGAAAATGGTTTTGATAAAACACGTGAATTGAATTGTTGAGGAAAGTAACCTTTTTTCTTCAAAATCATTTTCATTTCACAAAATGTCATGAAATTTTAAAAGAAAATATTTTTCTTGAAAATAGTCATGAAATATTTTGGAGGAAGCTTCATGAAAATAAGGCTTTATAAAACCGTAAAAATCCTTTCATGCCGTATACATTAAAAAAACATTCTTCTCATACATTTTTCGAAAAAGTCAAAAAGTACCCCGTAACGTAAAAAAAAGAAATATTCCTTACATACCATGTAGTAAAAGTGAAAAATGGGTAAAAATGACTTTTAAAAAACATGAAAACACATTTATAAAACATGGACATGGATGATAGAAATAACCCCAGTAATTACTTACGAATAAGAAATCTCGGATAAAAATGAGATTTGCAAAATTATCCCTTACCTTAGGTCCGATATGCTTCATACGTATCCGAACCTCTGGTAATATGATTTAAATAATGTCATTTAATTATTACAGAATCATACTCATTGTTATGTTGTCATATAAGGTTCACTTATGACTTTATATTACCCGTTCTTTTGTAAATTCCATATTAAAGAGCGTTTTGGGTAAAATCGATTCATTTGTCGTCCGTGTTTTGACTTGTAATTATTCATATGATTACTTAGATCACGATTACTTAATTCTAGAATATTAAACATGATTTTTATATATTATATTCAAAATATAAATATATATAATAGATCGATAAATGGAAAGAAATACACCGTTCCTGGAGACGATAGGTCGTACGTACGCATGAACATTGTTTTTGTTTCCTCATTGAATTGAATGGAATTAATTGGAAGACATACATATATAAATACATAAATCCAGTATCATTATTATGTCATATATTTCATGATTACTTGTTATATATACTTTATAAACATTTATGAATTGTTAATCATTGACAATGAATCTTATCGCGTTGTGGAGACGGTATTCCGTACGTACGCACGAGCGATGATATCGTTCCCATGATCATGGAATTTTATTGGAGTGTATGTATACTATTAAAGAATCAATATCAATTTACAATAATCATACATAGTTATTATTTACACCATTATAAACATCCATGTAAGGTGGTGGTGGAAAATAGATTACACCACGGCGTGGAGACGGTATTCCGTTCGTACGCACGCGCGGTGATTTCATTTTCCATAGGATGGATAGATGGTGAAATATGGTTGTTTCATACTTATAATAAGTTATCAGTATATGAGCGATACTGATGTTATTACTTCATAATAAAACATACTAAGAAGAAGAATTGGAAGAAGAAATAAAGGTGAAAGAATCGGTAACAGACATTACCTCTTCTTTGAAGCGCCTCTTTGAGACCTCCACTTAGGGCACTAAACTTTGTCTTTGAAGAAGACCAGGACCTCAAGGATGTTTCTAGGGAAGTGGAGAAGAGAATTTGGCAGGTTTTGGCTGAGCTTGAAGGATCAATGTGGTGTGAGGAAGAGAGGGATGAGGTGCCCTTTTATAAGGGAGGATAGGGGCACCTTTGGAAAACTAAATATATTATTTTATTATAAAGTCATATTCGGTTTTAAATCACTCTAAATTTATTTATTTCGAATCTAAGGTGGGGATGGGTCGCAATACTCTCATCCAATATAATTTAGACATGTTTAGGTTCCTATTTTAACCTTATCATTTAGATTTAACTTTAAGTTAAATAATTTTACTTTTACCATGTCTTCTTGTTTTCTTACACTACAAGGTTAATAAACTTACTATAACAAGCCAAACAAACCCCAAGTTGTTTATTATTAATATATATAACCTTATATAAGTCATTTGGCCGAACCATAGATTTTTAGGAAAATAACAATTACTAATATAATATTTGTTTTAATAACTATTTTATGTCAATTTTGAGAATATTTGGTAATTGATTTTTGTGAAAATCATAACAGAAATATTAGTTCACAAAAATTGAATTAAATCAATACTAAAATGTCATATTAACATATAAAATTATTTTAATTCATAAATAGTCTCAAATTACATTTATTTGGGTATTTATAACATCAATTATGTCAATATTTCATTAATAAAATAATTACTACCTCATCATTGTGTCATAAATAAATTAAATTATATAATTTATAGAAATTACAAATTAAATATCATTATGTAGGAAATCATTTTAGATTTCTAATGAATATTTATAGTCGAATTTATCTTATGTATAACCATATATTAAAAATGCTTTACTTAGTAAACTTTGATTTTAACTATTTTAACCCTTCTTTAAATAAATTAATAATAAATGTCATAATATTATCCAAGTGGGCCTAAATGGTCAGATTTTATTCCTAAGGATGTTTTTGGTCGAATTACACTTATCCAATAGAATTAGGACATTTGTTAGGGTAATAATAATATCATTTTTACCCTTGACTACCCTATTTACTTATAACCGTGGTAAATAAAAGTAAAAGGTTACTATTCACCAAAAATTATTTTCATCTCATTGAACAACATTTTACTTACTGACATCAACCATGTCTCTCGGATTATTGAAATTCCACTCACAGAATCGGTAAAATTATGTTTTGTGAAAAAATTCAGCTTTTGCAACCACATAGTGGTTTCACTATTCATCAAAAAATGAAAGTTTCCATAAAAATACCAAAAATTAGGCCTAAGCTATATTTGATATTATGAATTCAAAAATAATTTTTATTTTACCAAATTCAAAACATATCAGTTACATTAACTAATTTAAAAATTAATTCCCTTCGTCAAAACAAATAGCCTGTTTTTAAGAGATAATAACTATCAAAAGATTGACACTTGTTTATGTCTGGTTTAAATGTGAAATTACATCCAACGAACAACATTTTATTAAATAGTAAAAATATATTCAAAATATACTTTAAAACCACTCAAATTAATAATCTATAACTATTAATTATTTTGATTAAAAAGGTTGTTTTTAATTAAAATTTAGTAATTTTCACTATTCATCAGAAAATGAAAGTTATCCGAAAAGTACCGAAATTTTACCCTAAGCTAATTTCGATATTCTGAATCCAAAAATGAAGTCCATTTTAAAATATAAAATTTATAAAATTTAAAAAAGTGGGTATTAATATTTATAACGGCTAGTTAATAATAATATATAATAATATCTCGTTTAGTGAAACACGGTATTGCGTACTACACACGCTATCGAAGAAGGTCGTGATTGCATGTAATTCAGCCAAGTTAGGGTTTCATGTTGTGAAATACTCCTTTGTTGTAATGTATAACTCAAGACATCAATAAAATTAAAAATAATATTCTTCATAAAATCACGAGGTGTAAAATTCTACCCCCCTTAAAATGGATTTCGCCCTCGAAATTATTCGGGGTTATAAATGGTTTACTACTCGAATGTTTCTTTAATAGAAACCCACATCGTAAAAAGGAATACCAAAACCAATATTTTACAACTAAAGTATGAAACATAACGGTTACCCAAATTAACTAATCTCTAGGTTTCCACATAAGAGAACATAGGTGAAAATATGGATATGGAATAGAAACCTAACCATCATGTTCTGATGGAGAGTGGTAGAGAACATGACTATGAAAAAGAAAACAATCACAAAGATATAGATTTGTGATGATCTAAGGTACCATCTAATTAATCGGATATAAGGGAACTATGACAACATTTTTGATTTTCGAGATCATTTCCCTAATGTTGATGAATTAAAATAAATATTTTCATGATTTTGGTACAATCTTACTGTTGTTCGTTAATTGAACAATTTCTACTTCATGCTTTAAAGAAATGAAGTTGAATTTGTTATTTGTGATGTGTTAGCAGATAATGTGATAGAATGATGGGTCATTCCATCTGTTTCAAACAAAAGGTTAGAAAAAGTTATAAGTACATCTTATTATTATATTAATCGTATATGGTTTCAAAAATGAACTTATACTTCATATATCAGACCTCTTAAAAAATGAGTTTCTACTAACCAAGGACTTTTTGTAGGCCAGTGGTAGGCGATAAAGGCCAGTCGCACATCGGTTGTGGGTTCGATTCCCACATCCTTGTCCAACGCGATGGGTTGTCGCCCGTCCTGTAGGTTGTCCTTTTTCTAAAACTATATTACTATAACATCCCATAAATAATATTGAAAAAACTTCTATACATAAACAATACTAACTTATGTACAACATACTTCATTCCAATCTTAAGGATTATCTATAATATTGTAGTCCACTCTCATAATATAGTGAAAACAATTACCAGATATTTAATACCATCGTTGATCCCCATATATCATAAGATATGTCTTGTTGGTCACATTCCAAACATTCGAAGGCCTTAATCATGTATTCTCTTGAAAAATGAATACCCATTGAACCTTAGTGAAAACATGAATGCAGTTAAAAGTTAACACTTTCAACATACCAAAATCCTCAAAATTCGATATACTCAAACCATGATATCACTTATTCCTTATATCAATCATGAGCTTATGAATACAATCAAACATCTCATTATGTTCTTATTCCTTCATTATGCGCATATCATCTACATTACAGATGTATCTGAATAACCTTCCATGGTTACTGGTACCATTCAACATATACTTTCAAATACTTTTAGGAAAAGCAATAGTGTAACAATCCTTAGATGATTATTTATGCCATAGTACCATTAACTATACAACATAACTCTTGATGAACATACAATAATTCCACTACCTTCTAAAACAACTGACTGAGATTCAGCACTTCTTTCAGCTCATATATCATTTGTAGTCTCCTCATCATCATCAACATAAATACTACCCATATGACCATGATGATTCGCTTCATGAGATTTTCCATTAGGGCATTGGTTTGCATAATTCCCATAAATTCCACATTTAAAACATATAATCATTGTTGATGTCGTAGCAATACCACTATCCTTGTCCATGGTGTAAACTGAACCTTTTCCTTTGCACTTACTGGCTTTGTGTCCTTCTTCTCCACACCCAAAGCATCTTCCAGTTCTTTTGAAACAATCTCCCTGATGCCTCTTCCAAAATGATTTACATGAGGGAAATTGAACTTTCTTTCCTCTATGATCATCACGAAAATCCATCTTTCTCTTTTTATCTGAGTTAGGAAACTAACCAAAGTTGAGACTATTGATCATATTATGAGATTTCTGATTAGGCATAATAATGATGTTTGGACTTCCAGATCCTGTTTCATTTGGTTTCTCATGAAGAATATCATTCCATTGTCTGTCATATCCTCCATTATCGTGAATCTTCCGGTTTCCACCCCTTTTCTAAAACCCAAATAGAATAGTGTGAGAGTAAAAAATCATGCTAGGGAAAACAACATAGTAAAGGGGGAGTTCCCTCAATATCTAACATCTTAGGTTAAATTCTACGAACTTTACCATAGTTCTAGGACTATATCCTATACGTATACTTATCCTTAGGGACATCCCTAGACATACCATAGAAATATCTCTAGGGATCTCACTAACGTTTTCACATCCTAGTTTCCAAAGGATGACTAAACCTTTCCTCTGATACCAACTATAGAGACCCGAAGCTTGAAATACATAGATATTACATTACGTTTGAGGAATACATAATACATAACAAAAAAAGACACATAAGGACCGTAATAGTTTAGTGTCTTTGGAAACATGGAACGTAATCTTCTAATCGTGGTTAAAGATCATTAACATCTCCCATAAAGTTTATCAACTTTTTTTTTCACTCACCTAAAACCATTCTTTTAATCCTGGGGAAAGATAAAACATAAAAAGGGTGAGCTCAAATGCTCAGTAAGGGTAATCATGGATACAATAAAACATACCATACACATTTGAAACTAAAAACATGAACATAATGTTTAAACATCAAAATCTTGAGCAACGACTTAAAACATGGAAGTACATAAGGCATAGATCATAATGGAACATAAATAATGATAACATAGAATGTGAATAAAACATGTAACTGTGTCATCCATTAAGCACATGTAAGTATTTCCATAGTAGCCAAGGCATTACTGCTAAGACCATCTTAGTGGACAAAGCCCCTTTCTGAATCGAGTTCACTCGTCGTTTCAGTCCTGTAACACTGAACCAGATTAACTTACCATTCCATCCAGGTCTGTATCATGAGATATAAAATCCTTACCCAATGCATTGGAGGGAGATATAGGTCCCACCCAACTTATAATGAAATCATTCTTACTTGTGCCACAATATAAACATAAATAATTCATCATAACCCAAGAATGAAACGGGTTTCATAAACATCATTCCATCATAACGTAATCCGTACAAAAATTTGGATATAATTTCATCATTAGAAAATTGAAACCATGTAAATAATAGAGACATTATACTTGAAACATACACATGTGAAACAATGTCATCTTAGATGAAAATGGTTTTGATAAAACACCTGAAATGAATTCTTGAGGAAAATATCATTTTTTCTTTAAATTCATTTTCTTTTCACAAAATGTCATGCAATTTTAATAGAAAATAATTTTGTTGAAAATAGTCATGAAATATTTTGGAGGAAGCTTCATGAAAATAAGGCTAGATAAAACTGTAAAAATCCTTTCATGCCGTATAAGTAAAAAAACGTTCTTCTCGTACTTTTGTCAGAAAAGTAAAAAACTACCTCGTAACGTAAACAAAAGAAAGATTCCTTACATTCCATGTAGTAAATTTAAAAAATGTGTAAACGGACTTTTAACATACATGAAAACACTTTTATAAAACATGGACATGGATGATAGAAATAACCCTAGTAATTACTTACGAATAAGCAATCTCGGATAAAAATGAGATTTGAAAAATTATCCCTTACCTTAGGTCTGATATGATTCGTACATATCCGAACCTCCTGGAATATGATTTAAATAATTTCATTGACATATTGAAGAATCATATTCATTGTTATTATATCATATATGGTTCAGTTATTACTTTATATTACCCGTTCTTTTGTAAATTCCATGTTAAAGAGCCTTTTGGGTAAAATCATTTCATTTGTCGTCCGTGTTTTGACTTGTAATTATTCATATGATTACTTAGATCATGACTAAATAATTCCAGAATATAATAAATTATTTATATATAATATATATTCATAATATACATATATATAATAGATTGATAAATGGAATGAAATACACCGTTCATGGAGACGGTAGGCCATACGAACGCATGATCGTTGTTTTCGTTTCCTCATTGAATTGAATGGAATTAATTGAATGACATATATATATATATATATATATATATACATATATACAGTATCATTATTATGTCATATATTTCATGATTACTTATTATATATACTTTATAATCATTTATGAATGGTTAATCATTGAAAATGAATCTTATCACGTCGTGGAGACGGTATTCCGTACGTACACACGAGCGATGATATCATTCTCATGATCGTGAAATTTTATTGGAGTGTATGTATACTATTAAAGAATCAATATAACTATAAAATAATCATATATAGTTATTATTTACACCATTATACCCGTCCATGTAATGTGGTGGTGGAAAATAGATTACACCATGACGTGGAGATGGTATTCCGTACGTATCCACGTGCGGTGATTTCATTTTCTGTAGGATGGATAGATGTTGAAATAGGGTTGTTTTATACTTATAATAACATGTCAGTATATGAGTGATACTTATGTTATTACTTCATAATGAAACAACCTATGAATAAGAAGTGGAAGAATAAATAAAGGTGAAAGAATCGGTAACGGACATTATCTCTTCTTTAAAGCGCCTCTTTGAGACCTCCTCTTAGGGCACTAAAATTGGACTTTGAAGAAGACCAGGACCTCTATGAAGTTTCTAGGGAAGTGGAGAAAAGAGTTTGTAAGGGGTTGGACGAGCTTGAAGTCTCAAATTGGTGTGAGGAAGAGAGGGAGGAGGTTCCCTTTTATAAGGGAGGAGAGGTGCACCTTTGGAAAACTAAATATATTATTTTATTATAAAGTCATATTCGGTTTTAAATAGCTCCAAATTGATTTATTTAGAATCTAAAGTGGGTATGGGTATAAATACTCTCATCCAATAGAATTTAGACTAGTTTAGGTTCCTATTTTAACCTTATCATTTAGATTTAACATTAAGTTAAATAATTTTACTTTTACCATGTCTTCATGTTTTCTTACACTATAAGGTTAATAAACTTACTATAACAAGACAAACGAAACCCAAGTTGTTTATTGTTAACATATATAACCTTATATAAGTCATTTTGATGAACCGTCGATTTTTTGGAAAATAACAATTAATAATATAATATTTGTTTTAAAAAATATTTTATGTCAATTTTGATACTATTTGGTAATTGATTTTTGTGAAAATCATAATAGAAAGATTAGTTCGAACAAGGTGAATTAAATAAATACTAACATGTAATATTAACATAGAGAATTATGGGAATTCATAAAAAGTCTCAAATTACATTTATTTGGGTATTTATAACATCAATAATGTCAATATTTCATTAATAAAATAATTACTGCATCATCATTGTGTCATAAATAAATTAAATTATATAATTTTAAAAAATTAAAAATTAGATATCATTATGTAGTAAATATTTTTATCTTTCTAATTAATATTTATAGTTGAATTTATCTTATGTTAAAAATGATTTACTTATTAAACATTGATTTTAACTATTTTAACCCTTCTTTAAATAAATTAATAATAAATGTCCTAATCTAATCCAAGTGGGCCTAAATGGTCATATTTTATTCCTAAGGTTGTTTTTGGTCGAATTACACTTATCCAATAGAATTACGATATGTTTTTGGGTAATAATAATATCATTTTTACCCTTGACTACCCTATTTACTTTTAACCGTGGTAAATAAAAGTAAAAAGTTACTATTCGCCTAAAATTATTTTCATCACATTGAACCACATTTTACTTAATGACATCAACCGTGTCTCTCGGATTTTTTAAATTCCATTCATAGAAGTGGTAAAATTATGTTTTATGAAGAAATTTAATTTTTAGATACCACTAAGTTGTTTCACTATTCATCAAAAAATGAAAGTTTCTAGAAAAATACCAAAAATTAGGCCTAAGATATATTTGATATTATGAATTCCAAAATGATGTTTATTTTACCAAATTCAAAACATATCAGTTACAATAACTAATTTAAAAATTATTTCCCATCGTCAAAACAAATAGCCTGTTTTTAAGAGATAATAACTATCAAAAGATTGACACTGGTTTATGTCTGGTTTAAATTCGAAATTACTTCCAATGAATAACATTGTATTAAATTGTAAAAATATATTCTAAATATACTTTAAAACAACTCAAATTAATAATTTATCACTATTAATTATTTCGATTAAAAAGGTTGTTTTTAATTTAAAATTTAGTAATTTTCACTATTCATCAGAAAATGAATGTTATCCGAAAAGTACCAAAATTTCACCCTAAGCTAATTTTGATTTTCCGAATCCAAAAATGAAGTCCATTTTAAAAGGTAAAATTTATAAAATTTAAAAAAGCGTGTATTACTATTCATAACGGCTAGTTCATAATAATATTATAATAATATCTCGTTGAGTGAAACTCGGTATTGCGTACTACACACGCTATCGAGGAAGGTCGCGATTGCATGTAATGTGGCCAAGTTAGAGTTGCGTGTTGTGAAATAATTTTTTGTTGTAACGTACAACTCAAGACATCACTAAAATTAAAAAGAATATTTCTCATAAAATCTCGGGGTGTTACACCTTTTTTTCAAATCAAAAGGAAGAACCTGATGAAGAGGTAATTATTTCATCCCCTCTTCCAAAGTTATTTTCTTCTTCCACTTCCCCTTTCTTTGTCATTTCCATACCAAAATAATAACTCGAGTAAATTCTACATACGATTATGTTATTATAAATAAGGTAAAACCATATTCATTATTCTATTAATCATATGAATGATAAAGTCACCATACATGCGTATGAATGACTTACCATCTCCATATCATGGTGTAGTTTGTTATTCAACACTTCATTATTTGTAGGTGTATACTAATGAGTAAAATTGATGTTAACAATAAATATAAGATTTGAATTATTCTATATAAATAATATACCATCCAATTACATACGATTTCACCAACAATAGAATGATATCATCGCTCGTGCGTACGTACGAATTACCATCTGCACGACGCGATGAGATTCATTTCCACGTTCACTATTCATCGATGATTATAAATATATACATTATTAATTAGTATGTTATATATGACATAATAATGATACTGGAAATATATATATATATATATGTATATATAATTATTTACATATATATCATTCACTTACTTTCTTTCAATACGACATGAAAACGAAAATGGTGTTTATGTGTACGTACGACCTACCGTCTCCAAATACGGTGTTTTCCATTTAATATATATATCTATTATACATAATTATATTTTGAATATATAAGATACATAAATAATGTATCATTTTCTGGAATAAATTAAATCCAGAAATATGTTATACGATCAAAAATAACAAGTTAAAACATGTATGATAAAGAAAGCAATTATTACCCGAATTGTTATTTTAACATAGAAAGTATTATTAAATGGGTAGTATAAAGCCAAAAATTAATCAAGTGTGATATCATAAATATTAATATTTTTCTGTTATAATTTAATAACATACTATGGTCAGTATACAATAGGTTAAAAGTACCCTCGACCAAAGGAAAGTACAAGGTAAGGGTTAATTCCTCAATCTCATTATTAGGTGATATTATTTATATTTAAGTTTTTACTGGGACATATTTATTATCCTTGTACATGTTTCATAAAATTGTTTTCAAAAGGATTATATTTAAGGGCCTCTTTAACTAAAAAATCATTTTAAATGGTTTAAATATTTATTCTCCTAAATCATTCTCATTAATGTCCATGTTTTTTAAATGGTTTTAAGGATTTATTTATATGGTCATGAATGTTTTAAAGTGGTAGTTACATTCAAAAGTTTGAAAGTGGTATGGGGAACATTGATTCAAAAATATCTTTTAAATGTCTTCCTTTATAAATTTCGTGACTTTTAATATATTTCATGAAAAGGGATATTTCTCTAAAAGAGTTTTACTGATCATTTTCAACTATGTCAACATCCTTTACTAGATATTATTCAAGATTGAGGTTGATTTATTATAATACAATCTTACATATTATATTGAATGAGTTATGATATTTTTGACTATGGATGGGATATTTTTATACCATTCATGGTTTATGGTTAAATTATTGGCATTTTGTATACTAGTTTTAAAATGAATTTTTATATTATGTTTCATCATTTTTATATGAGGAATGCATTGGAATTAGTAAGTGTCTGGTGGAGCCCTCTATAGATCCTCGATGCATTGGTGCGTCTCATGATACAAATTAGTGTTTTGGAACAAGGCCTTGACAGAATTTTTAATTGTAGTCGTGGCATGAGGCCTTGATTATGTGGTGATGATTTTCAATATTATTCATTCCATCATTATGAAATTAGCTATTGATATTGCATGTGATTATTCGACTAGTATAATATCCATGTGAATAATTAAATGGAATTATTTGAATTATCTTTTACATATTATGTGGAAGTTTATTTCTAAAAGGCATGGGTTTTATTATTATACATTGCCTTAAATGTTTATGCTTATTTATGATAGGTTCCGCTATATTGTTATCCATACTGAGAATATGAGCTCACCCATTTCTAATGTTTTATTTTTTCCAGGATGCGAAGAAGTGTATCATGATTGATATATTGGGTTAAGCTAGGGGAATAATGGCTTTCTCGAAGGATTATTTATGTTGTGTTTTTTTAGAAATTGTAATGTAATGTTCGTATATTAAATCTATTTTCCAAGACTACTGAACAGATCAGTCTTTTAGGATTTGATCCCATAGGATAATTCCAATGTATTAAAATAATTCAATGGCTCTGGGTAACTGGGGTTGGGGCGTTACAGCTAGTTTCAGAGGAAGTTTAGTAAAAACCTAAAAAGATAGATTTAGAAAAATTATGATTAGAGAATATTACCCTAAGGTAGACATTGATGATTAGTATAGAAGAACATCCTATAATTTTGGTAATGTATAGATTTTGTGAATTTTCCAAGAAATACATCCCTGTCTGGATACAAGCAGGTAGAGGTGACTCTGAAACAGACGTACCTAGGAGTGAAAACACAGGAAAAGAGTTTCAGGACTGACTCGGGGTATCCTGGTACACAACAATGGGCATTGCTACACTCTTGGTTACAACACTCCCGAGGGATATTCATAGGATAATTCAAATTTTATTTAGAACTATTATGAACGATTTATGATTAAATACTTCCTCAAAGAAAATATTTTTATGATTATGTATTATATGCATAAACTTTCTCAATTCATGTTAGGTAATTTACAAGTGTTGAATTATGCATTGCGATTTATAAACTAATATAGTGTATATGATTGTTTATAAATGATGCATAGTATAAGGAATGTGAACTCCATCAATATTCATAATCCAAAGAGTAAGAAGGATCATATATTTGTTGGTCATAAGCTAAAATTTAGAAGGAAAATAGTCTCCCATGTATTATAATCATATAAAGAAATAGTATCATGTGTTAATAAGTTAATTAAATAATTATCTGAGTCCTATGGATTTGAAGGGATGCCAAGGAAGAAAAGGATAGTATAGAGAATGATGGATAAAGAGAAGAAGGGAAAGAAGGATTTTCCAATATGTGATAATTGTGGAAAGAATCACCTTCGTAAATGTTTGATGGGAATGGTATTTTTTATAAGTGTGGAGAAAAAGGTCCCAATGTATGTGATTGAAAGGGTAAGAAAAATGATTCAAATTTACAATGCTTCATTTTCAGGGAGTTGGGACACTACGTGAATCAATGTCCCAATCACTAGAGTATGCCCCAAATAATGCTATTAGATAATAACTAAGATACGATAATACCACAGATAAAGGGGAATAATTAGTGTTCTTATATTTTTATTAATGAATTATGTCATTTGAGAGTTTTATCAATGATTTACTGGTAATATGAATTATGGAAATAAATAAGGATTGTACTGCAGTACTATTTCATTGAGGATTTGAGATTATATGGTACTATGAAAAGTGACGCAAAATCAAGTTATTTTTTTTGGAAAATACATGATTTAAGGAAAGATAATCCTTAATATAATCCAAATAATGAGTTAGTTATTTTGGAATAAGAGATCGTTGATTTTGATAAATTATATTGGATATTATCAACTACCATTGAGCTAATTAATGATTTGTTTATTACATCATTGTGGAGTATTAATTTTTTTTTGGATATATGATATATATCTAGTATTCAATAAGGAATAAGGGATAATGAATGTAATCAATAAGTTTTTATGGTAATTTAGGGAGTTACCATGTTTTAAGAGAATACATGATGAAGGTACTCACATGTTATTATGTGGAAAAAAGAGATCTTCATTATGTTATGTTGACCTTCCTTACAAATTTTTAGACTATGAGTTTGGACACAAGTATTTTGGATAAGTATAAATATTGTAATGGATTATGATGGACATTGGATGATATGGTTTAATGATAAAACATTTCTTAAGATTATTTTTTGATATTTTTATATAGAGGAAAACCTGAAGGTCAGGCAACAACCCGTCGCATCCTGCAAAGCCGTGAGGCATGAACACGCAACTGAAGGGTGACAAGGGTGAATCACCTACCACTGGCCTACATGATGTCATGGTTTGTATAATGTTGTTCTTTTAAATGGTCTGAAAAATGAATTATAAATTATTTTTTTGAAACCCTATACGATTAGGGTAAATAGAATATTTTTTAGTTCTATTATATTTTGGATTGAATAATGAGTTTGTGGTAGAAATTAGTTAAAAGATGGAACTCTACTTGTCAAGTATTCTTTCTTCTTATTCTATGAAGAAATTAATTCCTAAAATTTAGGGAATGAATCTTAAAACCAAAAATGTGTTATCCTAATACCTTATGTTTTGTTGAACTAACGATATTTTAATCATAATATATTTATGGCTTTGAGGCCCTCAATTTTCCATTAACTTGTTTAGGATTGATGGCCTCAATCACTCCTTATAAATATTAATGTTTTTCCTCCAATTATAATTTCCACATATGTTCTCCTATTCGAAATCCTAATTTGGTGGTGACTTTTCCATTTCCATTTTTCTCTTACTAAGACTAAATTTTAGTAACCCAATTTCTGATGTGGGTTTTCCAGAAAGGAAATTTCTAATTTCAACCTTTTAATTTCAATGAACAATTTCGAATTGCGAGGACATAATTTAATGATGGAGGGGAGAATGTAACACCCCAGTATTTCATAATACATTATCTCCTTAAAGTAATTCAATAACTTGTGCCACATGCAACAACGAGTTCGAGCACACCATGACTTACCAAATGAGCTGTTTAAAAAGCGGTTATGAATATTATTAACTGTATTTTGAAATTTATATAATCCATATAATTTTAACGTCCATATAAATTGTTTCGGAAATAATATTAGAACAAAATCAATTTTTCATATAAAAGATGTGTTTTAAAAACAAATGCAATTTTACCGCCTTTTAATAGAGAACGATTTTTAAATCCAATATTTAACACTTTTATATATTCAATTTGACAAAATAAAATTCTTCTTTATAATCGGCTAATAAAAATTTAGTTTGGATAAAGTTTTTGTGTTTTTATGATAACTTTCATATTTTGATAAATACTGAAAAACACTAAATTTTAATTTAAAACACCTTTTTTAATCAAAACATTTTGTGTTGTTAAATTATATATTTTAATGGTTTTGAAGTATAATTAGATAATATTTTTATCATTTAATTCAATTTTGGTCATTGGATGTAATTTCACATTTAAATTGGACATAAAGACATATCAATCTTTTGATAGTTTTTACTTCTCATAGATCCGCTTTCTGGTTTTGACAATGATAATTAATTGTAAATTAATTAATGCAACTTCAATGTTTTTAATTTGAAAAAATAGACATCATTTTTGAATTTGGGATATCAAAATAATCATTGGGTGATTTTTTTTTTCAAAAAACTTTCAATTTTTGATGAACAGTGAATAACACCGTGTTATTGTTTAAAACCGACTTTTATTTAAATTATAATTATTTTTATTTAAATTTATTTTAAAGTCAAAATAGAGACATAATACTTAAATTATTTTAATTTAATTCATTGGAGTAAGTTTCTAATAATATTAGATATATAAAATTTTATTGAACTTTTATACGTCTTTTACCCAACTTCTAGGCACATTTGTAAATTTACATAAAAAATAATTTTACCTCTTCTATGAATTGAATTTAAAAAAATTGAGAGACACGGTTGACATTAGTACGTAAAATGTGTTACAATAGGTTGAAAATAATTTTGGGTGAATAGTAACTTTTGAATTTTATTTACCATGGTAAAAAGTAAATGAGGTAATTAAAGATAAAAAATGAAATTATAATTACCCTAACACATGTAAAAATTCTATTAGATAAGTTTATTTCGACAAAAATAAATCTTAGTAATAAAATATGATCCTTTTTGATCCACTTGGATTAGATTAGGAAATTTCTTATTATTTTATTTAAAGAAGAGTTAAAAGTGTTAAATTCAAATTTTAATAAAGAAACCATTTTTAATATAGGGTTATACATAAAATCAATTAAACTATAATTTTTTTTAAGAAATATAAAAATATTTTCTATGTCATTGTGTTTTATTTTTAATTTTTAGACATTAAATAATTAAATTTATTACGACACAATGATGATTAAATAATTACCTTATTAATGAAAGAATAAAATAATTGAAGTTATAAATATCAAAATAAATGAAAATTGATTATTTTGATGCAATCCACGAATTTTATAGGTTAATATGACGTTTCATAATTGATTAAATGAATTTATTTGGATGTGATAAAGTTTTTATGATATTCACAAAAAACAAATTCTAAATAGTGTCAAAATTGACCTAAATGAGTTTTTTAAAAAAATAATATATTATTAAATGATACAATATTACGAAAAATCTAAGGTTATTAAAAATGTCTTACATAATGATATATAGGTAATTAATGAACCACTTGGGGTTCTCTTGGCATTTTATCGTATGTTTTTAACCATGCAATTTAAATGTACAAGAAGACATTTAAAAGTTGAAATATTAAACTAAGAGTTAAACATAAAAGATAAAGTTAATATGGTAACATAAACTTGTCTAAAACCTATTGGTTGAGAGGAATTAGACCCATCGATACATTATAATCGAAATAAATACATTTGGATCCATTATAAACCCAAAATTATTTTATAATAAAATTATATTTCAAGCTTTTCCTAAAGTTCCCGTCACCTCTCTTATAAAAGGCTACCCCTTCTCATAAATTCACACCTCCAAAGCCATTTAGATTGGCCAAAACCTACTCAAATCTCCTCAAACATACCCTAAATTTATCATAGAGGCCTTACTTTGATTATAAATCTAGCATAAGGTGCCCTTTTGTTCAAATCAAAAGGAAGAACCTGAAGAAGAGGTAATTATTTCATCACCTCTTCCAAAGTTCTTTTCTTCTTTTAGTTCATCATTCATTGTTGTTTACATAACAAAATAATAACTCCAATAACGTCTACTTAATTTTTTGTTATTATAAACATTTTACAACCATATTAATTATTCTATCCATCCTATGAATTGAAAAGTCACCATACGTGTGTATGAACGACTTACTGTCTCCACGTTGTGGTGTAGTTTGTTATTCAACACTTCAGTTTTTGTATAGGTATAATAATGAGTAAAATTGAATTAAATAATAAATATAACATGTTTATTATTATTTATAGATAACATTACATCAAATTACTTACTATTTCACCATCAATAAAATGATATCATCACACATGCATACGTACAGATTACCGTCTCCTCGACGTGATGAGATTCTTTTCCACGTTCACCATTAAATGATGATTATAAATATATATATTATTAATAAGTATGTAATATATGACATAATGATGCTAATTTATATATATATACATTTATTTACAAATATTTCATTCCCTTACTTCTGTTTAATACGACATGAAAATGGAAACAATGTTTATGCGTACATACGACCTACCGTCTTCATAAACAGTGTTTTCCATTTCATATATATATCTATTATACATTGTAATATTATGAATATATATGATACATAAATAATTTTTTATATTCTGGAATCAATTATATCATTATATAAGTTATACGATCAAGAATAACAAGTTAAAACACGTATGATAAAGAAAGTGATTATTACCCAAAATGCTATTTTAACATATAAGGTATTATTAAATGGGTTGAAGAAATCTTTAAATTAATCAAGTATGATATCATAAATATGAATATGGTTCTGTTATAATTTATTAACATAATATGGTCATTATACAAGAGGTTAAACGTACCCTCGACCAAAGTAATGTACAATATAATGGTTAATTCCTGATTATCATTATTATCCAAGATTTTTTATATATAAGTTTTTACTGGGACGTATTTATTATCCATGTCAATGTTTCATTAAAGAGTTTTAAAAAGGATTAATTTTAATGGACTATTTAACTAAAACATTATTTTAAATGGTTTAAATATTTATTCTTCTAAATCATTTCCATTAATGTCCATGTTTTTTAAATGGTTTTAAGGTTTTATTTTTATGGACATGAATGTTTTCAAATGTTATTTAATTTCAAAAGTTTCAAAGTGGTATGGCACACATTTATTCCAAAATATCTTTTAAATGTCTTCATTTATAAATTGGGAAACATTTAAATTATTTCATGAAAAAGGGATATTTCTCTCAAAGAGTTGTACTGATCATTTTTAACTATGTCAACATCCTTTACAGGATATTATTCATAATGGAGGTTAATTTATTATAATAAAATCTTCCATATTGTATTGAATGTGTTATGATATGTTTGACTATGGATGTGATATTTTTATACCATTCATGTTTTATGGTTAAATTATTGACATTTCATATGTTAGTTTTAATACGAAGGTTTATGTGATGTTTCGACATTTTCATATGAGGAATGCATTAGACATAGTAAGTGATGGGTGGAGCCCACTATAGTTCCTCGATGCATCAATAGGTATCATGAGAAAACTAGTGTCTCAGAACAGGGCCTTGAAAAAAATTATAATTGTAGTCTTGGCACAAGGCCTTGACTATGTAGTTATGATGTCTGACATTATGCATTCTGTCAATATGAAATTAGCTATTGATATTACATGTGATTATTCAACTAGAAGAATATCCATGTGAATAAGTAAGTAGAATAATTTTATTTATCTTTTCCATAGTATTTCGGAGTTTATGTTTAAAAGGCATGGGTTTTAGTATTATACATTTACTTAAATGTTTATGCTTATTTATCATAGTTTTTGCTATATTGTTATTCTTACTGAGAATATGCGATCACCCCATTCTTATGTTTTATTTTTCCCAGGATGCGAAGAAGTGTATTATGATTTATATGAATGGTTATGATTGGGGAATAATGGTGTTATAAAAGGATTATTTATGTTGTGTTTTATTTTATAAATTGTAATGTAATGTTCATATATTAAATCTATTTTCCAAGACTACTAAACTGATTGGTCTATTGGGATTTTATCCATTGACATCATGCCAATGTATTAAAATAATGCACCAACTCTGGGTAATTGGGGTTGGGGCGTTACACTTGGTATCAAAGGAAGGTTAGTAGAAACCTTAGATTCTAGATTTAGAAAAACTCTAATTATATAAAATTAACCTAAGATATACTTTGATGAGTAGTACAGAAGAAGTTCCTAGAATTGTTTTTAATGTAGATATTTTGAAAATTTTCCAAGAAATACATCCCTGTCTAGATATGAGCAGGTAGAGCTGGCTCTGAAACAGATGTACCTAGGAGTGAAAACTCAGACAAGGAGTTTTGGGATTGACCCACGGTATCTTAGTACACAACAACAATCCTTTCTACACTCTTTGTTACAACACTTCCAGAGGATATGCTTATGATAATTCACATTTTCCTTACAAACCATTATAAATTTTTTTGAGTAAATAATTCCTCAAAGAAAATATTTTTATGATTTTTTATTATATGCATAAAAGTTTCAATTTACATTAGGTATTTTACAAGTTTAAAAATATGAAATGTGATTTATAAAATAACCTAGTGTATGCCATTGTTTAGAAAAGGTTCCCAGTATAAGGAATGAGAACTCCAGCAATACACATGATCTATAGAGTAAGAAGGATCATATCTTTCATGGTTTTAAGCCAAAATTTAGATGGTAAACAGTCTCCCATGTATTATCATCATATGAAGAAATTATATCACGTGTTAATAAGATAAGTAAATAATTATATATGTTTTATGGCTTTTAAGGGAATCCAGAGAATAAAATAATGGTATAGATAAATATGGATAAAGGGAAGAAGGAAAATAAGGAATTTCCCATCTGTGATAACAATGGAAAGAATCACCTTGGTAAATTCTGGAAGGTAATGAGAGTTTGATATAAGTGTAGAGAAAAAAGACACCAAGTACCTGATTACGAGGTTAAGGAAAAAGTTTCAAATGTACAATTCTTCATCTACAAGGAGTTGGGACACTATGTGAATCAATGTCCCAATAATTAGAGTATACCCCAAATGATTCTATTGGACAATAATCATGTTATGATACTACCAAAAATGAAGCAGAATAATTAGTGTTCTTATATTTTTATTAATGAATTATGTCATTTGAGTGATGTATCAATGATGTACTGGTTATATGAATTATGGAAATAAATAAGGATTGTACTGCAGTACTATTTCATTGAGGATTTGAGGTTATATGATACTATGAGAAGTGACTCAAAAATAGGTTAAATGATTTGGAAAATACAAGGTTGAAGGAAATATAATCCATAATATGGTCCTCATAATTAGGTAGTGATTTTGGAATAATAAATGGTTGATTTGGATAAATTATATTGGATAATCTTGACTACCTTAGAACTGATTAATGGTTTGATTATTCCATCATTGTTGGAGTATTAAAAAAAATTTGGATATAAAGAATATATCTAGTATTCTATAAGGAATAAGGGAGATTGAATGTAATCAATAAGGTTTTATGGTAATTCAGGGTGTTACCATGTATTAAGAGAATACATGATGAAAGTACTCACATGTTATTATGTGGAAAAAATATATCTTTATTATGTTATGTTGACATTCCTTATAAATTTTTAGAGTAGAGTTTGGACAAAAGTATTTTGAATAATTCTAAATATTGGAATGGATTAATATAGAAATTTGATACTTTGGTTTAAGGTTTAAACATTTCTTATGATTATTATTGGATTTTTTATAAAAAGGAGAACCCGAAGGTTAGGCAATAACCCATCGCGTTCGGCAAGGCCGTGAGACTTGAACCTGCAACTGAAGGGTGAAAAGTGTAAATCACCTACCACTGGCCTATATGATGTGCTGGTTTCTATATTGTAGTTTTTTTAAATGGTGTGACAGATGAATTATAAATTATTTTTCTGAAACGCTATAAAATAAGGATAAATAGAATATTTTTGAGTTCTATTATATTTTGGAGTGAAAGATGAGTTTGTGGTAGAAATTAGTTAAAGGATGGAACTATAATTGTCAAGTATTATTTTTTTTCTTATTCTATGAAGAAATTAATTCCTATACTTAATGAAAATAATATTAAAACAAAAAATGTGTCATCCTAATACCTTATGTTTTGTTGAACTGAAGATATTTTAATCATAATAGATTTATGGATTTAAGGACCTCAATTTTCCATTCACTTGTTTATGATTAATGAACTCAATCAAACCCTATAAATATTTATGTTTTTCCTCCAATTATAATTTTCACCAATGTTATTCTATTTGAAATCCTAATTCGGTGGTGACTTTTTCATTTCTATTTATCTCTTATTAAGAGTAGATTTTACTAATGCTATTTCCGATGTGGGTTTTCTATAAAGGTATTTTCTATTTTCAACCTAATATTTTTGAAAAACAACTTCAAATTTCGAGGATTCAATTTACTGAAGGAGGGGAGAATTTAAAACCCAAGGATTTCATAATACGTTATCTTCTTAAAGGAATTCAATAGCTTGTTCCACACACAACACCGAGTTCGAGCACACCACGACTTACCAATCAAGCCGTTTAAAAAGCAGTTATTAATATTATTAACTAGATTATGAATTTTATATAATCCATATAATTTTAACATCCATATTATTTGTTTTTTGGATGTAATATAAGAACAAATTCAATTTTTCATATAAAAGATCTGTTTTTCAAAAAAATTCAATTTTACCACCTTTTAATGGAGAACCCTTATATCCAAAATTTAACACTTTTATATATTCAATTTGAAAAAATAAAATTATTCTTTAGAATTGGATCATAAAATTTTAATTTGGATAAATTTTTTGTTTTTTTATGATAACATTCATATTTTGATGAATAGTGAAAAACACTAAATTTTAATTGAAAACAACTTTTTTAATCAAAATAATTTATATTTTTAAATTATAAATTTGAATTGTTTTGAAGTATAATTATATTTTATTTTTTGAATTTAATCCAATTTTTGTCATTATAAGTAATTTCACATTTGAATTGGACATAAAGACATATAAATCTTTAGATATTTTTTACTTCTCAAAGACCCATTTTCCGGTTTTAACAAGGAGAATTGATTTTAAATTAACTAACATACTTAAATTTTTTGAATTTTTTAAAATAGGAATCGTTTTTGATTTTTTAATATCAATATTAGCTTTGGGGTGAATTTTTGGTATTTTTCAAAAAACATTCCATTTTTCATAAATAGTGAAAAACACTGCATTATTGTTTAAAGAAGACTTTTATTTAAATAATAATAATTATTATTTTTAAATTTAATTTAAAGTCAAAATAGATACATAATACTTATATTAGTCCAATTTAATTCATTGGAGTCATTTTATAACAAAATTAGATATATAAAATTTTATCAAACTTTTTAACGACTTTTACCCACCTTCTAGGCACATTTGCAAATTTACATAAAACATAATATTACCTCTTCTGTTAAATGAATTTCAAAAATCTGAGAGACACGATTGACATCAGTAAGTAAAACAAGGTTCAATAGGATGGAAATATTTTTTGGTGAATAGTAATTTTTTAATTTTATTTATCATGGTTAAAAGTAAATAGGGTAATTAAAGGTAAAATGATATTATAATTTTCCTAACACATTTCCTAATTATATAGGATAAGTGTATTTGGACCAAAATCTACCTTAGTAAAAAAAAATATGATCCTTTTTTATCCACTTGGATTAGATTAGGATATTTGTTATTATTTTAATTAAATAAGAGTTAAAAGTTTCAAATTCAAATTTTAGTTACTAAACCATTTCTAATATAAGGTTATACATAAGAAAATTAGACTATAAATATTAATTAGAAAGATAAAAATATTTCATAAATCATGTTGTTTTATTTATAATTTTTATACATTATAAAATTAAATTTATTTACGAGACAATGATGATTCAATAATTACCTTATTAATGAAAGACTAAAATAATTGATGTTATAAATTTTAAAATAACAGTAAATTGCGACTTTTGATCCATTCCAAAATTTTTATAGGTTAATATGAAATTCTACGGTTGATTAAATGAATTTAATTTGAAGTGATAAAGTTGTCATGACTTTCACAGAAACCAAATACTAAATAGTTTCAAAATTGAGATAAATGAGTTTTTAAAAACAAATACTATATTATTAAATGATATAATATTACTAAGAATCAAAGGATCTACCAAAAGACATTTATAATGATATATAAGTAATTAATTAACCACTAGGGGGTTCTCTTGTCATTTTATGGTATGTGTTTAACCATAAAATATAAATGTACAAGAAGACATTGTTAAAGTTAAAATATTTAACTAAGAGTTAAATCTAAAATATAAGGTTAATATGGTGACCTAAAATTGTCTAAAACCTATTTTTTGTAGGCTTTAGACCCTTCCCCACATTAGCATCGAAATAAATCAATATTCATCCATTATAAACCCAAAATTATTTTATAATATAATAATATTTCAAGCTTTTCCTAAAGTGCCCCTCACCTCTCTTATAAAAGGGTACTTCCCCTTCTCTTAAATTAACACCTCCAAATCCATTTGGCTTGGCCAAAACCTACTAAAATATCTTCACAGCTACCCTAAATTTATCCTATATTCCGTACATTGATTATAAAGCTAGCCTAAGGATCCATTTAGTTCAAATCAAAAGGAAGAACCTGAAGAAGAGGTAATTATTTCATCACCTCTTTCAAAGTTCTTTTCTTCTTTAACTTCCTCTTTCTATTTTGTTTCCATACCCAAATAATAAATCAAGTAACATATACATAATATGATGTTTTTATAAATATATTACAACCATATTCATTATTATTTCTATCCTATGAATGACAAAGTCACCATACGTGCGTATGAAAGACTTACCGTCTCCACCTCGTGGTGTAGTTTTTTATTAAACACTTTATTATTTGGATGGGTATAATAACGAGTAAAATTGAATTAAATAATAAATATAACATGTTAATTATTATATATATATAATGTACCATCCAATTACATATGATTTCACCATAAATAGAATGATATCATCACTTATACGTACGCACAGATTACCATCTCCACGACGTGATGAGATTCATTCCCACATTTACCATTCAACAATGATTATAAATATATATTATTAATAAGTATGTAATATATGAAATAATAATTATACTAGAAATATATATATATATATATATAAATATATATTTACATATATTTCATTCACTTACTTCTATTTAATACAACATGAAAATGGAAACGACATTTAGGCGTACGTAAGGCCTACCGTCTCCATAAACGATGCTTTCCATTTCATATATCTATCTATTATACATACTAATATTATGAATATATATTATACATAAATAATTTTTTATATTCTGGAATTAATTAAATCACGATATAAGTTATACGATCAAGAATAACAAGTTAAAACACATATGATAAAGAAAGTGATTATTACCCTAAATGTTATTTTAACATATAAAGTATTATCAAAGGGGTTCTATAAATCCATTAATTAATCATGTATGATATCATAAATATGAATATGGTTCTGTTATAATTTAATAACATACTATAGTCATTATAAAGGAGGTTAAATGTACCCTCTACCAAAGGGAAGTACAAGGTAAGGGTTAATTCCTCAATATCATTATTATCTGAGATTGTTTATATGTAACTTTTTACTGGGACATATTTATTATCAATGTACATGTTTCATAAAAGATTTTTAAAAAGGATTATTTTTAAGGGAATATTTATCTAAAATATCATTTTAAATGGTTTAAATTTTTATTCTTCTAGATCATTTTCATTAATGTCCATGTTTTTGAAATGGTTTTAAGGATTTATTTATATGGACATGAATGTTTCAAAATTTTAATTACGTTCAAACGATTCAAATTGGTATGGGACACTTTGATACAAAAATAACGTTTAAATGTCTTCCTTTATAAATTGTGCGACTTTTATGCGATTTTAGGAAAATGGGATATTTTTCCAAAGAGTTTTAAATGATCATTTTCAACCACGTCAACATCCTTTGCTGGATATTATTCATGAATGAGGTTGATTTATTATAATACAATAATCCATTTTGTATTAAATGACTTATGATATGTTTGACCATGGATGTGCTATTTTTTTTACAATTCATGGTTTATGGTTAAATTATTGACATTTAATATTTTAGTTTTAATACAAATTATTATGTTATGTTACAACATTTTCATATGAGGAATGCATTGGACAATGTAAGTGATGGGTGGAGCCTGTTATATCTTCTTGATGCATGGTTAGGTATCATGAGACAAATTAGTGTCTTTTCACAAGGCCTTGATTTTTTTTAATTGTAGTCTTGTCTTGAGGCCTTGACTATGTAGTTATGATGTCTGACATTATGCATTACATCATTATGAAATTAGCTATTGATATTACATGTTATTATTCAACTAGAAGAATATCCATGTGAATAAGTAAATGGAATTATTTGATTTATCTTTTCCATACTATGATGGAGTTTATGTTTAAAAGGCTTGGGTTTTAGTCTTATACATTTCCTTAAGTGTTTATGCTTATTTATGATAGTTCCACTATATTGTTATAATTACTGAGCATCTAAGATCAACCCTTTCTTATGTTTTATTTTTCCTATGATGCGAAGAAGTGTATTATGGTTGATATGAAGGGTTAATCTAGGGGAATAATGGCGTTCTCAAAGGATTATTTATGTTGTATTTTATTTTATAAATTATAGTGTAACATTATTATATTTAATCTATTTTACAAGACTAATTAACTGATTGGTCTTTTGGGATTTGATCCCTTGTGATCATGCCAATGTATTAAAAAATTGCACTGAATCTGGGTAAATGGGGTCGGGGCGATAAAATTGGTATCAAAGGAAGGTTAGTAAAAACCTCAGATGCTAGATTTATAAAAACTCTAATTAGAAAACATTACCCTAAGATAGAATTTTATGATTAGTATAGAAGAACTTCCTATAATTTTGGTAGTGTAGAAATTTTTTCATTTTTCCATGAAATACATCCCTGTCTAGATATGAGTAGGAAGAGGTGGCTAGGAAGATATGTAGCTAGAAGTGAAAACTACAACAATGAGTTTTGGGATTGACTCGGGGTATCATGGTACACAAAAATGGGCCTTTCTCCACTTTTGGATACGACACTCCTGGAGGATATGCTTAGGATAATTCACATTTTCATTTCCAACCATTATAAAAAATTTATGAGTAAAAAATTCCTCAAAGAAAATATTTTTTTTGATTTTGTTTTATATGCATAAACTATTCAATTTACGTTATGTATTTTACAAGTTTTGAATTATGAATTGCGATTGATAAACTAACCTAGTGTGTTACATTGTTTAGAAATAGTGTCCAGTAGAAGGAATGAGAACTCTAGTAATACACATGATCCATAGAGTAAGAAGGATCATTTCTTTCATGGTCTTAAGCCAAAATTTAGATGGGAAATAGTCTCCCACATATTCTCATCATATGAAGAAATAGTATCATGTGTTTATAAGATAAGTAAATAATTATATGATTCATATGGCTTTTAATGGAATCCAAATAAGAAAAGGATGGTACAAATATAGATGGATAATGAGAAGAAGGGAAAGAAGCTTTTTCCCATATCTGATAACTATGGAAAGAATCACCTTGGTATATTGTTGAAGGGAATGACAGTTTGTTATAAGTGTGGAGAAAAAGGACACCAAGAACGTGATTACAAGGGTAAGGAAAAGGTTTCAAATGTACAATGCTTCATCTGCATGGAGTTGGGACACTATGCGAATCAATGTTCCAATCATTAGAGTATACCTCAAATGACTCTATTGGATAATAATCATGTTATGATACTACCACAGATGAAGGAAAATAATTATTGTTCATATATTTTTATTAATGAATTATGTCATTTGAGTGTTGTATCAATGATGTACTAGTTATATGAATTAAGGAAATAATTAAGGATTGTACTAAATTACTATTTTATTAATGATTTGAGATTATATGGTACTACGAAAAGTGACTCATTAACACGTTAATTTTTTTAGAAAATTAATGATTGAAGGAAAAAGAATTTTTAATATGGTCCTCATAATGAGGTTGTGACTTTTGAATAAGAGATGGTTTTTTTGGATAAATTATATTGGATATTCTTGATTACCATAGAACTGATTAATGGTTTTTTTATTCCATCATTGTTGGAGTATTCAAAATTTTTGTATATAAGGAATATATCTAGTATTCTATAAGGAATAAGGGAGATTGAATTTAATCAATGGGGTTTTATGGTAATTCAGGGTGTTACCATGTTTTAATAGAATACATGATGAAGGTACTCACATGTTATTATGTGGAAAAAAGAGATCTTCATTATGTTATGTTGACCTTCCTTATAAATTTTTAGACTATGAGTTTGGACATAAGTATTTTGGATAAGTCTAAATATTTTAATAGATTAAGTTGGACATTGGATACTACGGTTTAAGGTTAAAACATTTCTTTATATTATTTTTTGATTTTTAAATAAAAAGGAAACCCCAAAGGTCAGGCAACAACCCATCGCGTCTGGCAAGGTTGTGCGAGTTGAACCCACAACTGAAGGGAGACAAGGGTGAATCACCTACCACTGGCCTACCTGTTCTCCTAGTTTGTATAATGTAGTTTTTTAAATGGTCTAACAGATGAATTATAAATTATTTTTTTGAAACTCTATACTATTAGGATAAATAGAATATTTTTGAGTTCTATTTTATTTTGGATAGAAAGAGGAGTTTGTGGTAGAAATTTTTTAAAGGATGGAACTCTAATTGTCTTGCATTCTTTTTTCTTAGTCCATGAAAAAATTAATTCCTAATCTTTAGGAAAAGGATATTAAAACCAAAAATGTGTTATCTTAATACCTTATGTTTTGTTGAACTAATGATATTTTAATCATCATAGATTTATGAATTTGAGGCCCTCAATTTTCCATTCACTTGTTTATGATTGATGAAATCGATCACTCCCTATAAATATTTATGGTTTTCCTCAAATTATCATTTCCACCAATATTCCCCTATTCGAAATCCTAATTTGGTGGTGACTTATTCATTTCCATTTCCCCATTATTAAGAATAAATTTTAGTAACTATATTTCCGATGTGGGTTTTCCACAAAGTTATTTTCTATTTTCAACCTTTTATTTTCAAAAAACAATTTCAAATTGCGAGGAAACAATTTACTGAAGGAGGGAAGAATGTAACACCCCAATATTTCATAATATTTTATCTCCATAATGTAGTTCAATAGATTGTTCCACACACAACACCGAGTTTGTGCACACCACGACTTACCAAACCAGCCGTTTAAAAAGTACTTATGAATAGTATAACTAGATTTTGAATTTTATATAATACATATAATTTTAACATCCATATTATGTGTTTTCTGGAAATAATATAAGAACAAATTCAATTTTTCATATACAAGATGCGTCTTCAAAAAAATGCAATTTTACCACCTTTTAATGGAGAACCCTTTTTAAATCAAATATTTAACATTTTTATATATTAAATTTGGAAAAATAAAATTCAACTTTAGAATCAGGTCATAAAAATTTACTTTGGATAAACATTTTGTGTTTTTATGATAACTTTCATATTTTGATGAATAGTTAAAAACACTAAATTTTAATTGAAAATAAATTTATTAATCAAAATAATTTATATTTTTAAATTATACATTACAATGGTTTTGAAGTATAATTCTATTATATTTTTATCATTTAATCCAATTTTGTTCATTGGAAGTAATTTCAAATTTAAATTGGGCATAAATACATATCAATCTTTTGATATTTTTTACTTCTCAAAGTCCCACTTTCTGGATTTGAATACGAGAATTAATTTTAAATTAATTAATGCAACTTCAATATTTTGAATTTGGTAAAATAGAAGTAATTTCTGAGTTTTTAATATCAAAATTAGTTTACGGTGAATTTTTTGTATTTTTCTAAAAACTTTCAATTTTTGATGAATAGTGAAAAACACTATGTTATTGTTTAAAACCGAGTTTTATTTAAATAATAATAATTATTAATTAAATTTATTTTAAAGTCAAAATAGATACATAATACTTATATTAGTCCAATGTAATTCATTTGAATCATTTTATAATAATATTAGATATATAAAATTTTATTGAACTATTTAACTTCTTTTACCCACCTTCTAGGAACATTTGAAAATTTACATAAAACATAATTTTACCTATTCTGTGAATTGAATTTCAAAAATCTAAGAGACACTTTTGACATCAGTAAGTAAAATGTGGTTCAATAGGATGGAAATAATTTATGGTGAAAAGTAACTTTTTAATTTTATTTACCATGGTTGAAAGTAAATAGGGTAATTAAAGGTAAAAATTATATTATAATTACCCTAATACGTGTACTAATTCTATTGGATAATTTTATTTCAACCAAAATAGACCTTTTTAATAAAATATGATCTTTTTTTATCCACTTGTATTAGAGTATGACATTTATTATTATTTTATTTAAAGAAGAGTTAAAAGTGTAAAATTAAAATTTTAATAACTGAACCTTTTCTAATATAGGGTTATACATAATATAAACTTGACTATACATATTATCAGAAATATAAAAATATTTCCTACATCATGGTTTTTATTTTATAATTTTTAGACATTAAATAATAAAATTTATTTATGAAACCATGATGATTGAATAATTACCTTATCAATGAATGACTAAAATAATTGATGATATAAATATTAAAATAAATGTAAATTGAGACTTTTGATGCATTCCACGAATTTTATAGGTTAATATTATATGTTATGATTTATTAAATGACTTTAGTTAGAAGTTAAAAACATTTTATGACTTTCACAAAAACCAAATACTAAATAGTGTAAAAATTGACATAAATGAGTTTTTAAAATAAATACTATATTATTAAATGATATAATATTCCTAAAAATATAAGTTTATTCCAAAGGACTTAAATAATGATATATAAGTCATTAATAAACTACTTGGGGTTATTGTTTAATTTTATAGTATGTTTTTAACCATGTAATATAAATGTACAAGAAGACATTGTAAAAGTTAAAATATTTAACTAAGAGTTAAATCTAAAAGATAAGGTTAATTTGGTGACATAAACTTGTCTAAAACCTATTGGTTGAGATTATTTAGACCCATATATACATTTTAATTTAAATAAATCCATTTTCATCCATTTTAAACTGAAAATTATTTTATAATAAAATAATATTTCAAGCTTTTCCTAAAGTGCCTCTCACCCCTCTTATAAAAGGGTACATCCCCTTCTCTTAAATTCACACCTCCAAATCCATTTGGCTCTGCCAAAACCTACTCAAATAACCTCCCAAATACCGTAAATACATCCTACAGGCCTTAATTTCATTATAAATCTAGCCTAAGGAGCCCTTTTGTTCAAATCAAAGGGAAGAACCCGAAGAAGAGGTAATTATTTCATTACCTCTTTCAATGTTCTTTTCTGCTTTCAAATCCTCTTTCTTTTTTGTTTCCATAAAAACAATAACTCCTGTAAATTATACATACTTTTGTGTTATTATAAATATGTTACAACCATATTCATTATTCTATCAATCCTATAATGGAAAAAGTCACCATACGTGCGCACGAATGGCTTACCGTCTCCACGTCGTAGTGTAGTTTGTTATTCAACAGTTCATTATTTGGATGGGTATAATAATGAGTAAAATTGATGTAAATAATAAATACATCATGTTAATTAATCTTTATATATAATATTGAATCCAATTAAATATTATTTCACCATCAATATAATGATATCATCGCTCGTGCGTACGCACGGATTACTATCTTCACGATGCGATAAGATTAATTTCCTCGTTCACCATTCAACGATGATTATAAATATATATATTATTAACAAGTATGTAATAATGACATAATAATTCTATAGTAAATATATTCATATATATCATTCACTTACTTCTATTCAATACAACATGAAAACGGAAATGACATTTATGTGTACGTATGACTAACTGTCTCCATAAATGGTGTTTTCCATTATATATATATATCTATTATACATACTTATATTCTGAATATATTTGATACATAAATAATGTTTTATATTCTGGAATCAATTAAATCATGATATAAGTTATACGATCATGAATAAAAATTTAAAACATGTCTGATAAAGAAAGAGATTATTACCTGAAATGTTATTTTAACATAGAATGTATTACTAAATGGGTATTATAAATCCATAAATGAATCAAGTATGATATCATAAATATGAATATTGTTCTGTTATAATTTAATAAAATACTATGGTCATTATATAAGAGATTAAACGTACCCCCAACCAAAGAAAAGTACAAGGTAGGGGTTAATTCCTCAATCTCATTATTTTCCGGATTGTTTATATGTAAATTTTAACTGGGATATATTTATTATCCATGTCCATGTTTCATAAAAGAGATTTCAAAAAGATTATTTTTAAGGAAATCATTAACTAAAACATCATTTTAAATGGTTTAAATAATTTTTATTATAAATCATTCTCATTAATGTCCATGTTTTCAAAATGGTTTTAAGGATTTATTTATCTGGACAAGAATGTTTTAAAATGTTAATTCCTTTCCAAAGTTTCAAAGTGGTATGGGAAAGATTGATTAAAAAATATCTTTTAAATGTATTCCTTTATAAATTGTGTGAATTTTTAATTATTTCATGAAAAAGGGATATTTTTATCATAGAGTTTTACGGATCATTTTCAACTATGTCAACATCCTTTACATGATATTATTCATGATCGAGGTTGGTTTATTATAATACAATCTTCCATATTATATTGAATGAATTTTGATATGTTTGACTATGGATGTGATATTTTAATTTCATTCATGGTTTATTGTTAAATTATTGACATTTTGTATGCTAGTTTTAATAATAATGTTTATGTTATGTTTCAACATTTTCATATGAGGATTGAATTGGACTTAGTAAGTGAAAGGTGGAGCCCACTATAGCTCCTCGATGCATCAGTAGGTATCATGAGACAAAATAGTGTCCTGGAACAAGTCCTTGATAAAATTATTATTTGTAGTCTTGTCATGAGGCCTTGACTATGCGGTTATAATGTTCGGAATTATGCATTCCATCATTATGAAATTAGCTATTGATATTACTTGTGTTATTCGACTAGTAGAATATCCACGTGAATAAGTAAATAGAATTATTTGATTTATCTCTGGCATATTATGTTGAAGTTTCTGTTTAAAAGGATTGGGTTTTTATCTTATACATTACCTAAAATGTTTATACTTATTTATAATAGTTTCCTCTATATTGTTATCCTTAATGAGCGTCTGAGCTCACCCATTTCTTATGTTTTATTTTTACTAGGCTATGAAGAAGTGTATTATGATTGATATGCAGGGTTAAGCTAGGGGAATAATATAATTCTCAAAGGATTATTTTTGTTTTGTTTTTTTTTTCAAATTTTAATATAATGTTCTTATATGTAATATATTTTCCAAGACTACTAAACTGAACTGTCTTTTGGGATTTTATCCCTTATGTTCATTCCAATGTATTGAAATAATGCACTGACTCTGGGTAATTGGGAATGGGGCATTAAAATGAACACTCCAACTAATGATAACAATTTCACTAATTTAATTTATTATAGAGTGTTATATACTTTTTATTTGGAACCATTTGAAATTATGGAATTAAATTAAATCAATTTCACCCCAAATATGGAGTATATATTAATTTTTTATGATGTTTTACCATTATTGATAAATTTATGTTGCATTGGAACTATGAAACAATCATACCTCTGATGAAGGAAACGAACAAAAAGACTTGACAACATGATTATAATAGAACATAAATTAACAATAATAAATCATATATACATACAAAATTGTTCTCAACTATGTATTTAATAAAATTAATTTTATTATTTAGGGGTTAATATACATGTACTAAGCCGAGTCGGGAGTTGGGGTAAGATATTTTCTTTTTCGAGCCTTTTTTTCATATATTATTTACCTAATTTCTATATTCTATTTTATATATTATACTCACAAATATTAAAAAAATAACTTAATTGTTTCCATTTACTTTTAAGTTATTTCATCTCTACTTTACTGTCATAAGTATTCAATGTTCATACCCTATATGGTTTGTAGGAGGTCTTCCAAATCATTCTAGTTATTTTTCATATATTCTTTATCTCTCTTTCATACTCTTATAATATTTGTAGTATGATTCATTTATATTTTAGATTTTTTATCCTCTCTTTTTAAGGGATACTAATTTATTTATGATTTCTTTAATACTCATCAATTAATTCAATCAATATGTATTATATAAAAAAACATTTAAACTTTTCTTGACTTATTACCCAAGATTATTATATATAAAATCTATTTATTTTTAAGATTCCATTATGGTGAAGTTTTATTGTTAAAATTTTCATTTCAAATCCTTTAATTTATTTTTGAAAACAATTATTGAATGCAAGTCATTTTCTATTTTTATAAACAATTAATAAATAAACATATAGATTCTCATTTCTCAATCTATATTTTGTTTCCTCTATGTTCTTATCAAGATTACTTTTAAATATATTTTTTATATTCTTTTATATAACCATTTTATATTATGAAATATAATAATTTTAATGAAAATTTTATATTTTACTAACTAGGGAAAATATTGAACAAAATACCTACCCTTTTTAAATATGTTGTAAATACTATACGAATCATTATTATGATTGATTGGTATTTATCTAATGTTTTAGTTTATTTTATTTGATGCTCATTTTATCTCAACAGGTTATCATTTTTTAATTTTTCATGGAATCATACTTATTTCTATAATCATCTAAAACACATATATGTTATATATTACGATGAATGAAGTGTACCTAGGATTATATATCCCATAATCAATTGGAAAATACTTAATGTATCATGAGTTATCTATATGTGGGTTATGTTATGTATGAATCATCCATAATTTATTCATGAAAATGAGCACCTCCCCCTACCATCTTCTGGGCCCCCTACCATCTTCTGGGTTCCCATGTGCATCCCTCGCTTGTCTCACTATTATGGTGATATAGAATTACTTGGTTCACCCAGACATAGTGACCCTAGGGATTTTCTCCCATGATTACTATTTTAAATTAGTAAATGTATGATTGTTATTTTGATTCTATTTTATATAATATTATCCATGATTGATTTTCTTTTTTTACTTTGACCTGGTTAATACTTATATGACTCTTCTTATAATTACATGGGTTGTGTTTTTTCATTTCCATTTTTCTCTTTTCCTAATTAGTAATGCTTATGTGTTTTAATTAACTTATTTTAAATGGATTATCATAAAAAAGAATCCATCAAAAAAACATAGTCTATTGATGTGGAATAATATTAAAAGGAAAAAAGTAAATATATATATGTGCTTATGGTTGGAAGGATTAACTATTTATGATAACAAATGGATATCAACAAGCATACATTTAGGGAAATCTAAAGATGTTCAGTTTGAAGAAACCTTTATGGAGACTACTAATAACACACTCAAATATACACACATCCCCTACTTTTTGATTGTTTTTTATACAACAATCCTCCAACCATGTAATGTTTTTGAATGTTCATGATGCATAATGAAATTCAATTCCCAATTTATAGAATGATCTAAATGCCAAATATTGACTGGGTTACTGGTTTTATTGAAAATTCTCTTGGAGAACATGTATGGAAGTTGCGTAAAACATGTAGAGGCAAGTAGAGGTGCACAAACACAAGAGTGAGATTGGGAGAGGTATCTTCACATTTAGTGGAGGATTAGGGTTCGACAACCCTATATTCTTGGTTTTTTGGATGGGGTCTTACTAAAATTTTATTTCCTACCTTCTCAAAAAGGGAAATCTATTTTTGTTGCCGACATGTCAAATATGGTGACAAAAAACTTGGAATAGCATTGATATGTGAAGATGAAGATGTAGCTATTGCTAATACTGTATAGCTCGATGAATTTCTTCTAGCCTTCCTGAAACCAAACCTGTTGACCACAAATTTAGGAGGGATTCATTATTCATTGAAACCAAGATTTGTGGTCACCAGGTTTGGCTTCACGATGGCTAGTGGAAGTTCATCGAGTTCTACAATATCAGCTATAGTTACTTCCTCGTCTTCACATTTAAACGCTATTAAAATTTTTTGTCGCATATTCGACGAGTTGGAAATAGAAACAACCTACCCTCATTTAGAAGTTAGGGAAGAAAATTTTATTAAGCCCCCCATACAAAAAAACCTATAACATAGGGTTGTCGAACCCTAATCATACACTCAAGGTGAAGCTACCTCTCCCACTCTCACTCTTGTGTTTGCTCACATCTACTTGTCTCTCCATGTTTTCAGCAGCTTCTATACCAGTTCTTTAAGAGAATTTTCAAGAAAAGATGTACCCCAGTCAACATTTGGGTTCAGATGTCACGACCCAACCCAATGGGGCTTGAGATGTGACTCCCCAAGCCCGCCCCCATAAGCTAGGGGCGGGCGACCATCACCGAGTAGGCTATCACACAAAAGGAGGCCTTAGCCTGAATTACCTAGACACACACACACACACACCAATATACACCTCCATGTAACATTATAGAAATATATACAAAAACTTAAAACATTATTTCATGCATACATCTATCCCAAACTATAGTATTAAATAGGTAAAAAAGGGAAAATATACTGCCCTCTAAAAGAAAACTTCAAAAACGTCCAACCTTCTCTAAAGGAGGGGATCACTGTCAAACACCTGATGGTATGCTCATCATCTAGGCTCTCGTGAAAACCCTTCCAGTCCAGCTACTATGCTATACCTATTACGGGTCAAATTGGGAATCCGTTGAAGGACCTATAGTTTTCAAAAGAAACAAGAAATGTGCGGGAAAGCCCTGTTTAGGGGTGAGTATAAGAATAATCAGTAGGCAACCCAAAAACCCAAACAAAAAAGAGACAAACTAATGGGAATCGGTTAACTCGACCTAGACTGATGGAACCCATACTAGAGAGAAGCTCCAACTCTAGACCATCCTCATAAATCCCAGACTACTCAACTTGACATCCCTGGCATGTCAATGGAATGACACAAACCACGAGGACTCCTAGAACACACCCAAATATACTCAGATCCATCACAAAGTCTCAGGATCCCGACCATGGACTATCCAAGATGAACAACTCGAGGTTCCAATGTAACACTCGAACCAGTATCATGAGGTACCGACTTTATAAATAGAAAATGGATTCAACTCAAGGAGAAGGTATAAACTTTCCTCGCAATACAGACAATGAAATAAAAACCATGCCCGAAGGCACACATAACGAGAGTGAAAAAATCAATATCCCAAAGTCAATGAGACAACCTTGCCAACCCAATTGACACTCAACCGAGAGATGGAACTTGATTGGTAAAATATAAAAAATTGCACATCCCAGCCAACCATCATGATACCTATCCATTGGAGAAAGATCAAGGGACAATGTCACTGAAGAAGTCACCCGATGATGAACTTGCTCCCACTCCTCAGGTAGGGGATCCCACATAGGATCCACTTGGGGACACCTAAAACACTAGATGGAATACTGATCTCCGAATGGTTATCGTAAAAAAACCAGAATATTAAACAACTTGTCTCATCGAGGATTAGTGTCCACATAGTGCGGGTCACACTGACACTATGAACTCCACCAAGGTAATATCATGATAGATCCCAGAAGGAAGAAATGCATCTCAATACACAGATAGGGAGTCTACGCCTAGGGCTCACTGGGGATTCCATACCCAACTAGAACACCCTTGGTAGAGGATCAGCGCTGGGTTAAATTTTGGTCACACTGAAACCAAAAAACCTACTAGGGAAACACGAATGGATGTGAGGATCCCACTGGGACTCTTGGGATGACCCATGCTCCAAGTCCTCTGAGTCGTCTATTGAAGTGGATTATGAAAACTCACTCCAAAAAGTAATAACGCACCCACACTACATGTATGAAAAGCAACAGAAGAGGGGTCACAATTTGATGAAGGGGGAATGATACCAAAAAACATCGTAGTAGTCGAACAGGGTTCCTAGTCTGGTGAAGGGGAAATGATACCAAAAACCCTCATAGCTAAAGAACCAAGGGGATGGACTCAACACTCATGGTCGTAACACAACCATCCAAGACTGGGGGAACCACTCAACCCAGCTAGTAGTAACATCGCTAAAGAGACTAGGGGGACCCACTCAACCCATCCAGTCATCATTTCTAAACCATGATAAACACACATCATCAATTACACCCCTCCTCTACTAGGCCCAAATCATGGCCACCATCGCATTGTATGCAGAAAAACACACAGGATAGGCTATTCAATCACCCTAATTGGACAACCGGTGAACAAGTACTATTCACAGTGACAGATCATCATGGGACCCATACCTAGATCTCAAAACACATTCAACATATCCCACTATTGATATCCTCATAAAAAAACACACGTGATTGACTACTCATCTGTCTAAAATAGACACGATGAAAAAGTCACATTTCACTACAAACGTCAAAACCGGGCCTTGCAAGGCCCACACCTTGATTTCGGTTTACAGAAACCAAAATTTATCTAGAAAAATATTCCTCACCATTAGGGTCACAATTACATTGATGGTGCATCAATCAGACATCAGACACAAAAGATACGTTCAATTAAATGTTCGTCAAATAATAATAATTAAAATATTATTAATATTTTTGGATGTTTCGTGCCCTCGAGTATTGAGAAAGGCATAGAAGGTCCTCAAGGTGTCCTCAAAAGATCCTCCTTGAAGGAAGGGTCATGTGTCCATAGAAATTAGATGAAATGGACCCATAGATTGAAACTTTTGGGGTCTTAAAGAAAACCTCGGCCTGAAACACCCGAACCGGTCCGAACGGGCCGATCCGGCTTGTCGGCCCGCCCCTACTCCGCGCCGCCACTACGGAACACTCATCCATTGCGGAACAATCCACTGTCACCACCTTCTAGCCGAACACTACCCCATTCCATCTGTCCTCTGTTGCGACCTAGCTGGCCTCCGTCATGCCCTAGCCGAACTCTGCCTCACCGCCCACCAGAAACCCCTCTCACCGCCACCAGAATCCTCCATCTCCGCCAGAAAACTTCTCTGGACCACTGGGATCACTCAGGTGGTCCAAAAATCAATCCAAAAGTTGTTTCAGAAATATTTACACCTGATCTAAATAGATATGGCCTCCAAACCAAAATCTGATGGCACTAGAAAAGAAAAATGAAACATAAAGTGGGGAACATGCTTAAATATCAAATTTTCCTACCTCATAGCGAAACACCGAATATTCAGGTGCAGAATGATGCCCACGACATGCTAATGCCCAATCTACTGATGATTAGAATAAAAAATAGCCTCTCGTGGAACCTCGATTCATTGAAAGAATAGGGGAGGATGGTTGTCTACCATCGCATATGCACACCAAGGGGTGGGGGGAATTATTTGTTTTAATTTTTATTAAAACAAATGTCATCTTAATACCCCACCAACGACTCAACTCCAACCTGACACCCTGCGTTAACAAATATTATGTTCTGCCTAGGGTAAAAATGATGTTCTAGACCCAACTATGGTCTCATAAAATAGATCTGAGACTCTATTCTGGAGTTATTCGATATGGCATTCAAATTAAATAAATTTATTTTATTTACGAAAACACCCTTGAATAATTTTTATACAGAAGGACCACGCCTATAAAATTTATACCACCCCTTGGGTAAATGTCATGCTCTAGACACAACCATGCCATCATATTTCTGATCCGAGGTACCATTTTGGAGATAAGTCATTTCCACCACATGAATAGTATAAAATACTTAATATTTTTATAAAATTTATTCTGAGAACTCTGAGCCTCGGAATTTCACAATGTCTCCACACATAGCTTTTGAATTATTCGTAAAAATATTCTAAATTATTATAAGGAATATCATGATTCACCACATCCTCCCACCATAATGTTTTTTTTACCCAAAAATCAAGGGCCTAGGAACAAGGTAAATAAACACTAAGACTCCCATGACAACAAGCTTACCAAAGGTTCTTATGCTATAATAAAGACAAACCAGGAAGAACCACAACACCAATAATGGAAGACAGGGTTTACAAACCTCATAGGTAGCTTGAAACTCCTAGTTAACACCCTAAACCCTCAATGAGATCTTACTGAACACAAGACCTCATCACCGAACACCTAGGGCCACCCTCGCCGATCTCTAACCACCCTGAACGACCCCCAATAGAGCTCCAAAATCTCCGAACGGTCTGTTCCAACTCCAAAATGATGCCAAGGAAAATACCACATCGACACCTAATATTTCCATGTGACCGGTGACCATGCCAAACCTCAAAAGTATGAAATACTCCCCACCATAAGGAAACTCCATCTCCTATTGGAAATCCCATAATGCGAGTACTCACAAAAAACCACAACACCTTACAGAAAACTTCTCCACCACCTGGAGATAAAATAGGTCCACCCAAGTGTACACACTGGGTCTTATAATCCCTTAAGAAACCACCCTCATCAAATTGAACCAACCTAAAACTCATAGGTCGAAGTAAATAATCCACTACACCTCGAAAATATTCACTTTGGGTGGCATTGATTCACCTGCACAGTTTTGGGTCATGCCCCAATGACGCATCGTAGTGGGGGATGTGTCCATCTTTCCTGCGAATTTGAAGCCACAATGAACCCAACCAAAACCTCCTCAACTGTCCCGCATTCATATTGACGCCAAACATATGTGGGTACTAACAAACAAAAAATGCATACACAGACACTCACACGTGGTCTCACCAGGCCTTCAACTACTAACACATTACTAGGCCTCATGTTTACAAGTGAAAGGGACTCAACCACTGCACCTTGATACTGTCTTATTTGGGCATCCCTCACTTACCCACACAGTTTTTATCATGTCAAAAAAATGAGAATCGATGGGGGTAGGATCCCTATTCCATCTATAGTCAATCCTACATCAAACAACACCAACCCAGGGTCTTTCCGACATGTCTCTATAGCTGCTGACAAAAACCCTAATGTAGAACCCTCAAAGTCTACAACCATAAAAACATCTTAATAAAATTCAAGATGCACCATGTCAAAGAGTATATATGGGGATTTGACTTAAAAGGGACAAGTAAAACCCAAAACCACATCCTATATGATGCATGTACCATTATTCCCACGTGTCCAATGTCCTAATGTACTGAGTCGAGAGACAAGTTATCAGAGTCCTAGTGTATGGATACATCGGTCGCCCGCACCAACAATGGAGTCCCTAGCATGAAATCCAAACTCGAAACATCCTAACAATGACACTATGCAATCCAAACTAAGCTAACAACTATACCAACTACACTCCAATTTACCAAAGGTGGAACCTCCTATAATACCACTCTGCCACGACCTGACCCAACAGGGCTCGAGCCGCGACTCCCCAATCCCGTATCCATAGGCTAGGGGATGACGACTAGTGCTGTGTAGGCTATCACACACAAGGAGGGATTAGCCTAAAGTACCTATATTCATACAACCACATAAACCTCCATGAAATAGTGTAGAGATATAGACAAAAACTAAAAACTAAAATGCATGCATACATCTATCCCAAACCATAGAACAATAGAAGAACAAAAGGAAAAATACAGGACCCACCAGAAGAAAACCGAGAAAGCGTCTATCCTGATCTAAAGGAGGGGATCACTATAAAATACCCACTGGTAAACTCCTCATATAGGATCTGGTGAAAACCCTGGTCAGTCCATCTACTACACTCTACCTGCTCTGGGTCCAACTGGGACTCTGTTAAAGGACCTGTGGTCTGCACAAGACACAATAAATGTGTGGGAAAATCTCGTACATGGGTGAGTATAAGAATACTTAGAAGGAACACAAAAAACACAAACCAAAAAGGGATAAAATGATGGGAATCAATTTACTCAACCTAGCATGAGGGGACCCAAACGAGAGAGAAGCTCCATCTGGAGACTATCTTTAGCAATACCTAACTAGTCAGCTCGACATCCCTAGAATGTCAATAGAATGATGCATACCCCAGGGAATCCCAAAACACACCTAGATATACTCAGCTCCATCACCAAGTTTCAAGGTCCCAACCATGGACTGTCCACAGTGAACAGCTTGAGATTCGAACACAACACTCACACCGATCTCATGAGGTACCGACCACATTGACATAAAAGGGATTCGACTCAAGGAAAAGGTAGAAAACTGCCTCAGAGTACACATAACGAGAGTATAACCATACCTGAAGTCACATAGAATGAGAGGGAAAAAACCTCAACATCCCGAAGTCGATGAAACAACCTCTCCAACCTAGTTGACACTCAAACGAGGGATGGCACTCGATCAGTAAAACATAACAAATGGAATAACCGGATCAACACCCATGATACCTATCTGCTAGAGCATGCTCAACAGACATTGTCACAAAAGAATTCACCCAATGAATAAACTAGATCCCACTCCTCAGGTATGGGATCACACCCATGATCCGCTGGGGGACACCTAAGACCCATGTTGGAACACCAAACTCAGAAAGGGTATCAATAAACAGCCCGAATATGAAACACCTTTCCTCATAGAGGATCAAATCCAATGTAGTGTGGGTCACACCAATATAGATAAATCCACTGAGGTAATGTCATGATAGATCATAGAAATAAGAAACAAATCTTGACACACAAATAGAGATTTTATGCCCAGGGATTACTAGGGGCATCGTACCGTACTGAAACATCCTGGGTAGTGGAGCAATGCCTGGGTAAATATTGGTCATGCCAACACAAAAAACCCAACTATGGAAACACAAAAGGATGTGAGGATCATGTTTGGACTCTCGGGGGGGACCCATGATCCAAATCCACTAAGTTTTCTATTGAATCAGATTGAGACAACTCACTCTAGAAAACTAGAACGCACCCACACTACACTTATGGAAAGTAGTCGAAGAGGGATCACAGTTTGGTGAAGGGGATGTGATACCAAAAACCCTCATTCAAGCTGAATAGGATTCACCATAGGATGAAGGAGACATGATACCATAAAACCTCATAGCTAAAGGATCATGGTTACCCACTCAACCTAGCTGATCGTAATGCCGCCATCCGAGACTGGGGGAACCACTCAGCCCAGCTAGTAGTAACATAGCCAAAGGGACTAGGGGGACCCACTCTCCCCAACCAGTCTGCATCACTAAACCAAGATAACTACACATCATCTCATACACGCTACATATTCTAGGCTCAATGCATGGTCACCATCATGTTCTTTTTTGAAAACGTAGGCATGATAGGCTATTTACTCACAGAAAATGGATAATTGGTGAAAAATGTACTATTCACCACAACAGGTCATCATGGAGACCATTCCTCGATCTTGAAACACATTCAATGGATCATGAAATTTCAATCCTCATGTTAAAAATATGGGATTGAATACTCATCCGTCCAAAAATGGACAACCAGTGAAAAAGTCACATTTCACTGCAAATGCCCAAACTAGGGCTTATGGGGCCTATACCTCAATTTCAATTTTCAGCACCCAAAATATGTCTAGAAACGTCTTCCATAACATGATGGTCACAATGAAACTAAAGACGCATCAATAAGACATCAAACACAGAAGATACGTCAGATTCAAGGATCATCAAATAAAAATAATAAAAATATTATTATTATTTTTGGATGTTTCATGCCTCTGAGCATCAAGACTGAATAAAAAATCCTAAAGGTGTCCTGAAAAGGTCCAACTCAAAACATGGGACATGTTCCCTCAGAAGTAACACAAAACAGGACCCTATATTGAAACTTATGGTGTTTTAAAGAAAACCACTACCCGAAACACCCGGACAGGCCCAGACCGGTGAGTTCGACTTGTCGGTGCTTCGCGCCACTACTACAGCGCACCCCACCACTGTCACCGATAGCAGCTCCACTAATCCCCACTAGTAGGGCTCCGCCATTCCCCAGCTGGACAATACCATGACTCCCACCCGAAGCTGCCATCGTCGCCGCTTGAAACTGCACCCTCCACCGAAAAACTTTTATGGACTACTAGGACAACTCCAGTGGTCCAAAAATCAATCTGAATGATGTTTCAGAAATATTGAGACCCAATATAAACAAATGTGGCCTAAAAATAATGATATTACAACACAATCAAACAAAAAAAATCTTAAATTGGGGAATGATCTTAAAACTCAAATTCACGTACCTCATGGAAAAATGAAAAAGCTTCGACTGCAGAACGATGCCCATGACCCATTGATACTCGATCTACCGATCATTAGTGTCAAAAAAAGCCTCCTAAGGCACCATCATTCAACGAAAGAAGAGGGGAGGAGGTTGTTCTCCATCACTTGTGTACACCAAGGGGGTGGGGTAAGAAAATTATTTATTTTAATTATTATTATAACAAATATCTTCTTAACACCCCGCCAATGACTCACCTCCGACCCAACACCCTATGCTAACAACGATTATGTCACACATAGGGTCAACACGGTGTTTTGGACCCAACCACTGTCTCATATATTTGACCTGATACTCCATTCAAGATTTATTCATTCTAGAATCCAAAAAAAATTATTTTATATTATTTAAGGAAACACCTCGAATTCATTTTCGGTAGCAGGCCCGCGCTCGCAAAATTTATACCCCTCCTAGGGTAGACGAAATTCTCCAAATGTAATCGTGCCCTCATATTTTTTATCAAAGCTAATTTTTAGGAGATAACTCATTTACTACATGTTTATAGTATAAAAATAATTAATATCATTATAAAACTTATTCCAGGCACATCAGGCCTTAGAATGGCACACCGTCTCCGTTCCTATATTTGGAATTATTCATAAAAATATTCCAATGTATAACAGAGAAAAACTTGATTTGCTACATCATATCATTATAGAAATTGGGAAGTGAATTTCTTTATGTGTTGTGAACATTAAAAAACATGGCTTGGTCTGAGGATTATTCTTGAAGATATTGATATGAATATGGGGGACATGTGTATATTTGAGCATGTCATTAGTAGTCTCCTTGAAAGTGTATTCCAAATTAAAATCTTCATGTGTATCTAAAATTATGATTTGTTTCTTCATTTTTCATTATAAATATTTAATCTTTCCAACCATAATGACATATATATTTACTATTTTCCATTTAAAATAATTCCCCATCAATAACCTTTCGTTGTTTTGATGGATATTTTATGATGATAATCCATTGAAAATAAATTAACTTTTTGTATATACATGATCCAAAATAATTTTTTTAATATATTTATTTTTTTTCAAGGATTTTTGTTGCATATAGAGATAAACCACCTTTGAAACTCTATATAAACATTATTAAGATTATAAGGGAATTCATTATCAATTTTTTTAATTTTTTTAAAGTGTACTCAATTTGAATTATTCTATTTAAATAATTTTTAAAATTTATGTATTTAAGATTATATATCCACTAATAATGTGAAAAATATATTTGTAAATAAATATTTTTGTGTTACTCAGAATATGCCGCCCAGAAAGATCCCAAAAGTTTATAGTGGGTCTCAAAATATTTCTATTTATCCTTAGTTTTTTCCCATTGTCCATAGAAATAGAGGTTATTTAGAGGTAGTGAAGTGGATTGAGGAAGTTGAGCATGTATTCAGAGTGTTTGGAACTCCCAAAGCTGTTAGAGATCATGATCTTCTATGTCTTCTTGGGGGTCCAACATTGGATGAATGGGGGTTGTTTGCCCACCAACGATGCAATTTGGGATGATGTGGGAAGTTTTTATGTCCATATTTTTCCGATGGTTTATTCCCAAGGAGGTGATGACAAAGAAAAGGGAATATCTCAAGAGTGTCTAGTAAGGCCAGCAAATAATAATGGCTTATATTGAACACTTCAATGAGCTAGTTTCATTTTTTTCTAGAGGTGGTGTCATAGGATCTCTTGAAATCTTCTCTTTTTCATTGGGGTTATTCATCTAGAGATAATGGAGTGAGTCCTATTATCCAAGGATCTCTATTTTTATAAGTTTTTGGAGGAATAGTATTTGGATGAGTTATTGTGAAATAAACATACAACACCTTGGTTACATGTTTTTTTCTCTATTGATGATTTATTGGTTTTGGGTTTTTTTGTTAATGACGAGTTTGGGTTGCATTTTGATATGTGAAAATGGTTTATTAATTGAATGATGAAAAGTATGGGCATGTGTGGTGGTTTCTTGTTGTTTCATAGAGTGGTGAAAACACATGTGACCGTCAGCCTATGGTATAATAGTTGTGTTATAGTGTATGCTTATGTAGTTGTTTTTTAATTGAAAGATGAAATGTATGGGACTGTGCATTTGTTTTTTAGGGTAGTTCTAGGATGTTTAATAAGAAAATTAATTTATTTTTTAAATTAATATTTAATGGCAGTTCAAATTGCTGCTAAGTATAGTATATTTTTTATTAGAATTGGATAAAACCACTACTAAATATGACACACTAATAATCTAGTAGTGGCTTTATTCATTATAGTGGAGGTTTTCTGACTAAAAATATTTATGCAACAATTTTAACCATCGCAAAATCCTTGTTATTTAATTTCCAGAAAACTACCACAAAAATGAAGAAAACCATTGCTAGATACAAATTCTATGACTCTTACTAGAAACTACCACCAAATTGATGTAACTGCTGCATATTGGATGCTAACACCGACATTAGCGGATGTTTTTTGAAACCGTCACAGAACCATGTGGTGATGGTTTGTACCACTTCGAAGTAAAAAAATGGTGATAAGCACCAATTTTCATATAGTTATCATAAAAAATAGCACTAATAATATTAATCAGAAAACATAACCCAAATAATTAATTAAATGACACACTTCTAGGAAAAATATGAAAAATTTCTTATAAGTCAATATCTACAAAAACAAAAACTAAATTTATTGGATATATAACTCAAACAAAATTGATGTGTCGTATGTATATCACCCCCAAAAAAAGAAAAAATATAAAATGTGAAGAATTCATAAAAATCACCTCAGACATAAAACTATCTGAAACTACAATTCTCTGTCCTAGAAACTAATAAATAAATAACATCATTTTCTCACCCAAACATGTTCCTGCAATGTAATTGTGATAGAATCCTTGGTACTAATTTTCCAAAGTGTCCCATGAATGGTTTGACTGTAATTCAATATTCCAAAATGGAAGATGACCCCAAACATCAAATCTGCTAATCAAGTTAATACTAGTTATGATAAAAAATTGGATATAAAATCTAAATTAACTGATATACCATTTTCCAGTGCTATGTGTTAATGCCTAGGGTCGATCCTAAAAGCTTGGGTTACTATTGGGGTTTATCTAAGAAATTCATGACAATTGTACATCTATAAATAACCACATATAATCATTGTTTTCATCCTGAATTTATTTAGACCCATATTGCATGACACATAATATTTGATCAAGAAATTCCCATTTAATCTGAATTCTCATGTTTTCATTCAAAAATATATTGTTTCATATATAATCTAGGTTCTCTACATAGAATACTAACACATCTTATATCATGTGGAATCCACAAAGATCATCTTGGGATTCCTAACTCATGTAACATATGGAATCCAATTATCTAATCTTAACATCCCATCATATTTAGATTCCATTTCTATATGGAACCCATGGAGATCATCTTGATATTCCCATTGTCAAGAAAAATAAACCCCCTTAAGAATTTACCTTTTACATCAATAAAATTCCATACGAGAATATTTCATATTATTATTTAAAAATACAGTTCTCATTTAAAATATTATCATTAGACAATTATAGTAGAGTTCATCATCATAATACAATTCATCAATTATTAACATGAAATTCATTTCCCATTCAGTAAAATATTTTTTTTTTATTTATCAAGTTGATATAAAAATAAAAAATATCCATTCCTTCCTTAAAAGTTCATTGATTTTACTTGTTATAAAACCATTATTGATTCCCATACTAAACTATGTCATTTTTATGGAATAACCATTCATTAGTTATAAATTTTGAATATAATTTATCCTCAAAACTTCAAAATTAATAACTATTAAAAATTCATCATTTCATTTTACCCACAAACCATTTCAGGTTTATACATTCAAAAACCAATATTATAGGGATTATTTCTCATTTCAAGCCTCCCATAGGGATCACCATCATGGTATCTTTTTGGAATTTTGTATAAGGGATAATGAATAAGGGATTTTAGTAATTAAGGTTATAATTTTAATTTTAATTTAAATTCAGGACACATTAGTTTGACCTATAAACCATACACCCAAAATAATAGTAAAGACTATGGGAAATGGAAGATATGTAGTGGAAATAATTTAAGAAAGTATTTCTTAATAAGTATTTCCCTTGAAATATTTGTACATTTATGGAGTTATAATTCCTTGATATTAAGAAAATTGAGGGTGAAACAATCACCACATATAGAAAACATCATAGGGATTGGAAATATAAGACTCAGGATGTGATATCAACAACAACAAGAAAATAGATATGTTCTTTAATGGTTTAAAACCACACCCTTAAAAGGAGATATTTATTAGAAACTTTTCATGTTCCAAATAACTAGTTCGATGTTATCTCTATGTTGAGATAGATTTTGGAGGTTGGTTTCAGGTTTTTGAAGACAAGAATGGAAGAATAAATTTGCATGATGGTGGGACAAATGTGAGAGGAAACATAATCCAAGTACACATGATCCAAATATGTTGGAATAATCATAATGGGAATTGACTTTAATGGAAAGGGAAATGCTTCATGTGTGGATGAGAAGGTCTCCATGATTATGAATATTGAATTTACATGAATAATTTATCCAATATGATGGAGAAAAGGATTTCACATCTTAATGAACCACCCATGGTTCGATGATTTAACTATATATAGTAAGGGAACGATGCATGATATTTCACTAAACCATGGGTGATTGAAGGTAATCATTGTCAACAACCACTAAAGAAAAATGAGTAATGGAAATATTATTCCATCACTACCAATATAGTGGATCATGAAAAATTATTCATATGAGGTACCCATCTCATTCACTCATGAATGAAATTTTCTTTATTTTTATTCTTGTAATATTTATTCATTTATATCGTATATGTTTTCAAGAAGTATCTAATAGATTCCTTGAATAATTGAATTTGAGATATCTTTAGAACACTAACTTGTGTAACAATTTAGAAACATATATTGGAATCTTATTATGTTAATGTATGTGGGATGAATCATTAATAAAATATAATAAAAATTCCCATAATGTAATATGACTATATGCATTGAATAGTTTGACATTCATTATATAGAGCACACATTAACATGTAGAAAAAGAAGTCTCTTTCTATATTCCAAACCATCCAATGATCCTATTATAATGAAAAGAAAATCATTATTTTTTTTATAATTTCTCAATGATGTGGATGATGGTTCTTTTTGAAGAATAATTCCTATACCAAATTGTTACATTGATGTAAAGTAAAAAACATCTTGTAAATTCCCATTATTATTGAATATTCTAATGTATTCCCAATGAGTTCATGGATATAAGCTATATTGTGTGGAACATTTATTAATAGGGATTATTACTGAAGCCAATACTATCTCCAAATACCCCTATAGGATGGACCCAATAGAATATACTCAGTTAAAGAATAAAATACAAGAGGTATTGGACAACAGTTTCAAATTCAATAGAAGGTCACCTTGGAGTGAACTGATGCTCTATTTCAAGAAAAATGATGGAACAATTAGAATGTGTATTGATTACTAGGAGGTAAAGAAGATCACCTAAATAACACGTATCCCCTTACAAGGATTGATGGATTTTTTTTCTCGACTACGAGGATATCTATTTTCCCAATAGACAATCTCTATTCTGGAAATCATCTTTTGAAGGTGGAGAAAAATGATATTTAGATGAAAGTTATCCATACAATGTCTGGACACTATTATTTCCCTGCGATTCCCTTATGAATTATAATTCCCCTAAAATCTTCATGTATTTGATTAATGGATTCTTCAGAGACTACCTTAAAAATATTTTTAATCTTTATCTAGGATATTATGATCTACTAAAAATATTGAGGAGGAACATGAAATGATTCTAAGGATAGTTATTGAGATATTAAGAATGTATAAAATGTACATTATGTTCATAATGTGTGACTTTTAGAAGGAAAAATTCACATTCATACGGATTGCGATAACTAGTGAGGGATATTCTGTTGTCCCTTAAAAGAAGAAGTCTATTGAATAATTTCCTAGACCCTCTTGTGTAATTAAAAAACATAGTTTTCTTGAATTAGTTGGGTACTACTGGCGTTTTATGAGAAATTTCATTTAATAAACATCCTTATAACTTTTTTAATAGTGAAAGGCATAAATTATGTATGAATAGAAAAGTTTAGGAATGATTTAAAGAGCACAAAAATTGTCTAATCATTGTACACTTACTCTCACTACAATTAATGGTGATGGTTTTGTAATATAAAATGATTCTTTAATGAATGGGTTTGTTTGTGTATTATATAAGAAATAAAAATTGATAGAATATACCTCATGAAAACTAATGATCCATGTTCAAAAGTACATAATGCATGATTTTGATTTAGTAGTTTTGATCTTCTCTAAGAAGATCTAGTAGAACTACCTCTTTGGTAAGAAGTGTGAAATATATACAAATCAAAGGAGTTAAATGTATATATTCACAAAGAATGTGATCAAAATTCATCATAGAAAATGTTTAGGTCTAATCAAGGACTATGAGGCTATTCATGTGGCTAAGCCATCAGGTGGGGGTTTATCTGCTATGGAATATAAGGCAAGTGGAGATGTGAATGAGGTGGTTGATCATTATGTGTAGGTTTCGAGGCTGGGTAAGGATGCTGCAAGAAAAGGGAAGCAGAAAATAAACAAGCATATTAGTTCTAGGTGGCCAGGGGGTGCTGTTTCAGGGCCCCTCAAACCAATTATGCTGACAAACAGCTTTGAAGGCCTTGCAGAGGCCGGATCGTGTTCTGATTTCAGTAGTCCTATTGATGAAGAATGGGAACACATGGTCGAAACAAAGGGATCTGATTCTATCCTCTTGGTTGGTGACTATGCAAGCCTGAGGAGTAATAGAAGCAATAAGAGGAGGAAAAGTCGGAGAGATTACTCCTCGTTACGTCCTCCTATGGAGACTATGTCTACAAAAAAGCTAAATTCTATGAAATTATAATTAGAGGATGAGGATAATCAGACTTTGAAATTACTGCTATGTTCTAAAGAAGTGGCGGTCGAACAAGTTTTGTTACTAAATACGTCATAAGAGGAGTCCGCTAGGATGACAGGGAGACCTTTAAATGTTTCACTCAATGAGGAATAATACTCATGGGTTGATAAAAAGGATCTAATTCTTATTAGAGGTTTAAAAAAAGGGAAGAATAGTCCTTAGGAGTACATACATACCTTGGACCGGCTAGCTTATGAACTAGAAAATCTACTGTTATCTATCCCAAACACCCAGGTATCCTTAATATATTCTAAGTTGTCTACGGATCTGGTTTCGGGTAATCTCAAAATTTCATTCAATGATTTTGATGAAATGTGTGGATCGTGTTGAGTCATTGGGAAGCATGTTGGTTCTACATGTGTGGATTTTTGGAGATGATAATGTTTTTGAAGGTTGGTTGGTGGTGTTCTACCAGCATTCTAGAGGGGCCACACCAGATGGGTACCAGAGCTTAACCTTCACTTGTGCATACCATTTGGAATTGTTTGATGGAGAGAGTATGGCCACACCATTGGTTCCAGGCCTGTGTATTCGTGAACGAGATAACGTGCTGAATGGTTAGGTGCTGGTGAGGGCTTTCATCTTTTTGTATTTTCTAGGGAGGGGAGGTTCCTTTAATATGGTTCTAGTTTTATGGTTTCTCGAACATCTAACTCAGAATCTGGATTTCCCACTTTTTCCTTAAATGTGTTTTGGTTCTTTAATAAAAAAAATTAATTTTTAGTCAGATTCTCTTAGTTGAAAATAACATGGTACTATATCCATGAATCTAATTGAGATAGCCCATATCATCCAGGAAATGAAATGAATGGATCCAGAAATAATAACAGCTGTGAAAATGTCCTACCTTTACAAAATAATTTCCCAACCATCGATCTAATAGAAAATGACGGAGTAATACAGAAATTAATTTAATCACCAATAGAAGGTAAACGTATTTATGGAATGTAAGAATCTTGAATTCCATATTGATTGTAACATCCTATAAATTCTAATAATACAGTTATTTTTATTAGATATCAATTAAATAGTTTATTTTATAATAGAATACAAACTAAATAGTGTTTTAACACAATGATCATTTTATGGAAGGGTGTTCATTAAACTAAATAATTTTTTATTATAAATTAAGTAAAAATATTCAATTTATTAAAAAAACTCACATTGTGTTGTTTTTCAATGAATAAATTTTTATTGAAAAATATAAAATCTATTTTAATGCAAATATATTAATATTTATATATATTTTTATTATCCAAATAAATAAATTTTTCTTATAAAACTAAAATATGATTTTTATACATTGTTTTGAAAAATATATGATTTATTAAACACTATATGAATTTTATTTATAAAAATTAATATTTTATTAATAAATGTGTATTTAATAATAAAAATGATTATAAATTTATTTAATATATTTTTATTTATTATCTTCAAAAATATTATGTTTATATTATTAATATTATCGAACAACTTACTATTTTAAATATATAATACTTTCAATACATAATTAATTGTAAATTTGTATTAACAATTACATAACAAAATATTATTAATCTAGTGGTAATTTTTTATAATGATGATGATTATTATAAAAAATATTTTAAAATGTCATAAAATAATGAAGTATGTTTTGAAAAATAAATATTTGGTGTTATTATATTCATTTTAAAAAAATAAACAAACTATTACAGTTAATAAAGTTACATTACAAAATTATAATTTTAGACCGACAAAAATGTAATGTAATTAATATAATCTTGAAATTAAAATTCATAAAAACTAAAATGTACATATATGTTTAGATAATTCTAATTTTAGATTTATTTAGTAATTTTAGATAATTGAACGGAATTATTTTTTTATTAATTTTCCATCCTATAAATCCATCAAAGGGATTATTTACAATGCATTGTGCGAGGATTCAAGGAACTATCAAATGCACATGGAAACCAGAATTAGCCAACCTACAAACTAGTACGGTAGGATCGATAGATTTAAAACAATATTAGGATGAGTTGTGTCCACATAGAGCCATCAATGTCTTTTTGGAGGTGTAGAAGGGGTCATGCTTGTCGTTCCGTCCCCAGGTAATGTGTGCACGGTGTGTCGAGGTTCAGACCTTAGTAATGGATCGAGAGATTAGCTGAAGCAATTGATACTTAATTGAGTGCTCAACTGAGAATAATACCAATGTCGTACACATTGTTTTATCTTCAAATCACTCATTATAAAACCCACATTTAGATCATGGTTGTTCTATCAATCATATTGTAAAATCCTCGACCTCCTTATTGGATTGAGAAGGAGGAAAGACATTACATGGACATAAGAAAAATCCCCAAGGTGCTAAATGATGGCAATAAATTCCAATAGATACAATACAATTGGTGGATGATTTACACTTTAATAAATTAAACAACTACATGATGAATGATAAAAATGTAAAACAACTCAATGTAATACCATCAATATCAAAGATCAATCTAAAAAAACCTATCATAGTGGAAGACTACACAACATCAATACAAATAGTGGAAGACATAATAAAAAAACTGGAAGACTACGAAACAAAACTCCAAGCTCCAACCATGCTCCATGATCCTACTTAAAAAATATCTCAAGTATCACTATACACCACTAGAGAAATATGATACTTTACATTTTCTTGTTTACTAATAGACAATGTCAGAAAAAGCACTAAATTTCCAATGTTGGGGTGAGTAATGTAACTTAGTTGGTTTTCCCAAAATAAATTCCCAACTAATTCCACTAGGATATAACATGTTATCACACACACACACATATATTTATATTAAAAACATTATAAATGTTTGTAAAATAATATAAAATTATTTCCATATCAAAATAGTTTCCCAAATAAATCTATCTTTCCATGGAAAGAAACCAACAAAAACCTTAAATACATTCCATAAGTTCCATTTTGGAAAAAAAATCCATTCCACAAATCCACACATCCAATCATGAATGAAAACCTATACCTCATTATACTTGTGAGTGGTGAGTCATTCATTCACAAAGAAATCACTTAATGAACTATTTTGATGGTGGAATTTCCTAACCCTTATCTATCCCAATAATGACGGGGGAGACTTCATACCCTTATCCATCCTGAATGCACATGAACACACACAACCATTACGACAAGAACAATTCAAAAAAAAAACCTTTAAACTATTTCAATAATACTGTACATTAATTGAAAACCTTTTAAACAAATAATTTAAATAAAACCATCAATTTAGTGAAAACTCTTTTCCATGCATCAAAACCAAACAATCATTTTAAAATCATCATTTTAAAATCATGTTTCCAATTTCTCTTTCCAAAAAACACCCAATTTCCTCATTTCTATAATTGTCACCAAAGTGGTATCCAATAAGAAACTCACAATAATTTTGAAACCATTTTCAATCAAAACAATAAATTTGAAACTATAAATTCATGTTCTTATAAGAGCAGTTGAGAGTGAATCTACTAACCTCCGTATTTATAGATAAAAAAATTAACGACACTAAAACACCAATTAAATGGGGTTGAATATCAAATAACATACCTTAGATATCTTCCCCCAACAAAAAAATATAAATATAATCACTATTGTCATTAAGGACCATAAATCTATCCAAATCATAACAATATATATGAAACTGAGAGAGAGAGTGAAGTAAATATATGAAAAGCTAAGAAAAGTTGCCATGAATGAACACCTTCAAAGGGAATATGGCATCAACACACTTGGAAACACCTACAAATTGGCCCCGGATAAATAGGGAGATCTTCCTTTTCCTTTGGGAGCAATATTATGAAGTTAGGGTCAATTGGGGGAAAAAGGATGGGATAAAGCCTAATCCCAACCTAGATCCACTTTTTCTGAATATTGTTTTTAAACCATTCATGGAAATTCATAAAGTTTAGAATACCATATTATAATAGTGTTCTAGCCACTGCCTCAAGGAGGACCTCATAGGGTTGGACCACACAGTTAGAAAAACCATGCTCCGACTTTGAAAATTCCATTTCCCGACTTCTGATAGCTTCTTCTAGGTAGCTGCATTGTTCGAAAAAAACATTAGCCTACCCGTACACCTTCTCCTTAAATTTTTGTATCATTGTGAATGGACTCCTATATTATTTTCACGGTTCCCCCAAACTGTGAACCCATAGAAAATCCTTAAAAACATTCCAAAAGGATCCCAAACCCATACAAACATCACCCAAATACTTTACATACATAAAATACATAAATGAAGGGTTGAACACCTGAAACCATGGGTCCTAAATTATCCCCCCCATTGAACTTTCCATCGCCATAATGTAGAAACACATCATTTATATGAAATATTTCTAGCCATTTCTTAGTCATTTCCTTTTCTCGTTTCCATGATTCTTCTTGAATCTGGCCTTATTTCAAAAAAAACCACACTAGGCTGATGCTTATCATATGCAAGAATTTACCTTACCTATCCATAATCTACACTGATATGTTCACCAATGAAGCATCTAGCACTAGGTAAACATGATCCCATCAAATAACATGGTCAGGAATAAGTAGAACCTTTTTTAATTGAGATACATTAACCATGGTATTCACCACACAAAACAATAGTGGAAAAGCCAACCGATATTCCACCTTAGCAACACATTTATGAATTTAAAAAAGGGCCTATGTATCGAGCAGATAACTTTCACTGATTCTCAAAAAGATAATGTCCATGTCATGGAGATATCCTCAAGGACACATGATCACTCACCTTGAAGGACTATGACCATCAATGATGATCCACATATGATATTTGATGGTGATATGTTGTCCCCATATATTTTATGATCAACTAAATATTCTATATTGTCTCTTGGATATGGCTTGGACCAACTACTGATTTCTCACCTACTTCCACCCAATAAAGTGGAGATCATCAACGACACCCATACAATTCTTTAAAAAGATCCATTTTTATCGAGGCTAGATAGTTGTTTCTATATGAAAACTCATCTAATGGTACACACTACTACCAAAATCCCTCAAAATCCATTATACATGCCCAAAATATTTATTCTAATTTATGTATCATATGTTTCGATTTTCCATTCATCTGAGGATGATGCTCCGTACTCATGGTCAAATGAGTTCCAAGGTAATTCTGTAAGGATTTACAGAGAAAAGAAATTAACCTCGGATCTTTGTCTATGAATATCAAAACATGTTTTCCATTCATCTTTAACACTTCTCAGATATAAATTTTTTCCAAGTACTCCACCATATGAGATTCATGAATTGGGATTAAATGAGATTTTTTTTGAAACGATCCACTATAACCCATATAGAATCATGTTTCTGAACTATTCTTGGGAGACCTATTATAAAATCCATAGCTATCTAGTCCAATTTCCAAGTAGGGATAGAAAAAGACTACAACACACCTCATGGTCACTGATACTCTACATTATCCTTTTGAAAAGGGAATAATCTAGAAACAAACCCATCCACCTTACTATTCATATCAACCCATTAAAACCGTGCTTTCAATTCCTTATACATTGTCTATATTGTAGGATGAAAAGCCTATCTCGAATGGTGGTATGCATGATGGAGTTGTTCCTTGCAAACCCTAGGTACGAACATCCGATTTATGAAGCATAACACCGAACTATCATCCTATATCCATCCCCCAATGGTATTACCACCATTGAGATTCAACCTGATAGAAAAACATTTAGATTCAGATGTATGTGCCTCCAAAACCATCTTCACGAAATCACGAATTAGTGAAAATGGCAAGAAAACTGCTACATCACATTGATATTCACATTCCATTTGCATGTCTTAAAGGAAAAATATAAACTTCCACTCAGCCAATTATTCTTTTTACGACTTATAATATGAATTTCTACCCAATTCATCTTCCACCATATTTCCTTAACATGATGTATACATCACATAAAAGATGACCTTTTAGAGATACTGCATCCATCTTCATTGACTCAGATTAAAATCCATTTGTTAGAAAATGTGTTTAAATCTCTTATGGTATTCAAACACAGAAAATTTATCACCAAATAGGTAATGACACAAAGTCCTCAAATCATAGAATATGGAAGCTACCTCTAAATCATTTTTCGGGTAGTTCTTCTCATGAATCTATTACCAGAGTGAGTGCTTGAGATGTAACTCAAGTGAAATACTTGAAAAAACCTCTCATCGAGTGTTCTTCATGAACCTAGAAAATAAAGTGGCTCCTTCTTGTTTTGACAAACAATAAAATAGGATAAAAAATAGTTTTTTACAAAATAAAAAGATTTATTAAAATTTTATTTATTTAATTAGTTATTATAATTATTAGATTAAATTAATAATTAATTTATAATAATTTTCAATAATAAATATTTTATTAGTTTTTTATATTTTATTTGATTTATGAAATTTTATTGTTCAAATATTTATTTAATTTTATTTATTGTTTAAATATATTATTATATTAATTATAATAATAATTATTAAACTATTTGTTTATTATTATTAAAAAATTATTATTATTTTCCCCCACCCCCTTTCCATGTCCCAGAAGGGGGTTATATTCTTCTTAACCTGGACATTGTTGGTCTCATCTCCATCATAAGTGGGTTGCACAGATCTCCTCCCCTAATGGAACTCCTCTATGTATATTTCTCTATCAATGGAGGACTTGACTTCTTGGTGGTCCGGCTATCAGATCTAGTGAAGGGGGTATATGAAGTGGGAGACTTTATTGCTCTATAGTGGCTTTGGGTGATTGGAAGCTCTAACCTCATTAGATCTATGGTGGTAGATCCTAGACGTCGTTAGCATACATAGTAGTAGAGGGTCTTCAATTGAACTAAGAATCAGCCTAGATCTTGAGAAATGATTTATTTGGGTGATTTTAGAACAGGGTGGCTCATTATCTTTGAATTGATGATTTGTTGTCTTTTAGTGGTGGTTTGAACTTGAAATATGCATCAAGAAGAAGTTAGGTTGCCTAAAATTTGATGGTTGTGAGTCGCAGGTCAGTGAAAGTGTGTTGCTATTGTTGGTTGGAGGTATGTTCAAGTCAAACAGTGTTTGTTTTGTGATTGAACATCAAGCCTGGTGGTGTGAAGGTTCAGTTGATGGATGCCACAAAGGTGGATGGTAGGGAAGAAGTAGAAGTTGAAGAACGATGTGTGGGGTACTGTAGTGGAGATAATGGGTCGTCGATGGAAGCTGATGGTGGTGGCTCGTGGGAAGAGTCTAGTGGTGTGAGACAAGTACCCCCAGAAAACTTTGAGGTGTGAGATAAGAGACAACGACAGAGATGGTGAAAATGGTGATATGGTTGTGTGATGCTCGCAGTTTTAGTTTGGTTAATCTGCAAAATTAAATATAATAATCAGTTAATATTTAAAATAAATTAAACCAATTATGAGTTTAATTTCTAAAGAAACTAAATTAAAACTAAATTTAAAATAAAATAATAATTCATTAAATACAAAACTGAAAGATAAAAAACATAAACTAAACTGAAATTAAAAACTATGGAGAAAAAATAAATAAAATGAAATTGGATTTTTAAATCTAAATTAAACATTAACATTACAAAATTTATTAGTTGTAATCGCATTAATTAATAAAATTACTTAAAGTTAAAATAAATGATAAAAATAAAACAATATAAAAATTAAATTAAAGAAAAATTATCTAAAATTAAATTTTAATTTAAAAAATATTTAAATAAACAGTATTAATCACAATTTAAAAAATATTTTTATTTTACCAGATTAAAAAAAATCCATAAAATCATTATTAATCATTAGAATTTAAAATTAAAAAACTGATTATAAAAATTTATTAATTATCAAATTATACTATAACATTTTTAAAGACCATTTATTTTAAAAAAATGAAAAAATAATTAATTAAATAATTGAGAAGTTAATAAAAATTGGGGCAATTCATATGATTTTAAGGCCAGATCAAATTCCCATGCAATTAAGCATTGATTGTTCTCAAACAATTCCAAGAATTATTATCTTTTAAAAAACATAAAAATGTTTCTATTAATTAGCTCCAAATAAAGCATGTAAATCAATTTTAATGCAAAGGATCAAAAACTATGAAATAGGATTTTGAAATGAAAAATGGAAAAGAATTCTTTTATAAATTATAATACACACTAGGATTTCAAGGTAGAAAAAAATCATTCATCACCGAGGATGTCATGCCTAATATATGAAGCTACATACTTGCTTACATCAATTCATCCCATGTTATAAATCTAAGAGCGATAAAAGGTTATATAAAAGTGGAATTAAAAAGATAACCAAAGGAACCTTAAATATTGACATTCTCATAAGTTCCAAAAGGTAAGAATCATTTTTTTAATCACGTTATTTATTTAACCGAAATGATTTTTATATAAATCAAATTTCCCCTTCTTCATCTGGTGTTCAAAATTACCCTCATCTTAATTAACTTGTTTTAAAAAACTAATAACTTTTATTTTTTAAAAAAATATTACCCAACCATGTAAGATGTGTTAAGAACTGTGCACATGCACTTATTAGAATTTTATAAAGAACGTACACAAACACACTGTGATTAGTGTCTGAGAAGTCACTATGGGTTCCTAATTTCTCATTTTACTCTAGTTTCAAAAGATTTATCAATATACCATTTAAATTGGTTCACTAAAGTCATTAAATTTAATTATAAAAATATTATTCCCCTTGGATGAATTTCAAACATCTAGTTTCATAAGGATAAAATCATAACCCACAAGAATGTATCCTATATCACTGTAAAATGTAGTTTCTAAAAGGAACATTCATGAAAATAGTTAGAAAATTTACTCTCCAATCAGTTATAACCAAAAAAATTTAGATTCAATGTAAAGACCTGGAAATTTCATGGAAATTCTTTTCGTAATTTTCTTTGGAATTATACAAGAACACAGTTTCTGACGGCGCCTGATTCCGAGGCCCGGTGTGCCCGGAATCAATTTCCGAAGTTTGGCTCGGGTACGTTCAGTGAACGAACGAGCGGGTTTTTCTAACTTTTGAACCGCTGCCCAGAATCAAATTCCGAGGGCACCGATGAACTCGAAACGCCGTTAATCGCTTAAGGGAACCTTTACCGTAGTTGCGTTTGTTTGGGAGAAGAATTTAATTAATGGGGTTTAATTAAAAAGTAAATAAAATTGTTGAATCAATTTTATTTCTTTTTTCAAGGTGGTTATTTTTTTCCCATGGGAAGTTGGTGGTGGGGCCCACATTCATCCAACTTCCAATGTGTGGATAATTTGAAAGGGTGGGGCCCACAAGAACCCCTTACCTCTTCAAATTCCTTATAATCTCTAACCCCTCTTAACCCCTCACTTTCCTAACTCCCCATTAACTCACTTTCTTTAATTTTTGAAAACTTGTTATAATTAATTAAGTGAGTTACTTTTTTTCAAACTCTTGAAATTCAAATGGTTAGGTTGTGTTAATAAAATAAGACTTGGCCATATTTTATTATTGTTATAATTTTGCAACCTTGAAAGGATTGGGCACTACTAGAAAATAGTTATTTGGGACGGGTCATTTGCAACGGGATCGCGTCGCAAATGGCCTTTTGCGACGGGGGCCCGTCGCAAATGGATCGTTGCTGAAAACGGCGTCGCAACAATACTTATTTGTGACGGGCCCATCGCTAAAGCCTTTTTTTGCGACGGTTATTCTCCCCGTCGCAAATAGTACTCCGTATATTTGTAAAAAACTTTTAAAATAGTATTTGCGACGGGACCCGTCGCAAAAACTATTTTTTTAAAAAAATAAAAAACTATTAATAAATTATTTTAATACATATAATAATACTAGTATTTGCGACGGGCATAGTATCCCATCGCAAATAATATAAAAAAAATAAAAAAAATAAATTATTAATAAATTATTTTAATTAATATAATAATAGAATTATAATTCACAAATAAAAATAATAAATTATTTTAATTAATATAATAATAATAGAATTATAATTCAAAAATAAAAAATAATAGAATATTAATAAATGATTTAATTAATATAATAATATTAGAATTATAATTCATAAATAAAAAAAATATTAATAAGTTATTTTAATTAATATAAAAATAATAGAATTATTTTACATTCAAATATTAAAATAATTCAAGTATTACAAAAAATATAATTAAATTTTAATATTATAAAATTTTAATATATATATATATAATTTAATATTATAAAATATAAATAATATTATTATTCATATTAATATTGTTATTTAAAAATATAATATTATTAATATTTTATAATGAGACAAAAACTAAGAATAGAAAAAAAAAATTTTGATTTCCCAAATTTTATAACATAAATACAAACTCTAATCTGAAGGAGGGGGGGGGAGGTGGGGGATCTGCAGATGGTGGTGGAGGAAACTCCATCCCTAAAGCATTAGTGAGTCGGCGCATTTACTCCATCTGCTCATGATGCTGCTGCTGCCACCGACTCGTCTGCTCCTCGTACAACTGCTGCTGGCGTCGACGCTCCTCCTCATGCTGCTGACGCATCTGCTCCTGCTCCTGTCGGAGACTCTCTATCTGTGCAGTCTGATATCGCAACTGATCCTCATACTGTGTAGTAGAAGAAGATGCACGAGCTCCTCTCGAGCTAGACGCCGACATCGCCGCACCGCCATAATAATCTCCGGGAGTCAGTCGAGAGCCGATACCAACTACCCGGCCCTTATCGAAGGCATACTGGGTGGCCTGCATCCATGCCGCCTCATCAAACTGACGGGCAGTGGTCTGATCTGATGAATCGGCCTGACTCTCAGGCCGGGCCTGTGACGCTGCGGCCTCATATGACTCATATAGTTGCAATTTAAAATTAAAATTGTGAATATATTATATGCAGTTAATTTTTAAACTTGAAAACAAATAATACTGACCACGATGTGATGCTGACGATCACCTCTGAGCTCCCTAGTAGCAGGATCACTATACATCCTCCGATATACGTCGTACTCTGTAATATCGGGGTGCTCGACAGCCTATAAGAATAAAAAATAAACTGTTAATATTTATAGTTATATAAAATATTTATAAATAATGTACGTACCAGATGTTGTCTATGAGTACTAAAAGAACGACTCACAGCTCGATGAGTCACCTCATGTCTCCCCCGATTCTGCCTCCCCACCGATGATCTCCTCTGAAAGGCACCACTCAACCAGTGCGCACATAATCCATCCCATACATGGGATGAAATATACTCTGGTCGGTGTGCTCTACATGACTCCTCAAAATCTGACACTCAGGCTTTCTTCATCGCAGCTTTTCTTAAATTATGCAAAAACTGATGAAGGCGATCACGCATGGCCACCTCCCATGCCTCGTGGATGGCGTCACGCATGGTATCCTCGATCGGATACCATAAACACTACAAATAAATCAAAATATCAAGTTAGAAATGAAATAATTTTCAAAATAAAAATTATTTATTTACGTACGTACCAACCAATGGACAAACATGGCCTGCTGCACATCAATGGGAATCTGATCCCATGTGGTCCACGGCTGAGAGAAATAGTTGCGCAAAATAGCGCTGCCCTGTCCGACTGCTATATGCGGAAAACTGAAAAAATAATAAACATTTATTATGTGAATCGATTAATGAAATCTTAGCCAAATACACAGGTTATCACATAGGTTATCAGACCTCTGTGTGCGTGGATCAAACCCAAGACGTGGACGTTGCTCGGGGACAGGGTCAGGAATCATCAATCGTGCAAGACCGCGCCCCCTCTGTGTACTCCCTGGAGCGCCTGCAGGCTGAGGGTCATCTGTCAGCAACACATCCACATCGAAAGTCAGGTCAGCATCCGCCAACTCACGAAATGTGGCGTCGTCCGTCTGAAACAGAAAATGTTAATGTTAGGAAATAATTGATAATTACTATTATATATACATATATACATATTATGATTGTATATAAATACCATGGAATGCTATCACTGTTCATATTCATCATCATCTTCATATATGTCAATGTCATCTTCATATTCCTCCTCAACATCATCGATATCCATTCAAGTTACAGTTGCTTCATCTCTTACCATTTCAAATTCATATGTGACATCATTAACATCATCGTCATCACCGACTCTTAAATGTGGGGTGTCGTCATCGATACTCATGTCTCTTTGTAAAAAAGATTGATTTTGAGTACTCTCTTGAAAAACTTCAATTCTTTGAACATCAGTGAAAGCACATTCACTTTGACTAAACTGATTGTCTCGAATTTTGATTTTTATTACACTCCACCAATCAGTCAAGTCTCTTGATGTTGCACAGTACTTTGCATAATAAACTTGATATGCCTATTGAGCCAATAAGAATGGTTCATTTTCTGCGAGAACACTTTTACATTTAATATCGATGATTCCATGAGTCGGATGAACACACACGCCTCTCTCTGTATCCAATCACCGACATTTGAACATGGTTATGTAATGTTGTCCAAGATAACAGAGTTCAATGATTTCATCAAGTATGCCATAAAAGTCAACTTCATTTTCTCGATGATGAGATCCTCTCAAGCTAACTCCACTGTTCATTGTTTTTTTCGATTCCCCATATGCATGTGTGTGGAATCGAAATCCATTCACCACATATGCATTATAAGTTTTAACATGTTTGGAAGCTGGGTTACTCAATACACACAGCCGTTTGTCAATTTTATCAGCATGTCGAGACACCTGAAATTTTGTGAAATAATTATCAATATAGTAAACTATACATTGAATGAGTTTCTAAAAGATAAATAATTTATGTTACCAGTTTTTGAAACCACTGATAGAAATTTTTCAGTCGACGTTCTTCGAGAGCAGCTGCTATAATTTGTGGAATTTGTTTCTTGATATGATTATCATACATCCTATAAAAACCAAAGTTATTTACTGTAACATAAATGATAGAATAAGTGATATAAACACTTACAGTACAACTGATTTCATCTCTTCACAGATGAGAAGAACATACGTATGGACTGGGTTGTACTTGGGCTCATAGTTTGGAGCGTTTTGGAATTGATGACTTAGGTATATGTATGGGCATATACCTAAGAAGTATCGGTTGATACTTCGTGATTGTATCTTTCCTTTTTGGTTTATCCTTTGTAGATTTTGGGAGACCTTCAGGGGTCTCCGGGTCCCTACTGAGTAGCTTATACTCACCCCTGCATGGGCTATGCCCGCACTACGCTGTGTTGGTTGCAGACGACAGACAGCATTGATCGTGATTGAGGATTGCAGAGCAGGACGGTACCAGGAGGTGGACCACTGGGCAGGACATACTCAGAGCGGACGGCGGGACCCGAGGAGTAGTGGAGCTATCTGTACCCACCCTTCAGGTGGAATTTCCAGTAGACAGCTCGGCGTAGCGGTCTTTACTTTTCAGTTGTTGTTTTCCCTTTCGATTTGTACTTTACATTCAGTTTGGGTTTGTATACATGCCCACTTACTTTTCTACACATTCTGTTGTACCAGTTTTTGCTTAGTGTTTACCTTTCTGCTTGCTTACTCTGTGGTGCTTGTTTACTTTACAAAGGCAATGCCTTCCCTTTTTACCGGGATTTACGCGTTGGTGCTAGTCGCCAGCCCCTGGCCTATGGAAGGCGGGCTTGGGGTAGTCACGGCACGGGTCCTGAGGACGGGTCGTGACATTCAATGACACTCTTAACAACCTGTAAGTAATTGTCTTTAGGAAAGAACAATTTTAAGTACAATGTGAAGCATGATGAGCTAAGATTAAAAAATAATTTTGAAAATTTTAAAAAAATTTAAAATATAAATTATTTGGAAGAGGGATTTGATGGGATTACATTAAAGTAAACATAATCTTATCATAAGATGAGCCTCTCCCCTTCACTTAAAGCCCATAATTTTCCCCAAATTTAAATTCAAATATGGAGAAGAAAAAAGTTTCAATTTTAAATATCTAAACATATTTTCAATTTCATTGAATAATGACATGTTATGGGTCACAATGAATATAAATTAGTGTAAATATACCCCAATAAATAATTTCATATAGATCACATGTATTTTTATCATATCTCATGAATACATGTTTTCAATTAGATTCGAACAGTAGCATGTAAAATAAGGTAATACAATGAATAGGTTGTAAGCATTGTTTTTAAAATTTTCATTCAAATAAAATTAAAATAGAGTAGAAAAATTTATTCTAAACGCCCTAAATAATGAACAAGAGTCTATGGGTAATTCCCCCTACACATAATTTCATACAGTGAGGGAATTTGAAAAATTATTGTACCAAATTTCAACAATCCAGTACATGAAAACAAATTCTATCAACCAACACATTCAGCACTATTTAAAGATGAAGAATTTTAGTAAATCAGTAAATTCGAAAATAATAAACTTGATTTATACTTTAAACTCCCTAGTTAAATTAAAATTTATCATTTGAGTCAATCCAAAATTAATTCCTTTATCTTATCATTGAGTAAAAACCTGTAGTTTTTTTCTTTAGTACCTTTGAAATCTAAAACATTAAAATATAATATCTAAAAGTAAAACCTAAAATTAATAAAAAAACAATGGTATGGGTTTAGGACTTTTAGTCCAGTGATTCTACATCTTGTATCTTCTTACAAAATGAGAACAAGAGGGAGTTATTCTACTCCATTGAAACTAACAACAACCATTTCTAAATTCTTAAGCTACGAAGACCGTGAATATGTATCAAAAATAAATATATAAGAAAAATGGAGTGAAGTGACAAATTTATTCTAAAGATGACAAGAAAATAAGTAAAAAAATAGATAAATTATGGGTTTACTACCATGAAGCACTGAATTTTAAGTCTCCAGTTTGACTTTATTGAAATTCTAAAAATCCAAACAAAATAAAAACAATTTTATTGAAAGTAGTAAAAGCATGGGTTGCCTCTCATGAATTATTAGTTTTAATGTCTCAAACTGGAATCCCCTACAAACTAACCCAATTAACTAGGTGGATTTGATTTTCTAATTAGAAAAAACCACATTTTTTCCTAGTTGTTCTTAATAAGAAATTATTTGGGCACATAGAATTCTAAAAATAGAAACTAAAATCTCATCAACTATAAAAATACATATGTAACACCCTTTATCATTAAAGATCTTCTCAATAGAGTCATAAATTCAATCAGTAAATTTATCACCCAAATTCATATATTTTATTATTTTTAATACATTTAAGGTAAAGTGGAAGAGAAGTAATTAACTCAAGATCTGCCAAGGGGATTTTAAGATCCAAAAAAATCACAAGAATCAATCTTTCTAGGTGTGCTATCCACTTCGAATTTAGGTTTATATTTGAAAAAAAATAATTTTTTATGAAGGGAAATAGGTGAACTATGTGCTTCTAGGGGCGTGAAAAAATCCTCACAGTTATCCATATTATTTATATTCTCAACCAGATCATGATTAAGGGTGCCACATGATGAGTTCTGCATAATAGGTATATGAAGAGGGTTATCAATAGTGGCAAGTGCAATTTCCAAATTAATACTCAAGAAGAGTTCCTCTTCCAAACTATTATCAGTCCCACAAAATGGTTCAACAACCAAATCAACTAAGGAAGTCTTAAAAAAGTAGGTAAGAGTTAGTTTTTATTTACTCAAATATTCAAGAATCAAAATAACAAAAATATCTTCCAAAAGTTCCTCATAAAAAAATACCTCATTAGATTCTTATGAAAAATTAATTTTTCATAAATAATCATGTGTGTATTCATCATATCATATATTATCACATTCAATATGTTCTTTCTCAAATTAAAATATTATTGACATTTGATGTTCAATTTTAGTGGATTAATTGTTTAATTCACCTTTGATAAATTTAAATTCTATAATTTTCAATTTGAAAAAATTATCCTTAGGTTTATCAACATTACTCTCTCTCACTAAGAAAATCATTACAAAAATGATAACTATGTGATGAGGGAAGTGAAACCTCACCATTTAATCTTTCTTCAAAGAAAATTCCCTAATCATTGTCATCAAACATCATTCTGGGATTTTTGGGTTTACAATTTCAAATAAGGGATGAGAATTTTTCAACACAGGTTCATGGATTTAAGATTCTACAATTTCCAGTTAACTATTCTCTTCAAACCTATTCACAATTTATTTTTTAGGTTTACTATTAAAGGTTTAGAAAAAAATATGTATAGTTTTTACCATTCAAGATCTTATTATTTAGATTCTCCTCAACCTATGTAAATACATTTTAAAATTCCTAAAACATTGAACACATTCAAAGGTAGGGATAATGTAGAGGACATGGAATTCTTATTTTATCTCTTTTAGTTATTTCAATGAAATTTATAACTCAAATACCTTTAATTTCTTAAAATATTTATCAGTATCAATTTCATTATTTTAATACATAGTTATATTCATTTTTTTTCTTCTTAAGTTTTAGATTCTTTATAGAATGTTTTTTCCCTTCCATAGATTCAACCTCAAAATCCACTTCAAATTGTCAATAAATTTATCCTACAAAATATTATTCTTCAATTAGTTCAATTAAATATTTTTACTTAATCCTTTTTTGTAACACTAAGAGCATGATTTCTATCTTTTTTAGTTTTTGATCATGTTCTTTGTAATTTTTTAATTGAATTTCAGTATTTTGGTTCAACCTATCATCCATCTTAGCATCCATATCAATAAAAAATTGGTCATTGTTTTCTAGGAAATCAGGTCCGGGCTGGAAGTGATGTTAATTTTCTTCAAAGTGATTAATGTTTTGTGGCTGATTATAGACACATAGCCAGACAGTGAGTCCATGACACCCACAACAAACACATAAATTCCAAAATGATTCCAACCCTTAAATTTTTCTTTTCACTTTAAACACATATAAAATTTTAATATAAACATAAAATCAACATAAATTAGTGAATAAAATTGAACACATGAATTCAAGTTGATAAATTTTTTTTTAAAATTTGGATAATGAAGTATGATCTTTAGAAATTTTTTTGAAATGATATTTTTTAAAAAAATATTTTTTTGAAATTCTTAAATTTTTTTAAAAATGTTTGCATAACGTCTTCCCCAAAAACAACACTAAAAACATGACCTAGTTTTTATTAAAATGTCAAAAGAGTAAATATTTATAACTCATACAAACTATTTTAAACTGGTAAGAAGGGTAAAAACTAGTGGATGTCTATTAAATGAGTTTAGTAGACTAATTTATCAAAAAAGACTCCACTACAAAAAATTTAGGTAGATTATCAATTTTTATTTAAAACTATTTAGTTAGAGGAAAAAGGTGAAAATCAATGTTTTTTTAGAACTAAAGGAATTCAATAATTGATAACTAATATTGAGGAAAAATAAATAGAATTGATACTTAAATAATGTTAATACTATCTAGGTTAAAAGCACATCTTTTTCGATTTAATTATAATTGAATTCGTGACTTCAAGAAATGACTGGTTTAACATTCCTTGCAAGATGATTGAAACCATAGTAGAATGAAACATGATGTTATCCACATTAATAACAATCATTCATCTAAAGAATCTAAATAATTTTCAATAGAAATTGTATCCTTCTGCTTTTTTGGTGATTTGAAAAAAAAATGTTTTGAATAATTTATTCCTTGATATATATCACCGAAAGATCATGGAGTTTTGAATTTATGAAATAGATGTGCAATTTTTTTTTAAAAAAAATAAATTCAAATTTGACCTCGCATGTTGATTCCTATTTCATTGAAGAAATGACATGAATAAGTGATTTAAGAATACAAATAGATGTGTTAAACCCATGAAAAAATAATATATCAATGAATAATTGCAAAGATAAAGTATAACGAACATATTATATTTCAAATTATGAAATAAAATAAGGGAAATTAATTCCCCCTTTAGAATAGCCGTCATCAACGATTGATGTATGATTCTCTTAGTCTTCTTTGGTCCTCATGTTTTGTCACCACATCTAGGTATGAAACCCTTTATTATCTTGATTGAATGTTGTGAGTCAATGATACGTCCAACTACTTCTACCATTGTAATTTTAATGTACTTTGTGATAATCTGTTTTCTTACCCACACCATCACCAACTTATTCTTTGTCTTTCTTCAAGTCAATGAATGTATTGCACTGACCTTGTTTTGTGAGTGCTCAAGATTTTACTCTAGTGATACCCCTATAACAACCTCATCTCTAGAGTTTTTTCATGAACATAAACATTAAAATATCTTCTACTTGTACCAGCAATAGAAAAATAGAGAACAAAAAAAAACAGTTTTAGCGTAATAAAAATATTTAAAAATATTTACTTATTTTATTAATTATTATAATTATTATATTAATGTAAATATTAATTTTTTAATATTTTCTATAATAAATATTTTATTATTTATTAATATTTTAGTTTAATTATGCAATTTTTTTAAAATATTTATGAATTTAAATTAATTATTTATATTGATTATTATAGTTATTATAATTATAATTATTATAATTATAATTATTAAATTATTTATTATTATTATTAAATGATAATAATAATAATTATTTTTTTACCCCTACATATCTCTATCCACTGGGGGGTTAGTACTTCTTCACCCAATTATGTGTTTTGAATTTGAAAAAATGGATTCCATATTTGGAATCAGAAGTTCCAAATTGTGTAAATAGAGACCTTTTATTTTTGTACACTATGAATAATAACTTTGGTAATTTTTATTTACCATAGTTAAAGGTAAATCAACTAAATTAGTGTAACAAATAATATGATAAGGATAATAAAATTACCCTAACACCTTCCAAAATCACATTGAATGAATAAAAGTTGACCCATATCACCTAAGGTTCTGAATTTATTCATTTATTTAAATTGTGTCCATTAAAGTGATGTAATTATTATTAAAACAATAGAAAGTGACAACATGTCACTCTCTTATCTCCTATAAGTATTATAATTTTAATGTAGAGATAAAATTGATCAAACATAAAGCATTAATATTATATATAAATATAATGAAATTATCTAAATAATGGGAATTTATTTTTAATTTTTACATATTAAATAATTACCATAAATATTGACACAACAATGATATAATAATTATTTTATTAAGAGAAATATCAAATAAATTATATTTTAAATATTAAAATAAATTATATATTACATAATTTATTTCGTAAAATATTATTATGGACTTCTATGACATGTTAGTATTTAGTTAATATATTTTTTCAAATTAATCATGTTGTTATGAATTTTTTAATAAAGTAAGTATGAATAGTGTCAAAATCGACATAATTCATAACATAGAATATAAAATAATATTTAAATGTTTTAAAATCAATGAAAATATAATATTAAAACAAATGGTTATGATAAGTCAATATATGTCATAAATGACACCTTTTTTGGTCTTTTGAAATGTTATGGTAATTAAATTAACCCAGAAAGTGTAAAAAATAAAATATCATGGTAAGATTTATAAGGGTAAAATAAAAGAAAAAAAATATTAGGGTAAAAATATATTAAACAATTTCTTAATTTTATTTGGATGATGGGTATATGACCCAAATTCAAACTATCCTTTAAATAAATGAGTTTGGGACCATTATAAATTGAAAGTAAATTAATTATAAAATAATATTTCAAGACTTTCCTAAAGTGACCCCCCTTCTAATAAAAGGTCATCACCTCTACCAACATACTCACACCTCTCAATCCCCTTAGATCATTCATATTCAACTCAAATAATATCACATCATCCCCAACATAGTCATATAGTCCTTAAATTGGGAATAAGTTAATTCAATAAAGCCTTTTGTCTCAAATCATATATATTTACTCGTTTTATAGGTATCGTCTTCTCTAAAGTTCCTTAATATTATTTTCCTTATTTACTCACTATTATCTTATTATTTTATTATTAGATAACTAAAATAGTATCCTAAACATACTAGGATGTTTTTATAATAAGGATTCAAACTACACTTATACATAACTCCATCGAACGGATACAGACATACTGTTTCTGTGTATGAAGAACTACTACCTCATGAAACGACCATTGATCAATTTTCACCTACCACCTCTCATGGTGGCCGTTATGATGGAAAATTAATTATATATTATATATATTATTTTAATATTTTCCCTATTCTCATATAATTTTTATTTACTTAATACCTTTATGCTTTCCGTAATGTTTAAATACTATAATTTTATTTGAGGAAGTACAGATTACAGCCCCCTCAAAGTGATATGACTCGTTCATGTCATACATGGAATGTATAATGGATGGAATTAAAGAAATTCTATAAAATATATAACATAAATATTATATTTTAATCGCGTCATATCTATGTATCATTTAGTTTTCATTCCATTAATATGACAAAAAAATTAAAATAGTGTTTATGCATACGTACAACCTACCATCTCCATGAACGGTGGATTTCATTTATTATCTCAAAATGTGATGGAATACTATAAATACATATATACTATATATATATGATATTTAAATTGTTAAAATAATTATAGAGATAATTAATTTATGACCACATTGGTAATTTACATCAAAACAAGTTCATTTTTGACTCAAGCTTCGAATATCGACAAAACATACGATTTTAACTTAAATAATAATGCAATTGTTATAACATGGTAATAAGTGATATACAAAGAATAATAAACTTGAAAAATGTTCTCAAACAATTATAAATTAACTTAAGTTTATCATTTAGGAATAAAAAGGAACATCTATGAAGATTTGGACCCAAGGAAAGAGAGTTCTTCTCAATCTCCATTCATTGAGGCATATTTTGATTTATATACGACCTTATTTTATACAATGTATAATCAACTCCTTTGAATTTTTAATTTCATTAAACATTTTTCAAAAGGAATATTTTCTCTAGGAATCATTTTACTAAACTACAAAAGGAATGTTTCTTTTTAATGTATACAACGACAACGACCTTTCTATCGCCACAAGAATTATTTGATATTTGGATTATTCCAAAAGTTGTAATGTTTTTGAAAGGAAAGGTAAATACCACATTTCTTTTTTAGGTATTGTTTTATTGAAAATGGTTTTGAGAATGTATTGATTATATTATTATCTTGAAATGATGTCTTATGATTGCAATGTAGAAATGTTATTTTTTCTTTTATGCTTGTTCATGTTTTATGATTATGTTATGGTTCTTGAACATTGCTTAAGTATACAGGTGGTTTCATGATAAATTGAGGGCGGGTGAGCCTATTATATCTCTCCAATGAATTGGGTAATGTGATAGAGGTAAACATTTAGGTTTCTTTTAAGATATTTGTGGAATATACTGTGATGAGTATTCCAAACATAACCATGAAGGTTACTCCCTATGTGGCTATGAAAGCTACTACGTAAGTATGTTATGGATTCCACAATTACATTCATGATTTATGATTTCGATGAGTTATTCATTAATCTTATTATTTCATGGGGTATCATAAAGAGATTCTGTTATGTGAGTGAAAAATATGATTTCATTGATTTTTATGTATTCATGGAATAATGTTTTCTTTAATTATTATATATCTCTTACTGAGCTTTTTATGCTCATCCAGAGTTTTTTTTAAAATGATTTTCATAGGATATAAGGAAGGGTAAGATAAAGGAAGAATTCATGATTAATTTTATCATGAAAATAATTATTTTTTATTTAATGAGATTCATTATTATGAAATATTGGATAGAGTAGAAGTGTCTACCTTGTAATATTTAAGATAAAATGTAATAGTTATGGACTAATTTTATAGAAATCTAAACCTGAAAAGATCCTCAATGTTAATTAAATTTAGATTATTGACTGATATCAAGATTAAGTAATGTTTTAAGGATGAGGCATTATAGTTGGTATCATAGGTTGGTTTAAATAATTTTAGGTGTTAGGATATTGTTAAATGAATATAGATAAATTATTTTTACTTTATGGAAATATTATGATGATATAACATTTGAATATTACCATGTTTGCTTCGTTTAAGATATATAAGTGTTCAGAATGGTTTTTCGTAAAGGAAATAGGGTAGCTATGATGGGACAACATCAAGAGGAAAAAACCTACCAAACCAGCTACCAGATATGGTTAGAATAAAAAATGAATAGTTCATTGCAGTAATGGATCAATTGAATCAATATATTAATGGTGGTGGTATCCATGAATGAGATCATCCAGATCAACCACATAGGAACATGTTGGTAGTAGATAAATTCATATCGAAACATCCCAATCACACAGAGGATCATCTGACCCCATGGTAGCTGAAGGGTGTATTAAAGCACTCGAAAATATTATCGATGTCATGAGGTGTTCATAACATCAAAAGGTTAGTATCACTGTTTTCTATTTTGAAGGTGAAGCTGATCAGTGGTGGTCAATGGTTAAACATATCAGGTATAGTTAAGATATTGATGATCTTGATTTGGATGCATTCAAAGGTATGTATTTTTAGAAATATTTTCCTAAGGTGGTTTGAATTAAGATAGAAAAACAATTCATAGAATTGAGGTAGGAGGATGACTTAATGGATTTTTTCTGAATTAAAATTCACTCTACTTGAAAGTTATTATCAAAATTTCATATGGGATCTTGATAGTAAAATCAATCATTTTTACTCCGGATTAAATCCAAAGTATCAAAGAGCATTAACTTCTTGTGAGTTAAAAAGTTTTGAAAAACTTGTTCGATGTGCAGAGAAGGTGGAAATGGAGTTTGATGATAGTAAAATGTTATTTGAAAAACTACAGAATAAGAGTTTGATATGACATATTAACGGTAAGAAATATTCAAAAAATTCTGATGGTATGAAACTTAAGTTTACAATTTGTGAAAATTATGGTAAAAATCACAATGTGGAATGCATTTTGATTTCTAGTAAGTGATTCTGATGTGGTAAAATGGGACATAAGGCTCATAATTTCACTGTAAAAGATTAGGGTAGTGGTAATAAAAAATATGATTTACAGTCAGTAAAATGTATTAAGTGCAATGAAATGGGTCATTATGAAAATGAGTGTCTAACAAAGAACTCAAATGATGGAAAGAAGTCAGACTACAAGAATAAAGGGGTGGTGAAATCCTTTGTAACCACTTCAACAGATGTTAGGCCATCAAATAAGGTAGTACCGTGTGTATTGTTTTTTTATTAAGATTATGCCAATGTGTTGTTTGATTCTATGTCTTCACATTATTTCATTTCTAAGAAATTTTCTAGTAGATTGGGAATTCCATATCAAGAAATAAATCTTGAACTTGTGGTAAAAAAACATAGGGAAAATAGTGAGACAAAAACAAATTATAATAACCTTCCTATCCGTGTATGTGGAATGAATATACCTAAAATCCTTATTGTTTTTCCACTAGTATAGTTGGATATTAATTTGGGTATGGATTGGATTTACATTTATCATAATAAGATTTACTGTAGAGCTAAAGTGGTTGATTTTCAGAAAGAATTTATGTTTTTGTACAAGAATGAACCCTTACTATTGATAACTTATCAGGAACCTGAGAAACTAGTAAAAGATGGAAATGAATGTTACCTTACACATATTGTTAAAAATAAATGAACTATTAAGATTAATGTTGTTCTAGTGGTAAATGAGTATCTTTATGTTTTTCATGATGAGTTACCTGGTATAATATTTGATTAGGAAGTTGAATTTACTATCGACTTAGTTCTTAATGCAAAACCCATTTCAAAATACCCTTATCGAATGGCTCAAATTTAACTTTTAGAGATAAAAAAGAAATTACATGAGTTATTAGATAAAGGTTTCATTCGACCTATCACATCACCATGGGGTGATCCTGTCTTATTTGTAAAAAATAAAGACAGTTTAATGATACTTTTCATTGATTATAGATCTTTGAATAACATCACTATTAATAACAAGTATCCCTTTACTCATATCAATGATTAGTTTTATCCGCTCTAGAGAGCTCATTATTTTTTGAAGACTGACTTGAGGTTGGGGTACCATCAGTTTAAAGTAAAGAAAGTAGATATTACTAAGACCACATTTTGTACTAGATATGACCCTTATGAATTTTTACTTATGCCTTTTGGGTTTGCCAATGAACCTACTATATTAATGGATCTTATGAATATAATTTTTTGTGAGTTCTTGGAAACGTTTGTGGTTTTTTTTACTGATGATATTTTGGTATATTATAAAATTAAAGAGGAGAATGAAAGACATTTAAGGGTTATATTTCATACCTGAAAAGAAAAGAAACTGTATGGGAAATTCAGAAAGTGTGAGTTTTGGTTACAATAAATTTTATTCCTTGGTCACATTATTTCTAAATATGGCATAACTATTGATCTTACTAAAACAAAATTTTTTAAAGAATAGAAAAGACATACAAATATAACTAAGATTCGTTGTTTTATTGGATTGGAAGGTTATAATGAGGGTTTGGTTGAAAATTTTCATGGTTATCTATCGCACTGACTAAGTTAACTCAAAAATGTGTCATGTTCATCTAGAAAAAAGAATGTAATGAATGTTTTTAGGAACTGAAAATAAGATTGGTGAATGCTATAGTTTTGGAACTACCCTCTCGAAATGATGAATTTTTTATATATATTGATTCTTCATTGAAAGGTGTTGGTTGTCTCCTAATGCATAATGATCATGGAATATCTTATATTTCATGTCAGTTGAAAACTCATGAGTTAAATTACCATACAAATTATTTGGAAATAGTTATTGTTGTTTTTTCTTTAAAAATTTGGAGGAATCATCTGTATGGCATAAAGTGTGAAATATATATTGATAAAAAAGGTATTAAGTGTATATCCACTCAGAAATAATTAAACCTGAGACATAGTAGATGGATAAAATTAATCAAGGACTATAATTTCCTAATTAATTACCGTCGAGGAAAGGTAAATAATGTGTTTGATGATTTGAGTTGAAAGAGTAATTCTATATTGTTGTGCCCAAGTGAAGTAATTTCATTTGTTGTCAATAACTTTTCATGGTGTGCCATCTGATGAAGTACATCTTGAAGATTGATGATTACAGAAGCATTAAATCAGACGATTGCTAAGCTGATCATAAGTTCAAAGCACGTGTCTCAAGGAGATACATTGTCACAACATGATTAGAAGACCATGCACCATCTCTTAGTGCATGAGGATTTAAATTTGTTCCGACCTCTCTGATTAGATCAATGAAGTTCTTTGAAGAATATGTTTGATTTAGGAGCTCGGTTGATGAAGAAGACCCTTCGGGAATTCCACATTCTATGTACTGAGTATATGTGAGGAGGATGGAGGAATTGTAATGAAGAAGAAAAATGAAGAAGGTTGAAGTGGCATTTGAACTTGGTTACTTTGTTTTTAACAAAGTACTTGTTCTATTACTTGCAAAAAATTAGCCATCTCAAGCCAGCCTTAAGGGTTCAACCCAAGGCACATGTGGGACTACGTCACCACGCCCAAGGGGATCCCATGGGGCCAGCCCGAGAGGCCACGGCCGTGTGTAAGCCGGGGCCACGCAGGGGATCAGGCCTGCGCAGCATGGGCGCCAGAGCGCGCCCGGAGGATGCATAGTGGGCGCCAGTAGCGCGCCCGCAGGGAGTAGAGAGTGGGCGTAGAGCGCGCCCGCAGGGAGAACACGGTGCGGGGCGGCACCGTGGAGGTTGGAAGTTCAATTGCGGGGTTGAGGAAGCGCTAGGGTGATAAACCGCGGAAAAACCGCGCGCCAATTCGATGTGGGACGCGGAAATTTCACCCGGGACAGATCTGAGCCGTCCGTCTCATCGCGCGCTGGATCGCAGCCGCTCATCTCATCTGCCGCGCGCCGCGATCTAATCCGGCCGTCCGATGTATTTCAATCACCCAATCCGACGGTTGTGGCTCGTCTTCCACCTCGAGCTCAGCCGAAGGCCACCCGACGTCCCCCGCTGAACCAGAGCCCTTCGAGCACCAGAATTCGAGCTCCCGGCCACCATTGCCGAAGCCGAAGGCTCCATTGAGCTCGTCTGGGCACACCGAACATGTCCATACATTAAAATGACTCTGCATGCAACAAAGGATAGAATTCGAGGAAGGCCGTAGGCAAACGAAGTGCCGAGGCCTCGGGGTGTTCGTGTTTTGCATGGGATGGCCAAAACGAAGGTCGTGCATGCGTTCTAAGTCGCATGCACGTGAAGGAAACCGAAAAATGGAAAACCCGCATTAAAACATAGAAGAAGAACGAGATACGCGGAAGATATTTAACGCGTTTGAAGTTTTCAAAACGCCGATGATTTCAGGCATTCGAGTATTGGATTTCGCGGACTCCATTCACATTCCTCTGCCTATAAATGGAGCACCCGAGGCATTGGAGAGCTGCTGCTGATCCTTTGAGAACTCGAGAGTCCCGCGAAGCCATCCAAGCTACGCGAAGTATCTCTGCGTAGCCTCTTGCGCGACGGAGAATCCCGGAGCCACTCGAGGCCCCGAAGAAGTCCCCTGCGCGTCTCCCTTGCGCGACAGGAAGGATCTCTCTGCCCTCATACTTGCGCGGCAGGAGTGGCTTGCACGCCTCGCGGTGTTGCACCTTGCACACCCGAGTGCTTGCGCGGCAGTAGCACCTGCGCGCCCGCGACCAGTGCATCTTACGTGGCATTTGAAGACAGTAGAGGCCGCACTCTTGCAACCATGCATGGAGAAGAAGTGGAGAAGAACCCGAGGGCATACCCTTGTGTGAGCCAAGTGAAGAGAAGAACTCTCTACTGGCAGTAGGTGTTCAAAGTGGATGGCCAAGGCTTAGCCCTTGTGTATGCACAAGTGAAGAAGACCAACCTTGAGAAGAAGAGTACACACTTAAGTGTGTGAATGCAAAGGAACTGATCATTCTAAGTGATTGGTTTTTCTGTGAGCAAGACCAACGAGATCTTTTGAAGACTGTTGAAGCTACTTGAAGTTTCGAACAACACCTTTGAAGAAGTGAAGTGGAGGTACGATGAAGATGATGTTGTGGAGTTGGGGGGTTTAACCAACTTGTAATTGGGGGGGTATAACCCATTACTGTGTAATCATATTTTGGCATAGTGAAGAATCCGTGTTGGGGGGTGTAACCAACACGGCAAGGAGTAGGTCTTTGTACCGAACCTTGTAAATCTCGGTGTTCTGTGCTCTCATTATTTCTGCACCACTAAAAGAGTAGATCTAGGCTTTAATCAGCTGCAGAGGTTGAATTGATAATCCAATGGGAACAATTCATAAAAAGAAAAAAAGGTATCACTGATTCACCCCTCCCCTCTCAGTGATCACAACCGATCTAGGCATTTCATATATTAACCACTCCATGTTTGTAATGAGATCCTTTGGCATTTTTTTGATGAATTTTTTATTAGAAGTTGTTTATGTAGGGAATTCCTCTATTTTGTTTCTGGTGGTAGTGAAATCATCTTTAACATATAGAATTAAGCAAGCACAAAAGGAAGATTGTGAGTTGTATAAAAATGTAGAATTGGTTCTGAAGGGTATGTTGCCTAAATTTAACATTAATAAAGACCATGTTTTGAGGTTAAGAAAGAGATTATGTGCGCCTTTTGATTAAATGTTAAAGAAATAGTTGTCATGTGAAGCTCATAGTTATCCATTTTTAGTTCATCCTAGTAGTACTAAGATGTACATAGATATTCAAGGGTATTATTGGTTTGATGAAATTAAAAAAGATATTGTTGACTTTACCTTGAGTTATTTGATTTTTCAATAGGTTAAAGTAGAAAGGAAATTACCGAATGGGATGCTTTAGTATTTTCCAGTGCTAGAGTGGAAATGAGGAAATGTGTCCATGGATTTCATAGCAAGATTACCAAATACTTCTGAAGGTAATAATGAAATCTGTGTTATTATTGATCGATTGACTAAATTTTCTCATTTTATTCCTATTCGAGGTATATATCTCTAGATATACTTTCTCTATTGTATATTAAGGAGATAATTATGTTACATGGAGTTCATCTCTCCATTGTAACTGATCGTGATCCTAGGTTCACTACTATCTTTTGGAATGGCCTTCAGAACTCATTGGGTACTGAATTAAATTTCAGTACAGCTTTTCATCCTCAATCAGATGCGCTGTTAGAATGAAAAATTCATACCTTGGAGGATATTATATATGATTGTTCAATGGAATACCAGGGAAGTCGGGATCAACATATTTCCTTGGTTGAGTTTTCTTATAATAATAGTTTCCATTCCAGTATATAGATGGATCCATTTTGAGGAATTATATGGAAAGCGGTGTCAAACTCTAGCTTTCAGAGATGATGTAAGTGAAAGGAAGTTGATGGGACAAGAATTAGTAGAAGTGATGGAAGAAATAGTTCTGTTGATTTAGAAGCACATGAGGATAACTCAAAGAAGGTATAAGAGTTATGAGGATAAAAGGAGGAAGGAACTTTATTTCGTGGTAGGTGATCATTTCATTCTCAAAGTTTCTCCATGGAAAAGTGTGATGAACTTTGGTAAGAAGGGAAAGTTGAGTCTGAGGCATATTGGACCCTATAGTATAATAGATAAATTGGGATCAATTGAATATATGGTGGATTTATCTCCATTTTTATCATTGGTACAAAATGTTTTTCAAGTTTTAATGCTATGAAATTATATTATGTATCCATATCATGTTTTGAGTTGAGAGGAAGTTCAGTTGGAAGAGAATTTTTCTCATGAGGAACAACCAGTATAGATTTTTGACCGTAGAGAGAAAGTGTTGTAGAATAAGGTGATTCCTCAAGTAATAATTTTTTGAAAAAACCATATGGTTCAAGAGGAAATATGGGGATCTGAAAATTATATTAGGGATAAATACCCCACTTATTTGATAAGTAAATAAAATTGCGGGGACTCAATTTCCCAATGGGGGGAATGATGTAGGATCACATGTATTTATAGAATAAATTTTTTTCTATCTATTAATATTTATTTATAAGATATTAATTTTACGTTAAAGTGGACTCTTTTTCCGTTAGTGTAATATACATACAACAACTAGTTTCTCTAAAATCTTACGTTTCATAAAACTTTCAGTTGTACCGAAAAATAAAATAAAATAATAATTATTATTTTAAATGGTAGTTATTGCTTAGCCATTGTATTAGAGAGAATGAATATAATTGACTAATATATTATTATACATGTTTGTTAAATGTTTTGACATTTATCCAATAAATTTGGGAGTCTTAAAGTGACAGTGAATCCAATTTTAAGCATAAAATACTCTAATATTTTAAAATGGTTATTTTACAACCTTTTGATGGAAAAAACCTTTTAAATATAATTTTTTTTCACATTTATATGTTATATTTGACATAATAAACATATTATTTAGAATAAGGACATAAAAATTTACCTTTTTTGAATTTTTGGTATTTTTCTGATGAAATCCATATTTTAATGAATAGTGCATAATACTGCATTTTAATTCAAAACTAATTTTTCATCAAATTTATTTATATAGTTAGAGTATGTTTTTAATTGGTTTTAAAGTAAAATTGGATTATTTATTTATCATTTAATTAAAATTTGGTCATTGAGAGTAATTTCACATTTAAATTGGACATAAACACATATCATTCTTTTGATAGTTTGGACTTTTAAAAAAACATGTTTTCTTGTTTTGACAATAAAAAATAAAATTAAATTAATTTATGAAAATTTTTTGTTTTGAAGTTTTAAAAATGGATTCCATTTTAAAATCATAAATTTCAAATTTTATAAATAGGTACCTTTTATTTTTGGACACTATGAATAGTAACTTTGGTAATTTTTATTTACCATAGTCAAAGGTAAAATCAACTAAATTATGGTAACAAACAATACGATAAGGACAATAAAATTCACCTAAAACATTCAAAAATCCCATTGGATGAATAAAATTTGATGAATATCACCTTACGGTTATAATTGATTCATTTAATGGACTTTTTTCCATTAAAGTTTTGTACTTATTATTAAAACAAAATAAAGTGACAACATACCACTCTCTTTTCTCCTATAAGTATAATAATTTTAATTTAGAGATAAAATTAATTAAACATTAAAAATAAACATTCTATATAAATAGAATTAAATTATCTACATAATGGGAATTTATTTTTAATTTTTAGAGATTAAATAATTACCATAAAAATTGACACAACAGTGATGTAGTAATTATTTTTTTAAGAGAAATATCAAATAAATGATATTATAAATAATAAAATAAATATTATATGACATAATTTAAATCATCCAAGAATTTTATGGATTAATACGACATGTTATAATTTATTGAATATATATTTTTCGAATTAATATGGTTGTTATAAATTTTTGAAAATTTCATGTATGAATAGTTTCAAAATTGACATAATTCTTAACTTAAAATATAAAATATTTTATTAAATATTCTAAAATTTATAAAAATAAAAAATTCATCCAAATGGTTATTATAAGTCCAAATATGTATTAAATGTCACTATTGGGGGTCTTTTGATATGTTATGGTAAATAAATTAACCCACAATGTGTAAAAACTAAAATATCATGGTAAGATTAAAAAGGGTAAAATGAATGTTAAACAAAAAATATAAGGTTTAAAAGATATTAAAAAAATATCTAATTTTAATTTGATAATGGGGATATGAACCAAAATCATATTATCTTTTAAATAAACGATTTTGGGACCATTAGAAACAAAAAATAAATTTATAATAAAATAATATTTCAAGACATTCTTAAACTGCCCCTCCCCCTTCTAATAGAAGGACTTTATCTCTACCCACTTTCTCACACATATCAAGCCCCATTTATTGTCAAAATTATAATCAAATAATCTTCCAACATCCATAAATTCCTCTTATAATCCATAAATTGGGATGAAGGTAATTCAAGAAATCCTTTTGTCTAAAATAAAAAGGAGTTACCCATTTAGATGTAGCATCTTCTCTAAAGTACATTTACATTATTTTACATATTCACTCCCTTTGATATTATTATTATATGATTACAGAAAAACACAAGTATCCTCAACATAATATGATTTTTTATGAGAATTATTTTAACTACACTTACATACACCTCCCTCAAATGGCTACAAACATATTGTTTCTATGTATAGTGAATTACTGCCTCACGAAACAATGATGGTTCAATTTTCTCCCACCACCTCTCATGGTGGGAATTATGATTGAAATGTAATAATATATTATGTATATATATTTATATTTTCTATATTATCCAATAATTTTTATTTACAATATAAATTTATTCTTTCCATAATGTGTTAATACGATAATTTCATTTGTGGAAGTGCGTACTACCTCCCCCTCAAAGTGATACGACTCATTCATTCCATACATGGAACGTATAAAGGATGTAATTAATGAACTTTTGTAACATATTTAAAATAAATATTATACTATAATTATAAAATATCAGTGTATCATTTAGTTTTCATTACATGAAATATGAATATGAAATGAAAGTAGCGTTCATGCGTACGTACGACCTACTATCTCTATGAACAGTGCTTTTCATTTATTATCTCCAAATGTTATAGACTATAATAAATAAATATATACTGGATTTATATGATATTTAAATCATGAATATCATTCTGGAGTTGATGGAATTATGACCACATGGATAATTTTCATCAAAAAAGTTCATTTTCGACTCAAGTACCGAATATCAACAAAACGTCCGATTTTAACATAAATAAGTATGTTATTTTTATAACATGGTAATAAGTGATATAAAATGAATAATAAACTTGAAAAAGGTTTCAAAAAAATATAAATTAACTTAAGTTTATTATTCAGGAAGAACAAGGAGCATACATGACGATTTGGACTCAAGGTAAGGTACTTCATCACGATCTCCTTTCGTTGAGGCATATTTTAATTTATATATGACCTTATTTCATATGGTGTATAATAAACCCATTTGTCTTCTAATTTAATTAAATGGGTTTCAAAAGGGATATTTTCTTTATGAATCACTCTACTAAATGATAAAAGTAATGTTTCTTTTTAACCTATACAACGATAATGACCTTTCCGTTGCCGTGAGCATTATTTGATATTTGGATTCCTCTACAAGCCGTAATGTTTTTTAAAAAAAGTAAATACCATATTAATTTTTTATATTTTTGTATTGAAAATTATTTTGAGAATATATTGATTATATCATTATCTTGAAATGATGTCTTATGATTTCAATGTGGAAATGTTATTTTTTCCTTTATGCATGTCCATGTTTTATGATTATGTTATGGTTATTGAGAATTGCTTATGTATAGGGGTGGTTCTATGATAAACTGAGGGAAAGTGAGCCTGTGATATCTATCCAATACATTGGGTAATGTGATAGAGGTAAATGTTAAGGTTTCTCCAAAGAGATTTAGGAAATACCCTGTGACGGGTATTCCAAATGTAACTATGAAGGCTACTCTCTATGTGGCTGTGAAAGGTACAATGTAAGTATGTTATGGTTGTGAAAAGTTAACATTATGATTTATTATTTCTATGAGTTATTTATAAATATTATTATTTCATGAGTTATCATAAATATCTTATGTTTTATGAGTGAAATGTATGGTTTCAGTCATTTGTATGTTTTCATCGACTAATGTTTTCATTACTTATTTTATATCCGTTACTGAGATTTTTATGATTATCCCAAGTTCTTTTGAATTTTTTTCCACAGGGTATAAGGATGAGTAAGAGAAATGAAGAATTCAAGAAGTTTTTTACCAGGAAAATAATTCTTGTTTTATTTAATGAGTTTTATTATTGTGAAAAATTAGATAGATTAGAAGTGTCTACCTTATAATATTTGAGATTAAATGTAACAGTTATGGACTAATTATCTAAAACTCTAAACCAAAAATGATTATAAATGTGAATTATAGTTATATTATTGACTAAACTCAAGATTAAGAAATGTTTTAAGCATGGGGCATTATAAGAGATCATCCTGGATCTTGGGGAAATGTAATTTTTTTGGTGATTTTAGAACAGGGAGGCTCATCTTCTTGGAATTTGGGATTTGATGTCTTTTAATGGTGGTTGGATATTTAAATATTCATTGAGGGGAATATGAGTTCTTAATGTTTGATGGTGGTGTGTTGTGAAGTACCACTGAGTCAAAGGTCGGTGACGGTGTGTAGATGTTGTGGGTTGGTGGTATGCATGAGTCAAATGATGTCTACTTTTTTGGACGTAGATCGTTCCTGGTGGTGTGAAGGGTTGGTTGATAGAGGCCATAGTGCTAGAAGGAAGGGAAGAAGTATAAGTGATGAAATATTTTGTGCAGTACTACAATTGTGATAGTGGGTTTCCAAAGGAAACTAATGTCGGTGCCTTGTGTAAAGAGCCTGACAGTGTGAGATAGGAACCGCCAGAAAACATTGTGGTGTGAGATTGGAGGCACTGCTAGTGATGGAGAAAATGGGGATATAACGGTGTGATGCTGGAGGTGTCAAATTATTTAATCATAAAAATTAAAAATATTAATCAGTTAATATTTAAAATATAATAAATCATTTAATAATTAATGTAAATAAATACTACATTAAAAAATTCAACTAATGAAACTAAATTAAATATAAATTTAAATGAAATGAATTACATATTAAAAAAAAATTTAAAGCTAAAAAAATAAAGTAAACTTAAATTAAAAACTAAGGAAAGAAAATATATAATATGAAATTGGATTTTTAAATTGAAATTAAACATTAAAATTATAGAATTTCTTAGTTTTAATCAAATTAATTAGTAAAATTTATTAAAGTTAAACTAATTGATAAAAAATTAAAGGATTAAAAATTAGTTTATATAAATATTAGCAAAAATTTAGTTTTAAGTAAAAAATTATTAAAATAAATATTATTAATAAAACTTAAAAAAATAAATAAAATTATTATTTTACTATATTAAGAAGAACCCATAAAGGTATTAATAATAATTTGAATTAATAAAAATAAAATATTGATTATAAAATTTGATTAATTAACCAATTAAACTATAAAATTATTGAAGTCCAGTTATTTTATTTAAAGGGATAAATTAATTAATTAAATTATTGAAAACATAATAAAAAATGTAGAAATTCAGTAGATTTTAAGGCCACATCTACAGATGATGATCCCTTAAGATTCAAAATGTAGTCTCTAAGTGTTGCTCATGATCATCCCTTTTCCTTTAATACACCAATATTTCATCCAAAAAACCACAATAAAAGAATCTATATATCTTTGAAATATCTGATTCATAAATTCTATAAAGACTACCAGTGAATTCCTATGACCGAAAGTCATCATCGCCTATTAATAATGGAAAAATCTACTCTTGAAAGTTGTTTTCAGAATATCCTCCTTTCGAAATAACAATTGGGGATATCCTGATCACAAGTCAATCTTAGAGAACCATTAAGATAATCTCAATTGATCAAACAGATCATCAATGAGTAGAAGTGGATATCAATTCATTGTAGTAACATGGTTATGGTTATGACAATCCACACTCACCCGAAGAGTTCCATCAACCATTTTGACAAAAAATTGGTGTTGTCCAAGGATATGTGCTAGTTCAAATGATCCCAATTCTTTATAGCTCTAGCAACTACACTTTTATTTCCCATAATTCTATTGGTTCCTTTTGATATGATACAATGGAAATATGGCAGGCCCCCGAAATGAGATCAATTGTAAACTCTACTTCCCTTACAGGTGTAAACCCTTTGAAACTCTCAAGAAAAAAATCTCGAAATACATCCAAATATATTTTAAAAGTTATTTTCATGATATATTATATCAATTCCAATGTCAAATATACCAATTAGTATAAGATCATTCCCCTTTCTGGTGCCAATAATCCCATTACACCTTCCTTTACAGTTCTTTATCCTATGAAGAGATTCTATGACTCAATCATTAGTTGTGAAACTTACTATTATTGTATAATAGTATATGTGATCCTTGAACATTGTAAACCAATACATACCCAGGATTATATAATAGACATCCATATAAAGAATAGGTAAATATCATATCAACTCAGCACCAACAATAATTATAGAATATACTCTACACATAAAGGATCTACAATATTTTTGGCCAACATGAGTTTTTAGTTTTATAAAAGATGTAATCCTACCAAATTTTAAACTATAAAATAAATATAACAATAAGTAATAAAAGAAAGGGATGCACCAGTATGAAGAAAATATTAGATAAGGGTAAATTCAAAATAATTGTAACTCTCACCATTGGTGATCTAGATTGTTTTTCTGCAATAACCTGGTCTGCTCCATAAAATTGTTTGCTCACCATACAGTGTTCCTTGTTTCTATTTTGATATTTCCATTTATAAGGAGTCATAGTATTCCTATAATTAATTTAGATATAATTATTCCTATAGAAAGAGGTATTCTGCTTCCCTCGTCCCATTAAATCATGTGGTATCCACGACACATGAAAAGTATTACAAACACCTGACCTCAGAGCACTGTGAAAATATCATTGAGTATGACCCATATTATTGAAATTATGGCATGATCTAGGTGGTTCTGTACACTATCTCTTCATGTTGTAGAACAAACCACATTGAAAACATCCAAGTTGGATTTTTGGTTTTGGAGGAAGATTCACCAATAAAGAAGTTTGATTATGAGCCATACTCCCACCTTGGAAATAGGTATAGTGCTTCTTCTTTATCCCATCATAAGAGTTACCATAGTTTTTCGTTGGTATCTACATGATTCCTCCAACCATATCTCATGAAATGTACCTTTATACTATGATCTCTCTATTAACCATCTCTATATAATCTGTTATATAGAGAATAGAAATCTTCAAGTAAATCTCCTACCTTTGCCTTGATTCAATGATGCATGCCTTCAAGGATGAACTAGCATCAATATCGAGTGAATAGAGGAATAAATTAATAAATATAGCTGCATACTCTGTCACTGAGAGGATCTATTATTTCAAGTTGATGAAGTCCATTATTCTTGCAATTATGATAGTATGAGGATCGAATTATCAATGTAATATTCTTCAAAATCCTCCCAAATAATTACTTGGTCTAATTTAAACTGGATGAAAAATACCTCTATTATCATTCATGATCCTCCAACATATACATCAGAAACATGAAATTCAGCTTTGCTGGCATGCCAAGGAAATCAAAGATTCAGTTTATCCTTGTGGGACACATCTCTTATTTATATGGCTCCAAAACACTAATAAATATGGGTGGATTATTCCTCTGGAAATAGACAGAGTTATCCAACTTCTTTGGAATATCCTATAAGTTCCATCTATCTATAGTCTAAAAAGATAAAATGATACTATGAACCAATTATTGGTTCACCAGTGGCTCAGGGGAGGCCACATTCTCAGCACCTTACTCTGATTGTTTTCTACGATGCCTATGAGGTTCCATTTTCTAGAGAAACAATAAATATCATTGGACTTACTCTATAGAAACTGAAGTCTTAACATTTTAAAATTCTACCACATCATACTATAAAAACACTGTTTCTATAATTCAAAATTTTCAACATTCAACCATTTTTGAAAATTTCACCATAATTTTGAAAATCGTTACATTTTAAAAACAACAATTTCATTCATTTTCAAAACATCACATTTGAATACAACTTATAAAATTTTAAAAAATCAATAGTTTTTTCCCAAATAATATATCATTACTCAAAATAAAATATGCACTCCTATTGGGAAGTCATTTATACAATTCATGTCATGCTAGTATCATTGGATAAACCCATGAAAAATAGATTTATAATTGTTTAAGTGTCTCTGAAACACTTATGTACCCAACTTCTTGGTAACATGATGTTCAGAATGAAATAGATATATATGAATTTTTATGATCTATATTTCAAGTCATGACAATCCTACTGCTTTCTACCATCCTAACTCATAGATGAAACTAAAATTAATTGTCAACACCATAAATGAAATAAATTATAACCACTTATTCTAGAACGATATTTGGAAGCACCAAGACTGATACCACTTATAACATCTCACCCCTCCTCATTATCTTGAGAAGGTTTAAGGAAATTACTTAGCCTTATGATATATCAAAAAAGTGACAAAGGATGGAAATAATTTCCAAGGGATTCAATAAGATTTGTGTATGATTTTCCCTTTAATAATTAAAACCACTACATGATGCATGATATAAATTTCAAACAAATTGAAGTAATACCATCGATATCAAATATCAAGCTACAATAATGTACCCTAGAATAATACTACAAAATATTAAAGTAAACACTGTAAGACATAAGAAATAGAACCCAAAGACTCTAAAAAACTCCAACCCCCATCCATTATTAATTCCCTAACTCCAAAAAACAGCCTAAGAATCACTACACACCACAAGATATGTGTGATAATTTACATTTTCATATTTTTCTATAAATTATATCCACAAATGCACCGAGGTGACAAATCATGTGTGAGTAATGAAACTCAATATGTTTTCCCCAAATTATATCCCTTCTCACAACACTTGGATAAGACTTGATAGAAACTTTATATAAAAAATTTTATAGAAAAAACATTATAATGGTTTATAAAATAATAATAAAAAATTCAATCACAAAATGTTTTCCAAAAAAATCAATTTTTCCACAGAAAACAGCCCTACAATACATTTAATGTATTCTACAGTTCCATTCTTTCATTACCATTCCATTCCATATATCCAAACATCCATCCATTTAATTAAAGTTGGCGGCTCGGTGCGATATCGACGTTGTTCCATGGTCGGAAACATCACCCCGACATGGATTTGTGCTTGTACGGTGACGGTGGTACTCAGTGGGGCTTCGGCGAACAGCTCGATGTGGGCCCACCTCGGTCGGCATTGCTGATTCTCAGTGGGTCTTCGGTACGGTGCCTCTTCTTTTCGGTGGTACTTCGATGGTCAGGCCGGGTCCCCTCAGAGTCATCGTGTCTGGAAGTGTTCCAGTGCTCTGTTAGCATGAGGCTCAGGGATAGATCTCCGTCCAATGGATGGCGGAGGTTTTCTTCTCAGATCCTTTTTAGTTTTTGAATGGTTGTGTATTTGGTGTTTTTGTGTTGTTGTTCTTTGGTTGGATCTCTATGGATTACCTGTTCAACTTGAATGGTTCTTCTCTGCACTCCTTACCACTATGAGCTTGAGATGGAACCTGTTATGGGTGAATTTTGGTTTTGATCAGATTAGATCCATGTATAGAGCGGAATTTCTGTTTTAGGAAGACATTGATTCCCTTTTCGGTGGTGTTCTCTCAGTGCAGGGTTGGGTCATCCAGTCCTAGGTGATGATGCCTTGACCTCATGTTTTTTGAACTTCTTTCTGGACTTCTATGGCAATGGTGGTGTGAGTGTCCTGAGCAGGATGGTGGGGTTGGTCCAGGATGGTTGTGGTTAGAGTTTCTTTGGTTTTGAATTTTCAGAATGATGGAAGGGCTTTCGAGACCTGTTGGTACGGTGTTGCTTCCGGACTCGTCCATATGGAGGAGGGTCCAGAGGAGGTTCCAGAGCTAGTTGTTCACCATTGTAGTGCTTTATGGATTTGGACGTCTGATAGGGTATAGTGGATTCCATTGGATTGGGCCTGTGCTTTGACATAGGACACCTGCTTGTCGTTCAGCCTTGCATCTGTGGAGAGCTTTTCACGATCATTTGCTTGGGAGTGCTGCTTCATGTTGTTGGTTTGGCTTATATCACCTGACCTTCGGGTAATGAAATGGTTTATATCATTGATGTTTGTTAGTGTTTACCCCTTCATCCATTAAAAGGGGATTTTCTTTTTAATAATAATAAAAAATTGAAGGTCTTCGGGCCGTTGGATGGATGGACGTCTATATACTTTTGAGTGGCAAGTCATCCTTTCACTAAGCTGTCACATATTGAACCATTTTGAAATGGGAATGTCATGACCTTTATCCATCCCACTAATGATGGGGGGAAATTCATACCCTTATCTATCCATAATACATATTATTTAAGGAAACCATTATGATAAAAACCAATTCCAAAACAACCCTTTAAACCATTTCAATAAAACCACACTTTTGTTAAAATCCTTTCAAATAAACCATTTTAATAAAACCATAATATTATTGAAAACACTTTTATATTCATCAAAACAAAAAATTAATTTAAATATCATCAATCTAAAATATGGTTACCAATTTTAATTTCCAAAAACACATAATTTCTATAATTCTATTGGCTTTCACAATAGATGATTTCTATAATGAAATAAACAAAAATTTCACAACCAATTTCAATAAAAATAATCAATTTTAAATTAATAATTAATTTTATAATATGATGAGTTATGATTGAAGCCACCTATGTTGGGATTTGTGGTGAAAACAAAGAATGGAACATAAAATCGAAGGAAACAAGGTTGAATCTCCAAAAACCCGCCTTAGATCACTTCTCCTAACATCAAGAAATCTAAATATATTCATGATGGGAATTAATAACCATATATCTATCCATAGGGGAACTAGATATATGATATAAGGAGAGAGAGGGAATTATATCTTATAAAAACTAAGAAAAAATATCATAAATGAACAATTACTAAGGGAATCCAACTTCAACACACCATGAAATGCCTTCAGATCAACTCTAAATCAATGGGTGAATTATTCCATAGATTTTATGATGATTTTTTTTAGATTTAGGGTTCATTTGGTTGAAAAATAAGTATTAAAGTATAATCACTAACTAGATCTAATTTTTGTGGATCATATTTTTCAACGGTGCATGGTTAGTCAGAGGATTATTGAAACTATGTGCTAACCATGCGCCAACCTTTGCATCAAGGAGGACATCACACAGTTGGTCCACACTATCAGACAAACCATGTTACAACTATATCAATCATTACTTTCATACTTAATATAGTTTCTCATTGCTATCCATATGGTTTGGAAAAACTATGTGCCTTTCCCTGCACCTGCCCCTCAGCCTCTGTCTCGTTATAAATGGTTTCCTATAGGAGTTCCATGGTTTCCTCAAAATATGATCAAACTATACACCTATATAAAATACCAAAAACATTATAAAAGGTTACCAAACACTCCCAAACTCCACCCAAACAATTTAAATACATAAATTAAATAAATGAGGGGTCACATACATGAAACTGGGGGTTGTACAATTACACTATACATATGATTTTTTTGATCATTGTCTTCATTGACCAACCATTATTCCTTCTCCTTTACCAAAATATTTAACTAATGACCCCTATATTGAAATATTAATTATATTTTTATTCACCATCAAAACAATAAATCACTCACATGGTCGACCAAAACACATTTCACCTAGAAAATCCTCTATCCACCACTATCTATTTTTCATCATGAAAAAATCATAGCCTTAATCTCTTCTATGGAATTATCTGGCCTGCAATGAGAAATGAAAAATAATGGAAAGATATTTCTTCCCATAGAATCTTGGTGAGGCCTATATAAACTCAAATATGTATAAATAGTTGAGTTTGAAAATGAGTTTTATTCATAAAAGAAAAACTCAAACTATTTTTAAAACCCCAGTTCTATGACGTTATAAGTATATTAATATATCCATAGTAGTGGCATTATAACACCAAAATTGATACATAAAAATAATAAAGATTGTATAATAAAATACTACTATCAATTACATAAAAGAAATATTTAGTTCCTTGTTAAATTTTCTCTTAGAACCCCATTAGACACCCGAATTTCTACATATAAATAAATATTTATATACTCCAACTTCGCCCAGTGGAAAAACCCTTCCCAAGTTCTCTATGTGTTTCTTCATTCAAAAAAATAATTTCCAAGTGTATAAGTGAAAATAATATTTTATAATAATATTTTGTATTTATAATTTTGATCATGTGAAATTATTTTATAACTTTTATTAAATGTAATTTAAAACCCATATTCTGTATCTAAAAAAACAATTTTGAAACAATAATTCTATGTATTGTTTTTTATTTACATAAGAGGATAATTCCCAAAACATTTATTTTCAAAACAAAAAAAAATCATTTTCTGTATATTATAATTTGAAAAATTATTATATTTTTAAAAATACATTTTGAAAATGAAATTTTGTATTGAAAATAATTATGTTAATATTATTTGTATTAAAATACATTTTAAGGGTGAATTGGGTTAAATCATTTAATTTAAAAAAATTTATAACACATTTTTGTGTAAGGAATGTTCCAACATCATGTTTCATTTTAATAACTATGTTTTTTTATATATAAAGATATATTAATTTAATATTAAAATTATTTTACTTATAGTATTTTTTTTAATACATTATTTTATTCAAAGGGAATGATGTTTAAAAAAATAATTTTAAAATTAAGTGATCCATTTCACGAAGGAAATTATATTTTATTTTTTAACGGATGAAATTAAACTGATAAATTTTATCATTTTATCTTCATCTATTTCAATAAATATATTTATAAGCTAAAATGGATCTCATAATTTTCATTTTTACAAGAAATTACCTCTTAAACATATAAATGATAATCATAATAGTAGATATGGATATACTATAATAAAAACATTTAAATTATATGAATTTTTATAAAGAGAATATGAATCTATTTTATTTTTCTAAATATGTATAATTGTACAATTAATTGTGAAAGATGGATTTCTCCAAATGTGATGGTGTTTTAATAAAATCACATTTTTTGAAATGTTATTTCATATAAAATTATTTTTTCTTGAAGATAATTTATGAATTTTTGAAAATGATGTTTTAGTGGATATTAAATGATATATGACACACTATAAATTATTATTTTATAACTCAACACGAGGGTATAAAATTTGATTATGAGGAATAGGGAGTGAACCCCCAACCTCAAGTGGATATTATCTAAGATGTGACATATCATGTTCTAACATGGAATTCTGAAGGGTTTCCAAGTATCATCCCATTCCATAAAATGTCAATATTTTAAAAATTAATATTTTTAAAACATTATGACGAAATACTAATACTTCAATGGTTATTTTTTCTATTATTATAAAATTGGGTTTTCAATGTGATCTATAATTTAAAATGGAATTTGATAAATATTTTATATGTCAATATAATTTGAAAACATTAGATTTATATATTTGAAAAAATATTTATCAAATTTTTTATTATTTATATAAGATAAAAAAAATTCAAATTTTTTTTAAATATTATTTATAAATATAATTAGTAATAATTTTTAAAACCCATTACTGGAACATTTTTGGTTAACTGTACAATTTTAAATGTTTTTCATAGGATCATTAGATGTTCAAATGGATATGGACTTCATTATGGAGCTAGTTGTAGTAGAGAAAAATTCTTTTTTTAGATAATTCTTATTAAAATATGGTATATTGTTATGGGTTTTAATATTCCTCAACAACTGAGACTAAAAATTTTCTCATATGTGTATTGGACTATAAACTTCCAGTTAAGTTTTATAAATAAATAAAAAATCTTCTTAGCATCAGATACAGGACCATGAGCCTCTTCCCTTAAAACTTATTATTAGAGAAATAGTTTTGAAGACTTTGGTGACAAATAAACTTATTTTTTATGATAATTTAGTATTTTTAATAATTATTTTGATGTACTATTTAATTAAGTTTTGGTAAACACTATCAAATTTTATAAATTATATTTTTATAAATTTTGAATAGGGAAATTCAAAAATTTCTTTAGTATAATGATCGAATTTCAAGGGGGAAATTCATTTTACGTTGGGTAGAATGTAACATCCCAGAAATTATATATTTGGATTTTATTATAACAAATCTATATTAAATGATCTATTTTATAATTAAAAATTCTTTTAATTCAATATATATTTTATTATATTCTATTCTTTATTCTAAATAAGTATTGATTATACATTAAGATGACATATTAAAATTATATTGAAAATATATTTTTTAAACTTTTCAACCAATACTATACTCATTTAAAAATTTAAATTATAATTTAAGGGAAATTTATTAAATTATATATATATATATATATATTCTATAAATAAATTAAGTTTTCTTGAATAAACTAAAAAATAATGTTTACTTAATATTTTGAAAATGATATTTTTAGAAAACAATTTATGAAAATTTTTATATATTATAATATTTTATTAAAAAATTTGTATATAAAAATTCAAATGACTATAAATTTATTAAATGCATATTTATTTATTGTTTACAAAATATTATGTTTATTATATTAATATTATTGAAAATATACTATTTTCAACTAAAAATAATTATCTTTTTTAATTAAATATATTTTTTGAATATTTCAAAATATAATATTATAACTCTAATGATAATATTTTATATATATGATTAGTGTTACAAGTATTGTGTTGAAATTTTATTAAACAATGACATATGTATTAAAAACAAATACTTTTGGTGTTATTATTTTCATGTTAAAAAATTAACTAGCATTAATGTATAATAAATTAACATTATAAAAATGATAATTTTTGAAATATTTTATTTATGTAATGAAATAAATATAATTCTCAAATCAATACATATAAGATTGACATGTACATATACGTATGGATAATACACATTTTAGTATTTTTTTTAATAATTTTAAAAATTTAAAACATTGTATTATTAAAAAACTAGACATCATAGCCAACCATATTAGGCAAGGTCAACTATTCATTGTGGAATGATTCTTGGCATTATCATACATGCATGGGAACTATATTTGTCGGGTAAGGATTAAGAGACTCATATGGAGTTTGGGTTGTTTAATGGGGGCTTATTTTCTTGCATGTCATTCCTTGAGGTGCATAAGGGGTTTGGAATATAAGCCCATCCTAAAGTGGTGTGTGAAAGACATGTTTGAGTGTCAACCATGGTGTTGGATCTTAATATTAGTGGTAGGAGTTGGTTGATAAATAGGTTATGAACTGATAAAATATTAATATGGGATGCAATATTTTGTGTAATTTTCACCCATGGTTTAAATTCTTATTTAGATCAGGTTTTTTCGACCTAAAAAGATTACAATGCCCGATGTTTTTTATCTTTGTCTTCCTCACCTGTACATTTTACCTTATCCTTCATCATTATTATAATGTGATTCCCCAACCTTCAACATATTTTCCATTTCCTTTATCTCATAATGAAGAAATTCACCATTCATTGGTATGAACTAAGCATAGTGGAAATAAAAAACCCACTTCCTCTACAATCTGGTTTCTATCAAGAAAATATCATAACCATGATCTTCCAAACATTGGTTATCAGCCCACAATGAGTGGTGAACAAATAATGGGAGCTATGTCTTTCTAATGAATCTTGTAAATTTTGATATAAACTAATATATGTATTTATAATCAAATTTGAATACATTTTTTTATTTATATAATATAAATTCATACCCTTTTTAAAACCTATGTTTCATTTGGTTATATATATATATATTAATATACTCATTGAAGTAATATTATAACACCTTGATTGATACTCATGAAGCATTATGATTATAGAATACATGTATACTATTATCAATTACATCAGAGTCAAAACTAGTACCTAGAAATCATTTTTTAAGAACCTCATTGTTCAATTCGAATGACTATATATATACATACATACTAAGAAAATTCCCTCACCCACTATAAAACCTCTACCCATTTTTACTTACACCATTTTCATTTTACACACACATTTCCATGTTTCAAAGTGATGAAAATATTTTCGAATCATCTTTTTTGAAAACATTTTTTGGTAACAAAACATTATTTTACAAATCTTATTCCATGTATTTTAGAACCCTTATTTTTATCTATAAAATCATATTTTAAAACTATGACTTTATGAATAAATGTTTTTTATTTATGTAATAATTTTGTTTCCCATAAATATAAATTTTTTAAAAATGTCAACAATTTTATGTATATTATGATTTTCAATTGGATTATATATTAATAATTATATTCTCGAAAAAAAATTCTATTTTCAAAATCATTATTTTGTGATTAGTTATATGAATATTCACTTTGTATGGGTGAATTGTTTTACCACAAATAATTTAATTTTTTCCAAAACCCATTTGGGTGTTAGGGATGTTATAACCTCCTGTTTTTTTAAATATGTATATCTTCTATTTTTTATGCACAGTAATAGTAATTTATAATTTCTATAACATTTAAATGATTTTTTACTTTTTAAAATTAATTTATGTAATAAAAATGATATTTATAAACACCTAATTTTCAAATTAATTAATTCTTTCTAGAGAGTAAATTTAATTTTTTTATTCATAGGTGAAATTAAAATGAAAAAATTTATATTTTTATGTTTTTCTATTTCATGAAATAATTTTACAAGTTCAAATTGATTTTATAATTATAAATTTATGCATGAAATTTATTTTTAAACATATGGATATTAATTATGATTATAGATAGGGAAATAATCTATTAATAACAATGACATTACTTTATATCATTATAAAAAGAATTGGCCATTATTTTAAACTATCTCATTATGTATAATTTTTTCATGGATTATTATAGTTTGATTTCTCAAAACCCTATAGAGTTTATTAAAATCATCTTTTCATATAATTTTCTTATATAAAATTATATTTTCTTGAAAATCATTTGTTTATTTTTAAGAATTATTTTTAATTTGAAATTTAATTATAAATACAAAACTATGGATTTTTTTTAAATTCCATACTTCTGTGTCAAAATTGTTTATGAGGAATGAAGAGTGAACCCACATATTCAAGAACATCATTTCCAAAACGTGATATAGAGTGTCAAAAAAAGAATTTTTTATGGGGTTTTAAGTATGTTTTCATTCTTTATTCGTTATTCATTTTCAAAATTATGGTTTTTTAAACATTAAGGTGAAATAAATGTATTTTCAAATGTTATTATTTTTTAAAATAAAATTATATTTTAATGTGATATGTATATTCGAACGTTTTTAAAAAGTATTTTCTATGGTTATATATTTAGAAAATATTATAATTATGTTTTTGTAAATTATTTATCAAATGTTTCATATTGGGCATAAAAGAAAAAAATTGAAAAAGTCTTTAGTCAATATTTATAAAAAGGATTTTCTATAGTCAATAAACCCCATACGAGACAATTTTATAATCACCTTACAATTTAATACGTTTTTTACAGGCTAAATAAACATTCAAAGGGATTTTTACTTCATTAAAGAGATAGAGTGATAAATTTATGTCAATATTTATAGATAATTCATGTTGTACTTCAATATATTTTAATGGTTCTTCCATTTCTTCCAAAACATAGATATAAAAAGATAATCAGATGTGTATTGTACTGAATAATTTCAGTTAAATTTCTAAAAAATAATAACTATTTTTTTCACTATATATGGGAGTTAATGTGTAATGACATTAAGTCGATGATGATAATTTAGTTCATTTTGGAACTATAATTTGCATTCCTTCAGCAGTTGACATAAATAATGATCTATTGGATAATACACATAACCTATTCTCTCTCTATTTATACTTAAAGCACTAAGATATACAATAATCATATAGAGAACTTCTCTTTGAAAAAAATGAAGAATGAAATTTTGAGCATATCCAATTTTTATGGTATATCAATAATTAATGTAGACAGAAATAAGGATAACGGTATGATAAAACCATTTCCTATACCCACAAGGAAATGGAAAAAATCCCCATGGACTTTATCTTTGGTCTCCCAAAGATATATAATAGAATAAATGAAATAATTGTTTGTGGTCGATCTGCTCACCAAGACTTACTTGATCATTGACACATAGGAATATTTTTCACTTGAACAACATTCAATGGTATATGTAATAGAAGTGGTGAGGATTTAGGCAGTTCTAGTTTCAATCATCTCTAATCATGATTTAATATTCACTTATAAATTATAGAGAATCCATCATAATTATTTGAAAAATCAATCGATTTTCATCATGATATATCACCCCAAAATGATCCCCAATATGGAAGGACCATTCAAAAACTAAATGAAATACTGATAGAAATCTCAATTTAATTTAATTGATGACGGGATCCACATTCCCAATTACTTGAGTTCTCATAAAATAACATATTCTACCCATGTATTCAAACAGATATATATATATATAATGCTATCTATGGGAAGTATTGTATATATCCTATTTTTTGGGATGAAGTTAGTGAAAAAATTATACTTGGTGAAGATTTTGTGTAGTAGATGATAATGAAGAATAAACCCAACATATAGCATATAAAAGCGGCTATAAGTCAATAAATGAGCTATACTGAAAATCGTTTAAGGGACTTGGAGTTTGAATTTAGAGAACGTAGTTTTCTTTAAATTTCACTATGGAAGATATCATTAAGTTTTGTAAGAAATGGAAACTTATCTATAGGTATGTTATCCACTTTTAGATCAGGTATCATATAGAATTAGTGGCCTATAATCTTGGAATTTCAATAAATATTACTCAAATCCATGATATGCTCCAAATAATTCTCTTGAAAAAGTATATAATTTATCCCTCACCTGTAACTACATTAGATGTGAAAAAACTAGGAAATGACCTATCATTTGAGGAGTTGACAGTGAAAATATTGTAAAATCATGTCAATAATTTTTTAGTGAAAAGTCAAATCATCTTCTCAAAGTGTTGTGTAGGAACTATAATTATGTAGTGACAATATGAGAAATAAAGGAAACAATGTCACCTAATTTACCTAACTTATTCTCAACCAATAATGTGAGTGGAAGTGTTTGGGAAAAATTTTCTAAATGTGTTTGATTGTAACAAGCCATAGATTATAAATGATATTTGTTATCCAAATAAACATGTAATATATACTACTATACGATATTATATGCATACTACACATAGGGAAACAAAAAACAAAAATTATTTAATTAAGGGAAATAATAAACATATTTAATAATAATCCCCAATAAAATTAGAAATATTACAAGAGAAAAATATAAAATAGAGAAACTGCAATGGAAAAATATCGATCACCCTAATCTTCTAGAGTCAACCATACTACAAACAAAGCTATATTAATGAAAAACATTATCAGTAAAAAATTCAATATTATAGAAAATAGAGATAATGAACCATGGGATGATTTGATTTTAATAATTAATTAATGAATGAAGAGGTATTAATATGAGGTAATTTGAGTGTTGTAATAGAAATGTGACCATTGGAATAGTAATTCAACCGTTAAAATAGTAACATGAATGTTGGGATTAGTAACCTGATCACTGTGGATAGCAACCTAACAATTAGAATAGTAATAAAATATAAAATTGATAAATTTTGATATAAATAATATCTATCATGAGTAATTAATGTTAAAAATGTTTTTTTAATGTAATAAAATAATTATAAATAATAAAAAAGAAAAGAAAATAAATGAATATTTTCAATGAAATGTATGTCAATGTATTTTTTAAAAATATTTTCTGGTATTAAAAATATAAATTAAATATTTTAGAAAATTAATTTACAATTATAACATCTAAATTTTCCAAATTTTACTTGTTGATAATTTTTTGAAATACAAAATTTTTTAGGTGAATAGTAAAATTATAGTTTTTTTTATAAATTGTGCATCTCGAATAACATTATACATGATGTAATATTGAAATAATAACTTTTATAAAATTATAATTGACCAAATATATTTAATTTGTTTAAAATTTCCATAAGATTTTATAAACATGATTTACAAACCTAAAATGTACTCTCCAATGTCAAAAATATAAAGTTTTAAAATAAAATAAAATATTCAAATTTTTACACATTTATTTTTTTGTGTAATAAAAGATTTAAATTATAAAGTGATTCCAAACCATAAAATAAACATATTTATTTAAAATATGATTTATAATTTCAAAAAGATAAATATTACATGTTTTAATATAGATATTGATTTTATTCAATATTTTTATGAAAAAATACCCATCTACCCAAGTATAAGTAAACCCCCTACACTTGTAAAACCTATCCTTCCATACATACCAAAGCAAAAAAATATTCCTAACCTATTCCAAAATCCCCTAAGTATCATTAGAAATGTTTTGGAGTTTTCAAACATGAATATTTCATGATTTTATGGTTCTTAGATTAAGAACCACTTAAATAAAGAGGTAATATCATTTCATCAATTTATTTTGTTTTCCTTATATAATTTCATATCCTTCTCTTTTATTTTTCAAAACATGATAAAAATTATTATAAAGTATGACAAAATGATCAATATATTTCAAATATAATACAAGAATATTATTTATCATATAATTATAAACTATATATATATATGTCTTCCCCATAAGAAAATTTCACGTTAACAGTTGATTTACTTCCAATATAGAAGTTTCAAAATATTTTCTTACCAAAGACCTTATGATTGATTTTATTAAATTTTTATATATATATATAAATGTATTTATATATATATTATTATATTATGATACTTCAATAAATTCTACTTATGTATATTTTACCTTGAATAAAATAAGTCAAATCGATGGAAACATGCATTTTTTAAGGAAAACATCATATAAAATTATTATGAATTTAATTGAGGGAATTAAGAAACACAAAAAGTGATTATAATTTATAATTATTCTAAAAATGTAAATAAATAGATTTTTTTCAATTTTTTAATAAATATATGATTATTATTTAGTATAATGAAAAATGAAAAAATAAAGTGGGATTTATGGTCAGAATATTTTCAATCCCAAATAGTTTTTCTTTGAATTATCCATAAATATTTTTATTTTAAATTTTTATATTCCCCTAAATAATATATAAATATCATTTGAAAATTAAAAACTATTATTTTCAATGGTATAAATTTTTTCATACTTGAAAAATTATTTCTAAGGAAAATATAATGATTTTTCAAAAGGATTTTTTATTTCCAAAATACATCATTGACTAATCATGAGTTAATTCATCATCACTCAATAATAATTATTTCTATACCATATATTTTTTTCCCTTATTCATTTTTTATATCCAATGACTATTCATGATATTGTTCCATATGAAACCCATATTAAAACCATTCATTTCAATGATTTATTTCATTACAATAATTGTAATTCATTCTATGTGGTATACATTATTATGAGCATTTATGATGTGAAGGGCAGGCTTGAAAATATATATCCATAAATTTCATTGTTAATAATATTTTTCTCATGACATTATGATAATTGATCATGAATATGATGATATATTTGTTCACAACAATGATGTTATGTTTTATTCACATATGTTGTGTGTGAACGTGATGATAGTTTTGTTTAGAACTATGCGAGGTATTTGACCACTTTTCGATGTTGTTTAAATTTAATGCCTATGAAAAATTCCATTTCATTATTAAATATTTCCATCATGATGTTTATTATTATTTCATTATTATGATGTGATAATATTGGTTATGTTCACCCATGTATTTTTTATTTAAGTCCCTTATTCCACAACTTACCGTGATTTTAACTCGCCCAATTCTTTTACGTATATCCATAGGTGAATATATGGACTAAGAACATCATGAAATATTTATAAGTATAAATTATAATAATTTAAATAATGTTTATTTTTATTATTTCCAATTTAATTTGGATAAAAAATTTTGCAAGACACTAAACCTTAGGATCATATATTGTATCATTATTTTGTTTTTAAAAAAAAATAATGTAATAGTTTTGGAAGAAAATGTTAGGACTCTATACCCACATACAGGAAGAAAAAATAATTTAGGTCAATAGAAATAAATCTTACCATCAATATTACTGATTTAATAGCCTATATAGTGAATTCCAATAATCACTTAAGAGAAACAGTCTTATTTAACTCTATCCCTTTACCTAATTCATTCGAAAATAATATCCTGATCACCCTTCATAATTATATATATCCAGATGACCCATTAACATGGGAAATATTAGGTTCACCAATTATAAAAAAAATCACATGAACCATAATGTAATCATAACACACGACGAGGATTATTTCCTATATTAAAATATCATTTACACCCTTAATAAAATAGTTTCAATATATATAAATGTCAATTTCATTTAAAATAGTTTTTGGGAATTTCCTAAAGAAAATAAAGGAATGTGTTTCACTGAACGTAAAATTAAATTTTGTAATGTAATCTGAATATAAAATTATTTTTATGCTGGTTGTAAAAACCATTGATACGATGTATGTTAAAATAGAACCTTATTTTTTCAGTTATATGAAATTATAACATATAAAATACATGTGAATATTTTTTTTTAAAACATTTGAAATAGATTCAAATGTGACATAAAATTTATTTTATAATTCAATTATTTCAATATAAATATACCTATATAATAATTTTATTAATAAGTATATGGAAAGAAATGATCTATATAATAATTCTTGAAAACATTTAAAATGTTTTTAGGTAAATTCTCCATTACCTCGAGTCTGAATCAGCACATAGATTCATTTGCATCCAACATATTAAAATTATTATTATAATTTACATTATTATTAGAAAATTCACATTTATTATTCAATTGATTTTATTTATAACTATTTTATAGTCAAGTACATCATTAATTAAGCTCATGTCGAGTGTTGTGATGATATTCATCTCATAAGTTAATAATTTCTTCAATATGATGACTATGTTAAAATATGTCACTATTTAATCCTATTTAAAATAATAATCCAGAAATATTTATCCCATTGGAATGTTATTTTTACTTTTAAAAGGATACTGGAATGAAGTTTATGAAAAATTAATTATGTTACATTAATAGAGATTATATGTCATATGAATGCATGAGTAAAATTTCCATTTTACAAAAAACATGATGAAAATAAGGTGAGTATTATTTTATATTTCCATAATCATCATAATATCTTAAATATAATATATTTATTATATAAACTTATATATAACATCCTTGTGATGTTGTTCTAAAAAATAAATCACATTGATTCATGGAGGTGGTAATCCGCATATACGCCAGAATGACATTATGATTTTCAATTGAATGAAAGGAAATAAGTAAAATTATATTATATCATTAAAATATGATAATTATTTCATTAATATAATATATAAATATTAAATACATCATTATAACGTATAATGTGTGGATGTGATGGAAAATAAATTAGATTGGTTCATGACGTAGGAGTATGTTATACACATGAATGATGGTTTCATATCCCATTTAATGGAAGAATGAATGAATATATATTATTCCATATACATTACAGTGTCTACATATAAGTAAAAAATAAAAATTATTATTTCACCATATTTTGTGTAGATTATATAGAGGCATAGTAAAAAAATAAAACTAAATTATCTAGTAAAAAGTTATACCTCTTCTTTGGAAAACATCCTACGATTTACACTAGAATCCGAAATTGTTTTTTATTCATCTCAAAATAAGACATCTAATAAGTGGGAAGGTATTTTGTGTGTTATTTTTAAATATATTCCCAAATTTATAATACTGATTTTTTTAAGAATATAGGTAATGAGGTTCCAATTTATAATTAAGGGGAAGGGTAGAAAATGATTATTTAATATATATATATATATATATATATCATAATCATGTCAAGTTGAACCACCCCAAGTTCAAGATAAGATGTTCTAGTGTATAAATAAACTTGTAAAATGAAATGTAGAATTTTTTGGGACACATTTTAAACCCGAGCTCCATGTTAACCCACATTTAACACACTTTTACCTTAACCATGATAACATAAATTTTTTTCTATGATAAACTAATTAAATAAAAATAAATAAAAGGGTACTTCAATCCAAATTGTAATATTATGATTTATAATTTTTAATAAAAATATTTATGTTCATTTTTAGATTATTAAGAAATTACTTTTTATATAATATAAAAAATGAATTGAAACTGGTTTTTTAGGAAAATAAAATATATAAGAGTGGAATTAACTTTACCTTCAAATCCAGTAATAAATTAGTTTCCATTATTTTTTTATAAATAATACCATAATTTTTTTAAAATTTTTAATAATACCTATATATAAATAAATCTACCAACAATTTTATTAAATTCAATGTCTCAAAAATAGTTTTTATTTTTTAAAAAATATAAATTATCTTTTAAAATGCCAATATTGGGTTCCCAATATCAATGTAATTTTTTAATAATACTTTATTTAACACCATTAATATATAATAGGACTATCACAACTCATAAAATAGGATAAAAGAAAATATTTAGTCAATTTTAACCCTTATCTCTTTAAATTTACACACCCCAATAAAACTATTTAAACATTAACAATGGTAACACATATTTAATATTTTTACAGTTCATGGTAACCAAATGATTTAATGAATCTATGAAAATATATTAATTTTTATGATTCTAGATACCAAATCCAATTTATCAAATTCATGTCAAACAAGTGGATAAATTTATTTTAAAATCACTAGTTCAATAGATGATGAAAAATAATTTTTTAAAAAATGGATTTTATGTATAAAAAAGTTTTAATACCAAATTAAGTTATAATTTTGATTAAAATAATTTTTACTAGATAATTTTAACTAAATTTACTAATAAAATGTTAAATAAATTCCTTAATATATGGTGATTTTATATGTAATTTAGATGGAAATTACACTTTCAATGAAAGTAATTATATTTCAATATTCATAAAAAAATAATTTTTTATACAATTATAAAAAATTCAGGTTATGAAAATTATAATATGAATATAGTAAAATATATTTCCATTTTATCAAATAAAATATATAAAATTGGTTAAAAATATTTATTATGTTCTATTACAAAATAAATAAATATAATTTTTGAAGAAAATGTTATTTTGAAGCATAAAATACCTTTAAAATAATTTAGTGGTTATTTTCCAAGAATTAATAAATATATTTTAATTTAGAAGAATACTCATATATAAATATACATCTTATAATTTGTTAATTCATATTTATACACTATAATATTATGTATAGGTTATAATGATCATCTTTTAATAATAGTATTTCATGTTTGTTTAAAATAGATTTTTTATTTCATATGCTCTATCAAACATAAAGTTATTATTTTAAAATATTGAGGTGTGACAAAATACCCCTAAAATAAAATTATTTCTTAAAATATCATTTTTTTCTCTATAATAAATTGTTTTATATTTGAAAATATCTTTATTGAATTCCCAGTTACTAGAAATGGAAAATATTACTTCTTATTGAAAAGGGTAAATGAGAAATATGATGGTCATATAAAATAGCACAATACTAGGTTTAGAAATTGAATAAAATTAGTGTTAGGTGAAAATTATGTGTTGGAGTAAGAATGTAATCTCCAAATAATGATAGAGAGTGAAAAAAGACATTTCTTACGAGATAATGAATGTTCATGAGACTATTAATGATCAAAACACAAAAAATGAATGATGTGTGAAGAAAAACAAGGACCCATTAAAAATGATGGTAATATGAAAATATTTCTATTTGAAGAAACATTTCATATTGACGATGAATTCCTTTAGAATAATTTCTAAGAACATAAGGAAAAAAATTACTTTATATTATTCAAAACCTTAATTAAATTTTCATCATTTAGATGCATGTTTCAATCAATTTCCACCATAATTTAAATTTTTAACCCAAATTATGTGTATGGGTTTATAATTCTTGAAACACTATAATAAAAATATGATTGACCAAGAGGTATATAAAAGTTTGAAAATGTATTCATCATGTCTATAGAAAATATCCAAAATCAAAATGGTCAGTATAAGGAATAATAATATCTAAAACACATAAATTCTATATTAGTATAAAAATACTCAACAATAACACATAAAATTAACACTTAAACATTGAATGAATAACTAATAAAAATTATCCCAGTTCAAAAACCAAAAAATAAAAAGGAATCGATAACATATTCATCTGAGATGAATTTATCATTGATCTATAAATAATAGTAGTCACTCAAAATTTCATACAAACCTATATGTAAATCCATTAATAATATAATTTCCAATAATTTCTTATATTTTACATAAATAACCTTAATCAACATAATTCCATATAAAAATTATATATGATTCCAAAAGTTAATTAAAATATAATTTATCAAATAAACTCCAATCTTGACTTGTAATATTCTATATACCATAATAGTAAAATGTTCCCAAAATATGTAATTATTCAAAAATTACATTAATCACATAGTCAAAAAAATAAACTTTCCAATCTAATGGATTATTGTATAATAAATCTGGTTTCCAATAATTGTACTAACATAAAACATCATCAGCATCTGAGATAAGATAACCTTTAAAGGTTCTAATTACCCCTAAAAATATATCCATAATAATTAAAATAATTCTTCCAGAAACAAATTTTTCAGACCTTAATATTATTTCTTATATATACCTCAATTATCTATCAAAATAATGAAATATTTACCAAAGTATTCCAATCAAAATAAAAATCATAATTGATATTTATTCTATTAAAAATATGTTAAGAAATATAATCATCAACCCATGAAACTTTTGGGCTATCGTATGTAATTATTTTATATAATTGGTGTCAATATGTTCTATCCACCCATTCATTATAATATAATATAAATAAAATTTGAATTATTCAATGAACTATCCATTGGGAGTGTCAAGCAAGGTGTATAGTCTTAGGTCCACTCAATATATAACAATAATGATCAAGTTAATACCCAATATTCTATTTTCAGAGTTGATTCCCCATGGTTATTCTGTTACACAACCCCTTCCACTTACTAGTATCATGATTGGTATTCCATTTCTAATAAAACACACAATATATACATTAAAAATTATTGGGATTTTGTACATTTATTATAATTATCCCTATGGTTATCAATAATGTTTTATAATCGTAATATATAAATTTATCTAAAATTTTCCGCTCATACCAACCATAAGGACCCAAACACAGATAATATATAAATTATTTCTTTAGAAAATAACTATCTTTTTATCATTACAAGGGTATTTTCTGTTTAAAGTTTTATATAATTAAGACATAACTATTACATAAAAAACCAAAATATTTCATAGTATAATCATTCATTCAGTATCCATATTTTAATATCATAAATTATTTATAATGAATAATTTTCTTTTTCAGGAAGAATCTCTCCGAATTTCAACATGACTTCTTCTTTTTTCATACACATCCTTAAACCTGATGGAACAAATTTAAAAACATGGTATTAGAACAAAATTATCAGTACGATAGATATAAAATAAATGAGAGAATCATATTATTCATTTTTAAAACTTGATAGCATAAATGAGGGTTCTCTATTATTATAACACACTTTCAGCTCATGTAGTCATTAAGTCACACATTAAATTAATATTACTGCAAAATGTTATTAATAAAATAAAATATAATAAAATAGAATGGGAAAATCATAAACATGAGGTTTTCTTCATAAAACATGAGAATTATTGAAATTTGTTTCATAAAATTTTACATTTTACCCAAAAGGGAATAATCATTACATTAAAAAAATAGTTCATTAGTATTCCTTATGAAATAAATTATTTTCATGAAAACCATTTTTCAAGAATATGAAATATTATTGGTAACAAGAGACATAATTTTAATATCAATCATAATAAACAGTTACAGATACAATAACCTACCCAACAAATTCCAATAATCTATTAGGATAAACCCTATAGGTTATCTCTATCATATTTTCCTATTAATTTGAGAGTTATATCAATATCACCCATCTTTATGATATTTATAAAGAATATGAATCATTTTGACCTATATCTTTCTCACCAATCATTATAAAAAATTCTCAATAATAAGAAAATATTCATAAAAAATGAATCCTTTCATTTCTATCATAAACACAATAATTTCACCCATATAAAAAACCTTTTTAGTTATCGAAATATTCATTTAATTTAAACCAATTTTTGACCATACCTTGAAATAAATTATGGAGGTGTTTTATTTAAAAAAATTAATGGTTTTAAAGGATTATAGACATCATATAATGGTTATGGTATTCCTATAAAAAATTGGCAGCTCATATGTCAAAATAAAACATTCATTTTTCGTTTTTAAAAAACATTAAATATAAAATATATAAAAATTTTACTCTACAAAATCATTAAATGAATGTAAAAAGAGATATAAAATTTCCATTATAATTCAATTATTTAAAAAATAAATACATCCATAGTTTTTTAAGATTATAAATAGCGAGGAAAATAATTTTGAAAATAAATCTTCAAAACATTAAAAATTAGTTTTGAAGGTAAGGTGTCCCTTAACATAAGTCTCACTTTTCATGTATGTTATTTATTTTCCTGAATTATTACCATATCTTAATTACTTAATTTCATGGAAATATTTTTCAACTTTATTGTCCCTTTATTTTTATTCATTTCCATGTTTTATTTAATTATATTATTAATTACATTGACATGGGTTATTTTGATGATATTCATATTATGTTCCTAAAACGACTTCGATAGGGTGAATATTTTCGTACATATTATTGTTTTGTCATCATTGTCATAATAATAATTATTTAATTATAATTTTTATATATAAATTACAAATTAAAAAAAACTAGATTAAATTGTTTTGAAAAATAAATTATGTAACAATGATGGACATAGTAGGTCATACCTATGCATGAGTAACGTTTCCATTATTCAATGAACATGATTGAAAAAGTGTATGTATTATACTCAAATTAAATAATAATGATTATATCATACATATTGTATTATTTATTCAAATACATATATATATACCATCAATGTGATGGAATAATGAAAAAAAATCATATTTCATCGTTGAGGTGGAAATCCACCCATTCACATGAATGAAATTATCATTTTCAATGGATTGAATAATAAGTAATTAGATGATTTATTATCTACAAATAATGATTAATATAACAGGAATATAATATATATACCTTATATCAATCATTATAACTATCCACGGGTAGTGGTTATTAAAAACAAATTACATCGGGTTGTGAGGTGGTAGTCCATTGTACACATAAATGATGGATTAATGACCCATTTGATGAAAGATGAGATATATATCATTTAAACCACTAATAAGAAACATATAATTATATTAAAGATATGTTTTTATTATTTTATCATGTTTTAATTTTATTTTAAGGACGTATAAGAAATAATAAAACTAAAATATTTAATTAAAATATATATTTCGTCTTCGGAAAACCTACTTTATTTTACCACATATTCTATATAAGGCTGGCATTATATCAAAACTAAGAATGTAGGATAAAATTAACGGATAGAATTCGGTTCATCCATACCTAAGTTATATTTTTCAACGGCTGTGATGAAGAGAGGAGATGATACTCCCTTTTATAATTAAGGCGAAGGGCACACATGAAATTATTTAAATGATTAAATAATATATATAGAAATATATATAATCATTTCAAGTAAAACCGTTGAACCCAATATTAAAATATACGATGATATAGGGTCTAAATGAACTCAAATAATCATATTTTGTCATGTTATGGGTATATATTAATCATTATCTTCTTGTTAAACAATATTAAACTCATTTTAAATTTACCGGTGATTATGTAAATTTTCAACATGATTACATAATTATACTACCAAATCCAAATGATTCCTTATAAAAAACATGGATAAATTGATTTAAAATATAGATTAAATTTTTTCATCTTCATTTTCTGATGGTTTGATTAAAATAAATATAATAACACAAAATTCATGGAAAATAATTTTTAGAAAAATTCCAAATTTAATAAAAAATATCCTTTTATCTTGTAAAATTGAAATAAATTATGTTACCCTGAATATTAAAATTATAATATTAAAGAATGGAAGGTTTTAATAAAATTTATGAAATCAAAATCAAAATTTTATTTTCCAATTGTTCTATTAAATTCAAAGTCACAAAGAGTGTTTTTATTTTTAATATAATAAATATTAACTTCTTAAAAGTCAATATGGGTTTCAAAAATTGAATGTAATATTTTGAAGAAAACTATTTATATATATATATATATATATTCATAACCAAATAATCTAATAGGATAAGAGAATTAAATTTGGTAATTTTATTCCTTACCTCGTTAGTTTAACATCATGGTAAACCTATTTTAACCTTATCTTTGACATAACATTTTTATAGATTTTACTACTTTTTATTACTAAAATTAATGTGACCCTTTTACATGATATGATTTTTTTTAAATATTGAATCAATTTTGACCAATTCAATTCACATAAGTGGAAGAATTAACTTTATGATTCAGAACAAAAACCACTAAGTAAACCTATTTATCAACAAAATGTGGTTATAATTTTTTTTCATATCGAATTAAATGATATTTATGATTAAAACTGAATTAGTTCATTTATATTTAATAAAAAGCTAAATAAAATTTAAATACTTATTTAAAATAGAATGTGATTTTGTAAATAAATGAAATGAAAAGATTGTTTGGAATAAAAATTTGTATTTTTACAATTAATTGAATAATAAATCTATTGAAAAAATTCCAAAAAAATCCAAATTTAATTATTACATGATTATTTCAAAAATGATATAATTTAAATAGAATAAATTTTTTAAAAGAATAGAAAATTATTCATGACATTTTATAATAAAAATCAATAAAAATAATTTTTTGATGAAAACCTATTTTTGAAGCATTAAATGAATTTAATAAAAATTCAGTTCTTATTTCCTAGGTTTTAATCAATTTATTTCTATTAAATAAGTACATTATATAAATTTCATAACCCTACATTTTAATGGTTATTATAGAACAATAATATCAAAAAATTAATATTCTTTTTAACTTGGTGTTGCATGTTGTGTACGCTATCAAAGATTGTGACGTTCGTTACAAATCATAGGGTGATATGGATATTATTCTAGAAAACAAAATTTCTCACTAATGAATAAATATAAAGGTTATTTTCATTTAAAAAACCATGAATTTCCACTTTATTTATGCTCATATCCAATTAAGGGTGTTTTTTTTATTTGGAACCTCATTCCAAATCAACAATACATCCCATAAGCCTACCCCATATGAATTGGTGTTACCTAGGAAAGGAATTTGAAAAAAAAAATTCCTCCAAAAACTATCCTAAAGAATAAAATACTGAAATCACTAACACACACACACATACAATTAAAAACCAAGGGCATCCAACACGAACACATTTACTGTTATATTTCATCCAACATTGACAAATTCATAATCTGCAACATCTATCAATGCCTCAAATTATAACAAGAACTCAATAAGAAGGATTACCTCCCCCACGGGGTTCACTTGAATTTATTAATCCCTAACTCCCAAACCTATAATAATTATTATTGAAGGGTTAAAATTCTCTCCAACATAGACCACACACTAAACCACATCTCATATAGATCACAAATCCCATGATGACACCCTCCTAATATATTGGTTATACAACATCCTACAAATAAAAAAGTACCACTTTTTCACAGACACGATATTGATTAATATTTACTCTAACCATTCAATGTTAAATCACACTACTAATGTCACAAATAATAATAACCATTATATCATCACATAATAAGAAGGCACAAATCAATGATATTAGAAAACTAAGGTGTTGTAATCAGTGAAAACTACCTATGAACAGGTTTAATGTCCCAACACCAATAATTCCTAAATAAAAATATACATATAGGGTTAAAAATATATCCCATTTCTCTTTTTATGTAATCAAAATTTCCACAATAAATATTATTTTAAATTTAAATTTCATGTATATTATATAGAGGAAAATTACAATTATGTTATAATCAAAATTTTATTTTGAAAATAAATTATAAATGTAAAAATACAATAAAAAAGCAATATATGGGGTAGTTTATGTGATATTAATTTATAAAATTATATGGAAAAAATATAAATCAGTGGGGATAAATTGATTCAAAAACCCATGTCATACTCTATAAAACCAACCACATAAAATCATGAACATGGAATGTGAATAACATTTTCCTGATATGATGCATGAATGAAGCATGTATTATTATATGAGGATAAGAGAAAAGGTATCATTAATAAATTATTATATAATCAAATAAGTCCTTAAAAGTGAAATCAGGTTAATTTTAAAATTTAATAGTGTAAAAAACATTCCAATCTCTTGAAATTTTTTCTTTCCCAATATGTTTGATGGATTTTCCTAAAAATAAGATCCATATTATATTCTAAAAGACCAATATTCTCATGTCTACCAATCCCAAATAGCATGAAAATATAAAATAGACCACATTGATATGACTTTTTAGTGATTCAACCACCCTAATCTATGAAATAAGTAATCTATCCCCATGGACTCCAGTATTACCTTAGTTTCATTCCTAGAACACCATAAGATATTATCAATTATGGTCAATTACTAAACATATTACTATCCCAAAATATTAACACATGTTTTTTTGTGTGTTTTTATCACCCACACTCATCCTTGAAAACATATCAGGAGGTCACAACTCGCAACACTTCTCTAGTCCAAGCAAGCATAACAACAATGTTGTATATCCATAGGCTTCTAAAAAATAATGATGATCCTTATTTTCATGGTGAGTAAAATTTAATCTAGTTAGAGTCACTTTTCCATGGGGTTTACTCCCCCTTTTAATCACAACACCATCATTGTGGACCACAAACATCAAACCTAGATAGTTCCGCTACTCTTCTAGTTGGGTATTGTCTCTAATACATTAGTGTAATGCCAAAAAGAAGAATCTAAAAAGTCAGTGCCTCAGTCCAGTGCACCACATAACCTCCAAAACTACAATAATATAATATAGGATGTCTACATGTAGTTAATCTCTATATCAATATAATAGGGATTCAATAACTTCTTACCATAGAAAAAAATAGATAAAATAATAAAAATTAGACAAAATTCCTAGATAAAAATTAATTTGAATAAATTCTATAAAATTGATGAAAAATATCAAATAATACATTATATGTAAAAAAATGAAAACAATACATCATAAAGGAATATATTAATGGAACATCTCATGTTTATCAACATAAAATAAACCCAAAAGTCAACTTTATGAGAATATAAAAAATTAGTACTAATTCCCAACCTAGTTGAAAAATCCCAATGCTCCGACCTACAAAGGAAGACATCACCAACATAAGTTCCTCATATTAAACTAAAAATTCTTAGGAATATTCATAGATTCTCTAGTAACTATGTTCTAAGTCATAATGAGTAGAGTGTTTATATAACTCAATAGGTAACCAAAAAATGTGTATATGAATATCCATAAACAAAATTAAGCTCATGAATGATATAAAAAGAAACATGGGATACAAAATTAATAAAAAAACACATGATGTATTAGGATCTGTAGTGAACCCTCGGGTCAGTCTTACCTTCGTCAGCCATTGTCGCAGTGTCTATATGAAATTCATGATGATGGTGTCTCAATAAGTAAACACATATTATCTAAAAACTCTTCAATAAATTCCCCAATATCAGAATGTATCAATTGAAATATGATTCCCTGTTTAATAATTCCCATAGAATCTAAATTCTCTTACTAATATTCCCAAAACTCATGTATCTTAAGAAATTAATGTACTCATTATAACAGTCCCAAGCATCTTGTGTGATTTTGAATCCACTGATCACCTCATTTCATTTCTAACTCATGTACACTGTAGATTCCCTGGAGATCATTCATACCTTCCAACATATTATACATTTAATGTTATACATAACGAGTGGTTCTCCTCCTAAAATTAACAATCTCAAGCACAAAGATAGCCCTTAAACATTTACGTTTTACATTAGTAACCATTCATAATGTTCCATTTCCAATTACAATTTCTAATTGCATGTCTCATTTAAATCATTGTCATTATACAATAACATTATAATTTGGAATCATATTAGAGTCCATCAATTCATATAATAAAATTCATTCACATTTGCATACAACAAGTTTGACCTATTTACCATGTAAATATAAAAACACAGACTCACCTTCGATTATATGATATTCAAAACAATATACCCATTATCATTAAACAATAAATATTTCAATACTACTATAAGGAATTTTATTGGGGTAACCCTTAATTATTTATAAATTCACAGTATAAAAAAATCCTAAAACTATAACCTATTTACGATTTATAATTTCATCTAATAATCAATTTATATTTCCCACTTTCACAGAGCTATTTTAAAGGGGTTATTTTCATGTGAGGCCTACCATATAGGTATCCATAAAATTACACAATTATGATTACTTATAAGGGGATATAGAGATTGGAATTCCATAATTTAAACATTTTATTATATATCTAGGTTCAATGTATAGAACCTCAGCATGACTGAGTACCCATTAAATTGAAAAATTAAAAAATACTATGGAAAATACTTAGGGAAAACCTACATCATATAGAACCTCTTTAGGTTTTATTTTTATCTCAATAACCCACTGAATGAGAGAATTAAATAATAAAGGACAATTCCCATACCACTTATATCTGTATCTCTCATCGATTAACAAATACAATTTAATTATATTAAAATTATAACTAATAAACAACCTAAATTTTATTAAAAAATTAATTTGACTTATAAATATAGATATTCACAATGTTGACTATTTTTTCATACAAAAAAAATATCAATGATGCTTTTGAGGTCCATTTCGTTTTCATGGTACCAACTTAGGCGAAACGCCTATCAACTAAAACCATAACTATAAATGAATTCATAAAATTTAACTATAAAGTACTGAAAAATATAACTTGCGTGCATTTATCCATATAAATGGTGGGGGGTTACAGGGTAAATATACTTTCTTATGACATCCTCTATAAAGGAATAAAATAATCCCTTCATCCTATGATATTTATAACATTCTCATCTAAAAAAATCCCTTAATATCTAGTTGAAAAAAATTTGAGAATGATGTTGTAAGAGATGAGATGATATGATTCATATCATTACCTATAGATCAACATGACAACATTTTTTAAGAGAAAAATAAAATGAAATATAGGGATTACCCAAGGTTTATATGGAGGGTAATGTAATGATTAGTGTTTTAGGGTTGAAAATGGGAGTAAAAGGGATGGGTTTATGTTAAAAACTATTAAAAGAAATAGCTTCAATGCACACATTAAATATTGAAAATGGTTTGTCTATATAGTTTTTTTGTCACATGGTTAGTAATTTTCATCACACCCAAACCCACCTTATTATGCCAATTCTTTTACTAAATTTTCACTAACCATGTGAATTATATTTGAATCCCTCTGTAACAAGAAAAAATGTTTATATGTTACCATCCACAAACGATGAAACACTCCTCTAACAAAAAAATCCATATGTTTCTAATTAAATTCAAATAGTTTTCTCAAAATTATTAAAAAAATGATACTAAACCATGAAATATATAATTTTATGTAATAAATTACATGTTATTAATGTATTGTACTATTTTTCCAATGCTTTAAACACCAAACCATTCACATTTGATTAAAAAAATCCTATGAAAATAACCATGAATCCTATATGATTTAATTAATAATGAAACTAATCACTTATTCCCAAAACATATAAAAACTAATCAATATAAGGAGTCCATTATTATTTAATTACACTCATATCAATGATTTAAAATCCATCCCAACCACTAAAAAAATAAAAAATTCCATATCAAATTTTATTACATGTTTCCAACCTATATAGAACTAAGACTTTCCGTTATATTATATTAATTTTAATACATCACCCATTAATTTATTTTATCCACTATTTATATAAAATTGATTCAATAACATGATGTGGTTACAAATTTGTTACTAAACTTGCAAGATTCTAATGACTCAATCATTTTATAGTCAGTAATGGTGAATCTTGAACATGAACAATATTTTCATCTTTTTCATTAATCCTTATATATGGTACATTTTCTTACATGTTCAACCACAATTTCATCACAAATGGTTTGACAATAATCTCTATATATTTTATTGTTTTCATTTAAATATTCTCCATATAATTTATTTTTCAATTTTAATGTTGTTCTGTTAAAAAATATCAATTTTTTCATCATGAATCAATCTTAAATTTGTATTATCATTAATGATCTTCATAGCATATCATTCTATAAACCATTGATCATTTTATTTCTAAATTTGGAACTCTTCCTTTATATTTGTATCCAAATAACAATTCTTCATCATTATTATAACCAAATATTCATGTAACAAAATTTTTTCCCTATAAAATGAAAGACTGCAAAATAATTTGAAATTATTTATAATGGGATTATTTTCAAAAAATATCTCTTCAGAAATCTTGTTTTATTTAGGACATAATAAGTAACCATTTTTAATATTCATAAATGTTTTTATATCCCCTCACTAGAATACATTTTTATGTATATACTTTGTAAACAATGTTCATCATATTTCAACCAAGTTTATATATTTCATACCTCCAACTCCAATCTACGTTTGTTTATAAGGGGCACTACAATATTGTTTAATCCCATTCATAAGAACACATGATAATATAGAATTAGATATTAATGTCCTTTAATTATGTAACATCATGGACCTGAATACCACTCAACAGTACCCCACCCTCAGTTGGCCACCGGGCCTCAAGCGCATCTCCCCCAATTCATGATGCTTTGGACTAGCAAATATGGCCTAGATGAGTAATTTGGGAGACTATGCCCTCATTACCAGAGTATATCATAGATAAAGTCAGTCATATTCAATACATGAAGTAAATAAACAAGAAAAAAACAGGTAAGTAAGAAAGAAAGGAATATATAAAAAATTCAGAACTATCATATATTCAATGATGCATATGATACATGTATCGTGAAAATAGCCAAAATAGGCACATGAACAAATAGTACAATACAAGTCTACAAAAAGAAAAAAATTCAAGAAGTTTCCCAGTAGAATCATAAGGCTTAGCATGCTCCCATTATCTCTTACTACAAAGCCACAATCAACAACATGTGTTATGGGGCTTCCACCTAACATCAACTACTACCATATAATCTGTTTGGTCCCCAAGGAGGCCCAAACATGGTGTGAGATAACATCCCAGTACATAACCACCAAGACGTTTATAATGTTCTAAGAAATATGATGCAATATTACAATCACGTGTAAATATGAAGTAATATTAGTGTGAATTCCCAAGTCATATAACTACTGCAAAAATAATAATACCAAAAATCATCTAAAGGATCACTTTAACAAGTGTTACATCCTAATAAGGCAACTACAAGTAATATAAACAAGCAACACGGCCTCACCATACATCAATCCACATCTTGTCCAAATGAACATTCCATATAATAAAACCATATCCAAATTTTATAGACATTTCATACATCCCAAGAATCATATATCACATGATCATTCGATGTAGTGAAGTGTATACCACGATGGGCAAGATCCAAGGTTTCGAAGACCAAGTCAAACTCATCGAGTCAGAGGAGCATCTTGATGGAAACTCAATATAGGCACTGGTTGGAGTCCTAGAAGGATGTGTTCCAACATGTCCTATACGAGTCCAAGTAAGATAGATCAAATGTTTAGCAAAGCCCAAGGCATCCCATGTAGTTAAGACCCCTGGATCATACTCCATCCACGGTATTCACTACCGCATTCCAAATCAATGAAGAGTTGTTCATGCAATCCATAAAAATCATGCATTCATTCATACCATTTAAAAATTAAATTCCATTGGAGTCCACCCACACATATTATCAATTTCATTCAATTCCATATAACGATCATACCCAGTCATTTAATACTTTTCATACCAAAAATATCACATGAGTATACCCCCTAATGTAATCAATTTCCATTTAATCAAGTTATATGAGTATACCCACCCATTTATCTCAATTTCAATTAGACACATCACATGGGTATATCCACCCATTTTTCACCAATAAAAATTCAACATATTCCATTGATATACACACTGATTCAATTAAATCCTTCCAAGCCATTTATCATATCATGTTTAACATAACTCATTTGATCAATTAAATAATTACCCATTTCAAGTTCAGTATAATAAATCAATGTAAAGGAAGAAAACCATCTCTTAATTGTCCTATTCAACCCATTCCACTTATAATTAGATTCTTATAACAAGGAAAACCCAAAGTACACCAATTTAGTGGTATTACATAGAATTTCCCAAAAAATTTAATAAGTTTCACCCAATGGGTGACCTTGGTTAGGGAAACAAGTACCAAATCCTCACAACCAATACTACATGCATCTCTAACAGGTCTGATAACATCTATTTTCAAGTAACCTGTTCATAATCAAGGCCACACTAGAATGTCCTATAGGAATCGTAATTGCCGATAGCTTTAAAAATAACCAAATGCTAAAATAAAAGTAAATACCACCAACCTTATCCCTTTAGTGGAATGCTCATCCAGTATCAAGTCCCGATTCAGCTTGGTTTAGGAGAAATCAATGTTTATCTAATGAGACAAACCATGCTTGAATCAGAGATAATATGTAGAAAAAACCTCACATCCTATTTTTTTATGGAGAGGGCCCTCAAAGGGGCATCCTTATTTTGCGTTGAAGAAAACCCAATTAGGGTTATAATGGATTCAATTTGAATAATGAAATTATTTTAAAACCCAAAATACATGGGATAAATAGTTTAGGTGGATGATTTGGCCAAACTGTTTGACTAATACCACCCCTCTGTCCATCCTTACAATGTTTACTCAAACCATACAACCTCCCATACACGAGTTGCAAAAATCTTGAACTAGGCCATTTTCAGCCTAAAACATAGTTCTGAGCTCTGAAAAAGCCCCATACACCTCCAAAACCTTGTGATCAAGCTGGGCACTCACTTAAGGCCATATTTAAACATTCAGAATAATAATAAGGGATTCATTACTTATACGAAACCCCAATTCTTATAATTTTCCCCATTGTAGCAATTCTTTCCCTGATTAATCTATGTTGGGTGGTCAATATTCATCTGAGAACAACTCTATCCACTAATCTTGCATGTCATCCTCTAGCTCTTATATATGATCCTGTAAACAACAATGCCGCCACAACACCTATACTAGAGAAACCCACCAGCATCAGAGAATCTTTGTGCTCCAGTCAATGATACAAATACGATGCTACTCAAAGGATGAGTCTACTTATAACTCAATATCCTCAGGATGAGAAGTATGAGATGGGTCCCAATGATATTGGTGCAATAGAGATACATGGAATACATTGTGCATGGATAAATTCCTATGATGTAACTCTAATAGATTGGATACCGACTCGACTCCCTCCATAATCTGGAACGGATAATCATACTGTAGTGAAATCTCACCCTATCTCTTGATCCTCATGTGACCTAGCCTATATGAAACATGAAATAAAACATGATCCTTAGCCTCAAACTCTAGTGTTTGTCTTTGAAGATTGTCATATGATTTCTATTGAAATATTGTAGTAGCGATATACTTCTGAATTAATTATACCTTCTCAGAAGTCTTTGACATGAGATATTATCCCAATAAAGCTACCTTTATTACCTCTAACCAAGATAGAGGAAATCAACATGGACTACTTTAAAAAGACTCATAGGGAACCGTATGTATATTCTCCTAGTAACTATTGTCTAGGAAAACACAACAAGGGTAATGTGTCTCTCCTAAGAGCCCCCAAAATCCAATATGCATGATTGTAGCATGTCCTCTAGAACTAATATCATTCAATCATACTAGAAATTAGTTTGAGGGTGGTATGTTGTCCTCATAAGAACATGTGTACACAATACCATTGGAAAACTCTTCCTGAAATGATATGTATATAAGTCATCCCTATCTAAAATGATAGTTCATCGGCCCCATGAATTCATAATATATGAAAGATGAACAACTTTCCCAGATCATCTATACTGATGGGGTCCTTGGTCAACATGAAATGAGTATACTTTATAATCCTGTCAACAACTTCCCACAATGAATCTATATCTTGAGGTGATCTCAGTAAACTGGTCACAAAATCCATCATGACATATCCCAATTCCACTCTGAAATATGTAAATTTTTTAAAATATTAGCTTTTCAATTGATGTTATTCCTTCACCTGATGATAGCTAGAATACCTCATAACAAAACCATATACCTCATACTTCATACTTGACCACCAATACTAACAACACAAGTCACGATATATCTCAGTGACTACGGGATGCACTATCGATGTCAAGGCATGAAATTCTTACATCATATCCTCATTTATTTCCATTGGAACCCAAAATAATCCATGGATAAATAGGATATCGTCCTTACCTATGGTCCATCTAGGAGGTGGATCCTCACCAGATATAGTCTCCCATAGAAATAAGGGAATTGAATTTGATATCCGCCTCTGTCTTACTCTATCCAATATGGTAGAGGTAACAACTATGGATGATATGTATGTCTTCCCCTAACTGTCAGGCACCTCCAAGTGCATCTGCAAGAAGAAATATATAGACTACAACATGATATTGGCCAGCTAAACTGCCTATATCTGAGTTCTTCTTCTCAGTGTATCGACCACTACATAGCATTTACCAGTCATGTAAGAAAACTCAATGTTAAAAGACTGTAGGTACATCACCCACATTTTATTCCATGGTTTCAAATCACACCACACAAAGATATATTTGAGGATTTTTTTGGGTATGTGTACACCACAAAATTCTCTCATAGTAAGTAATATATCCAACCTTGTAAATAATGAAAAACTATATCAAACTTGATATAGTGTGTCTGGTAGTTCCTCTCATGTGGATTCAGGTACTGAGACACATATACCCTGAATCTATCTCACTACATGAGCAATGCCCCCAGCCTGATATCTAATTCATCACAAAACACAATGTAGATCTTTCCATATGCTGGTAGTATCAGGAATGGTGCTAACGTCAACCTTCCTTTCAGCTCTTAAAAGGTTATCTCTCTAGAATCTAGCCCTGAAAAACATTACACCCTGTTTAGTCAAGCATGTAAACTATATTTAAAAGTGTGAGAAGTCCTATATAAAATGAGTGTATTAACTAGTTGTCCATAAGGAACTCCATATGCCAAAAAAGTTATTGGGATGTTCCACGGAAAATATAGTTCTCACATCCTCGGGGTCCACTGATACTCCTTTCTATGAGATGATTTTACCCCTGAAGAAAATATGATCCATCCAAAAGTGGCACTTTGTGAACTCCTCATATAACTAATACTATATTAGGGTAGTCAAAAGTTTCCCAAGAATATTGGCATGGTTGTTTTGATTGTGAGAATACACTAAGATGTATTCCATGAAAATGAACACAAAAGAATCCAGGTAAGGATGGAAAACGCGGTTCATCATTGCCATAAAATATGCTGGCACATTCATGAGACTAAATGGAATAAATAGGTACTCTTATATACTATCCATAATATGAAGTGTAGTACGAGGTATTTCTACAGGTTGAACATGCACATGGTGATATCCTAAACTAAAATAAATCTTCAATAAAACTTTTTCTTCTCAAAGTTGATAAAATAGTTCATCTATCCATGGAAAGGGATAAAGGGTCTTAACATCCAACTAGTTGAACATCTGATAATCCAATAATAGCCAAAGGGTACCATCCAACTTTTTCATAAAAAGCACAGGAAAACACCATAGACAAGTACTGGGTTAGATAAACCCCTTCGCCATCAAATCCTCCAGCTACCTCTTGAGCTCAAATAACTCAATATTAGACATCATGTAAAGTGGAATGGATACTTGTGTAGATTATAAAACAAGATCTACAGAGAAATCCAGCCCTATTTCTTGAGGTAAACCAGAAAATTAATCAGCGAATACATCCTTGAAGTGATGTACCACTGGAGGGAAATATTCCTAGCATAATCCTTGATCATCCAGATAGAAACTAACGATCTGGGCTATCATCCTACATAACCCACGATGCATTGGTCCGTCTCAACTATCCTGAACATAACATTCACCCTTGGGCATATACACTACACCCTCTGGAGATGTGAAATTCACACTTAGGTGATAGAAGTCAACATAATCTCGATAATATACTAGCCTTTCCATCCTAAGTATGACATCAAACCCTGTAATCTTGATGACATAATGATTCCAGATGAAGTGACATCCACCAACCTCGATGGGGCACTCCCTACATCAGAGTACATCTACGTTTCTGATTCCCAATAGTGTGTCTAGCATCCTAATGACCTCAAAAATCAAAACCAAAGTTCCATGTATTTTTATTCAGGTGTCGATGTAAAATGATGTGATGAACTGCATCAAAATGATAAGATGAAATAGTAAATTCTCTTAGGAATGTACATCTCAATGTAGATTTTTTGGTACACAGATCATTTGGGGTAGGCTGTATATAATATAACTAGACCACACCAGGCCTTGTGACAAAACATCAATGCAAAGAGTATGCCATCTTTTATGTATTGGTGTAACTGGTGTCCAGTTGCCTTTACTAAGACTTACACCTCCTTAGACTAATCAGCCAACACTACTCTAGCTCCCAGCCTCATGCTGAAATGAGGAACCATCTCCTGATCCAAACATCAGATCTGAACGCCAACCACACATAGATGGAGGAAAGGTCCTGCAAAACCACTACACATACCCCATATTTCTACCTTATCAGTACACAAATAGGTCACAACTGCACAAATTCTTAATGATTCATCACACTCCATACTAATTGTAGAACAATGAGCTACCAGTTATCATAGATTTACTATCACTCATCTCATATGATGCATGAAAATGATAATTCCTTTCATAATAAAAAGAACCACTTGGTCGAGATACATCACTACCCTAATCTGCACCCCCATATTTCATCTGCTTTCACACTATAATCAGAAAAATAATTTAAAATCTCATTGATATAAGACAATCTGAATATAATAACTAGAGATTTGATAGGATGCCAGAGACCTTCATTGATATGCCTTTCCCTTAAAAGATCAATATAATTGTTCATTGGCACAAAATGTTGTAGCTCTGTAATGTGTTTCGGTTACTCCATTACCATCATCACCCCCTAATCTAGAAGCATAAAATCACTAGGCCCATCTACCTACAGAGTTACAGGATTAATTTAGTCATATAAGAGGGTTTGTAAATACGTTCAACCCATATCTCACAACCTATCATCATGGTTTAGTGCATCCCATCAATTCATTGCTACCCCATGAATCATATATGTTGTGAGATTTACCCTCCTCTTAATAGGCATTTCAAGATTCACAAATATCTGCAACATCATCTCTAGCCCCTGATCAGTAGCCTATGGACCTCCATCCCCATAAAATGTTGGAAGATGATGTTGTTGGAACACCCATGTCAACCCATCCATAGTCAATACAGGTGATGGTGGTCCTTAAAAATCCTAAAAATAGTAGAAAAAACCCCTCATATTACTATTCCTTAGAACCTGTGTTTGGAATAACCTCTAGTTCCCTAGCTAGAACTAAGGGAGGATAAATCGATATCCCATATCCAACCACATATGGATTGTGGTCATCGCCTCCCTCTTAGAATATGATTTGAGGTCTTCATGGTGGCATCTATATACAATACCAAACAAATTCCTTAGATAGAAACTATATAGAATCCACAAATCAAAATCATTTGATAGGTAAATATCCTCATAAAAAATCATAACTCACAGCCAAATTGTCACGACTCATCCTCGGGGTCCGTGTCGTGACTACACCAAGCCCGCCTTCCGTAGGCCAGGGGTTGGCGACTAGCACCAAAGGCGTAAATCCAGATAAAAAAGGAAGTCATTGCCTTAATATAAGTAAACAAACACAATAGAGTACGCAAGCTAGAGTAAACACAAGGTAAATTGAGAACAAAAGTAAGTGATGGTAAGTAAATGGGCTAGTATACAAACCCAACTGAAAGTAGAGTACAACTAAGAAAAGTAATGTAAAACAGCTGAAAAGGTAAGCAATAACCACTGAGTCGCCCTCCAGAAACCCCACCTGATGGCTTGGTATAGATTGTCTCCTCAGCTCCTCAAGTCCGTCTGTCCGCTCCGTGTACATCCCGCCTGATAGTCCACCTCCAGATTCCGTCCCGCTCCATAAGCCTCAACCACGATCAGCGATGTCCATTGTCTGCAACCAACACAATGTAGTGCGGTCATAGCCCGTGCATGGGTGAGTATTTGATACTCAGTAGGGACCCTGAGACCCCCGAAGGTCTCCCAGAATCCAAGAAGGATAAACCAAAATGGATGGATACAATCAAGAAGAATCAACCAAATCTACTTAGGTATATGCCCATACATATACCTAAGTCATCAATACTGTTAGACTCCAACTCTCAGACCCAAGAACAACACAATCCACACACGAAAGTACAACCCAGTACACACACGAAAGAAGTCAGTCACATCGATGACAATGATTGAAGATCATGACTCAGCTCACACATGTATACTTCTCACAAAGAGGGGTGGAGATGATTAGATGTTGCCTCTGAATCATCTCCTCTACTGAACCCTTGTAGGATCCAAGTACAGAAGTCATCGCTGCCGAACCCACATAGGATCCAAGTACAATAACCATCGCTGCCAAACCCACGTAGGATCCAAGTACAGTCATCCTCGCTGTTGAACCCACAGAGGATCCATGTACATTCGTCCTCGCTGCCGAACCCACGTCGGATCCAAGTATATTCGTCATCGTCGTCGCAGTCGCAGCAAGCTCTATGGTTCCCGCACTCAGCACGCTCGATTCTGGGAGGGTCCGCTCCACGAGCCAAGAGGATCGATACATTAACTATCAAAATTCCCAGAGTTGATGTATCCCAAAGTTCCATCTTGTCAATGGAAACTCAACCTAACATATGGCACGTCAATCAGACGCCCGGTATGAGAGATAATGGCTTTTCTATTCCAGGGGCCTGGTTATAAATACACTCATTTATAACCCGGAAGATATCCATAGTCATCCAAAACTTACTTTGAGTATTGAAAAAGAACCGTCTCGTCGAAAGGTTCCTAGTTCCATAGACAGTGCATTGATCAGACGTGCGGTCTTTATGTTATTTCTGTTTAAATGATTAACATGCCCAACCCGTTTAACATAGTGGGCCAATGGGTCGGGATAACCCAGTTTGAGAGGTTTGACCCACCAGGGGTGTCGAACCGGTCTGAAGGAATACAAAACTCGGCCCGAAGGGGCACGACCTAGAAAGAAGTGGCGCGGCCCGACCTTGCGTGGCGCGGCCTGCCCCGGCGCGGCCCAGCTCGGTCCTGCCCGGCGCAGCCCGTCGGGGTCGGCCGGAGGCTGAGTGGGTGTTTAGGGGGAGGGGGTGCGGCCCCCCCAGTTTTCCGCACCAACAGCGCCATCCTTCCCTAAACTGGCCGGCCTTTTGAGCAAACATCTTGCATGGGTAGGCCGGCGGTCTTACAGCGCGGCGCCCTCCTGGCGCCGCGGTCCAGCTCCACCCAATCTGCCGACGGGCCGGCCGGTTCCTCAGTGCAGCGCCCTCCTGGGGCCGCGGTTCACCTCTGCTCAGCTGGCCGATGGGCCGACCGGTTCTTCTACCAAAGTTTCCCATGTAGCAGGCCGCGGTTCCTTCCGCACAACCGGTGCGAAGATGCCAATTTTCATTTCCACGTTTCCAGCACGGCGTGACAATGCAGTTCTTTCCCTGCCTCCTGTTTCCAATTCCAAAAATATCAATAAACGACGGAGGGTCATCGGGCCATGTTTGTTTGGCCCATGCCATCCACATTAGGCATTAAAATTCGGTCGAAGATGAACAAGATTTCACAAAGCACAACAAACAATTATTATTCAGAAAAAAAATTATAAGAAAACACCCTACCTCAACCAAAGATGTCGAACATCGGACGTCGCGGAAGACGGCATCGTGGGGTGAGGTTTCGTAAGTGACGTCGTAAAGCACCCGAGTAGGAAGCGGTGTCTCCCCTTTTTGTCATGAAGAGAAGATTATAAGGCAAGACATCATTTCCGAGTTCCTACATCGGTGTCTCCTCCCTTGTTGTGGAGGATGAAAAGGACCGAGAAACCAGGGTCACCGAGTCGATGTTCTTCGTCCAAGAGTTGGAATTTTTCAAAAATGGAGATGAACCGCTCTTCGAAAGCCAAGAGCTCTCCCTAAATCCTCACACAACAATTTCCAACCCCCAAATAAAATAATGTTTCTCCTTATTTTATTTAATCTTTCCATTCATTCAAAATTTAAATTTCTAACAGTAAAATAATTAATTGAAGTGTTCAATTAATTGAGTAATGTGTGTTGGCAATAGTTAAGAGGGAGAGAGTGAGAGGAAGTGGAAAGGTTTCACAAGTTATGAGGAGTTTACAAATTTAAGATGGGGTTTAAGATGTTTAGGGAAAATGAAAGTTTGGGGATCGTGTGGGACCCACCTCAATAATATCCTCACATGGGTAGTTCAGTGCTTGTGGGTCCCACCCCAACTTCCCCATGTAGGATATAACCACCCTTGATAGAATATAAAAATTGTTCTAAAATTTTATTCACTTCTTAATTAATCCTCAAATTTTAACTTCTCATCCCGTGAAAACTTAATTGCGGTAAAGGTTCCATTAAGCAATTATCGGCGTTACGAGTTCATCGGCGCCCTCAGATTTCAATTCTGAGCACTGATTCGAATGATAGAAAATCCCGCTCAGTCGTTTACTGAACGTACCTGATCTAATCATTTGAAATTGATTTCAGGCACACCGGGGCTCGGAATCAAGTGCCGTCAGAATCCATAGACTCGTAAAATTAAAACGTATTTATGAAAAAAAAATTCCTTGAAATTTTCTGGTCTTTACGTTACTCCCACCTCAGGGCTTTACATTCCTGTAAAGCTACATCATAAACTAGGGAATCAAATGAGGGTACTATGAATACATCTGAGCCTCTCGCTTCTTTGTGCTCTCCTGGAGGTTCCCATGCTGAAAAAAAAAACGAGCATGCGAGGAATTGACCATCCATGTAAGACACGCTCCTGTCGATCCTCGATCTCCACAAGGACCTCCGTGAATGTAGCTCCGTCATGATGTCCAACTCCCCATTATCAATGATGTGGGTCGGGTCGTGCACGTATCTCCTCAGCTGAGATACACGAAAGATTTCATGCACCCGGTGCAACTGAGGTGGAAGGGCTAGGTGGTAAGCCACCTCGTCTACCCTGCTGAGGACCTGGAAAGGTCCGATGAAGTTCGGAGATAACTTTCCTCCCCAGCCAAATCTCTGTAATCCACGTCGCGGTGATACCCATAAGAAAATGTGGTCTCCATCCTCAAACTCTAGTGGTCTCCTTCTCCTATCATCATAGGACTTCTGTCTACTCTATGCAGTCATCATCTGCTCCTGGATGATCTGCACCTTCTCCGTCATATCCTAGACCATCTCTAGTCCTACAAGTGCTGACTCTCCAGGATCTGTCCAGTGCAGAGGTGATCCGCAAGGTCGGCCGTATAGTTCCTCGTATGGTGCCATCCCGATGGTGGAGTGGTAGCTGTTGTTGTACACAAACTCCACCAAGGGTAGGTGATCCACCCAGCTATGACCAAAGTTAAGGCCACATGCACAAAGCATGTCCTCTAATGTCTGAATGGTCCTCTAAGTCTGGCCATCCATCTAAGGATGAAAGGTGGTACTCAGGCATAGCTGCGTCCGAAATGCCTCCTACAACCCCTTACAAAGACGGGAAGTAAAGTGAGTGTCTCGATCGGAGAAGATAGACGATGGAACACCATAAAGCTGTACGATCTCTTGAATGTAGAGGCGTCCCAAGATTTCAACTGAGCCCTGCTCTATGATTGATAAGAAGTGGGCCGACTTGGTGACTCATTCTACTATCACCCAAATGGAGTCATTTCCACTAGATGTATGTGGGAGCCCCGTCATGAAATCCATGGATCTACCATCCCACTTCAACTACGGAACCTCTAAGGGTTTTACCAAGCCAGCTGGTACCTGGTGCTCCGTCTTCACTTGCTGGAAAGTGAGGCATCGTGAAACAAACTCTGCTACAAACTTCTTCATACCCAGACACCAATGCTGTCGTCTGAGGTCCTAGTACATCTTCTCCACTCCTGGATGTACCGCTAGATGGGAAGTGTGAAAGTCCCTCAGAACTTCCTCCTACAGTGCAACTGGAACCATGGTAAATCCCCTAAAGAGGATGACGTGCACTACTCTTTTAGAAAATCCATCTAGCACCTGCCTATAGAAATCTGAGCACGTCATGTATCACAGTTAACGTCCCCAAGTTGTGCCTCTCTCATCCGATAAAGTATTGGACAAGTGACTATGAGGGATTGTAGGAAGGCTACCCCATCTCTATCCATGATGGACATATGAAAAGCAGTTAACTGCTCTGTCGCCTCTCCAAGTAGCGGAATGCCCAACCTCCTGCTGAGAGCATCAGCCACAACGTTCCCCTTCCCAGGAGTATAGACTATCTCAAAGTCATAGTCCTGGAGGAACTCGAGCCATCTCCATTGTCTTAGGTTCAGGTCTTTATGCGAGAAGATGTACCTGATACTCTGGTGGTCAGAGTAGACTATAAAGTTCTCACCCATCAGATAGTGCCGCCCCATCTTCAAGGAAAATACCACTACTGCTAAGTCCAGGTCATGGGTAGCGTAGTTCTGCTCGTGCTGCCTCAACATTCATGAGCCATATGTGATCACTACCCACTTCTACATGAGGACACACCCGAGTCCAGTCCCTGATGCATCGTAGTAAACTAAATACCCTACAGCCTCCTCTGGTAGCCTCAAGATGGGTGCACTGGACAATCTCTGTCTCAGCTCCTGGAAGCTCTGCTGACATCTATCTAACCACATGAATGGTTTCCCCGTCTTCATCAAAGCTGAAATCGGTGATGCATTCTTGGAGATGTCTGGAAAAAATCTATGATAGTACCCATCTAGACCTAAGAAACTTCGCACCTCCGTCACACTCCTAGTTGGCTCCCAAGAAAGTACTACCTTGATCTTCATTGGATCCACAGAAACTCTCACCTCTGAGATGATGTGCCCCGAGAAGTGAACCTCTCGAATCCAGAAATAGAATTTTGAGAGCTAACTATAATGCTGGTTGTCTCAGAGTGTGTCCAGTAGAACCTGAAAGAGGTCGGCGTGCTCCTCCTCAGTAGTTGAGTAAATAAGTATGTCATAGATGAAGACTACAACAAAATAATCAAGGTAAGGCGAGAATATCATGTTCATGAGACTCATGAACACTGCTGGTGCATTGGTTATGCAGAAGGGCATAACCAAGAACTTTTAGTGGCCATACCAACACCTGAAGGCCATCTTCTTTACATCCTCATCTCGAACTCTGAGCTGATGATAGCCTGACTAGAGGTTTATCTTCGAGAACCATCGTGCCTCCTTGAGATGAACAAAGAGCTCGTTAATCCTCGGGAGTGTATAATTGTTCTTTAAGGATGCCTGATTCAGGCGACAGTAGTCGACACATAGACATAATCTCCCATCCGCCCTCTTGGCGAATAAAATTGGAGAAGCCCAGGGTGAAACACTTGGTCAGATGAATCACTTTCCCTGAAAATCCTCCAACTGTAGCTACATCTCACGAAGATCGGTGGGAGACATTCGATATGATGGAGTAGATATCGGGGTTGTTCCATGGTACAGGTCAATATTGAAGTCTACCACTCTTCGAGGAGGTAGTCCTCGAACGTCGTCAGTAAAAACGTCCGCATACTGATCAAACAGTACAAGAAAACTCGGACTCCACAAATCTACTACTCCTAGGATGAGACCAGCCAACTGATGTGTGATAGGCTGCCCTCTCCTCTACGTAAGTCCATCCTGTAGTGCAAAATCTCCCTTCTCACCGGTGAAGGTGAACCTGCTCCCATCTGTGCAGACACGCCGCACTTTGCGCCTAATACAGTTGATCTGAGCATGAACTATAGATAGACAATCCATGCCCAAGATGACATCGTAAGGCCTCGACAACGCTATAAGAAGATCTTAGTCGAAGCTCTTTCCTCCTAGAGTATGCTCACACTGCTGGCACTAGTGCGTAATTGTCATGTCTGCTCCCGTATGAGCCTCTAGCCGTAAGGATTGAGCCAACGGCTCTATCGGAATCTCCGAGCTCAAAGAATGGGCAGCCAAAATGAAAGAATGACTCGATCCTGTGTCTTTATGAACTGAGGCATGGGTGGAGTAGACACTGATATTACCTCGAATCATCTCAGGTGCACCGTGGTCATAAGCCTCGACTGTGTAGAGCTGAGCCTGCCCATGTCTGCCAACTCCCTGTGGTCGGGGTGGTCATCCTGGTGGTGGAGGTGGTTGAGCCTAGAAGCGTCGTCCACCTCTCGCTTCTTGCCCAGCTCCGCTGCCTTGTCCGCCTACTCCCTGCGGACCACCACGGTCGAACCTCTACCTCTGCCTGGGTGGTCCCTCAACCGTCTGTTGCTCCTCTTCATGGAGGGTCGAGAAATCACAAGCCATGTGGCCCTACCCGCTAGATTCATAGAACTTCCTGCCTCTCGTATGACTAGCTCTGCTACGTGTGCCCCGCACATCCAATCCAGTATCCTGAGGTCGCCCACCTAATGGCCTAGTCCGTCTGGACCTCTACGACAGCTGTCTACTGCCAGCTTCAAAATCCCTGCTACATGTTGCCCTGCAGTATGCCTCACTGCTGGCGTATGCTAGCAAGAAAGCTCTCTACAAGAAGAGCTCGCTCCAGTACTCCTGCCTGTGTCGGAATGCTAAGGGAGATCATTGAAGACCTAATCTCATGCCTCAGTCCCTGCTCGAAGGTCCAGGCCTAGAAGAATGGGTCATGTACCATGTCCGTGGTGTAGCGCAAGAGTTCAGTAAATCTCTCCGAGTACTGGGCTACTGTCATTCTGCCCTTCCACAGCTGTAGTAACTCCTGGATTCACACCGCATGAATTGTGGCCGAAACAAACTCTGAGCGGAAGAGGCTCTCGAAGTCCGTCCAAAGTAGGGATGCCTCAACGTGCACCTGGAGCATCAGGATCCACCATCTACCTGCTTCTATGTGCAGAAGACTCACCACAAGGATCACCATAAATTCAGATGGTGTCCCTAATAATATGAAGACTCTGACGATAGCCTCCAGTCAATCCTCAGCTGCCTGAGGATCAGTCTCTCCACGGAACCTGGGCGGACTCTATCACTAAAACTCGTGCAACACACTCTGGAGGCGTGCACTCTCCACTGCTGGGGCTGGTGGTATCGGTGGCCTAGTGGGTAGAGGTACCGCCGGTGCCTCCGCTGTAATGGGGCCCTGTACCGAGGCCTTGTCGCTTTGTGGAATTCCATCTCGCACAAAGATTAGAACCCTAGCTAGCTGCCTTCTTGGGGCCATCCAAAAAAGTAACAGGTGCGCCAAGGTTAATATAGTATACATAGTGAGTTGGCACAAAGTAATCACAATGAAAACTTTTGAAACACACATGAAATCAGGGTTTTCGAGAACTGAGTTGGAAATTAGAAGTAAAGGTCATGATTTATGGATACATCGGCCGCCGCACCAACACTGGACTCCCTGGACCGAAAACCACACTCAATACTCTTAACACTATTGCTTCACAGAATAAATTATCAGAGTCCTGAGTTCTGTGGTATAACCGACTCCTATGATACCAATTTTTCATGACCAATCCTCAGGGCCCATTCTGTGACTACCCCAAGCCCACCTTCCATAGTCCAGGGGTTGGAGACTAGCACCATTGGTGTAAATCCCGATAAAAATGGAAGAAATTACCTTTATATAAGTAAAAAAAACAAAACATAGTACTTAAGATGAAGTAAACACAATGTAAACTGAGTACCAAAGTAAGTGTTGGTATGTAAATGGGCCAGTATTCAAACCCAACTGAAAGTACAGTACAACTGAGAAAAGTAAAGTACAACTGCTGAGAAGTAAAGCAGCAACCACCGAGTCATCCTCCGGAAACCCCACCTGATTGGTGGGTACATATGGTATCTTCATCTCCTCGAGTCTGTCCGTCCGCTCCGTGTACGTCCCACATGATAGTACTCCTCTGGATACCATCACGGTCCACAAACCACAACCACGATCAGCGTTGTCCATCATTTGCAACCAAAACAACGTAGTGCGGGCATAGCCCGTGCAGGGGTTAGTATACGATACTCAGTTGGGACCCCAAGACCCCTGAAGGTCTCCCAGAATCCACAAAAGATAAACCACAAAGGAAGGATACAATCACTAAGTATCAACCGACTCTACTTAGGTATATTCCCATACATATACCTAAGTCTTCAATATTGTTCAGCTCCAACTCTCGAGCTTAAGCACAATACAGTCCACACTGGAAAGCACAACCCTGTACACACATGAAAGAAGTCAATAACATTGATGATCATGACTAAAGATCAAGACTCAGATCACACATGTATACTTCTCATGAAGAGGGGAGGAGATGATTAGATGTAGCCTCTGAATCATCTCTTCTATCGAACCCACATAGGATCCAAGTACAGAAGTCGTCACTGCCGATCCCACGTAGGATCCAAGTACACTAACCATCGCTGCCGAACCCACGTAGGATCCATGTATAGTCTTCATCATTTCCAAACCCACGGAGGATCCAAGTACAGTCATCCTCGCTACCGAACCCACATAGGATCCAAGTACAGTCATAATTGTCATCACAGTCGCAGCGAGATTTAGGGTTCCCGCACTCAACATGCTCGATTCTGGGAGGGTCCGCTCCACGAAGCAAAAGGATTGATACATCAACTATCACAAAGTCCATAGTTGATGTATCCCAAATTTTCGTCTTGTGAATAGGAACTCAACACGACAGACGAAGCGTCAATCAGATGCCCAATCTAAGAGATAATGTCTCGTCTGTTCCAGGGGCCCGGTTAGAAATACACTCGCTTCTAACCCGAATGATATCCATAGTCATCCAAAACTTACTTAGAATATCGCAAAAGAACTGTCTCTTCGAAAGGGTCCTAATTTCATAGACGGCGCGCCGATCGGACACACAGTTTTATGTTATTCCTGTTTAAGTGATTAACAGGCTAGAACCATTTAGCCCAGTGGGCCGACGGGTCGGGTTAACCCAGTTTGAAGGGTCTGACCCAGCAGGGGTGTCAGACCGGTCCAAAGGAATACACAACTCAGCCTGAAGGGGCACGGCCCTGCCCAAAGTGGCACACCCCAACTTGTAGTGGGGTGGCCCGGCCTAGCTCGGCCCGGCCCGGCGCGTCCCGACTGGCTCGGCCGAAGGCCGAGAGGGTTCCAAGGGGGGCCCGATTGTCTGCACCAACGGTGCCAAGCGGTGCCGCCCTTCCCCAAACTGGCCGGTTAGACCGGCCGGCCTTCTGGCCACGCAGCCTGCATGGGCGGTCCGTCGGTCTTCCAGCGCGGTGCCCTACTGGCGCCGCAGTCCAGCTCCAGCCGGCGGGTTCCTCAGTGCGGCGACCTCCTAGCGCCGCTGTTCGCCTCTGCCTGGCCAGCCGACGGATCGGCCGGTTATTCCACCGAAGCGACCCATGTAGCAGGTCGTGGTTCCTCCTGCACAACCGGAGTGACGACGCCGGTTTTCCTTGCCATGTTTCCAGCATGGCACGATGACGTAGTTATTTTCCCGCCTCCAGTTTCCAATTCTAAAAAGATCAAGAAACGACGGAGGGTCATCGGGCCGTGTTTGTTCGTCCCGCGCCCTCCGCGTTAAGCGATAACATTAGGCCTAAGATGAACAATATTTCACGAAGCACAAGGAACAATTTTTATTCAAATAAATATTGGAACAAAACACCATACCTCAACAAAAGAGGTCTAACATCGGACGTCATGGAAGACGACATTCCAGGGTGAGGTTTCGTAAGCGACGTCGAAAAGCGCCCGAGGAGGAAGCAGCGTCTCCCCTTTTTGTCACAAAAAGAACATTATAAGGCTACGCGTCGTTGGCGAGTTCTGGTGTCGTTGTCTCCTCCCTTGTTATGGAGGAAGAAAATGATGGAGAAACCGATGTCACCGAGTCGATGTTCTTCATCAGAGAGATGGAATTCTTCAACAAAGGAGATGAACCGTTCTTCGAAACCCATGATCTCTCTCGAAATCCTCACACAACAATTTCCAACCCCCAAATAAAATAAGGATTCTATTTATTTTATTTAATCTTTCCATGCATTTCAAAATTTAAATTTCAAATACTTAACTAATTAATTGAAGTTGTTCAATTAATTGATTAAAGTGTGTTGGCAATAGTTAAGAGCGAGAGATAGAGGAAGTGGAAAGGTTTCACAAGTTATGAGTAGTTTACAAATTTAAGAGGGGGTTTAAGAAGTTTAGGGAAAATGAAAGGTTGGGGCTTGTTTGGCCCACACCTCAATAATATCCTCACATGGGTAGTTTGGTTCTTGCGGGTCCCACCCCAACTTCCCCATGTAGGATATAACCACCTTTGATATAATATAAAAATAGTTCCAAAATTGTATTCACTTCCAAATTAATCCACAAATTTTAACTTCTCATCCCGTGAATACACAATTGCGGCAAAGGTCCCCTTAAGAAATTACCAGAATTGCAAGTTCATCGGCACCATCAGGTTTCAATTCTGAGCACCGGTTCAAAAGATAGAAAATCCCGCTCATTCGTTTACTGAAGGTACCCGAGATAAACTTCGGAAATTGATTCCGGGCACACAGGGCCTCAGAATCAATTGCTTCCAGAAGCCATAGACTCGTAAAATTACAAAATATTTAAGAAAAAAAATTTCCTTGAAATTTTCGGGTCTTTACACAACTCCTAAATATAGGTATGGAAAAACGAACAATCACAACACATCTAGAAACACATCCTCTTTCCCTATAAAAATATGGGTATAGATCATGTTTCAATTCATAATTTCAAGTTTCCAATTTATTTCCAAATAAATTCACACTCATTTTACATTTCATTTTCAAAAATCAATTATTCAGGAGGTTTAACCAATGTTTTACTAAATAAAAATACATGAGGTCCCATAACACCTCATGAATCCAAAACAAGTTTTCCATTAATTCCATATATATGAACATCACTTTTAAATTTTAATTTTTACTTCTGTGTTATTTCCTACTCTATAGGGTCCCATTCACCTTAAGAACTGGAAGATGACATCGCTCCTCTATCTACATCACAAAATTTAACATGACACTAGATATAGCTACCACAACACATAACAAAACATCATGCAATGATTAATTCATTCTAAATGGCATGGAATAATGCATGGCATGTGATTTCTAACAAGTTCCTATAAAATTAATGATAGGGAATACAATCATATTATTGGGTTATAATATAAATATAACCCCTAATTTGACCTATAATATTAACATAAATCAAGTGTGTTACCCAATGGTGGAATCAAATCAACTATAATAGTAAAAATCATGAAAATTACAATTTCATTCGTGGGAATTTGTCATTTCCATGTACGAGGGGGGGGGTAGCTACTCCCATGCACAACATATTTCTAAATTCAGTTTCCTTCATATAAATATATATTACCTCAAATAAAAAGTAAAACTAGAAATTAAATCCATCTGGTTCCAATTTCTAACATCCTAGACTAGAATACCACTCAATAGTGCCACGATCCTTGTTTCCCACATGGCCTAAGAGCATATCCCCATATTCTAGAGGCATCCATCTAAAAGAGAAGGCCTAGATGAGTCCTTGTAGAGACTATTACCTCATTATAAGAGTATATCATAGTCGAAGTTAATAACATTCTATAGAGGAAGAAAAAAAAACCATAAAATTGGAACGTATGGAAGATAGAAATATATAAAAAATCTAGAAATGTAACATATTCAATGATGCAGATGATACACATGTATTGAAAACAACCAAAATAGGTACATGGAAATACAGTATAATACAAGTATTCAAAAACAAAAAATGTACAAGAGGTGTCCCAGTGGCATCAGAAGCCTCAACTTGGTCTCACACTATCCTTTTCCAAATCACAATTAACAACCTACATTAGGGAATTTGACCCTATCAACACCCGAAACCATATAATCTATTTGGGTCCCCATGGATGTCCAAAAATGGTGTGAGATAAAATCCTATTACCAAGAATTATATACAGTTTTATGCAGCATGATCCAATTTTCAAAAAAGTGTATATAAGAAGCAATGTAAGTGTAAATTCCCAAGGCATATCAATACCATAATAAAATAATACCAAAAATCCTATGATGTCTCCCTACAACAAGTGTTAGCTTCAAACATGGCATGAATAATTTATATATACAAAAAACATGGACTTTCCATGAACCCATACACATCCTATCCACATGACCTTACCATATAATTAAACCATATACAATATTCATGGCCTTTCCATATATCCGACATGTCATAAATCCCATAGTATTTTCATATAGTGAAGTGTAGACCAATAAGGGACAGATCCGAGGTTTCAATGACAAAATCATCCTCATCAAGTCTCGGGAACATCTCTATGGAATATCAGTATAGGCAGAAGATGAAGTCCTAGGAGCATGTGTACCAACATGACCTTGGGGTGTCCAAGAATGCCAAATCAGTGGGTTAGAAAATCTCAAGGAATCCCACTAAATCAAGACACTTATAACATACTCTATCCAAGGCATTCACTACCACATTACAGATCCTTGGAGAGCCATTGATGGAATATATACAAGACATGAATTCATTAATACAATTTAATAATTAAATTCCATATGAGTCCACCCAATCATATAATAAATTTAATTATTTTCTATATAATGATAATACCCACTCATTTAATACCTTTAATACCAAAAATATCACATGAATTTACCCACTAATGTATTCAATTTCTATTTCATTAAGTCACATGTGTATACAACCAATTTATCATCAATTTCAATTATAAATGTCACATGGGTATACCCACCCATTTTCACCATTCACATTTTAACATATTCCATGGGTATACCTAAACATTCAATTAAATCCATCCAAGCCATTTAACACAACATGTTTAACATAACTCATTTGATCATTTCAATAATTAAACAATTCATGTTTAATAAAATAAATCATTTTTAAAGAAGAAGTACATCTTATAATCTCCCAATTTAACCCATTCCAATTATAATTGGCTACCTATAATAAGGAAAACCCAAAACACACCCCTTGGGGGGTTTAACATGGAATTTTCATATCATTCTCCAATGTTTCCCCCCATGGGAGACCTTGGTTTGGGAAACAGGTACCAACACATTACAACGAATCATAAGGGAATTCCCAATAGGTCTGATTACATCTATTTCATGTAACCCATTCATAATTAGGTCCATGTCAGAAAGTCTGACAGGTGGCGTAGTGACTAGTACCTCTAAAAACACCAAATGCCCAATGAAAAGTAAAGACCACCTACCTTAGATCTATAGTGGAGTGATCGTCCAATATCAATTCATTATTCAAATCAGTTTAGTATAAATAAATATTTATTAGTTGATAAAAACTATGAACGAATCAGATATTAGATGAATAAGAATCCTCAAATCCAAATTTAGTTGAGGGAGATGTATCTTAAGGGTGTCTCCATTCTGTGTGTTGAAGAAAACTCATTTAGGGTTATAAATGTATAAATTTACAACATAAAATTATTTAAAAAACCCAAAATATATGGGATTCATGTTTTATATACATTTTTTGGAAAACCATGTGCCAACCATGCATGGTTCCTATATAGAAAAGGGGATACCACACAATTTATCCACATGGTTACCAAACTGTGTGGGAACTGTGTGATAATCCTCTATCAACTCTATAAAAATTATAGACAAGGATACATGTTCGTGCATCCCATTCCATAATTTTTTCCCAAACTATATGTCTAGTAAAACCCCTCTATACAACCTCACATGGTTTAGTCAAACCTTGTGGCCTTCCATGCACAGTTTTCCCTAACCGTGTGCCTGTCTATTTTCATCAGAGAACCTAGTTTCAGGATCCACAAAAGCCGTAAACACCTCCAAAAAATCCTTGATAAAGTTAGGCACTCATGTAAGGAAATATTTAATAATTCAAAATAAAATTAATATATATTTACAATATATGAAAACCCGAGTTCTTATAAATTATCCACTCATAGGTTTTTGATAAATACTCCAAGCTCATTCTTAACGCCTCTTTTGAAAATCTGGAACATCTCATCAACTTAAAAAAAATTCATAATGAGAATTAGATAATCCATCATAGTGAAATATTTAGTGACTTTAAAAATACAAATATCACATCATACTATTTATGTATTATTGGACCACATTTATATGACTGTATTAATTTAGGTGGTTAAGTAGACTACATTTCACCTTTCTTGGAACTACCATACCCAATTATCTCTATTACACATGTTTTGAAAATGATTTCTATTTCACTCTTATGTTTTTTGAAATATATAATAATATCCAATTTTTAAATTTCTCTAATATATATTTGAACCTGATGGACAATAAATATATGAAAAATATTATCCCAATATTTTCATTCAGATAAAATGAATCACCTTTGTTTCTATTTTTGAATAGGTTACAACTCGACCTCCCACTATATGGTGTATTCTTTTAACTAATAGTGTCATTATGATAAAAGAATTAACTCTAAAAATATAATAATTACAACCATTTAATAGATAGACGACACTCAATAAATTGAATTTGATACCATCCAAAAATACAACATCGATCATTTTCAATTTACAATCTTCTATTACAGCTGCACCAAATTTTCTAATTTATAACGACCTTTCATATCAAAATATAACTAATTATACATCATGAAATTCTATTTTCCTCATTATCATAATCAATATTTATATCTTTTGAAATTAGTCAAACAAGAATCCTAAAATATTCGTGTATTTTGTCATCAAAAATTTCAATCAATATTTATATTTTAATCAGCATAAATTTGAAACAAAGATAAAATCCAATCTTCGTGAAAGTATAATTCAATTCATCCTTAAGACTAAACTTGCTCCAATATAAAAAATTCCATAAAACACATCTTTATTCTATTTATGATTGATCATATGGTGTAACATAATTTTTTATTGGGGATTATTCTCATGAAACACACTTCTTCAGTTACTAGAACTACAATATTTGAATTTAATCAATGATTTAATATATCTTGCAATGTGATGATGACTCATTAATGAAAATAATAAAATAATCACAACCGTGTACAATTTTCATTGATAAAACTTAATAATAATATGTGACACTAAAAAAATAATAAATATTAGTCAAAACCTATCAGTTACAATTATAAAATATCAATTTGATATTTTGTATCTAAAATGTATTATTCTATAACAATAATTAATTTTTTTGATCATAATTTCTTCACAGGTATACTCTTGAAAAAAATAATTTATGTTGACACATGAAATAATATATAACATTAATAGGATGTATAGTTTATTCAATCTTCAATGTACCCTGAGTTACTATGACATATTCAATATGAGATATTATGTATCTATTAGTACACCAGATTCAATAATATGATTGATAAAATTACCCATATGTATCACTGTACGAACATATAAAATTACAAATATTTTTTTTTCTAATAGAGAATAGATTTTCCTTTTTCATTTTTATATATATTATGTATAAAACTATATATTTCCAAATCAACGTAGATTATTCAATAAATCATCTCTAATATAATAATAATAAACTCAAAAAAATTATCAAAAACATTCAATACTTCACATTTCATTATAAAAAACATCAACACATCATCAATAATTCTACAAGATTATAAATTATTAATTCCCTAATCCATAAAAATATGAAAATATTATCCTCAAGAAATTATTTAATTATACACATTCTATAAGGAAATATTCCGAGGAGCTCAACCAGACACATGTTACCCTATTCTTCTGTTCACCAATATTATAATCTCTTTATTTAAGACATTGAGTGGCCATTAGAAATAGAGTATGTTAATCATATAAACCTTAATAATAAATTATCAATTATCAATTTATAGACTGGATATATGGTTGAAAAAATCATATGCTATACATATATAAATTTGAGCGTATAAAATTGCACTTAAAAAATGGAAAAGCACATAATATATAACATATAAACATATGTCCATAAAATTTGACAGTATTTCTAAATTGATTGTTATTGTGGAACAACCTTTATACATATGGAAACATAGCTCATTTTATAAGCCTCAACCGATCATATAATAAGTAAATTTCCAAACCACCCTCAAATTCACTTTTCCAAAATGTTGGAATAAGAATAGTGTCCATGTGTGATGGTTCTAGTGGTGGGTATATTCCAAACATGAGGTACATGGATACATTTCGAAACATACACCCCATTAATAACAAATAAATAGTGCACAAAACTCTCTATGGAACACATGGTAATTTATCTAGAATAAAAATTATTTCTTCTCATAAGAATACTACATATATCATTAAGAAATCCTACATATACTAACCAATTCCTTGTTTTACACTCTATACTTCCCGATTATGGAAATAGAATATAAATTTATCTATTAGTTTTTGTATCCTAATGATAGTCAAGAATTTCTAGATAATTTATATATTTTATAATTTAATATAAATTAATAAAAATATATTATAATTTTTTTATATTGTTTTCTAGATCATGGAAGATGATATAGTAACATCCCATTGAATATATTAATTACCCAATTATCCTAAATTGATGTAAAATAGTAGAGATTTAATTAATTTTTTAGGACCAGTGTGAGTATGATTAATTTTATGGAGAAAAAATTGATGAAACATAGAATATATGTTAGAGAACATGTATTTTATTTATGTTATTAAGTATAATCATGATATAATATAGTAAATATGTTATTAACTCAATATTATAAGTGTAACTCAATGGAAAAAATATTTGGAATATAACCAAACTAATATGAGGCATCATTTATCCCTCCCCAAGTATATGCGACTACTGATTAGTGTTGAATCCTAAAGGAATATAGTGGGTAAACTATTCCCATGTTATCAAATAGTTGTCATTAATAAGTAATTTTTTTAAAAATAAATTAAATTAACAGTGAAAAGAGAAAATATGTGGAAACAAATTCATTTGTAATATCACCTGTTATTTAAAAATGTTTTAAAACTACTAAAAAACCAAGACAAAAAAGATATCCACTTTGGTGGATTAATAAATTCAACAAAAAAATATCATAGGTACAATAGAACTAGATCTTATAGTGCTCCTTGAAATCAACTCAAATACCTATACATATCCTCTTTCTAAGTTAAGTAGCATAATGATCATTCGTTTTATAAGACCCCTAATAAACAATTTGACACATTCAATGTTAAGTCCTTATTGGGTACGAATAATAAACCCAATAGGAAGTCGTGAACAAATCCTTACCTATTTTATCTAGGATTATGATACATTATATACCAATAGAAGAAATCTTAATCATTTATGAACCTATTTATAGTCATTATATTCTTACTATAATCCCATGAAACCAAATGAAACCAATATTGTCTCCATGTATATAATGAGTTACCTTTTCCCTTCACATACCTGAAATTAATTCCAGTACTCCAATCTCAAGGTGCGGTCCCAAGTAAATTCCCATATCATGTACCATTTCACATCTCTGGCCACATTTTTTCAATCATGTTCAGTCATGTATACACAATAATATCACCCCCCCCCTCACACATGGGTGGTCCAAAATAAATTTCTAGGTCGTACCCTCTATTATAGAGGATATCCATAAACATATATCAGACTATAACCACTAATATGGTAGAGGTCCTAAATTATTCACCAAAACATACATTTTCTTTCATATTTGGTTGAACAATATCATATTGTGGACCAAAACTCTCACTCATGCAGGATTGGGCATCCATAACCCAATTCAAACACAACAGTACCCAAAATACTCTCAAATAGGATGGAATCTCACCCATGAGTATCATTATAAAAATTATTGATTATTAGAACTAAAAATAATTAATAAACATAAATTTATCATACACATCCAGAAAAACATCTCAAGATCAAGAACCCATGAGTATAACAAATAGGGATATCCCAATCATACCCATGTTGTTTAACAATGATAATCATATTCGTGAAAATGAAAGATTTACAATTGAATGATTTTTTACACAAATCATTTTAGAAAATACCTAGCTCACTCCGGTCTAGAATGAGGCTGAATAGTCATTCTATGTATAATTTTACCAAGAACATATCCATACCATATATAAAATAACATGGTATTTTTAACCATACCAGAACCAATCATCATATAAAACCCCATTATGTGGTTGAATATATAATTACAGAATGAACCTTGAAATCTAAAACTATAAGGAGATCATTATGTACCTTATTTAGACTCCCACATGAATGTTATACCATCAAACACATATAGATTTTGTAACATGGTATAGATTTACTTAATAAAGAGTACGGGGGGATAATCACCATGAAGCACCCTCTGATTACAAGATCAACCATAGAAACCATAAATTAATCTATAAACCAAATAAAATATATGATTATGATGAGAAAAATCATGGTGTATAATTACTGATTGGGAATAAATGAAATTAAATTCACTAGGAGAGAAATCCTTTAATTTTTGACACTTAAAAATGGGAAGAAATTATCCTATATGGTTATATAATATCAATAGGGAGACAAATATAATGATAAATTCATGTGAGTGTTGATGTAGGAGGATAGAGAACTGGGTGTAGTTTAAATTTTGTATCATCCCATAAAAATCCAGCATATATGGCACAATGTGAATATGATGACCGAGGCATAATAAATCCCTATGTGGGTTACCTTTTGGTGTGTAACATTAAACCATGGTGTGATGACACCATTGTTAGTTGTCTTGACATTCTACATCCCAAAATCAATGCTGATTCATTGTATTGACACCATGGGTATGAAATTATCTTTCCCATCACATGAAATTTTATTCTAATTTGGGACGACATTACATCATATATAATAATATTCTATCCTTAAAGAATCTAAAAATAAAAAATAATTATACTTAGGGTCACACCATGTGTTTTACTATTGTATCGGGTCATGATCCCTTGCATGTTGTATAATTATATGTTTTAAACCATTCTTGACAAACCAATTCTTGACCAATAGGCACTAAAAACACACAAAATTTCCAACAAATTTTAATATATAGAACAATATAAAAATTAAAACTCAACACACAAAAAAATTTAATGGGAATAATTATATGATCCAAGAAAGTCATTTAATCATAGAGAATCGTCTCTAGGGATCCTAAAAAAATAATTCCTTCCACCAGACATTAACATGAGCATCTTAATCCATGTTCTCCTACTATATATGATTGTTTTACCAAAAATATCAAGCATTAGGAACTATCATCGCTTGAAACACCATATCACTTTAGTCAGTGAAACTCACTTAGATCTATATTAATAAAACATATTTCACTGAATTGAAATTATCACAATAGATAAAATCTGAAAATTATGTATAGTACTTCTATATTTGAAACATTTGTAACATATATATCTATCCTTGATTTCATGGTGGAAGATATTATCAAAATCTATCTTCCTTAATCCAATGTAATATTTCTAACTAGACAATAAACCATATCATGTGATTCCCTTTCCACCTTATATTTTAATGAACTAAAAAAGGATATATTCAAATATCACTCGATCAACTTTATAAAACTATAAGGTTCTTTAAATATGGTAATAAAATATGAACTACCTAGTGTGAGTAGTCACCAACTATTTCTAGATCCACCATGTCCATTTTATGGTCTTCTGCACTAAGAATGTTTCAATCATTTATAATTCAACCAAATATAAAAACACATCATATCGTTCAATGTATTTATATAAAGAGTATCAATGTGTTCTTTTTGGATTGAATATGAAACTATATTATTATAAAAAAACAATAATAAGGATATATGGAGATCCCATACTCTACAAAAACCAATCACACATACAGTACAAATACCATTTAGTTTTAGGATCATCCCCTCTGACTGGTATTTTTTATATGTGTATAATTTTATACAATGTTTTATTTATGAATAAAAGGCCATATTTAGGACCCATAATAATATCTACATGATTCATTCATGTTGATCTAATAATATGATCATAACCCCCACCATTAAAACAAAAAATCACCCACTCATAAATCATTCCTAGATTGTTTAGTAACTGAGACACCCAAATAGGACTAAAGCACCAAACCTATATCATAAGTCCCACTACCACTCATTCTATATCAAAACCATTCATAGTACTCTATACACCTATAACAAATACCATGGTATCCTTATTTTACTTCTATACTATAATAATAAGGGGTTAATGTAAACCACATGGTCATTAGTTCATTTCTTTAATCATTTGATTTAAAAGGATGTTAGAGATACACTCTACAATAACATATCTCATATACAACCATTGAAAAAAAAATCCAAATGTAATGATACAGCATGGTCATCCCTTAATTCACTACCATCCACGGGTTATGGTAATCCTTCATCAATTTTCTCATTTAATTAGAAACCATCACCATACCATCGATTTAGAGAAACTTTTTCACATCTAGAATCCATCAGGAAACTAAGTCATATCCTATAATTAATTCCAAAATCATAATACAAAAGAATTAATTCCATAGGAATACATTTACCAAAGACACCAATTATGATATAATGGACAGAGGATTATAGGTTACAATCTCTTGATGCTATGACACATCTACTTTACAATTATTAAGAAAGAACCTTAGATTATTATCCTCTTAATAAGTATGAACTGACATCTCTTATATATTTTTCCCTTAGATCATTTTCTATTATGTTCCCCTTACTTGGGTAAAACCCTTTCAAAATATCAATTTTCATTAAATACACAACCTAATTCCATGTCCATCACTTCATGTAATTTTGGTAGAATATATGTACCACATGATCTTGTTGTTTTTGTATACAAATAACCACTCAAAATATATTTGATGGAATAAATTATTTTTTGTTCAAACCAAATAAGATATATCTATATGATGTTTTGGGTAATTATACTCATGGGTATCTAGGTGACCAGACCTTTAAGTTACTAATTGATTAATCTATATAAAAATAGATCCAATATTTTATTTTAAGACATCAAAATTAATATAATGAGTATTTAAAATGTCAAGGTGAATATGAATTATATTAAAAATCAACCTTGCTATGATCCTTTGTGAATAATTCATATTCTAATCAATCAACTCAAACTTTACTCCATTCCTGGTTATCCCCTTCAAAGAAATATCAATGTTATATAAATCCTAAATAAATGGTCAATAAAGCCTTTCTTGGTTAAGAAAACATTTTCTATTAAACAAAATCCTTTCCCATGATGAGAAATGTTTTTACCCACATTATCTATATTATTAGATATTATCACTATCCAAATCACATTACTATGAAAAAATTATATTTTACACATCATGTACATTACAAAATTCAAATTTTCTATAATCATACTCAGTATAATATCAATATGTTTACATGAGACTCATTTTTTAGGAATGTCACAATATGTATTCAAGGAACACAATGATAATAGAGTCAATTTAGGGATGAATGAAATAGAACATATGATCAATGAAAACATCTAGAGCATTCTTCATACTAAATAACATTATAAGGTACTTATAAAATCCATACCAACTCATGAATGAAAATATTGATTATATCTTATGCATTGACTAGTGAATAATGTGATAGTATGTAATCTCACGTGATTGTTTATAATATCTATCTTTAATTATGATTGATTACATTAATATCCAATATTATATGCAATATCATGTTTACACAGACCACAATATAATATTTGAAACATAATTATTAAATGTGTCAGCTTTATCCCATCCAATAGATTTGAGGGTATTAATATGATATATATTTTTGAAAATTGATATTTTAAACATAATAATGATGAATATCTTTGTTATAAATTGGTTAAAAAATAAAAATAATAAAATTTGGAATAAAAAATGATGTGTTTTTCTATAAACTTGTTTTTATGATTGCATTGTATTCTTATGCTAAAAAATTTTGGTAATAACTATTGATGAATGATTTAAATATAATTTTTAGTTAATATATTTAATAAAATATATAGAACTTATATAATTATTATTATTCGAGGAATGAGAAAAAAATCATCTTTTTAAAAAATATATTTTTATTAAATAGTGTTTCATTGAATTTTGCATCATTATTTAAAAAATAATTTCATCAACATATAAGAATTGAATTCGATAAAATGATTTCCATATTTGGAATCAAAATTTTTAAATTATTTAATAAGGCCACAATCATTTGACTCTATAGTTAATTTTAACTATGGAAGAAAATTCTCATTGGTTAAGGTTATATACTATTAACAAGGCCTATAAACTAAATTATATTGTAAAAAAATAACATATAACTAATGATATTTTATTGTTTGAGGTGATTTTGACCATACATTATACTAACATCAAACCATTTCCCATTAGTTTACACTTTCACATGAATATAATTTTATTACAAGATAATGTATTACATATTTATATATGTTTATAGGATGATAACATTCCAAAATGGAAAATTCTCTTTTGTTTTACAAAACTAAATTAAAGATTTTTAATGTACGGACATTTATAAAAATGCCTCAAAAGGGGCTAGTGTTTATTGGGTTAATAGTTGGATATGGTGTGGTTATCAAAAATTACACCATTGTTTGCAAGTTTATAATCCAAGAATTATTATTTCAAGTATTCAGGTTTAATGAAATAACTCATCAATGAATGGAGATCCATCAATATGTTACAATAAGAAGTATTTTTTTACTTGATAGATACACAAAGCTAGTTCTCATAGCATTCAAAGTGGTGGTATAGTCACATTATCTATTGATTGTTTTATACTATCTAATTTTCTATATCGACATCATTATTAAAACATAACATGTAAGATTATAATGATGAATTAATTACATAGTGATCATAAATAAAGACTATGATATAAAAATTATGAAATCTAAATACTTATTCATAACCAGAAGGTTATTGGATTCCTCTAGATGCTTTATGCAAATTTAATTTGATCCATCTGATCAATGGAGAGTTACATATGAATTCAAGGGTGCTATAGGGATGAGGGATGTTTCCAACTATGACATGGAATCTGATAATAGAAAAATCACACACTAAATAATATTACTAGACATACTGAAGAGTGATTGAATTTTAAGTGGAGACCATGATTTATGGAAGATCATTTAAAGGTTATAGGGGGAATTCTCATGAACTAATTTATAGTGTTCATGTAATATGATGTGATTGAATTATTCCCAGGAGACATGGAATAAATTGATTTAGATTGAAGATAATGAGACCCATGAATAATGATTAAGGTGATCACTTAAAGAACAAATTTGATGAGTTAGTAGTTAAAAGGAAGCATTAATGGAATTCCATAGTTTTTTAGTAGTGGAATAAAAAAGTGGGGATTTAGGTATTCCATGTACATATTACTTAATATTCATCTTCAAAATATAGAAATATATTATGATGGGAGGCAAAACTTTACTGGTAATTTGTATGGGTCCATTCTCTATAGAACAATGTATCTAGTTATTTAAATCCATATTTTATATCCATAAAATCATCCCATGACCACACCCATTATAAGTATTTCAGTAATAATTATTTGAAGTGATAATACCAAAAAATACTAGTTCCCATATTAGAAGATAATTCAAATTTATGAAAATATTATTTCAAAGAACTACCCTAACCATGTCAGGATGATCCTTATAATAATCACATAGTTTCTATATGATTGTGTCATTGAGAATAAGATTTGGATCAGAAATGCTGAGGAGGACGAATAGAGTTGTACCCTTACAATTCTTAAAAAAAATTAAGGAATCTTATCTAATAACTAACTATTTTTTCTTTTGAGGTGATGCTGCAAAAGTATTCCTTGAGAGTTTCCAAAAATAATAATCTATATAATTTATATTTGAATCCATTAATTTGTTTATAAATATGTATCTCACAATAATAAGAATCACTAATTTTTTATTAATCAATATTCACATAATTTATCCATTCATATATTGGTTAAAAATATATTCATTTTATATTCCATGACCTCTTTGAAAAATAGGTTTGAAACACCTTTTTCAAGGCATAGTAAAAAATGTTCACATAAAAATGATCCCAATCAAATTTTTTTAGAGATGTTAATAACCTTCAATGGTGAAAATTTTAATTTTTAATACAAGATATATTAGTCACATTTAGAGGAAATGATGTATTTTACAATACATACCCTATTATCCATTCTACATGATTTAACCATCAAATAATTTATCAACCTATTAATATGACCCACAATGTAACATCCTGACCAGAATGACAACTAAGATCTTCGTTGGACTGGTGGGTCAAATGGCCTATAGCGCACCTGCCCATATGGTAGGGGATTATGACTAGTAACGAGTGTATAAGGAGATGTTAGTGTGGAGACTATATCTTTATGATCAAAGAAAGAAAGAAGTATAACAAAGAACATTAAATAACATAAGAAGTAATATCCAAAATAATGCATAGTATAAGTATAAATAGATGGATATAAAATAAGGACAATGCTAATATAGATCTGATGCATGGATGTACAGATGGTGATAAAAATGTAAATAGTTTAAATGAAGAAGTGAAAAATCAAATGTACCATACATGAATATAGAAAAGAAATTAAAATACCTGAGGGTGAACCACATGAGAATCATGATCTCTAGCTCAGTCCTATGCTCCTAACTCCTAGGTATAAGAAAGAATGCACAAAAAACCATACATAATCTTTTGAACATATGGTATACTCAGTTACCCTATTGCGATGGTAGCCTGAGCATATTGTGAGATAAAAAAACCAATATGATACCAAACATGATGTCTATAGCTAGTACCAGTCCAAGAATATAATATAAAGTAGTGTGTGGGTATACCTAATAACAAACAATGTGAATAAATAAACAAACCCCACTCAGGTTCCTAAAGGACACCTGGTGGCTCTAACTTCTTCGTCTCACATTTGAAAAGAGAATTATTTCTAGTATTTATATATATAGTAATGATATATATATATATATATATAGAATATTTATATATTTCATCCACCTAAATATACCAAGTACATTCAAATATAAGTGGAAATATACCTAGAATACCAGGAGCTGGCTGGATCAAGGTGTAACTCAGAAATCCATATCGAACCTATATTATCTAATAATCTCTAACGAAAGGGTACATTCCCTACATCTCATAATGAGTGGGATACATCATGCCCATCCCTCGTGATGGTGAGTGTGTCGTTATTTGAATAATCGAATAGTAGTGAGTGTGCCACCATGTCAACACCCACAAGGGACGAGGTGCACCATTACCACATTCTACATAGAATCACTGGTGTGAAAATTCATGAATCAACTCCTAATATAGGAGAGTTTTATTGAACCATTCTTAACTGTAACCTTACCGTCATTTCACATCCCATATCAAGATGTAATAATATTAATACCAATATAAGAAATGAGGAATTTCGTTCCCATGAATTACATTTGTAAATCCATTAAAATAATGGAACAATATTTCAATTTAGGAACTTAATAATACATGATCAAACAGTGTGTCCTTTCCACCCTTCCCAAAACTCAGTTCGTTTAAAAAAAATCTAATTCATCCTCAGAAGGCAAGCTAGTATGATCATTCCATTCCATATAATACATTCCATTTAATTTAAATAACATGTAAATTCATTTATTATTTCTCATATAGACACTTATAAGGTATCATTGGTTCTTTTGGTCATTTACATACTCAGTAAAATATGATTTACAAAGCTATACTTTTAAATTATAAAAAAGGCTAGGCACATGGAAGGATAATTGGTTTTTTCAAAATTTATATAAATGGATGAAAAATCCATCTAAAAATAACCCATGAGGATATATAAAAGTCATTACAGATGTCTAACAACAAAGACAGATGAGAAAACATCAATACCATATGTCTTAAAATAAACAATCCATAAATCATAATTTTTTAATTTTGAAGATAGTTCCCATCATTTGAGGTGTTTTATTATAAAAACATGACATTTTTATGAAAAAATAAATTTAGAATAATTAATCATTAAATGAAATATTAGTAACTCAATTCACCATAATGATGTATTTTAGAAAAACTATCAATCATGGAAGACAAGAAGAGAGTTTCAATATGGCACTTAGGTGGTGCTATTATCAATTAGACAATGATAATAAGAGGAAATTACATTATCGACCAAGATGAATGATTAGGCGGCATTCTATACATTTAAAAATTTCATTATAAAGGGGAAAATTAAACAGGTACACCCTTGGGTTGCCTATGATTGAGGATGGAATCATCAATTTATTAAAAAAGGCCCAATAAGAGTAAACAATGTGAAAAAAATTTAAATTAAAGAACTCAAATTTAAGGAAACACCCATCAAATAATTGTGTGTATCATAATTGAAACATTTATAAAAAGTCATAAATGTAAGGAAAAATCCACAGATGACCTCCCATTTGCTTAGAAAATCCACTCATCTAATATCATGTTATGATTTATTCTGGTTTTGTTGAAATCTAAGAAATAAAAATATGCCCTGAAAATGGAAAAAATGAGATTAAACCTTGATAAATTTTTTGAGAGAAGATAAAATAAAGACATATTATAAAATATTCATGATATTACTGATAGGACTCTTTAGGGACTAACAGAGCTTGAATTGGATGACCGATGTAGGAGATATCAAGAATCCAATGTGAGCCTTGGTGGAGACCCATGACACAAGGAGGAGGAGGAAACACCCAGTAGAGGGAGAAGAATTAAAATAAAATGGGAAAAATCATAAATGTAAAAAAGTAATTTTACCCGAATAAATAGTTCATACGATTTGGCCAAACTGTGTACCAACCGTGCGGCTCTGACTTCCTAAGAAGCCCTCTTCGCATGGTTATCCTAATTGTTTTCCAACTATGCAATGAATAGTGATTAGGTACATCTATAGTGGAACTAACCATAGAACATAGGTGCACAATTTAGGTAAATAATCTACAACCTTTGAGACACCTTTAGTTCCTTTGAAACAATCTACATGGTTTTCGACAATGGGCTACACTGTTTCAGACAAACCATGCACCCTTTGTAGACCTTCCAAACATGGGATTTATAGGATCCATCTCCCATGAAACTCAACAAGAAACTCAAGTAACCCATTAGGAATTTATCCAAGTATAAATATGACACATTTAGGTGTTCTATCATTCAAAATTATGTTCTGAATCATAGGTTAAAAAATAGACCATCCACTAAATGATGAAATTCTAATTCCTAAGGAATTTTAACTTGGTTTAAAAACATGGGTAATTAAAGACTCCCAACCTAAGAACATATCATCCACAATAATCCTTGGGGGACCTAGAAGGTTTTTGAAGCCTCATTCAAATGATAACATTGAATTTTCAAACTCCCAACACACCGCCAATCACTTCTCAACCATATGGAACTAAAGGCAAATAAACTCAAGATAATACTCATTTTGAAATTGAAAAATTGTAAAGATACTCACCCGAGATGATTTATCTAGAGAAATTATCATGTCCTCGTATCATTATACACCCAGATGATGGCACTTGACACCATGGGATGAACAAAAAAGGGGTCCAATTTTGATCCATGACAACTCCACCATCATAATGTCATACGAAGCATTCCCTAAGAGGTCTAGCGATGGTCCTAGAATGATTTCCTTAACTGAGAAAACCTGATTACCCTCAAAGTCATATTAGGTACCTCATCACAAAGAAATGGATGAATCACCATAGAATTAACTAAAATAGGTCACACTAGAATTCCTTGAAGAAAATAGCTGAACAAAACACCACACAAACAATAACCTGGTGACGTGTTTTAAAAACCATTCCCTGTGACTGTACACATCGAACATGAAGGAAAATAGGTCAAGCCAATCAATCCGACTTATCTAAAAACCTCCCTCTTAGATAAATGATGTATTATAAATTTAACTACAGTTCCTTACTCTAAGGAATATTGTTTTCATAAAAATTATGTCTACTAAATCCCATAACTTAATCCCGATTATGTTTCTCGATAATAGCTTCACATGATGAATTTATATGTTGTGCCATAACATGAAGAAGGGTGAAACCCAACTCACCCAATTGAAATTTTTAGGCTTAATAATGAACCTATAAACCTGATGACATGTCAAAGGTAACCTCAATGTTATCAAACTAAATTATAAGGAACTTACCTATGGTTTTTCACACTCATTTTTTACAAACGTGACTTTGGTACAAGGAAAAGATGTCCACATCAGATAATTGAATAAGTGTAGAGTGGAATCCTCCTTGAATTCATGTTAATGGATAATGGATGATGTCCAAGAGTCTATCCTAGGTATTCTTATATATATACCTCGATATCACTCAGGACTGACCATGACTCATATAAAACCATGCATCTAATGTGTAACTATGATAGACATTACATAGAAATCCCAACAAATTTCACTACATTTGCACTGTATTGGGCTGAAAATATCATAGTGCATCAAATAAAACATCAAGATAGTGGGGAAACTCTTCTCTTTTATAAGAGTACACTAAGAAGTTATGAAATGTTTCCAACCCACCATGAAAACCAAAGAAGAATAGTCGAACCACTACTAGTAAACTTCTCTATAGGAACATGGATTCACCAGTAGACACATCACCATTGAACGATCACAAACCATTACCATCTGAAGAATCCCTTAATCATTAGAACATAACCAACAAATCCCATTTAATAACAATTATATTTCTCAATGATAATATTCATATTCAACCACATCCATCTCGTGCTACCCAGCAAGAACTAACACGGTTCACTAGAACCAATGTGATGATCCCCACTATAAAATCTTCCTAGCCATCAAAATAAAATATACATAATAGCTTCTCCTAAGAACAGTAGATCATTTTCATATCATAATCACACATACCGCTCATCCAAGCCATTCTCATGTATGTTATAGTATCAATCCATTTGGCACGAAAATGTAAACCAAAATGATATTTGTGTTAATACACCCGATCCTATGCAATTCCTCTAGAGCATGGAGGGGGGGAACTTGATTTACATACCTCTAAGATCAATTAACTATTAAGATAAACTAATAATTTAATTAATAAAACAAATATCAATGAATCCATTGAACTTAACTAGTTTGTTATAACATTTAGAGGCTCGATGTGTATCATGTATATTAACATGTAATACCCGATGTTTCAGAGGAAAAACAACACACCATCGATATAATCTATACTATTTACACCCTAGGCATGCCAGTATCATGATGTCTATATAGAAAACTAACAAAAATAGACATACCTCATACAACTAATAAATAGACCTATGACCTCTTGAGTCACCAAGGAAATAGGAATTGGTCCTGGGACCTACTAGATAACTAGCCATACCCTCAGAATATCTAACCTGCTAAAACTAAACATCACATGATTCTCATGACCATAAATATGCTCAATGATATAATGCTCATCTATTTGAAAAGGGGGTTCATTTAGAATCTAAGAGTCTAACTGGAAACAATAACTCTTGAATGGCACCATACGAAAGAATACTCACCAAATTTAGGAGGTCATTTAACCCCTACGCTTTCTACATTCCAAGGCCATCCCCTTACAAAAGAATAATCATTGACCTAATAACTAGTCCATGTAAAAAATATATCTATAGTTCAATCACCCATTATTTAAGAATTTTCTGAGAATATAATGAGGCATATGTAAAATTATCACTTTACCATTCCAAGTAAACTCATGAAAAAATGTTAAACTACCCTCAAAAAAGAGTTTAAACATTGGAAACCACTTTAGGCTTCATTTTTAATCTGAAACATTCGTTCCTTTTCAATCATTGATCATTTTAAAGATTTAAAATAAAACCCCAAGGAATAATATGAAATAATTATGAAACTTCCTTTTTTTAAAATGTTTATCATTTATTGACATCCCATAATAAATTAGAAGATTCAAATAATTTCCTTTTATTAGATAAGGAGACCTATGATCATCCCAATAATCTATCCTAGGTTCATCAAAATGAATCCCAACAATAGTTATTTAATTTTCAAATTTTCAAAACACCCAGAGCGTGTTATCTCATAAGAAACATTCCCCCACTGACCTACATAGTCCCAATTTTGTATTTATAAGGATAAAAAAACTATTTTATATGAAAACTAAACAACTTTAACATTTCAAATCATTTAAATATATAATAACTGGTCATATATAGTAGTTCAACTATATTGGTGGCCACCTACTAATCTATAAAGCACTCATAAAATTTATAGTTTGTAATTTTTCTCCAATTAACCAAAATCATTCAATTTAAAAATTTAATCATCGGAAGGCTTTAAATTTTAAAAACATTCATTAATTATAACCAAAGATCAATGATGGTTCAAGTATATGGTTTACATTTTTCCAATTATAAGGTTCATATACACCTTGCAATTGAAAACTTGTTTAATTTTAATTGCAGCCAATACATTAATCCCATGAAACCATGTACCAGTATCTAAATAAATTCTAAACATGAAATCATAATAAGTAAAACATAGAAACATTCTAATAAGGATATAATCATGGTATTATAGGATAACATGCTTAATAAATAGGCAACATGGAATATAATTGCATAATCATAGTAGTAGATCAACATACTATATAAACACCCAATAAAGTTATATAAGTTGTAATACTAATAGATACATGGCATGATAGAAACACAAGGCAGAAAAATAAAATAAGAAAGCAGCTCTACAAATGAAACTACATGTCATGTCATTTGCATGGATTGTGAATTTATATGTGAATAAAATGATGCAAGTGATGTTTCATCCATTCCATATAAAAACTAGGGAAAAATATTATAATATCATAAACCATTAACCAATAGAAATTATAATATTCACTCAAGTTGAAATCAAAATCAACTATAATAAAAAATTGCACAAACAATAAGCCCATCTCTGGACACATGGAAATTTCCACATGGGCTTCGTGATCAGTCCTAGACATGGTTATTTACCATTCACCAATACTTTCCTGGTTTCAAATATACCATCCTAAAATAGTATGATAATGGAAAAAGAACTGATCTGATATAAATTTTTAATTTCTTAACTCAACTGACCACTAAGACAGCCTCTAGACCGATGCATTACATGGATCCATGTATGCATCCCCATATGCAAGAGGCTATCAACATGAAGTCTTGGTCTAAGGAGGTGATAGTGGGGAGAATATACCCTCATAATCATAGTATAAAAATAGTGTAATAAATAATAATCAATAGTTAAATTATTAAAAAACAAAAGATAGAGTATCAGAAGTATAAATAACTGAAATCAACAGATGGCCAATACCAATATACAACTGATGGATTCATATCATGATGACGACACATAACTAAAAATTAAACTAGTATTATACAAAAAGTTACAATATATTTCTTGAATATAGAAAAGAAATAAAAATCCTTGATGTAAAACTCCAAGAGAATCTTATGCTCCTTCTCATTCATGTGATCCTAACTCCTATGCACATATAAGACATCGTAAGAAACCATCCCTGGTCCTTTTAATATAGGGTCTACTCAGGTACCCCAATGCAATGGAGTTCCAAGAAGGGTGTGAGATATAAATCCTAGTTAGTTACCAACCATGGAGTCTATATATAGAACAAATTCATGAATATAAAGAAAAATAGTGTCCATGTATAAAAAATAATAATCACACTAAATAAATAAAAAAATCCCACTCTGTTTCTAAAAGAATGCATGGATTCTCAACTATATTTGGATCACAGTTGGAAATATAATTCTTTATAGTAACTATATATATAGTAATGTTAATTATATAAAGTATTTTTATAAATTACATCCACCTATATGGACCAAGTACATTAGGAAATGATGGGATATATGCTTGGAATACTGGGTTCTAGATGGACTAGGGAATAACTCAGTCATCCCTAACTAGTATGAATGAGACTATTGATTTAAACCAAAGGTTAAATTCCCAAAATTATGATAATTAGTGGGAGATTTCATGATATTTACTTAATATGGTGAGTATCCCATCATGTCAACTCTTAAACAGTAGTAATTTCTCTATCACATCACCAATAATAAGGGATGAGGTGTGCCATTCCCAATTTCCACTTAGTATCACTGGTGTGAGATTTCAATACTCAACAGATAAGGTAAAGGAGTGTGATTCCCCCATTCTCAACTACACTATTAAAATCATTATATAGATCATATCAAGGTGTAATCATATTAATATCAATATAATACATGAGGAATTTTCTTCTCATGATTTACATTTATCAATCCATTATTATCAACTAAGAATATTTTAATTTAAGTAGTTAACAATACATGATCAAATGGCATGGCCTTTCCACCATTTCACAACTAGTTTCATTTAAAATAATCGTTTAATTCAAGAAAATAAAACCATTATGAACATTAAATTACATATTATACATTCAATTTTATTAAACATGACATTTAATTTCATTTATTAATGCTTATGATAATCTTAGAAGGTTTCATTATTTCATTTGATTATTCATATGATTGGGAAAATCCCATTTAAAAAGTAATCCATTCAGTTTATAAAATAGTACAAGCACTTAGATGGTTATTTGGTTCATTTAAGATTTATATAATATGGTGGAACCTAAATCTAGAACCAACCAAATAGTCCATATACAAGACATACCATATGTCTAACAACATAGTCGTAGGAGAAACTATCAATTAAAAAGGCCATGAATGATGGAATCCATCAAACTTCACTCAATTATTTTGATGATAACACACATCATCTAAAGGATTTTTTATAAAAACATTACATTATTTATCAAATGGTTGCTAGTAAGCTTGACAGGGCTTTTGTCAACATGAAGGCTCTTGATACTTGGGATTGCATCTCCAGTACTACTCTACCTCGTCTCAACTCTGACCATCACCCCATCCTCCTCAATTTCAGTATAAATAGTCGCAAGCTTACCCTTCCTTTTAAATTTAATAATGCTTGGTCTTCTACACCCGACTGTGTCTCCTTTATTCATAACACATGGACCTCCATGAATTGCCACAAGGATTCCTTTGCCTGTATGTACAAATTGAAAACCTTAAAGGAGGCCCTGAAAGGATGGTGTAAAGCTGCTAGCTCTCAAATTGACCTTGATATTTCCTCTCTTGAAGAGGAGCTGCACCGGGTCCAAACCCAATGTACCTCATCTGATTTTAATATAGACGCTCAATTAGAAGCTAATCTCTCTCTCAAACTAAATGATTTGCTTACCCTCAAAGAAAACATCTGCAAGCAAATGTTTAAGACTAAATGGCTCACTGATGGCGATCGCAATACTAAATTTTATAACTCCATTAAAAGAGTCAGAAAGGCTAACCGCCCTCTCTCTAAGCTTACTTATCAAGACTTGATCCTTGAATCTGAAGAGGCAATAGCGGATCATTTCATCTCGTACTTTCATAATATTTTTAATGGTACGAAGACTAGTGCTGATCTCAGATCTGGCATTATTCCTTCCTTGGTTAATGAAAAGGAAAATGAATCTCTCCTATGTACTCCTTTAGATAATGAAATTAAAAATACTGTCTTTGGTCTGAATCCAGACAGCGCGCCCAGACCGGATGGGTTCAATAATGGTTTTTTTCAAAAACACTGGGATATTATCCACAATGATGTTTGTAACACTGTTAAGAATTTCTTTATACATGGTTCACTTCCTCATGGAATAAATGCCCAATTCCTAACTTTAATTCCCAAGGTTGAAAATGCCTCGGAGATCCATCAATTCAGACCAATTGCCCTGCTCAATACTCTCTATAAAATCGTTACCAAAATAATTGCGAACAGACTTATGCCTATTTGCAACAAAATTGTCTCGTGGAATCAATTTGGTTTTATTAAGGGTAGGTCCATCCAGGATTGTATTTTCCTTGCCTCCGAATGTACTAATTGTCTTAACAAAAGTTCTAGAGGGGGATGTGTGGCCATCAAACTTGATATCAGGAAGGCTTTTGACACCATTGACTGGAACTTTATTTTCAATGTACTCTCGTCTTTTGGCTTTCATGATGCTTTCATCTTAAAGATTAAAACTTTATTTAACTCAGCTTTTATTTCTGTTCTGATCAATGGTTCCCCTAGAGGCTTCTTCAGATGTTCTAAGGGTTTCAGACAAGGTGACCCTCTCTCCGCTATCCTTTTTGTTATCATTGAAGACTACTTAAGTAGACTCCTCATTCACCTGGTTGATCAAGGCAAGCTCAGACCTATTCAAGCTGCCAGGAATCTCAATACACCTACTCACCTTTTCTATGCTGATGATATTATCCTTTTTCTCAAAGGTGATCAGAAAAATATACATGTTCTAAAACAAGCCCTTAATCATTATGAAGAGGTTTCTGGTCAAGAGATTTCTTGGGATAAATCTTATATTTTCTTTTTCAAAAGCTTCCCTGTTAGAAGAAAACCTAGCATCATTGTTTCTCTTGGTATCAAAGAGGGCCTCCTCCCTTTCAATTATTTAGGCGTCCCTCTATTTTGGGGTCGTCCTAAAGCCTGCTATTTCACCAACATTACTGATCAAATTATTAAACAACTCTCCACTTGGAAAGGGAAATTACTCTCCATGGCCGGCAGGATATGTCTGGTCAAATCAACCATTGTTTCCAAAATGGTCTACTCGCTCATGATCTACAATTGGCCTTCCGGCATTTTTAAAAAGATTAATACCTATATCAAAAATTTTATTTGGACAGGGAGCACTTTAGAAAGGAAGCTTGTCACTCTTCCTTGGAATTCTTGTTGTAAACCTCTTGATAAAGGCGGCATTGGTATAAAAAATTTAAAGCTTTTTAATAATGCTCTCCAATCCTGCCTTACTTGGCGCATCATAAATGGTTCCTCTAAAGCTTCGGAGTTCTTGAAGCATAGGTTTTTTCCAAAACTTGTAAAAGGGAATTTTTGTTACATCAACTCCTCGATCTGGCCCGCCATCAGAGACTCGTATCACTCTATCATGAAGAATTCTAGATGGATGGTCAGTGCGGACTCTTCTATTAATTTTTGGTGTGACAATTTGCGCGGTAACCCCTTGATTTCCTTGATTTCTATGAATACCTCTCCTGGAGATACTAGTCTTTCTATAAATGAAGTCTTGCGATACCATCGTCACACCCTCCCAGATAATATTGCTCAGATCATTGATAATCATCCTTTCTCCCCTGGCGGCGATTTTCTGGTGTGGGAACCTGCTCCAAATGGCATCCTCGATTATAGAACCTTCTATAATCACTGCTTCTCTCGAGAGGATCCCAATTATCAATGGATGAGTTTTTTTAATAAGCCTTGGATAAAACCTTCTAGACTCACCCTCATTTGGCGTCTAGCTCACAATAGAATTCCCACTGATGCTTGTCTTCAAATCATTAGCATTCAACTTTGCTCTAATTGTCGCATGTGTAATCAACATAGGGAGGATGCCAACCATCTCTTTTTGTCCTGTGCGACAACCTCTGCTTCATGGAAATATGTTCTGGATCTCTTTAATTGCAGATGGCCAACTTTTGATACTATTTGTATGTTTCTTAAATATTGCATCAGATATGATGCCTCTTTGCAGATAAGGAATATCTTCCTTGCAGCAGTAGCGGAGCTCCTGCATGTGATCTGGTACGCCCGTAATGATTTTATTCATAACAACCACTCATTTAGTCTCAATGCAGGTAAAGCTCGGATCCTTATTGCGATTCATGAAGCCGCTTCAATCCAAAAAGCTTCTTGCAACAACTCGGCTAACGATTTAGTTATTCTTCGCCGCCTCGGTGTCCCGGGCATCTATCCAAAACCCAAGCGTTTCTTTGAAGTTTTCTGGAAAGCACCGATGTCAGGATGGATTAAAGTGAACGTTGACGGCGCTTCCAAAGGCAACCCTGGTCCTGCTAGTTGTGGTGCCATCTTCAGAGACTCATCTGGTCACTGTCAAGGCTGTTTTTATGTTGGCTGTGGTCTTTCTTCTTCGCTCGAGGCTGAGATGCTTGGTGTCATCCATGCTGTTGATTTTGCCATTCAAAGAGGCTGGAGAAAGCTCTGGATTGAAAGTGACTCCACAACCATCGTTCAGGCCATATGGAACGGCGACACTCATCTTGCTTGGCCGCTTACCAATCTCTGGATGAAGTGTCTGAACTCGCTTCACGGGCTCGATTATATTGCTACTCATGCTTACCGTGAAGCTAATTCTATTGCTGATGCTCTCGCCAACAAAGGAATTCAGCAGAGCATGACTTGGCTTGACAATCTTCCAGCTGACTTATTGCCTCTCTTTGAGAGAGACTGTAACAAAATCCCATCGTTCCGAACTTTGTAATCCTCTTGCATTCTTATATATCTTGTGCTTTGGTCTTTTGACCGAAGCATTACCTTTAAAAAAAATAATTATTCATCAAAATAAATTGTCATAACAAAATTCATTATAAAGAGGAATTTTAGAAAAACTACTAATCATTGAAAAAAAGAACACAGTTTCAATATTGAACTGAGGAGGTGTCATTATTAATTGGAAAAATAATTATTGTGGGGAATTACATTATTAAACCAAGACAATCTCTTAGGAATAATTACATACAATTAAATATTTAATTATAAAGAGTAAAATCCCTTAAGCACACCCAAGGGGTGTATGTGAAATAGGTTGGAATTCTCAATTTATTAAACAACTCTCAACATGAGTAATACTGTAACATCCCATGTAAATAATGAATAATAGATATTTTTATCTATGTCTATTAATGATTAAGATAGTGTTTTAGAGGCATAAAATGAAAATAAATCCAATCTTAGGCATCGAATACACTAATATTCTTAAAATATTGTTTTACAGCCTTATGATGGAAAACCCTTTTTAAATCTAACTTTTGACAATTTTATAAACTATGTTTGTCAAAATAAACTTATTATTTATGATTGGGACATCAAAATTTACTTTGTGTGAATTTTTGGTATTTTTCTGACAATGTTCATTTTTTAATGAATAGTGAAAAATACTGCATTTTACATCAAAACTGTTTTTAATCTAATTTATTTATATGATTAGATTATATTTTGAATTGGTTTTGAAGTGAAATATGAATATATTCTTACCATTTAATCCAATGGTGGTCATTGGAATCAATTTCACTTTGAAATTAGACTTGAACTAGTGTCAATCTTTTGATAATTATTGTTTCATAAAAACACGCTATTTGCTCTGACAGCGGGAATTAATTATTAAATTAATTAATTTGACTTATATGTTTTGAATTTTTTAAAATAGACTTCATTTTTGAATTCAGAATATCAAATATATCTTAGGGTGAATTTTTGGTATTTTTCTGAAAAACACCAATTTTTGATGAATAGTGAAACCACTAAGTGATAATCAAGCAAACTGATTTTTCAGTTAAATGAAATTTTACCACTAATGTGTATTGAATTTAAAAAATCCAACATACATGGTTGTCATTAAGAAGTAAAATGTGGTTCAATTAGATTATAATAATTTTTTGGTGAATAGTAACTTATTAAGTTCTTAATCGCGATTAGTGGTAATTAGTGTAGTTTAAGGAAAAAATAATGCTTTAATAAAATAAAATGAGCTTGACACATGTCCTACCCTCATTTTTTGTGTCATGGACGACCATGAAAAGCCATGGGTCATCTTGGGGACCCCAGGGAGACACTTTGGTTGGAAAATTACATAAATAACTTTTTATTAAATGTTAAAGTAAAAATGACACAAACATAATATATTTTACGAAAACAATTTTTACATGGGGTTATAAAGATCAGAATTTTGATTATAAATAGTAATTGGAAAGATAAAAAGACTTCCTACATCATAGTATTTTTTTTATAATTTTTCGACATTAAATAAATTAAATTATTTATGACATAATAATGATGCACCGATGACATCATTATTTGACGATTTAAATAAAATGGAATTATAATGTAAAATCTATGAAGTACACATGTCCAAAACCAATTGGATGAGTGGATTTCGAACCCTTATCACCTTATCCACGAATTATATCAATGTGGGACCTTTTAAAACTGATACACATTTTCAAATAAAGTAATATTTCTTTACTTTCCAAAAGTGCCCCTCCTCTCCTCTTAAAAAAGGCCCCCAGCTCTACCTCATTTCACACACTCCTCAAGAATTTGGCTCAGCCAAACCCTGGCCATTTACTCTCTCCACAGCCCTCTCCTCATCCTAGAGGATTCCCCTTGTGCAGAATCCATTCAAAGGAATCCTTTAGGCTCAAATCAAAAGGAGTTACACTTTTAAAGGTAATTCATTCTCTCATGTTCATTTGTTTTATTTTGCTTCTCCAACCCCATAAACTCTTTTTATTTACTAATTTTGTAACAAAACCAGTATCTTAAATATACTAGGATGTCGTTATATGATTTATTTGAGCTACACTCTCACACAACTACATCAAATGGTTAAAGACCATTCGGTTTCCGTGGATGGCGAAATGCTGCCTCCCGAAACGATGATTGTTCAATACTCATTTAACACCTTCAAATGTGGCCATTATGATGTCACTATTTTTATATATGATATATAATATGTTTATGTTTTCCTTAAGATTCTATTTTTTTCATTTTGGGAATACCTTTATGGTTTCCATTATGGGTGAACACGATATCTTCATTTTAGGAAGTGCGGACTACCGCCCCCTGAAAGTGATTTGATTCATTAATACCATATGTGGGAAGTGTAAAGGATAAAGTTAATGATATTATATATTTTATTATACTGGAATTATAATATAATCTTATATAATTATGATTCCATTCCTGAAAATACGAAATCGAAATGGAAGTAGCGTTCATGCGTACATACAGCTTACCGTCTCCATGAACGGTGCATTTCATTTCTCACCTCTAAATGTGATGTAATATTATAAATACATGTATATGATGAATATATATGATATATATGTTATCCAAATCATTAATATCATTCTGGATATAATTAACCATTGACCAAATTAACAACATGTAATTGTAAGAAGTCTATTTTTGAATTAAGAACCAAATACCATCAAAATGAACATTATTAACATAAATGATTACATGATGTTAATAACATGGTATAAAAGGAATAATGAAATTGAAAAAGGTTCATAAGAAAGTAGAGATTAACTCAAGTATATTATTCAGGAGATTAAAGAACGGTCGGGTCAAGTCGGATACGAGGTATGGGACTTCGTCTCAATCTCCTTTTGTTGAGGCATATTTTATTTTATACACAACGTTCTTTTATATGGTGTATAAACCACTTTGAATTTTATGTTTATTCAAAAGGAATATTTTTTATACGAAATGTTTACTAAACAAAAAAAGGGAATGTTTTTGTCGTACGTATGCGGCGACAACGACTTCTCTGCCGTCGTGACCGTTATTTGAGTTTCGGCTTCCTCTACAAGCCATACCTTCTTTTTAAAAGAAAAATAAATACCATGTTTTACTTTTATTTTATTTTGGTATTGAAAATGGTTTTCATAATGTTTTTATATCAATGTGTTGTATTGATATCTCGTGATTGAAATGGGGAAATTTTATGTTTCCTTTATGCATGTTTTATGTGATATGATTATGTTATGGTTCTTGGGAATTATTATGAAGACGGGTGGTTCCGTGATAAACTAAGGGCAGGTGAGCCCGTTATAGCTCTCCAATGCATTGGGTAATGCGAAGGAGTGAAACGTTAAGGTTTCTCCGAAGGGACTTAGGGAATATACTGTGATGGGTATTCCAAACGTAACCAAGAGGGTTACTCCCTATGTAAGAATGTTATGGATGCCTCAAGTTACCTTTATGTCTTATGATTTCTATGATTTATTCATGATTTTATGAGGTATGTTAAAGTGCCTATGTTTTATGGGTAAAGTATGATTTCATTCTTATGTATATATGAACTCATGTTTCCTTTCCATGTTTTTATAACCCATACTGATCATTTTGTGCTCATCCCAAGTTTTTTTGAAATGTTTTTCACAGGTCAAGGGAAAGGTACCTGATATGATGATAGTGTCAAGGAAGTGTCAATAAATAATCCATGTTTTATTTTAAATGTGTTTCCATTGATGGGAATGAAGAATAATATCTTTATGTAACCACTTTGTTTATATGTGGAATGTAATGCATGTTTTATGATCTAATTCTCTAAAACTCTAAACCCGAAAAGATCCTCAATGTGTAATCTTGTAATAACTCAATATTAAGTAAGGTTTAAGGCTGTGGCCTTATAGTTGGTATCAGAGGTCGGTTTAGATAGGTTTAGGAGTTAGAATTCTATTAAATTATTATCCAAAAATATTTTTTTTGAAATGCTATAGCATTTGAAGATTACTATGTTGCTTCATCTAAGACATGTTTGTTCAGAATGGTTTTCCGCAGAGGAAACAAGGAAGCAGTGCTAGGAAGGCATGCAGAAGGAAATAACCTTCCGAATCAGCATCCTGGGATGGTCGGAATTGGAACTGAACAGTTTGTTGCAGTAATGGCGCATTTGACTCAAGCGATAAATGGTGGTGGTATCCAAGCACGAGATCAGCCAGATCAACCGCAGAGGAACATGTCAGTGGTGAACATTTCATGAGGCAACATCCCCCATCATTCAGAGGATCATCTGACCCTGTGCTAGCTCAAGGATGGATTAAAGCACTGGAGATTATTTTTGATGTCATGGGGTGTTCAGACATTCAAAAGGTTAGTCTTGCTATTTACCATTTGGAGGGTGAAGCAGATCAGTGGTGGTCTATGGTTAAAAATATCAGGGACGCCGATGAGATTGATGCTCTTGACTGGGATGAATTCAAAGGTATGTTTCTTGAGTAGTATTTTCCTAAGGCTGTTCGACTTAGTATGGAAAAGCAATTCTTGTAATTGAGGCAAGAGGAAGACTCAGTGGCTGCCTATGAAGAAAGGTTCACTCGATTGGCAAGGTATGCTCCAAATTTTATCTGAGACCTTGATAGTAAAATCAATCGTTTTAATCAGGATTAAAGCCAAAATATCGAAGGGAATTAGCTTCTCGTGAGTTTAAAATTTATGAAAAGCTTGTTCGATGTGCTGAGAAGGTGGAAATGGAGTTTGCTGATGACCAAGTGTTCTATAACAACCAGCAGAAGAAGAGACCGAGGTGGCAGGAGAAAGGTAAGAATTTTTCAAAAAAGTCTGATGGTAAGAGAACTAAGATTCCAGTTTGTGATAAATGTGGAAAAAGGCATGCTGGGGAATGTCTTCTGAATTCTGGAAAGTGCTACCGATGTGGTAAGATGGGACATAAGGCTCGTGATTGCACTGAAAAGGATCAAGGTGAAGGTAAGAACAAATTTGATTTACAGTTAGTGAAATGTTATAAGTGCAATGAGATGGGTCACTATGCAAACGAGTGTCCGGCAAAGAGCTTGAGTGATGGGAAGCAGTTAGACTACAAGCAGAAAGGGGTTGTGAAATCCTTTGCAACTACTTCAGCAGATGTTGGGCCATCAAATGAAGTTGTATCAGCTCCAGGGAGCTCAGTTTTTTTTCAAATATTGACCTGAGATCGGGGTACCATCAGCTGAAGGTAATGGAGGTAGATATTCCTAAGACCGTATTCCGTACGAGATATGGCCATTATGAATTTGTAGTAATGCATTTTGGGCTAACCAATGCACCTGTTGTATTCATGGACTTAATGAATAGAATTTTCCATGAGTTCTTGGATAAGTTTTTGGTGGTTTTCATTGATGATATTTTGGTGTTTTCTAAAAGTAAAGAGGAGAATGAAAGACATTTAAGGGTTATCTTGCAAACCTTATAAGAAAAGAAACTGTATGGGAAATTCAGCAAGTGTGAGTTTTGGTTGCAACAAATTTCTTTACTTGGTCATATTGTTTCTAAAGATGGAATAACTGTTGATCCTGCAAAAACAAAAGTTCTGGAAGAATGGCCAAGACCCACAAATGTAACCGAGATTCGTAGCTTCCTCGGTTTGGCGTGCTATTACAAAAGGTTTGTTAGAAATTTTCACGGTTATCTAGTCCAATGACTAAGCTAACTCGGAAGGGTGTTAAGTTTATCTGGACAAAAGAATGTGATGATTGTATTCAGGAATTGAAAAGAAGATCGGTGAATGCTCCAGTTTTGGCACTACCTTCCAGGAATGGTGAGTTTGTTATATACAGTGATGCTTCATTGAAAGGACTTGGTTACGTCCTAATGCAGAATGATCAGGTAATTGATTATGCTTCACGACAGTTGAAAACTCATGAGGTAAATTACCCTACACATGATTTGGAATTAGCTGCTATTGTTTTTGCTTTAAAAATTTGGAGGCATCATTTGTATGGAGTAAAGTGTAAAATATATACCGATCACAAAAGTTTAAAGTATATATTCACTCAGAAAGTGTTAAACATGAGACAGAGGAGATGGCTTGAATTAATCAAGGATTATGATTGTACAATTAATTACTATCCGGGAAAAGCAAATAAAGTGGCTGATGCTTTGAGTCGAAAAAGTAATGCTTCATTAACAATGTTGTGTTTGGAACATGATCCTTTGGTTAAGGATTTGATGAACTTTGGCATAGAAGTTGTTGGTGCAGGAATTACTTCTGTTTTGTTTCAGGTATCAGTGAGATCTTCTCTATCAGATAGAATCAAGCAAGCACAGAAGCAAGACAGTGAGTTGCAGAAAAAGGTAGAACTGGTTCAGAAAGGTATGTTTCCTGAATTCAACATTTATAATTATTGTGTTTTGAGATTTGGGAAGAGATTGTGTGTGCCTTGTGATTCACAGTTGACGAGAGAGTTGTTATGTGAAGCTCATAGTTCTCCGTTTTCAGTTCATCCGGGCAGTACTAAGATGTATAGAGATCTGCGGGAGTATTACTGGTTGGATGGAATGAAAAGAGACATTGCTGATTTTACTGTGAAGTGTTTGACATGTCAAGAGGTTAAAGAAGAGTGGAAGTTATCGAAATGGATGCTTCAGCCTTTACCAGTGCTAGAGTGGAAATGGGAGAATATATCCATGGACTTTGTTGTGGGATTACCGAAGACATCTCAAGGTAATAATGCAATCTAGGTTATTGTTGATTGCTTGACCAAATCTGCTCATTTCCTTGCTATACGAGATACTTTCTCTCTTGATCAACTTTCCTGATTGTATCTTAAATAAATAGTCAGGTTACAAGGAGTTCCTCTCTCCATTGTATCGGATCGTGATCCCAGGATTACTTCTAACTTTTTGAAAGGCCTTCAGAAGTCATTGGGTACTAAATTAAATTTTAGTACAACTTTTCATCCTCAATCAGATGGGCAGTCAGAGCAAACAATTCAGACAATGGAGGATATTCTACGAGCTTGTTCTATGGATTATCAGGGAAGTTGGGACCAACATCTTTCTTTGGTTGAATTTTCATATAATAACAGTTTTCATTCCAGTATACAAATGGCACCATTTCAGGCATTATATGGGAAGCGGTGTCGAACTCCAGCTTTCTGTGATGAAGTGGTTGAAAGGAAGTTGATGGGACCAGAATTGGTAGAAGAGATGGCAGAAAAAGTTCAGCTGATTCAGAAACACATGAGAACAGCTCAGAGCAGGCAGAAGAGTTATGCAGATAACCGGAGGAAGGATCTATCTTTCGAGGTAGGTGATCATGTTTTTCTCAAAGTATCACCATGGAAAAGTGTGATGAGATTTGGTAAGAAAGGAAAGTTGAGTCCAAGGTTCGTTAGACCATACGAAATTCTGGAGAGAGTTGGATCAGTTGCATACCGAGTGGCATTACCTCTGAGTTTATCTCAGGTACACAATGTTTTTCACGTTTTGATGTTGAGAAAGTTTATGCCAGATCCATCTCATGTTTTGAGCCCAGAGGTAGTTCAGCTGGAAGAGAACCTATCTTATGAGGAACAACCAGTCCAGATTCTTGACCACATGGAGAAAGTGTTACGGAATAAAGTGATTCACTAGGTAAAGGTTTTGTGGAAAAACCACATGATTTAAGAGGCAACATGGGAATCTTAAAATGCAATGAGGGATAAGTACCCCCATTTATTCGATAAGTAAATAAATTGCGGGGACGCAATTTTCTAAAGGGGGGAAGGATGTAACATCCCAAGTAAGTAATGAATAATAGATATTTTTATCTATGACTATTAATGATTAAGATATTGTTTTAGAGGCTTAAAATGAAAATAAATCCAATCTTAAGCATCGAATACACTAATATTCTTAAAAGATTGTTTTACTGCCTTATGATGGAAAACCCTTTTTAAATCTATCTTTTGACAAATTTATAAAGTATGTTTGTCAAAATGAACATATTCTTTATGATTGGGACATAAAAATTTACTTTTTGTGAATTTTTGGTATTTTTCTGACAATGTTCATTTTTTAATGAATAGTGAAAAATACTGCATTTTACATCAAAACTGTTTTTTAATCTAATTTATTTATATGATTAGATTATATTTTGAATTTGTTTTGAAGTGAAATCTGAATATATTTTTACCATTTAATTCAATGGTGGTCATTGGAATCAATTTCACTTTGAAATTATACTTGAACTGGTGTCAATCTTTTGATAATTATTGTTTCATAAAAACACGCTATTTGCTCTGACAGCGGGAATTAATTATTAAATTAATTAATGTGACTTATATGTTTTGAATTTTGTAAAGTAGACTGTATTTTTGAATTCAGAATATCAAATATATCTTAGGGTGAATTTTTGGTATTTTTCTGAAAAACTCCAATTTTTGATGAATAGTGAAACCACTAAGTGGTAATCAAGCAAACTGATTTTTCAGTTAAATGAATGATTACCACTAATGTGTATTGAATTTCAAAAATCTGACATACATGGTTTTCATTAAGAAGTAAAATGTGGTTCAATGAGATTATAATAATTTTTTGGTGAATAGTAACTTATTAAGTTTTTAATCGTGATTAGTGGTAATTAGTGTAGTTTAAGGTAAAAATAATGCTTTAATAAAATAAAATGAGCTTGAAACATGTCCTACCCTCATTGTTTGTGTCATGGCCGACCAAGACAAGCCATGGGTCAACTTGGGGACCCCATGGAGACACTTTGGTTGGGAAATGACATAAATAACTTTTTATTAAATGTTAAAGTAAAAATGACACAAACATAATATGTTTTACGAAAACAATTTTTACATGGGGTTATAAAGATCAGAATTTTGATTATAAATAATCATTGGAAAGGTAAAAAGATTTCCTACATCATAGAATTTTTTTATAATTTTTATACATTAAATAATTTAAATTATTTATGACATAATAATGATGCAGCGATGACATCATTATTTGACGATTTAAATAAAATGGAAAGATAATGTAACTCTATGAACTAAACATGTCCAAAACCAATTGGATGAGTGGATTTCGAACCCTTATCACCTTATACACGAATTATATCAATGTGGGACCTTTTAAAACCGAAACACATTTTCAAATAAAGTAATATTTCTTTACTTTCCAAAAGTGCCCCTCCTCTCCTCTTATAAAAGGCCCCCACCTCTACCTCATTTCACACACTCCTCAAGCCTTTGGCTCGGCCAAAACCTGCCCATTTACTCTCTCCACATCCCTCTCCTCATCCTAGAGGATTCCCTTTGGGCAGAATCCTTTCAAAGGAAGCCTTTAGCCTCAAATCAAAAGGAGTTACATTTTTAAAGGTAATTCATTCTCTCATGTTCATTTGTTTTATTTTGCTTTTCCAACCCCCTAAACTCTTTTTATTTACTTATTTTGTAACAAAACCAGTATATTCAATATACTAGGATGTTGTTATAAGATTGTTTTGAGCTACAATATCACACAACTACATCAAATGGTTAAAGAACATACGGTTTCTGTGGATGGTGAAATTCTGCCTCCCGAAACGATGATTGTTCAATACTCATTTAACACCTTCAAAGGTGGCCATTATGATGTCACTATTTTTATATATGATATATAATATGTTTATGTTTTCCTTAAGATTATGTTTTTTTTCATTTTGGGCATACCTTTATGGTTTCCATTATGGGTGAACACGATATCTTCATTTTAGGAAGTGCGGACTACCGCCCCCTGAAAGTGATTTGATTCGTTAATACCATATGTAAGATGTGTAAAGGATAAAGTTAATGATATTATATATTTTATTATACTGTAATTATAATATACTCTTATATAATTATGATTCCAATCCATAAAATACGAAATAGAAATGGAAGTAGCGTTCATGCGTACGTACGGCTTACCGTCTCCATGAACGGTGCATTTCATTTCTTACCTCTAAATGTGATGTAATATTATAAATACATGTATATGATGAATATATATGATATATATTTTATCCAAATCATTAATATTATTCTGGATATAATGAACCTTTGACAAAATTAACAACATGTAAGTGTAAGAAGTCTATTTTTGACTTAAGAACCAAATACCGACAAAATGAACATTATTAACTTAAATGATTACATGATGTTCATAAAATGGTATAAAATGAATAATGAACTTGAAAAAGGTTAATAATAAAGTAGATATTAACACAAGTTTATTATTCAGGAGATTAAAGAACGGTCGGGTCAAGTCGGATACGAGGTATGGGACTTCGTCTCAGTCTCCTTTCGTTGAGGCACATTTTATTTTATACATAACATTCTTTTATACGGTGTATAAACCACTTTGACTTTTACGTTTATTCAAAAGGAATATTTTTTATACAAAGCATTTACTAAATGACAAAAGGGAATGTTTTTGTCGTACGTATGTGGCGACAATGACTTCTCCGCCGTCGTGACCGTTATTTGAGTTTCGGCTTCCTCTACAAGCCATACCTTCTTTTTAAAAGAAAAATAAATACCGTGTTTTAATTTTCTTTTATTTTGTTATTGAAAATGGTTTTCATAATGTTTTTATATCAATGTGTTTTATTGATATTCCGTGATTGAAATGTGAAAATTTTATGTTTCCTTTATGCATGTTTTATGTGATATGATTATGTTATGGTTCTCGGGCATTATTATGAAGACGGGTGGTTCCGTGATAAACTAAGGGCGGCTGATCCTGTTATAGCTCTCCAATGCATTGGGTAACGCGAAGGAGTGAAACGTTATGGTTTCTCTGAAGAGATTTAGGTAATATACTGTGATGGGTATTCCAAACGTAACCAAGTGGGTTACTCCCTACGTAAGAATGTTATGGATGCCTCAAGTTACCTTTATGTCTTATGATTTCTATGATTTATTCATGATTTTATGAGATATGTTAATGTGACTATGTTTTATGGGTAAAGTATGATTTCATTCTTAGGTATATATGAACTCATTTTTCCTTTCCATGTTTTTATAACCCATACTGAGCTTTTTATGCTCATCCCAAGTTTTTTTGAAATGTTTTTCACAGGTCAAGGGAAAGGTACATGATATGATGATAGTGTCATGGAAGTGTCAAGAAATAATCCATGTTTTATTTTAAATGTGTTTCCATTGATGGGAATGAAGAATACTATCTTTATGTAACCACTTTGTTTATATGTGGAATGTAATGCAAGTTTTATGATCTAATTCTATAAAACTCTAAACCCGAAAAGATCCTCAATGTGTAATCTTGTAATAACTCAAGATTAAGTAAGGTTTAAGGCTGGGGCCTTATAAATACAAGGTTCAAATACCAATTTAAAATGAAGAACTAAATTTTATGGATATGGGCAGAAATGGTCATAATATGGAACAATTAATACATTTATAAAACAATGTAAATATATGGAAAAATCTATAGACCTATAAATTTTTTCTTAGCAAGTTCCACTTGTTCAAAAAATGAGATATGATTTAGTTCGTTTTGGATGATATCTATGTAATAGGAATCCATCCTATAAATAGGGAAATGAGATTTCACTATTATAACTTTTTCAAGAGAATAATAAATAATGAATGATTCAAAAGGAATCAAGATCTTACCAAGAGGAATCCATTAGAACTGAAGACGCTTGAATCAGATGAATATGTAGGATCTATCAAGAAGCCTAGGTTAGTCTTTGTGGAGAATCTCACCATAAGGAGGAGGAAGAAACACATATTGAAGGGAGAAGAAATAAATAAAAATTGAAAAATTGAACTCGTTAAGGGAAAAAAGAATTTTTACCCCAAAACAAGGTCATTTGGTTTAGTTTCATGGATTTTACAAATCGTTGAACAACAGTACAACTCCCACTGCCTAGGAAACTCACCTCTCATTGTTTTTCCAGAATGGTTATCCTAATAGTGTGATAATTGTGTGGTTAATAATGATTAGGAAATTCCTAAGTGTCAACCCTGAACTAGATTGTATACCCTGGTTACCAGATAACCAAACGGATCTTGACATATCCTGAAGCGCATTCCTGATTACCACTAGCTGGTAACTATCACCCAAAATCATAGAAAATGAATGTAGGAATGAATTTTCCATTAATATTGTGGAAAATGACATACATTTCAGTATTCATAAAAATGAAACTCCATATGGTGAAGTGTGCCATAATTCAAACAAGTATAATAACACAATGTAATAGAGTAAACATCTAGAAAATAGTAAAAACATCCCATGTCCAAAATGAAGAAACTCTACAAGTCCACATATCAACATCTAGAACCACATCCAAGTGGTTATTTACCACTGATCTAACATGGAACGAGATAATATGTAGACACTCAATGGAATAGTTAGGGTGTGAGATAAATGACAAATAAATTCTCTCCAAGAATTCCATAATAGATTCTAACATTTAATTAACCATTCTAATATATTTAAATCAAATAAACTGGGTTTGAATTTCAAAATAATATTAAAAAAATCATGATTTACATTTCAAATGATGGAAATATACTTTAAAACACAGGGTGATCAACATGTCACATGACGGATATATACTTTACACAAATGGAATAAATAAAACATTTTATATTAAATAGTTTATATAAATTAAAAGACATGTAAAATAGTTTACAAACATTGGAATAAATTTATATCTAATATATAAATAACATAGAAAAATGGCCATCTTCCAATATGTTCAATAATTTCAGGTAATGAGATCCTCACACTATCATGTGATAAACCACAATGTGTACACACATCCCTTAGAACCAGAAAGAGAGAACTAATTAATAAAACACTAGGGAAATAAAATTTTCTACTAATAGTTTTTTAGTGTTGTAGAATTTCAATCCGGTTCTAGAAAATTCTCATCATAGTGCGCATGTCCCAAATAACTGACTAACTACATAGTATTTCAGGTGCTCTTATGAAAATCAGTGATGGGAAGTTTATTTTAACCAACCTTAAAAATAATTAAATCCCATTATCCCATTTTAAAAATTCCATAAGTCCATTTAGATACCAACACTTGTTTTTAATCAAAACATGACTTTCTCTAAGATAAATCCCTAAGGGTTTTCTCGAAAAAAAATTAATCCATTTTTCACAAATAGGAATTTGAAATAAATTCAAAATTTAATTTCAAACTTCATTTTCATAATTAAATTCATCAATTTAATTTCAAACAATTTCCATCAATTTCACAACAAGCCCCCAATTCAATGAAATTGTGATTTTTCACAACTTTTACATAAAAAATATTGTAGAATTTATATTAAAAAAATTTAAATTTACCCAATTTCTATAAACACAATCCAATTAAATGGAATTTGGGGTTCTCTAAATTTCATGCAAAAATATCATTTTAATAAGAATAATTTAATGGAATTGGGTTTTTCTGATAATCCAATTGAAGGAAAATTAATTGAATTAAATAAATTACATTTAAATAAAACTATTGAATTAAAACAAAGTAATTTAGGGGTAATAAAAATTAGACATCATGATAGAACCACATACCGAAATAGATAGCTCCAAAACTCCAAAACCTAGTGGGTATTTGTTAATGGGGATTTATGATGATGGAAATCAGGGATAAAACATGGGATTATAATCCTAAAACAGATTGCACTAGAAAATAAATAATTCCCTCACCTTTCCTATATGAACCAATCCATGCACCCACTAACTCCTCACTCAAATCCTTTGGAGTTCATCCAAACTCTGCTATCCTCTCTCTAGAATCCTCCCAAGGTGCTCCAAGATCCCAAGATTCCTCTCTTAAGCCTCTCTCAAGCCTTTGTAAGCACACTTCCATGTAAGGGTTTTGTCTTCCTTTCTCATTTTTGTCCAATATTCTTTATGTTGTTATTCCCTTTTAATTTCAATTATAAATGTTTTGGTATGGTTTTAAACCTCACCCATACTACCCTATTTATGTTTTAATGATGGGAGACCCATTTCTCTCTCATTAAATTCCTTCCATGTACACCTATTACTATGCTAAAATTCTGAAAGGAATTTCTCTCTACTCATTTACATTCAAGAAATTCATTTTCATTATGAATCTAAATTCAATTAAATTTGTTGGGAAATGTATCTAAATGACCCCCTTACTATCCATGTCATGTAAATATGACGAGACACCCCTTTCTCTCTCATCAACTATTTTTATGAGTTCTTATGTCACACTGTTATGCTGCCGAAATTACACCATGTTTTCCAAGCCAAAGTCATTGTGCAGTGAATACCATGCCAATTTCTCTTTCAAGGGTATTTACCTTTATGAACATTCACTTATTATTTAAAGAGTTTCATGTATGTATTACACATTCATTTATCACAGAATAAATGATTATGTTGAACGATTCAATGTTTTAGGATCCATGTGGCACACATTTTCATGAAATGAAATGATTAAGAAGGGTGCACCCTCATAGCGCTCCTATGCATTGGGTAAAGTATAGTATCATGATACATCATGTACAATGGGTGTTGAATGGTGATATTTCAATTGAAATGAGGGTTCACTCATAATTAATGTGCAATTTTGGTTTACTCATGCTCCATGTGCATTGAGACTTGACTCATACTAATTCCATGTTAAGTGTAGTTACTACATTTCCATGTTATAATTATCATGATTTATCATGACTTTATGTTTATGCTTCTCTTGAGCTCTATAGATATTCCTATTGTCTAACTTGTATTATATTACTCATGTTATTCCATGTTTATTCTTTTACTCAGATTTATAGCTCACCCTTTTCTTATGCATGTCCTCAGGTTATCCCATGAAATGATAAGTACAAGGGAATGTAGTGGTCATGAAAAGAATGTTTTCAACAAAGATGTTGCATGTTCTATGTTCTAAGTTGTTATGTAATGATCATAAGCCCCAAGGTCACTAGACTTTCGATCTTCTATGTTGTATCAAGTGAATTTTATATAGTAAATCATGTTTTAGTTTGTAATGAAAATTTGGGTTGTCATAGTTGGTATCAGAGGATAGGTTTAGTTATTTTTGGGATTAGGATTAGAAAACCCTAGTAAAGACTTAGAGACAATACCAAGAGTTTTTCACCATCGCGTACCTTACCCTTCGGTCTTATGTAGCTATTTTAAGGGGTTATGTATCAAATCCCTAATACTATTGTCATTTACATTATTTTTGTATATAATAATGAATATACATTCTTGTTATTATTGTTACTTGGTAAATAGTTTTTAAAGCACAATTAGTGTTTGTAGTTAATATTCAACTAAGAGATCTATTTTAATAAATTAATGGATTTTCAAATTAAAAAATATTTTAGTAAAATATTATTATTATTAAATTAATTTTTTATTAAATATAAATGATCATATAATTTTATGAATTCAATTGTAATTTTTATTAAGGTTCAAAAGCCATTTTTGTCAAAAACCGTGATTTTTCGATAAATGTCAGTTTTTATTTTAGGAGTGAAAATAAACGTATTTAGAAAATTAATTAGAAAAAGTAAATATTATTTCTAGAATCAGGACGTCGAAATTATCAAATGGTGAATTTTTCATTACATTTTGAGATAGTCAAATTTTTGGGTAAAAATAAAACACCGTTTAAATATATAATGTGTTTTATGACATCATAATGACCAAATAGAGATGTAATAAAATAATATAATACTTATGTTCGGAAAATATATGTATTACCATTAAAATAATGTGATTTTGGGTTTTTTTACCTATTTTACAAAGCATTAATGAACCCTTCAAGACCCATCAAACATGTTGTATTTTTAAATTGTTTTCATTGGGAGTGTGACTCACCTCCACATAAGAAATCCCATTATTTTAAAAAGTTGGGAATTTTTCCTTCTAAAATATTGTTTTCCACTTCCTTTTGACAAAATCCATGGGAAAAACCATATTCTTGTTTGTGGTTTGGATTAGTTTAATGTGAGGTGTCCCAAACCTAAATAATAAAGAACTCCCTCACCTTTCCTAAATAAACCCACCCAAGCACCCACTTACTCCTCACTCAAAGCCTTTTGAGTTCATCTAAATTCTACCCTCCTCTCTCTGAGAATCCTCCCAAGGTTCCCCAAGCTCCCAATAATCCTCTATCAAGCCTCTATCAAGCCTTTGGAAGCACACTTCCAAGTAAGGGTTTTTCTTCCTTTATCATTTTTTCCAATATTCATTAAGTTGTTATGCCCTTTTAATTTCAATTATAAATGTTTGGGTATGGTTTCTCACCTCCCCCACACTGGCCTATTTATGTTTGAATTATGGAAGACCCCTTTATCTCTCATCAAAGGCCTCCCATGTACACCCATTACTATGCTGAAATATCGATAGGAATTTATCTCTCCTCATTTACATTCAAGTAATTCTTTTGTATCCTGAATCTAAATTCCATTAAATTTGTTGGGACAGGTATATAAATGAACCCCTTACTGTCAATGTCATTTAAATATGATGAGACACCCATTTATCTCTCATAAACCTTTTTTATGAGTTCTTATGTCACATCGTTATTCTGCCGAAATTGCACCACGTTTTTCAAAGCGAAAGTCATTAAGTAGTAAATACCATGACAATTTCTCTATCAAGGGTATTCACCTTTATGCACATTCACTTATTGGTTAAAGAGTTTCATGTATGTATTCAACATTCGTTTATCTTGGAATAAATGATTATGTTGAATGATTCAATGTTTAATGATCCATGTGGCACACTTTTGCATGAAATGAAATGATTATGAAGGGTGCGCCCTCATAGCGCTCCAATGCATTGGGTAAAGTATAGTATCATGATATTTCATTTTTAAGGGGTGTTGACTAATTATAATTCAGGTTAAATGTGGTTTTAATCATTCTTCATGTGCAATGAGGGATTACTCATGCTCCATGTTCAACGAGCCTTGGCTCATGCTAATTCCATGTTAAGTGTTTTCCCACATTTCCATGTTATGATTATCATTCTTTATCATGCCTTTATGTTTATTCTTCTCTTGTAATCTATTGATATGCATATTGTCTCACATGTATTTTACTCCTCTGGTTATTCCATGTTTATTCCCTTACTGGACCTTATAGCTCACCCTTTTCTTATGCATGTCCTCAGGTTATCCCATGAAATGCTAAGTACTAGGGAATGTCGTGGTCATGTAAAGGATGTTTTCAATAATGATGTTGCATGTTTTATGTTCTATGTTGTTTTTTAATGATCCTAATCCCAAACTACACTATACTTTTCGATCTTCCATGTTGAATCAAGTGAATTTTATGTTGTAAATCATGGTTAAGTTTTTAATGAAAAGGAGGGTTGTCAAAGAATGAATTTCCCAAGAACATTATGGAATATGATGAACATGTTAGTATGAATTCAATAGAAACTCCATAAGGATAATTGAAATAGATATAAAAATTGTATAACAACCCAATGTACTACCAAAAATTACCCAAAAATAAGAATAAATTCCAAAGTCAAAAAGGACACAACTCTCTAGGTCCATAGATCAACAGCTTGAACAACTTCCAAGTACTGGTTTACCCCTACTGCGACCTAAAAAGAGATAATCTATAAACATCTAAACACATAAGTATGTTTTGAGATACATTATTATTAGGGTCTCATTAAATATTCCATAATATTCTAAAACATTATTTAATCATTAATATAGGATTAAATTTTCAAACAGAGCTGTTTGTAATTTTAAAATCATATTTAAAGAAATCAGGCATTAAATTTAAAATGATGAAAATATTATTCAAAATACATTATTCTATACATTTTTAATGATGGAAATATACATCAATGAAATGGATTAAATAAACACTTATATTTAAAATATTTTATATAAACTATGAGGCATGAAAAATAGTTTATAAAAATTGGCACATAGATATATCTGATATATAAATAAGTGAGATAGATAGTCAACTTCTAAGAGGTATTATTTTTACAGGATATAGTATCATAGAAGTCTCATGTGATAAAACACAATGTATACACCCATCTATTGACATTAGAAATATAGGAATCATCTCTGTCTCACTAGGGAAATAATATATTCTAACCAATTTTTTTATTGTTGTAAAATGTTAATCCGGTACTAGGCCATTCCCATACTAGTGTGGTTGTCCCAAATAACTCACTAACTACATAATATTGCATGTTCTATAGTAAAAATAAATAATGGGATATTTATTTTAAGTAAACATAAAATACAATAAAATCTAATTTACCCATTTCAAAAATTACAATCTTCCATTTAAAAAACAATTTGTGTTTTTAATAAAAACATGATTTTATCTAAGATAAAACCATAGGTTTCTATCAAAACCATATTAATCCTTTTTTCACAGATAAAAATTTTAATTTAATTTACAATTTAATTTCACAATTCACCTTCAAAATTAAATTCAAAACTTTAATTGAAAAAAATACTATCAATTTTACAACAATCCCTCAATTGAATGGAATTGTGGTTTTTCAAATTTCATCCATCAAAATCATTACAGAATTTAAATTTCAATAATTTCCATAAACAGCCCTAATTTAATGGAATTGTTGTTTTTTTCCCTATTTCATGACAAAATACAATTTTAAAACCACAATTTACAGGAATTATTTTTTTATAATAAATCCATTTAATGAAAATTAATTTAATTCAAGAAATTCCATTTATATCTTATCATTGAATTCAAAAAAATAAATTTTATGGTTAATAATAATTGACCATCATAGTAGCACCACCAACTATATAAGGTAGCTCTCAAACCTCTAAACCCCAATCAGGATTTGTCAATGAAGAACAAAGATGAAGGAAATTTGGAATCAAATCTAGTTTTAATATAAAAAAACAGAGGATATTCGATCTGAAAAGTAATAGTGGAATCCCTGGAACCTTAGAGAGGAGAAGTGAGATAGTGGGAGATAGGGAATGGGAAGAGGAAACCTACTAGGTGAAGATCAAAAGGAATTTTTCAAGCCTTGATCCAGTTCAAGAAGAGTGTAAAGCTTCCAAAATCACCTCTTGGATTCTCCTGAGAAAGAGGAAATTTTATAGGGCCATGCAAGGTTTATCTAGAAATTAAAGTGTTGATTTTTAGAATTTTAATATTATATTTTTTTATTAATTAAATTTTGTGCATGGTTAGTTGTGCATATCCAAACAATCAGACCAAACCATGCAGCTTGGCCATGCATCCCTTTAAACGGGACACATGGTTTCTCCTAAGAGGAGCTATGGTTAGAAAAACCATTTTCCAAACATGAAAAACCCATTTCATGGGTTTTTATAGTTTTCCTTGAGAGGGTGAACAATTTGTAAAAACAATGCACCAACCATTTACTAGCCTATAATTTTCAAAATGTTTAAAATTTCAACCGTAAAGAAACCTAAATGAAACCAATCCAATGATTGAAAAAATGGGGGTTTAGGAATACATGAAAATGATAATATGATGTTATAGTGTCACTAATCATGTGGGATAAGTACATGGTTGGTTTAAACCATGACAACCCCTTATGAAACCTTCTGATCCATTGAAATAGTGCACACAGTCTGTTATTGTGGGACGTATGGTTTCAGACAAACCATGAGACCTGTGCAGACCAACTAAACATGAGATTTCCAAGACCCAACACTCATGAAACTCAATGATACACATGAGGAACACCTCTAACATTTATCCATGTCTTAAAAGAACAAATTAATTTTTTCCTACTCTCAAAATTACATTTCAAATCCTGGATTAAGGTATAGACTATCCACTAAATCCAAAATTAAAATTCGCTTATAATTTTACCTGGGCTAAAAAAACAGAGTATTTACACAAAATATGATTTAAATATGAAGCTTTTTTCCAAAAAAAATAAAAAATAAAAAATGGATAAAAGAAAAAAACCATTTTCGAATTCATAGATTATTGATATTATGTAAATCATCTTATTAGATGAAACATAATTTAAAATTTATAGAAAGAATTAATCCCAGTTAAACTCTTGAATTGACACCTATTTCATAATGTTGAATGGAATCATTGATATTCTTAGAATTATTCATCTCATACATGGTGAATAAAATTATATCATCTACATATAATAAATTTTAAGAAGAAATAAATCACTTGGATTAAATAATATGAATAATAATTCAATTTTCAACTATGTTACATGGAAGTGTACTTAGATAAGCCTCTAAAATAGAAATGATATTGGATAAAAGTGGGTCACATTTTCTCACTCCTCATAATCATGTGATATATACCTTTAAGGGGCCATTAATCATGGTTGAGATATGGGAAAAACCAAAATCAAATTTACCAAATTATTAATGATAATATCAAATCCAAATTTTAATATAGCCTCCCAAATGAAGGATCAATACTAGGTGTCAGTAGCCTTTCAACATCATGTTTTCGTGAAATATGTTGAAATCTATTATAAATCATATTTATATTGAAATATTATCAAGTATTTGTCATGAAAACCCTAATAATCCACTATATAATAAATCCGAACAAATATAAGGATACAATATTGTTAGAGTTTTAGGCATTCTTATAAGAATGAGTTTTTCCAATGTTTTTAAATAACAGTATTGAGAAGAAAGCATGTGAAATGTATTTCATTATAACGGTCACATTTTGAATAAGATAAATGAACTGGGAATTGATTCCCTAGGATGGAGGTCCCCCTTCAAAGAAGTGATGAAAAAACCTAAATTCATTATTTCAAATGGTTTCAAAATATAATGTGAAAAAGTTGTTGGTGATCCATCTAGACATAGGGAGATTCTAATATTCAGGTCAAATACTAAATCAGTTATCTCAAATTTTATAGGAATTTAGGTTGGAATCACATTTTCATTTGAATTTACAAGCATGGGGATGCTACATTCCAATTAACCATAATTTGTGGAAGGGAAATTTGAATGGTTCAAATAATTGGATATGACTTGATCAATAAGGGATCTTCTAGTCCAAAATATTTTGATATCAACCTTGAGTAGCGATATGAGTTCAAAAGTAATTTAATAATTTTGAAATTAACTGGTAAATTTTTATTTTCTATCCCTATAATTGATCCATTAATATTTGATGGATTCTTTATATATGCTCTATTTGAGAGTTAATATGTCTGAATGATCTAAAGAGTCATTATCTTCTTGTTCAGGATCAAGAGAGAAGTCTTAAAATGTATTTACTTCTTGCATAAGTTGTAGGGGATTCAATAGAATAAATATTATTGTAAATAGTTTTTAAATGATTATACTTCTATTCCTTTATGTTTCTATTCATAAACATAAGGATAAGAATAAAATAAACCACATACTCATTGAAATCTATAAAGGAAAAAAAATCATATAAAATATCTCCACAATTAGTGGGTGAAGCCTAATAATTATTTAATCCAAATGGTAAAGGTGTATTCATACCTGTTGTATTAATTATTAGATAGATAAAATGACAATAAGATATAATTATATCTAGATCAGAGTTAGAAAATGAGATCTTGTAACCACATAAAATTCATTTATGAATTCTTTTTCATGTTTTCCCTTTATAATTTTGTTTAGATTTTTTCTATAACACATTTACTTTTAACCTAAAAGGATAAATTCAAAAAAATTATTTTAACCCAAAAAAAGAATTAAATTACTTGAATTATAATTTGTTGTTGACAAAACTAAAATTATCATCTTGAATTAATAATTGAATTAAAATCCCCACAAAGAGTCCATAGGTCACTAAGTATTCTTGAAAATGAGTTGGTTATACATCATAAACCAATGAAATATTAATATCTATTATAAGAATATGTGAAATAATAATAGTATTTATTTCCTAAAAATTTAAAAAAAATTAATCATTTTTTCTCTAATTCTATGTTTATAATTCACAAATATTTTTATATGAAGTAAAACCCATTTCATTTTACCCTCTTTTGATGTTTGATTTTTTGCAATATAAAAATAACTCAATCATTCACGAGTTCAAATCAATGAAGTGAAAAAATATATTGGTTTAGACAAAAAATAATAATTATTTGATTATTATTTTTAATGAATAAAATAAGGGATCCAAATATTTTAGGGTTATTCAGGTCCTGATTGTTCTAAAACTTATTGTTATTTTAATTTGGATTTGGGGATTGTACAACCTTTTTTCTTAGCTCATGATTTATTTATTCTTAAATATTTCATGGTATCACCAACTGCTATTACCTCAGAGTCAATGATATCTGTAGAAGAACTAACATTATATTTTAGGATATTGATGTTACGATAGTTACCATCAACCATCCTATAGGGAGAAAAATAATCTAGACTATTTTCTAATTTAGATGTGTTATTACTAAAATCCATTGATTATTAGTTATGGAAAATGTTTTTTTTTCTAATCCCAACCAATTATAGTTTATGTGTTGTTTGATATAATAAATGTATCATATTCCCAAACCTATTTTTCCATATAGAGTTAATATATGATATTTTCTAGGGTGGATGAATATGTGAAAAATGCCGAATTATGTGATCTAGAAGGGTGATCAATAATTGTATTTGAAATTTCATTGAGATGATAATTTCCAATAGATTATATATGTTGAGAGACATATTCCTTCGGGATAGGCTCTGTTATATTATCATTATAACTAAATGATTTAAATAATAAAAATTCTTTTAAAAATGGAGAATATTCAATAAATATAAGAATAAAACTGTTTAGATCATCCATTCTAAGAGTGGAAATTATTATGATATCACAGTCCATTATGGAAATCAATTATACTTATTCCAAGAAAGGAATATTAACATATAATCAACCATCACTTTATTTTGTCTTGATGAATTCATGGGAGTTATTATGTAACCCAAAAAAATCTTATCTATGCCTTTCATGATAACCCCACTAATAGTGTTATGATTCATATAAGGAAGCACCTCTTTAACACTTAGAAAATTAGTAGTAGATAGAAATGGAGGGATAATAACTATTTCGGCTTCATACACCACCATTGCACATGATTCTTTATCGGAATGATTTGAAGAAGTCATATTATTATAGCTTTTAGTATGCTCCACTTTCATTATCTTAGCATTCCACTTCTCTAAAAACGAGTTTTTCGGTCCATGACTTCTACTCACCTCACTCCAACACATGGAATGAAGTAAATCGTTGATCAATTTCTGAATTTTTTTAAAAACTTTAAATTTAATTCCATTCTATTTTATAAACCTCATATAATGGTTAAATATTATCATATTCAACTTTAACACAAATTTTCCTCTCATTTTAGATAATATTTGAACATCCAATAGCTTGGTCTCAAAATTTGAATCCACCATATTCTGATAAAAAAGCTAGTATCCATATCAAGTGTCCATTGGCCCATCTTAGTCTTTATTCCAATACATTTATACTGATCATTCATAATCATAGGGTGCCAATAGACTAAATTTTAATCCATGAAGATTAATCCAAATAGGTGAAGTAAAATGATTTTATGTGAGTGGATTTAAATTAAAAACCCAATAAGATAAATTGTGGAAAATTAGGATATGATATAGATTCCAAGTGTTTCAGTACCTCATAAACATCTCATTATACTTGAAAATGAAATGAAAATATTCTTTTCCAATTGGAATCGATATCTAGTTTCCAGTATTAAAAAATGTTTGATATGTGATTTAAAATAATCAATGGACCATGATTTATCAACATTTATACATGTGAGATTCTTAAAGATTCATTACTCACAAAGAACTATCCATTATTGAAGCACCTCTAGATCCGCCACCACCAAGAATATATATCCATCATTCTTGGTGATTTTAGTGTATTTAAGAGTGTTTTCTTTAACATAGTCTAAGAAACTAGAAGGAACATCAGCAATGGTGACACCATTTCTTTTCAAATGAGATCTATACATTTTTACCAAATATTTTCCATCCTTATTTTCAGATCATGTCCCATATAACAAGGTAAGATACCAGGTTTGATTAAATGATTCCTTGAATCAATATAAGAATAGAATAGTGTAGAATATCCATATTAAATTTGGATCTTCACAATTTTCATTCTCAATATATCCATAATAGTATTCATTACCTCAATAATTGATTCATGTTGTATGCATTTATGTACATTCCACCCACCACACATAGAAAAGGAAACATTCCCCCTTAACTTCTTCACACCTTTTAAGAGGTCCAATTTTCCCAATACATACCCAAAACTCTTCTCAGAATACATGGACACATATTAAAGGCACAAGTGTTTTATAAAGTCTATATAAACTGTCCTTAAGAATAAACATAATATATGTTTCTTAAAAAATATTATCTTAATAATGCGTGTGATGATTTATATATAATTTTCTAATATTTATGATAAAATATCTTTTCCACTAAAAATTATCTATTCTAAATTTAAATTAATATAATTTATATTAATATCTTCATTTAAACTCTAACTATTTTCATCTCCACAATTTATTTATGTGGTTTACTGTTTTCCGTTCATTTTATACTCAATTGTACATAAAATGATCAAGGATATGTTTTTAGGAACATATGACATCATTTTCTCATTAGTAATTATATTATTTCTTCATTCTCCATTCGAATGAAAATAATTTCAAAATTTTTATTTCTATGACGAAATGATCATTTAATTCCAATTTCATCTATATTTTACTTTCCATTAATTTTTTCCAAGTAATCTACATTCCATTTTTATAACGAGTTACATTTTTATAGTTTTTAAAAATTGTTTGAATGAAATATAAATTTTAATGTTTACCTAAAATAGATTTTTTCCACCATCAAGAAAATTATTTTATTTGAATAATCTATTAAATTATTACTAGGTTAATTTTGAATGACATTTTTTCAGTATTCTGGAAATTTTTAGTTTTAATAATAAAAATATAAATTTATATATTCCCTATTTTCAATGAAATGTTAAAATAGTATTATAATTTAATCATTCATCTATTTCACCACCCCTTTTTACATATTATTCATCGGGTATATGATCTATTGATTCAATCAATGTTTGTTATTCATTTGATTTATTATTATATGGAGCTAAAATGTATTGAATTCCATTTATTTTATTCATGTTCTTCTAGGTTAAATTGATGAATCTTTTTATGATCATCTTTAAAAAATACGTGTTGTTTTCATTATATGATAGTTGGGTCCTTTAAAAACATCCAATTATTATTTTTTTGATTGATATATAATGAGACAATATAGAATGTAATAAGATTTAACCATGTATAAAATGTGACTACTTCCACTATGATTTTCTTAGAAGTGAACCTTCGATATGGAATTTTTGGAATGGAGAGTGAACCCAACACACAGGAATTTTCCCACCATGAAATTCTCAATATTGAGATTTGAAAAATGAAATAATTTTTTATTCTAATAATTGTAATACATAATACCTCTGACATGTTCTCATTATTATGATATAATCTCATTGATTATTATTGATTAATGATGATTCATCACACATACGAGTCATGTATTATGAAATTCCAATAATTTATATGATGACTAGGTATTTTTTTATATGTGATTGATTGTGTAAGAACATTTTAATTTATAGGCATGTTAACATAAACATATTAATATCATAGGATTCTATAAGATCATTGAGTGTTATCTCTCTTGATTATCCATACTGGGCAGCTATGATCACTCTTTTTTATATATCATTTTGTATCAGGTATGGATTATATGATTTATGTGTTGAATTTCAATAAAGTGTATAATAATTTAAAAACAATTGTAGTTTTTGTTAAATATAATTTAAAAATTACGATAATTATGTATCTAGTATCCAAATAATCTATACCATTCTGGTCACCTTGAATTAATTGTTATGAAATTTATGATTATTTATACAAATAATAAAACAATTTGGTATGTTATAACTTTATTGACTTATTTGGTTTCAAATTATGGTTTAAAATATTTTTTGTGATTATATTATGAATAATAAGATGGTTTAACTCAAGAAAACCTATGATAAATTGAAAAAATAGGATGAGGAAAAATGTTTCTTGGGTTGAAAAGAAGGTGTCATAATTTAGGAAGTATCAATAATTTTTTATCTTAATTATATGACTTATCACATTAGTTATTATATCTTAAATCGTAAATAATTTTTTTTGGATTTCATCAATGGCTGGAAAAAAGAGGAATCATGTCAACAACAAATTTGGTATAAAATTAATTGATTTCCCCCTAATAAACCAAATGAAATTGGACTTTGAAAAAACTATGTTTTCTATGTACATGTAACTCCCTCACCCCATAATTTATATTGAGAATCTATATTAGGAATTAGGGAACTAAATAATCTCTGATTAATTCATTAGGAAACATCCACCTTCTTTTTGTGCATCCTTTGATCAACTAGTAATTGTGTAATGTATGAGTAAAATTTAATTTTTTTTTCCATTATCCATTTCTCAATGAATGTATAATTTTTCAAAATAGATAATTTTATGAAGGATAACAATAACAATGGTGGAACCATCCTAAGAATAAGAGTCTATGAGATGAAATAAATTCTATTGATTTATATGACATTATAATTCTAATATTATATAATATATTTCTCCAAACACTTCATAAATAATAAAAATTGAATTCAATGATCATAAGTTGACGGATGATTAATCTTTTGCTGTATATGATGAAAATAATACCTTACATTCATAGTACACTTATTTTCTATCATTGAACCAGAAAGTAAAATTGACTGGTTTATCATTGGAATAAATCCAGGACTCCAAAACGAACTATCCAAAATATAATTATGTTCCTATAATTTAATAAATCTATATATTATAAAGTAATACATTGAGTGTGGATATTAACATCATTATTATAGTCTTTATAATAGTGAAACATAGATTTTTTTATTAAATTGTACTAAAATAGCCCTTGGGAGAAAGAATTTAACTCTTTATTTTTTTTAAAGTATAATTTTTTTTCTCTAAGGCAATACATAATTGTTCTATTGTGAAAAGGCAGTACATTCAAAAATCCAATGAGAATAAATGTAATGAATTCTTACAATGTAAATTTAAAGAAAATATTATTTTAATGATCCATCCACACTCTAATGATAAAAATATTAGAAGTATGGGATGTATGCTAATTTCCTGACTGACTGAAAATTAAAAATTTTATTGATTTTGAAAAAAACATTGTACACAGGTTACCAAAAATAAATACATCATGGTGGTCTAATGTAATCCAACCCCATATAATCATAAACAACAAATTTCATCCCATCACTAGGAAATGAACCCATGTTAAAGAAGGAATACATAATTTTATTTAAGGTTGAAATAGATTCCAAAATATCTACCATCATGATCCCCACCCTCTATGTGTGAGAGATCTCCATGTGATTTTCCATTAGTAGGATTAATTTCCTGATATTTTATTCAATATTCCAGGGACAACTACCTTTTCCTAATAGTGATTTATATAGAATCATAGATTTTGTCTCCACCTTCTTCAAATGTGACTATAATTTATTACATATATATAGATCGGTAACCATGGAATGAGTGTCTTCCTGAAAGACATCTCCTCTTCTATAAGATGTTGTGAATGTTGTATGATCATATCCCTCATTGTTTCTAATAACAACACCATGCACATCACCCCCCTGAGTAGAGACCCATATGTATTGTGCTTGAGCCCCCAATTGGGTGGTCGCTAGCAGACACAATGTCCCTGCCCTGGATTTCTAACTTAGTTGTCTATTGAGAGGATCAGGACAATTGATTTCACAGACGGCGCAAAGTGACAATCGGGACACAACCCAACAAGATCCAGATTTTTTTTTCATTTTTAAGATTATACGGACCTGAGATCCTCTGATGTTTTTGTGTAAAACGTCATTTTTAGCCATTCTTATAGTTTATAATCCCACTGTAAGTTTTACTGTTGTGGATTTTCTCTCGGCCACATAAGTACTATCTCCTCTAAACCATGAGATAAGCAAATTATCATGCACCCCATCATACATGTCCCAACCGAAGAATGTTTCGAAAGCCTTCCACACCCATCTTTCACATTTTCTATTATAGAAGAGGTGACCCACTATTTATTTGTTGAAAAACCTCTAACACCTGCACCTAGATTCCATATTCACTCTCATGTGTTGCAAGTTCCCATTAGTGGGCATGGCATGGTTCCTCACACACCACAAAATGAAATTAAATTTGGAGGGAATATCCTTGCACCAGAGATTCACCCCCATGGGTATTCATTCAACATGTCCCTCATCACATAGGTGAATTCCTTGATATAGAATATACCAAACATAGAGCCAGTGAAAAGGAGTTTATAAAGGTCATCACTAGTAACCTTTTTGTTTAAAATTATGAGTTGGTTCTCATAATGAATCACCTAAAGGAACCTGGGATGACCACTAGAATCTATAAATGACAGATCCAGGATGAGGAAGCCTTGGAACTATTGCCTTCCAACCCCCCAGTCCTACGACCAAAACATGATGTTCCCTCTTCCCAGTAACCATAGTGAGTGATGTTAGAAGATCTCTATACATGGGTGAGTCAGGTTCCAAATCCTAGAATGATGTGTTCTCTGATCACTCATGTTCAGACCATATATATCCTACATTTCCTTACTCAATTGGACTGACCTTCTAGATCTTCCTACGCAATATTAGTATGAATACCTTGGATGGTTGAGGAGACACTCCTAGGTTGATGGCCCCTTTGGAGAGAGGTCTTACAAGACGTTTCCCTAAATCCCATGGGTATCTGCCTTCCATCTTCACATACCATGTGAAAGACACCACAATCCTTTACAAGTTGATAATAAAACTCTTGGGAACCTTCTTGGTAGAAATAATGTGTTGGTAATTAATACAAGGACATTTTTCTCTAGTGTTATATGACCTCCAAATGAAAAGAATCTGTTTTTCCAGTTTTAGATGTGCCTTGAGATTTTTCTTATGAGCTTATAAAAATGATGGAACCTACTGTAAGAGGGACTAACTGGTGCCCTGAGGTACTCCATGGGAAATGATCCTCTTCCCATACTCAATCATACCTCCAAATCCCTCTCCCTCATTTCCGAGATCTTCTTGGTTGTGTAAAAAAGAATTTTGTCTTTGTTCACCACCTGTGCAATCCACATGTAGTATTTCCCTAGAATCCCATTCAACACCTACATTGGACTTCTACTACTATTGATAAATAAAATTCTGTCATCTATGAACATCAAGTGATAGATACCCCTTGTGGCATACCAATTATGATAGGGAGGATTTTAACTGTGTTGAGGCCCCAATTTATATAGAAGATGAAAGCATTTTAGGAGAGTATGAAAAAATTGGGAGACAAAGGATCCCCTTTCCCAAGACTATGAAAATCCTTGAGAAACCTAAATTATTACCCATATATGAATTTGAATTTCATGCTAAACTAAAGCAATGAAAAATAAGGTCACTAGTCCAATTAGAGACCATACAAACCAAGAATCTTAGGACAAAACCCCATTCCTCCCTATCATTATCCTTTCTCATGCCTAATTTAACTACATAACTTCCCCTGAAATAATTGTTTTTGATGCCACTTACCATTTCTTGGATCACTCCTATCGCACCCAGAATTACCTACCTTTAATGAAACCATGTTATTCCGAGACCATCCCATAATCCAAGTGGATAGAATTTCTTTTGTTGAGGATACCATCCAGAGTCTTGTATGGTATATTACAAATACTTATGGTCTAATATTGATCAATTTAATGAGGGTTACACACCTTATGGATAAGAATCATCTTGATGGCAAATGCAATGTATGATAGGTCCCCATCCTGAAAGAGTCCCAGGACTATAATGACCCATACTTTAAATACATTGTTATTACTTCAAAATTGAATCATACTTATTACAAAATATAACAAAACCATGAATGGACCGTATAGGTATAGTGTCTTTAGAAACAGGGATACATAAACAACATGTTCATAAAGTGTCTACACTGTCTCCCATTTATTTCATCATATCTATAGTCCCTTTTGGCATATCTTACTTAATAACATTCTTCCTGACCCGGGGAAAGAAAACATACAAAAGGGTGAGCTCAAATGCTCAGTAAGGGTAAACAAAATAAATATCAATCACATCATATTCATCAGAATATAACATTTTGGAAATCTTAACATACAAAAGAGAGAATAATTTCATAACATGGGATAAATCATAGTAGTGAAATATAATCCCAATAATCATAACATAAAACATGAATCATTGTGTCATACACACATAATCATAGAGAATCATTTCTTATTAGTCAATACTCATTGCTAAGACTATCTTAGTGGACAAAGTCCATTTCAGAAATGAATTCAGTCCTCGTTTCAGTCCTGTTTCACTAAACTGGTTTAACCAGCCATTCCAGCCATGTCTATCTCATGAGATATAAAATCTTTACCCAATGTATTGGAGGGAGATATAGGTCCCACCCATCCAATAATGATAACATTATTATGTGTGCCACAAAATCATAATCCATACATCATAGAATAACCCATGTAATAATAATGGGAATCTTAAACATCGTGTCATCATAAACCAATTCATATAAGACAAATGAATACATAAAAATAATTCCATCACAACATAGTAAAATCAATGTAATAATAGGGATAGAAACAGAACCCTTTATTATTTTAGATGGAAAATATTTTTGATAAAACACTTGAACTCCATTCTTGAAGAAAAATATCATTTCTACTTCAAAAACAATTTTCCTTTCTTAACATGTCATTCAATTATAAAATAAAAGAATTTGATTAAAAATAAACATGAAAAATTGTAAGGTAAGCTTCTTTGAATTAATTTTTTAAAAATCCATTCATTCCGTATAAGTTAAAAAAACATTCTTCTCATACTTTTGTCGGAAAAGTCAAAAAGTACCTCATACGAAAAACGACAAACGATTACTTTAATATCATTTACTAATAGCTTAACGAAGGTTAAAATTTGATTTAAACAATTATAGGTGGATGGAAATAATATTACATATTGAGGAAACATGGATGTGGATGATAAAATACACCCCAGTAAATTCCAAAGTATAAACAATCTCGGATAAAATGAGATTGTGATATTTTCCCTTACCTTAGGTAAGATTTGCATTGAAAGTGTCTGAACCTCCTGTATAATGATTTAAATAATGTTATTGACTTATTCCAGAATCATATGTATTTTTATGATATCATATATGGTCATATTATTAGCTTCTTATTAGTAATATTTCATTACTACTTGTTATTCGGGTGTTTATTACTTTTTGTTCTTATGCGCGTTTTGTCGAATAAATTCTTATTTTTCTTTTTAGGTTATAGATACATCATTGACATAATGGTATTAGTGTAATATATATCATATTCATTCACTCAATTTATTTATATAATCATTATGCAATGAAGATCATGTATAACGTGTCACATCACGTCGTGGAGACGGTATTCCTTACGTACGCACGAGCGATGATATCATTCCCATGATCGAGGAATTATATTGGAGTGTATGTATACTAGTTAAGAATCAATATAACTTTACAATAATCATATATAGTTATTATTTACACCATTATACCCATCCAGGCAAGGTGGTGGTGGAAAACAGATTACACCACGGCGTGGAGACGATATTCCATACATACGCACGCGTGGTGATTTTGTTTTCCGTAGGATGGATAGATGGTGAAATAGGGTTGTTTCATAATTATAATAACATATTAGTATATGAGTGATACTGATGTTATTATTTCATAATGAAACAACTGAAGAAGAAGATGTGGAAGAAGAAATAAAGAAGAAAGATTCGGTAACAGGCATTACCTCTTCTTTGAAGCGCCTCTTTGAGACCTCCTCTTAGGGAACTAAAATTGGTCTTTGAAGAATACCAATACCTCTATGATGTTTCTAGGGAAGTGTAGAGGATATATTGGCAGGGTTTGTCCTATCTTGAAGTCTCAAAGTGGTGTGAGGAAGAGAGGGAGGAGGTTCCTTTTTATAAGGGAGGAGAGGGGAACCTATGGAATAACTAAAACTATTATTTTATTATAAAGTCAAATTCTGTTTTTAATAGATCCATGTTGATATATTTCGAAGATAAGGTGGGGAGGGGTAGAAATAATTTCATCAAATAGAATTTAGACATGTTTAGGTATCAATTTTAACCTTATCATTTAGATTTAACATTAAGTTAGATAATTTAACTTTTACCGTGTCTTCTTGTTTTCTTACACTATAAGGTTAATAAACTTACTATATCAAGAAAACCGAACCCCATGTTTTTTATTATTAATATATATAACCTTATCTAAGTCATTTTTCCGAACCATAGATTTTTACAAATAAATTATAAATTAATAATATAGTATTTGTTTTAAAAACTATTTTATGTCAATTTTGACACTATTTGGTAATTTATTTTTGTGAAAATCATAACAGAATGATTAGTTCGAAAACATATAATTAAATCAATATTAACCTGTCATATTAACATATAAAATTATTCTAATTCATAAAACGTCTCAAATTAAATTTATTTGGATATTTATAACATCAATTATGTTAATATTTCATTAATAAGATAGTGATTGCATCACCTTTGTGTCATAAATAAAATAACTTATTTAAAGTCTAAAAATTAAAAATAAACTTTAATTATGTAGTAAATATTTTTATATTTCTAATGAATATTTATAGTCTAATTTATCTTATGTATAACCCTATATTAAAAATTATTTTCTTATTAATCTTTGATTTAAACTATTTTAACCCTTCTTTAAATAAATTAATAATAAATGTCCTAATCTAATCCAAGTGGGAATAAATGGTCGTATGTTATTCATAAGGTTGTTTATGGTCGAATTATATTTATCAAATAGAATTAGGACATGTGTTAGGGTAATAATAATATCATTTTTACCCTTAGTTACCCTATTTACTTTTAATCGTGGTAAATAAAAGAAAAAAATTACTATTCACCAAAAATTATTTTCATCTCATTGAACCACATTTTACTTACTGACATCAACCGTGTCTCTCCGATTTTTTAAATTCCACTCACAGAAGCTGTAAAATTATGTTTTATAAAAAAAATTCAGTTTTTTTAACTACCACTTAGTGGTTTCACTATTCATCAAAAAATGAAAGTTTCCAGAAAAATACCAAAAATTAGGCCTAAGATATATTTGATATAATGAATTGAAAAATGATTTTTATTTTACCAAATTCAAAACATATCAGTTACATTAACTAATTTAAAAATTAATTCCCGTCGTCAAGACAAATATCGTGTTTTTAAGAGATAATTATATCAATAGATTGACACTTGTTTATGTCCGGTTTAAATGTAAAATTACATCCAATGAAAAACATTGTATTAAATTGTAAAAATATATTATAAATATACTTTAAAACCACTCAAATTAATAATTTATCAATATTAATTATTTCGATTAAAAAATTTGTTTTTAATTAAAATTTAGTAATTTTCACTGTTCATCAGAATATGAAAGTTATCCGAAAAGTACCAAAATTTCACCCTAAGCTAATTTCGATATTCCAAATCCAAAAATGAATTCCATTTTGAAAAATAAAATTTACAGAATTTCAAAAAGTGGTTATTAATATTCATAACTTCTAGTTTTAATAATATTTTAATAGCATATCATTGTTTAGTGAAACTCAGTATTGCGTACGACGCAAGATATCAAGGAAGGTCGCGGTTGCGTGTAAATCAAGCCAAGCTACTGTTGTGTGTAGTGAAAGATTCCTTTGATGATTTATATAACATAAAAATAAAATATTTCTCATAAAAGTCTCGGGTGTTACATTCTACCCCCCTTAAAATGAATTTCTCCCTCAAAATTAGTCACTTTGTAACAAAAAGATAAGGATACCTCTCCCTCATCATATCCCCAATCTCCCATGTAGGTTCTTCTAATTGTTGGTTCCTCCATAAAACATTCACCAAGCGAGTGGTCCGGTTTCGTATGACTTTTTCTCTACGATCCAGAATCTCTATCGGCTATTCTTCATAAGAAAGATCTTGCTCCAGTATTACAACTTCTGAGTTGAGTACATGTGAAGGATCAGGTATGTATATTCACAGGAGAGATACATGGAACACATCGTGATCTTGAGAGAGATTCGGTGGAAGTGCCAATCGGTAAGCTACCTTTCCAACACGATCTAGTATTTCGAAAGGACCGATATATCTAGGGCTCAGCTTCCCCTTCTGTCCAAATCTCATGACCCTCTTCCAGGGAGATATTCGTAAGAAAACATTATCACCCACTTCAAACTCTAGGTCTTTTCATCAGTTTTCGGCATAACTTTTCTGTCGACTCTGAGATTCTCTTATGTGTTGTTGAATAGATCAGACCTTATCTACCATCTCATCAACAAGATCAGGTCCTAATAGCTTTATTTCCCCAACTTCATCCCAGCAAGTTGGAGTCCTGCATTTCATTCCATAGAGAGCTTCATAAGGAGCCATCTGAATACTGGAGTGAAAGCTATTATTATAAGAAAATTACACCAAAGGTAGGTGTTGATCCCAACCACCTTTGAAATACATAGAGAAAGCTCTCAACATATCTTCTAGATTTTGAATTGTTCTCTCAGACTAACCGTCTGTCTGAGGATGATAAGAAGTGATGAAACTCAACTTTGTATCCAGATTATGCTGAAGACTTCGCCAGAACTCTGAGGTAAATCTCAGATCCTGATCAGATATAATAGAAAGTGGTACTCCATTAAATCTTACCACTTCCTTTACATATATCCTGGCAAGCTGATCCATAGAGAAATCCTCTCTAATAGCAATGAAGTGTGCAGACATTTTAAGACGATCAACTATGACCCAGATAGCAATTATTGTCATTAGATGTTTTAGGATGTCCAGTGAAAAATTCCATAGTGATGTTTTCCCATTTCCATTTGGGTACGGGTAATGGTTGTAACATCCCCTTAGACTTCTGTCTCTCATCTTTAACTTGATAACAAACAAAGCATTGAGAGACATATTCAGAAACATCTCTTTTCATGCCATCCCACCATAAGTACTCTTTCAGGTCCCTATACATCTTCGTGCATCCATGATGAATAGAGAATGAAGAACTATGAGCCTCATCCAGCAGATCCTTCTTTAATTCTGGGATAGGAGGAACACAAACCCGATTCCTGAACATTATTCTCCCATCACAATCAAGGTTGAATTCAAGAACATTTCTCACCATATTTTGTAACTCTACATCTTCCTTTTGTGCCTCTTTAATCATCACATGAATAGATGGTTGAACATTCATTGGAGAAAGATAATATTTCTCCCCTTCCATTAAAATTCCAAGAACCACCCTTTGTAAATCCATAAATATTGGATCTTTTGTGATCCTCATCATGGATAAACTGGCATGGTCTTGTCGACTTAATGCATCAACCACCTTGTTTGCTTTCCCAAGGTGGTAATGAATTGAGCAGTCATAATCTGTAATCAGTTACAACCATCTTCTTTGGAAAATATTTGGCTCCTTTTGTCTGAAAATGTTATTTTAAATTTTATGAACAGTATAAATATCAAACCTTTCTCCATAAAGTTAATGCCTCCAAATATTTAATGCAAATATTACCGCAGCTAACTCCAAATCATGAGTTGGGTAATTTTCCTCATTTATTTTCAATTGTCGTGAGGCATAAGCTATCACCATATCATTTTTCATAAGAAGACACCCTAATCACATCTTGGATGCATCACTGTAGATCACAAACCTCTCTCCACTACAAGGAAGTGTGAGTACAGGTGCACTGGATAAACTTCTTTTGAGCTCTTTGAAATTCTCTTCACGTTACTCAATCCAAACAAACTTAACTCCTTTTTGAGTAAACCTATGTAGTGGATTATAAAATTGTGAAAAATATGTCACAAAACATTGATAATATCCAGCCAAACCAAGAAAACATCGGATCTCAGTTACTATTGTTGGTCTCGACCATCTTTCGATAACCTCGGTTTTTGCTGGATCCACAGATATCCCCTCTTTGGAGATTATGTGACCCAAAAATGCAACTTTTTGAAGCCAAAATTCACACATGGTAAATTTGGCATAAAGCTTCTCCTTTCTCAGGGTCTTCAATATAATTCTCAAGTGATCTTCATTTTCTTACTTACTCTTTGAATATACAAGAATATCGTCTATAAAGACTACCTCAAATTGATCAAGACAGTCTCTAAAAACTCTATTAATCAGATCCATGAAGATAGCAGGGGAATAAGAAAGACCAAATGGGATCACTATAAATTCATAGTGTCTATACCCTATACAGAAAGTCGTCTTTGGTATATCCTCCCTTTTGACGCTTAATTGATGATACCCTGAATGAAGATCAATCTTGGAAAAGTATTGAGCTCCGCATAGATGGTCAAATAAGTCATCAATTCGTGGGAGAGGATATTTGTTCTTAATTGTGATCTTGATAAGTTCTCGATAATCAATGGAGAGTCTCATTGATCCATCATTCTTCTTAACTAATAGAATAGGTTCTCTCCAAGGTGACACACTAGGGCATATGAATCCCTTATCAATATTATCTTGGATTTTCTTCTTCAATTACTGTAACTCAATTGGGGCCATTCTATAAGGTGTCTTTGAAATAGGCAAAGCACCCGGTACGAGTTCTATTGAAAACTCAACTTCACGATTTGGAGGAAGACCCGGAAATTCCTCCGGAAAGACATCATCAAACTCCCGTACAATGGGAATATTCTTAATTTTGAGTTCCTCACCAACCATTTGAGACAAATAACCTTCATCCAGTGGAATCAAGACCCATAATATGGAATAAATTTCCTCTTGAAGGTTATGTTCATCCTTGCATCGATAGACGATCGTAGATTGGTCTGGAATATGAAATGTGACTTCCCTTCTTTGGAAATTGATATGAGCTCCATATAAAGAAAGCCAATCCATGCCAAGAATCACATCAAATTCCACTATAGGAAGGATCACAAGATTTGTAGGAAGCACTTTCCCAGAAAATTTAATCGGGGAAGAATTATAATCTTTTGATGCGACTTTTGTGCCATTAGGTGTTGTCACAGCTAACTCAACATCTATTTGTTGAGGTAATATGATGATACCCTTAGAAAAATCTTCAGAAATAAAAGATTGGGTGGATACAGAATCAAATAAAACATTTAATGGGAGGAACAAAATTATATGTCACTTTGAAGAATTGGTTAATGTGATGTATCTCATTATATGATGTGTATTATGCCTGAACATGATTCTAGCATTGTCCACAATGATGATGTTCTGATTATAAATGTATGTTATGAATGAAAATGATTTCATCTTGGTTCAAAATTATGAGTGTTATTTGACCACTAAAACATGACGATTTAGTTTTTTCATTTTTGCATTCCATGCCATTATCACATGTTGCATTCGTGAGGTCAATGTAGAACCTATTCTTATAATATGATGAATAATATTTTTAATGTTCACCCATGTATTATTTATTAATTTCCTTTATTTAACCTCTTATTGGGATTTCAGAACACCCCATTCATTGATTTATATCCTTGTGTGATTACCTATACTAAGGAGAAGTAGATCCTTTTTAAGGATAAATAATATAGATTTAAATAAATTATTAAGATTTATTATGTACAAGTAATGTATTTTGTTAATTTTCAAAAAAAACTCTAAACCATTGGATCCTATATTTATAATTCTATTATGTTTTTATATTTAAAATGATGTAACAAGTATGTAAGAAAAGGTAAGGTCCTTATAGATTCTAACACAACATGGTTTAGTTAATCTAGGAAATATTATTAGAAAAAATTATTGAAAACCCTCACGATACAACTAAGTATATTTAAAAAACTCAGAAACATTATTTTAGAGAAATTCTAAATATAGGGTTCCCATATGATATGCTTTTAAATTTATTGGCACAAAATAATAATTTATTTATCGATTCCTTGATGAATTTTTAATTTTTAGAACCTTTTTAATTTTTTTGAAATGTTTGGAACTAGAACAAACCTTGAAACAACCCATGAAAGGGACAATGCCATGATTTCCCAAATTATATCCCCAATTCAAATGAAGGTGGAGTTTAAAAGATCATGGATATTATTTTTCAATAGTCTCATGATATGAATAATAACCTCAACCATGTGGAATTTCAATATTCACCTATGAATTAACAACTATCCATTTAATACTTTATGTGATAATGTCCACTTACATTTACAGGATCTTATAATCCACTTGTTTCAGAGAATTGGGTTAACATAATAGGGAAGATGTTTGTTGTGGACCATATTTCAAAAATAGTTAAGGTGAATCTTTCCACATATAATATAAATTTACAAGCCAATAAATGGTACGTGTTTATGTGGAACACCAAAATGAAAGATAAATTAGATAATAGAGAGTGGAAAGACATTATGGAAAGTTTTCTTAACAAATACATCCCTCAAACTCTTCATACACTAATGAAGAGAGAATTTATTGAGTAGAAACAAAAGGAAGGTGAATATGAAATGTATTACGAAGAAAAAATCACAATTCATTCAAGATAATCCTTGGGTTTTTTTATGAAAAAATGATAGAAAAATAAATTGATTCATTATTGGTTTAAAAACAAACCATTGAAATTATCTATCATGTTGATACATTGGGAGTTATAAAGAAATTTTTTTATGTTATCTCAATGTAGAAATGGATTTTGGGAAATTGATCCATTTTTTGAGATACAAGAATAGAAGATTTGAGTTGTAATATATTGTGTAAAATTAAAATCAATGATTGAGAATCCAACTACAAAGATGTCAGATATGTGGGAAAATCCGCATGGGAATTTCCTCAATGGTATGGATAAATGGGTCATATGTGGGGGATAATTCCGCCAACCTTTTGAATGTTGAATAGAAATAATGAATTATTACAATAGGATGGAGAAAAATAAGGAACCTAATAATTCCCTACACATGTTTCAATGCTTTAACTATAAGGATAAAGGGTACCGTAAAATCCAATATATGAAACCATGGGTCCTTGAGGGTAATTAGTTTCCACTACCATCAAAGCCATATTATACATGGAAAGATTATTCCATCTGTACTTACGAATATGATCATGAAAATGAATTTGTTTAAGGTACACTTACTATTCACTTGATAATTGAAAAATGAAATATTTGATTCATTCTCTCATAATTCTAAATTTTTCTTAAATTTTTCTAAAACTATTGAATCGAAGACTCGATAACATGAAATAGAGATATCTATAAAAACACCACTGGTATAGTCATTTCTACAAAAGTGTCTGACTCGTCTCCTACTAGCATATGTGGGAAGACTATTCTTGAAAATATCACAATGATTCCCTAGGTGGAAATCAATACAATAATAGTCATGGATTTTCTATTAGTATATAGATTCCACATCAAATTTGAGGAAATGGTAATATCGTTTAAAATTTATAAACATCCATTTATCATTTAAAAATACAAGGAATATCATGAATCTCCTTTGGAAAACACTTCAAAAGTATGGGTTTTGATACCATGTAAACAAGAATACCATGCCCAAATTTTTCTGTTAAAGGAATGCATAAAGATAATGTAAATTCCCATTGTTATTGAACAAACAGATGTATTTCTTAAAAGGATACACATACATCCACCATATTGTGAGATAAATTTTTCAATGGAGATCATACCTAGATATACACCTATATCAATGTTCCCCTATAGGATGACACCATTGGACCTGTAAGAGTTAAATATGTAGCCACAAGGGAATTTGTAAAATGATTTCATAAACTATAATACATCACATTTGGTTGTGCCAATGTTTTTTTAAATAAAAAATGATAGTCCAATGCATGTATGTAAGGAATTATAGTATTTATTCAATGATTTCTCTATTTACCACCATTCATAAATGGAGAAATATGTAGATGATGATCTTAGAAGAAAATATCATGCTACTCTATCCATGATATTGATTGGGAGACACCCAATATTCTTCAATATCAAAAGGATGGATCTTGAAATCTTAATGGTAGGGAATGATGTTTACCTTTACCAAATGATTTTCGAACCATCTAATTAAGAGAACATCAAGGAGGAACAAAGGGATGATGTAGAGATAAAAAATAAGGTGAAATTATTAATTTAAACAAATATATATGAGTTCCACATCAATAGTGTTGGTGTTGTTTGGTTTTAAATAAGGCTTTGTGTGACTTTATCACTTGAGATAAATAAGTATCTTTTGGATAATTCACATAGCTCATCCTTATTTATCCATAACATAAGTACTAATACGTACCATGATCTTCAAGAATTCCTATGGTGGACAAACATAATGATGGAGATGGTGGAGTATATCACAGGGTGTTTGGTATGTCTACAAGTTAAACCATAACAAAATAATGTCCAAAGGTATGAGGCAACCATTTCTTAAACCCATATTAAAATGGGATAATTTCACCATGGACTTTTTCACTCGTCTCTCAAAGTCATCCAAATTATGTAACGTGGTATGGGTTGTTATGGATTTAATCAGTAAGACTTCCCACTTCATCGGTGTTATAGACAATTTCTCACTTGAACAATATGACATGATATATTTTAGGGATGTGATGATGATGCATGGAGTTCCACATTTGACTATTTTTTATCATTACTCATGGTTCACATATAAATATTGGATAATTATTCAACATTAGTTGAGTACTAAATTAAATTTTATCAAATCCTATCATCCTCAAAATTAATTCAATATAAAAGGACTATTTAGACAACTGAGAAAATGCTAATACCCATCATAACATAATTTAAATGAGGTTAGGATGAACATATCACATTGGATGATTTCTAATATAACTATAGTTTTCACTTGAGTTTTCAAATGGCTCCATAAGAAGATTTTGATCAGAATCAATGTAGAAATCCATATTAATACGGTGATGTTGAAAAAAAATCTAATTGGACCTGATATTGTGAAAGAGATGATAGAGAATGTTAATTCCAACCAATAATACATAAATTAAACTCCAATCCAAAATATTTTTTATGCTTACAACCATTAAAGGGACTTGTTGTTTGATGTTGGAGACAAAATTTTCATTCGAATAAAATTATGGAGTATATTCATTTAGTTTGAAAAGAAATGGATACTTATCCAATGTTTCATTGTCCCATTTGAGACCCTTGATCGCATTGGAGGAGATACCTATCGACTTTCATTTCATCATGTTTAGATCATGGTCATTATGTATTCCATGTAACACTCCTCAGGAATTAAATACATGACCTCTCACATATACCAAATCTAGTTGTGGTACAACTAGAGAATAACATCTCATATGAAGAGAATTCATTATAGATATTGGAAAGTAGAGGCAATTTTCTACACAATAAGAAAACTCACCTTCTCAATGTATATCAGACAAACTAGAAGTAAGAAGATGTGACATGGTAACTAATGTAAAAAATGATACAAAAGTACCCTCACCTATTCTCATCTTAGAATAATAATTTAGGTTTTGAGGATGATATTTTTTATGGGGGGTGTGGAATAACGTAGAGTTTACAAATGATATTTTTATCATGAAATAAATGATTGGTATAATATAATAAATATTATTATAATAAAAAATAAACCAAAAAAAATATTTCATTAATTAAATATGTTACATTAATCAGTAATGAAATCGATTCGAATTCAGAACATTTTAACTAGAAAAAAATATAAATTAAAAAAGCAATAATAAAAAAATATAGATCGGTCTAGTCTACAAAAATCATCACCCCATATCCAATAGTATGGAACATGAAAGAAATATTAGTAAACCAATCAAAATCTTAGAAAATTTAAATTTATAACCTTCATAGGAATTTGTTTTCCTATTTATTGAAATAATGAAGTGGAGTATATAGGTATAAGGACCCATCCTTAAAACATTAAAATCATGAATTTTAGAAAATAACATACAATTTACACATTGATGATATTTTTAGGTTTATAATTTTAGTATATTATCACCTAAAACATATGTAACATTCCAGAATCATACACCCAGATACCACTAAAATAGTATCTATATTTTTAAAATATTATAATTTTATAATAAAACATGATTTCTTTGAAAAATAGTCATAACAATTAACTTGAATTATTTCCCTTAAATATATTTATAACATGTGAAAAACAGTTAAAAAAACCTGATGAGCACAAAAAGATCAATAAGGGATATACATAAAGAAATCTTTAGTCATGTGATAATATAAAAACATAATAAAATTCAATTCATAAAAACTCGTTAGCATGCATAGAAACATCAAGAAGTTTCCATGGGACATATTTACTATATCAATCTTACAATCAACCCTACACATGGAATAACCATTCAGAAATCTTCCATCTCTGGTGTAACCAATGAATTGGAGAGATATAATGGGGATCACCCATCATATCTTGACCTATAATGGGCTCAACTCACCCTATCATGATCTATAATGGGTTCAACCCAATATATATTGAGCTATAATGGGATTAGAACAACATATATTTAGCTATTATGGGATCAAACCAACACAACTATTTCCAAGGAATATATCATAGTAATAAAGCATCATGAAATCAGAAGAAACCACTCATGCCACATATATATATATATATATATAATCTTTTTTTTATTTTCATTAAAGAGGCTTTTAAAAGGATTTTAAAAGGAATGTCCCTTAAAAATATAATTAGAGTGAGAGTTAATATAAGGGAAAGGATATGTGTGTACAATATAAATACACATAATAAAACATAATATAAACAAAAACACATCATACAAATAATCTCAGTACTACATAATGAATAATGTAGAATGTTATCCCAAAGAATAGAAATTGGGTTAAGAATTCCCTAACCTCGAGATCGTCTTACATGAAAAATGATTAAAACTCATGTATAATGGTTACAAGAGTGTTATTAATACTTTATAGAATCATAATAACTTTTATAACACCTTATATGATCATTTTTAACATAATTCCACCCATTAATTTATAATATTTTTTCATTCCATTATTTCTGGTGCGTTATTCGCGTGATTTCAATGGTGGGTTCGTAAAGGATTTCCATATCGAGTGGAAGAGAAACTAAAAAAGTGAAATGATATGTTATTAGAAATTTTAAAAAATATTAAATAATTCCATAAATCATTTTGGTTCTATGGTATGAGGCTGAATCATTAAATAAATCATTAGCGATAATCGTTAGTTTATGTTGGTGAATTTGGATCATTATGAACCACTTTTGTTTTATTAATGAATAGTATGCATAAACAATAGTTCTAGAAAATAATGTATCATATAATATGCATAATAAAATATTTTTAACCATATTAATGGGTTTATGACCAGATTTTATGGAAGTAAAGGAAATTAACGACACATTGTCCGTGATGTCGGTAAATCAACACATCACAGACGATGTTTTTATTTTGAGAATAATAGGGAGAGGAGAATAAGTAAGATGATGAATTTTCCATAAAGATGATAAAATTATAGTATATATATGACATTAGAGATCTCATTCCTCTTGGATAAGGGGAGGTGAAGAGAGTATAATAAATGAAAAAGAATTTAAATGAAAATAACAGAAAGTAAAAGGGGTTTTTTACCTCTTGATCTCTTTTCATTGAGATCATCCTTAAAGCCTATGGTATTGGACTCTTGGTAAGACCAACAACTATTGGATGTGGGCGATATCCTTTGGAAGATTATTGGGATAAATTAAGATAATTCTAAAAGCATGAGAGGTGGGAGAGGAAGAGGGGGTTGATTGTGGTATTTATAATGGATGAGAGGAGCAGTTTTCTATTATTTTAATAATTAGATTAATATTTTTTTTATGAAGAATAAGAATAGTATTGATTATTTTGAACAAAAATATTTATATGATCATGTGAGTTTAAACGAATTTCAGTTTACATAATCCAAGAATCAATCATGAATCAAATACTCATTTTTAGCACATTTCTTAAATTGTCGAATTTCACCATTCAACAAAAATTCATGTATTTTAGAAAAATTCCAAAAAATAACCCTAACCATTTTTTGATGTGTAGAATTCAAAAAAGAACTCCATTTTATAAATTTTTTTCTTCTATATATGATATATTTTTTAATATAAATCATAATTAATTTGAAATAAAACAATTTAAAAAACTATAACTCATTTTATAACACCTGAAAAATTAATTTAGGTATTATAAAATTATCTAATAACCATAATATAATAAATCATGATTAAATTACATGGAAATAATTTTTTATTTAATATAAATTAATTAATAATAATATTTTAATTAAATATTTATGAATTAAAAAAATACCACACTTATATAATGTTAATATTATCACTTAAAAGATTTCATTATATTATACATTTATTGGCGATGTAACTATACATTTGGCCGATTTTCTATTCATAAGGGTCATATTACTATTCATAAGGGAATGTTAATATTCATAAGGTATGTTACTATTCACCAAAAATTAATTTGGTCATATCGTACTCAAAATAACTTACTGATCGCAACTGTGTATGTCCGTTTTTCAAAAAATCCAGAACACAAAGAGGTAAAATTATGCTTAAGATCGAGTTTAAAACTATATCCTTAAAACAAAGTGTCATTATGTAGAAACTCAGTGTTTCATGCATTAAATTAACTTTATTTTTAAAACCTTGGGGAATTAAATTCTCCCCACATTTTGGAAATTACTTCCTCAAAAGTTTTATTTACTTATTAAACTATTGAGGGTACCTTTCCCTCATAGTATTTTCAGATTCCCATGTTTCTTCTTCAACCATGTGGTTTCTCCACAAAACCATTACCTATTGGGTTAAAGTATTCTCAAATACTTACTCAATATGATCAATAATTTGAATAGGTATCTCTTTATAAGAAAGGTTCACTTCCATCAGAACTACTTCTAGGCTCAAAACATGAGATGAATCTGGCACATACTTTCTCAACATCAAAACATGAAAAACATTGTATACCTAAGATAAAATCCTAAGCAATGCTACTTGATAGGTGACTAGTCCATCATTCACTAGGATTTAATAAGGTCAAATGAACCATGAAATTAGCTTTTATTTTTTTTACCAAAATGCATAACACATTCCCAATAAGAGATTTTAAGGAAACCATGACTAGCTACCTCAAATAAAATGTCTTTACTCCTGTTATCTGCATAACTTTTCTGACTACTCTGAGCTGTAAACATGTGTTTATAAATCATGTGAACTTTTTCTACCACTTCCTCTACTAATTCTAGTCCCATAAACTTCCTTTTTCTAAATTCATCCCCAAATGATGTATTTCGACACCGCATTCTATTAAATTCCTCAAAAGGATCAATTTCTATACCGGAATGGAAACTATTATTATAAGAAAACTCAACTAAAGAAAGATGTTGATTTGAACTTCCCTAGTTGTATATTGAACTTTCTTGAAGCATATCCTCCAATGTATGAATTGGTCTCTCAGTCTGTCCATCATATTGAGGATGAAAATCAGTTCTAAAATTTAATTTATGTGCCCAATGTGTTCTGAAGTACTTTCCAAAAGATAGAAGTGAACATAGAATCACAGTCAGATATAATGGAAAGAGGAACTCTATGTAACCTAAAAATCTCTTTGTGGTATATTTGAAAATTTTGATCCATATGTATAGTATCTTGAATATGAAGGAATTGTGCATATTTAGATATATGATCAACAATAACACATATTTCATTATTACCTCAAGATATTTGTGGTAGTTCCACAATGGATTCCATGGATATATTTTCACATTTCTACTCTCACACTGGTAATGGTTGAGTAATCTCCTATGGTAACTGATGCTCTGCTTTAACATTTTGACATGTAAATCATTTAATGGTAAAATCATAAATATCTTTTTTCATTCTATCCCACCATTAATACTCTCTATGATCTTTGTACATCTTTGTACTCTTAGGACGAACTGAAAAATGAAAACTAAGAGTTTCACATAACAATTCCTTCTTCAAATCAGAATCACAAGGAACACATAATCTCTTCCCAAACCTCAATAGAAAATCTTATCACGGTAAAATTCTAGAAACATAACCATTTTAAACAATTCTAAATTTTTATGTAGCTCATCGTATTCTTTCTGTTCTAGGTTAATTCTATCTGATAAAGATGACTAAACTGAAACCTGAAATAAAACAGAGGAATTTCCTGCAATAAAAACTTCCAAGTAAAATTTTATCAAATCATCCACCAAATGGTCACGTTCTGAAAGTATCATTGTTAATGTTGGTTTATTTTCCAACTCAATGTATATTCTACTCTATTTTCTTTTCCAGGATGGTAATGATTCATGATATCATAATCCTTGATTAGTTCCAGCCATTATATCTATCTCATGTTTAATTATATTTGATTAAATATATTCTTTTGTATTTTATGCTCGATATTTATTTCTCATTATAATCTATATAGATTATGCCTCCAAAATTTTAATTCTAAATCACAATTAGCTAATTCCAAATCATGTTTATGGTAATTTATAATCATGAGGTTTCAACTGACATGAGGCATAAGTAATTACTTGATCATTTTACATCAAGACACAACCAATCCCCTTCAAAGAAGCATAATTGTAGATGAAAAATTCAGAACTTCTGGAAGGTAGGGTCATAACTAGAGCATTCACCAATATTCTTTTCAATTCTTAAAAGAATCATCACATTTGTTTTTCAGATAAATTTAACTCCTTTTAGAGCTAACTTAGTCAGTGGGAATGATATCCATGAAATGATTTCGACAAACCTTCAGTAATATCCTATCAAACCATGAAAACTATGAATCTCAGTTATATTTTTGGGTCTTGGACATTCATCAACAAATTTTGTTTTAGAATGATCAATAGTTATGCCATATTTGGATAAAATGTGACTAAAGAAAGAATTTTGTTTCAACCAAAATTCACACATGCTAACTTTTCCATATATTTTCTTTTCATGTATGGCTTTCAAAACAACCCTCAAATTTTTTTCATGCTGTTATTACTTTTATAATATACCATAATGTCATTAATAAACACATCCAAAAACATATCAAAGAACTAATTAAATATTCTATTCATAATATCCATGAATATATAAGGAGCATTAGTTAACACAAATAGAATAACTATAAATTAATAATGACCATATCAATTATGGAACATAATTTTCAAGATGTCTTTATCCTTTAATTTCAACTAATGGTACCCCAGCCTCATGTCAACTATAAAAAAAATATTTCTCTCCCTAGATCTAATCAAACAAATCATCAATATGAGGAAAATGATACTTCTTTTAATAGTGATGTTATTAAAGCATCTATAATCAATACAATGTATCATTGAACCATCTTTATTTTTAACCAACAAGATAGAAGCATCCAATATAAATGTGATGGTTTGAATGGATCCTTTATATTATAATTCTTGCAAATTATTTTTTAATTCTAGAAGTTCCATTTGAGCCATTAAATTAGGGTGTTTAGAAATTGGTTTTACATCAGGAACTAAGTCAACAGTAAACTCAACCTCTCGATCAAGAATAACACTTGGAAAATAATCAAGAAAAACATAAATGTATTCATTTATCATTGTCACATTATTAATCATGATAGTTACCTTATATTCAAAAACATGAGCAAGACAAATTTTATTTTCATCCTTTATTATTTTCATAGATTATTGATATATTATCATTGGTATGGGTTTATTCTTGTACACAAAATGAAAACCAGTTTGAAAGTAAAACATTTTTTCTAAACAATCTATCTTAGTATGATAAAAAAGCCATTCCATACCCAGAATAACATCAAACTTCACTAGAGGAAATACAAAATGGTTTGATGGTAAAATCATTCCATAGAAAAATATAGGTAGATTCTTATAATTTTTTTAGAATATTTACTCCAGGTGTTTTTACCGTGAGTTTTGGTTTCATTTCAGGATGTAGAATTCCCAATTTTGTAGAAATGTTCTCAGAAATGAAGATATGTGTAGACCCGAAATCAAACAAAATAGTTTGAAAATCTATAAAAACAATAAATGTACATGATACCGCCTCATTTTATGGCTGAACATCTACTGATGTGGTTTCAAAAGATTTTTAAACACCCTTCTGCATTCAATAATGCGGATTTCTTGCCTGAGTGACTAGCTTCGGAAACACATTAGCAAAATGAACCAATTCCTTATAGTGAAACCATGTCACCATACACTTATCATTAATTTTAGGAACATTTTTCATGCACTCATGTGGAATGTGACCAAGCTTTAAACATTGGTAGCATTTCCCATTATTTATATGACATTCACCAGGATGCTTTTTACCACACTTTTCACAAGAAGGTAGCTTGATTTTCTTACCTTCATATAACTTTAATGAATTATTCCCCACTGCCTACCAACCCTAATACTTATTATGCTTATCACCAAGAGACACATATGTGCAGTAAACTCCATCTCAACATTTTCATCACAACGATCAAGTTTCTCATAGCTTTTAATATATTATGAATCTTAATCTCTTTATAAAAATGGTATCAATCTAAAGTAAAATCTATTAATTTTACTATCAAAATCATGAGTAAAATCATGTACGTACCCGGCCAATCTTGTAAAATTAGCATCATTTGCTGAAAAAGAATCATCACCATTCTTCTTTAGTTCCAAATTTTTTTCCTATTATGAGCTGAATAGTTTTATAAAAATATTTTTCTATATGAAGACTCTTAAAATCACCCCATTACAAACTATCATGGTTATCTATTTCTCTCAAATTATTAACCAGAAACCCCCATTTCTCTATATCAACTTCAAAATTATAAATGGATAGTATTACCTTTGTGTGTTCTGGACATCTCATGACATCAACTATATTTTCTAGAGCATTGATCCATCCTTCAACTATAACTAGACATGTGGTTCCACAGAATGATGGAGAACGTTGCCTTATAAAATGATCAAAAAAAAGACATGTTTCATTATGATAGGATATGTTACTCACTATAATGAATACCAATATCATTTATCACCAAATTAAACTGATCAATTTATGTCATAAACTAATCGATTTTGATTCCCATTATTCCAGGCCGCAAATTCGAATAGATATCAGCCTCTTGGTGCCTTTCTGCTTTAGATTCCCAATTTAATCTAAAGAAAACCATTCGGAATAGATATATCCTAGATGAAGAAAAAATATAATCTTTAAATACAATATCATTTAAAATAAACCATAAAGTAAAAATAATTTATGGTATTTTATTAAAATAATCATAACCCCAAAAGTAATCTAAATCATTCTCTGATACCAACTATAAAGACCAAGCCTTGAAACACAAAATATTCTTTAGTTTTAGACAAGATAATATATTCTTATACATTTTAGATCTTTTCAGGTCTAGAGTTTTAGATAATGGGGACATTAAACAGGCATAACATCCGAGAATCATACATAAAGATACCACTAAAATAGTATCCATTTATTCCAAAATATAAATCCTTTTAAATAAAACATCGTTTCGCTGAAAAATCTTCATAATAATTAACATGAATTCCTTATTTCTCTTATAAATCCTTATTACCTATGAAAAACAATTAAAAAATTTGGATAACCACAAAAATACTAGTAAGGAATATACAGAAAGAAATCATTAGCCAAGTGATAACATAAAAACCTAATAAAACTTATTTCCTAAAAACACATTAAAAGGATTTGAATCATCATGTAGTTTCCTTAGGAAATATTTACCATAAAACCCAAACAATAATCCTTTTACATGGAATAAAAATTTGTCAAAATCCATCTCTAGTGATCCTAATGAACTGGAGATCAATAATGGTGTTCACCCAACATATCTTGACCTATAATGGGCCCAACCCAATATATCATGCACTATAATGGGATAAAAACAAAATATATTAAGATATAATGGGCTCAACAAAGCATAATTATGTCCAAGGAATATATCATAGTGATAAATAATAATTAAATATATAGGAGTCAGTCATTCCATATATATATAAAAACAATCTTTTTAATATAATTAATGAGACTTTTAAATGGATTTTAAATGAAAATTTCCTTACAAATATAATTGTATTGATAATTAATAGAATTTAATGGATAATTGTAAAACTATAAACAAAAATAATAAAAAATAATATAAAAAAATTCCTCACACAAATAATCTCAATACCATATAATGAATAAAGTATAAGGCTAACCTAAAGAATAGAAATTGTGTTAAGAATTCCCTTAACTCAGGTTCATCTAACATCAAACATGATTAATCCTAGTGTATTATGCTTAAAAGAGTGTTATTAATATGTTATAGAATAATAATAATTTTTATAACACCTTATTTGATCAATTTATAACACCATTCCACCTATTAATTTATAATATTTTGTTCTTTCAATTATTTTGAGTGCGTTCTTTAAATTATTTTCAGGGTCGCTTCGTAAAGTATTTCCCAATAAAATGGAATTGAAACTCCATAAGTGATAGGATATGTTATTAAAAATTTTACATAATATTAAATGATTACATAAATAACTTTGGCTATATTTCCTGAGGATTAACCATTAGATAAATCATTATTGATAATCATAAGTTTATTTTGGTGAATTTTGATCATTAGAAACCATTTTTGATTTTTTAATTATTAGTATACATAAAAACTGGTTAAAAAAAATAATATAATATATAATATGTATAATAGAATATTATTTAACCATATTAATGGTTTTATTACCATAATTTATGGATTTAATGAAAATTGAAGACACAACATCCATGATGTAAGTAAATCGACACATCATGGACCAAGTTTTTATTTATAAATAAGAGGGAGTGGAGAAGAATTAAGTTGATTAATTTCCCATAAAAATGATAAAATTTCAGTATATTTATGATACTAGAGAATTCAATGTTTTTGGATAATGGTATGGGAAGAGATTATATGAAAATAAAAAGAATTGAAATGAAAAAAAAGAAATTGAAAGAGGGTTTTTACTTCTCGATCTCTTCTCCTTGAGATTCTCTTTAAGGCCTTTGGTATTAGACTTTTGTTGATACCAGTAGGTCATCGATGTGGGGAAGTTCCTTGGGAGGATTTTTGGTTAGAATTTAGACAATTATCAAATCTTGATAGGTGTGAGAGGAAGAGGGGGCGGGGGTGGTATTTATGGGGGAGGAGGGGAGGGGGTTTTCATTATTTTAATCATTAGTCTAATATTTTTTCTCAATACTATGAATATTCATGATTCATCTAAAAAAATAGGAATAATTGAATTTTAGGTAGAAAAAATATCCATTAACATCATTCGTAACTCAAACATGATGCAGAAATTCGTTTATTTAGCACATTTTGTAAATTATCGAATTTCACTATTCACAAAAAATTCATGTATTTCAGAAAAATCCAAAAAATTCACCCTAACTATTTTTTGATGTGTAAAATTCAAAAATAAACCAAATATTACATTAAAAAATATTTAAATATGATAAATTTAATTTTTAATTAAAATCATAATTTTTTTAAAAAATAATAATTTTAAAAACTATAACTGATTTTTTGACACCTTGAAAAATTACTTTAGCTATCATAAAATTATTTTATAATTAAAAGATGATATTTTATGAATAAATTTCATGAAAGTAATTTTTTCGTATAAATTATTTAATTAATCATAAAATTCAAATTAAATATTTATGACCTACAAAAATACCAATAATAATATACATATCACATTCTAACTAATAAGATACCCTTTTATTATACATTCATTGGGGAGGTTACTATACATTTTTCTAATTTAGTATTCATAAGTGTCAAATTACTATTCATAAGGGGTTTTTATTATTCATAAGGGCATGTTACTATTCACCAAAAATTAAGATGGTCCAATTAAACTACAAATAACTTATTGATCACAACCGTCTATGTTTGTTTTTAAAAATTCAAAACAGAAAAGAAGAAAAATAATTTTTAACAACTAGTCTATAAATATATCTATAAAAAGTGACATTTTGCATAGAATTTGTGTTTCTTGATTTAAATTTACATTTCTAGTAAAACCATTGGGTGTTAGAATTGTTGGTAATGTGAATGTTTTGAATAGTAACCTGACTGCTGGAAATAATAACTTGACTTTGGAATAGTAAAATTAACTAAAAATAATAAATTATGATATAAAATAATACTATTTCTAATAAAATTAATTACATATAAATGTTATTATTTTATTAAATTACTTTTCATAGTAAATATACTCAATGAAAATATAATGATATTTATAATAAACTGTATTTTAAAGTATTTCATAAAATTCATAATTTTTTATTTATAAAAAATAAAATTATATAATTTAGAAAATTATTTTAATATAATGAATAAAATTCACTAATTGTTCATGTCTAAATTATCCAAGGGTGATTTTTTTGTAATTTTCTGAAATACATTAATTTTTTGGGAGATTAATAAAAATAAAGTTTTCCAAAAATAAGTGTATCTTAAATTATATCATTCCAGATGTAATAATTGAATAATCTATTATATAACATGAGTTTCATAAATGAAATATTATATTTCATAAATTATTAATTGAAATGAAATATACTTAATTCCAAAACCTAAAAATATCTTTCCAGAACATAAAGTAAAATGTGATTCCTTATAATAACACTTTCTCTTTTCTCCATCATTCATTTTGATTAAACTAATGAATTCAAATTATAAAGTGAACCAAAGTTTTAAAATCATTTTATCTAATAAAAATATTGTTCATGATGTCAAAAAACAATATTATATGTTTTAATATTGATATAATATTTTATCCAATTTTTTATTCTAAAAATACCCATCAACTCGAGTACAAAAAACCATATCCCTTCCCTTGAAAAGCCACTCATCTAACTCATTATAAACACCCAGATCTTCCCAACTAATCCCTATAATTCCCAAAAGATTACATATGTAAATATTGGAGAATTCCAAATTGAATCACCAATGTAGTTATATTGTTCCACAAGAGATGCTACACCATATAGATAGTAAGCTACTATTTAATCTTCCTTCTTTTCTTATTCTCTCTCTTCTTTTAATAAATTACATTAAATACAAGAACTAAAAAATTAATTATGTAGTATGTCAATAATATATTAATTAATCTAACATATTTTTTGTATCATATTTTGGAAAAATATAAATTTCATACTTCCATTTACAGCTCTTTTAACAATTTCCCGTTAATGATATGTTAACCACAAACACAGACATTGTCAAGAAAATTAGTCTCAACACCTATATGGATGAATATTATTAATAATAGATAATATATAAATATGTAATTATATATATTATATTATTCATGTGATTAATATATTTTTCAATAAAATACATTGAATCTAAGTAGGTAAATCAAATCAAAATGGGATTTTTTAAGAAATACAGGATATCAAAATGCATCAATTTCATGAGCTGAAATAATGAAATAAAATAAAATGATCATAATTAATAAATAGTTATATAAATGACTATATATAACTTCAGGATTTTTTTAATACATCTATATTTTTTATTATAGAGGTGAAAAAGTGATGAAATAAAACTGGAATAAATATAAGGGGATTCCTGAACCAAACTCCATTTCTTTGGGTCATCCCTATTTCATGGATTCATTAGTATAAATACTTATCTAGTTATAAATTAATATAATTTAATTATTCTTACCATTTAATTTCTGGGATATACATGTTTCCAATATGATTTTATAAAAAATAAAAAGATATTCTAAAATAACATTTCTTTATAATACCACATATTGACTCCTTTTTTGTTTTCTATTCATCATTAAATAACTATCATTATTATAGCATACTAGTTTTTATAATTTTTTATCTTTGGAATGACGTTATTATTATTGAAATCATCATTGATAAACTCTTTATGAAATCCATTCCATTATATGGGTTAGTTCTTCACTACTATTGTAATATGTTCTAAATAGAATGTATGATTGTGTAAATTTTATAATGTGATGGATGGGAATAAAATTATTTATAACCCCAATGGATTGGAAATTGTGATGTATCTCATGAGGTGATGCATATTATTATTTATCATGATGAAATATTTTTTTCACAATGATTGTATTATGGTTATGAACATATGTTATGCGTGAAAATGATTCTACCTTTGTTAACTACTATGTGTGTTATTTGACCACTAATGAATGCTATTTAATTTTTATGAATTTACACATTCCATTCCATAATCAATGTTTACCTTAATTATATTAGTTTTGATCCTATGCTTATGATATTATGATGATGGTTATGTTCACCCATATTATACTAATAAATGTTCCTTATTCATCCACATACTGAGTTGTTAGCTCACCCATTTCATTGATGTATATCATTAGGACATTGAATACACTAAATATAAGGAAATACTTTAGAAGGGAAAAAATAATGATTTAAATAAATGCTTATGTTTTATTATGTAAATGAAATTCATGATCCTAATTAAACCAAGACACTAAAAATTTGGATCCTATATTTGTAACACTATTTTTTTTATTTTTCAAATGATATAAATGTATTATAAGAAAACATAATATCACAATAATGGGTGGGTACTCCAATTCGCCTCCCATATCATCAACGTTTTATAATGACACTCAGAATAAAATCATGAATAATTGATAGGAAATACAATAATCATCCCAATGTCACATTAATCCCCACCATTGGATTTTTCTTTCAATTACACATGTTTTCCAATAGCTAGTGTTGACCAACTTCACCATATTCATAATCACTACATAGGATAGAAAATTCACTTCTTCCTAATTGAAATCATCTGGTTGGGTCATTATTTATATTTCTTCTCCATAAAAATAAGAGAGGTACAATATTACGTATGATAACAATTGAAAGATGATAAAATTTTGGATATTAGTTCATATATCAACTAATACCAAATGAAATTCATGAGATTCACTTATTCAAATTCATCAAAATTAAATAATAAAATTTGAATTATTTGAAAACATATTCTCTTCAAATATCACCAAAAATATTCTACATGGTAAAATGGTGTAATTTTTAGGTTCCAATTGAAATTTTATATCTTGATACCAATGGAGGTATATAAATACATATTCCATTTGGGAATAATACGTCCATAAAAAAATATGAAATATTGTAAATAAATTTTAAAAAATAATTAGAAATTACTTGATAAAAGGATTTCATCTTAAAATAGTTATGGTCATGTAATGGTTATTGTAAAAAAAATAAAAATTCAAAATGAATCAACATAAATTTTCTCAGCATCACATTTCTCTTAGAAATTCCCAATAATAAAATCAACACTATTTTTGTGTGGGATAAACCTTTATATAAAATTATAATTTAAATTTAATATAATAATGTATTCTTTTTTTAATATGTTAAAACCGTATTTCTTAATCAATTTATTATTGGCAAATAGAAATTTTTAATAAATTGAATGAAACTACACATAATTTAACTCGTACATGAAAACAATTCATGTACTGGGGCTTCCACATTGTATTAGATAATAAAGCCCCCCCCCCCTATAAAAATAGTACTTGTATAAATTAATACAAGCATACAGGAGAAGAAATTATACCAAAATTATTATTATTTTTTGTTTAAATCTATAATGAATTCCCGATTCAGATGAAATAAATATATCACTTAATCCTTATATTCATTCAGTATCTATCCTTAAGGGGATTCTATAAAAAACCCATATTTTTATCAATTAAATTTCCATTATTATAGTTCTATCACAAATATTATACATAATATTGAGAACCCAATAAAAAAATTATTATAATTAATTAAGAATGATACATTAGTCCAAAAATCATTGAATAATAGTGCCAAACATTACATTGGGACAATAAATAGAAAATTGTATAATTAGAATGAAAAAATTTAGTTCTCCTCCATCAACTATAATAATGGAAATCATGATAAACTTAATATAATTATAGCATAATTTTAATAATAAAATATAATTTTTGAAGATGAAAGTATATAGATAACATCATCATGAAATATAAGTGAATGAAGAATTAATGAAATAAGATGTACTTATAGAATTTAAAGAAACCTCTACCATTTGAATAGTAAATTAACCATTATAAAAGAAATATAATGAGTATGAATAGTAATTTTGTCATTAGAAAAGTAACCTAACCTATAAAAGTATAAATAAAATTTTTATCTCATAGATGAAAATATGATATATTTATATCATGATATATGTAAATAAATGGTTTCAAAGTGATAAATTATGTGTAGATATATTTTTAAAGTGTAAATTTTTATTTAAAATATTATAATTAATATAATGTATTAGAAGAAAATTTATTTTTCTAAACAGTATTCATATATTAATATTCATTTGTATTATAATTATAATATAATTTTATGAGACTTTAATTAGTTTTTCATTGGGTTCTAAAATTGATTAGAGCATTAAAATTGATATGTTTTTAATAAATGATGATTTCACATAAAAATTAAATTTTTCATATTTAAAAATAGATTCTTATAAAATTAATTCCATTTTTGAAATAAAAATTTTGACAAAGGGTTAGGATGAATTTTTGGGATTTGTCTAAAATACTTGATTTTTTTGTGAATTGTGAAATACGATAATTTTTGTATATAGCATTATGAGCTAAAGACATGAATTTTTGAGTCATGGATGATGTATGGATGATGTGAGATCCCATTATCTCAACAAATATTCAGCTATTTACTATATTTAGTCATTTTAATCAATAAAATTCATAGTCCTATAACAAAATAATAAACTAAGGAATATAATAATCAAAAACACCCATGTCCTCCCCCTTATATATATCACCCCTCACACCCCCTTATCCTCCAACAATATAAGACATTTTTATAGGATAAATTCTCCAAAAATACACTACTAAGCCACTTATACACATTTTTATCTTATTCTCTCAATAAAAGACCAATTCTGAGGCCCTTTAGTAGGCTCTCAAGGAGACGATACTCAAGAGGTAAAATCCTCCTTCTTTCAATTTTAAAATTTTTATTTCTTCTTAATTATCCTATCCTCCCCTATAAAAAGTTTCATGATTATTGTTATAAAATATTTTAAAATGTCTATTATAACATTTGACATGTTTTGGAACTATTATATATGATTCGTATTAAATAAAACAAAACATATTCCTGATAATCGAAAAACTGCAAAAATAAACTGAAACAAATTATATTTAATGGTTATAAAATGAATCATCCAAAAATCATAAAAATATGATATATGAGACCATTAAAAAATATTTAAGTTCATTAATACCATATAATTATAATTTTTAGACTTATTTTCACTAAAAATCATTCATAATTATACACGAGTAAATCATCCCTGAAAACCATGAAAAGGATCAATGTTGGAACGATGTAATTGAACATTATTACTCATAAAAATGGAAATAATTGAACATAATACATGTATAATAAATAAAAAAGTTGTATAATTGGTTATGGATTATGTAATTAATGAATAAAATTTGATTATCAATTGAATTAAGTGCATTTGAAAAACACATTCGAGGACATGGTAAGGGATCTCTCCAAACCTTCAAATTACATTTCGATTATGATTTATAAATATTTTATAAAAATTATTTCTTTATTATTAACATATAAATATCCTATATTTTGTTTTATGTACCAAATATTTGAATCTAACACATCAAATCTTTCACTTATGGGTAATTTCATGTTTTATAATGTTCCCTTCCCAATTCCTCTGGATAACCAATCCTTATTAAAGGAAACATATCCATTTAATACCCATTTTCAAATATAGTGAACAAAATATTTTAATCCATGAGTATTTTTATTAAATCACTCATTTTATCATGAAAATTAATTTAGTTCATTTCTAGTTTTATGCCTAAAATTATTATTTTATCCTCTTTAATTACACCGTACATTTCCTAAAAAAATCATTTAAATAGCTTAATTCCAAATTATTGGGTTATATTTAGTCTCATGAGACACTATGTATAGAATTGGGGAGTAAACCTAATTCATTATGGGACTTTTTCCACCATGTGATATAGTTTTGGAAGTTCTCATTGACTCATTTTTATGACATATTTTAGGTATTATTCACATTCCTATAATTCCATGCTCATATGATTCCTTATTCTATATGTTATGCTTCCATATGTTTACTCATGATCCATGCCTTTTGTGTCTTCATGTTACACCTTTATAACTAATATGCTATGATTAATTCCAATATGTATCCCCATACAAGGATTTTTAACACATACATTTTTGTTTATATATTCCCCAAGTTGTCCCACATAGCTATATAATCTCAATTGAAGCAAAGAGATCATTAGAAAAATTAATATTATATTTTTTTAATTTTTAGTATATTATTTTCTAATAACGTATCTTTTATTCCAAATATAACAGACTATTCGACCCCTGGTTTGTACTATACATAAAAAAAATCAATAATATATATAAAAGGTTAGGGTCCCTATATATTTATATCATTCAACATCATATTTTATTAGAAAATATTAATTCCCTATCAGATTTATAATGGAATGATTTGAGTCATGAAAAATTTCCCGATCACGAGAATGAGTTTCGAGAAATATTGACTAACTCATGAAATTAAACTCCAATTTTATTCATGCTTCCACCCTTATATTTCCAGCTCCGTAGGCCTTTATTTAAATATTAATTTCTTATATGGGTATGTACATATTCTTTGTATTAAAATTTGTTTAAATTGAGAACATATGTTCCTTCCCATAACTATTAGATATCATTTTTTGAAGTCGATATTTCATAAATATAAGAACACTATATCCAACCCTCTTGTGCCACAACACACACTTATTTATCAATAATGACTTTTTCCATTCTTGGGAAATACTTCCACTTCATCAAATAGAGTGTGAAAAAATAATTCAATCCTTTTATTATTTACGTAGATCATTTCTTTTTATCCATTATTTATTCCCCAATTTATCATATCATTTTTCCGATTTTTCATTTTTCCATGATGTGGATCCTCTCACCATTTTAAAAGAATAAAATTTATATAGAATTAGACTTCTACCCAACTATATTTTATTTTTTTACCAGTTTTAGTTTATTCAGTATTATTCCTCATATATTTTCTAATAGTGGTAGATTTAATCTCTTTGTTCACCTGTTTGAAAAAATGTCATGGTTCATTATTTTCATTAGTAAGCAGATGAGATCAGATGGGAATGTTCCTGCATTTACTATAGAAATGACCATTTATCTTTGAGAAAAAATATATATTTACAAAGATATAATATGTTTTTTAAGACATATTAATAGTTTTATGTGTAATCTTCATCATCGCAATATGTTTTTTCATTTCATTTACTTTCCACACCCAGTTTTCTAGCCCTTGAATACATGTTCATACTGACATATTATTACTCTAACTAACTATATTTTACAAATTCATAATCACCAAAAATACCTTAATTTCAATATTGTTATTCCAATTTCAGTTACAGGCTACTAAATATTACATGATTTCTATTTTTGGTCTAGAACCCAAATAATTTTTGATAATTTCTGGAAGTACTATAACACACTAAAATTTTTGGAATATAATTTTTATATATTAATAAATTTTTCGATATATTATTCTATGTGAATCCCCAAACTAATACAACCAACACAAATTTTTTATTAAATTTTTTTTTAAAATATTTTAAATAAAATATATCTAAATTAATTAAAAAATGAATAACAATTATGATTTAGAATACTTGATGTTATATTAAGGCAATTTTCAATAAAATATTTTTTCACTACTATAAATTTAATTTTTTTTTCAAAATATTATTTATAAATTATTTATTTTTAATATTAAAGAATTGATATAATATTTAATTCAACATTCAATAATTATTAAAAGGGGTTTATTTGGAATTTTAATAAAATATTTAATTTTTACGTTAATGGTAAAAAATATACCCTTTACCAAAAGTTTTATTATTTTTGACTTTTTCAATATATGAACAAAATATAAAATTTTATAAATCCTTTTTAATGGTTAATGATTTATTTGATGAGTAAATAAATATTTTTTAATATATTATATTGGGCTTAGGATCCCTATGTTATATTTTTTGAACATATTTAAATTTTTATTCTACTTTTAAAATCATTTCATAGTCTTTTTTTAATTGAACATTTTCTTTATAAAATTACATAATGGATTTATTTAAAAGTAAAATAACATTTATGTTTATTATATTAAACAAATGGTACCCTGAAAATGACATGGAATAAAAATTATTCCTCATAATGATGTTATATAAGGAATTTTATTTTTAAGAATTAAATGAAAATTAAATATGTACAAATTACATAAAATGGAATAAAAATGGTAAAAGTGAAAAATATAAGATCAAACGACAAAAAAACATGTTTAAAACACTGTTTTGAATTAATTATTTTAATATAATTGATCATATCTCCTCCCCCACTCCTTTATTTTTCATTTTGGAGCATTCCTTACATGTGAAACATGTATTCTAAAAATATTAGGTTGATATATTTACAAAATTACACTCTCACCCCTTATAAAAAGAGCCTCTCAGCACCACTTATTGAACACTCACAAATATTAGTTTTCCCATTGAAACTTTACCTAATATCATTCTGTAATAATCTAATTCCAATACATTAAGACACTAGTAAGATTATTTAAGCCTAATTCTTATACTTCTATAGAGTCCTCCCATAGATACTCATTCCCTTAATGTTATTATTAATTTTTCAGTAACTGATTTTGTTTAATATCATAAATTCTGAAAAAAATCAAAATTCAGAATAATGAAATAAGTATTTCCTATCTTATTAATTTTATTATTCTATGGGAATAATAACTAAATTAATTTCACTTATTCAATTAATAAAAACAAAAATTCCATATGTGTGTGTCCAAACCACCTCCACCGCAAACTAATATATCATATTATTATATTAGTTTAATTAATATTTTATTATATCCTTTAAAGTCTAATTATCAAAAAACAAATTTTCAATGTGATATAATTATTATTCTTTAATTAATATATTATACAAAAATAAACTACTTTTATAAGCACTATCTTCCATTAATTATTTTATTTTCATGCTTGTTTTGGGATAAGCATCTACATGAACAATGAAATAAAATGAAACAATTTTTTAAAAAAGAAATAAATTACTACATATATATATATATTAGTAGTAATTGATTTTATTTTTGTTCTTAAATTATATCATTAATACTAAACTGGATAACTTATATATCAACATTCAGTCATTATAAATCACTAAAATATTCCCATAACTAATTTCATATTAGGATCAAAACAAAAATGACGTATATTGAATTTAAATAATTATTAATAATTTTAATGAATCAATTATAGTATCTTATATAATATAATAATAATGATTTCTTCTATAATAATGATGAACACAAAGTTATTAGGAATCAAGTTCAAAATAACCAAGTTTACTCACATAGAATATTGAAAATAGAACATAATGAACTAATATAAATGTCAAAAAAATTTATAATTTATGTTTTAAAAAGATATAAATTTGAATAAGATTATAAAATAAGGGATTAATAAAGTCATTTTTGACATACATTTGTATTTTGTTCTTTATTGAATTAGGGTACTAGTTTTAATGTGTTTATAAAATCCATGAGACATGTTTGATATTATGCATCATAATTTTTTATGATGTATTCAATACCCCACAACCTTAAAGAATAATTAATATAATTATCTTCATGAATTTTTAATGACAATTTCATGGTAACTCAGTTAATATTATTTTACTATTACCATAAATGTTTTTAGAAAAATAATTTTAATTCATAGGGTTATAAAAGAAATTCTTATACTTATTACATATTAATCAGGAATATTATGATCACTTATTTTATTATTATTTTTCATTGCATTTCTATGGATATAAATTTCATAAATATTAACCCTTTTCTAAATTATAACAACCCCTCCTCAATTCACTCAATGAAATAATCAGATCAGGTCAATTCATCATCTCATGTTTGTCTCCCAATATGACAGAGGTTGCTTACTAGTACTAAGTGAGTCTGGTGTGATTGTGGAGAATGTATAGCCTCATATCATAGATGAAATAAAATTTAAAATAACCATAAATCATCTATATTAATAATCATAGAATTATATAGAAGTTAAAAAATAAATAGATGTAATCAATATTATATAATGAGAATCATTTTATATTCATAACAAAAACTAAATCCCTTTTATACTAGTTAAAATTGAAAAAAAATTAATGAAACAAAATTTATATAAATACCGTCCTTATTTTCAGGCATCAAATGATATAACTCTCTAGTCCAATCTATTATATCCTACTCAGTGAGAATGTTATGGGAATCTTCCCAGCCATAAACTAAAAATAGAGAGGAATTTTGGTGTACTAATGTGAAATGCCTTTTTGAGAAAGGTGTGAGTACAAAACATAGTTGGGAATCAACATGGGTTCCTTCTAGATATACTATAAATACCGTGAGATGTTCTTGTGAAATAAAATTTAGAATAAATATATATAAAACAATGGAATTTCAGAACAATTAAATAAATATATAAACAATATAGATTATAATGTGAAATGTGAAAATAGGATTGACCATAAAATCTTCAGCTAGTTATATATATCTATATTTATAGTTCTATAATCAAGTTTAATAAAATTACGAAAAAAATGATTTATAGACTAATTCGAAGGTAATCAAATAAAATATTACCATAATGGGAACAATACAAAAAAGGGTCTATGGACCCCTAAAGGTATAATAATGGCCATACCAAATCAATTGAATCACATTATGGTCCCAAAACATATAACAATGGGCATAAAAGATCCATTGATTCACATGAAGGATCACTAAGCATATTATAATTTTGGGCACAATGGATCCTTTAAATTCGGTCAAATATATCCCAGTAATATAACATTAATTAGAACACCGCATTTTTGGAATAATTCCCATCATACTCAAATAATATATGTAAATTTAAAATATTTTTTTATAAAAAATATTGTACAATGTATATTATGTAATCTTGAAATAATGGAATCCCATTTCATTTTATCATTTAATTATCATAAATTCAATGTGGAGTGACTTAGTAAAAGAGTAAATTGTAGGAGTTTCCTCATGGGACACCATGTAATAAAGAAATTACAAACCTATGTTCCCCTCCTACTAATTATGATTGATTTCAACAAATTGTTCCAATATCTCATGTATGATGTAATTTTAAAAATAATAGACTAAGGGAACTATGAACGAATAAGGAATCTAACTCATCCTCAAGGATCCTATTGTTATAAAGCATATGAATTCGAAGACATTGATTAGGAAATGTAAATTATAAAGAAGGAAAGATTAAGGTCCATTATATAAATTGTATTCAACATCCAATGAACCATGATTATTTATCACCATCCCACCACCATTAATGAATCTAGGATCATAAAAACCATAAGAATTCAACATCCTAGTACATATTGGATTTTTAAATCTCACCCTGGGTCTACATCAGTTGATGGGATCCCAAAGATGATATGATTAATCTTTGAGGGAAATAATGATCAGTAATATTTCAATCTAAATGATAAGATCACAAATCTCTATAATGATATGTTTAACTCTAATATTAATACCACAAAATGAGAAATGATTCCCATTAATCATATCATCATTCCATAAATCCCAAATAACCCAACATCGCATTGTATGAAATATATACCAACCAGTAGGTACAACATTCACACCTGATATATGAAACCAATTTTCTAGAAGTATATATATATGATCGTAGGGAACAATGATCCCCAAGAACATGACTTGAATAATCCACATGAAAATTGTCTAGTTGCCTTCAATATCGTGATAGGAGGAAATATTGAATTTTGATGTAACACAACATCTTCATTTAGAAGGTAACGAGAATAAATAATTATTAACATAATAATAAATGGGAATACTTGATTGTGGATAATTCAAAAAATAGTATTATATTTAATAATTATTCCTTTTCAATAGATATTACGAGTCTAGAAACTCTCTCCCTTCTGTGCATGTGAGATGTTATGAATGATTTCCATCATAAAAGAACATAACCCATATAAAGTATAGACTGATCACCCATTGTGACATCCTATTAAATTATTTCTGGTTTTCCTAGATCCTTATTTTTTTCTTCTTTTGGTAGTGTCTTGTATCTTTGTGTTTTGGGTGAAATTGGAAAAAGTCTGAATGCCAAATGTGTTGTGCATAGTCGGCACACTATTTAGTAAAACCATGCAGCTTGTCTAAGAATATCATGTACCCTATTACGAGTCCCGTGATGGGGAATATAGTTTTTTCAATACCTCTGTAAAACCCTCAAACACATGAAACCTCATATGGTGAGGATCTACATAGTTTTTGGATGGTTTCACAAACTGTTTTCCCATTGATCACATTAGTGAGTACATCAAATTATATGTTTAGTTTCACTTGAATTACTACATTATAGATGGAAACCTTGGTCATCCTACATTGTATCCATAAATAAATAATAACAAAGGTTTTTATTTAAATTTTTTTAATATGATATTAGAATTATTTTGTTTTTTTTTTGGATTTTAGAGGCAAGATTAAATAAAGAAGAAATAAAATAATGTTGAAATTGACAGATTTGATTTTGTGTGATCAACTTCGGAAAATCACTTGATTCTCCTTCTTCATAGCATCAAGTGAAAGGGTATATATATATCTCTATATATTTTTACAAACACCTATAATCATAATTACATCGTTTTTATACTAGGATACCTCATAGGGTTCCGTTGGAAACAAAATATGATTAATCGATTATCGCTGATTATAGGGCAATTATTATCTAACTTCATAACAAAAAATCATCGAGTAAACACATGAAGAACTCAATGTGTTTTCCGTGACTGTATGTTTTTTCAATTTGATACCATGATATAAATGTACATGCACATTTTTTTGTTTATGATATATATATTGACTAATATTATCCAAACATACACAATAATTGAAATGGGGAAGAATAAGTGGTGAAAGTTGGGTAAAACATCACCTTAATGGGTAACCCTAATCATGATCATATGATTCAAGTATGAAATAGATTATCATAACATAATTAAAGAATAATATATGAGAAAAAAATATAACATCCTTGAATTTAAAAATATTTTCAAAATTACAAATATGAAGCTTATGATTTACAATATGTTCATCCCTAGGTGATCACAATGAGTTTAAAACTACCTAAAAGGAGAGGAATCCATATATATAGAATAAGTACTTCCCAAAGCCTCCTATATAACCATATTTTATATAAAAATTATATAATGAGGGTGAGGGGAGTTTTTATGGGAACATACAATTGAATTTCAAAAAAATAAGTCATGTTCCCAAGGGACTGGGTGACTAATCATGGAACAATTTTTCATCATTAGTTTTCTAGGTGGTTGACTGAACAAAAAGAGTGAATGATTATTTAAATTATGTGGATTAGTCGGTCTTTGAGTTACCTATACAGTGAATGTGGAATCATCCCAATTGGTTGTCCAGGTCTTAATTTATGTCCCAAATATAGAAGGGTGGTCTGATCTGTCTAACCCATAATTTCCTCACATTATTGCCCTGTTTTGTGCTTCTAAATGGATGAATAGGTCTCCATCGTATTCTAGAAAAATGTAACCAAAAAATATTTTTTCATTATTCTGCATATTTTATGCATAATTGGATTCAATTATGGTCCAAAATAAATATTTACATCTACACGTATTCATGTGAACTTATGTAGTTTGGGCTCATTTTGCATGAATTCCATTATAGCATATCCAAATCAGCTTCAACTATATTGAAACATGGAAAAAATGTGAAATTAAATTTTTTAAAATTTATAAAAATTAAATTATTTAATCAAACATGAATTCAAATTTCTTTTTTTTTATTTTCAATACAAAAAAAATTTAAAATAGTGGTCCAAGGGAAAACAAATAGTGAATCACTATGTGATCACAGCCCCACAACTCAATATTTTCACTTCTTGGAAAAGTAACATTTACAGATAACGATGTATGGATATATTCCAAAATTAATTATTATTTCACATTTAATGAAATTTTAATTCATTATAGAAATGTGATCACAGAAAAACCACATTAAGAAGTTATTCCCTGATATCATGAAAAAAGGCGTCTCATAAATTTTATAAGAATGAAAGAGAAAGAGATATATAATACCAATCATATAAAGGAATTTATAAGTCAATAATGCCACTAAATTTCCATGAATGTGTGTAAAAACCATTTCTTGTGATTCTTAACACATTATGCCCAGTAGATATTATACATTAATAAAACTATCCTTTCATGATTCATTCCAATGAAACATCCCTACATCATTTAGAATCAAATTTCAAGATCCACTCAATTAAGATTTATCGAAAGTAAAACATTAAGTTCCAAACCTATATATCCCATTATTTTGTAAATTTCATAACTCCCTTAATTTATTATTTTTATTTTCTTCAACTTTTTAGTGTGTACAATAGACGGAAAACAGGTAAACATGTATAGGTAAATTAAATACAGTGGTGAAATAGATATGACAAGGAATGAAAATATGGAAAAATAATTTTATAAATAAGTTAAAAATTAAACTAACTAATATTTACTATCTACTATGTGAGACATATTCACACTTCATTGTATGGTTCAAGTATATATGGATATATTATGTGGTACAGTCTCCTATAGACTACACACACAATAGGTATCAACCATCTCCACAGTTTCATATAGATACAACCATTTATACAGTATATAAACAACCAATTAACAATAAATCACTTCACAATATTAAATTCATAAAAAATTTAACATTAATTAACCAAAATAAGTTTTCATTAAATGTGAAAAAATGGAATCTAAAATTTAAATAATAATTTTATGTAATATCTATGATTTGGTAAGCATTAGAAGGGGGGAGAGAATACAATGTAGTAAGTAGAAAATAGAAGAAATACAAAAGATGGTGAAATTACTAATGAAATTAATTGTGTTTGTAAAAGTAAAAATAATATGTAGGTAGATAAAAGGAGAAGAAATAAGAAATTTTTTCAAAATACTAACAATCCTAGGAATTTACCCACCCACCCTCATCTAGAGTGCACAATGTTCTCACAATATTAAAAAAGAATATGGGAAGGAAGGATGAAACATGGTGGGTTTAACTGGTCTGTTTCTTCTTAATATTTGATATCATCCAATGAGTTATTTATAAAATACTCTCAAAAGTTTTTATGCCTATTCATATTGATGGAAATACTTTGAATTCTCTTGTGATTAAAACCCCTATATTGCATGAAAATGGTAAACATTAGTGATAGTGTAAGGGTCATGCCATAGGGAATGAAGAATAACTCTTGGAATTTTACCTGAGTACCTTCTTAGTAATATGAATATGTGGATAATTAATCATATCATCATGTATATGCTTTTTCTTTTCTTTATTGATTAAATATTTCTCATATGCATCACACTGAATTTCTTCCAACTCTTTATTCTGTAACATCCTATGCACACATGTATTTGAAATATTTATATTATATTGTTTAGTAGGTTATTATTTATGATGATATACCTCCACTAGTAGGTGATAAGACATTCTATAAAAAATCATATGTGGTGATATTCTGATCAAGTTTTTGAAATATATACAATAAAACCAAAGTGCATCATCTATTTGTATACTCTAATATTTCATATTAGGTTTTATCATTCTTCCAGGATTCTATTAAGATTCCAATTTTTAGTTTTTTCTGTTAGTTTGGGGGTGATTTTTAGTAGAGACATTATGAAAAACCTCATATTTACAGAGAAAGTATTTATTGTTTTGATTGCAAAAATGTGAACTCTTATCACTAATGATGAATCATGGAAAACCAAACCTATAGAAAATATGGGACCTCAAAAAATGAATAGTCACATGAGAGTCATAAGTAATAGTATCCATTTTTTCTACCCATTTAGACATGTAGTGAATAGAGATTAAAATGGACATGAGGCCAAATAAATTAGGAAAATGCTTATGAAGTCCATTTCCCATGCATCAAAGATTTCCAAAAAAACATTGGTATTTGGGGAATTATATTTCTCTTCGAGTTATTCCCTCTAAATTGATATTGTGTGGATGTATTAAAAAATTTATTGGAATCACTGTAAAATGTTTTCCAATAACTTCCTAATTCAATTACCTTTTTAGTTGTACATTGATATCCATGGTGACCCCTAAAATTTTACATGTGGAAGAAGCTCACAATAAAGGTGAAATCATGCACAACGACACCCTACTGAACAACATTTTCCCCAAAAATTCTACTAAAGTATGGTTATTCCAAAATTTAACATCCAAAATATTAATTATGTCTTTAGAATTTTGTTCTCCTAAAATTAGTGAGGACCCATGATGATGCTATAAAATTTTCACTATTTACAAAGTATGGGGTACGGTCTACATCATCTAAAAGGGTGTCATGAAGAAATAATTCTCTAATGGGGAAGGATGATTCAATATTCCGGTCTAATGGTGAAAAAATATAATTAAATTTATTTTCTAACACATTTTCTACTCCTCTCTTATCTTGAGTCCCAAGTTCAAAATCTTGGAGGGGAGAATCCACCATATAAGTTGGTTCTTATCTTTAGCTTTCATAAGGAGAAATAAAAGGGCCGCATGATAAAAAATAATAATTATTTTTTACCCAAGAACCCAGGAAGATTATTTTTATGAGTAAATAATAGAAAGAATGTTTTTTTCAATGGATGTGTAGTTTTCTATGGAATGTTCAATGGTATATAATGCATATGCAATGACATGAGGAGAGTTCTCAAAACTTTATGATAAAACTACCCCTACTGAAATGTTAGTGGCATCACACATATGTTATAATGGGAGATACCACCTTAGTGGTTGGATTATGTTAGGTTATGTGACACTCCATTTATGTGAATTTAATGAATCCATACAATTTTTATGAAAAAAAACATTGAATATTTTTTATTAATCCGCTCATGGGAAGAGATATCGTGCTAATTTTTTAATGCATATGTGGTAAAAAATAGCATTAACTATGAAATATCGCACTTCATGAACACATTTTGGATATGTAATTAATTAAATTAGTTCAATTTTTTATTAATCCACTTTAATTACATCATTTGAAAAAAACATTCCAAAGAACTATCCCACACTCAACTGTAAAACTGAATTTCTCATTATTTAAAACATGTTATTTTTCATTGAAATAGTGGAAGATAGAGATCATGTGTGGAAAATAGTTATCAATGAAATAGACGTAAATGGTTAAATAATTCAAAAAAAAACTTCCATACATTTCATAAGGTACACAAGAAATATACTGAACACACCTCTCTAAAAATTCATAATATTATTACATAGAAAAAACCTATCTACATGTATTCAAATGTGGTGAATTGATAGGAATATATTTCCTTTTTTAATAATCATGGTCTATATGGATTTGAAAACAACATGAATAACCATCAAGGAATAAATAATGGGACATACCATCCAGTATTTCTTAAATTTTATCAATAAAGGGTAAAGGGAAGCGGACTTTTGTGTGGCTTGACTCAGTCAAAGATAGTCACTACAGACATTACTAGTGTTTTTCATAGTTTTTACAACCAATTCATTACTTCAATGTGAAAATTTTGTTATTCCTATTTTTAAGAACAATTTTACACATGCTAACCCATTTACTTTCTAATATGGGATACATGATCCAAATAGTTATCAAATTATTTAATTTTAATTTTATAAATTTAATGATGGTTGGATTAAACAAGAATTTAGATTACCTTTAAGGTTTTTTCATATCATATAAAAGTATATGATAACTAAAAATTTCTGGTATATTCCCAAAAAAATCTTCTAACGTCAATCATATGGTTTTTAGACCATCTCAAAAATTCTAGTAGTTTTGATTATAACATTGTAGAGAGGTTGTTGGAAATAATGATGAACAACTGGAAAATACTCTCCAGATAGGCATACATTAAATTTGATGGAAGTGGTTTTAATTAAAACATTTGTGTTTTTTGGATTCAGGGAGGGGATTTATGGGGATTGAGGTATATAAAATTGTCTATATACTCATGTTTATTCTCTGAGGAAAGATAATAAATGTAAATGATTTTATATAATTTTTGATAGTCATGGGTACCTCAAAATAAGGAAAATAATCAATTAAAAAAACAATTTACACTTTTATGAACCCAAAAAAATCAAAACATGAATTAAAACTCAAAAATTCATAGAGTTAAGAAGAGTAAAATTAATTCGAGTATTAGTAAAGAATATGATATTTTGTGTGTTTGTTTCATTGGAGAGGAAATCCATTAAATAGAAAGAAACATTGGAGTTCCCTTCAACATGATGTTTTATTCCACCAAGGATATTGAAACATCCCTTTTCTCCAATAGTCTCTGAGGAAATCATACTAATTTCAACATTGATTCTTTCCTTTTCTATTTTATGGAATGTCCATCCAAGTATGATAGGATCATGTTATTGTGTTTAGGTATCTTCTACTTCAATAATGTATAATTTTTTTGGGAATATGTGATTATTCCCTCTTATGAGAAATTCCTCAATCACTCTTTTTGGGTGTGTTGTGTCTAGTTGGAAATCATCACAACGGTTCCCATTGGTTGATTTTTTCCAACCTATAGAAAAAATACATGTACTGGGTAATTAAATTAATTTAAAGACATAAAGAAATAATTTCATCAGAAAATAATGATTCTCGTATGGTATAATCATGAATGTGATCAGATCCTCGAATTTGGATGGGATCGATGTCTGTATCAATTCCGAGAGATTCATTCAGTGGTTGAATCTATATTTATCCTTTATTTGCCTTTGGTGGGTTTTTTTGGTCTTTATGATATTTTCCATAGATGGAAATTCATTTAAATTCATCCAAAAAAAGAATTTTAACTACACATTTTTAAATGTTTCCATTTTTTATTTATCAATCTCTTTATCAATATTTTTATATGATTTAATGAATCGTTTGGGGAAATTAATGGGAATGGATTCTTCAGAGGATCCATAAAATGAACTTTTTAACCAATTTGTTTTTTATTTTCTTTAGTAGAAAATATTATGGGTAAAGAATGTTTTTTTCAAGTGGGGGATATACCATTAGTATAAATTATCCATAAGAATGAAATTTTTTAACACTACAAAGTGTGATTTCACATACATTTCATGTTCCCTTTGGATTAACAAAATGTTTGGATTATCATTTTAAAGAATTGTGTATCTTTTTCTCACCGACAGTGCTTTCAAATTTTCACACTTGGGTAAATATGTCATGAATAGATGATTATGTGATTTTTTCAAACTAATGGTACTGGGATTCCATTTAATCAATATATCTATGAGTCATAGTTCATATTTTTGAGGGGGGATTTTTTCATGGTAGTAAAGGAAAATAAGGATTAATACCATATCCATATTGATATAAATTTTATTTGGGTTAGCTTGAGTTTTCTCCTTGTTAGTACTTTGGTTGTTCTTTCACCTTGGGGGTTGGATTTTTACTAAACAATTCTTTCAAGAAAAGTGGGTTTTATCTAAATGGACACCCAAAAAATATTACTATATAAGAGTCAGATGAATCCTAATGTTGTGGGAAATAGTCATAAAAATTAGTTTTATATAAACAAATACCATAAATGAAATGGAATATAAGGCCTTGATTTTTAGATAATTAACTTAGAAGGGTATGAATATCCTAAATCTTATTATCTACCTTTGGCTCTTAGGATGAATTATTTAACTCATGAACTCTTTGGGATGGGGAAATTGACAGTGAACTACACTATTGTGACTTCAGATCCATATTGACTATTAAGGCATGAGTGGTTGCAAGAGTTTTATCAACATTGGAACCACTAAGTAAAACATATATAATTACCTGATCCATGGAGATAATTCCCTCATAGAAGTTATAAATTATGAAAATTTCACTAATTTTTTTGTCAGAAAAATTTGAACAATTTATTTTGAATCTCTCATAATATTAATAAGGGGACTCTCCCTGATATTTCTTATTGACCCAAAATTTTCCCAAATTTATGAAACTCATGACTTAAGGGATTAAATTTTCTAGAAGTGTTTCATTTAATATCATTTCATCTCCCAATTTTGGTAGGTAGATATTATAGCGATTATTTTTCTACATGATCAAGGGGGAACGGGAAGATCCTAACCATTATGAGGTCCACACTCACATTTTGGGGTTTCATGGTGGATCACACTACAATAAATGCCCTAAGATGTTCGCGAGGGTCCTCAAAAGGAATACGAATGAACTTAGGAATGAGGGTCATGAGGCTTGATCTAAGATCATTGTTTGCAGTTACCTTTTAATATTGGATGTATGCAGGATGATGCTCCACATACAAGGTGGTAAGTTCATTTATGGTTTGGTTATTCGAATCCATTTTTTGGGATTTAATATGGTTAGATTTTAATTGGTTTAGGACCACATGATGTTAGAAAATGGGGTCTTCATTGTATGTTGAATTTCCTACTTAAGATAAAAAAAATTGTGAGTGATGGGATCTTTTATTTACTTGTTCTATTTAAAATAGTTTTTCTTTTCCTGGTCAATTCATGGAAATAAGATTTCATTTTTATTTTTTTAATTGGAGGTGAATTAAATTAAAAACATAGGAATAATGAACAAAACTGATAAATGGGTGTTCTATATTAAATAATTATAGAGGCATAGAATACAAGAGAGAGAGAGATAAAGAGAGAGAGAGAGAGAGGATAGACACACAAAAACAAATAAAAACAAAATAAATAAAAAGGGAAGGGAGAGGATATTCAAAAGAATAAAAAATAAAAAATAAAAGAAATAAATAAATGGATTATTGATCTCGGATCCTTGTAAAGGGGAAAAACACTTTATTATTAAGCGCTATAAAAGAGATGTTTAGTTTTAATAGAATGTATGCATTAAAATAGAAATCTTTGGTCATCTATTGATGGAGACATAGATCATTAATTTTTTATCAAAAAAGAATATTTTATTAATTAAAGGGAGATAATATTTTTTAAGAAATTGGATTTGTATATTTGAAATGGAAATATAATTAAACAAGAAATAAAATAAAAGACAAATTACCGGATTTGATTAAGCCTGAACAACTTAGGGAAATCTCATGATACTAATCCATCATTTCATAAATAGAAAGTCTATATAACTATTAATCAATGGTTTGTAATACCTATACCTTTAATTTTATTTATTTTATACTACCAAACCACCTAGGGTTCATTCAGAAACATTTAATGATTCACCAACTACCCCTGATGATTAGAAATATTTTTTCGAACTTCAAAACCAAAACTCACCATAAAAACACATATAGAACTCGATGTGTTGTCCATGTTTGTATTTCATTTTAATCTGATATAATGAAATAAATTTACAATACCATTTCAGTTTTTATGAGATATTATTTGACCAATATGAACCACAAACCCCCCCCCCCCCCCAATTGAATGGGGGAAGAGGATGTGGTTAATTATGAGTGAAACATAACTTGAATGGGCACCCCCAAATATGATCATATGGGTCAAGTATGACATACCATTACTTAAATCAATTATATAATATGATAATATGATCTAAAATAATATAAAATCCTATAATTAAAAATATCATTAAAATTTTAAAAAATAGGATGCTCAGTATTTATGTCATGTTCTCCCAAGGTGATCATTATGATTTGAGAACTCTATGAATGGGTATGAATCTATATATGTTGAATAATAATTTATAAAAGAAAAAAATATTACCCTATGGTTTATAAACTTCAAGGAATGAGGGACATGGGTGTTTTAATGGTAAAATAATACAAAATCTTCAAAAACAAATGTCTTCTTCATGATGGACTATGTAACTATTCATGGAAGACACGTTTCTTCCTTTCATTTAGCTATTTTATTGAACAAAATTCTTCAAAATATCCTAATATTAAGTTTACTTCTGGTTCGTCGATCTTTCTATCTAATAAAGATGAAATCAAACCAATTAGAAGTATGATGACCAAGTTATAGCCCAAATACAGAAGGGTGGTTCAATCTATATCGCCTAGAATTTATTCACATTATGGGCCTCTTAATGTCCTATAAGTTGACGAATTAGGCACCTTAGTCTTATAAATAACATTATCCCACAAATTTTATCAGTATTACACCAATTTTTATCCCAATTAAATGCATAGATTATCTACAATTAATATGTAATTCTAAATGTTTGTTTGGGATCATTCATAGTTTGGGTTAGTTGTGCATGAATTCCATCATGGGATCTCCAAATAACCTCCACCTATAATGAAACCATCAAAACAAGTGAAATTACCCATCTTAACATTGATCAATTTATAATTATTGAATCAAACCCAAGGATTAAGTTTTTATTATATTTCTAATTTTTGATAAAAACTGGTTTAAAATAGTTGTGTAAGGGTGGAAAAAAACACTAAACCACTACGTGACCACCCACTAAGAGAAACCATGCAAACTATAGAGTAGTGGTTCATTTTTATGGTGAATAGATTCTCTAAACGTGAAACCCACCCTAAAAAACCATGTGTGTGGATTTCAATTCTTATGAAAAGATTATTAAAATACCGAAACCATATATTCTAAAGCAAGAACCCCTACTTCGTCCCTACCTCAAATCATTGGTACTTGAGGCACCAAAATGTTAATTTTCACTTCATTGAACCATATTAATTTAGGGTCGAACCTCATGTGATTTCATCAAATATACTTCAGGTAATTATACATCCCCATGAGTGGTTTCAACTGGTCTACCGTTCCCTCTAAAAAAAGAGGGATGGACCATCATGTTTTTTATTGATCCAAACATCATTTTAATGAATGTTAATTATAGGTTGTTTTTTCTACTCCACCTCTTTCATTTTAAGAGATACTATTTTGGGTGTTGTGTTTAATCCAAATATTATAGTTAGGTTTCTCCATGATGTATAGGGGCATGAAAAAAATATTATATTTCTTGATTAAATTAAAATGAATTTAAAATTTATTAAAAATACATGATTGCAAATTATATGATTGGAGACATTAAATGTCATCAAAAATATGAAAAACAAAATTTTAATAAATTATAATATATGGATTTTTTTTTGAAAATGATGGAATGGTATTGAAATATAGTTGATAAATGAATTTGGCCATTGAACCTTGAGAATTTTTAATTAAATTGAATGGTAATTTGAAATTTCATGAATTGATGTATACCTCAGTTCTGGTATTTAAATGATAATGGAATGTTGAAAACAAAATAATGGAAATTTTAAAATAGAACAGATTTAGAATTATTGATTTACCCATGTTTTATTGAATCATTGATTGAAGAACATGTAAGCTTACCAAGTAATTTGTTACTCGGACATATACTATATGTCAATAATTCTCTTGAAATTGATTGATGATGGAAATTGGAACTGAAAATTATCATCATGACTACCAAAGAGGGTTCCCCTTTGGGGGTGTAGATGTTCATGAGGGTTACATGATAGGGGTGTACATTGATCTGAGTGCACACACCAATATTGAGATAATATCATTATTAAGATGTCAGAGGATCATATTTTCTAAAATAACATAAAATGGGGATTTTGTGAATGTTGTTTTATTTTATTACTTTATCACACATTCCAATTATTATTGAACTAATTTATTAGCATTTAATAAATTATAAATTTGTTTTATAACAAAATTTTCATTTAATTAAGTTTTAATATATGTTAAATAAATTTTAATGTGAAAGAATGTTTTTGTTTCAGATATGTATATGATATAAATTTGCATGATTATTTAAAAATATGTATATATGATTTAATTATTATAGAATTGATTATAGGACACATGTTGTGATCATACTAGGATTTATAGCTCACACCATACCATGACCTTAAAGGAATTTTTAGTTTTTATTATACTATGTCCGAGTAAATGGAAACATCCACTTAGAGGTGGTGGACGTTCTTGATCATTGGGACCATGGATTGATGATGGTGATCTGTGGTGTTATTTTTAACGTATTACAAATGATATTTTTAGACTATTGTCTGGTTGATGTTGTGATTTCATTTCAGATGTTTATCATTCTATTCGGGTATTGTTTTACCTATTTTTTCAAGTACAATATCCTATAAGAGTGTTGAGAATACTTACTATTATCTTTTATCATCTAATGTTATGATAAAGAATAATTACATATTTATTCATATTTGATTCAAGTTCCTTTGTGCCAACCTGTGGGGATAAAAAATTCTTATATAGCCATGTCAAATTTGGCATGGGTATCAATGTACAATTGTATCTATTCTTGTTTAAGAGAGAGTGGTATCAAAGGTACTGGTTCAATATATCTCCTTGGTGTCTTTGTGTGGTTTCAGATGACCTGATGGGACATATGAGGTAGTTTCTAGAGATTCCCAGATTATCTATATAGGTAAAAACCCTTATGTAAACATTGGTTTTTGGTAAAAGTGACTATGAGGAATTTGTTCATTTGATTCTAGTATTTTCCATACCTTTAATACGTGTTTTTTGAAATCAAAATTGCAAATTTACTCATGATAAAAGTGATATTCGTGTATCTCATAACAAATTCATTGACCTGTGTATTCTTTATGATGTCATCATTGATGTTTTTTATGTTTTTTATTATAATTCTTATGACAATACATGTTGACTGGCCCTATGAGGAATCGTCTAGTGAACCACATCATGATGTTCCCGAAGTAGACTAGAATCATTCAAGATAGTGATTTGGGATATCTGATATCTTCGGAAAAAATACTTGAACATATTCTTGATTAGGCTCTAGTAGTAGAACTTATAAGAGATGAATATCATTATAATGATAAATTATTTTTTGACCGTAATCTATATAAATTACAAGACTCTAATAATTCTCAATACCGTGAGGACTAGTTGGAAAAGATATGTATAATTTTTGAGTTATTTGATATTCCTAATGCTATTATGGTGATATGTGATACTTTTATCCAATAATAGAATATCATGAGTTTGTGGGATTTTATGGATAAAAATACTATGCATGATAGTTTTTAATGGAAATAGTTTTGAGTACATTTCATCAACCATTTCTATCTAGAATCTATGTTCATACAAAAATCCTTGGGGATCCTCAAATCCTAGTAGGGTGACATGACTGAGACATAGTATGGAGACTTCATTATTGATCTTTTTTATTTACTTATTGAGTTTATGACTAATGAGAAGATAAGGTCACAAATATTTAATATGGTTCTTCTATATAACATCCATTATTAGGTTTTCTTTATAATGATGGACTCTTGAGCTAAAGTGATGGATATAGAGTTTATGGTTTATAATGAACTATTTGGTATGTCTGGGTGGATGTGAGTTCCATTTTCTCATAATGGAGGTTCCTGAGTTCCTTTAATGAAAAGTGGAAATGTGATGACTCTTGTAGTGGTTCATGATATAAGATTCTTCTATACCTCCTATAGTTCCTAGAAGTGGCCCATTGAATTTCATTCGCTGTGACAAGGATGGGTATTCGAGACGTGTCTCTTCCAAGGTGCCAAATATATGTTGTTTTCTAGTCAATGAGGAATTATAGATACGTCATTATATTACCTTTCAAACACATGTAGTGTCTATGGATCAACAATACCAAAAATTGATCTGTTTAAATCATATTCATCAATATTTAAGTGTTTCCAGTAATAGGAATCTAGAAAAAATCATCTTCACATAGAGGAAGAGTCTCTATAAGAATATGATAATGGTCTAGTAACTATGAGAGGTGGAATCATTATAGATTCATATATTGTAACTAATTTATTAGATGCTAGTGCATTTTATATATACTAATATTTTGAACCTGATAAGTATTTCTATTTTTATTTATTCATACATAATGGTTACTATAACACCACTCAGAAAAATGACAGGGCGTGGTCTCCATTTTCTTTCATAGGTATTCTTCTTATCAATATTCAAGCATACCAAATGTTTTCTGGTTCTCAACATAAAGCAACTTGAATTTATTTTTTTGATGAATTTGATGATTTATAATAATTCATGAATTTATTGTATTCTTTTATGGGTTTCAATTACCCCATCCGATAGGGAGTGTAATGTCTTATAGGGAGAATGGGACCTAAGGCTGTGTAGATCCAGACCATCATTTTGGAATATTAGTATGGTAATAAGAGTGTTTTAGTTGTACATTGAGAAATAATCTTGGAGTAATGATCTCCATCTATTCATCATTGAGGATCTTGATGTGTTTCCTTTTTATTTCCATTCCTTACAAATGATAAGATTAGAGGATTTCCCTATTGATTTACTACCTTATACTCAATCAGTATTATTTCCTTCATATATTGAATCAAAAATAGAGTTGAAATAGTTCGAGACTCAGTTAGAAGATCTATTATATATAGGATTCATATTACTAAGTTTTTCACCCTTGGAGGAACCTGTTATCATTATAAAGAATGTTGTCTAAATATTTCACCTATGGCAAGATTACTGAAAAATCAATAAATTTACAATAATGAGAATGTATCTATTAACATGTATTGATGATCATTATGACCAATTTAATATGAAAAAGTGCTTCTCGATGATTGATCTTCGATATGGTCATCACTGCATATGAATAAAAAATATACATTCTGAAGAACACCATCTCTGGTAGGTATGTAACACCCGTAGTTATTATGGATTTTTTATCAATAAATTAATTTTATCTCATTCTTGTGATTTATGTGACACCCCATTAATCCTTCACTATAAAAACACTATCTTAGCATAAATACATGCACTTTTGAGTTTTAACAAAACCACACTATATTATTTAAATGTCAGTTTTATCAGCTATCCATTAACCGTAGCCATATGAATTGTAATAACTATTCTAAAATTAAAATTAAAATTTTTTATATAATGAAAACATATTTATAATAATATACATATTTTTTTGTAAAGATATTATATGTTTCAAAAATCATATATTTTTTAAAAAATTACTTTAATTTCTATTTGTGAATAAAAAGTAAACTAATTTTATAAAAAAAATTATTCCAAATTTCAAAAATATATTTTGTTCATTTTTTGGGAAATTTTAGGAAACTTTTTTTTCAATGATTACTGAAAGAATATTGAATTTAATTAAAAACGTCCATTTCAATTAATCACATATAATGTTCAATTATACCTTAAATTTTTTGTAAGGTATAATTATTTAAATTATAAATTTATTAATATAATATAGATCATTATAATAAATCTCATACTGAAATTTGATATAAAAACATTGTAAACAATTGATCTTTTTCTTTATAAAAACCCTATTTATCGTCCCATATACGTGATAAATTTTAAATTAATAATGTCAAATTATGTGAATTGAATTTGAAAAAATTGTTTCAATTGATTAACTCATCAACATTTATGTTATCTAATATTTCAAACTAAATTTTTTACCAAAATTAATAGTGAATGTAGAAAAAAATAAATATAGCGGTTAAGGTAAAAATTGGTTTATCAGAGTTATACTAAAAAGTTAATGTTAAAATTAACATAGACACTTATTTAAAATATATCTTCTAGAAATGTTTTTACAATAAATACTCTAATGTTTAGTAATGTTCAATGTCTGACAAAATTGACATATGAAAAATGCGGGAGAACTCAATTATTCAAAGAAATACCAAGTTTGTATTCTCCCCCACTTATAAAAGTCCACACACTCTTTTCTACTATTAACACATTAAAACCATTTTAGATCAATATTTAACTACAAAAATAACTTCCCAACATCCCTCAATCATCCATTAAGGTTTATATTGGACATAAATGCAACCTATGAAGGATTTTTGTTCATACCTAAGGAGGATACCTCAAAGAATATGTAAAGTGAACCAACATGCATTTTTTTCATCCCCATTATCTTAAATTATTATTATACCATTCTGAAATAATATCCTCAATATCAACCATATACTATATTTTTTATATTAATTTCCTGAGGTAAAACCATCTCCACTTCTATCATATTCCGTTTGAAATCATTAATCATTTGTATAATAGAACACAGATTCTCTAATCGATTTCATTTATTTTTTCCATTACCATATATCAAGTATTGAAATTATGATGCAATTATTTTTCATATATAATAATTATGATGATATTTTGAATATAGAATTATTAAATCTCCTATACAATAATACTCCCAATTTTATTGGAATAGGTAAATGTCACTTGTGTGTACAGCGAACTACCACTTCGTGATGGAATGTGATTTATTAAAGCTTCACATGGAGCTTACTAATGATGTGTTTAATAGAAATATTTCATATATATTACATAATAATTATTTTATAATGATAATATATATATCGATTCTATTCATTTCTTTCAATCCGATAAGAAAATCGAAATAATAATCTTGTACACCTACGACCTACCGTCTCCATGAATAGTGTATATGATTTTCAATAAATAAATTTTATATATTAATTTCAATACAGATTTAGTAAATATATATGATATTTATATAATTTTTTACATTTTATATTTCATGACAACATGAAACAATTAAGATTACAAAAAATAAAATGTCAAAACATTGATAATAAAACAACGTAGTTATTAACCAAAATGTGACTTTAGCATGGAATTATTAATAAACAACTAATGAAATGGAATAAGAAAATTAGATATGGTATAATATATTTTAATACATATTTTTAATAGATTTATATATAAATTGTATTCATTATATATTATTTTTGAATGATTACAAATAATATCAAGATTTAAGGAATGAGATTTATGTCTCACTTTTTACTTCCTTGAGACAATGCCATATTCACCAACCATTTATTTTATGTGTTGTATATAATTCCCATGAATCTATATTAGGATAATTTTACTGAAAATTTTTGGGGTTTAAATATCTATTTGAGTATCTCACTTTAATAGTTTTTATGTTTCATTGATATATACATTACATTATTCACCTATATTCCATCAAAAAGTGTATATAAAACACTTTTGACAAGTAATATCATGAATTTATTCATCCTAATGATATTTTTGGTATCATTTTATATTATATGTTCATGAAGAATATGATTATATTTTTCCAAAGATGTAAATATTTTTGGATACACTATCATCATTTTTCAGTATTATTCATGTTCATGTCTCCAATAATTAAATATGATGATATACCTCTCATGTATTCTCATGATTTTTTTCTCCTGAGGTTAATTATGATATCATAGTGTAATACCACCATTCTTCTACTCTTTGGTACTGAAATTTACTATTTAAATGTTTTTAATGAAATATGACTTCATTTTTCTCTTTGGTCAGAAATATGTTTTCTCCAAAAACTTTGTTTTCTAAAAATAATTACAAAAAAATGAATCTCTACGACGTATTTAAAACAATTATTTTTTTTTACCGAAAATTTGAATATAATATTTGGTTTTATCAGGCACATATGGAATATTATTTCCGACTATCAGAAAAAATTAATGATTTCAAGCATACATAACATGTTTTAAAGGTTACTTTAAAAATATTTATGTTTTATATAGTGTTTTAAATTAAATTAATGATTCCTTTAAATTTTTCAATGTTATTTAAGAAAATAATTTTTAAAATGTTTTATGTTTTAAAAATATTTTTACAATGTAGAATTTTTAATTTCATAAAGAAATGATTCAAATGGGCATTTAAAATTATTTTCAATATACGATGACATGCATTGGTGTTACACTAGTATTATAATGGATGTTAAAAAGGATAAAATGTATATTATTTCTATGAATGGTTGATGTTTTAATGGAGTACTATTTTTGAAACCTGTTTATCTTCCATTGATTATACCATAAAAAATGTTAATGGAACTGCCTCTATTTCATGGGTTATTCTATGATCATATGACTATGAAACCCATCTCTTTTCCACAACCTAAGATAATATGGAATTTTTTTGATAGACATTTTATTTCATGGGATATGATATGATGAATTTTTTTTATCATCTAGAAGACATAAATTTAATTTTTATTATATGATTTTGTGGGACATATATCTCCCTTAGATACATTGGTTAATTATTTTTTCCACATTCGATAGGTAGTAATGGAATGGGAGTGAATTTAGTTAATTTAAACATGCCTATAATATAGATTGAATCGGATTCAATAACAAAATAATGGAACGAGGAGTTTACCCTTTTTAGTAAGACATTCCTATAACTGGGATTGAACCCTATTTCATAAGGGAGGGCTATAACAATGAGTGATCATGGTTTAGTAATAGAAATATTCCACCATGATGGACTTTTTATATATCTATGACTAAAATGGAAATGATTTTCAATTCTTCTGTGTATTCCATAAATAATATGTCTTATGCCAATATTGTGTAATCATGGGACATGTTCTATTAATCCCTTATGATTGATTTCTTTTGAACTACTAATATTTAATTAGGGATTCATGATTATGATTTTTTCTATTTAGGTTAAGGTTTCCAAGTATTATGTTTGTGTCCTCATGCCCTTAGTCTAATTTTATGATCATGATTCCCCCTTTTCCACCCTTACGAATCATGTGTGCTCATCATTTGTTATGTTTCCCTTCCCAAGGTTATAAAGAAATGTATTATTTATGATATGTCTAAGAATGGTTATAATTATGAATAATATAATGGGATATGACAAAGATCACTTATAGACATGTGTTTATGTTTCCTTGATTCCAAATGAAATAAACCTTTATAGTCCTCATGCGTGTGTTTGCGTAATAAATTGAATATTCATAAAAACTAATTTAATATCTATTTGTGATAATATTGGGACACTATAGATGGTATGATATTTTTTAGTTTACCATTGTAATCTAGAATATTCAAAAATTTATTAGTTACCTAAGGACATGTTTAATTATAAGCTTAAGGATTAGTAAATACATAATAAAATCTCTGGAAATTTGTTAAATGATTGAGTGAGTGGTTACCAAGAAATTAATTCCCTTTATAGGTAAATAAAATATATATGGATCCGTTAAATAGGTACCTAGGGATAATTAATCTGAAAAGGATTCATTTGGAATGTCTCAATCATCACCGGGTATAAAACAATAACCCTCTCTTTACACCTAGAATGATACGACCAAAGGATTTAGTTCAGTTATTCACAAAATCATTATGAACCATAATGATTTATTTAAATAGATGATGGATATTAATTAGTTAATTAAAACCTATAGTCTCATATATTAGAAATAACTTATCCTGATTTATACATCCTATAAGTGATTTTCATGGTTAGGTAATCCCCCAATCTGGTAAATAGTTCGTACTTTTCTTGGGGTTTTTAAAAATCATTGAAACCAAAGGAACAACTTTATTTGTAAGTGAGATGTATAATGAAATGATTGTAATATTTATAATCCAATTATTATGGTACTTATAATGAAGAACTTTGTTTATTTAGTCACACAAATTTCTCAAGCTGTGAATCACGATGGCCCTACAAATGAGAAAGGTAGATTCTTGATGAGACATTTACCTTATCTCATTGCGCCTTCTAATGAACAAGTCATTGAAAAATTTATTAGTACCTTTGAAAACATATTCTACATCCTCATGTTTTTGGAACCTAAAAAATTCATTTTTCTCATCTATGTTTCGGACAATGAAGCAGTTCAATGGTGGAATGTTAACATTAATACAAGGAAATAGGAAGGAATTGACACCCAGGATTGGGATGAGTTTTTGATCTTATCATAAAAAATTTACATTCCTAAAAATCTCTATATAAATATAGATATATAGTTCCTTAACCTAATTAAAAACGATGATGAATCTATTGGTACATATATAGAATATATTACAAGAATTGTGAATGATTATTCAACTATTATCATATAACCTAAAAGTAAGGGTGATCAAATATTTAGTGAATTAAAACCAATATTTCGAATGGAATTATCCATAAGATTACTTAGTAGTTATGAGAAGATTATTCTTTTTTCAATCTGGGAGGAAATTAAAGATGGATTTATGTTTCAATATCACAGTGTTCATAAGAAAACATTAATTATGTTCAATGAATAATATAAAAACCATGGAGAGAAGAATATGATATTTTATTTATGATAATATTTTGGGATGAATCTTTTAAGAAATTGACGTATGGGACTAGTAAATATTGTATGTGTTGAAGGGATGTTCATGAGGAAATATATTTATAATGTGATAGGAAAGAGACAACTTGTGATGAGAATAGAGACAAAGTTACATATAATTTACCACCCATAATCTAGTATTTGAAATGTTTGGATTATGAAAAATATAATGACTAGTTCCAAAATATGAATGTTAATGATGATGATTGAAGACAGCTACCAATTTAGTCAATAAACAAAGGGGTATGTCATGCAATCACTGTTTATGATGATTGGAACATAAATGACGTGGTTAAAGGTACACCTACCATCCTCCCTAAAACTAATAATATAATATTTGACTATGTATCTTCCAATAATTTCATATCTATATAATTTATAACAGTATCAAGATTCCACATAATCTTTTAGATGATGAATTTATATTTAGAAAAACCTAATCGAATGGGGATCACATATCAATTGTACGATTCCTCTCTAGTTGATGTTTCTAGGAATGAACATCCTTAAAATATTTTAATTCTTCATCTAGATGAATTTGATGAAATACTAAGAATGTATTTTGTTTCTATACATAATTACAACATTAAATTTTGAGGAAGGGAAGTAATGTTTCATATTTTAAACCAATATATGATCATCTATCATTTTTATGATAAGTAAATACATAAAATAAATATCACATCCATTTTATGGTTCATAATTACCATTAAAAATGGATATTTATATCAAATGGATTGAGTGAAACTCGACATCGATGATATGAATTTTTTGCGGGAATTTTTTTATGTCTTACTGAAAGAGTTTATTAGTCTTCGACCAAAATGTGAAGTTGAGTTCCCAATAGAAAAAAACATGGTGCCTCACCAATATCAATAAATTCTAATAGAATGGCCCTTATTAAGTTGTAATACATAAAGAAAAATATCTGAGAAAACCATAATAAGGGATAAATTTGGGTCATTGTGTCAACTCGGGGATCACATTTTCTTTTTAAAGAAATGAACTATGGATCACTGTGAGTCAAAATTTATTATCATAATTTGGAGAAATCACAATTAAGAAATTGATTTATCATCCCCATATAGATGATTTTTTGGATCAAATTCATGGAGCTCATTAATGTTTTATGATTGACCTTTATTATGGATATCATTAATTGTTGGTCAAGTAGGAGGATATACCCATTACAGAATACCATAAAATTCTAAGCAGAAATTAATATATAGTGATGTGTTTTGATATTATAAATTTCCCCAGTTTGTTCATGGATATAATGAAATGATTCTGTATATATTACTTTGATCAGTTTTTATTGTCTTTATCGAAAATATTCAGATCAATTAAAAGATTTTCGAAGAGACTGAATATCACTTGAGAAGTATACTGAAGACCGCAATGTTGGAAAAAATATATAAAATTTTACAATAATGGAATTTTGGATAAAAAAAGTATTAATTTTTAGGGATTGTAATATCAATAGGGTGTATACTAGTAGATATATCAGATAAGGGGGATATTTAATGTTGGCTTAGACTAAGAATGGTGGTTAAGATCTATATTTTTCATGTATTAGATAAATATTTCAAATATTTATGGATAATTTATCAAAAATATCAGATCCTATGACCAAGTTAACTTATATGGGATCCATGTTCCTCTATATAGATTTATGTGAGTAAAATTTCATGGAACTGAAGAAAAGATTATTTAGTGAACCTATGCTTACAAAACCCTAAAAAGGAGAAGGGTTTGTAATCTATGGTTACACATACAATAAGGAATTGGTATATGTTCTTTTTCCAATTTACATGTTTATATAATATTCATCCTACCAATTGAATATTCATGTTAAAAATTTCCAGAATCATGATCTAGAGTTAGATGCGGTACTTTTATGAATATAGATATAAAAGAATTATATTTATAGAGGAAAGTGTGATATACATACTGATCAGAAAAATTAGTTTATATATTTTAAAATATAGAGTTGAATAAGATCAATATAATATGGTTATAATGATTAATGATTATGATTACTCAATAAATTACCACCCTATGAAAGAGAATATGGTATCGAGTTCATTGAGTTGAAAGGATCATTATTTGTTATCCACAATGATTATAAAAAAGATATAATATTTTTTCATTTCAAAATGATGGATCTAGAAATCTCAAGGAGGGAAAAATAATATCTTCCTAAAGTAAATGTTCAATTATCTATCAAAGTTATGATAAAAGAGGAACAAAATTAAAGAGGAATAGCATAAAAAATCATAGAAATGTTCTTGAGTTTGACCTTGATCATGAGGGAATGATAATGTTCAAGAACCATGTATGTGTTCCATCCATACCATACAAGAATAAGGAGTTTTTAGAGGAATCTCATACATCATCATTTCTTATTGATCATAATAGTATGAAGATGTATATAGTTTTTAATGAATACATCATGTGGGATGGAATGAATAGAGATATCACAGAGATCATATATTGATCATAGGTATTTCAACATGTTATGGATGAATGATAAAAGTATAAGGAGATGTTGCATCCATTGGTCATACTTGAATAGAAATAAAAAAAATACCACATATTTTGTCATTGGAATCCCAAAAACATATAATACGAATAATTATATTTGGGCTTTATTTGATAAAATTACTAAGTAAGAAATCATCATTTCTATCATTGAATACTTCTCTCTTCATCATTATTCCATGATATTAATTATGAAAATAGTACGGTTGAATGTAGTATTATATTCCATAGTTTTTTTGAGATCTAATGTTCACATCAAGGTTCTGGAAAAGACTTATGAATATTCTTGATACACATTTGGGTTTCAACACTGTGTATCAACCCCATATATATGGTCAATTTGAAAGAACATTTCAATTAATATAAGATATGTTTGGGTCTTACTATTTTTATTTTCAATGGAGTTTGATGTTAACACCTTCCTCTTGTTTAATTTTCATAAAACAATAGCATTCACACATGAATTCATACATATCATTACAAAAAAATATATTGAAAGAAACTTTGATCCCCAATGTGATGTAATTTTAGATGAATAAAGATATTGGGGCTAGATATATATGTAGAAATAGTAGAGAAGGATTAACCAATTTAGAAATGCATCACGTAAGCTCGGAGTTGGTGGATAATTTATGTATAAAATCACTATAGTTATTCATAATTTGATGATTATAGATATTTTTTCTATGAATTCTTCTATGGATAAAGGTTATGAGATTCCAGATGAAAGGGAAATTGAGAAAAATGAATATAAGTCCCTTTGAAATTTTTGATCATATCAGTATGATATCCTTTAGAACGATTATTACACTAAAGACCTATTAATTCCCCAATGTGTCCATTTATCCCCCTTAAAAAAGTATAATATCAACCCTTCAGTTTTACTGAAGTCAATGGTCAAACTACTGAACCAATATATTTATTATGAGGAATAATTGTTGGAGATTATATATCATATAGGGAATATTAATGAATAATAACCCCTCACCTGGTGAATGTTTTTTTGGAAGAACCATCATTTTTAGGAAGCTGTGTGGGAGTTTGATGAAAAGATGAAGTAGAAGTATCATAATTTTTTTATATCAAATTATTGAATTTTTAGGGATGAAATAAATTCATGGGGGTAGAATGTTTCATCCATAGTTTTTATTTATTTATTTCTAAATAAATAATATTTCATTGATATATTTCTCTATAAGTGACACCAAGTTAATCTTGTGTTACATTCAACATTGTCATAACATTCCTTACACAAAAAACTGATTTATAAAAAAACCAAGATAAATTATTTAAATGATACCATTATAGAATATCCTATATAGATAGTGATAATAATAATAAAAAATAATTTTTAAATAATAATTACTTTTCATTTTCATGATGAAAAAATATTGATAATAAAATACACAATTTTCGGAAAATCTTTCAAAATATTAAAAAATATAATATTCGAAAAAAACCTTTCTATGACATTTTATGAAAAAACATAATATATATATTTTTTCCCTTTTATAATATTAATTATATAAAATAAACATAACTATAAAAATAAAAATTCACATTTATATTAGGGTTTCTTTTTGAGATTTATTTGAAATGTTACATTATAAGATTTATAGTGAATAATCAGTGAATTTAAAATGGAAACAAAATTTTTCATTGAATTTATTTATAAATATAAATTATATTAAAATTTGGTTTGATAGTATAATAATTTGATGTGTAAATATTTTAATCCAATTTAGTTCATTTGAATTTGTTTCATATTGAAATCAGATAAAATAACATTTTAAATTGTAAATCTTTTTGTCTTTGAAAACCATATTTCCCATTATGTTAGGGGGATAATTATTAAATTAAATATTTACAATTTTTTGAGTCAATTTTGGAAAATTACTTCCATATTAGGAATGAAAATAATTTCTACTGTCTAATGGGGTAAAAATAATTTTTGAAAAAAAATAATCGTGAATGAAGTAAAAACTAATTACAGTTGTTGTAGTAAAAATTGGTTTACTAGGGGTTAAAAAATTATAAGGGAAAAAATAACCCATACAAATGAATAAAAAAATTTCTATGGATATATTTTGGCTATTACTAATATATGGTTTTATAAAGGTCCATTTTTTTAACTTTTTACATATGGAAAACATTGGATTAGTCAAAACATTTCAAAAATACCAACTATGTAGTCTGACCAACTTATAAATGGCCACCGCTCTTCTCTTCTATTCATAAAATCAAACCATTTTTTGTGAAATGAACAACCCAGATAAATTCCCAACATTCTTTTACACATCATAGTATCTTAATTTTTGATATAAACCGTTATAAGAATTTGTCTGGTGCAATCATTAGGAAGATATCTGAAGAAGAAATAACGTTCATCAATGAGAGTTTCGGTTTTATTTATTCATATACCCCTTAATTTAATATTATAATATGATGATATAATAAAATCACTTTATTCCCAAATAATGATATTTTTTATGATATTTAAATAATGTACAATCATTTATACTTCTATCAAATATGTTATGAAATCATCATTCGTGTGTACGATAGTCTACCGCCTCACAAACCGATGTCATTATTTTTTACATTAACACCTATCAAGGATGGTCATAATAATTTATTTTTTATGTATTATATTTATTATTTTGTTATTCTGGATGAATTCTTATATCATACATACCTTCATACTCTCTATATTGTGGGAATACGATAACATCACTCTTGTTTTCGACAAACTACCTCCACGTGAAGCGATGTGATTGATTCAATATTTAAGTGTAATGCATTAAATATGGATTTAATAAAAATATTGATATATATTACATAAAAATAATTATATAATGATAATATATGTCATTTAACATTATTTTTTTCAATCTGACTAGAACATATAAACAATGATAATTTGTGTATATGGTCTACCGTCTCCATGCACGTCATATTTTATTATGTTTCGTTAAATTTCATAGATTTATCTAAATACATACATAAATAATATATATTTCATATATATCATGGTCTACATTTTGGATATGATTAATCCATGATCTAAGTAAGAGGAAAAAATAACATTTCATAATGTACATGAAAAACAAAATATTTATTACCTGAAACACGAATATGACATGGTATTTTTAATAAAAATGTAATAAAAGGGAGTAACTAAATAATATATGATATAGTATATATGAATATAGTTATATAATATATTTATAATAGACTTATATTTATTGTACAATGTGACTGAATGTGTACTACATAATTCAATACCTAATGTAAGGGATTTATGTCACGCTTCTTTACTTTCATGAGACACATGTCATATTAACAACATATGTATTTTTTGTGTGGTGTATATACATACCATTAATTTTTATTAGGTAATAATACTGAATAATATTGGGTATTATATATCCATTTGTGAATCTATCTTTCCTATTTCATGCAGTTCAAAATTTAGGAAATGAATAAGGTATTTTGGTCTTAATTTTCTTTATTTGAGATGTCTGTTACGTTATGCACCAATATTATTCCTTTAGGTGTATATAAAACCTATATGACATGTAATTTCATGAATTTATTTATCCTCATGATATTTTATGTTTCATTTTATGTTATTACTTCGTAGTTATTATGATTTAAAAGTACTAAATTGGTAAATATTTAATGATATAATCTCACCATTTATCAGGATTATTTATTGTTCACATTAAAATGTTGAATTATCCTGATCTAACTCTCGATAATTATATTAAATTTTCTACTACTTATTTTATTCATTATATTTTCATTTAATGGTATCATTTTAACTATGTATTATGAAAATTATTAACAAAATAATTTAATTAAAATCGGATTTCATTACTCTCTTCGAGCGGAAATATGTTTTGTTCTAAAACTATATTTTTTGAAAATGTTATAAGAAATTGGATTATTATTCACCTATAAATTTAAAAATTAATTTTTAACCTTGATTTAATTTTTAAAAATATATTTTTTTGAAATTTTTATTCATTTTATAAAAAAAATTGATTTTTTTGGAATTTATGGAGAATCTGAATAGAATATTTATTTTTAACATGCACACCACCAAATGTAATTACCACTTTCATGACCAATAATTTTTTTCCATATTATACTAAAATTATTCATGTTTCCTTTAAATGAAAATGGTTTATGTTTTAGGATGTGTTTTATATGATCTTTGAAGATTCAGTTATATGTTTCAAAGGTTATTTCCAAAGAAAATGTTTTTCAAAATAATTTATGTTTTAAAAAGTATTTCTCAAATTGGAAATAATATTTAGCCCCAAAAAAATTTTAAATGTCTTTCAATATTATTCTACAACTAATATTACATCTGTTTGTGTTACCTAAGACTTACTATAGATATGATTCAATGATACCAGTCATTTTCGTTCTCTAAATGGTTCATGTTTTGAGGGCTTCATTTTTTTGAAACACATTTCTATTCCATGGTTTATACCCTGAGGAAATTACTTTGAAACCAACTTATTTTAACATTTAGTTCTATTATTATATAATTGTGAAACTAATCTCTTTTCCATAATTTTTCATATTATTAAATATTTATATATACCCATTTCATTTCATGGGTTCTGATATGATGAATGTTTATGATCTTATAGAAAATAAAAAATATTATTTTCATTATGTGGTGGGTGGGAAAAATATTTGAATCCAATGAATTGGAAAACTACTTGTATCACATTTGATATACCTTACTCAAATTGGGAGTGAACCTAGTTTATTAATACATGACTTAAATGGGGAGTGAACCTAGTTTAGTATGGAAAGGGTGGAACTAGATGTGAGCCCCATTCTATAATAAATTATTAGAATATGGATTGAAATAACTTCATTAAGATAGGGTTGAAATAATGAATGAAGTCTCTTAAGTGAGTGGACTATTCTACTGTGATGTCCTTGGGGGAAATCCTTAACTAATATGGAAATGATATTTTATTCTTATTTTTATTCATCAAATACCAAGCCTTGTTCCAATGTTATGCTCTCATTGATTATTATCATTAATTACAATATTATTCATGTCCTATTAATTTCTAATATTTATTTTATGATTCAAGATTATGATCTTTGATATACGGAGTATGGCTTTGGAATGTTATGCTCATGTCCTCATACCCTTATGACCATGTTATCCTTATGTATATACTTTACATAACCTTACTGTGTATCTGAGATCACCCTTTATTTTGTTAATATTGTCCAATTTATGAATAAGTTTATTATGTATGATATGTCTAATAATGGTGATAATGATGAGTAATGTAGTGGGAGATGGCATTTCTCACTTATGGACCACTATTTATGTTTTTATGTTTGGAAAGTTACTAATATATTAATGTCCTCATACATGAATTTGTGTAATGTAATATATATTCATCCAAAATGATGTAATATATATGTATGATATGCCTCGGTCACTATAAGGTATGTCCAATATGAGTATCATGTCTTTCCATTTTGTATATCAAATGACCATGCTATATTTATGGATTAGATGAACAGAATGTTACATGAGTACTAAATGTTTTTATGGTGGTATTTGTGAATGATATTTTCATTTAAACTAAATATGAGGAGGATTATGTGTGTCATCTGAGATAATTCATAGAAATCATTTGTGATCATATACATTACAAAGAGCTTTTATAATGAAACATCTAGATACATGAATTGTTGTTATTTGGATATGTGGTGTTGGAACACAATATCCCTATTGATCCTTTAAAGGAGAAAGATGATATGAAATTGGAGTTTCCATGAAATGTTTTTGAGGTAAGGATTTTCCATGTCTTGTATGGGTATTACCATAGTATTTTTGAATAGTTCTCTATATTGGGATTCTGAATTACTTATATTACTAAGATGTGAGTGAACATTGTTTTAAGATAAGAAATGTCGATGTTTTTTAATCTAAATCTTATTTTTTAGTTCTATGCTAGTGTTTACTATGAATGTAACATGGAAGGGATATTTGGTCTTTTATGATGCATGAAATTTAGTTTATGATGAGTTCTTATGTTGGTTGATCACATTATATCCTATGGATCTATACATCATATTCCACAAGATAAAAATTATCCAACCAGAAATCTCAAACTCAAAGTTGTGATTCATGTGATTAATAGTTGGAACAATTTACATATCATATAAAATGATTACCATTTAGTATGACCATAAAATCATGTGAAATATATATATACTAATATGAATATTTTAACTTTTTAAAGAAGATTTTGTTGGAGGACATATTGTTTTTTGATTTTGAAATTTCATACAACTTATTAAAGGGAATTTCATTAATGATTCCTTAATAAGGTCTACTTTGAAATTTTCCATGAAATAATCATCATAAGAATATAACTTGATCAAACTTTTTTTCACAATTTCATTTGGGTGTTTGAGAGGATGAGTTCATGGTTGTCTTTGAATTTTTTAGTTTAACTACCCTATTCTTGTGATGATTAATCAAACATAGTATGTAGTTGATTAATTTTTTAGAATTATGGAATCTCATTGTAATGGGGAGACCTTTGTATAGTAGATGTTATCCTCTTATGGAATCATATGTTTTCATATATGGTCTATTTTGATTTTTATTATAAGAAAATACACAATGGTAAATTTATACAATTCTTAATGGGCAGTGAAACCTAGAACCACAATGAAATTTTATGATATATGTCAATGATTCTGGTTTCCAGGTTTTTGATGAGATATCATTCAACTTTTTTCTCATTATTATACTTGTTATTAGGTCAAATCCAAGAACAATTGAACATTGTGTTTGATTCCTCCACATCTAGTGCCATCATGGAAGTAGGAAAATATCTCTCTGAATTGGAAGTTTTGTTTTAGCTTTCCACATAGAAGAAAAAAAGGAATACAGATTTTGGTCAATAGGATGAACATATATTCCCACTCTATATCCTTGTAAAAACCAAAATTCAGGATCTGGGGCATCCCAACATGAAACAGATTTATAGATTACTTTAATTACCTATTATTATAGTCTCTAATAGGGATCCAATTTATAATTCATGCTTTCAAATATTCATCTATCCGAACGGGGAACATAGGTATTTTTGAGCATGAATTATAATCCATAGAAGGATGGGTAGATAAGAAAATCTATAGAGGTTAATAAAGACATGTTCATTTATCGTGTTATTATTTTTTGTGGATCTTGGGTAGAAATTTGGTACTATTTATTTTTTATTATAATAATATTTAGGTGTTTGTAATTTATATGGAACATTTTGAGGAATTATATGATAATTAATGTACATATTTTTTTGTTTTTCTTTGATATTAGTGAAAATTCATTATTTACATGGTTTTTGGTATATAAAACAGTGGAGAATATTCAATTAATTCATTATAGGATGTTAACAACATAGATATAACACACATAATATGCTATCCATTGTATACAAAATTTTTAGTTTTTATTATGTGACTAGATGTTATTGATAATATTTACCCATTTAGGTAATTAGAGGATTTGGAAACATGGAAACCCAGCACAATGTTTTGTGGATTATTTTGAGTTCATTTAGAGGTGAGGAATATGTATTTCTTTTTATTACGTACACTACATTTTTCATCGATACATATTGTCTTCCATGCATCACATAATGAGAAGTATCTTCCAAACTGTTATAACGGATTATGAAGGGTGGATCTTGATGTTGAGTCTGATTATTGGTTGTGTTTCTTGATATCCATCACTATGTTATTCATTGGATGTCTCACTGTAGGTGTTTCTTTTGAATGTGTGATTATTGGTAAGTTCATATATGATTCATTCACACATGATTGAAGCCTTAAATTTCATGATTAAGTTGAAGTGTGTAATTTATTAATTTTAAAACCCTTAATTTAAATTATTTAACGTGTCATTTGAAATGGAATGGAAATTATTAAAAAACCGGATTCTAATTGAATTGAAATATGTGGTGGATTATTTGGAAAATATATTTCCTCATACTAAAATTTATTTGGTTAATTAATTTAACAATGAACATTAAGAATAATGCGTTAAAGTTGAAGATGATTTCCAAAAGGCCTAAATTAATAAAGAACTGTGTTGTGTTTTTGTAATGATAAAGGCATGTCAAAAAATGGAAAATGGGAAATTATAATTTGATATTTTTAGTAAGGTTTGATTTTTCCATGATTGATTGAATAATATTTTTAAGCACATGTTATAATGGGTAATTAGTGGTAACTATGACATGAATTACAGTATTCTAACACCCTAAGACAAATTTAAGATAAAAACTATAATGAATCATTTGTGGCATGAATGCCATACAGTATCCCCCATGGTGTGGGGTAGATGGTCCATGAGGGTTCCCCGATTGTTGTTTAGATTGATCTAATCATGCACACCTATCATTATTTGAGATAGTTATTGAGTTATGTGAAAATCCTATTAACTGAAGTAACATTCCACAGGGCTTTTGAGCATGAAGATTTGTTTTTTTTTGAAATTATTTTATATGCTTATTATTAATGAAATTATTTTTCATGGAAACTGATTTATATAATATTTTGTTTAAAATTTTCATCTAAATTGGTTTTTATGTACTTGTCATATATTTTAATGTGAGAAAATGTCTTGGTTTAAAATATGTAATTGATATATCATGAATTGTTTATTGAAAAAGGAGTATAATAAGTAAAATTATAATTTTATTGATTATGGAAGGATTTGTGAGACCTACTATGATTTATAGATAACGCATTATATTTTTCTTTTGTTAATTTATAGTTTTTCTCATTTAATATTTGATAAAAAGATAAAGGTTTACATTTTGGTGGTGTATTTTATTGATCATTAGGACCATGATGTAATGATGGTGATGGGTGTATATGTTTTCCTCCTATTACAAAGTATATTTGGAGAAATTTTTCTGGTTGGAATTATCATTTCCAATAGGATTTTTATATTTAAATCCAAGTAATATTTTACCTATTTGTTTTTGGTAAAATATCCCATCTGAGTGTTGAGAATACAATTTTGTATCTTCAATTTCACACTTCTTAGAGGAAAATTATTTCCCTCATTAATCATGTATGATTCTAGTTGATAGTTCTCGACCTATGAGGATTAGGAATTCCCTTTAGGCTATTTTAGAGCCTTCTTGTCTCTCAGTGTCCCAGGGTATATGTGTTGGATCAGGATATTTATCCTCTTTATTAAAAAAATATTATGAATAGATTATTTAATTTCATCAATATTTATAGACTAAATAATGAAATGGAATATACTAGATTCCTAAAGAGATAACTCTAGAATGTGACATACCAATAAATATAAAATGTCGCCATCCCATTTTTATTTCCATAAATTACCCTCTCCTCACGAAATAACCCATATGATCTAGTTCTAAATGATAACGAAATATCCTCAAATATAGAGCCAAATCTCTAAGGACTTTCCAATGGTATGATAGAATATATCGTCCCTATAAATTTATTTCAAACACATAACACATTCACAGGGGGTATTTTCTTTCAATATCTCCCAGAAAATATTTCCATGATAGTAAATAATATTCTCACAAACATTCCTCATATTCAATCCTCCTTCATCCATGGGTTTGGAAATTCTACCCCATCATTCCACTGAATCCTCCCTTCACTGTTGCAGTTCCAAATGAATGTTGTCAAGTTTATTCAATATACCTATGCACCTATTTGGGTTCTTGATTTATAAACAGGGATTGTGTGGGGATCAAAGAGGTACCACTAATCAGTAAGGAAATCTTGAAAAATATTTCATGGGAGTAGCTCTTCCAATTATTAATCATATAATAAATGTGTGTTAACAAAGAATAATTATTATGGTCCACCAAGAGATAATATATAACTCTTTCTGAATCCAAAGATAATGTGATAACTCTGGCTAGTGAAGCCTCACCATGTCAAATCCTTGGGTCAAATGTGACACTCTATTCTAACCCTAACTAATCTATCAGCTCTCCAAACCCAATAAATGTTTGTGGAACATATCATGGTCTTATAAATTTATACACATCTATATCATGTCATAAAACATGAACGATCTTTGAAACCTCAAAATTATTTATTGAAAACCTAGGATAATTTTCCCATTTCAAAAATCATCCCTAAAAATAGGGTTCACAAGTAATGACCTATGATTTTATAAATTAAACATCCCATTTGAATGAAGAAATTATTTTCTAATAAATATAGAAAAACTTTACACTACATTATGTTATTTTGAAACATAATTAAATAGGAAATTTTTTTATAACATTATTAAAAGGCAGTTACGAATTCAAATAGTTATTTATGTAGACATTATGAAATTATCATTAGGATTAGTATATATCTAGTTCATGATATGTTTTAGTTTACCAACAAGGAAAATGTGATTACTATGACTAATAGGATCTTAAAATATGGGGAATATTTTTTTGATATTATAAGGGAGATTATATCACTTTACTTTTTCCTTTAACAATCCCAAACCATGATTCAAGATAGGGAATGTCAACGAATGTTTTTATAGGATAAATTTATGATTATCAAGATTATGACCAAAACCATTTTCACCAAACCAACTCATGTAACTATTTCTATAAGACACCTTACACTTAGGGTGTATGCAGGTGTAATAATGATTAGTTTTTCTAAACCATAATATGATAAATTTATACATTTTCATTATTACTCTATATATTACAATATATTCATATTGATAAATATTATATTTTTATATGATGATAATAAAATGTTTTTTGGAAAATTATATTTCTAATTTAAATACTATTTTTGATAAATATGTTAGTTTTGGAATTAAATGTTATCTTTATGATATATTTTTATAATGTTTTTATTATTTAAATATTTATGATAAAAAAATTTAATTTAAGTGAATGTAATTATTATATGGTCCAATTAAATGATATAGTCAGAAAAAAAAAGTTTTTCTTTTAAATAATTATCTTTTTTTAAAAGTGTAAATTATCATATTTTTATAAAACATGTGTCTAAATATTTATTTTTTTGAATAATCACAATGAAATTTGACAATAGTTAATATTTAATAATTTATTATGAGAGTAATGTTTTTGGAAAAAATTAAATACTTTATAAATATACGGTTTCTATTATGACATCATAATATTCCAAATGTAATTTACTAAATAAAATAAACCGAATCCATGAAAAAAAATATTACTTAAATATTATAATCCTTTTTAATGTTAATTTATTCATTTAACAAAAAATTAATAAATCCCCCAAAATCTTATGTTATATTTTATGGATTTCAAATTAATTAATTTTAAACACGACTCATATCTAAATAATTAATGATATTATTTTAATATGTCATGGTCTAATCGTAATGAAATATTTCCATCCAATACTATCTAGTAGAAATGTAACACCCCAGGTAAATAAAGAGTATGACATTTTCAAAAGTTATCCATATTTGTGAATAAAATATTAATATGACTTTAAAGGGGACGCTATGCTCGATGGCATACCCAACACGCAACAATGAGTTTCATGGGAATCTTAAGTTGCACTCTAATAAAATAATAATATTATTTTAAATAGTAGTTAATGCCTAGCCGTTGTAATGGTGGGAATGAATAGAACTAACTACAAAATGATTATATATGTCAAATATTTTTACTTTTTACAATAAATGTTAGAGGATTAAAAATGCAAATGAATCCAATTTTAAGAGTAAACATTATAATATTATTTAATGTCACGACCCGTCCTCGAGGCCTGTGCCGTGACTACCCCAAGCCCTCCTTCCATAGGCCAGGGGCTGGCGACTAGCACCAAGGCGTAAATCCCAGTAAAAGGGAAGGCATTTCCTTTGTAAAGTAAACAAGCACCTCAGAGTAAGCAAACAGAAAAAGTAAACACTATGTAAAAACAGAGTACAACTGTAAGTGTGGAAAGTAAGTGGGCCAGAATACAAACCCAAACTGAAAGTAAAGTACAACTCGAAAGGGAAAACAACAACTGAAAAGTAAAATCCACTATGCCGAGCTATCCACTAGAAATCCCACCTGAAGGGTGGGTACAGATTTCTCCACTTCTCCTCGGGTCCCGCCGTCCGCTCCGAGTACGTCCCGCCCAGTGGTCCTCCTCCAGGTACCGTCCTGCTCTGCAAGCCTCAACCACGATCAACGCTGTCCGTCGTCTACAACCAACACAACGTAGTGCGGGAATAGCCCGTGCAGGGGTGAGTGACCCCGAGACCCCCGAAGGTCTCCCAAAATCCACAAAGGATAAACCACAAAGGAAAGATACAATCACGAAGTAACAACCGACACTACTTAGGTATATGCCCATACATATACCTAAGTCAAAAATTCCAAAACGCTCCATCCTCCGAGCCCAAGTACAACTCAGTCCACACAGGAAAGCAAAACATAATCCACACAAGATAGAACAACATAATCAACACAGGAAAGAAAACAAGATTCAGCTCACACGGGTATACATCATCGAAAAGGTGAATGAGATGATCGGAAAAAGATACTGAATCATCTAAGCTAGGACCCACTGAGGTTACAAGACCAGCTATCTTCATAGATTTATCTATGCTGGGACCCACATAGGATACAAGACCCGCACTGAATCATCTAAGTTGAGACCCACATAGGATACAAGACCATCACAGCTGCGACCCACATAGGATACAAGACCAGCACTCTTCATTGATTCATCTATGCTGGGACCCACATAGAATACAAGACCAGCACTAAATCATCTAATCTGGGACCCACATAGGATACAAGACCAGCATAGCTGGGACCCACATAGGATACAAGGCCAGCATAGCTGGGACCCACATAGGATACAATACCTGCACTCTTCGTCGTCACAGTCCACTGAGGATCTCTGCATAGTCGTCGTCGTCGAAGTCACAGTCGCACTAGGGTTCCCGCACACAGCAAGCTCATTCGGGAGGGTCCGCTCCACGATCCGAGAGGCTGATACATCAACTGACACAATTTCCAGAGTTGATGTATCCAAAAGTTCTGTATCGTAAACAGGAACTCAACATCATAGACGGTGCGTCAATCGGACGCCCGGTTTGAGAGTTATTGGCCTTTTCGTCCTAGGGGCCCGGTTGGTTTTTAAGGAAAAACCAACCCGACCATTCTCCACCTGTATCCAAACCTCGGGCAGAGTGATGCAAAAGATCCATCTCCCAAAGAGGAACTCAACAAAGTCATTGGCACGTCAATCGGACGTCCGAAGCTCAAGATATGAGTGTTTCCGCTCCGAGGGCCCGGTTGGTTTCGTGTACGAACCAACCCGAATGAACTCAAAATATTCCGAAACCTTGAGTGCGATATACCGAAACGACCGTCTCGTTCTGTGGATCACTACTCAAATGACCGTGCTTCGATCGGAGGTCTGTATCCCAAGATATGGGCAATTGACCGAAAGTAGTCCGAAATTAGGGGGTCTGGGCCCGGGCCGACCCGGCCTGACCCCCCCTGGGTCGGCCCGAACCGGGATGACCCGACCCGGGTCTGACCCGGATGGACCCGGCCCGGCTCGGCCCGACCGGCCGGCTGCGACCCGGCCAGCGTGGCCGAGCCGAATCGCGGAGCGGGGTGCGCGACTCCCCCGCCCGCCGCTAATTGAGGCCGGCGGCAGATCCGCCAGCCGTCAACCCTCCGGCGGCGCGCCACCGCCGCCTTTCGCTGACCACCAGACGCGCAAAGGTGGTCCGTTTCTCCTGCTGTCTTTGCCAATGGTCCCCCCGGGAACCGACCTTCACTACGACGGAATTCAAACGCCAAAGCGGCCTGCTTCGTCGTCGCCTGTCAATCGGCACATCAAAATGAATAGCGTCGTCTTTGTAGTTTTCCAGCGTGGCCCGATGGCACCGCACCCCTTCGCCGCGGCCCGACTCCGACCTCGGATCATTTGTGGATTTTCAGCACGACGCGACGGCACCGCAGAATTGATTCAAAAATTAATTTATTGCATGACTTAACGACGTCACACATTCTTTCCACACGATTCCGCGCGGTGCGACGGAACCACGTCACTTCCATTCCATCCACAATAATCAAAAAATAAATAATAAGGGAGGGGACGGTCGTGGTTGTGTGGTCCGGCCTCCTCCCGTTAATCGATATCAAGCGGTCCGAAAATACGCAGATAAAAGACGGAAGAAAAATCACGTAAAGAAACACATAAACCCCCTACAACCTCATAAATAAAAAGAATCATAACAATAATCCCAACCTGCAAATTAATCTTCACGAATCAACATAATATTTAGTTGATCCGCATTCTTATATTTAGAAGGGAGTAAACGAGGGTTCACCAACAATCACAATTTAAATTCCCTACCTCGGTTCAGGAACGATGCCTGACAATCGAGCCGCAGATGACGAGCGTCGCGGAGGTCAGGCATCATGCAGAAAGAACGTCGATTCCGTTTTCGTCGAGGTGCGTTCGAAGAGGTAACGTCATTCGAAGAAGATGTTGCATTCTTCGGCGGAGATGTTCCTCGTTGAAGAACGGTGTTCTTCATCGGAGTCTGAGATGTTCTTCACGTTCTTCGTCGAGGTTGAAGAAGAAGAATACTTCACGCTTCCCAATACTCTCAAGGTGGCAAAACTCTAACAATAATACAATAAGACCAAGTCTTATTTTATTAACAAAATCTTAACCATTTGAATTTCATTAGTTTTAAATTAAGTAATTCACCTTATTAATTATAACAAGTTGTCAAAAAATTAATGAACGTGAGATAATGGGGGGGGGGGTAGGATGGTGAGGGGTTAAGAGGAGTTAAGGGATTTGAAAAGGTGGGGGGTTCATGTGGGACCCACCCTTTCAATTATACACACATGGGATGTTTGGTGAATGTGGGCCCCACCACCAACTTCCCATGGGAGAAATAAACCACATTGATATGAAATAAAATTGAATCAACAATTTTATTTACTTTTTTGATTAAACCCCATTAATTAACTTTTTCACCCGCACAGACGCAACTATGGTAAAGGTTCCCTTATGTGATTACCGGCGTTGCGAGTTCATCGGTGCCCTCGGAATTCGATTCCGAGCACCGGTTCAAATGTTAGAAATTCCTGCTCGTTCGTTCACTAAATGTACCCGAGACAAACTTCGTAAATTGATTCCGGGCACACCGGGCCTCGGAATCAGGTGCCGTCAGAAACCGCGTTCTTGTAAAAATCCAAAAAAAATTAAGAAAAAATTTCCCGTGAATTTTACGAGTCTTTACATTACTCCCACATCAGGGCATTACGTCCCCATAAAGGTACATCAACACTAGGGAAACAAATGAGGGTACTGAGCACGCATCTGAGCCTCCCGCTCCCAAGTGCTCTCCTGGATGTTCCCGTGCTGCCATCTGATTCGCACTAGAGGAATCGACCGTCCACGTAGGACCCGCTCCTGTTGATCCTCGATCTCAACTGGAACCTCCGTAAAAGTCGCTCCATCGTCAACGTCAATCTCCCCATGGTCAAAGATGTGTGTCGGGTCATGCACGTATCTCCTCAGCTGAGATACATGGAAGACATCGTGCACCCGGTGCAACTGAGGTGGTAAAGCCAGATGATAAGCCACCTTGCCAATCCTGCTGAGGACCTGGAATGGTCCGATGAATCGTGGAGACAACTTTCCGGCTCGGCCAAATATCCGTATTCCTCTTCGAGGTGAGACACTCAAGAAGACGTGGTCACCATCCTCGAACTCTAGTGGCCTCCGCCTCCTGTCAGCATATGACTTCTGCCGGCTCTGAGCTATCCTCATCCGCTCCTGGATGACCTGGACCTTCTCTATCGTGTCCTGGACCACCTCTGGTCCCACAAGAGTTGGTATGAATTCTTCTTTTCCGATAAGAGAAATCTGGTCTCATCCCTTGGATGAACCACGTTCTTTTCCTAATACAATCAATCCTGACATGGATGATTCTAATCCATACCAAGGATGACGTCGTAAGGCCTCGACGCTACTACCAAGATATCCAGCCATTACTCTCGCATCCAATGGTTGAGTCACATTTTCAGCATCAGTGTGTGGTAACTAGGTCTCCTCCAGTAGATGTCTCACAAGTGAGGGTCAACTCAATAGTGAAACTGGAACCTCTTAGTAACAACACAAAAGAGGGCAGGAATGAAAACATCACCATGATATGCGTCTTTTATTATTGCATCTCATTATACAAGGACACTACACAATAGAAACAAGGAACTAGAAGTACAAAAGACGTATCCACTAATTCCGATCCTATCCATTTGCTCCCAGAGCTCCATGATCGAAGGCCTCGGCTGCCTGAAGCTAATCTCCCTCATGTCCACCAACTCCCGACGGTCGGGGCGGACCTCCGGGTGGTGGTGGTGGCAACACCTCGAAGCGTCGTCCACCACCTGCTACTCGGCCAGCTCCTCTGCCTCGCCCGCCTGCACCCTGCGGACCTCCATTGCCGAACCTCTATCCGGGAGGTCCCTCTACCACCTGCTGCTCATCTGTAATACGAGTCGGGCAGTCTCGAGCCATGTGACCTTGCCCGCCGCATGCGTAACAATTCCTTCCCCTCATATAGCTGGCTCTCCTTCGTGTTCCCCGCACAACCGAATCTTCATCCAGTGACTGCCCATTTGATGGTCTGGCCCGTTTGGACCTCTGCGTCACCTGTCTACTGCCAACTGCAGAAGACCCCTGCTACGGGCCGTCCTGCGGAGGGCGCTGTCACTGGTGCCTGCTCGGCGAGAAAACTCTCCACTAGAAGGGCTCTCTCCAACACCTCTGCCTACGTCTGAATGTTGAGAGAGATCATCGAAGCCCTGATCTCAAGCCTCAGTCCCTGCTCTAAGGTCCGAGCCCAGAAGAACGGGTCCCGTACCATATCTGTGGAGTAGCGCGAGAGATTAGTAAATCTCACCGAGTACTGGGCCACTGTCAAGCTACCCTGCCGCAGCTGAAGAAGCTCCAGAATGCACACCGCATGGAGGGTGGCTAGGACAAACTCCGGGCGGAAGAGGCTCTCAATGTCCATCCAATGTATAGATGCATCATCGTGCACCTAGAGCATCAAGCTCCACCATCGGCCCGCTGCTGCATGCAGTAGGCTCGCTGCGAGGATCACCATGAGGTCTGCTGGTGTCCTCACTAGCCTGAAAACTCGTACGACTGCCTCCAGCCAATCCTCGGCTACCCGAGGGTCCATCTCCCCACGGAACCTGGGTGGTCGCTGGCACTGGAAATCATGCAGTTCACTAAGGCGACGTTCATCGTCAGTGGCTGGTGCTGGAAGCATCGGTGGCTCGGCGCATAGCTGTACCGCCGGTGCCTCTACTGTCAAAGGGCCATGCACCATGGCCTCGTCGCTCGGTGGGCTGTCATTACGCTCAAATCTCGGAACCCTAGCTGGCCGCCGTCGTGGGGCCATCCTGAAAAGGAACAGGTGCGCCACAGTCAGAACTGTATACCCGGTGAGCTGACATAAGTAATCACAATGAAAACTTGAAACACACATGCAATCAATGTTTTCGTGCATTATGTCAGAAATCAGAAGTCAGGGTCCTGGTGTACGGATACGTCGGCCGCCGCACCAACACTGGACTCCCTAAACTGATAACCACACCCAATACGCTAAACACTATTGCTTCACATAAAAGAAAGATCAGAGCTCCGAGTTCTGTGGTAGAACCGAACTCCTTTGATACCAATTTGTCACGACCCGTCCTCGGGGCCCGTGCCGTGACTACCCCAAGCCCGCCTTCCATAGGCTAGGGGCTGGCGACTAGCACCAAGGCGTAAATCCCAGTAAATGGGAAGGCATTGCCTTTGTAAAGTAAACAAGCACCTCAGAGTAAGCATGCGGAAAAAGTAAACACTAAGTAAAAACAGAGTACAACTGTAAGTGCGGAAAGTAAGTGGGCCAGAATACAAACCCAAACTGAAAGTAAAGTACAACTAGAAAGGGAAAACAACAACTAAAAAGTAAAAGCCACTATGTCGAGCTATCCACTGGAAATTCCTCCTGAAGGGTGGGTACAGATAGCTCCACTGCTCCTCGGGTCCCGCCGTCCGCTCCGAGTAAATCCCGCCCAGTGGTCCTCCTCCAGGTACCGTCCTGCTCTACAAGCCTCAACCATGATCAATGTTGTCCGTCGTCTGCAACCAACACAATGTTGTGTGGGAATAGCCCATGCAGGGGTGAGTATAAGCTAATCACTAGGGACCCCGAGACCCCTGAAGGTCTCCGAAAATCCACAAAGGATAAACCACAAAGGAAAGATACAATCACGAAGTAACAACCGACATTGCTTAGGTATATTCCCATACATATACCTAAGTCAACAATTCCAAAACACTCCAACCTCCAAGCCCAAGTACAACTCAGTCCACACAGGAAAGCAAAACGTAATCCACATAGGATAGCACAACATAATTCATACAGGAAAGCAAACAGGATTCAGCTCACACAGGTATACATCATCGAAAAGTTGAATGAGATGATCAGACATAGAAACTGAATCATCTAAGCTTGGACCCACTGAGGTTACAAGACCAGCTGTCTTCATTGATTCATCTATGCTGAAACCCACATAGGATACAAGACCAGCACTGAATCATCTAAGTTGGGACCCACATAGGATACAAGACCAGCACAGCTGGGACCCACATAGGATTCAAGACCAGCACTCTTCATTGATTCATCTATGCTGGGACCCCCATAGCATACAATACCAGCATTGAATCATCTAAGCTGGGACCCACATAGGATACAAGACCAGCACAGCTGGGATCCACATAGGATACAAGACCAGCACTCTTCATCTTCGCAGTCCACTGAGGATCTCTACACAGTCGTCGTCGTCGAAGTCGCAGTCGCACTAGGGTTCCCGCACACAGTAAGCTCGTTCGAGAGGGTCCGCTCCACGAGCCGAGAGGCTGATACATAAACTGACACAAGGTCCAGAGTTGATGTATCCAAAAGTTCTGTATCGTCAACCGGAACTCAACGTCGCAGAAGGCGCATCAATCGAACGCCCGGTCTGAGAGTTATTGGCTTTTTCGTCCCAGGGGCCCGGTTGGATTTTAAGTCAAAACCAACCCGACCGTACTCCACCTGCGTCCAAACCTCGAGTGAAGTGAGCCAAATGATCTGTCTCACTAAGAGGAACTCAACAAAGTCTTCGGCACGTCAATCGGACGTCCGATGATCAAGATATGAGTGTTTCTGCTCCGAGTGCCCGGTTGGTTTCGTGTATGAACCAACCTGGATGAACACAAAGTATTCCGAAACCTTGAGTGTGATAAACCGAAACGACCGCCTCATTCCGACGATCGCTACGCAACTGAATGTGCGTCGATCGGAGGTTTGTATCCCAAGATATGGGCATTTGACCGAAAGTAGTCCGAAATTAGGGGGTTTGGGCCCGGGCCGACCCGACCCAGGTCCGACCCGGCTGGGCCCGGCTCGGCCCGGCCCGGTCCGGTTCGGTCTGGCCCGACCAGCCGGCCGCGACCCGGCCTGTGTGGCCGCGCCGAATCACGGAGCGGGGTGCGCGACTCCCCCGCCAGCCGCTAATTGAGGCCGGCGGCGGATCCGTCGGCCGCCAACCCTCCGGCGGCGCGCCGCCACCGCCTTCCGCGGACCACCGGACGCGCTCCGTTTGTCCGTTTCTGCTACCGTCTTCGCCTATGGTCCCCCCGGGATCCGACCTTCATTGCGATGTAATTCCAATGCCAAAGCGGCCTGCTTCGTCATCGCCCGTCAATCCGCACGTCAAAACGAATATCGTCGTCTTTGTAGTTTTCCAGCGTGACCCTATGGCGCCGCGCCCCTTCGCCGCGGCCCGACTCTGACCGCGGTTCTTTTGCGGTTTTTTGGCGTGACGCGATGGCGCCGCGGAATTGATTCAAAAATTAATTGATTGCTTGGTGTGACGACGTCACACATTCTTGCCACACGATTCCGCGCTGTGCGACGGGACCACGTCACTTCCATTCCATCCGCAACAATCAAGAAATAAATAATAAGGGAGGGGGCGGTCGTGTTTGTGCGGTCCGGCCTCCTCCCATTAATCGATATCAAGTAGTCTGAAAATACGCAGATAAAATACAGAGGAGAAATCACGTAAATAAACACATAAAACCCCTACAACCTCATAAATAAAAAGAATCATAACAATAATAATCTTCGCGTATCAACATAATATTTAGTTGATCCGCGTTCTTAGATTTAAAAGGGAGTAAATGAGGGTTCACCAACAATCACAATTTAAATTCCCTACCTTGATTCAGGAATGGTGTACGACAATCGAGCCGTGGATGACGAGCGTCACGGAGGTCGGGCGTTGCAGAAAAAGAACGTCGATTCCGTTGTCGTCGAGGTGCGTTCGAAGAGGTAACGTCGTTGGAAGAAGACATCGCGTTCTTCGGCGGATATGTTCCTCGTTGAAGAACGTTGTTCTTCATCAGAGTCCGAGATGTTCTTCACGTTCTTCGTCGAGGTTGAAGAAGAAGAAGACTTCACGCTTCCCAATCCTCTCAAGGTGGCAAAACTCTAACAATAATAAAATTAGACCAAGTCTTATTTTATTAACAAAATCCTAACCATTTGAATTTCAAGAGTTTGAAATTAAGTAACTCACCTAATTAATTATAACAAGTTGTCAAAAAATTAATGAAAGTGAGTTAATGGGGAGGTAGGAAGGTGAGGGGTTAAGAGGAGTTAAGGGATTTGAAAAGGTAGGGGGTTCGTGTGGGCCCCACCCTTTCAACTATCCACACATGGGAAGTTGGGTGAATGTGGGCCCCACCACCAAATTCCTTGGGAGAAATAAACCACATTGATATGAAATAAAATTGATTCAACAATTTTATTTACTTTTTTGATTAAACCCCATTAATTAACTCCTTCACCAGCACAAACTCAACTACGGTAAAGGTTCCCTTAAGTTATTACCGGCGTTGCGAGTTCATCGGTGCCCTCAGAATTCGATTCCGAGCACCGGTTCAAATGTTAGAAATTCCCGCTTATTCGTTCACTGAACATCCCTGAGACAAACTTCGTAAATTGATTCCGAGCACACCGGGCCTCGGAATCAGGTTCCGTTAGAAACCACGTTCCTGTAAAAATCCAAAGAAAATTAAGAAAAAATTCACATTGAATTTTACGGGTCTTTACATTTAAAAGGTCGATTAACCGCCTTTTGATGGAGAACCTTGTTTAAATCCACTTTTTGAAAATTTTATGTGTTATCTTTGAAAAAATAAAATTTTTCTTTAGAATCGGGACATCAAAATTTACTTTGTGTAAATTTTTGGTATTTTTTCCGAAAAAGTTCAATTTTTAATGAACAGTGAAAATGTTGTATTTTAATTCAAAACATATTTTAATCTAATTTGATTATATGATTAGATTATCTTTTGAATTGGTTTTAAAGTTAAATTAGAATATATTTTTACCATTTAATCCAATAGTGGTCATTGGAATTAATTTCACTTTGAAATCTGACTTAAACTAGTGTCAATATTTTGATACATTTTGTTTCATGAAAACACGCTATTTGTTTTGACAGTGGGAATTAATTATTAAATTAATTAATGCAGCTTATCTGTTCTGAGTTTTGTAAAATAGACATCATTTTTGAATTCGTAATATTAAATATAGCTTAGGGTGAACTTTTGGTAATTTTCTGAAAAACATCAATTTTTGATGAATAGTGAAACCACTAAGTGGTACTTATAAAAACTGATTTTCCGTTTAAATGAAATTTTGCCATCATTGTATTTTTAATTCCAAAAATCCGACATAAATTGTTTTCATTAAGAAGTAAAATTTGGTTCAATGGGATTAAAATAATTTTTTGTTGAATAGTAACTTATTAAGTTTTTAATCTCGATTAGATGAAATTAGTGTAGTTTAAGGTAAGAATAATGTTTTAATAAAATGAAATGACCTATACACATGTACTACCCTCATTGGATGTGTCATGGTCGACCATTAAAATCCATGGGTCAACTTGTGGACCCCATGGAGCCACATTGGTTGGAAAATGACATAAATATCTTTTTATTTAATGTTAAAGTAAAAATGACACAAACATGAGATGTTCTACTAAAACAATTTTTACATGGAGTTATACAAGTCATATGTTTTACTATAAATAATCAATGGAATTCTAAAAATATTTCCTACATAAAATTATTTTTTTTATAATTTTTAGACATTAAATAAATTAAATTATTTATGACATCATGATGATGCAGCAATGACCTCATAATTTAACGATTTAAATAAAATGGAAAGATAATGTAAATTATAAGTCCTACACATGTCCACAACATATTGGATGGGTGGATTTCGAACCCTTATCACCTTAGCCTCTAATTTTATCAATGTGGGACCTTTTAAATACGAAACTCAATTTCAAATAAAGTAACATTTCTTTACATTCCAAGAGTGACCCTCATCTCCTCTTATAAAAGGCCCCCACCTCTACCTCCTTACCCACACATCAAAAGCCATTGGCTCGGCCAACTACTACCCATTTTGTCTCTCCACATCCCTCTATAACTCCTTGAAGCCTCACTTTGGGCATATGCCTTCGCAAGGAATCCATTGAGCTCAAACCAATGAGAGTTACCTGATTTTAAGGTAATGTCTTCACTTGTGTCCTTTTGTTTTATTTTTCTTCTCCAACCCCCTAAACTCTTTTTATTAATTTATTTTGTAACAAATACAGTATCTTCAATATAATATTATGTTTTTATAAGTAGGATTAGAGCTACACTTACACACACCTACATCTAATGGTTAAGGAACATACTGTTTCTGTGGATGGTGAATTTCTGCATCCCGAAACAATGATTGTTCAACATTCTTTTAACACCTTCAAAGGTGGCCATTAAGATGTCACTATATTTATATATGATATATAATATGTTTATTTTTTCTTTAATCTTCTGTATTTTTCATTTATGGCATACCTTTATGGTTTCCCTTATGGGTAAACACGAGATCTTCATTTTTGGAAGTGCGGACTACCGCCCACTCAAAGTGATTTGATTAGTTAATGCAATATGTAGGACTTATAAAGGATGTAATTAATGGTATTACATATTTTATCATACTCTAATTATATTATATCTTTTTATCTTTATTATTTCATTCAATTTAATACAAAAAAAATAAAAGAATGTCGTATTCATGCGTACGTACGGCTTACCGTCTCCATGAACGGTACATTTCATTTCTTATCTCCAAATGTTATGTACTATTATAAGTACATATATATAATGGATATATATGTAATATATTAAATATAAATTATGGTTATCATTCAGGAATTATAGTATATATATATATATAAATCATTTTGTTTTAATTCCATTAATAGGGAAAAAAATGAAAGTAACGTTCATGCGTACGTACGACCTACCGTCTCCATGAACGATGCTTTTAATTTTTTAGATCCAAATTCTATGGAATAGTATAAAATGAATATATACTGGATATATATTATATTTAAAACATCAATACTATTATGGATATGATGTACCTATAACTACATTTTCCAACAAGTTCAATTTTTGACTCATGTACCAAACATCGACAAAAACGTCTGATATGAACTCATATTATTAACCAATTATTATAAAATTAAAATATGTGATATGAACTGAATAATAATCTTTATAGGAGGTCCTTAAGCAATTATAAATTTTCCAAAGCTTTTTATTCAGGAATATAAAGAAACGGACAAGACAAGTTGGACTTGAGGTAAGGGATCCTACTCCACTCTTTTTTTAAGTACACTCATTTATGTCATTCCTTTTAAATCTCATTTTTCATGTTATTGGGATGTTCTTTTATATTAATATTACTGTAATTTTTATGTTCATGTGATTAGAGACCCTATTCTCTCTCATCAATCCATTTTGGAAGTTTTGAGTGGCGTCGTTAGGATGACGAATTTTCGTAACAGATCTAACCTCTCTCTTTATTTTTAAGTACTCTCATTTATGTCACTTATTTTCAGCTCCTCTTCGTTATGTTGGGGGATGATATTTTATATTCCTCTTTCTATAAACCTTATGTTAATATGATGAGATACCATATTTTATCTCATCAATCCATTTTTGAAAGTTTTATGTGGCGTCGTTAGGCTGCCGAGTTTTCATAAGGGATTTTTCATCTCACTTTTATTCCCGTGAGATTTATGCTACATTGGCCACAATTTCCTTTGAGTGGTGTATGTACTGCCCATTATTTTACTCATTGTGTAACATACATTAATTTATGAGTATTTAAATCAATATTGTATTGTCCTTCTTTCACGGGGTGCATGTCTCAAAAGATACCCATGTCGGTAAGGGAACCTTTCACCCTCCTCTTTTTGTAAAAGACTTCTTTTGTTATGTCTTTTAATTCACATAATATTATTTTGGGATATGTTCTTCTATATCCTTATTGATGTATATTTTATTTCCATGTTATGAGATACCCTTTTTGTCTCTCATCAACTCTTTTTATTAAGTGATGCCGTTAGGCTGTCTAATTTTTGCAAGGGAACTTCTTAACGTAATTTCGATTCTTTGAGATTAACTTGCACACCATGAATATGTTGTTCTATGATTATGTGTGAATATCCTCTGATTGTTTTACACTTAATACCCACTTATATTTCATGTATTCGTTTGTCACACATAATTATGTAACTGATTTATCCTTAATCCAAGGATACCGTCTTTGTAAGGGACTTCGTCTCAGTCACCTTTCATTGAGCAATATTTCGTTTTATACACAACATTCTTTTATAAGGTGTATAAACCCCTTTGACTTTTACTTTTATAAAAAATGAATCTTGTTCTACGAAGCATTTTACAAAATGAATAAAATGAATTTTTCCTTTAACGTACGCGGTGACAATGACCTTTTCCGCTGCCGCAAGTATTATTTGGTCTTTGGCTTCCTGAACAGGCCGTATTATTTTTTTTAAAATGACATAAATACCATATACTCTTTTATGTATTTTGGTATTGAAAATGGTTTTTATAATGGATTTGTTATGTCAATATATTTAAGTGATATATTGTGATCAAAGTGTGGAAATGTTTTCTTTCCATAATATTTGTTTTATGTCTTATGATTTTTATAATGGTACTTGGACATTTTACGGGTGGTTACGTGATAAACCATATGATGGATGGTTCCGTGAATACCAGGACGGGTGGTTACGTTATAACCTCCAATGCATTGGGTATGGAAGTCGGCCGTATGGCTATTCCATTAAGTATGTTTGGTAGTTGGCCGTATGGCAATTCCATTGAGTATGTGTGGAAGTCGACTGTATGGTTCTTCCACTTAAGTATGCTTATGTCCCAAGTTTCCTTTATATGTTATGTGATCTTTATATGGGTTTTATGGTAATCTTTTGGTTAAATAAGGGTAAGTAATGAACTTTTATTCAGTGAAGAGTTTTTACTACTTCAAAAAGGTGAAAAGTATTACTTTGATAATGTATACATGGATTACTTGTTGTTTTTAAGAACTAACAGTTTTCATTCTTGGTGTATCCCTTACAGAGCTTTTTATGCTCATCCCATGTTTTTGAAATGTTTTTCACAGGACTTAACGTCGAATAGGGTCAAGGATGGCATCAAGGGAAAGTCATGAAACCTAAAACATGGAACTTGACATGTTTCTTTTTAAGTGTTTTTATTTTATGGAAACTTAGTAAAAGTTTTTACTTTGTCATCTTCTGAGATGTAATAGTTATGTCCTAATTCACTAAAACTATAAACCTGAAAGGATCCTCAATGTGAATTATTCATTTAATTAAATATTAAAAATGGTTTAAGGTTGGGGCCTTATAGTTGGTATCAGAGGTCGGTTTAGATAACTTTAGAGGTTAGGGTATTCTTTAAGCATAACTGATAGTACCATAATGGTTAGGATTTCAGAAAGAGTTCTAGTTTTAGAAAAAGTGAATGAGTAAGTATATCTTAGTTTTTATCTTCCTCATTAGTACATGATGGTTTTGTTGATATTCTCACACTGCCATTTCCGTTTTTATTGAATGGATGGATCTAGCAGGCACCAAATTGACAATAGGTTTGAAGGAAACTGTGGTGGTTCTCTGATTAAGAGACAGGTTGAAATGGGGGATTCAATGAGGAAACTCGCGGTTGTTCTAATCCAACTATCAAGGAGTCATGATCAACCACTTGAACCATGGTATGTTCTGTAATGCATCATGTACGAGATGACCAATCGATGTGGAAGTTTAGGTAATAATTATAAAGGTAACCATTAGGGTTTATATGATCCTTACTTTTTAGGTAATTATGGGTTACTCTATGATATGATGTAAAATGAAAGGCATGAGATAAAATTGAGGTTAAAATATGTTATGATCATTTTTGAAGATTTTATCTCATTTTGGGGAATGTTTTAAAATTATATTGTTTTGGAAAAAGTAAAACACGCAGACCGTGTGACAAGCCGTCGCGTCGGACAAAGCTGTGGCAATAGAACCCACAACCAAAGTGCGACTGGTATTTATCGCCTTCCACTGGACTACGTGAAGTCCCTGGTTAGTTTTACTGATTCTTTTTAGTTATATGATTTTATGAATTATGAGTAAGTTGATTTTGTGTTATCTATGGAAATTTATTAACCTATCATAGAGGATATGTGATTAGGTTAATTACTTTTCAATACGAGACTTTAAGAGCCACTGATGTTGTTTGGAGATAAATGTTGTGATTTAACTAGGAAGACTATGTGACTAAAACCTTCAAATATTTGGGTTTCAAGATTAGTTTGGTTTACTTTGAAGGATTTTAGGGACAAATTGTTTATCGAATGGTCCTCATTGAACTTTGGTCTTGTTGGACAAATTATGGAGTTTAAGAATAGATTTTCTTTTTATAAAGGGTTATCCTTTTTTGGATTTTATAATCTTGTACTAACCTTTTTGGTTTTTATTTTGGTTAAAGTCTAAAGACATGGGAAGTATATAGTTATATTTTGTGGATTAGGTGATTCTCTAGAAGTTGATTATAGTACTCTTAATGTGAACAAGTGTTCCTAAATACTCGTCTTTTGGGGAAAGTATGAGTTTGTGTAATAAATCTAATAAAAGTTGAATGTCAACATGATAAGTAATTATGTTTCCTTATGAATAAATTCCTCAGTAAAAAGTAAATTAGAACCAAAATTTTGTCTATTAACTTTTCCTACTGGGGAATCGAATACGTTTAACCCATCACAAGTTTGTGATTTTCTTGTGGTTAAATTTCTCCTAAACATGTTTTCTATCAATCTACAACAGAACATGACCCTATGTTTTCTCCTCCATGTCCATGTTTTCCTACATGGAATCCTAGTATGGGTTAACTCGGGTGACCTCTATACTTCTCATTCTTTATTTTAAAGTGATTGTTTTACCGAATCTTGTTCTGATGTGGGACTTTCAAGGATATTTCCGAGCCAAATTTTAAAATTACGAGGACGCAATTCCAAAAAGGGGGGAAGGATGTAACACCCCAGGTAAATAAAGAGTATGACATTTTCACATTTATCCATATTTGTGAATAAAATTTTAATATGACTTTAAAGGGGATGCTATGCTCGATGGCGTACCCAACACGCAACAATGATTTTTTTTGGAAATCTTACGTTGCACTCTAATATTAAAATAATATTATTTGAAATAGTAGTTAATGACTAGACATTTTAATGGTTGTAATGAACAAAACTAACTACAAGATGATTATATATGTCAAATATTTTTACTTTTTAGAATAAATGTTAGAGGATTTAAAATGAAAATGAAACCAATTTTAAGCGTAAACATTCTAATATTATTTAAAAGGTTGATTAACCGCCTTTTGATGGAGAACCTCTTTTAAATCCAATTTTTTACAATTTTATGTGTTATCTTTGACAAAATAAAATTCTTCTTTAGAATCGGGACATCAAAATTTACTTTGTGTAAATTTTTGGTATTTTTCCGAAAAAGATCAATTTTTAATGAATAGTGAAAAATGTTGTATTTTAATTCAAAACCACTTTTAATATAATTTATTTATATGAATAGATTATCTTTTTAATTGGTTTTAATGTGAACTTAGAATATATTTTTACCATTTAATCAAATAGTGGTCGTTGGAATTAATTTCACTTTGAAATCTGACTTAAACTAGTGTCAATCTTTTGATACATTTTGTTTCATAAAAACATGCTATTTGTTTTGACAACAGGAATTAATTATTAAATTAATTAATAAAAATTATATGTTCTTAATTTTGTAAAATAGACATAATTTTTCAATTCGGAATATCAAATATATCTTAGGGTGAACTTTTGGTAATTTTCTGAAAAACATCAATTTTTGATGAATAGTGAAACCAGTAAGTGGTACTTATAAAAACTGATTTTCCGTTTAAATGAAATTTTTCCATCATTGTGTTTTGAATTAAAAAAATCCAACATGCATGGTTGTCATTAATAAATAAAATGTGGTTCAATGGGATTAAAATAATTTTTTGGTGAATTGTAACTTATTATGTTTTTAATCGTGATTAGAGGTAATTAGTTATGTTTAAGGTATGAATAATGTTTTAATAAAATGAAATGACCTAGACACATGTCCTACCCTCATTGGATGTTTCATGGCCGACCAATACAATCCATTGGTCAACTTGGGGACCCCATGGATCAACTTTGGTTGGAAAATGACATAAATATCTTTTTATTTAATGTTAAAGTAAAAATGACACAAACATGAGATGTTTTACTAAAACTATTTTTACATGTGGTTATACAAGTCAGATTTTATACTATAAATAATAAATGTAAATATAAAAATATTACCTATAACATAGTATTTTTTTATAATTTTTAGACATTAAATAAATTAAATTATTTATGACATCATGATGATGCAGCAATGACCTCATTATTTAACGATTTAAATAAAATGGAAAGATAATGTAAAATATAAGACCTACACAGGTCAAAAACCTATTGGATGGGTGGATTTCGAACCCTTATCACCATATCCACGAATTTTGTCAATGTGGGACCTTTTAAATCTGAAACTCATTTTCAAATAAAGTAACATTTCTTTACTTTCAAAGAGTGCCCCTCCTCTCCTCTTATAAAAGGCGCCCACCTATACCTCCATACACACACTTCCAAAGCATTTGGCTCGGCCAACTCCGGCCCATTTTGCCTCTCCACATCCCTCTATAACTCCTTGAAGCCTCACTTTGGGAATAAGCCTTCCCAAGGAAGCCTTTGAGCTCAAACCAAAGGGAGTTACCCGATTTTAAGGTAATGTCTTCACTTGTGTCCTTTTGTTTTATTTTGCTTCTCCAACCCCCTAAAATATTTTTATTCATTTATTTTGTAACAAATAAAGTATCTTAAATATACTAGGATGTTGTTATAAGAAGTATTCGAGATACATCTACACACACATTCATCTAATGGTTAAAGAACATATTGTTTCCGTGGATAGCGAATTTCTGCCTCCCGAAACGATGATTGTTCAACATTCTATTAACACCTTCAAAGGTGGCCATTAAGATGTCACTATATTTATATATGATATATAATATGTTTATGTTTTCTTTAATCTTCTGTATTTTTCATTTATGGCATAACTTTATGGTTTCCATTATGGTTAAACTCGAGATCATCATTTTAGGAAGTGCGGACTACTGCCCCCTCAAAGTGATTTGATTTGTTAATGCCATATGTGGGACGTATAAAGGATGGAATTAATGGAATTACATATTTTATCCTACTGGAATTATAATATATCTCTATATCTATATTATTTCATTCAATTGAATACAAAAAAATGAAAGTAGCGTTCATGCGTACGTACGGCTTACCATCTCCATGAACGGTACATTTCATTTCTTATCTCCAAATGTTATATACTATTATAAGTACATATATATAATGGATATATATTTAATATATTACATCTAAATCATGGTTATAATTCTGTAATTATAATATATATATCTCTCAATTTGTTTTAATTCCATTAATATGGCAAAAAAAATGAAAGTAGCGTTCATGCGTACGTACGGCCTACCGTCTCCATGAACAGTGCTTTTAATTTTTCTATCTCCAAATGCTATGGAATAGTATAAAATGAATATATACTGGATATATATGATATTTAAAACATCAATACTATTCTGTATATGATGTACCTATAACTACATTTTCCAACAAGTTCAATTTCTGACTCATGTCCCAAACATCGACAAAAACGTCTGATATGAACTCATATTATTAACCAATTATTATAACATTAAAATATGTGATATGAAATGAGTAATAATATTTATAGGAGGTCCTTAAGCAATTATAAATTGACCAATGTTTATTATTCAGGAATATAATGAAACGAACAAGACAAGTTGGACTTGAGGTATGGGATCCTACTCCACTCTTTTTTAAGTACACTCTTTTATGTCATTCCTTTTAAAGCTCATTTTTCTTGTTATTGGGATGTTCTTTTATATTAATCATACTGTAATTTTTATGTTCATGTGATGAGTGACCCTATTCACTCTCATCAATCCATTTTGGATGTTTTGAGTGGCACCGTTAGGCTGTCGAATTTTCGTAAGAGATCTAACCTCTCTCTTTCTTTTTAAGTACTCTCCTTTATGTCACTTCTTTTCAGATCATCTTTGTTATGTTGGGGGATGATTTTTTATATTCCTATTTCTATAAACATTATGTTAATATGATGAGATACCCTATTTGATCTCATCAATCCATTTTTGTAAGTTTTATGTGGCACTGTTAGGCTGCCGAGTTTTCATAATGGATTTTTCATCTCACGTTTATTCCCGTGAGATTTATGGTACATTTGCCACAATTTCCTTTGAGTGGTCTATGTACTGCACATTATTTTACTCATTGTGTAATATAATTTCATTTATGAGTATTTACATAAATGTTTTATTGTCCTTCTTTCACGGGGTGCATGTCTCGAAAGATACCCATGTCGGTAAGGGAACCTTTCACCCTCCTCTTTTTGTAAAAGACTTCTTTTGTTATGTCTTTTAATTCACATAATTTTATGTTGGGATATGTTCTTCAATATCCTTATTGATGGAAATTTTAGGTCCAAGTGATGAGATACCCTTTTTGTCTCTCATAATCTCTTTTTCTGAAGTGACGCCGTTAGGCTGTCTAATTTTTGTAAGGGAACTTCTTAACCCAATTTCGATTCTTTGGGATAAACTTGTACACCTTGAATATGTCGTTCTATGATTATGTGTGAATGTCCTCTGATTGTTTTACACTTAATACCCACTTATATTTCATGTATTCGTTTGTCACACATAATTATGTAACTGATTTATCCTTAATCCAAGGATACCGTCTTTATAAGGGACTTCGTCTCAATCTCCTTTCATTGAGGCATATTTCGTTTTATAAACAACTTTCTTTTATAAGGTGTATAAACCCCTTTGACTTTTACTTTTATAAAAAATGAATCTTTTTCTACGAAGCATTTTACAAAATGACAAAAAGGAATGTTTCTTTTAACGTACGCGGTGACAACGACCTTTTCTGCCGCTGTGAGTATTATTTGGTCTTTGGCTTCCTGAACAGGACGTAATATTTTTTTAAAATGACATAAATACCATATACTCTTTTATGTATTTTGGTATTGAAAATGGTTTTTATAATAAATTTTTTATGTTAATATATTTATGTCTTATGATTTTTATAATGGTACTTGGACATTTTACGGGTGGTTACGTGATAAACCATATGACGGGTGGTGCCGTGAATACCAGGATGGGTGGTTACGTTATAACCTCCAATGCATTGGGTATGGAAGTTGTCCGTATGGCTATTCCATTAAGTATGTGTGGAAGTTAGCAGTACGGCTATTCCATTAAGTATGTGTGGAAGTCGACCGTATGGTTATTCCACTTAAGTATGTTTATGTCCCAAGTTACCTTTATATGTTATGTGATCTTTATATGGGTTTTATGATAATATTTTGGTCAAAGAAGGGTAAGTAATGAACTTTTATTCAATGAAGAGTTTTTACTACTTCGAAAAGGTGAAAAGTATTACCTTGATTATGTATACATGGTTTACTTTTTTTTAAAAAACTAACAGTTTTCATTCTTTGTTTATCCCTTAATGATCTTTTTATCATCATCCCAAGATTTTGAAATGTTTTTCATAGGACTTAACGTGGAATAGGGTCAAGGATGGGATCAAGGGAAAGTCATGAAACCTAAAACATGGAACTGGACTTGTTTCTTTTTAAGAGCTTTTATTTTATGGAAACTTAGTAAAAGTTTCTACTTTGTAATATTTTGAGATGTAATAGTTATGTCCTAATTCTCTAAAACTCTAAACCTAAAAAGATCCTTAATGTGAATTATTCATTTAATTCAATATTAAGTAAGGTTTAAGGTTGGGGTCTTATAAGAAACCATTGTAATAAATAGGGGTGTATTGTGGATTTTATTATTTTATCACATAGAGTGGAAATCCAATTTTTTCAATTTCAAATAATTCCCCACTCTTATTTCATAAATACAAAACATCATATCATCCCCCTTCACTCAAAATCCAATTTTCACAAATTTCTAATCCCACTATAAATCTAATTCCATATAAAGGAGTTCTCTTGATATTATGATGAAAACTTCAATAATTTTAATGAACACTCTCCCGGTATGGAATTTTATTCCTCCTCTACTATATTCTAGTACTTTATTTGTATTATTCCCCTTTGAGTTCCAATTAATCATGTTTGAATATGTTTATACACATACAATTAATATATTTATCATTCCCAACTACTGAAAAAAAATTGTTTACTCCCAGTAATCCCTCCTATGAATATCTATATACATCTATTATGATACCAAAATCATCCTATTATTTTAGATTCCAAACATTTATATTTTGAATACCCATTCCCATATCCACTAAAGTGTTTTTAATTAAATGTAACTATCCATCTTTGATTGGTTACATTGACGTTTGTAACCCACACACCATAATCATGGGATTAAAAGTGATGTAAGGTGTTTTTATATTGAATGATCTATGTGGAAAAAAATTTAAATACATGATATGAATGTGATGGGTGTATCCAGAATTATATTAACCTCCAATTAATTGGGTAATGGTTTTATCTCATGAGTTACCATGTTTGGACCATATTTGGGTTTCCTAGGAATGCAATGTTATGATGTCTTATTAGTTAGACATGAAAATGATTTATGATGTCATCTATTATATTTTATTCAGATTCATATGTTTCTAGTATACTATCATCTTATATCATGATTCAATGTTCTTGTATATCATTACCACACTTATATATAACCATGATTTTCTTCTGGTATTACTTTCCTTGTATTATTTTTTGATTAATCCCTAACTAATGTTATTTTTTACCCATTTAATATGAATATTACCATGGTATCCTATATAGAGGTTAATTATTTATGGAATTTAAGAGAATATTATAGTGTTTTTAAATAATATTATTTCATGTTATTTTGATTTGTACCTCACTACCTAATTAAATTACACCTATTTATCATTTGGGAAATTATTTTTTGATATTTTTAATTTGGCAATAAAGAATTTTTATAAATCATATGAATTGTAATAGCTTGTATCAATTAAATTCCAAGTAATTTATTCTTATTTTTTAAAGAATCCATTTAAAAATATTTAAGTCTAATCAACGGAGAACTTCCTTACATTTTGGAAATGTATAAAGAGAATGGTTTCAATGACGAAAATCCATATATTGATAGTAAAAGAGGATGTGGATCTTCCAGAGTTATTCCTAGGTGAAATAACACATAAAAGGGTTCATTGGGAATTAACATAGTCATCACTAGGTGAACATAAAAGAGGACTTTATATAGACCTAGTTTTACAATTTCATGGTATATTATTTAGATAATTTATAATCTCTTTGTGAAGAATTATGAAGGGATGTAAAATACCAATGAAATTCCATGATAGGAAATATAGTCTTGATAAATTGGAAAGAAACCTAAAAAATCGTTTATTATGGAATACTTTTTATTTGTACATAATCCATTTAATGTTTAAAATTTATATTTTATATGATTAAATATTTGAAGATTCTCATCAATATGTTTATTTTATATGTATTCAATGTATAAAATCCTAATTAAATAGTTATGGGAATTATTATTATAATGATACTGACCATAGTATCCTATAGCTTTTTATTATATTATTTTATTAGAACATGATAAAAATGATTCCCTCACAATAGAAAAAATAGTTTATTTTTCTTCAAAAATTAGAAAAAACATTATTCAAATATTAAATTGGAAATAAAAGATAAAATATAGTGAAAGTAAACATTATGAATCATTCATGTCATTAAAATATTACATATTTATGTCATACTAAAGGAAAATAAAATATAGATGATGTCAAATTCTCTATAAGGGTTTCATAGAATAGAAGTTATCATAAGTATATTAGGAATAAAAAATATATTGGTAAATAAAAACACATATAACATTTAATCAACAACATGAGAAAAAATATAATATGTTAAGAACAAATTATGATAATATAATCTAAAATAAATAATCCAATTATCTTGAAAAATACCCAATGATATCCCATTATCTTGAAACAGACATAAATATATGATGGCTAATCAAATAATAAAATCGATATATAAAACTAATTTATTAATAATGCAATTAATAATGTAATAATTCACAAGAATATAATCAAGGCCTTGTAGGAATACATCACGCATATATGGGTACAACCTTGACCTTGTCCCAAAAATAGTTTGTATCATGATAACTATCATTGCATCTTGGAGTAATAATAGGCCACACCCATCAAATACTAAATCTGAAGAAATACACTAATATTTAATGGTGAATCTCAAAAAAAATAGTACAAATTATTAAAAAAAATATCTCTATCGATTAGTGAATATGAAATATATTGATATTCTGTAGTCAATAAAATAAAATTAAAACTATAACACATTATATTGAAATGAAATATGGTTTGGAAAATAAACTTATCCCTAAAAAATATGAATTTTTAACCAAAAAAAGATGTCCAATAAATGTGGGTTATAATAAATTTCAATTTTTTAGAGAATGAAAATGAAATAAAAATTACAAATATATAAAACATAACTATCAACTCATTTGAAAAAAATTATTTTTAATAAATTCATATAATTAGGAGAATAAATGAATATTTCAGTGAAACATTAAATTAATTTTTTCCTTAAGGTTAAATATCAGTAAAACCGTTAAAACCACATTAAAAAAGAAAATTTTGATAAAATAGTTAAAGAGGTGGGAAATTCTATTAAAATACAAATATTAAAAATAATCATTCCCTTTTAAATCATATAAATAATGTCACAAATTTATAATTGGGAAAATATTATTTTCAACAGTCTCCAAATATCATCAATAATATTAAATGTTAATTATAAGAAATTGGAGTTAATAAAACAAAATTTTGAAAAATCTGATATGGAATACTATAATACTAGATCAAAAGAGAAAAAAGTCTATGTTTTATTTTAACAATTTATTTGAATGATTAAAGTTTCAAATTGTAAAATTGTTTACAAGAGACCAAGAGAATCAAAAAATATATAGAGGATTTGAAATTGACGAATTTAATTATTCATATATTATAATATTACTCCAATGAAAAATAAATCATACCATATAAAAAATGAAATCATAAAATAAATTCATACGTCAATGGTAAATTGTGAATAGTAACCCCTTTTAGTGTAAACATTAAATAAAATGAATATCACGGTAAATAAATATATATTCATCTTAAATATATATAATTGGTTTTATATATTCAAAATAAATTTAAATAGGGGTTTAATAAAAAAATATATCCTGAATGGATGGTAAATTGAGACAATGTTCATTACGAAGATCATCTCATTAAGGTGAGAATTTATTTATTAAGTTTTTATGGGAAAAAATATAAATAAAAAATTTAGTAAAAACATTAAATAATTAGTTGTTATTATACACAAAATTATGGAATAAAACTGATAATAATGAAGTAATGTAAACTGATTAAACAAAATTGAGTTATGAAACCCCTTGCCTCAATTATGACTTCCATCATATGTGATTTAAACCCCATTTATAATAAATTTAATTTAACTATAATTTTATATGATAATAATGTGTATAATTATAATATTAAATATGACCCACTTATAATATTTCAATACCCATTTAATAATATATATTTTTTCAACTCTTCATTTATAGGTGATAACTATCTAGTTTTTCATAGAATTATTGGATCAAAAGTTATAGTCCCTATAAATTGATCATCGTTAAGCCATCATAATAATTATTATAATTATATAAATATTTTATATATTTATTAAAAAAATACTTAAATTCTTCCAGGAAGTGTGAAGATAAAAAATAATAATTACACCATTCATGGTGATTATAGGTCAGACATACACATGAAGGCTATTAATAGTTTTCAAAGGACGAATAATGGAATGTATTTAATAATGGGAATTTATAGAAACATTAAAATATTATATATATCATATATATTCATCAGATATATCCTTATCTCTATGAATTTAAAGACAAACTGCAAAATGAATCACATTTATTTATAAAGGCGGTAATCCACATGTACGTATGAGTGAAATTATCATTTTCTAACAGATAAAAATGTAAGAAGATAAATGATATATTATATTCAAAATAGAATAATTATCTCATATAAAATACATAAAAAATATTTCTATATTTATAAACATTATCATAAAATTTTAATGAATAAAAAATTATACAACTACATGAAGATAATAAACTATATGTATGCGCGGGAAATACTTTTTCTTTCCATCGGATATAAAATAGGTAAATAAATTATTAAAAAAAAATTATAATTATATCTCATTTTATATGTTATACTATAGTTAATAATTTAGGATGGATAGATTTTATTTATAAAAAATTTGATAGAAAAATAAACATGAATGAGTCGGCAAAGACGATTACATATTCTTCAGTAGAGTTCATTTATATCACTTATTAAGGACCAATGGAATGGATTATTAAGAATAATATATCTTATAGAAAATTTATATAGAATTTTAGATGATAATTGGTTAAGGTTTGGTTGATATGTATTTCTCAATAAGGTGTAAATAAAAGAGATAATGAGTATACTTTTATAAGATTTTGTAGGAGAAAACATGGAATTTCTTATGTTTTTATAAATACCTAAATTAATTATCATATTAAAATTCCTCCAAATTTATCTAATTTGTATATAATTAATGAATACTTAAATATCCTATCACTCAATTAAATTGTTCATTTTTTGGTCATTTTTCAATCTCATCTCTGAGTTTAAAAACCATGTTTTCCTTTTTTGAAAATTTCTATAATATGAATGATTTTTACAATTTAGATGTCAATAACATTACAATTAATGAACAATACACCAATAAATGTTTCAAGTTTATTTTTTTCAACAATAATCATTCATTCAAACAATTAGATGGATTTTAGGTATTTTAAATCATTTATTTATTTATTGATTATAAATAAATATTGTTAATGTTAGTTGGACACTATTAATTTAATTTCAATTTAAGGAAAAATTGAAAAATATGGGATTTGAATATAATCCTTTATAACATTTATTATATTTTAAAATCCAATATTAAATTCAAGGGTCTCTATGATTCGCCCGAAAATGTAGCTCTTATATTTTGTAAAATTATTTACAATATTTTTTTACTACTATATTATGCTCTATTTATGTGTTGTGTACAAATATATAGTAATAATTTTATTCCTAATAAATAAAATTTAATTACAATGATAATAATATTAATGAATAAATCTTATCAAAATTTAGAAGTCAAAATATCCTCTTTTTATTCTAATGTGAATATTTTATAGATATAAATGTCACTAGGGTAACATTTTTGAATTTAATATACATAAAATTAAATGAATTTCAATTATTGAATTGATTTTGAGACCTAATTTCATAGTTTTAACGCTATATTTTCATTTCACCCTCATTGAGGTTATAAATATTTACTGTGGTTACTATTCTTGATTTCCAAAAATAAATTGGGGATTATTTTCCTAATTTGGACATCCTAATTAAAAATATTTTATATATTTTTAATTATTCAATTTATATAAGTGGAATAAAATAATTTTGATAAAAAATAAAAAAAAATGTTTTAGAAAAGCAGTTTGTTTGGAATAATAAATTACATATTTTTATATGATTTTTTTTGATTAAACCGGAACGAATGAAATTATTATAAACCAAATGTATCATATGAAAATAAATTAAAATTATAATTGTAAATTTAATTTAGTTGATTTCAATGAAAATAAATGATGGTATTTGAAAATTGTTATGTTTTACTATTCATTGAATCAATAATCATTTTAGAAAAGTCAAAAAATATCACCCATACTTAATTCCATTAAGCAGATTTTAAAATTTAAATTCAATTTATATAATAAAATTTCAAAAATGTGATTGAAAATAGTTATAATTTATGAAAAAAATCAATTAAATAATATTTTAAGGAAATTTATTTTTTAAAGAATAAAATTACATTATTAAAAGTTGTGAATTTTTATAATCATTAATTAATAAATTTATACATAATAAGACAATTAAACATTTATTTAGTAATCTGGTTATGGATATCCATACCCTCTAATTCATGTTCTTGTTCACAATTAAATTATAATATTTTAATAACATATATAGGATCACTTAAGGCTATTTATTGTATGATACTAAAGTTATTGAGCATATTATTTTGTTAAATTAATTTTTAGGTTTCTTACATTATACCCCCACGCTAAATAAATTTCATATTAATATTTTATTCATTGTTACCAGAGGATTAATATATGAAAATACCTTTGGTGATACCCCATTGTTAATTTAGAAAATAAAAATTCATTTTAATGAAGGGATATTGGAATGAAAATAATTTGATGAAATAACATACAGTTGGATTCCAATATAAGGAGAACATTGGTGTAAAGTGAAAATATATACATGGAGGAGGAAAGTACTATCCCATAATAAATATGAGTATTCAAGAACATTGTAATGTGAAATTCAGTGATAAAAAACATAAATTAGAGAGTTGTAAAAAAACCATGAATTCATAAAAAAGATAGGTAAAAATATAACATTTTAATTTCAAGACAGTTTTTCAAGAGTTAAGGAATTCAATTACCATCATGGAATTAATCATAATGAAATAAATTTTTTTTATAGATATAATTTATACCGTTTTTCAATTTCTACTTAAATTTCATCATTTTCTATAAACTATGAGTATTATAGGTAAATGTTTCATGCTCGAACAACTAAATTCAACATTTTTTGAATAATAAAATATAAAAAAACTATATATTAAAATTTTCATTACTAAAAAGTACCTTTAAGCACAATCCCTGATAAAAAAATTGAATTAACCTTCATATGAATAAATAATATTTTAATCTGCGCAATTAAACAAAAAAACAAAAGGTTTAATATTGATCATTTTAAAAATAAATTACCCTAAATCTCACATAACCACAACATTAATGTAAATTTTAACATTAATGGATGTCTCATAACATTCAACATACTTTTCCAGAAAACATAACAGCATTATTTCTAAATAATCCTTTACTTTAAATATAAATGTTTTATATAACTCAACCCAATAAAAAATCTCCAAAAATACATTAATCGCCTCAAATTTTAAAAAATACAAATATATGAGACAATATAAAGTTCTTCCAAAAATCAGTGTAATATTTATCCATCAAATCGATTATGTAAACATTTATTTTACTAAACATGACATCACACATGCTAGTAGGTGTTTTGCCCTTATAACCCATCATATTTTGGTTCAAGCCTCCTGATACTTATAAGTCTGATAGGTTGTTCCTTGTACTTTTGGTTTACTTTTTCCTGAAAATATATTAATATAATTCCAATAATATTCCCACAAAAATGATTAACCTATAAAAAAATAAAAATAAAAAACATATAACTATTTAACAACTATATTTTTTATACAACTTATTTTTTCACATAATAAAACAATAATAATCGATATTATTATCTTAATAATGAGGATAATATTACAACTAATGGTTATCAATGACCTTGAAATTATTTCCAAAAATATAAAATCATTATTCCTTAATAGGCCATCTCAGTAAAACATATACTAAACTAATAGGTTTTTTTCCAATCAATGTCACCCAAAATTTCTTTAATGATCTTAAAATCTAAAAATATTAAACCAAAACAAATGTGTATTTATTCCTTTAAATATTTTAATAACATTATACATATCATACCAAGGCACTTTAGGCTTATCCTATTTGACAATATAATATCAAATGATTTTATATGTTTTATCCCATCATTCCACACAATAGTCTATAATGAAAATGTAAATTAAAACAAGAATATTCCACAGAAGTTTGAAACATGGTGTGTTATGTGGACACCCTCCCCATGCACAAGAATTATGGTCAACATTCAAATATCCAAATATTTTTGTGGTTATTTCCATAACAAGCATATTTTCTAAAACAACATCCACTTATTGGGTCGAAATAGTTAGATGTTTCTTAGAATACCACATATCTCTACCTTATATTTGGATATTATTCTATACATAGAATTATACTAAATGTATAAAATTTTGTTATGTTCCCTAATATATATTTTCTTAAGTCTAGTTACCATGGTTTCTACTAAACATTTTCTAATTCCAAATATAATGACCCTGACACAAGTGTCACAAAGTCAATGGTAACATTATTTTGTTGGAATGAGATACATGTGATAAAAAGATAAATGATAGAATATTTTTAAAGTATTTGAAAACCATATATAATCATGAATCCCATACTAAATTTTATATAAAATATACGACATATTTATTATAAATTTTATCCAACCTTGAACACATTTACATATTTCTTCTTGACGTCATGGGGAAAGGATAATAATTAAGGGTAAGATTATTAGTAAGGGAAATGTAAATTATATTTTATCTTATTTAATTAATTAATAATCAATATACTAAGATAAATAGATAAAAAACATGCTATTAAATTAATAATTTTATCCTTAATAATAACATGAAAGTAATCATTGGTGATCATAATTCCAAAAAATCAATCACATGAGTTTGAATCTTATCCATGGATGTCATCACTATTCAAACAATCTCAAGGAAATCAATAAAGTTTTACATAAATATTGAATAAATAATTTCATACATCAAAATCAAAAGATTATGTCCTTGTTTAATGACATCTTGTAGAAATGGAAAGGCATAAAAAAAGACAAAAACTAAATTGTCTCATAAGACCTACTAAAACTTTGAGGGGACATAACATGCCCCTATCATCATATAATAAGTCTAAATCATTCCTCATATATTTATTGATCTATTTAATTCATAATAAATATTTATTTTCAACAAATATCTATATTGAGATAATAATATTGAATATCAATGTTTTCCACATTAATCTAAATAAAATTAATAGTAATACACTGTATGTTGAAATTATATAAGGGTCATAATTTAAGAATTTCCACGATACAAAAATATTTATTTTTAATAAAAATGAAATTTATAATTAATGACTATCCCAAGAAAATAAATGGTCAATAGAATGTTAGCAAAAAGATAATTAATTATAGATAAAAGATGACGATCCAATAATTAAAAAATATATGTTTTTAATAATTATATTTAAATTTTTTTATTATAAAAATCATTTAATAATTTTTAAGAAACATAATATCATAAAATAGTGTTGGGGGTATGAAATTACATTTACACTATATATGTTAAAAACTAATTCTTTTTGACAATTTATATTGAATGTTTAAAATGAATTTTATTGTAAAAATTTCCTTTCAAAAATTATAAAATATCATGGATTAAATAAAATTTTCATAGAAAATTACTTTTCTAAATAAAAATACCATTGATTAAATAATTTATAAATAATATATATGTGGATGAATAATGTACTCTATATAAAGATAAATATGATCATTTTTTCTTGTGAAGATTTTTTTTGGATTCAAGTGCCAATGAGAGGATAATTTTGAATAAAACATATAAAATTCATAAATATATAAATTATATTTAAATATATTTAGTTTATTAGGGAATTATTATAAAATACATTTAAAATAAAATATAAATAATCTGTTGAAAATTAGATTGTGAAAAAAAATCATACATCTTTGGTAACTTTGAAATTATATACCCTGGAGTTTTTAGACATAAACTAAATCATTAATCATAATTAATTGATATATAATAATATTAAATACAGTAATGTGTCTGTATATACACCAGATAATATTTAATATGTTTATAATAACAAAGTTGTTGAAATAGTGTCGAAATTGACATGAAATAACTTACAATGATTATACCACTGATGTAAGAATTAATCAGTGACATGATTATGTGTAAAAAATATATAGATATAAAAATATTTTCTTAAACATAATAAATAAAAATAATAGGTTATTATAGATATAATATTAGAATAATATAGATAATAAATATTTTATATATCCCAATTAAAAAATTAGTTTTGGATCCCCTTTTAACAAGTCCAACATGATACATAATTTCTATTAACCTCATGTATAATAAATTCAAATTTATTATTAATATATAAAAGAATAACTCAGATTATTATAGTATCATATATGTTCAACTAGTAAAATTCAACAAAAAATTATTAATAATTCAAAATATGCATTGTTTATTATTATAAACTATTTCTAGTTTCAAGTATTTTTCACATAACTATTGTAACCATTTTACATTGATCATGTTTTCATAATATATATAATTATAATAATGATATAAAAATAATATATATATATATATATAACCCTCATTAATTTGGGAGACAAACAAATGAATTACACCATTCATCAAGACGGTAGGTCGTACGTGCGCATGAACACTTTTTTAACTTTTCAATTACTTGAAATAAAATAAAGGAATTATAATTGAGCTCACAATATTCATAATTAAATAATATATGAAATATTAATTCAATAAACATATCCATATTACCATCCTTGTAAAGCGTATGAAAATAATTATTCACAACACTTCTTGGATATGTTAGTCTACATGCATTAACGAGTGAATAAATAATTTTCTGATAGATTGAAAGGTAGGAAATATGATGCTATATAATATTTAATAAACTATAATTATTTAAAAAATATAATATACTCTCATTATTAAGATATTTTGAATTATAAAAATAAAATGGTGATGAAAAACAAATTATACCACTATGTGGAGACATAAGTTGTACATATGAACAATCTATTTTGTTTACTGTTAGATGAAAAAGTGGTGGATCTTGGATTTAACATTACCATATAAACATATCATTATATTTGGTATACTAGAGTTATTATTTTATTATTTTTATGTGATATTAAGATGAATTGGAAATTAAAATTAACATTAATGTTTCGGTAAAGACGATTAACTCTTATTCAATAGACATCCTTTATATCCCTTTTTAATAACCCCTGTAATGTAATTTTATGAATAAAAACACTTCAAATTCATGGATTAGAAGTTTTATAATTGAATTAAAGAGGTTTTTATTAATCAAAATTCCCTAATAATGTCTATTAAAATGATATTATGAGTTTCCTTTTATAAGTGATGGTAGGGGCACTCTTTAAACATTTTGAAGAAATAAATTAATATAAAAAACCATTAATTGGGAAAAGGATATAAATTTATATAATTAAATGGTAAAATGTGGATGATATGAAATCACATCACCCAATAAAAATAGAACATTATTTGTTTTTATTTTATCCTTTATCTAATAGATTTAACCCCAATAAACCCTTTTTGAAATTATGATCAAATCAATGATTTTTTACTCATTAAGTGTAATAACTATTTTTATTATTTTAAACCTTTATGAACATTTAATATAATATTTTTAGGCTAGGTATTGAATGGGTGATGGATTTTGGGGCTCCATGAGGTTCTTTTATTAATATAAAAAAATTAAATATATAACATCACACATATACTATTTTTCTAAAATATTTGAATAACTCCCAAATGGATTATCAGAAGAGAAACCCTAGACCACAATTTAATATATAATACGGGGTTTACAATATGTGTCACAAAATCATTGTGTGTGTGGGGGGGTATGAGTTTATAGTGTTCATAGGAATATTACTAATTTCATAATTTAATTAATTAATTAATTAATTAATTATATCCGAGACCTAATATACTATATTTAAACTCATTAATGGGTAATTCCAAGAGTTTTAAACATTATGCTATGAAATTTATAGGAAACATTTGAGTATAGTTCCTGGAAAAATGATAATGGACTATGGTGAAACATTTGATGTGAATAAAATGTTCATAGATCATAACAATGACTATAATATGGAATCATTCTTTGTTAGTGGTTAATCTAAACTCATGGAAGGGAAGTTTTTTATTTGGAATAATCTCATATTTTTATCCCATGTCAATTCCGAACCAATTAACCTAAAAAGATATTATTTGGTAGTCGAAGGTCGATTATTGGTGATAATTTTAACTTTATAGATTTAAAAATTGATATTTCATTTATTATTCAACAAATTTAGAAATTTATTTATCAATGAACATCGTCAAAATTGATTAATGGTTGAGGTTGATTCAATAAATTTTTATTTTATCTCTTTCTCCAACATGTTTTCTATGTTCATTATAAATGACACCTTTATTGGTGATTTTAAAAATTAAAAGATAATATTTTACAATCAGTTATTTGGATAAAAAAAATCATTACTTATTGGTTTAGGTTTGTGATCAATGGTAAGATCAGTTTTTTACTTTTTGTGAATGTCAATCTAGATATTGATCAGAGGAGGATAGTTTTGGGTATTGGTTCTCTAGTGATTCAAAGTGATGGAATATGATTCCCTAGAGGATTGGGTGGATGGAATGCAACCACTATTGATGGTGAGGATCGATAAATCACATATCCATATTTAATGACATATTTTGTGGTGTCACATAAGTCATCCTCAATGAGGGTGAGACATAAAAATCATTCAAGAGATTCAATGAGACTACAAATTACATGGCATGTAGTTCAATTGAAAACATGCATTATAGGATACTGGTTGTGAAATAGAGGGATTAATAAAAAAAATAATGTATCACACACTATGTTGGACAAACCACATTCCATGTGACTCATGAATGGTGACTCGGTCTGTACACCTAGAGTACAAAGGCACTATCATGATCAGATGCACTAGAATGAAAAGGTTACACATGCATAAGCTTGTACTCATACATGAACATGTTACTCTAACACATACTCGTAAATGATCTCATACAGTGAACACGGGAATGGATATATTAAATGGTAACATTCTACATAACACGAGAATGGGAAAAAGATGGTCCATTCATTTTGAGACATGTTGTGAACTCACAATACACACCCTGTAAATTTTATTGGGATTTTTGAGTACCTATTTCAACATAGTATAGACCAATATCTCTAAGGTGTATCCTCTTGGAAAATACCAATGATAGTATTTTAAATAATCATGTACTAAAAAAATATTTGGTCCCATATAATGGATTAGTCTTAAATAGAGTATATGACTCCCTCTGTGTAACCTGGGGTGTGATCCTCCATTATCTTTCTTCCATAGGATGTGGAAAAAATATTATACTAAATTTGAAGCTATGTAATACTCATTTAAAGGGTTTACTCTCAATTATGTATGTAGTCCCCCATTGTCTTTGGGTGATAAACCATTTTTGTGTTTCAACATATTTGGGATTTACTTTGTACTACATCATGGAGAGGCCCAACAAGATGGAAATCTCAGATGAGCATCATCAATGTTATAAGACACATAGAGTGAGTTATCCTAGATGAGAATTACATTAATTACATGAATGTGATTCTAGAATGGTTGGCTATTTTAAACTGGTACCTCCTGACTTAGTTCCCAACATTATTATATTTGGGTTATTATTTTTATGTAAAATATTTTTATTTCCTTTCCATTAATAGGATTATCTGACTACTCTCTTTATTTTTATTGATTTCATAGTTTTCTAATAGTTATTGAAATAATCACACATGAATGTGATAGATAAAAGGAAATTCGATGGTGTTGTTAGTAGAACAGGATCAGAAGGATAATTAATGATCCATATAGACTGTGGTTTTACCATATTATTAGTTTGAAATCAGTTCCCTCCTTCCTACTGGGGTGGAATATTTTGACAAATTTTGTGTGATTGTATGTATCCATTTATGATTTTTAGAAAAAATTTCAAACATTGTTAAGAGATATAGATTTATGATTGATTCTTTATATCAATTTTGTTTTACCTTTAAGAATTAAATCTATTTTTTGAAGATGTGTGTGTTTTTCCATATTGGTACATAAGGCTAATACCTCAAATGTCAGTGATATGCCAACTTGTTTTTTGTTTCCATCCCATGGAATAATAGATATGTGATTGGGGTTTCAGATATGACTTATCTCTATCCAATATAACTTTTTTGTTTCAACCCATGATAGAGTGGTGTCAACAATGGTTCCCTCGTAGTACTAGCGACTAAAAAGTTTCATGTTCTTAGGTTTAGTTTGGAAACAGGGATAAAATGTTAAACTATTTGATGATTTTATTTTATGTATTCAAATCCTATGTTGTAGTGGAAGTTGAAATATTTTTTCACTAGGACATTGATAATATTCTAGTTGACAAAATTTATATAGGAACTATTCATGATAAATACATTGGTACATTCATCATAAAATAATGGTTGTGGTTACCATATTCATTTTGAGTTGGTCACCTACAAATAATCATTGAATATGTTATATCTTATTTACTACATGATACCACAAAAATGACACTGCATTATGAGCCCATAATATGATCATGAGTATGATCTTCCTAGTTATGAAAATTCAGTACATGGTCTTGTAAAGGAGGCCTAAGTGGATATCTACCCATACAACAATACATTGAGTAGTAGGTTAAACCATCCATTCGGGATGGGGGATGTGTAAAATATGAGAATTAAATATGACTTTTATATATAGATACCTCTAATATTTTAATGCGGGAAAGTCTCACATGTCGATAAGGAATGTATTGAGGCATTTACTTGAATTTTCCTCCTACTCAGATCTACCCAAGACAATAAATCGGTACTACCAATAATTCCAATTCATTTATCCATAGGGTGATGGCAGATTTTGGTGAATTGAAATCATGAAATGCATACCCACTATAGGAAAGAGATTTATAGTCTCTTCAAATAATTTTTTATCCATTCTTGATAGAATAAATATTCATCTTGGATATTTTGGTTCTTCTATATAGTAGCATAACTATGGAAGTGTATTCATTGTGTCTCACTAACCTCTTGATATACTCTATTTATATGGTTATATATGAATTCTTGTTATCACGAACCCTATTGAATGGAATCCTTCGATATATCTAGAAAAACATGATATATTTTTTATTTATTCCTATGTGGTGCTAATTGAGTGAGTATTTTTATTTGAGTTATTCTTGGCATTGAATTACCTTTTTGTTAGTTATGTTGGATGGAAATATAGAAATGATTATTTTTTTTGCATGAAAATGATTTCAAAATCATGGATTAAAAAATCTAGGAATATCTATACATAGTCTCAGGACTATGAGTCTACATTTCATAGCAAGAAATATGGTTATTTGAAGCTAATGGGGAGGATGTGTTACTCCTACAATGGATCGAGACATATTATGTGGGATTTTATCACTACCAATGAAAATAATAGAGGGAGAGATCACAATATTCTTATCCAGAGGTAGGGTCTTGAGAAATTCAATTTTTACTGTGAAAAAAATGATGCGGTTATAGGTATTTAGTATGGTTGGATAGAGATTTTATCAGATACCGCTACCACCCCCATGAATTCCATTGCTGTATTGTTAAGCTGTTGATATGAGAGGAGGGTAGATATTGTATTTTCATTCATGTGAAGAAGACTCTATAGGGATTATAAATTTTATGATATCTATGTTTTCTACATTGGATGAATTATTGATCGAAATAAGGGTGATTCATTATTTTTTTCCACATAGCTTGTTTGATAACTATAGATTATTTATGGGCCCTTATCTCAACCCTTAACAAGGAAGAATCCCATCAAATGAGTTTTAGTGATCACACACTTCTTCCAGTAGTTTTACTCTACTATTGGGGGGTATATCTTCCTTTGGGTTTTTAATGTAATCAATGAGTACTTATGGAATCATCTTACGTATAGACTTAATATCCATAGTAGATATAAAAATGAATTTTTCCAAATAGAGGATGTTTTGGGTATATGTAGATGGGATGAGGTTTTAAATTTAATGTAATAAGTAATTCAAAAATTATAAATTGGAGATCATAAAAGAACTTATGAAACCAACTACTCCTCAGTTGGATATTTTTACACAAAGTGTTGTTGATGCTGTGATTATTTACCTTCCTCCATTAGTAGTGGAGTATGAGGTTGTATTTCCTAGGAACAGGTTAGGTTTATTTTTCCACTAGAAGATCGATTTCTGTATATTCTTAGAATTAGGTAAGAACCTATTATATAATATATTATATCAAATATATACCATAGATGATATAGAGAAGAAGGTGTAGTGGGAGAAGTTGTAAATGATAGGATTTTATAGACCATGTGATTCCACCTACGTAGCTACACATTTAGTCTTTGTAAAGGAGGATGAGATATTGAGGGTATGTGTGTATTAAAATCTACTAAATTGGGTGACTACCAAAATTATTTATACCCTATCAAGAATAAAATGCATATTTTTTATTTTAAAATAGGAGAGATAGTTCTTGATTATTTACCTCACTTTAGTATATCACCATATCCATGTTTGGGACAATGATATACCAAAATGTTTATTATGAGGTCCTTATGATAACTATTTGTATTCAGTGAATTATTTTTGAATAATGAACTCCCCAATATTGTTCAATTGATAGATGAACCATGTTTTTCATCTAATAATGATTTTTTTAATGTCTCCCAATATGACACTCTCTCACATGGACATAATGGGTTGGTTTTGTGAACTCAGGCATGCCTCCTCATATGCCAGAGGCTGCCAACTAGCATTAGAAGTGTGAATATTATAGTGGGTAGATTATAACACTAGGAAAGAAGTTTCATGATTGATGAAATTGTTCAAGAATAAAAAATAATCAAAGTAAATACACTGCAAAAGACAACATTAAAAACCAACTGAATAATCCAATAAATATATAAGGAACACTATAATGAAACGAGGAAATGTAAGTAAATAGAATGATAAAAAAATGAAATAAAATAATTGAAGACTAAAATAAAAGACTCAAATCCCAGGGTCACAAACCCCATGACATTTCCATCTCCAAAATCCATCCCAAAAATAAAAAATAAATCAACAATAATGTCCTTTTCCCTTATCCAAACCCACATCTACATAATCTCCATCGGTTCTAAATAGAAGCTTGAATATGGTGTGAGTATAAATCCATAGGTAAATACCACCATGTATAAAATAACCAGTCTGATTATACGTGTATAAAATAAAGCAATGAAAATCTATATTAATTAATATAATAATAAAGTAGATACACCTTCCTTATTTAGCTCCATATCGAAATATATTTGAGCATGTCTTACCAAAATTCCTACCACAACAATATTTTCAAGGTAAGATAACCTTCTTTGGTGTCATGTCATAATACCTTGGATCATGTCATACAACCCTGCCAACCACAACTATATAACTGTGGTATAGTCACAAAAATCAATCTCAGTTAAAGTCATATAAGAAATACTGCATCTCAAGGTCAAATCCCAATAATTATTATATCATGGGGCTAGGTATATACCATTATCTATAAGAAGTACAACATGGGACTAGGCCGAGATCTCTCAATATCATTATTAAATATATATGTGTGAAGATTCTAGGGATGAGCCTGATATATAAGCATTACAGCATGGAACACAATTCTTATCATTCTACTTGGATATCAAAATATCACATCATATATCTCAATGGATAATTATGTGCATTACCATTATTATTACATATTACACTTTGAATGAAGTTCAATATTTATTACCAGTTATATCAATAAGAAAAAAAGCCACAATTTTTTGTATTCTATAACAAGAAATCCCCATAGATCACATGTAATGCTAAACCTAATTTAATCCATTATCAAATTAAAAATCCATTTGAAACTAAAGATAATCCTGGAATAATCTCATTAAATTATTTAATTAATTTGTGTTTTCCCAATTATGGAACAATCATGATATTTCTTAAACGTGGTTACTATCAAAACATAGTGTTAAGATTAGACCCTCTACTTTAAAATAAAAATCTATCATATTTTTAAATAGACAAAAATCATGAGGAAGAATGTGTGATGATCAGAAGGAGGTTACAAGATCAAAACTACTACAGATCAAAAATTACAATGTAATCAACCAAATTATTTCACAGAAACAATTGGATAACCACAGGGACAAAGAAGAAACACAATTAAAGGAACGTACCATGGATTGAAGACGCAAATAGATTGTCTTGAAGGGAGTTTGGAACTTAAAAATATCCTATAGAATACCCTAGATTTGATAAGGGAGGATAAATAGTGAAATAGAAGGAATTTTAGCCACATAAAATGTTTAAAACTATAGGTCAGGCATTAACATGGTTTGTATTATAGTTACACATCATGTAAATTATTTTACTGGATTTTTACTAAAAACTATTCACCTAGGATATAATTTATCAAAACACACAAACAAATACACAACATGTAATTCCATGACATGACATGTAAATTTAATAAAATTAATTTTTATACCGATTTTACTTTTTAACAACGCGAACCCCATTTAAAACATGTTTACTTACTATGAAGACATATTAACGCTTAGTCCAATTTATACCCCAACTCCTCCAATTCAAATGAGCATACATCTACAATCATTAGAACATTTTCTCTTAAAAATTTATCTGTTATTTAAAAATACATGGTCACCAAATCTATAATGAAAAATAGATATAGAAATACCTAAAAAATATGGGATCATACAACCTCCACACCATATAACAATGTGTCCCTATGTTTCTCCAACAATTACTATGATGTATCAAAAAACAAGTCTATACACTTTGTTTTCATGTAAAAATCCCTCTCCCAAGACTCCTCATGAACTAACCCATGCTACCACTACACTCAAACCAATGGTATAGTTTGAATATGGAGATATATCCCACTATGATCCAAAACCCACATTAGATGTTCTTTAAAGAATGTATCATAAAAATGACTAATTTCAGATATGTATATCACATTAGAAGGCTCTAGATAATATCTTCATAGTTTTGATACTTGGAACACATCATTAATGGAACATAACACTATTGAATCATTAAAAATTATTTCATTGGATAGACATGTGACACTATTCCAAACTGCCTGACAATCTCGGGCACTAGCATTCTGGGTTTCCTAACACTATATTGTCCCAAATTAGGTGACACCCAAAGGATAACATGATGAAAAACCTTTAATTACATAGGTTGTCTTTGATGGTTAGAATATTATTTCGTCCTTCTCTGCATGGTCACCAATCATTGATTGATCAACTGAACTTCTTAAAATGTATCCTATAAGAAAATATTCCAAAAAAGTTCCAACTCACTTGCCTCCAGCCAAAAAGAAGGTGAATGGAATATCCTTCCACACAAATCCTCAATGGTTTCAATTTGGATCGATCCATGGTAGTTATTATTATATGCAGAAACCATGAGTTCTATATGTTACTCCTTTTGACCACCAAAATCCAAAATACATGGTCATAACATATCCTATAGAATTTGAATAGTATGCTAAAATTTACCATCAATCTATGGATGATAGACTATTCTTAAAAGAACTCATGATCCCCGATCATTCTAAAGACACTTCTAGAAACATGATGTGAAATGATGATATATTTCTGAAACAATACTCCTGGAAACACTCTGTATCCAAGCCTCCTTTCACACATAATGATTTCCCAGATCATTAACTATGATGGTATCCCTAATAGGTTAGAAACTGGATACCTTAGTCATCTGATCCACAAAAATCCATACAACATCATTCTTACAGCTCGTCTGGGGTAGTAATGTCACAAAATCCATTGTGACATTATCCCATTTCCTCTATGGGATGGAAAAAGGCTTCAAAATCCCAACTGTCCTTTGATTCTAAGCTTTCACTTGTAAAAAAGTTAAACATATATCCACAAAGCATGCCACCACCTTCTTCAATTTTAACCAAAAATACTATATATAGTGATCGGGATAAATCTTTGATAAACTAGGATATACCACCCATATAGAAGCATAAACCTCCCTTATCACCTCCTTATGTATGCCTATCAGAACCCATACTTGGACATTGAAAAAAGAGAATTTCCATTGTCGTGAGACCATCATGATGTCATTTTTCCACAATATAATTTTTCTCTTATTACTAAGAACATCGAATCAAATAATTTATCAGACTTAATTCAGTCCAAAAGGATATGTATAACTAATTTCAATGTCAGATCTACTCGATCATGATATTCTTGAAAATATAGATGCATTAATGTAAAGGGACATTATCCTCCATACATATCCAGACACCCACACTACCTCTTTCATTTTCATTTTTCTCTTAGTGTTTCCAATAATGCTTACCATTCCTAGTGTATAATCCATTTAAAAGTCAAAAGACTATGGACACTCAATGCACGTCCTCTATAGAAGGTTAAAGTCTCTCTGAGAAATGATGTACTTGAGGTTATTTTGATTTAGGTATATAAAAAACTATAACCCAAGATATAGTTCCTCTATCATCTTTGGAAATGTACCACTATCATTAACTCTAGATGTTGACTCTATTAATTCCTCTCATATTGTATCAACTGCCCAGATACATTAGAAAACACACGATCCTTCAAAATTAGAAAATCTACGAGCCCAACTATGGATGCATCACAGTATACAATATATTATTTACCTGGAATATGTAATTTATGGATAAGTTTTGAAGTAATCCTACATTAACTCTCTTAAAAACCTCTATTAAAAAAATCAGACTAAACAAACCTCACCCATTTCATGTCCAATCGAGACACAAGTGCTTACAAAATATAAAATCATAGAAAAATACTAGTTAAAACCTTTTAATCCCAGGAAGCATGGATTTTAGAAGAAGTTATTAGGTTGTTCCCATGATACCACGACTACAACTTTTTATGCATCTATTGGAACACCTTCCTCTGAGATGACATGGACAAAAAATTTCATTTCATTAATACAGAAACTTTATTTAGTTTCCATAGAATAAAGTTGTTTCTATCTTGATGTACTAAAGTAGATGTTAAGATGTTTGTAATGATCATTTTTTGACTTAGAGTGCCCTACGATTTCAATATCAAAACGCACCACAAACTGATATAGTAAAGGATTAAGGATCCCATTCCTCAACTCCATGACTATTATAGAAACATTAGTCATGAAATAAATCATCACTAAATGTAGTGTAAGGTATATATAATAGTATCACCCTTAACTAATGATATCCCGATCTCAAAAAAATCTTGGATAATATATTTTCACCTATCAATTGATCACACGTATTTTCAATGTGTGGAAGAGGATATCAATTATTGATCATCATGTGGTTAAACCTTATATAATGCACACACAATCACAAATATCCATTATCCCTTTTTGGTGAAGAGAAATGGAGATCCCGAAAGAGATGTACTCGATCTAATTAGTCATTTAGATCCTTGATTATAGAAATAATCCTTCAAATCCCAAAGCTATACTAGTTCCATTCGGTATGGTGGGATAGAAACTCACTCTGTTCTATGAACCAGCTCGATCGTGAACTGAACCACTTTATTGGGTGGTAAGTCCTATAAATCATTGATGATAAAATTTTAAGTTGTTCTACCACTGGATGAAAATAATCATGATGCATTGCACCATTATCTTGAGAAATATCAATTATTTAATCCATGAGACAATCCAATAAGCACTGAATTGGTCCTATATAACCAACCAGAAGATCCCACCCACCCTTGTGATAATAGATTCATCTATATGAAGACAAGAAGGTAACTATCCACTTTTAATAGTCTATATGAGTATGATATATAACTAACCAATCCATAATAGGAATCACATCATAGATATTATATTCCAGCATGAATGGTTCCCAAAAGAAATGATAATCAACAATGTTTAGAAAACATGCCTTAAAATGTTTGATATTCTCTAACTGCACTCCCAATAGTGTCTCTATGGTTAAAAACCCATATAATATTTATACATCTAATAAAAAATTATTTAAAAAAATATAAGATATAAAATATTGTGATTTTCATGTATCAAACAAAACACACTCTAAGGTAGAAGATACAATAATCATAACTTTGATAGTATATAATCCGACATCCATGTTATCCAGAGTTGCATAGATTATCTGCAACAGAATTATATATCATACCTAGTTTTATATCTGATTATCCTAATCTACATACGTTTATTGATACTATCACTCATTCCCTATAGTACCACGTCCCCTTCCTCGGCCTAAAGGGTCAGTAGGACTCCAAATACAAGTCTGTTGAGGGGAAGATGAGCCCATACTTGAATCCAGTGATTTCCCTGCCCCTCATCCACTGTTCTACTACGTAATATTCACATATAACCATTGATGATGGCTTATTCTACCATAGATATGATACTCGATAGTGGGTTAAGGACACTATGGTCGTTTATGACCAAACATTCCACACTAATATAATTGGAATGGTAAATGTTCTTGAGATGGTAGTTCACATCACTAACAACTATGACCACAATTACATTGGTATAAACTATCATAATTGTGCTTCTTACCACTCTAATAAGAACATCTAGATCACCCTGCTTAAAATACATAATCACTTCTCATTTACACATTCATATTACCTTTTGTGATGCATTACTATTTTATCATGTATTCAAAGAATATTTAGTAGGAAATTTTTACATGAAACTTGATATCATAACAAAAACAATCATGAAAACATCTCTCCAATGAGATATCATCTGCTGCTAAAGATGACACAATGTATTGTAGGTCAGTAAAACGTCGAGAAAATTCCAACACCGATAAACACTCCTATTTTAGAAATATGAACCCAAAATTGTTTTCATCCCTCAAGGTTTCAGGATAGAAATAAAAAAGTAAATTCATGTTGAATTCCTTCGAATATAGATCATATTTCTACCAAACTACTTCTGGAATGTCCCACCAATGCTTGGTAGGTCCATGAATTATATACACAACAAGCCTCACCCTCATATTCATGGGTGTCCTGAGATGATTAAATGTTTAACGGACTGATTTGTTCCATAGCATTGCTTCCGGAGATATCCCCTCCCTAGTAAACATATGAAGATGTTGAATATGAAACTTACTTTCATGATTATACATTGAAGAAATAGTACAAAAAATATCCCTTTTCATAGATCATATGACCCTTAAGAAGTTATCGTGACGATGAATATCCATCTTCTCCATAGTAAATACATTAAGTTCTCGTTCACCTATGTTAGGAGTGTGAAAATTTTCACACTCCCCATGCACGAGTCGAAGATGATGAGGTGGAATTTTATCTTTAACAAAAACACTCACCCTAGAGAACCAGCCAGAAACATGGTCAGCCCAACAGATGACTGAAATATAGAATGACTAACTCTTAATCTCTATAGGTCATGGATTATATGTATTTTAACATGACATGAAAAATCATTCCATTTATCTAGTAAAGCATATATCTCATATCATTGTTCAATGGACAATTTTATATTACATGAAAAAAAAAATATGTAACTATCATGAACAATTCAAGCTAATATATCACTATGTACCTATTGTGATTTATGTATTCTTATCTTAATTCATACCAAGCCACAAGTACAAATCTCAAGATATTTTAAGTTTATAATAAATAACCTCACTAAACATTTGAATCACCAAAGGTGAAATAATAGCAATTGTAACAAGCACGTATCACAAACATAAATCCCTTCCTTGGGTACTCAGATTTCCCCCATACATTGGTTATCTAATCACAGGAAGTAGATCATTACGTAGTCCCAAAATATCATAGTCTCCTTTACACCATTACCCAAATAGTATAGCATATGAAAAGAAATTAATCTTCTCCTATACGACATTGTAACATCCCCCATTCCGACACTCTCACGTGGATGGAATGGGTTGGTTATGAGACATCAAGCGCACCTCCCAGTGTTCTATAGGATGCCAACTAGTAGCGAGGGTGTGGATTGTATAGTGTGGATACTATAAAACCTAGTATAATGATTCATAGAAGTATAAAAAATTTATAATTAAATGTAAATAATCATAGTAAATAAATTTTTAAGTGAACAATAAATACCAATTTAACAATCAAATAAATATGAATGTGAAAATGTGATGTTGTCCTGGAATGTAAATAAATGATATTGGATAAAATAAAATAAAATTCTAGAAGAATCAAATAAAAGACTCAATTTCCTAGGACCCAATCCACACATTAGTCCCATCTCCAAAATCCACCCAAAATACAAACAAGAAATCAACAGCATGGTCCTTCTCCCTTATCCAAACCTGCATCGACATAATCTTCTCGAGTACCAAATGGTGTTCAGAATATAGTGTGATTATAACTCAGTCGGTCAACGCACCCATTTATAAACAAAACCAGTATGATAAAAATTATATAAAATAAAGTGATGAAAAAGTGTGTTAATAAAATAAACAATTAGGTAGATACAAAAAAAAATGATTTGGATCAGTTACAGAATATCTCTAATAATTTTTTACAACCATGTCTACAAAAACCATATGGATAACATAAGAAAATATACTTCATAACAATGAAGAAATATATCGGAGCTTGTTTTATGACTGTTCCAACCATAACCATAAAACTATGTTATAGAAACAACAAAAAATCCGTGTCAAATACCTATAAGTATTTCTACATATCTGAGAAAAATCTCTATAATCATTACCACATGGGACTGGGTATATCCCACTCTCTATATGCATTATAGAATAGGACAAGTCCAAGACCACTGAATATCAGCAATATAGCATATAAGTGTGCATCTTTCAAAGCCAAGACCATTATATAATAATTACACCATGGAATAAAATTATTATTATACAACATGGATATCAAAATATCACATCATACATATCAATGGTTATTTATGTTTAATAACTTTTATCTTTCATATGACACATTCAATTCAATTCCCAACTTATTAAAAATTATATCAATAAAAAAACCCACATTTAATGTATTCTATAAAAATAAGTTAGCCTAGGTCACATGTCATTCTATAAATACATTAAGCCATTAGCTAGTTGAAAATCCATTTGAAACCAAAGGAAATGTAGGAACAATCCCGTTCAATTATTTAATTAATTTGGCACATTCAATGATGGTGGAATCAAAATATTACGTAAACAATGAAATTATCATACCATAGGGTTAAGATTTAGACCCCCTAACTCTAAAAAATGACCCAAAAAAGATTTTTACAGTTAATTCCTATGAGTTAGAAGGTTCGTATAATCTAAGGGATGTTCCTAGATAGTAAATGATAATTATAAAAACCATTAATGAAATCAACCATAGTATTTTACCACAATGTTTGGATAACAAAAAGGATACAGAAGAGACATAACCAAAGTAACTTAGTAGGGAATTAAGATGGAAAAATAACATCATGAAGGGAGGTTGACACTCTAAATTACATGGAAAATTCCCTAGATTTGAGAGGAGAGGATCTTTAGTTAAACATAATGAATTTCAACCACATAGCATTTTTAAAACTATAGGTTAGGCATTTACATGGTCTATATCCTAGTTACGCATAATGTATCAATTTTTTAATAGAAATATTTAAAAAGACATCTCTATAGATTTAATTTATTAAAACAAATGAATAATTACCTGATGAAAAATCCCTTTACATGATGTGTAAATGATATTTAGTAGATTTTTCAGCCCATTTTCCTTTTAAACAATCGTAACCCCCATTAATGCTTCCCAACATACTGATAACCCATGGTAACTCATTTTCACACTTATAAATGGACCCCATTAACTCAAACAAACATATCTCGCTGAAAATTATGTCATTTTCTCCAGAACATTCTCTCTATCTCAGAACAAGACTCAGCCACCAAGGTTAAACTGAAAATCATAGAGAGAAATATCAAAAAAAAATATGGGATCTTAAAGGTGTATAGTATTTTTCATCGATGACATCATGGTGTATGCGAAACCTATGGTGGGGAATATGATCCAAAAGTATTTGTTCTTGAACATAATTAGAGAGAACTATATTTATGGGATTCTCTTGATGTTATATGTCTTGATTTGGGAGTTCCACTTCCTGGGACCTATCATCTAGAAAGAGGGTGTGACAATAGACTAGATGAAGGATGATCCAGTGCTGTCTTAGGAGAGACCCGAGATTATGAATAAGGTGTGTAGGTTCTATTGGTTAAAATTTTTCTATATGTTATCTAGACATGATTTCTCACAAATTTATGAAACCTTAATAGAATTTACATGGAAGGGGAATCATTTTATATGGATTGAGATGTGTTGAAAATCCTTTCAGGAGTTTTGTAAGAGGATTTTCAGTGCCATCATTTTGAGAATACGTGGGTGGGTTGTTGAGTACATAGTGTTATAAGATGCATCTTAATATAGTATTGGATGCGTTTTATGCTGAGTTATAAAGTAGTATCTTATTCATTCTAGTAGCTATTAACCCTTGAGGAGAACAAAATGACCAATGATCTAGAGATGGTAGTGGTGTTCTTCACTCAGGATATTCAGTGATAATACATTATTGGTGAGTGGTTTATTATCTATTATAGAAACAATTCTCAATTACATATACTTTTAGAAATCCCTCAAAATCTTAAATATGTTATTCATTTATTTTTTCAGTTGATAATCACTTCAGGATATTCTATAATGTTATGAAAGGGGGAATGGTGGAATATTCTCTGAAATGGAGGATTATTTTCATAATTTTCTAGAAATTAATTAGAGAAGATTTTCATAAGGGATGAGGATAGAAGGGATTACCACAAATAAATGGCTATTACCACTCCACTTCTATAGTGTTTTTGGAGGATCAACTAAGAAATAATATCTATGAGACCTTATGTTATCAGATATATACTATACCTACACCTAATGGATTATTTTTATATAGAGAAGATTTTATATTTTTTGTAGGTTTGATGTTTCTAATGGTGATGTTTCATGAAGTATTTTTCGAATATTTTTATACATACCACATGGTGACAAATATAGATGTGGAGAAAAAGTAAAACGACCATGGGAATCAATTCTTATGTTTATGAATATTGAAGTGTGAAGCTAAGGATTCCTTTCAATTTTTAAATTTTCAGAGGGTGAATGTTGGGAAGTTGGATTCAATAGTTCTCCCTCAGCCACTTGAGGTTCCATAAGTGAAGTGGGATGATATCTCTATTGAATTAGTGTTGGGGATTCCAAGATCATATAGAGATAACAATTTTATCTAGATGATCATAGACTAAATCCCCAAGATATCCAATGTAAACACCAGGAAATTCCATGGATTGTTTTAAATACATGGAAATTTTATGAGCCCACAAAAATTTACGGTGCTTGATTCCGCGGTCCGTTGTGTCCAGAACCAATTTTTGAAGTTTTGTTCGGGTACGTTTAGTAAACATACGAGCGGGATTTTATAACTTTTAAATCGGTGCATGGAATTGAAATCTGAGGGAATTGTTGAGCTCACAACACCAGTATTTTCTTAAGAAGACTATGACCTCGACGACAGTTGGTCGAGAATGAAATTTAGTTTTTATGTTTTTAAAAAAAAGTTAATTAAAAATAAATGTGATATTTATTTTTATGCTTGGTGGTTAAAAACTCCTAAGGGTGTTCAGTGGTGGAAAATACCACACCATAAAGTCCCATGAGAGGTTATGGTGGTGGGGATGACCCACGCATAACCACCCATGGGAGGATATATTTGGTGGAGAAAACTCGGGCTTGTAACCCTTGGAACCCGCCATTTATATGGGAAGAACCCTTGAACATTCCTCCTTATGTGCCAGATCCCTCAATTAATTAATTTAACCCTTGTAATTAATTAATTGAACCCATTTGAATTCATTCCAACCATTAAAATAATAGATATTTTGTTATTTCATTTTGGTTGGAAACTTTCTTTTGGTGGAACAGAGGAAGAGGGGAGCTAGAGAGAACTCTCCAACAAGGAACATGAAGAATGACATCTTCGACATCGTCACCTCTAAATGCTCATCTACCAATGGTAGATATCCTATTCTTTTTCAGAAAAAGGAAAATCAATGCCCGCATTTCTGCGACTTCATCAACGATAAAAAAATACGAGGTAGGGGATTTTACATTGAAATTGTATCCGTACTTAAATGCACAAATCTAGGATTGTGTTTTTTCATTTGTTATTGCCATAACGTGGAAGGATGGGAATGCACGAACACGACCCAACCCCCCCCCCCCCCCTCATTTTTCCTCATTTTTTGATGACCGCGGTGTGGAGTAGTGGCGGCCAGCGTTGGGCCGGCCATGAAGGAAACCGGCGGCGCTAGGCCGCTGTGTCGCCGGAAGGTGTCGTGCTGCGCGGAGGAGTAGGCTGCCACAACCCGAACATGCTACGACGGAGGAGTCATGATGTCATTGCACCACACGGAGGAGTAGGGGGTCGTAGCTATATCGGGCCATAGCAGAAGGGTGCGACGCCATCCCGCTGCGCGGAGGAAGGAAGCAGCGGCCAGGGCGGGCTGCAGTGAAGGAGCTAGAGCGGCTGGCCGCTCAGCCAGCCAGGAGGAGCTAGACCCAGGGGGTCCCGCGTGATCTGGACCAGCCCCACATAGTGCCGGTTTGAGTCCCCACCCGAACAGCTAAGTCTTTCGAGAGAAAGGGGGCATGCGTCTTTCCCCCTTGACGCGGCTGAGGCAGACCCCCCATGGGCCGCCAGGCCGGACCCAGCATGGGTCGCCGTGCTGGACCCAGTGCGGGCCACCGGGACCCCCTCGGGCCAGTCTGTCACCTCAGGTCGGGCCGCTCCCTCAAACCAGGACGCCCCCTCTGGCCGGGTCAGAACCGAGGACCGGGTTGGACCTCAGTTCGGACCCATGTCAGGCCGGGTCAGTCCGACTGGATTGGACCGGACCCAGACCCACTTTGGTCTGATTTCACCTTTTTGCCCATATCATGGGCTATGGGTGTCTGATCGATGAACCGTATATGTAAACAGAACGATTAGAGAAATACGGTTCTTTTGGAATATCCCACTTGAGGTTTGGACACAGCTGGGATACATTCGGGTTGGTTTGAACCTAAAACCAACTGGGCCCCCGGGACGGAAATGCAAATAACTCACACACCGAGTGTCTGATTGATGCAGCGTCTGTTGTGTTGAGAACACTATGACGTGGGAGACCCATTAAATACTTCTAATTGGGACTTTGTGATAGTTGGATTATCGACCAGTAGCTCGTGGTGTGGATCCTCCCGAAGACGAGCGAGCGAAGTACGTAGACCTAGTAGCTAGCTGAGACCAGACTACTGCTGACCTTTCAACTCAGAGTGTTTCAACTAGCCCAGTAGGAAGCGCCTCTGTGTGATGTAGCAGACCCACAGTGGGGAGCGGCACTATGTGACATGGCATACCCATGGTACTCAATAGGAGAAGTACATCAACCGGCTACGAGGGGTAGCGCCTATGTGTGACGCGGTAGACCCACAGTGGGGTGCGCCTCTGTGTGATGCAGCAGACCCACAATACATGATAGGAGGAGTACCATAGTAGCTCCGGATAGTGGGAAGAACCTCTGTGTGATGCGACAGACCCTTAATACTCTATAGAGGAGGAGTACACCAGCACCTGAGGATTCGGCAGTTCGATTGGGAGTGATACATGTTACCACCCCTAGAATAAAATCCTCATTTTGAGCTGAGTCAATGACATTAGTGTTTCCCTCAATATTGATATGGATTACTAGATAACTTAGGTATATGTATGGGAATATACCTAAGTAATGGTTATCCATTGATTTCACACTTCTATGGTTTGTCTTTGTTGGATTTTGTGAGACCCTGAGGGTCTCAAGGTCCCTACTGAGTATCATACTCACCACTGCACGGGCTATGCCTGCACGTGGTTGTGTTGGTTATAGATGAAGAACAACTCTAACTATGGTAGAGAGTATCAGGACTCAACATTACCCGGTGGTGGACCACTTGGCGACACGGTACACAGAGTGGACGAACGGATGTAGAGTGCTGAAGAGGCCATCTATACCTACCCTTCAGGTAGGAACCCGAAGGATGACACAATGGCTTCTTTACTTTTCTTCCTTCATTTGTATTTTTACATTTCCATCTCCTTGTACCTTACATTTGGGCTTGAATTTCCGGCCCCCTTTACATTCTACACTTTCTTTTGTATACAGTTTTACTTAGTTTTTTCCTTCCAGTTGCGTACTCTGTTTTGTGTGTTCAGTTTATAAAGGAAATTCATTCCCAAATTAGGGATTTATTCCTTTGGTGCTAGTCACTAGCACCTGGACTATGGAAGGCGGGCTTGGGGTAGTCATGGCACGGGCCCTGAGGACGGATCCTGACAAATTTGTATCAGAGGAATCCGTTATACTACACAACTTAGGTCTCTATTATTTATTTTTTGTGAATCAATAGTGTTAAGTGTACTAAGGGTGGTTTTCAGTTTTGGGAGTCTAGTGTTGGTGTGGGTGGCCGACCTATCCATACACCAAGACCTTGACGTCTATTTTCCGACTTAGGGCATTAAAACACTGATTGTGTGAGTGTCTTTAAATGATATTATGCTCAACTAGGTATGCTCACCATGTATAAACTTTTGACTGTGTCGCATCTGCTTTTTTCAGGATGCCTCCCCGCAAATCCTCGAGAGTCATACACTCTGATAGCCCACCGAGAAATGAGGCCTCAATGTAGGTCACTTTACCATTGGAGGCACCAACAGTACCACTTTCCATTGGGCCACCTATGCCACCAGCCCCAACAGTAGATGACGCACGCCGCTTGGGCGCGTTTCATGAGTTCCAGCGCCAGAGGCCACCCAGGTTCCAGTGAGAGACGAACCCACAGGCGGTTGAGGATTGGATGGAGGTTATGGTGAGAGTATTCAGGACAGTAGGGAAACTAGCAGACCTCATTGTGATCCTTACTGCCAGTATCCTACAGGAAGTAGTAGGTAGATGGTGGAGCATGATGTTCCAGGACCACAACGAGGAGACACTTCTATGGGCAGACTTCAAGAGCCTGTTGCGGGAAGGGTTTGTACCAGCCACCCTTCAAGAAGTGTAGATACAAGAGATAATTAATCTGCAGCACGTTAGCATGACAGTAGCACAATACTCAGTGAGGTTCACTGACATGTCACGCTACTCCACAGATATGGTGTGAGACCAATTATTCAGGGCCCAGACCATTGATTAGGGCCTCAAGAGAGACATCAGGGCATCGATGATCTCCCTCAGCATCCCGACGCAGGAAGGGGTGTTAGAGAGTGCCCTCATAGTGGAGAGCTTCCTTGCTGAGCAGTCACCAGCAGCGAGACCCACGACTTGTCGACACGCAGTGGAGTCTTCTGCAGATGGCAGTAGACAGATGATGCAGAGGTCCCAGAGGATGAGACCCATTGGTGGGAAACCTCAGGACTCAGGATCTGTTGTCCAGGTTACCTGAGGTAGTGACATACATGCCGGGAGAAGACAGTCTTACTCATTCGGTGGGTAGGGACACATGGCTTGTGACTGTCTGACACGCCGTTCAAATGATCAGCAGATAGTTGAGCAACCTTTTAGACAGAGGCAGAGGTTCGATCGAGGCGGTTCGTATGGTGAAGGTGGACGTGACATAGTATCTGGTTGAGCAACTTGTAGTGGACTATGTTACGAGGTCCAACCACCACCGCCACCTAGTGGACCACCCCGACCACAGGGAGGAGGTGGACAAGGGATATCTCAACTTATGGCAGCTAAGGCATATGACCATGGCACTCCAGAGATGATTCAAGGTATGATCTATGTCTACTCCACCTTAGAAATAGTTCTTATAGACACAGTTTCCAGTCACTCTTTCATAGACACTACCCTCGTTAGGAGCTCAGAGATTCCGAGGGAGACATTGGCTTGAATCTTAGGGCTAGAGACTCCTATGGGAGCAGACTTGAAGATTATGCACTAGTGCCGGAAGTGTGATCTTACCTAGGAGGCGAGAGCTTCAGGTAGGATCTCCTCATAGCAGCATCTAGCCCTTACGACGTATTCATGGGTATGGACTGGTTATCTACAGTCGATGCTTAGATTGAATGTATTTGGTGAAAAGTGTAGTGTGTCAACACGTATGGGACTAAGTTTACCTTCACCGGTTAGAAGGGATCCTTTTCAGCACCTGACAGACTTACTAAGAGGAGGGTGCAGCTGATCACTCATTAGTTGGCCTCCCTTACCCTCAGAGTAGTAGATGTGGAGAGTCTGACTTATTCTGTAGTGGTGGACCAGGATGCAGATGTTTTCCCTGATAATTTTCCAGGACTACATCCTCATAGAGAGGTGGACTTCTACATTGACCTGTACCTAGGGACGACACCAATATCTACACTAGCATATTAGATGGCTCCCGCTGAGCTTCGCGAGATGCGGATACAGATAGAGGACTTTCAGAGGAATGGATTCATCTGGCACGATGTTTCTCCCTGGGAAGCCCCAATTCTATTCGCCAAGAAATCGGATGGGAGATTTCGGCATTGTCTTGACCACCATAGCCTAAACCATGTGTCCATGAAGAACAATTACCAACTCCCGAGGATTGAAGACCTCTTTGATCAGCTCAAGGGTGCATGGTGGTTCTTGAAGATAGACCGTAGATCAGGCAATCATCATCTCAGAGTTCGAGATGGGGATGTGTAGAAGAAGGACTTCATGTGTCGGTATGACCACTACAAGTTCTTGGTTAGGGCCTTCAGCGTATCCAATGCTCCAGCAGTGTTTATGGGTATGATGAATAGGACCTTCTAGCCTTACCTCGATCTCTTTGTCATGGACTTCATCGACGACATTCTGATCTACTAGATGACTGAAGAGAAGCATTCCTACCATTTTCATGTAGTACTGGACACTCTCTAAGAGCACCAGATTTATGGTAAGCTCCTGAACTTCCAGTTTTGGATTCGAGAGGTTCACTTCTTGGGAGATGTCATCTCAGAGGCTGGAGTTGCAGTAGATCCAGTGAAGATTGAAGTGGTACTTTCTTGGGGTCCACCCAAGAGTGTGACAGAATTATGAAGTTTCTTGGGCTTGGTTGGATACTACCAAAGATGCATTCCGGACTTCTCTAGAGTTGCGGCACCACTATGAGTCTTAAAAAAATGGGCAACCCTTCGTGTGGTCGGAGGGATTCCAGCAGAGCATTCAGAAGCCGAGGTAGAGGATAACTAGTGCCCCCATCCTGAGGCTTCTATAGGAAGGGCTAGGGTACGTAGTCTACTGCGACACATCAGGGACCAGACTTGTGTGGGTCCTGATGCAGGAGCGAGCTATGATCGCGTATGGTTCTCGGTAGCTGAGACAACATGAGCATAACTTTGCTACCCATGACATGGAGTTAGCAGTAGTGGTCTTCACCTTGAAGATGCAGAGACACTATCTGATGGGAGAGCATTTCATAGTATACTCCGATCACAAGAGTCTGAGGTATATCCTCTCTCAGAAGGACCTGAACCACAGACATCAGCGATGACATGAGTTCTTCCAAGACTATGACATTGAGATAGTATATAATCTTGGGAAGGTAACATTGTTGTGGATGCACTTAGTAGGAGATCTGGTATACAACTACAAGGAGAGGTGACAGAGAAGCTGTATACATTACAGATTTCTTATGTGGACTAAGATGGAGCAGCTTTTCTTCAGTATTTTACAGTCACTCCTCCACTTATTCAGCGAGTCAGGGGGGGAACAAAGTTGAGACGCCGATGTTGAGACACTACGTGCTCAGATATCCATAGGGCAGGCACCTGATGTATTTTCAGAAGGTGGGGAGCACATCATCCTCTTAAAAGGACGTACTATGGTGCCATTGTCACATCAGGAGGAAGTGATGAGGGATTTCTACATGTTCCCTCTAGCAGTACATCCAAGAGTGGTGAAGATGTATTAGGACCTCAGACGACAGCACTGGAGGCTAGGTATGAAGAAGGAAGAAGCTGAGTTTGTCTCACGATGCCTCACATGTCAACAAGTTAAGGTGTGGCACCAGGTACCATCATGGTCGGTTCTACACTTAGAGGGCCCCGAGTGGAAGTCGGATTGGATATCCATGGACTTCATGACGGGCCTTCCACGTACATCCTGAAGTCATGATTCAATATGGGTGATCATTGACGGACTCACCAAGTCGGCCCACTTCCTACCGATCAGAGAGCATGGATCAGTAGAGAGTTTGGGATGCCTCTTTGTGCATGAGATTGTGTGTTTACATGGAGTACATTCTTCTATTGTGTCTAACTGTGATGCAAGGTTTACTTCCCGGCTATGGAAGGGGTTGTAGTAGGTTTTCGAGACACAACTCTTCTTGAACACCTCCTTCCATCCTCAGACAGATGACCAGACTGAGCGGACCATTCAGACCCTCAAGGAAATTCTCTGTGCATGTGTCCTCGACTTTGGTCGTAGCAGGGTGGATCACTTTCCATTGGTAGATTTTTCCTACAAAAATAGCTATCATTCCACCATCGGTATGACATCTTTTGAGGCCTTGTATGGTCGACCTTGAAGATCGGCACTGTGCTTGACAAACCCATGGGAGTCAGAACTAGTGGGACCAGAGATGGTATGGGCTACCACAGAGAAGGAGAAGCATCCAATAGTAGATGAAGACTACACAGAGCAGGCATAAGTCGTATGCTGACAGGAGACGGAGACCTCTGGAGTTCAAGGATGGCGACCATGTTTTTCTACGGGTCTCAGCCCGATGAGGTCTACTGAGATTTGGATTAGGCGGAATGTTTTCTCTGCGATTCATTGGAACTTTCCAGGTCCTCAATAGAGTAGGCGAGGTGGCTTACCACTTAGCTCTACCACCTCAGTTGCACCAGTTGCACGATGTCTTCCACAATTCTTATTTGAGGAGATATGTGCACGACCCTTCCTACATCATCGACAATGGAGAGATGAATTTCCATAACAGGGAGTCTTTCACAGAGTTTCTAGTGGAGATTGAGGATCGACATGAGTGGGTCCTTCGTGGTTGGTGGATACCTCTGGTGCACATTTTCTGGCAGCACGTGAACCTCCAGGAGAGCACATAGGAGCGAGAGGCTCAGATGCGTGCTTAGTACACCCATTTGTTCCCTTAGATCGAGTTGTAGATTACGGGGACATAAGACCCTAACATGGGGAGAATCTAAAGACACAAAAATTCTTTGCAATATTTTATTTAAATACATGGTAATTTTTGGGGTCCATGAAAATTTACGGCGCTTGATTCCAAGGCCTGGTGTGCCCTGGATCAATTTCTGATGTTTTTTTCAGTTACATTCAGTAAATGTACGAGAGAGATTTTATAACTTTTGAACTGGTGCTCAGAATTCAAATCTGAAGCCACCGTTGAGATCGCAGTTCCAGTATTTTTTTAAAAAGACTTTCACCTCGACAGTAGTTGGTCAAGAAATAATGTTAGTTTTTAAGAAAATGTTAAAAAAATAATTGTGCAAACTTATTTTTAATCATGGAGGATAAAACCTCCAAGGGGTTTTTAGTGGTGGAGGCCACCAAAACATAACCTCCCATGAGAGGTTATGGTGGTGGGTCCCACCTGTTCATAACCTCCCATGGGAGGATATCTTTAGTGTGGACCACCTGGTCTTTAAACCCTTGGAACCCCCCATATATGTGGGGAGAAACCTTGAACTCCTCTCTTTATGTGAAAACTCCCCCAATTAATTAATTTAACCCTGGAAATTAATTAATTGAACCAATTTGAATTCATGAAAACCATTAAAATAATGGATAACCTATTATTTCATTTTGGTTGGAAACTTTCTTTTGGTGGAATGGAGGAAGAGGAGAGCTTGGGAGAAATCTCCAATGAAGAACGTGAAGAATGCCATCTTTGACTTTGTCACCTCCGAATGCTCATCCTCCAACGAAGGATATCCTCTTCTTTTTCTGACATTGAAGAATCAATGCTCGCCTTTCTGTTACTTCATCAACAATCAACAAATACGAGGTAGAGGATTTTATGTTGAAATTGTTTCTCTACATCAACGCACAAATATAGGATTCTATTTTTCCAATTGTTATCGCCGCAATGTGGAAGGATCTGACCGCATGAACAAGGCATGACCCTCCTGCTTCTTTTACTCCTCATTTGTTGATGACCCCAGTGTGGAACTGTGGCGGCCGGCATCGGGCCAGCAACGAAGGAAACCAGCGACGCAAGGCCGCCGGAGGGGAGCGACACTGTCGTGCTGCGTGGAGGACCAATGGACCGCGGCCAGACCGGACCACGGCGAAAGGGCGTGGCACTGTTGGGCCGCAGGGATGAGGTGAGCCGTAGCTATGGCGGGATGTGGAGGAGGGGCGCGACGCCATCGTTCCACCTGGAAGAAGGAAACCGCGGCCAGGGCGGGCCACGACCTAGGAGTTGGAGCGGCTGGCCGCTCGGCGAGCTGAGAGGAGCGGGACATAGAGGATCCTACATAACCTGGACCGATGCGACCTGGCACCAGTTTGGGTCCCCATACAAACGACTAAGTCGTTCGAGAGCCAGGGAGTGCGCGACTTTCCCCTTGGACGTGGCTGAGGTGGACCCCCTGCGTGCCGCCGGGCCGGACCCAGTGCGGGTTGCCAGGCCGGACACAATGTAGGGCGCCCCCTCTAGTCGGGCCACCCCCTCAGGCTGGGTCATAACCATAGACCGGGTTAGAACCCGGTCCGAACCCTAGTCGGGCCGGGTCAGTCTGACTGGGTCGGATAGGACCCAAACCCGCTTTGTCCTGTTTTCATCTTTTCAACCATATCTTGGGTTACGGGCATCCGATCGACAAACCGTCTATGGAGACTGAAATCTTAGATAGATATGGTTATTTTAGAATATCTGACTTGATGTTTGGAAAATGTTGGGATACAGTCGGGTTGGTTTGATCCTAAAACCAACTAGGCCCCGGGAAGGAAATGCCAATAACTCACAGACCGGGCGTCCGACTGACACACAATCTGTTGCATTGAGACAACTATGATGACATGGATCAGTGAGATACATCTACTTGGGACTTAATGATAGTTGAAGTATCGACCAGTAGCTCCTGGAGCGGATCCTCCCCAAGGCGAGCAAGTGGAGTACGGAGACCTAGTAGCTGGCTGAGACCTGACGACTGCTGACCTTTCGACTCTGAGTGTTTCAACTAGCCCAGTGGGAAGTTCCTCTATGTGAAATGACAGACCCATAGTGGGGAGCGCCTTTGTGTCATGCGGCAGACCCACGGTACACGATTGGAGGAGTACCTCAACAGACTACTAGGGGGAACGCCTCAGTGTGACGCGGCAGACCCACAATGGGGAGCGCCTCTGTGTGATGCAGTATACCCATGGTACTCGATAGGCGGAGTATCACAACAACTCGGGATAGTGGAAAGCGCCTTTCTGTGATGAGACAGTCCCACAATACTCTACAGAGGAGGAGTACACTAGCAGCCGAGGTTTCAACAGTTTGACCGGGAGTGTTACATGTTACCACCCCTAGAATAAAATCCTAGTTTTGAGCTGAGTCAATGACATTAGTGTTTCCATCATGATTGAGATGGGATACATGATAACTTAGTTATATGTATGGGTATATTCCTACGTAATGGTTATCCATTGATTCCATACCTTTTTGGTTTATCCTTGTTGGATTTTGTGAGACATTGAGGGTCTCAGGGTCCCTACTAAGTATCGTTATACTCACCCCTACATGGGTTATGCTCACACCTCGTTGTGTTGGTTGCATACGATGAACAACGCTGAATGAGGCAGAGAGTAGTAGGAATGGACTTTACTGGAGGTGGACCACTCAGTGAGATGGTACACAGAGTGGATGGACGGATGTGGATTGCTGAGGAGGCCATCTGTACCTACCCTTCAGGTAGGACCCCAGAGGACGACCCAGTGGATGCTTTACTTTTATTCTTTCAGTTGTACTTGTACTTTTCTGTTGCCTTGTACCTTACTTTTGGGATTGTATTTCTGACCCCCTTTACTTTCAACACTCTATTTTGTATACAATTTTACGGTGTGTATTACTTATAGTTGTGTACTATGTTTTGTGTGTTGAGTTTATAAAAGATATGCCTTTCTAGTTAAAGGATTATGCCTTTGGTTCTAGTCGCCAGCCCCTAGCCTTTGGATGGTGGGCATAGGGTAATCACATCATGGGCCCCAAGGACGGTTCGTGACATCCAACATAAAATCCATCTTTTAAAATATTTTAGTATAGATAATGGGAAGACATTATGTATATGATATAGTAAAATTCATTAATATCCATCAATGATCATTTCAGACCTGGATTTCAACTTCATGTCGCTATTTTACGGAGGAAGGATGGATTCCTTTTGGAAACTATTATGTTTGATCACAATGATTTTCACTCCATGTTATGTAATTGTTGTGCGTACAATTTTGGTTCTAGAGGACACGATTTGGGTTGGCATGTTAGGCATTCCACATAGTTTCGGGGGGTAAAATAACCTATAGAAAGTTTTAATATAGAAAGAACTATCACCCAATCATTATTATGGATCCATTAATGGAATTATAGTTGAGACCCTTGTAGGATACCCTATTGCTAATCTGATCCATGTTATTTAACAGTCATCATCCCTAAGATGGTGTGTTCGATGAAAGGGAATGTGAAGATTATCTAGGTGTAGATAATGACATCCAAAATCCATCAACATTATTATGTGGACCAATTATGGTGTCCATTTCACTTCCATGAGGGAGACAATATGTTATTAAGATCCAAAAATGGTTATGAATGAATATATTAGTGTCTGTAAAAAATTTAATAACCTGATTCTTTCTTGAGGTATGTTATGTCATACATTCTGTCAATTTTATATTTAAATTCATTGTTACAATCTTATAAGGCATCATTTTGAGTTTCTGGGTGCATCGAGGGTGTCTGGGGATTAATCAAACCCTGGATTCTGTACTTTTGGAAGAGAAGTATAATTGGTGTGGTTAGTGAAAACTATCCAGGTTAGGTCAAATGGTTACTTCGAACAATGAAAGGCTGGACCGCGGAGATCTACAATATATAGAGTTTATCAAACCATGCAGATGGAGTATCAAACCCAGGAAAAAGTATCATACTTTTTTACAGCGGTTTTTTAAAAGGATTATAGATGGTTAGTTAAACTCTACGCAATGATAGTGTGGGTGACCCTTAGTACAGCAAAGGGTGCATTGCTCGTTCACAGTTTAGACAGCCGTGTGGCAAAAACCTGTGTCCCAATTAAAAATGGGAAATGAAAATTTTTCACTTAAAATGGTTTGAAACCCTTAAAAAATATCATATCTCACATTAGTGAGCCTCATGAAATTGAATGTTCCTCCATTATCCAAATTACTGATTGTCATCCCTAACCTCCATCTGGTCTTGGAATTGAGGACAATCTGTATCGATGGATTCATGTTAGTGAGTGCTAAATTCTTTTTATTACATTATTCATTTTTCATGATTTCAAATATTATATTTATGTATAACCTAATACGCCCAATTTTTAGGGTTTTTATCCGTTGATCATTTTCTCACATTCTATGTCGAATCTAGAGATGATACTATATGATAACAATACTACGGACCTATGGTAGGTGGTCTCGTGAATTTACCTCAATGTAGAAGTGTTTATATATATGTAGTTGTTCAATGCACTCAATTTTTAGAGAGTCTCCAATAAAATGGAACTCAATAGTTGATCAGAATATAATGGAATGACCTATGTAATTAATGAGACCTATATTTGAATTATTAATGGTTAAGTACCTTGATTTAAAACAAAAATTTTATTTTGTTGTTAATTTTTTGGACCTCCAGGGGTGGCATACAAATTGGTCCGATTTTAGTTCATAATTTACTAATTTCTATGAGATTTTAAATGGTTAATTGATAAATAATTTTATTTATAGTTTGAATTGATTAATAAAATTAAATGAAAGACCATGTACCTAGGGTATGACCATGTAATTTATTTCTTAAGAACATGTTTCTTACTATAAATAAATTCTAGCCTAATATAATTAAGAGGCTAATCTTTATAAGAATATCCAATTCCTTTATCCATATTATAATGTGAGGTTTAAAAGAAACAACTATGGTGATGATATTTGAATGATTATATGATTTTGATTTAGTTCCTAGTATAACATGGGTGACACATGGGTTTTTATAGGAATTATACAGATGAACTTATTTGGATAATACTTTTATTATTCATGAGTGAAACATGAAATCCATAGTGGATTTCCAAGGATAGACTCAGATGAATGATTTTTATATACACTTTTGTGATACCTAGGCTCTTTATATGGACTACCAATGATGAAATCTGAGGGTAGTTGATTATATACTCCATGGGTGACACCTGGTCTCCCTTAGAAGACCACCAAGGGCAAAATCAGTGAGCGTTGATGTTATATGACACCTATAGAGATACCTCGGTTCCTATAAGAATTACCATGGATGGGCTTGTAAGTCACATGGTAAATGATATGCCTCAAGTGATACATGTTTTCAAAATAAGGAATCCCAAGGAATGGATCATGTTTCTTGTCGAATAATTAATGAAATTATTTATTTGATGTGTCTTATAAGAAACATCACTTGTTTGGATTTGGTTAGAGACATATATTATAATGATTCTCTTTTTATGTACCACATGATGACATCCATATGAGGGAATTTGGGCTACGTTCTAGGTCCCGACACTTATTTATTAAATGATAATGGTTAATTACATGAGGTTGAAAATAAATTGAAACATGTATGGCTATTTAATTAGAAATATTCTGGATAAGGCCGAAATAGGTAGTAGATTACTAGTTTCCATCATAACTCATACCTTTAGGGTTGTATAGATATAACACATCTTTACATATTGTATTACTGTTTTCACAGATTTATTATTTAATATTCCCTAATTGGATAACATGAGAAACTGTTGATGGTGGCGTACAAGGATTTTATCTCACACCCTACTTGGACTGAATTTTTTACCTAATAATATTATATGATTGTAGGTATAGATAAGGGGAAGCACCATGATATAGGGTTTTGATTGCAGCTTTGGAGTAGGGGATCACAGCCTCGAGTTGAGGCCCGTGCTCCTAGTTGGGACAAGATTTTATTTTTTCTATTTTGTAACATGTATTGTACAACATTCATGTATTAATATTTTGGATTCTTTGTAGACAAATATCATGATCATTATTATATATGATACTCATTCAGGTATTGTTATGTATATTTATAATTTTCCCTGGATTTTATCTATTGTTTGATGGAATTAATACAATTTCTAGATATCTATTATTATATATCCATTGTTCTACACATTAGGGATGAGGGAATAATATCCCCATATGAACACCCTAAAACCTCAATACCAGTCAATAGACTCTGGCTTTTGGGGAGATATGCTTTAGGCAATGTGGCCAACTCGAATCCGGGATACTTCTAGTAGAAGCAGGGTTAGTAATGTTACAAAGTGGAATCAAAGAGAAATATTTTACAGTTTATTACTATTTCAAGACAATAAAAAAATATATGAAGGAATATGAATTTAGTAAAGCTTTTTTCATGGGAATATCCAACCCAGATATAGAAATAATTGAAATTGCCTCAAATGAATTAGTCCTATTATATTATTGACTATTAGAGTTGATTTTATTCCACTGTGGGGTGATACACATGAATTTTGATGTTATCCTTATTGTTATTGTGGGTTAAATTTTCTTAAAAATATATCATATTAGGGTATGTCATCTCATACAACATCTTGGGGAAATTTTAGATTTAACATGACACACATTAAAGGATCTCTTATAGGAGGAATTTATTGATTTCATGATATTATGATATGTTCCATGAATTATATAAAAATGATTTAAAAATGATTTTTTAGGGAATCATAAAACATGTTTGGTTCATAGAGAGTATGTTCTAACCTAAGTAGTTTATTCCGTATTAGGATATGATAGACACACCATGGAACCAATTATGGTATGTTGAGTAATCAACCACGAGTCTCATGGACAAGAATATGTTATGTTATGGATTATTTGGATGTAATTTTTCAGTTAATGAGGAGTATAGTCCCTTTTATATTATTATTTGGTGAACCATCTAGTTCAAAAAATAAGATTAATTGTGATATAATGAAAATTATTATGAAAATAAAATGGAAATTTGTATTAATGAATGGAGAGCATGACCTGAACCTGGCATTCATAGTGGGAAGTAGGCACCATCTCTTATTTTTTGCAGATATTAATGGATCCCAAACCTAACTCAAGGAGAAGGAATAGGGGTGTGATTCTTATAGAGTATGTCTTATACCTATCATATTTCAAAACATGTTTTCTTAGTGGAATATTTTATGCAATTCCTTTCTAGATCATGTGTTTGGCATTGTAGAGACATGCCGCCAAGATAACATCCATTTGTATTCTAGGCGGGTGGTGATCACTACTCTATGTAGGTGGGGGAAAATAGGCTACTTTTAGAACCTCATATAGTTCCACATATGGATCCATTATTTTTACTTGACATTGGGGTTGATGCATAGTTTCATGAGTTGTTTTTCCAGTTTATGAAGATATTTTAGGGAGCACCACATCTAGCCATGTATAGGGATAAGTTGACACATGTCTCCCAATAAGAAGAATCTTCCCAAATTTTTGGGGGACTAGAGACTATGGGATGTGGATTCATGGATATTTTCCATGATATTTATGTTGGAGATTCTCAATATGCCTCTCAATTCGAGGATAATTCTCATTAAATATATATTATGTGATTCTTTAAATAGATAGTGGGATGACATTACCCAAATGGATCAACATCTAGATATTCCTAAGAAGGATTTTAATATGGACATATTTGGTTACTTATATCCAAAGACGTTTATGGGAGATATTTCTAGAGAGTTCATAATCATGGAGAAGGATGTGTTATCAATTATGGATTACTCAAACCGTTTTACAGAGACCCAGTGCTTCACACCAATTTTGATATGTGATTAGTTATATGAAGTTATGATATTTTAGGATGGTCTCAAGTATGAAACTTGATCATAGTTGAATGTATTTTTGTTTAATGCCATTTCAAGAGTATGTAATCAGTAACTTATCATAGAGAATAATCAAAGAGAGGTTGGGGGTATGAGATAGGGTTGTTTACAACATAGAAATGGCATCACATCTTCCAGCTATAGAAGGTTTCATATGAAGAATCCATACAGTGATATTATTATATTGAGAACATTATCAGGTATCCATGTGAGGTAAAACCAGTTTAGTGGAGTGGGACATACTAGAACATAGTGCATGATACAACCATTTGAGTGCCCATATTATAGAAAGATGGGCCATCTTCATTGCTTCTAGAGAGCTGTTCTTCTATCATCTAGTGATGTGGGATTGCACTAACTCCACAAGAAGGAGAGGGGTCAAAAAATTCTCTTCAGGTAGAGAGTTAGAGTATATCTAGACATTCAGGCCAATATAGTGGAAGTGGTAATGGTAATCATACCTTGGATTTACAGTGAAAGCAGAACAAATTTTCTCATGGTAGCCAAACTATATCACAAGGATTTAGATATTTCTAGATATATACAGTGTAATTGAAACCTATGGAGAAGAATCCCATACATTCTACAATGAGGGGTACTATTCTAGCAGCATCTACTTTAGCATCTTCAATATTTGATATAGTCACTTCTCATATATTTATATTCATTCCCATTGTGTAGAGACATGGGATCGATGTTAAATGTTATAATAGTCTTATGATTATTGATATTAGTTTATGGATTTTCATGGATGATGTATTCATTTCAGGGAGTTCCCTATTGTGATTGGTGGGAGTCACATCATGTAGGGCCTATTTTTCATTAAGATGATGGGTTTTAACCTCATTCCTAGGATTTACTACTTGGTTCCCTATCATGGTTCCATTGATTTATATCACCAAAGTGTGAGCTTAAAATTGCTATAGGGTGAAGTGTTTATTCACAAGGGAGAGTATAATTTTAAGAAAAACCTAGCCGGACCCAAGCATCGTGGGCTAGGTGGGATTAAATCCCATATTTTGTGTTTATATTTGGATGACTGGGGAACATGTTATCCATAATTTTATATAGTGGTTGATAATTTCAGGGAAATATACCTAGAAAACTTTTTAGGATTACCTATAGTGGTAGATATAGATTTCTATATCAATCTAGTGTGAGGAGACTCACTAGTATCGTTTCCTCATTAAAAGATGACTACTATTGAGATATATGATATCAAGAGGCTTCTATAGGATTTAAATAAAAGTAGGGTTTATCCAACATAGTGATTCTTCATGGGGTTCTCTGGTATTTATTGTGAAGAATTCATACAGTGCCCTTAGGATATGAATGGATTTATGAAAATTGTACTAGATGATAGTTAATAGTTGGTATCCTCTACCATGGATATATGATCTTTTCAAAATATTATGAAGAGATAGGGGGTTCTCTATTGTTGACTTGTGATCTATTTATCATCAAGTTCATGTTAGACCATCAATCAAACCTCTTAAATCCTTTAATTGGAGGTATGTTATATATGATAATTTGATTATGTTGTCTGGTCTCATGAACGTTCAAGTAGTTTCCATGGAATTGATTAACTGAGTTTCTCATCCTAATATGGATTCCTTTTTCATGGTATTCAATGATGAAATCATGGCCTTTTATCGTACTCTAAATTACAATTCCAAATATATTGAGGTTATTTTGGATACACTGAAAGAGCATCATTTATATGACACACTCCCAAAGTGCTACTTTTGGATAGATCTAGTTCATTTCCTAGGTCACAATATCTCATAGAAATGAGTATCAGTTGACCCAGAGAAGGTGAGATTTATAGTTTCCCAGGATAATCTAATGAAAAAATTGTATGTAAAGAGTTCATTAGGGATGGATGTATATTACAATTTTTTATACAAAACTTCTCACACCTAGAATCTCATATTATAATCTTTAATAATAATGGTGTGATGTTTTTGTTATCATATGAATATTATTCATCCTTTCAGAAGGTGAGAGGGAGATTTACATCAGACCCAATACTAATATATCTTGAGCAAGGCCAGAGTTACATTGTGTATTATGATTCATAAGTAATAGATCTATGATGAGTTCTTATATAGTGGGATATATTCTAAGAATATAGTTCTCGGTATTTAAGGAAACCAGAGAGGAATTACCTGACACACCATCACTATTTAGATACATTTTTTTATATTTTATTATTTTAAGGACACTATTTTCTGGTAGGGCATTTTTTGGTGGACATAAACCACAAAATCCTCCAAAATGTTTTTCATATAGTATTATATGAATCTAAGACATAAAATGTGGGTTGATCACCTACATTAAATTTACTTTAAGATAACATATACACTTGGTAAACGAAATTCAGTGGCCAATGAACAACGAAGGAGGAAGCAAATACATATAGTTCATGTGTCTATTAGTGAGTGGTAGTATATGTACTTGTTCTATGAGATGCAGTTGGAGGTGCATGATAGTTAGGGGTAGGCTTTTCATTCATCATTACCTATGACTATTACCATTCTAGGTAGTGTGAGGATTAAGTACCAACTGGATTATGAGGGCCTAGTCCAATGAGTGATTGAATCTAAGGTCCCTCTTCATAGTTGAAAAAAAGAAAGGATGAAAATTTGTGTTTACATGGTCACATATGATTTTCAATAGACATTCATGAGGAGTTTATGTGAGAATTTCATGTTCATCATGGTTAGTGCATCCAGATTTCACCAAGATTTATCATTGTTTACATCGCCTATACTGGTGGCCGAGTATGAAATGGGATGTATCTAGTTTTCATATGGTATGATCATTTGACAACATGTGATGGGGGAACACTTGTTACCACTCATAATTTTGCAATTACCTCTCATTATCGAGTGAAAATAGGATGATAATGTAATAGATATCGTGATTGGGTAACCAAGGTCACTGTGAGGCAATCTCTCTATTTGGGTTATTATTGAAAAGCCCATAAAGGATAATCATTTCCTATATATAAAGATACATTTTAAATAAATAAACACAATAGATAATATATCTATCTAATAGTATGACTACACGGGGACCCTCATACTATCTTTTTAGATATGGAAACATAGTTTACATCATGGTTCTGGAAAGGAATGCATAGGGAATTGGGCAGATTAGTTATTTTGTGCACAATATTCCACACTTAGTCTAATGGAAAGTAAGATTACATGATATATGTACTAGAGTTCCGTCTTCTGATATGAGTTTTAGATTATTGGATCTCCTGGGAATGGAATATACCCCTTGTTGGGTTTTCCTACAAGAATTTCATTTAAGAAAATATACAGATGGATCCCTATGAGTATTTATACAATATACCAAATAGATTAACCCTTTTATGGATAGAGGAAACATAGGAATGTATGATTGGTCCTCATCTCCAATAGGATACTATAGAGTCTGTTTAATTTATTAAGAAGAGGATGGATACTAGAAAATCAGTAGAAAAATCATATGATGATCACCACAGATTGACTGCCACATGTCATTGAGAATGGTAAAACAAATTAAAATTTATAAACCAACTAACTAATTAGTATAGTGGTAAGAATGTTTCTAACCAGAATTCGGTCTAATGTTTTCCTTAGTGATAATAAATAAAACAAAAAAAAACAAAAAAATAAAGAACTGGGGATAAAGTTGTGAAAAATTTGAAGTGAATGAAGGGATGTGTGTGAAGAAGTGAATGTGTGAGAAGGCAAGAAAAAGGGTCATACAAAAAGTATGAAGACAACAAGTAGTGGTAAAAACCAATAAACGAGAAGGGGGGATGTCCACTAGATAGATTCAATATAGTCTTCCCTCATTCACACACTATAGGTAAAATATGTGGATCTTACTTAAGGTAACAAGCTAGATTTTTTTCCTGGTCAACTTATGATAGAATAATCCTTATAGTGTTTTAATTGTAAAAATCATTCCACCACGTAATGATAATAGTTAGAAATAACTGGGTGCAAATTTTAAGTAGAGATCAGTGTGTATCTCTCATTTTAGCATGATTCATTTTCCAATGAATTCCTCATGTCGAAAAAAATTTTCTTTTTAATCTGATCTAGATTAGTTTACACTGATCTTGATGGTTTGAAAAGGAATTTTTAAAAAAAGTGAGAGAGAGAGATACAATCCAATTAAATAAAGTCATGCATGAATAAGATAAAGCATATCTAACTAGCTCAGCCGATTACCAATGATGGAATTTATCTAGAAATAATGATTGATTTGAATGTAATAATATAATTAAAATTTATGAAGTTCATGTTGTAAAAAATGTGATTAAAATAGAGAAAAAATGGAATAAATCTATCCCCCTACTCTATCTCCATATATCTACAATTCGCCCTACTTGATGGTGGTGACATGAAGTGCTATCAGTCTCCTACCCTGGGAATCGATACATTGCCAAGTCCTTTTCTCTGATCCCCTTCCAACAAGAAGTGATGAATGAAGCCTACTCATAGAAGTGGTTAAGGATGGAAATGTGGATGGATCGAAGTGATTCATGAATGATCAGATCCTTTAGTTCATTGACAGTGGTGGATGTGGATGAAAGCCCCCAGAAGTGAGTGCTGAAGTTTAAGGATAGAGAAATTCAATAGGTGATGAATGCCGATGAAGTATCCCATGTTCAATGCTCTTCTCATCACAACTACTCCACGAAAATGAATTATTTAGATTCTAGTAGCTACTACCTTAGGCCTCCTCTTAGAAAATCCATGATGCCACCCCATTCCTCTATTGCTAGAGCAGTTTGTCCCAAGCCAACTGAAATAATGAAGGCCATGAACCCCTTAAAATAGAAAACAACTAAACTCAAAGGAATTTAAAATAAATATATAAACTATATTTGATTAATATTATATTTTATAAATAATTAGAATATAGAAAAGGTGAAATTAAATGAAAAAATACAACTACATAAATAAAGAAAATATTTATATCATGAATTAAATTTATTACTTCAAAAATATTCATATATTTAATAAATTAAATATTAAATGAAATATTTATAAGTAAGGATAAAATAATTTTTCAATATAAATTATTTTCAAATAAATGAAAGAATTAACTATTAAATTTTTTTTACATTAAATATAATTCAATCAAGTGTCATTAATACTAAATATATTACTAATATATAAAAATTAATATTTATATCATTATAAATATAAAAAATATTTTAATTAACTAATTATTCAAAGATAATAAATAAATAAAATTTTATAATTTTTTTATTACTAAAATGTAAAAAATGAAATATTTATTATGTTAATAATTGTAGTATATTATATATTTATGTTATTATTGTATATAATATGATGTATGTAATATGTTTTATATATTAGTTATTATTATTATTATATATGATATTAATTTTATATATGTTATTATATATATTATATTATATATTATATAGAAAATGACAAATAAAAAATAAAACTAAAAAGAACACAGAGGTAGGGGTGAGGAGGAATCACATAGTAGAGAGGGGATTACAGAGTGAGAAAGGCAATGGTCTGGTGAAAAAAGGGAAAATGACGATAAGAGGGGTGGTGTAGATAAGGGGTCCATGAGGTGGTGATCCGACGAGCTGAAGGGAGTAGGGGTGTTGGGATCTCACAAGTAGGGGAGAGGAGATCAGTGCCTGACTGAGGGTTTTGGTTTTGCTGGGGTTCGAACACGGAGAAGTTGGAGTTTTATGGAGGACGCACATGGTGTGGTTGTATGGGAATAACTCATTGGCAGTTTAGTCAGATAAGAAGAACATGTTTGTATTCGAGGATTTAGATCTGGGTTTATGAGTTTCAGTGGATCTTGGTAAATTAATGGTTTGATTTTGGGGTTCTTTGTTCTTCAGTTTGATATGTGGTTGTTGTGATTTATGTGATTTGATGGTAATGGTCAATTTAATTATTGGATATTTGTTTTCGTTCGAATCATTCAGCTACCTGTGTTTCTTGTAGATTTTCTATGATACAGATTTAAATTTGTGTGCACTATTGAGATTTTGTTGATGTTGTGGATTGGAGGGAAGTGGTAGTGATGTTGTTGGTGAGAAAATAGAGGAGGGAAAACCAAGGGATCTAGAGATTTTTGGATGGTGTTGGTGTCACAAGAGATGAGTGGAAGGAATATCGGTGAGACTGAAAGTAGTAAGAGAGTTGCAGAGACTGATTGGATTGAATGAGGGGAAAAAGGAGTAGTGTTGGTGAGACCGATAGGGGTGGGATGCACATAAGGAGAGAAAACCTGCATCTATGTCATCGATAGAAGATTTGTGCATTAGTGTCTGTGTTAAGGATATATTTGAGTCACCAATAGGGGACATAGGTGTCACCTTAACAACACATAAAAAATATATGAAACAATTAAATTGTTTAAAATAAACTAATAGTTTAATAAAAAGGAAAATATGTAATTTTTTTTTTAAAAAACTAAATTAATAAATAATAGATTAGTGCACTTAATAATAAGATAAAATTTAGTGGGGCTTGAAATTATCATTAACAACAACACTGATATGTTTAAAATATTTAATTAATTAACTAATCAATTATAGAAATAAAGAATCCATAATATAAAAGAACGAAACTAAATTTAATTATTATAATACTTAAAGAATTGAAATAAATTAATAACATTAACTTAATTATTTAATGAATTAAAAAGTAAAGTGAAAAAAAATTTATTCACAATTAAAAATAAATAATTAATGAATCAAACATTATATAAATGAATTGATCATTATTAATTTGAAAAATTAATTACAAAAGGGATTAATAAATTGAATGAATTGATAAACTAAATAATTTTTTTATTTTTAAAAGAAAACAAACTAAATGGGATGATGAATGAACAGAAAGTCAATGTATAAAAAATTAACAAATTTTAAAATTATTTAAGGAGACAAAACTAATCAATAAAATAAATATTTTACACTAAAAAATATATATTACAAGACAATGTACAAAAACAAAACAATTTCTACTTATTTAACAAAATAAGAAAATTTAAAATTTAAAATTAAATAAAAATATAAAAAGGATGTGGCAATGATAGTTGAAAATTAGCCCCATCAAAATCCCCCACATGTAAAAAATTGTTTTTCCAAATATAAGGACATTATTATTAACTTTAAACCATAAAAATTATTTGTGATATTATGTTCAAACAGTGCATTGCTATACTTTAACAACCAGAGGAACATGTCCAAAAAGTGGGAAGTTTTTCCATGATTGTGTTCAAAAAGGAAGTCCTGCAAACCTTCAAAAAATTACTGGAAATCAAAATTCTCACAAACTCATACCTTTACATGTATTTAATTCCTTCCATATGAACTCATTAACTGTCATAATTCAATTTCAAATTCAAGTTCATATTTAAAGAGTGGTAACATGTTAGATCAAGAGGAATTTAAATCCTTAACCAAAGGCACCTTGGATTCTCACCTTCTCCTAGGTTATAAAAATTAATGGCCATTATTTTAATCATATTACTGATTCAACTCAAATGAATTTTAAATAAGTCAATTTGTCCCTTCTTCATCCAAGTTCAAAACTCTTCTCACCTTAATGAGTTCATTTTTTACTAGGGAACTTTATTTTAATTTTTCCTAGCCATATTCCATTTGTAGATAACTGTGCATAGCACATATTTAGATTGAAAGAGGATTTATTTATTCACAAAAACAGACTCAGTTAACCTTGTCTCAAATAATCATCATGGGATACCATTTTTCTATTTTACTCTAATCACAATGGACATAAATAATAATCATTTGAGTAGACTTCCAAAAGATAGTTAATATTTTTTTATAAAAAGATGAGTCCCCTAGATTACAGTGAAATATTCTAGTTAACCTATTTCCTGATTCATATTCAACAAAACCAATCCTGTCACACTCCAATCCTCAGTTCCTAATGATAAACAATCCATAAAATAGTGAAACATTATACTGAGCAATCAATCATGCTCAAGAGTTTTAGAAAATGTGCAACTCTCAACATCCAGCAAGTAGTCATACACAAAACAAGACAAAACTGTATTACCTAATGAACCTCGAATGACACACATGTGATGAATGAATTTGAAATTTTTATGCGATTTCATATTTTTTTGAATAAATTTGACCATTTTTTTATAGACAAAACTACAAGATGGGGGAATATGAAGTAACCAACAGAATGACCCCACTTCCCCACACAAAAAATCCAAAATTGAACCTAATGTGAAATTATTAGTTAAGAGAAAATATTCAAAGAATATTGACAATTCAAAACATAAAATAATATTTAGGGGTAGTATGAAGGTTGAAAAAAAATATTTTCCACATCAAAAGGAAAAGGAATGAAGTAAAAACATATGTACACTAAGTGGAAAATAGGTGAATATTTGTTTGGACTTCTTATTTTCTTGATTTTTTTGTTTTTAGTTTTTTATGTTCATATCATAAGTATTCTATGTGATGTAAATAGTATAAAAATTTCATCTGATGAATATAATACAAAGCAATTGTTCAATCAAAGTGAGTGGAGTGAGTGCCAGCAAGATTTCACTAATCATTTCAAATAAGATGTTCAGCTAACTAGATTAAAGAAGGTAAGAAATATATGTATAATACAATTCACACAATTTCAAAAGAAATCAAGGGTTATCCCCCACACTTATGATCAAGTAGTATATTGGTAAAAATTGTGAAGCGCATTAAAATTAGTGAAAAATAAGAACATCACTTCACTGAAAAATTAGCGGTTTGAACATAAATGTTCATTTGAAATATCCTCTTTTAAAGCACCATGTGAAAACTCCATTCAACTACCAACATGTTTATAAAGTGAACCATAAAAATATGGAATTTAATGTTCATGAAAAATCAGTCCAAGGGATGATATAAAGAGATGTTATGCATATAATGTAGCACACAACTCAATTGGTTTTCCTTTTCCGAGTTTCAAGAAACACTTAAACTCTCAAGCACCAGCATTCTATTAGGCATCATTAGACTATCACAACATAGAATTGGAGATTCAAGTAACAATAGTTAACAATATTGGTCAAACAAATAAACGGAAAACCACTAAGCAAAAATGGGTTAGTTCCCATTAAACATCGAGTTTATAGTCCCCAGTTAGACTTAAGACAACTCATTCCTCCAACTTAGAGATGGATTCCAAGCCATTTCATTGCCCTTAAAATAAATTATTAATCTTATTACCATGTACCAAAAATGATTTTTTTCTCCCCTCCAACTAGCTCAACAACTTCATTAACCAACTCTCTCAAAATGGCAAAGGGTCTGGACCACTTGGTATTCAACTTTCTAAGAAAAAGTTTAAGTCTATAAATGAACAACAAGACCCTCTCACCAACCTTGAAATTCCTATTTTGAATTATTGAATCATGGAAATCCTTTTTTCTTTATTTTTAAATTTCATAATTCTCATAAGACTCCCTCTTTATCTCCTCAATCTCTCTTAACTCTTACAACCTTCTATCACCAATGGACTTGAAATCAATGTTGAGGGCCTTCAATGAACAATACGTTTTTTTAAACTCAATATGCAGATGAAAAGTGTTCCCAAATAATAGCATGTATGGTGACATACCTATTGGAGTCTTGTAAGATGTCCAGTAGGACCAAAGAACACTTCCAGATTTACTGTCCAATCCTTCCTAGAGCTGGACACAATTTTCCCCAAAATATGCTTGAGCTCTCTATTTGAATCTTCTACTTGTCCACAAGATTGTGGGAGGTAGGTGGTGCCGATCCTATGAGTGAATACATAATTCTCCATTAAACTCTTGAAAATGTTATTATTGATGTGAGTACCATTTTCAGTGACGAATTCTCTAGGCACACTAAACATTGAAAAAATGTTTTTTTTTGATGAATTTAACCACACTTACAACATAATTGTTTGGAAGATCCACTACCTCATCCCACACGGACACATAATCTACAACAACCAAAATGTACTCATTCGCATAATAGGATAAAAATGGCCTTATGAATTCCAATCCGAAAAAATAAAAGATTTATACCTCCATAATTTCTTTTTGAGGAAGCTCTTGGATTCTTCCATCATTACCCAGACATTCTCAATTCTCACATCCAATACAAAAACTCCTATAATCTTTTCACGAAGTCATATAATAGAAACTATCCTGTAGGAACTTCTGTGTAGAACTCCATCCTCCATGGTGGCCACCACATGGTGATTAATGGAATCTCTCCGGTATGAGAAAAAATCACTTCCTCAGTAACACATCATCGTAAAATTAGATTCACGCACCTCCTAAAAGTAAGGATTATCTCCAAAATAATATGTCAAATCAGAAGTTAACCTCTTTATTTTTTTGTGCGCAAGGTCCTTTGGCATGACACCAATTTCTAGGAAGTTGGCATGAAAAAAATTTCTCGTGAGGGAATTAAGTATTGATATCTTTTGGATCCTCATTTTGGGGGTTAGGAAGCCTAGACAAGTGGTCTTCCACTACATTTTCTTTCCCTTTATTATCATTAATGATCAAATCAAACTCTTGAAATAACAAGGTCCATCTCATCAAGCTGGGTTTTCAATCTTTTTTATCCAGCAAGTACTAGTGGGTAGCATGGTTTGTGAAAATGATAACTCTAAACCCTATCAAGTACTACGTGAATGTTTCTAGGGAAAACATCATATTAACCAAATCCATATCAGTGGCAGAATAATTTTTCTAAGCATAATCTAGTAGATTGATGGAATAGTAAATGACATGGACCTTCATATCCTTCCTCTTCCCCAAAATAACTCCTACTACTAAATCAATAACATCATACATCACCTCAAAAGGGAGCTTCAAGTTAGTGGAAATGATCCTAGGTGAGGTTTTCAGCTTATCCTTGAGAAGATTAATGGAATATAGACATTTATTATAAAAAATGGTGTGTTCTTAATAAGAAGGGGGTGACGTGGTATAGTAATATTAGATAAATCCTTAATAAAGATTCTATAGAACCCAACATGACCCAAGAAACTCCTTTTACCTTCGACATTTTTAGGTGGGGGAAACTTTTGGATGACCAAAACTTTTGTATAATCTACCTCTAGCCCCTTTTAGATACATTGTGACCCAAGACTATGCCTTTGGTGTCCATTAATTGGAACTTTTCCTAGTTTAATACCAGATTTTATTTATTGAGACCTCTCCATTATATGTTTTTTATTTTCCAGGCAGTTCTCATAATAAATTCCCACAACTGAAAAATCATCCCCGAAGACCTCAATTATCCTTTCAATCATATCTGAGAAAATTTCCATCACACATCATTGAAATTTTTTTGAAGAATTACACAAGCCAAAGGGTATCCTCTGGTAGGAAAATGTTCCAAATGGACAAGTGAAGGTGGCATTCTATTGATCCTCAAGTGAAATGGAAATCTGGTTGTAACCAGAATAACCATCATGAAATAATAAAATTTCATTGCACGCCATCCAATTAAACATTTGTTCTAAAAATGGATTGGGAAAGTGATAATTTATTGTAGAATCATTTAACTTTCTATAGTCTATACATATTCTCCATTTATTCACTTCCCTTAACTGGATTTTCTCATTCTTCCCCATGGTAGCCACTGCCACACCACTCTTCTTGGGGACCACCAGGATAGAACTTACCCAGGGGCTATCAAAAATGGGAAAAATTATCCCAGCATCAAGCATCACAATCACATATTCTATAACCACTTCCATCATGTTAGGATTGAGTCCCCTTTGGGATTCCAATCTAGGATTACACTCAGGATCCATTAGAATTTTATGCATATAGAAGGATGGACTTTTCACCTTGATATTAGTAATGGTCCAACCAGTGATAGACTTATACATCCACAAAATATTCAGTAGGTATTCCTCTTTCCATTTCTACAGATTAGATGAGATAATAACAGGAAGGGTGTAACTCCCTTATAAAAAAGAATATTTAATATTGGTCGGGAAAGATTTTAGTTCAAGAATAGGTGATGACTCACCTGGGGGATGAAACATGGGAATGGGTGGTCCAATGTCTTCACACTACCACTTGATGAAGGTATTAAAGAAGGCTTCCTCCTCATCACTAAATCTTTTATATAATCTCTCCTCAAATTTAGACTCCTCTCTCAGGGTATGGATATGTTCCAATGAAAACTCATCTAGGTGTTCTATACACTCTCCCTAAAACTCATCAATGGAATTTATCTTGTAAATTGATATGATCCCCATGAATGTGGAATTAGGAATCCCAAGATCACTACTGATATCATCTATAATCCCCACAAACTCCTCTTCCCCCTCATCAATAGTACACTCAGAAACTAGCATCTCATCTTTGGGAAATTTTTGGTGGGTGGGTTCTTTGATTTTATTAAACACATTGAATTATTATTTTTTACTAAACCATGTTCAAAATAAACCTCCCTTAAGAGACATCTATCATAGCTCCCCCTATGGCCTGGAAGGGTTTAACAAGAATGATAGGAACCTCTTGGTAACCCTCCACATCATGAATCAGAAAGTCATTAGGGAAAACGAGTTTGCATAATCCCACCATCAAATCATCACCCATACCCTCTAGATGAGTAATGGATCTATCAGAATATTGTATCAATACAGTGGTGGGTTGGGGAACTCCTAATATCAGGTGATGAAAGAGTGATAGAGGAATAAGGTTTATTATAGCAACCAAATCACACAAACAGTTGAACTTACCACCTCTATCCCCATAGGTTCAGGGGATGACATTTCTTCTTAGGTCCTAAAGTTTAGGATGTATCCTATTTTTGAAAAACAACACTACACTCATCTGTCAAGATATAGGTGGAAAATTCATCCAAATGATTTTTTGAGAAGATTTTATTGAGGGATATTAGGTATTATGGGATTTAAATGAGATCATCAATGAATTAGAAGTTAATGTTCATCTTCATAACAACTTTGATAAATTTCAGTAGTTAATAATCATGGGTTCATTTTTTTTATTCTTTCAAGAAAAACAATAATAGGGGAAAATTTTCTCACATTGGTGGGAAACCCCACAACTTTATCTTTAAGATTTTACTTTATTATTGTTTTTCACGAAATTTTATTTGGTTCTTTTTGCGGGAAACAACAGGGACTGGGTATTTCCCATTACTTCTATAAAATTTTCCAGATTCAACATTTTCAAGATCTACATTTTTAACTTCATCCATATTTTATTTTTGAGCAGTTTAGGGATTTTTGATAGGCTATTGGTGGTTTTAGAGACCACCTATGATGGTAACAACCAGGCCTTTTTCCCTGGGGTTGGCTTCAGTGGTGCTGGGTAGCCTACCATTTTCTCTGTTATTAGCATCCTAAGTCAACTTCTTCATTTGAATTTCTAGGTTCTTCATTCTTTCATCCATTGGAATTTTATCATATTATATTTGGTATTTTTTTCATTAAACCTCCATATAAAATAAGGAAACATGTCTTTCACCACATATATGGATTTGGAAGACTCAGCATTGGGTTGGGGTTGGGATTAGAATTACTAACTTGGAGGCTTCTATAATCTAGGAGGGGTAGCAGGTCAAAGGACTCCCTTCTCTCTCCAAGATACATTCAGGTGGTTCCAACACAATTAATTTTATGTGTTTGAAAAAGGATCCTACATAGTATTCATCCTAGGACTATAGGGAGAAAAAATAGCACTCTTAAGAGGTTGGATCGACATTCCAAATTTTGGAGAACAAGTCTGTGGATGAAAAAAAATTCCAAAATGGCGATGCTTCTCCCTTAGTTTGTGATGGGGTTCTCATTCAAGAACCTGGTAGCATAAGCTTCATCATGAGGGGAAGGAGTGGGTTATTTTTTAATAATGTTTCTCCACTAATTGAACTTATGCTGGGAGTTTTGAGATAAGTTTTGAGGGTCTGTTTGTGCTCCTTAGTAGTCAAATCACAAAAGTCCCCTCAACTGGGCTGGTCCACCATGGTTTTTTTGGTAATGGGTAAGGATGTTTTAGAATGAAACCATGAAGAAATAGGGTGTGTACTATTGATTATGACACTACCTAAGTAGTCCCATAATCCTATCCCATACTTCGTGAAATAGATCTCCCTAATTTTGAAGGAAGCCAGTGATCTTATAACGAATTTCAGATTTCAACCTCCAATGATATAATCACATTGTGAAGGCATAAGAGATTTGATCATAGGTGAAAAAAGCCTCTTCCTATAACTATTGGAACTAGGTCCAATCATTGAAATTAAAGAAGAAGGTAAACACTCTCATCTTAAGCTCTTCTTCAGTAAGACCTCTAAGTGTCAGCTACTGTACACTATTATTGAAGTCTCTAATAAAGTTAAGAGAGTCTTCACTGGGAATTCAATTGAATGCTATAAGCTAAATAAGCATGGATTTATTGATTTCATAATTCCTAGACCAAGGTGAGAGCCTAATAGAGGATGGGTTTCTTAAAAATGAAGGTAGAAGAAACTCTCTCAAGCTATGTTTCTCAGCTACTTCATTGATAAGTGGGTTCATATTTTCATGTAAGGTCATGTTCTAGTTTTCATCTCCCCTATCTTATTCCATATTTATTTTCTATCTTTTTTTTTCATTAAATTTTCTCTCATTTTTAGTATTGATAGGATATATGGTCATAGACATTATCATTTTGAGTATGCAGGAAGAGTTTTATAATTTATTTTTACGCAATTTTATTTTTTCAGAATTATTTTTTTAGTTTTGTATTTTGATTTATTTTTGTTGTTTTATGTTTTCTATATTCTCTTGTTGTTTTAATTTAATTTTTTGTTCTATTTTTTATGAATGGATGTGGAGTCCCTCAAAATGGTGTAAAAATTTGACCAATATGCATCATTGAGCATGAGAGAATAAATTAAAATTTATAAACCTACTTACTACATAGTATAGTGGCAAGAAAGTGTCATACCACATGGAGGTATAAAGTTGTTCTTAGTGAGAAACAAAAGAACTAAAAAAATAATAAACAACTATGGATAATGGTTGTAAAAAATGTGAAGGGAATGACGGGATGTGTGTGAAGAAGTGAATGAGTGACCAGGAAAGAAAAAGAGGTAGAACACAAGTACGTAGACAACAAGTACTGATAACAACCAATAAATTAGTATGGGAAGTCCGTTGGCCGGTTCAATACTATTTTCCCTCATTCACGAACTATAGTTAAAATATGTGGATCTGACTTATGGTAACTGGATATATTTTTTGTTTGGTTATCTTGTGACAGAATAATCCTTAATGTATTTCAACTCTAAAAATATTTCCATCACATAATGATAAAATTTAGAAATACCTAGGAGCAAATTTTTGGTCGATCTCAGTGTCACTCTCTCATTTTGAGCATGATTAATTTTTCAATGAAATCCTCTTATTGAAAACATTTTTTATTCTAATCTGATCAAGATCAGTTTCGACTGATCTTGATGGATTGAAAAGAAATTATTTGAACAAGAGAGAGAGAGAGAGACAATCCAATGAAACAAAGCCGTGCATAAACAAGATGAAGAAGATATAACTATCTTAGCCTATTCCTCCCAATGGAATTTAAAAGGACATAATGATTGAGTTCAACATATTAATAGAATTAAAATCTATGAAGTTTACATTATAGTTAAAGTGATGAAAGTAGTGAAAAGATGAATAAATCTATCTCCATGATTATTCTATAGATATATCAAATGCTCTGCTCTACCTTATGGTGTGAGATAAAGATCTATCGATCTCCTACCATTGGAATAGAGACATCTTCTTGTGATATTCTCTGATCCACTTCCCAATAGATGTGATGAACGATTCATGCTCATGGAAGTGGCTAGGGATGGAGTTTTGGATGGATCTAAGTGAGTCTTGAATGATCTACTCCTCCAATCCAATGGAAGTGGTGGATGTGGATGGATCAAAGTGAGTCATGAATGATCTGCTCCTCCTATCCAATGTAAGTGGTGGATGTGGATGGAAGTCCTCGTAAGTGAGTTCTAGAGTCGAAGGATAGAAAAAATAAATGGGTGATGAATGTCGATTAAGTATCTCCTATGAAATTATATTCTCATAACTTCTACTACACAAAAAGGAATTTCTTGGAATCTTATAGTTCCATTTCAAGGCCTCTAACTGACACTTTCATGATGCCACCCATTCCTCTATCGCGGGAGTAGTTTCTCCCTAACCAACTAAAAAAATGAACCCCACATACCAACCCCTAAAACCAAAAACAACTAAATTTAAAAGAATAAAAAAAATATATAAACTGCATGTGATTAATATAGGATTTTATCCATAATTAGAATGAATAAAATGAGAAACTAAAGGAAAAAATATAACTAAATAAATAAAGAATATATTTATTAGAAGAATTAAATTTATTACTTAATATATATATATATAATAAAATAATAAATGAAATATTTATAAGTATGGATAAAATATTTATTCAATATAAATTGTATTCAAATAATTAAAATAATTAACTATTATAAATTTTCAAATTGAATATAATATAATAATGTGTTATTAATACTTGAAAAATAATTAATATAAAAATATTAATATATATATCACTATAAATTTAAAAAATATTTTTATTAACTAATTATGTTCAAAGAATAAATAAATAAATTTTTCATAAATTTTTTTATTACTAAAATGTAAAAATTAAATATTTATTATGTAAAATTTGTTATTATATTAGATATATATTTTATTATAGAATATATTATGATATATGTAATATTTTATATATATTTGATATATTATTACTATTATATTAATTTTATATATTTTATTTTCTATATTATATTTTTTATTATATAGAATATAAAAAAAATAAAAATAAAAAGAATACAGTGTCATGGGTGGGGAGAAATCGTGTGTTAGAGAGGGGATTGGAGAGTGAGAATGGTGGTTCTTCGATGAAACAAGGGAAAATTATGGTAACTGGGTGGCATAGATAAGGGTTTCAAGAGGAGGCTCTTTGGTGAGTTGATGGGAACATGGGGATTTAGGCTATCGTAAGAAGGGGAGAGGAGCTTGACATGTGACTGAGGGTTCTATTTTCAGCCAGGGTTTGATCACAGAGCAGTGGGGGGTTCATAGAGGATGTGCATGTCATGGTGAAAGTATAAGATCTCCCCAGCGGTTCAATTGGAGAGGAAGAACATGTTGGAAATTGAGGGTTTAGATCTGGGATTACAAGTTTCAACCGATCTCGATAAATTGATGGTTTGATTTTGGGGTTATTTTTTCTTTAATTTGATATTCAGTTGCTATGATTTGTGTTTGATGGTTATGATTTATTTATTTCATGGATAGTTTTTTCAATTCTAATCATTCTACTACTTGTGTTTGTTGTTGATTTTCTATGTTTCAGTTTCAAATTCGTGTGCTCTCTTGAGATTGTGTTGCTACTGTGGGTTAGAGGGAACATGCGGTGATGTTGTCGATGAGAAAAAAGAGGAGTTAAAACCAAGGGGTCTGGAGATGGATAGACGATATCTGTTTCACAAGAGATGAGTTGAAGGCACATCAGTGAGAATAAGACTGACATGATAGTAAGTGAGACCAACTGGATGTATGGATGGGAAAAATAGTAGCATTAGTGAGACTGACATAGGTGGGATGCATAGGAGGAGAGGAGATATGCATTGATGTCACCGACAGAAGAGATGTGTGTCAGTTTCTGTGTCGATGACTCATCTGAGTCACTGATATAGGATGTCTATGTCACCTTCACAACGCATAAAAATAAATAAAACAATTAAATTGATTTAAAAAAACTAATAATTTAATAAATCTAAATCTAAATAAATAAATTGATTAACTTACTAAATTAATAAATAACATATTTGTACACTTAATACGAAGATAAAAATAATTGGAACATGTAAATAACATTAACAATAACACTAATATGTGCACAATAATTAATTAATCAACCAATCAGTGAAATAAATAAAGAATCAATAAAATAAAAGAACTAAATAAAATTAAAGTATTAAAATACGTAAACAATTCAATTAAATTTTTAACATTAAACTAATTATATAAATAATTAAAAAGTAATGTGAAAAAATTTATTTATACATAACTAAAAATTCATAATTAATGAATGAAAAGTTATATAAATGAATTGATGATTATTATGTTGACAAAATAATTAAAAAAATAATTAATAATTCAAAAAAATAATAAAATAAATATTTTATTTATTTTTAAATGAAAAAAAACTACACGGTATGATGAAAGAACACAAAGTGAAGGAAGAAAAAATGATATAATTTTAAAATTATTTAAGGTGACAAAACTAATCAATAAAATACATATTTCACAATAAAAAATATGAGAATATACAAAAATAAACAAAAACACAATAAAAAATTAAATATTTAACAAAATACAACATTTTAAAATTAAAAACTCAGTAAATATATAAAAATGATGTGGCAAAGAGGGATAAAAATGATCCACATAAAATATGAACTCTAGAGTTTGATTTTTGAGATCATTTATTTTTATGTGTCTCGATGAGGTTAAAATACATGAGGATCATTGTAAAGCCTAAGAATTAACTATAACATGTCAGGCCATTTGTGATTCTACATAGAGTCAAACTCATATTCTATAAGTTATAGTTTCCTTAGATATACCATGCCATACATGATGTGTTCAATGTATCTCATCTAAACCATTGTCATTCAAAACCATCTCAATATTTTCAGCCTAACCAAGATTAGTTACAGGTAGATACATCCTTTGAGGAACATCCTTTTTTATTTTTTCACCATAGATAGAAGGTTTGCTATGGTCGAACAACTCCTCTAGTACTAGTGATATGGTAACATGATCGTGTATAAAATGTTACTGATGTGAGATATGTCGATATACAAGAATCATTCACATTTTGTGATTTTTTTGGTTTAAATGCTTAATTACGGCCTAAAAGGGTTTACTTTTAAGGTCACATGTGTATTAGGGGTGTCTGGGTCTTGATCGAAGCCCATAGATCAACTTTTTTTATGAGAAGGATAGGATGAACATACAATAGATACTCTGAAGGGCATGTTGGATGGTTACTTCTAACTATGTGAGGCTATACAATAGGGAGATATAGGTCGCATGGTTTATCAAACCTTGGAGGTGGGGGCCCATGACTATGTAAAAATTTCATCCATTTTGATAGTGGGGGTTTTCATGGTTTTTTCATGGTTAGTTAAACTATGTGAAGTGACCTTGCTAGTGCGCCATTAGAACCATAAAGGGTACATGTTTCACTCATAGTTTGGAAGAACATACAGCCATTTTAAAAAGAGGAATTTGTTCATATTTCACTTAAAATGTTTTAATAACCAAAACTATATACTACTAATTTTTTGGAAGCCGCTTGATGTTAGAAGATCCTTGTGACGCCCCATCCCCAGTTACCCAGAGTCAGTGCATTATTACATAACATTGGCATGATCACAAGAAAGATCAAGTCTCGAAAGACCGATTAGTTTAGTATCCTTGTAAACACTAGATATATTCATAAGTATTACATTACATCATAAAAATGAAAACTACAACAACAACTTTTCTTCATATTCCACACTCTTATCCCCTCAAACTATCCCTGGAGGTCATTCATAAATTACTTCTTCACATCCTGGGAAAAATAAAACATATAAAAGGGGTGAGCTCAAACTCCTAGTAAGGATAACAATATAGAGGAAACTTTCATAAATAAGAATAAACATTTAAGGCAGTGTATAACTAAAACAAAAGCCTTTTAAACATGAACTTCAACATCGTATGGAAAAAATAAAATGAAATAATGCCATTTACATATTCACATGGATATTATAATAATCGAATAATCACATTCAATATCAATAACCACTTTCATAATGATGGAATGCCTAATGCTAGACTATCATAACCACATATTCAAGGCCTCGTGCCAAGACTACAAATAAGATTTTGCCAAGGCCTTGTTCCAAGACACTAGTTTGTCTCATGAGACCTACCGATGCATAGAGGAGCTATAGCGAGCTCCACCTGTCACTTACTAAGTCCAATGCATTCCCATATTAAAAGGTTTAAACATAACATCAACATTCGTATTAAAACTTGCATACGAAATGTCAATACTTTCTCCATAAACCATAAATGGTATAAAAATAACACATAGATAGTAAAACATATCACAAAACCTTAAATACAATACAATAGTTTTGTATCATAATAAATCAACTTCAAATAATCTTTAAATCCCTCAAAGGATGTTGGCATAGATGAAATCAAAAAAAAATTGAGTGAAATATCTCTTTTCTCGAAATCATTGAAAAGTCACACATTTATAAAGGACGTAATTTAAAAGATATTTTTTAATCAATTTTCCCATACCACTTTGAAACTTTTGAAAATAAATATCATTTCAAAACATTCATGTCAATATAAATAAATCATTAAAATCATTTTGAAAATATGTACATTAATTAAAAATATTTAGAAAGATAAATCTGTAAGAAATTTAAAATTATGATATTGATAAAGAGTACATTTCAAAAATTCTTAAAATATTCATTTAGAAATAATTTAAAAGTCACTAAAATAAAACATTTACTTTGAAAATATTCATATAATCTTGCAAGGGAATCTTCGACGATTTTATAACGGCAGAAAATAGCCGCACCCGCTGTATAAGTTAAAAAACATTCTTACCTTAATTCTGTCGAAAAGGTTAAAAAGCACCTTGTTTGGAAAATGATGGAAAGATTAATTTATAAAACTCTTATAAAAAGTCAAAAAATGCTATAAATGACTTTAACCCATATTCTTGTAAATATTAAAAATGTTTTGAAATACATTTAAAAAAAACATGAATGTAGATGATAAAGAGATCCTAGTAGATTATTATGTATAAACAACCTCGGATAAGGAAGAGATTGTGAAATAACCCTTACCTTTCACTTTTACTTGGTTGGGGTAGGTTACCATCCTTTATAATGGTGAAATAATTGTTATTAAATTATACAATAATCATATACATTAATATGATATCATATATGTTCTTTTAACATTGATTTTTTAATAATATCTTAGTATTATCGTTGTTTCGGGTGTTAACTTACTCATTTTCTTTTATATGTTTGGTTACGTAAGCTATGTTTGTAATGGATAGGTTGTATCTTAATAAGATCCAAAATTCTATCAAGTCCTTAGATACTATTATTAATCGTCAAATGAGAATTATACCTGATTTGATACGATGGAGAATGAATCTCATCGCGTTCGTGGAGACGGTAGTCCGTACGTACGCACGAGCGACAATATCATTATTTTAATATTAAAATAATATATAATTGGATGTTATATCATATATAATGATTCATTATAATGTTATATTTATTATTTACATGAGTTACACATCATTATTATACCCATCCAAATAATAATTTATTGAATAACAATTACACCACGACGTGGAGACGGTAAGCCGTACGTACGCATGTATGTTGACATGTTATTCAAAGGATGGATAGAATACTAAAAATGGTTGTACCATATTTATAATATCATCACAGTATATATAAGATACTGGAGTTATTATTTTTTTAATGGTAATAACAAAGAAAGTAGAAGTGGAAGAAGAACGGAACTTGGAAAAGGGTGGTGAAATCATTACCTCTACTTCATGTTCTTCCTTTTGATTTGATCAAAAGGTCTCTTAAGTTTGATTTCTGACTAAAGGAAGGCCTCTAGGATGAAGTGAGGGATGTTGAGAGAGTATTTGGGCAGAGTTGGGCCGAACCAAAAGGCTTTGACGGTGTGAGTTAATGAGAAGGGGGAGTGCCCTTTTATAAGAGGGGTGTGGGGGACCATGGGAAAAGTTAGAAATATTATTTTATAATAAATTCATATTCTGTTTCAAATGGCTCAAAAGTGGATTATTTAAAGTTTATGGTGGGTATGGGTCAAAAAAAAATCAACCAATATAATTTAGACTTGTTTGGGTTACTATATTAACCTTATCATTAAGAATTAACTCTTAGTTAATTAGTTTCACTTTGACAATGTCTCTTTGTATTTTTATATTATATGGTTAATAAACATACTATATACATCCAAGATACCACCAAGTGGTCCATTAATGATACAAATATAAATCTATAAGTCTCCTGGACGAACCTTAGATTATTAGTAATTTAATATCAATTAATATTATAATATTTGTTTTAAAAACTCTTTTATGTCAATTTTGACACTATTCAATAATTGATTTTTGTAAAAATCATAACAGAATGATTACTTCGAAAAACGTTAATTAAATAATTACTAAACTGTCATATTAACCTATAAAATTAGTGTAATTCATAAAAAGTCTCATATTATATTTATTTGGGTATCTACAATATCAATAATTTTAATTTTTCACTATTATGGTAATTACTGCATCACCATTGTGTCATAAATAAATTAAATTATTTAATGCCTAAAAATTATAAATAAAATACCATTATTTAGGAAATATTGTTATCTTTCTAATGAATATTTATAGTCTAACTTCGAACATATATAACGCTATGTAAAATGTTTTTTTTCTAAAAGATATATGCTTGTGTCATTTTTGTATTCATTTAAACTTAATTAAAATAAAGTGTCCCTATCACTTACAAGTGGCACCATGGGGTCCAAAAATCGACCCAAAGATGCCCATGGTCGGAAATGTATCATCTAATAAGGTTAGGACACGTTTTAGGGTAATTTTTCATTATAATAATATTATTTTATAACCCTCATTTACCGGATTTACCCTTTAACCATGGTAAATAAAATATTTACTGAAGTATTTATTCAAAATATCTAAAAATAAAAGTTACCTATTTAAAAAATTTGAACATCATTATTCCAAATATGGAATCCATTTTTCAAAATTCAAAACATAGAAGTTTCAGAAATTAATTTAAATTTAATTCCCGCTGTCAAAACAAAAAGCGTGTTTTTAAGATATAATAACTATCAAAAGATTGATACTTGTTTATATTTGGTTTAATTGTGAAATTATGTCCAATCACCAAAATTGTATTAAATGGTAAAAATATATTCTAAATATACTTTAAAACCACTCAAATTCATAATTTATCACTATTAATTATTTTTATTAAAAAAGTTGTTTTTCATTAAAATTTAGTAATTTTCACTATTCATCAAAATATTAAAGTTATTCGAAAAGTACCAAAATTTCACCATAGGCTAAATTCAATACTCTGAATCCAAAAATGAAGTCCATTTTGAAAGATAAAATTTCAAAATGCAGGTATTACTATTCATAACGGCTAGTTTGATCGGTTGTGGTGTGTGTTAGAACTCGATGTTGCGTACAACACACGCTATTGCAATATTCAAAGAGAAACGTTCCATGGAAGCTTGGGATGTTTCATTGTAAATTTTTGATGTCCCCATTCTAAAATGTAAATATATTTAGTCAAATTGAATATATAAAAGTTTAAAACATTGGATTTAAAAAGGGTTTACTATTTAATGTTTTTAAAAGTGCAATACTGATAATGAATTTGTTCTTAAATTATGTCTAGGAAACTCAGAATATGGATTCTAAAATTATAAGGATTATATAAAGTTTAAAATTTAGTTAATACTATTCATAACCTCTTTTTAATGGCTTGTTTAGTAAGTCATGGTGCGCATGATCTTGGTGTTGCGTGTAGTGAATGTTGTTGAATTATTTGGAAGAAATAACACAATATGAAATCTTGGGGTGTTACATTCTCCCCTCCTTCAATATATTGCATCCTCGCAAATTGAAATTGTTCTTCGAAAATAAAAGGTTGAATATAGAAAATGTCTTTGTGGGAAAACCCTCATCGGAAATTGGGTTTATAAAATTTAGTCTTAATAAGAGGAAAAGAGATATGAAATGGTCACCACCAAATTATGATCTCTATTCGGAAAACATTGGTCGAAATTAGAGACATATAATTGGAGGAAAACATAAATATTTATAGGTAGTGATTGAGGTCATCAATCACAAACAAGTGTAAAATTGAGGGCCTTAAACTCAACAATCTATGATGATTTAAAATACCATCAGTTCAGAAAAACATATAGTATTAGGATAACACATTTTTTTATGATCCCTTCACTACAGTATAAGAATTAATTTATTCATTGAATAAGAGAATAAGAAAAATATACACTTGAAAAGTAGAGTCTCATCCATTAAATAAGTTTTACCACAAACTCATCTTTCACTCTAAATGATAATTGAACTTAAAAATAATATACTATTTGTCCCATTCGTATAGGGTAAAAAAATGAATTTATAATTCGTCTAGCAGAACCATTAAAAAAATGACATTATTCAATCCAGGACATCATGTGGGTCAGTGGTAGGTGATACACCCTTCTCGCCCTTAGGTTGTGGGTTCAAGTCTCGCGGCCTTGCCGGACGCAAAGGGTTGCCGCCCAACTTCCGGGTTGTCCTTTTATGGCAATCCAAAATAGTCCAAACTAGAACTATCCAAAATACTTCAGTCCAAAATTTATAAGGAAAGTAAACACAATGAAGATCCTTTTTTTCACATAATAACATGTGAACACCTTTATCATGTATTCTTTTAAAACACTGCAACATTTTTAATTACCACAAAACCTTATTGCTTACATTCATGATCCCTTATTCCTTAATGAATAATAGATATACTCCATCAATCCAAAAATGTTGTAAACCCAAATAATGATAGAATAGAAAAATCATTAATCAGTTTCAAGGTATTCATGAATATCCAATATAATTTATCCAATTCAATCATGTATTATTATAAAATCACTTCCTCAGTATCAGAACCATATTATGGTTTATCTTTCTCTCAACCATATATTTTCCAAAAATTTAACCTACTATTGAGTCACATTTCTTTGTTCCCCACAATCTCATATCCTCAATGAAATAGTACTTCAGTACAATCCTTATATATTCCATAATTATTATAACAAGTACATTGTTGATACAACACTCAAATGACATAATCAACATAAGAACTCTAATCATTCCTCTTTATCTATGGTAGTATCATAAATTGATTATTATCCAATAGCATCATTTGCGGCATAGTCTGATTACTGGGACATAGGTTTGAGTAGTGTCCAAACTCATTGCAAATGAAGCATTAAACATTTGAAACCATTTTCTTACCCTTGCAGTCATGTACTTTGTGCCCATTTCCTCCACACTTATAACAAACTCCCATTCTGTTCAGGAATGTTCCAAGGTGTTTCTTCCCACAGTTATCGCATAGGGGGAAATTTTTCTTTTCCCTCTTCCCTCTTCCCTTTATCCATCTTTCCCTCTTTCATCCTTTTCATCTCTCGCTTCCCTTCGATGTGATAGGACTCAGTAAAATCTTTACTTATCTTATCAACACATGATATTATTTCTTCATATGATGACAGAACATGGGAGACCATTTCTCTTATAAATTCTGGCTTAAGACCATGAAAGATATGATCCTTCTTTCTCTTTGGATCATGTGCATTGCTGGAGTTCTCATTCCTTCTACTGGGAACCATTTCTGAACAATGGCATACACTAGACTAGTTTAGGAATAACAATACCTAATATCAAACTTTTAAAACACATAACATAAATTAAATAGTTTATAGATATAATCTATAATCATAAAAATGTCTCCTTTGAGGAAGTATATACTCATAAACCTTTCATAATGGTTTGTAAAGAAAATGAGAATTATCCTAAGCATATCCCCCGTGAGTGTCATAACCAAGAGTGCAGCAAGGCCCGTTGTCATGCACTAGTTCCCGTTCGAGTCTAGCTCAAAGCGATGTTTTCAGGTTTTTCCCCTAGGTACATTTATGCCAGAGCCGCCTCTACCTACTCGTATCTAGACAGGGATGTATTGCTCAGAAAACTCACAAAATCTCTAAAATACCCAAATTCTAGGAAGTTATTTGATACTAATCCTCAAATTCTATCATAGTTCTATATGCTCTAATCAGAGTTTATCTTAATCTAACATCAAAGTTTTGTACTAAACTTCCTTTGATACCAACTATAACGCCCTGACCTCAGTTAGCCAGAGTTGGGGCATTATTACATAACATTGTCATGATCATAAGAAAGATAAAGTCTCGAAAGACCGATTAGTTTAGTATCCTTGAAAACACTAGATATATTCATAAGTCTCACATTACATCATAAAAATGAAAACTACAACAACAACTTTTCTTCACAGTCCACACTCTTACCCCCTCAAACTATCCCTGGAGTCTATTCATAAATTAATTCTTCACATCCTGGAAAAAATAAGTCATATCAAAGGGCTGAGCTCAAATTCCCAGTAAGGATAACAATATAGCGGAAAAATTCATAAATAATAATAAACATTTAAGGCAATGTATAACTAAAACAAAAGCCTTTTAAACTGGAACTTCAACATAGTATGGAAAAAATAAAATGAAATAACGTCATTTACTTATTCACATGGATATTATACTAATTGAATAATCAAATTCAATATCAATAACCACTTTCATAATGATGGAATGCATAATGCCAGACTATCATAACCACATAGGTCAAGGCCTCGTGCCAAGACTACAAATAAGATTTTTCCATGGCATTGTGCCAAGACACTAGTTTGTCTCATGAGACCTACCGATGCATCTAGGAGCTATAGCGAGCTCCACCCATCACATACTAAGTCCAATGCATTCCCATATGAAATGGTTTAAACATAAAATAAACATTCGTATTAAAACTAGCATACAAAATTTCAATACATTCTCTCTATAAACCATGAATGGTATAAAAAAACATCCACAGTAAAACATATCACAAAACCTTCAATACAATACAAAATTTTTGTATCATAATAAATCAACTTCAAATAATCTTAAAATCCATCAAAGGATGTTGACATAGATGAAATAAAAACTATTTGAGAGAAATATCTCTTTTCTTGAAATCATTGAAAAGTCACACATTTATAAAGGATGTAATTTAAAAGATATTTTTGAATCAATGTGTCCCATACCAATTTGAAACTTTTGAAAAGGAATATCTTTTCAAAACCTTCATGTCAATATAAATAAATCCTTAAAATAATTTTGAAAACATGGACATTAATTAAAAAGATTTAGAAAGATAAATCTTTAAAACATTTCAAATTATGATCTTGATAAAGAGTAACTTTATCAAATTCCTAAAATATTCATTTCAAAATAATTTAAAAGTCACTAAAATAAAACATTTACTTTTAAAATATTCTTAAAAGCATTCAAAGGAAACTTCTAAAATTTTATAACAGCGGAAAATAGCTGCACCCGCCGTATAAGTTAAAAAACATTCCTACCATAATTCTGTCAAAAAGGTTAAAAAACCCTTGTTTGGAAAAAGACGGAAAGATTCATATATAAAACACTTATAAAAATTCAAACAAGGGTATAAATTACTTTAACCCATATTATTGTAAAAAGTAAAAATGTTTTGAAGTACATTTTTAAGAAACATGAATGTGGATGGTAAAGAGATCCCAGTAGATTATTACGTATAAACAACCTCAGATAAAGAAGAGATTGTGAAATAAACATTAACATGTACTTTTCCTTGGTTGGGGTAGGTTAACCTCCTTTATAATGGTGAAATAATTGTAATTAAATTATACAAGAATCATATACATTAATATTATATCATATATGATCTTTTAACATTGATTTGTTAATAATATCTTAGTATTATCGTTCTTTCGGGTGTTAACTTACTCGTTTTCTTTTATATTTTTTTCTACATAAGCTATGTTTGAAAAGGATTGGTTGTATCTTAATCATATCCAGAATGATATCAAGTCCTTAGATACTATTATTAATCATCAAATGAGAATTTTACTTGAATGGATACGATGGATAATGAATTTCATCGCGTTCCTGGAGACGGTAGTCCGTACGCACGAGCGACAATATCATTCATTTAATATTAAAATAATATATAAATGGATGGTATATCATATATAAAGAATCATTATAATTTTATATTTATTATTTACATGAGTTACAAATCATTATTATACCCATCCAAATAATAATTTATTGAATAACAATTACACCACGATGTTGAGACGGTAAGCCGTACGTACGCACGTATGGTGACATGTTATTCAAAGATGGATTGAATACTAAATATGGTTGTAACATATTTATAATAACATCATAGTATATATGAGATACTGTATTTATTATTTTAGAATGGTAATAAAAAAGAAAGATGTAGTGGAAGAAGAATGGAACTTGGAAAAGGGTGGTGAAATCATTACCTCTTCTTCGGGTTCTTCCTTTTGATTTGATCAAAAGGGCTCTTAGGTTGGCTTTCTGACTAATGGAAGGACTCTAGGAAGATTTTAGGGAAGTTGAGGGAATATTTGGTAGAGTTTGGCAGAACCAAAAGGCTTTGAAGGTGTGATTTAATGAGAAGGGGGAGTGCCCTTTTATAAGAGGGGTGAGGGGCACCTTTGGAAAATCTAGAAATATTATTTTATAATAAATTCATATTCGGTTTCTAATGGCTCGAAAGTGGATTATATAAATTTTAACATGGGGATGGGTCGAAACTGCTCAACCAATAGAATTTATATAGGTTTGGGTTACTATATTAACCTTATCATTAAGTATTAACTCTTAGTTAATTAGTTTCACTTTTACAATGTCTCTTTGAATTTTTATATTATATGGTTAATAAACATACTATATACATCAAAGAGGCCCCCAAGTGGTCCATTAATTATACACTTATCATTATATAAGTCTCTTGGCCAAACCATAGATTTTTAGTAATTTAATATCAATTAATAATATAATATTTGTTTTAACAACTCTTTTAAGTCAATTTTGACACTATTCAATAATTTATTTTTATAAAAATCATAACAGAATTATTACTTAGAAAAAAGTAATTTAAATAATTCCTAACATGTCATATTAACCTATAAAATTAGAATAATTTATAAAAAGTCTAAAATTATATTTATTTGGGTATCTACAATATCAATAATCTTAATTTTGCAGTATTATGGTAATTACTACATCACCATTGTGTCGTAAATAAATTTAATTATTTAATGTTTGAAAATTATACATAAAATAAAAATATGTAGAAAATAGTTTTATATTTATAATGAATATTTATAGTCTAAATTCCAACATATATAACCCTATGTAAAAATTGTTTTTCTAAAAGATATATGTTGGTGTCATTTTTGTATTCATTTTAACATAATTAAAATAAAGTGTCCCTATCACTTACAAGTGGCACCATGGGGTCCTAAATCGACCCAAATATGACCATCGTCGGACATGTATCATCCAATAAGGTTAGGACACGTTTTAGGGTAATTTATTATTATTATAATATTATTTTTTAACCCTCATTCACCGGATTTACCATTTAACCATGGTAAATAAAATATTTAACGAAGTAATTATTCAAAATTTCTAAAAATTAAAGTTACCTATTTACAAAATTTGAACATCCTGATTCCAAATATGGAATCCATTTTTCCAAATTCAAAACACAAAAGTGGCAGACATTATTTTAAAATTAATTCCTGCTGTCAAAACAAAAAATGTGTTTTTAAGATATAATAACTATCAAAAAATTGATACTTTTTTATGTTCAGTTTAATTGTGAAATTATGTCCAATGACCAACATTGTATTAAATGGTAAAAATATATTATAAATATACTTTAAAACCACCCAAATTCATAATTTATTACTATTAATTATTTTTATTAAAAAAGTTGTTTTTAATTAAAATTTAATAATTTTTACTATTCATAAAAATATTAAAGTTATCCGAAAAGTACCAAAATTTCACCTTAGGCTAAATTCGATACTCCTAATCCAAAAATGAATTCAATTTTGAAATATTAAATTTCAAAATGTAGGTATTAATATTCATAACGGATAGTTTGATCGGTTGTGTTGTGTGTTAGAACTCGATGTTGCGTACAACACACGCTATTGCATTATTCAAAGAGAAACGTACCGTGGAAGGTTGGGATGTTTCTTTGTAAATTTTTGATGTCCCCATTCTAAAAAGTAATTTTATTTAGTCAAATTGAATATATATAATAGTTTAAAATATTGGATTTAAAAAGGGTTCACTATTAAACGTTTTTAAAAGTGCAATACTGAAAATGAATTTGTTCTTACATTATGTATAAGAAACTCATAATATTGATACTAAAATTATAAGGATTATATAAAGTTTAAAATTTAGTTAATACTATTCATAACCTCTTTTTGACGGCTTGTTTAGTAAGTCATGGTTCTCTTGAACTTAGTGTTGCGTGTAGTGCAAGTTATTGAATTATTTTGAAGAAATAACACACTATGAAATCTTGGGCTGTTACAATCCTCCTTGATCCAAATTATAGATTATGTCCCCCACCTCTGCCTGAACTCTGAATCGTGTGCTTTATCTCTCATTGGATCTATTTTTTTGAGTGATCAATTAATTTTTTATAGATATTCATTTTTCAAGGTATTGGACGAATTATTTGGGTGCAATATAATATGACCTATATTTTTGGTTTCATACATTCTTACCCCCCCCCCAAATATGAGTCAAATTAGGATATTATAATAGATTACTACACTTCTATGGGCCTAAGAGAAGGGTACTTATTCTTTTACCTCAATGTAAATGTGTTTATATATATTGTTTTGTGTCTTATGATAGATTATCCAAGAAACTCCCTAGAAATGAAATATAGTCCTTGATTAAAATTAATAGGTATGACCATGGAACTTAATGATACATATTGAAGAATGATTAAATTTTATATAGATTGAATTCAAAACCCCCTTCGGTGAGTTGTTAGTTAATTGGAAAACCATGGGTGGAATATGAATTCTTCATTTTTTACTGTTCCATTTATCCCTTTCCATGAAATGTTAAATTTTCAATTGATTTTGAATTTGATATCTAATTTTATTCAATTAAAGAAAGGGAATGGAATACTATGTTCCTAGGCTATGGCCATGTCATTTATTTTTTAAACTCTTGTTTTTTCTTAAAATAAAATTCACATGTTTGATAATTAAGAGGCTAATCCTTCTAAACATATCCCACAACTTGAACCACATTTTGAGGTGAAAATTAAATGAAATTATCATAGTGATGAACATTGAAATAATTAAATTATTTTGATTTATTTCTTATTGTGACATGGGATAAACATGGGTCTTATATGAACATTATGGAATGAATCATTTGTCTTATTTCCTGGCATACTCATTAATGACACTTGGACTCCCTATTGGATTGCCAAGGATGGACTCAGTGGGATGATTCTGATATACACCTAAGTGATTCTTGGACTCCTTATATATGCTACTATAAATGGAAACTGAGGGTAGATGACTATATTTAAATATGAGACACTTGGGATACCATAGAGGACCTCCAAGGATGTAAATAATGAATAGTGATGTTATAACACACTTAGAGTGGTATGTGGGTTCCTATGAGAATATCCATGGAAATTCTTATAAGTTGTTTGGTTCATGATATGCCTGATAGATATCTGGACCCGAAATAAGGATTTACAAGAATGAGGTTATTTTATTAGTTGAATAAGTAATGAAATTATTTATATAATGCATCTACCAAGAAAAATCACATGATTGGATTTGGTTAGACACTTATACAATAATGATTTACTTGTTAGGAACATCTTGATCACATCCTTACGGGGGATGTCAGGCTATGTTCCAATTCCCTAGACTTATTTATTAAATGAGGGAGATAAAATAAAAGAACATTATTATAAATTGATATATAAATGGTTTTTTATTAATATAATTTTTGGCTAAGGCTAAAGCAGGTATCATAGGACATGTGTCAATGGGAACCTAGAAAATCATGCGTTGTTTACATACAATACTTATTTATATATTATCTTACTTTATTCACACATTTATTATTGTACATTCACTAAATAGAAGAAATTAGACTCCATTAGTGGTGGCTTATTGGGATTTTATCTCACACCCTACTAACGATGTATTTGTTACATGAGTAGATTATAAGACTACATATATGGATAAGGGAAAGAAGCCTCTTATTGGTTTTTGATTGATGCTTCAGATAAAGGGATCATAGGACAATAATGAGTCTCTTGGTTCTTGTAGGGAAAGTGTTCAGACTTTTTTGGTATATTGTTACATGTATTGTACACCTACCATTTATACATGTTTTGGTTACATTGTATACACATGGAATGGTAATTATTATATATGAGACTCTTGCATGGAATGTTGTATATATTTTTTATCTATCATTGTATGCTATTATTTTATGATTTATTGATTTCTTCTGGTATATATCAGTTATTCTATATCTTCTATTATACAATCTGGTTATTAGGTCATAGTATCCCTATAGATTCACCCTATACCCTCAATGAAAATCATGGTCCTCTACCATTAGGCAAGATGTCCTTGAGGCCATGTGGCCAACCGATCTTATGGTACCATTTTGTGGCTTTGGGTCCAGGACATTACATGCATGTTATATATGAGGGTCATTGTCTTTTTCTAGATATAATATTGAGTTTAATTGGTGGTATACCACTTATACCTACTACAAATGTTATACTAGGTTTGGAATTTATTCAAGGGGTTTCATCTGAGGGGGTATGTGCACAACTCATCCCTTGTTATGAACTAGGGTATTTTGGACATAAAGGATAAAGATAATTTCATAGAGTGATTAGTGGATATCATGGAATAGTAGGATATTATCTTCTATAACTGATCAGTTCCCATGGTTTTTGTCTAATGGACACACATGAATCATTATGAGTGCACCCAAGCACAAGAGAACTGTATTCATGTTTAGTATCCTCACAGTTTTGAGTTGAATTTTTCTTTTTTTGTTAAAAAATACTTTGGTGGGGATACTAAAATCACTAATTTTCCTTGTAACAAATTGGACTATATTAAGTATTATATTTTAGATTTTTTGTTGAGTTGGTATGTGATTATAGTAACAAAGTATCATCAGTATCAATATAATAAAATTTTAGATATATTATATCTTACAATAACAATTTTTTTAAAACAGTGGATTAACTACATAACGAAGTCTCAGATGGTAAATATGGTACTGATAATTAATCTAAAATATGGGGTTTTCCCTATGGGAGTATTAATCTATGTGTGTTTGGATTTTTTGGGTTAGGACTAGTCATGATAATATTACTAACTTAATAAATAATTAAATAAATTTATTATTTGTAATATCACCATAAAAAATATCATATATTTAAACCTGCTTGTGGAGAATACCTATGTATAGAAATATAATTATATGGAATTGAGGATTAATGTTTGAGGGTATACCACATATTAACTATGAAAGATCATGGTCGAACAATCAATACACCAAATGATTTCGTGGATCTATTCAATGTAAATTACATGGTAGATTTCATCATAAGTGATTGATCCAAAAATGATTTGGGGTGTTTATCTTATTTCGAATAATAACATTATTTCTCACACATTGAATACAAATCTATTTACATATCATGAATTGATTCATGGTTCTATGGTTTATTACAATTGTGGTATATATTTACCAATAGTAAGGAATTCATATTTCATTGATTATTTCCAATGTTTGTCGATTTTGTAATCTAAGAATGGTGGCCAACCAGAACAACATAAAATTTTCATTATTAGTGTGTGTGTTTCCAAGATTTATTCTTTTTTACCTCAAGAATTAATTTCCAATGTTAATTTTATCTACTAATTCAAGAAATACACTCTGAATGGTCATTGAATAGTCATCATTTGGTGCAGTGGATCATTACCTGAGGATTTTGTACGAGATTGATGAATGATTTATGATCAATGATGATTAGTAAAAATATAGTGCTGGATAAAAGGATTTGGGTTCTTATGATTTTAATTTTAGTAATACACATCAATAATAGATGATTATCGATCAAATCATGCCATTAGAATTAGGACTTAGGTGATAGTAAAGCTAGGTTAATACTAGATCCAATTATATCAGTGGATTGAGAGGTGATTTTTATGTTTATTGGATAATAGAAGTGATGAGTGAATCATTATAGAGTTTTTGTAAATTAGAAAATATATTTCATATCGTTTAGATGAATATATTCCATGTGGAACCCTGTCTATGGCGACTATAGTTTTTAATGGAATAAAATATCAAACTACATGTGAAAACTAAAAAATGCCATGAGAACTAATACTAGAGACTTCACATGTATCTTTGGAGTACATAGGCCTATACATGGACAAGTACACAAAAATAACTATATTGAATTGGCATAAAAATGTAGCTGGACTAGACCCAGGTACTCGGAAATATATAGGTACATGTGCATGTCCTTTGTACACATGCTTGAACAACATACATTTACATGTGCTATTGAACATGGGAATAGACACATACATGTATTTATTTTTCAAGACACATCATGCAGTCCTTGAATATACCATGTAATAATTCTAGTGCATTTTGAGGCCCTATTTAGTTATTTTAAACTAGTATCTCTTGATTGTGTCACCATGGTTTATCCCTTTGAGGGTATAATGATGCATCACATCCTGAAAATGGATTTTGTCCCATCTATGATATTAATCATTGATAGAGGTTTTTAATCCCTATTGTGGTCCATGGTGTGATCATATATCTTTTTATTACCTAGTACATATTAGGAATACATTATTGACTTCCATGGTATGTGGTCCCCATCCAATTGGGCTTACATTGGATAGGGTTACAAATCCCCCATATGCATTGGTTAAGATCCTCAATCTAGGAATCAAAATATTTTGAGACCTACTATTTACTCATTAATGGAGAGACTTGATGAGTTTTAATTCTCTGAAGAGTTCCTTTAGTTTTATCAAACTTGTTTAGCGGGTTCTCTTAGATGAGTTTTACCTTGAATGTATGAGTGGGAATCAATTATGAATGTAAGGTTGTGAACTCTACCATGATACATAGTGTCTTTCTTGAGTATATATTTTTTGTTATTGTTATGTATCATATTCTTATTAACATTCCATTGATATGGTGAGCATATTATTCTCATGTTATTTTAAATTTAGGGATTTTGGGGAGTCTTAATTAGAATGGTTATACTCTCCCTTACATGGGATTTATAACTCCCTGAGATTTTTCTGAACTAATTTTTTTGAAATAAATTTAATGTTTTTCTTGTTTTTTGTTAAACCCAACACCGTGTTTATTTAGTTTTATATGAAATACTGAATTTATCTTGCATTAATTTCAACACTAAGTTTAAAAGATACATGAAATACTATTAAAATATTACAAATTAATATCGTTGAAATTACATAGCAGTAGGAATGTCAGGTATTAGTTGGAAAAATTAAATTATGAAAAATACGGTTTTAACATGTTTATAAAATGAATTCTCTGGTGAATATTTTTTTGTTACTTAAAATAAAAACATTTTGAAAATAAAGGAAATATTTTTTCAGAAAAACTATTTATATGCCAAAAAGACAAATTCTACATTAATATTTTAAAAACCAATTTTGGTGATTTTTTATTGAAATTTACATATTATATATTTAATATAATTATAACCACTCATTTTATATTATTTATATACAAAAGATAAAAATAAATATTATTTTATTCTGAAAAGGTATATTTTCAAAGAATTCTATTTTTCCCTTCTATGATATTATTTTAATTATTTAAAAAATTATAATATTTTTGAAAAACAAATATTATTTTTTTAAATTATAACATAAGCTTTAACAAAGATATAATTTTTGAGAATTTTTTGAGAATATAAATTCATCAATGATTAGTGAAAATTACTGGTTTTTGTTATGAAATGTCATTTATTTTAAAACATTTAACGACAAAAAAAGACTTTTAATATGGTTTTAAAATCCAAAATTCGTAAATTATAAATATATTATTCTAATTTAGTTCTCTTTGTTCAGTTTTATAAAAAATTTGGATACTAAAAAATTTTAATAATTTGATCAAGTTCTCTATGAAAAACCTCTATCTCATCACATCTCCTAGATTAATTTTAAATTAAAACTTTCCACTTTTATGATTGTATATTTAAAAATTCAGATCCATATATTGAATCATCATAATTTTTATTATCTAATAATCTATGATTATGTTATTACTATAATAATAGTAAAAATAGTAAAACTTATTTACCATGGTTATAATAAAAATGGATCTACTCTGGGGTGAAAATAAAATGATAAGTTTTAAAAATGACTTAAAATAATTAGAAAAAAACTTTTAAGGACATATATAGACCTTATCACTTTTAGTTTCTATTATGTCCCATTTTTGTATCATTTTTTCATTAGAAATGTGTGGGTACACCTTTTTCTTCTCTCAAATTACAAGTGATCCACTCGCCAAACATATAAAAGGGCACCCTGAATCCACGCCTATTTACACATTAAAAACCATTTTAAACAACAATATTAAAAATACAATTTTATATTAACTTCCCCCATCCAACAATCCTTATATTTTTAAAAAATTAAACCCTATAGGTCTTTTGTAGAAAACAAAAAATGTTTTTCGATAAATAAGTAACACACCTAACTGAGTGTTATATTTTATTTCTTCCTCTACATCCTTCAATTAGAATAAAAAAACAATAATTTAAAAATATCATTATATTTATTATAAATATATGTTACATTGTAAAATTAATATCCTATATCTATATCCTCTTCTATCAAATTGGGTACGAAATCATCATTCATGTTTATGGTGGACTACCGACTCACGAATCGATGACATTAATTTCTTAATTACTACAAATAGATTATGGATATAATTATGGATTAAATGTTTATATATGATATTTATGGTATTATTATGCATATTTAATCATGATATCACTTGTAAATTCTTTCTTCCTATTCCATGGGAATATGAAAATGTCGTTTGTGTTTAAAGTGGACTACCACCTCGTGAAGTGATGTGATTGATTAACACTATAGATAGAATGTAATAAATATGTGTTTAATAAAGATATGTAGTATATATTAAATAAAATATTTTATAAAATGGTAAATAATTATTTAACTTTATTTATTTTTTTAATTGGGAAAATCATAACCACATTCATTCATACGTACGACCTACCGTCTCCATGAAGGTGTATTTCATTTTGAATATATAAAATAATGGATCAAAATAAATAAATGTAAACTAAATATAAATGATATTTATAACATGTTAATAATTTAATTGATAATGGAACCAAGTTCAAAGATAGAGGACCAAAAAATCCAATAGTACATGAAAAACAAATACGTTATTCACAAAAAGGTGACTTTATATAGAATTCATAATAAACAGTTAATAAATGGAAAATTTAAATCATAAATTCTATTATATCTATGTATAGTTTTTTAATATATTTATAATATTATATTTATGATACATGAGGTTCAAATTTGTATAATGTAATTAAATACATATGGTAAGGGATTTCTAGTATCATAATTATATGAGGGGGACTTTATAGCGACCCGACCTTTTCTTAAATTACTATTACATCATTTCAAATATAAACAACATAATAGTATTACAAATCGGGGATCGAGAGGTTTAGTGTCTTGGGAAAACTATGACTACACATAACAAGTACAACATCAAGCATTAAAATTCATTTAATCTCTTCTTATATAGCTTCTTAGTAGCACATGTCCTCTCCTTAGTACATGTAGCCACCTGAGAATATACATCAAAATGGGAGAGCTAAAATCCCAGTAAGAGGATAGATAAGAACCAAATAGCATGGGGTGAGCATAATCATGAAGAAGATCTTGAACATGAGAGGAGCATAAACAATATACTTGAAATGTGGCAAAGCATAAAAATGAAACATCATGTCTTAGTGGTTAACTACCACACATACTTGTGAACAAAGCTATAATCATGTTCACACATCATTTCACATTTACTCATCAGATTCATCACTTTATCCAATGCATTGGAGCTCTATATAATTTCGGGCGCACCCGTCACATTTAAACATTCATATTGCGCTATATAATTCCGGGCGCACCCGTCACATCATAACATTATCATTCTCATGATTGCCACATAGAACAAATATCAAACATGTACATAAATAACCCATGGAATGGAATGGGTTTCATCTCATTATAACACATTAATAAGCTTTGGGTTCCCAAAATAAAGAGGGAACAACATAATTGATATAAGAACCATCAACCTTGAATGAAAGGTAAAATGTGAGATCTTGAAAGAAGAGTTCTTTTGGAAAACATTTTGATGGACATAAAAACCCGTGAAAAACATTTATATCCCATAAAAGTAAAGGAAATGATGAACAAATGATCTTTGAGGAGTAAACATATCAAAAATGGAGTGAAAGATAGAGAACCCGAAGGAAGAAAATTGGGTTCGAGATTTCCCCTTACCTTGTACTCGAATGCCTCCTTCTCTTTAGTGTCCAGTATAATGACATTATATTAATTAATTAGAAATTCCAGAACCTTTTATACATTAATAGGGTTCATTCGGGTTTCATTATTTCATATTATGTTCCTTTGGATGACTTATAGAGTTTAAAAATATTGATCGGGGATGTTCGTTTTCATTGTTTTCTTGAGCGGTCCACTTGTATTCTTAATTTGATGTTTGGGTAGATCATGGGTAAACATCCAGAACTGATATAACATGTAATTAATGATATTACAGAAGTGTGAATTATTTTATAATGAGTTATATTAGATCCATGTGGCCGAATCATTAGATAAGAATTAAATGAAGATTATTTGGGCTAATTTGAGCGGTTTTTGGATCACAACCAACTCATTTTAACTTTTCACTTAGTAGAATGGCCATAGGTTATTTCCAGAACATAAAATAGAACATAATACATATTAAACATTCCGGTTCAACCATAAAAATGGTTTCATGACCAGATTGAAGTTATAAATGGAAGAAGAGAGCATGTTGTTTTTGAAGGTGATAAATTATCACCACATGAACAACGTTCTCTTTAATAAAATAAAAGGAAGGGGGAAAGGGTGTGGGGTGATATAATATAACATTAGAATTATAATATTACACTATATATATAATACTGTATTTACAGAACAATTTGGATGAAGATAGATAGAGGGAGATCAAGAAAGGAACTTGAACTTGAAAGGAAATTAAAGGAGAAGAGAGAGAGAAATTACCTTTAGAATCCTCCTCTTGATATCCTCTTTAAAGAAAGCTAGGCTTGGTCTTTTGATGAGAATAGAAGCTTTTGGACATGGGGGGTGATCTAGGGAAGGTGTTTGGGCAGAATTTAGAGAAGGCTTGGAGGTTGAGAGGTGTGAGGAAAAGAGGGAGTGAAGGGTGGCTTTTATAGTGGAGGGGAGAGGGGTTTCCTTAATATAAAATTGATTAGTTTATTAATTTCACCTAAGACAAGGAATAGTGAGTCTTGAATGACTAAGAATAGTAAATTAGACTTGTAAATTCGGGATTTGGGTGCTTACATCACTTGTGATGTCAGTAATAGTGGGTTTTAATTAAAATGTATTTATATGATAAATTAATGTATTCTACTATTCATAAAAAATTCAAGTATCTCAGAAAAATCCCAAAATTTTACCCCAACCATTTTTCGATGTGTAGAATCCAAAAACGAAGTCCAGTTTTCAAAAATAATTTTTTAAATATTATTAATTTAATATTTAATTAAAATCATCATTTACATAAAAAACAGTTTTTAAAATTAAAACTGATTTTGCAGTTCTTTCAAAAATTACATAGGGTCTTATAAAATTATCTAAAAACTATTAGACATTGATTTAATAATTTATGAATATATTTCTGGAAAATAAATATTCTTTTAAATTAATTAATTAATTATAATTAATTATTTATGACTTATAAAATATGAAAAATGTTTACTAAGGTCAAATTATCACTTTCTATGATGTTTAAATTTAATTTTATTATTCATAGGTAATGTTACTCTTATTTACTATTCATAAGGTTCATATTAGTATTCATAAGGGTAGGTTACTATTCATAAGGGTAGGTTACTATTCACCAAAAATTATTTTTGTTTCATTAGACTCCAATAACTATCTGGAACACAACCGTGTATGTTGGATTTTTAAAATTCCAAACATAGGGGTGACAAAATAATGTTTAATGGTCACTTATCACTTAGTAGTTCATTATTTTGTGTTTTTATGACATAGATATAAGAAGAGAATTTTCCATTGAAAAACTTTGGGTAGTTACATTCTTCCCCCCTTATGAAATTTCGCCCCCAAAATTTCACTTTACACAAACAGGTGAGGGTACTTATCCTTCATTGCCTCTTCCGGTTCCCAAGTTTCTTCCTCAAACTTTTGGTTCCTCCACAACACTTTGACAAGGCGGGTTGTCTTGTTGCGTAGAACCTTATCACTTCGGTTCAGAATTTTTACCGGCTGCTCCTCATATGAGAGATCATCTTCCAACTATACCACCTCTGAGTTTAGTACATGTGAGGGGTCTGGAATGTACTTCCTCAGTAGTAATACGTGAAACATATCATGAACTTGAGCCATATTTAGTGGAAGGGCCAGATGATAGGCCACGGCTCCTATACGATCATGGATCTCAAAGGGGCCAATGTACCTTGGGATTAGCTTCCCATTCTTCCCGAATCGCACGACTCTCTTCCATGGAGATATTAGAAGGAAGACATTATCTCCAACGTCGAACTCCAATTCCCTTCTACGATTGTCAGCATAGCTCTTTTGCCGATTTTGAGCAGCTTTGACGTGTTTCCGGATGACTTGAACCTTCTCTGTCATCTCTTGAACAAGATCGAGACCATGTAGTTTTCGTTCTCCAACTTCATCCCAACAGGTTGGAGTTCTACATCGCTTCCCATAAAGAGCTTCATACAGAGCCATCTGAATACTCGAGTGGAAGCTATTGTTGTATGAGAACTCAACCAATGGAAGGTGCTGATCCCATCCACCTTTGAATTCAAGAGAGAAGGATCATAGCATATCTTCAAGTGTCTGAATAGTCCTTTCAGACTGGCCATCAGTTTGGGGGTGATAGGTCGTGCTGAAATTTAATTCAGTACTCAAAGCATGTTGAAGGCTCCTCCAGAATTTAGAAGTGAACCTTGGATCACAGTTAGAGACAATCGAGAGTGGAACACCGTGAAATATAACTACTTCCTTCACATATATCCTTGCAAGTTGTTCAAGTGATATGTCTTCCCGAATAGTGATAAAATGGGAAGTCTTGGTGAGTCGATCAACCACAACCCATATCAAATTATTTCCTCTTGACGTCTTCGGGAGACCTGTGACAAAGTCCATAGTAACATTTTCCCATTTCCACATGGGTATAGGCAATGGCTGCATCATACCCTTGGACTTTTGCCGCTCAGCTTTTACTTGCTAACATACCAAGCACCTTGATATATATTCTGCAATCTCCTTCTCCATGTTATCCCAGCAGAAGTGTTCTCGGAGATCATGATACATCTTGGTACTTCCAGGATGAATAGAGAAAGTTGAGCTATGTGCATTATCAAATAGTTCCTTCTTTATTTCGGGTGATGAAGGCACACAAAGCCGCGTTCCAAACCGAATCATACCATCATTGTCGATATGGAACTCTTGCAACTTCCCTTCCTTTACTGCATTTACCCACTTTTGAATCTCTACATCATCCCTTTGTGCTTCCTTAATCTTCTGTTGGATGGATGGTTGCGCAATCATTTGGGCAAGTTAGGATGTATCCCCTGCCCTTAAGATTTCCAAATCCATCCTTTGCATATCCAAGAAGATAGTGTCTTTATCAATCCTCAACATGGATAGAGTAGCAGGTTCTTTCCTACTTAGGGAATCAGCTACCTTGTTCGCCTTTCCAGGATGATAGTGAATAGTGCAATCATAATCCTTGATTAGCTCTAACCATCTCCTTTGACGCATGTTGATCTCCTTTTGTGTGAATATATACTTGAGGCTCTTGTGGTCCGTGTATATGTCACACTTCTCACCATAAAGTTAGTGCCGCTAGATTTTCAAGGCAAAAATCACGGTTGCCAGCTCTAGATCATGCGTCGGGTAGTTCTGCTCATGGATCATCTACTATCATGAGGCGTAGGCTATCTCATTATCATTTTGCATGAGTACACAACACAAGCCTTTCTTTGAAGCATCACTGTGTATCACAAAGCTTTCTCCACTTTTCTGTAGTGTGAGTATAGGTGCAGTGATTAGCCTTCTCTTTAGCTCCTTGATGCTTCCATCACATTCATCCGTCCAGACATACTTTACCCCTTTCCTTGTTAACTTAGTTAGCGGGCTTGACAATCGTGAGAAGTTTCTCACAAAACATCGATAGTACCCAGCTAATCCAAGAAAACTTCGGATTTCTGTGACACTAGAGGGCCTTGGCCATTCCTCAATCGCCTTTGTGTTTGAAGGGTCCACAGAAATTCCCTCGCTTGTGATCACATGTCCCAAGAACGTGACTTGATTCATCCAAAAGTCACACTTTCTGAACTTGGCGTACAACTTCTCCTTTCTCAATGTCGCCAACACATGTCTTAGATGTTCTTCATGTTCCTCCTTAATCTTGGAGTAAATGAGAATATCTTCAATAAACACTACCAAAAATTTGTTGAGGTAATGTCTAAAGACTCTATTCATCAAATCCATGAATATTGCAGGGGAATTATTAAGTCCTAAGGGCATCACCAAAAACTCATAGTGCCCATACCTTGTACGGAAGGCAGTCTTCTGAATATCATTCTTCTTCACCTTTACTTGATGATATCTAGAACGAAGATCCACATTTGAGAAGTATTGAGCTCCTCTTAACTGATCGAACAAGTCATCAATCCTTGGGAGAGGATACTTTTTCTTTATGGTGATCTTGTTGAGTTCCCGATAATCGATACACAGTCGCATGGTTCCATCCTTCTTCTTCACAAAGAGCACTGGCGCACCCCAAGGTGATGCACTAGGGCGTATGAACCCTTTGTCCAGATGCTCTTGCAGCTACTTCTTTAACTCCTCCAGTTCGATAGTAGCCATCCTATAGGGGCACTTTAAGATAGGAGTAGCTCCAGGTATGAGTTAAATTGAGAACTCTAGCTCACGATCCGGGGGAATTCCTGGTAACTCTTCAGGAAATACATCGTTGTATTCCCTTACGATGGGCATTTCCTCATGGTTGTAACTTTCCTTCGACTCAAACATTTGGGCGAGGTATGCTTCTTCATAGGGAATCATCACCCACACCATTGAAGGATTTTTCAAAGGATAGTCATGAACATCCTTTCATTTGTAGAGGAGCATGGGATGGTTTGGAATATGAAAATATATTTCCTTTTCCCGACAGTTGATATGTGCTCTATATAACGAGAGCCAATCCATTCCCATTATAGCGTTGAATTCCACCATGGGAATTATTGAGATATTTTCTGGAATAATCTTCCCACATACATCAACAGGAGAAGAATCAAACACTTGGGTTGCAATGATTTCACCACTTGGTGTTTTTAGAGATATCTCTACTTCAAGGATTCGGGGCTTCGATTCTATAGTTCTATCAAACTTGCAAGATATAATGGAATGCGTAGAACCATAATCAAATAAGACCTTTTTCATTCTTGAGTGAATAGGAAGTGTACCTTTTACGACTTCATTATCATGTTCCACCTCCGCAGTAGTGATGGAATAAGTCTTCCCTTGTTCCTTTGGCTTTGGTGGTTGTTGGCGCTGATTACCCTCGAGAGCACGAGGTTTAGTGCACTGGTTTGAATAGTGCCCTAGCTCCTTACAGTTGTAGCATTGAACCACGAGTGGTTCTCTCCTTTCATCAGCTACATTATCCTTCCTTTTCATGTCTCTTTGACACTCGTGAGCTAGGTTTCCTTCTTACCCACACATGAAGCATTTCCCCGCCCCTTTGAGGCAGTTCCCATTGTGCAAATTCCCACATTTTTGGCATGTGGGTCATTGTGTTTTCTTCCCATCTTTTTCACTAGATCCACCAGCTTGAATCTCCATCTTTCTTTTCTTATCACCATAGCCATGGGACCATTCTCCAAACTCCATCTCCACATTGAGAGCACACCGAACAACTTCTTCATAACTCCTAAAGTCTCGAATTGCAAGAGCCTTTCAAAGATGTGGTTTTAATACACTATAGAATGTATCAATTTTGCTATCATTATTGATAACAAAACCCGAAGCATACCTTGCGAGCCTTGTGAAATTTGCATCATAGGTTGTGACATATTCTCCTTCTTTTTTTCTTGAGCTCTATTAATTCTCTCTCCATCTTCGTGCGAAGAGTTCATGGGATGTACTTATTAAGAAACATTATCTTAAAGTATTCCCATTCCATCTCTTCATTTTCCTCCCTTGGCTTTGTGTTCTTAATAAAATCCCACCATTGATCAGCTTCTCCATCTAGACGATAAACGGCTAGATTCACCTTCTCTGTCTCGGAACAGTGATGAACATAACAGATCTTCTCCATGGAGTTGACCCACTATTCCGCAACTAGTGGATCATAATATCCACAAAACGTTGGTGGTCGTTGCCGTATAAAACATTCGATAGCTAGCTTCTCCCTCTTTGGTGAAGGAGGACGTTCCCCATTATTATGGTTATTATTAATAACCCGTGATAATTGGGTAAGCATCGCCATGAAGTTTTGAACTCCACCTCCAAAATCATTGGGGATGTCGTTCGGGGAATCGTTGCGTTGGCCTTCGCAAGAGTTGTTGGCCTGATTTCTCCTGGTTCCCACCATTTTCTAAAATAGAAAAGGTTAGAACAAAACATAAGTAAACAAGTAATGAATAACTTATCCTTTTAAACAATTATACCAAGAACATAACATATGGGATCCCTAGGTAAATATCCTTGTGTGCATATTTGTACTTAGTCTCATGTTAGAGGTTTTCTTTAGGGTTAACTAATCCTAATTCCCAAATTAACTAAACCTTTCCTCTGATACCAACTATAGCAACCCGAACTTTTCATACATTACTATTACATAATTTGAAAGATAAACAACATAATAGTATTACACATGGAGGATCCAGAGTTTTAGTGTCTTGGGAAAACTAGGACTACAAATAACAAGTACAACATCAAGCATAAAAATTCATTTAATCTCATCTTCTATAGCTTCTTAGTAGCACTTGTCCTCTCCTTAGTACATGTAGCCACCTAAGGATATACATCAAAAGTGGTGAGATAAAAGCCCAGTAAGAGGATAGATAAGAACAAAATAGAATGGGGTGAGCATAATCATGAAGAAGATCTTGAACATGAGAGGAGCATAAACAATTAACTTGAAATGTGGCAAAGAATAAAAATGAAACATCATGTCTTAGTGGTTAACTAACACACATACTTGTGAACAAAGCTAGAATCATGTTCACACATCATTTCAAATTTACTCATGAGATTCATCACTTTACCCAATGCATTGGAGCGCTATATAATTCTGGGAGCACCCGTCACATTTAAACATTCATATTGCGCTATATAATTCCGGGCGCACCCGTCACATCATAACATTATGATTATCATGATTGCCACATAGAACACATATCAAACATGTACATAAATAACCCATGGAATGGAATGGTTTTCATCTCATAATAACACATTCATAACCTTTGGGTTCCCAAAATAAAGAGGAAAAAATATACTTGATTTAACAACCATCAACCTTGAATGAGAGGTAAAATGTGAGATCTTGAAAGAAGTGTTCTTTTGGAAAAAAATTTGATGGGCATAAAAACTAGTGACAAACATGTATATCCCAGAAAATTAAAGTAAATGATGAAAAAATGATCTTTTAGGAGTAACCATATCAAAAATGGAGTGAAAGAGGGAGAAACTGAAGGAAGAAAATTGGGTTCGAGATTTCCCCTTACCATGTACTCGAATGCCTCATTCTCCTTAATTTCCTGTATAATGACATTATATTCATTAATTAGAAATTCCAGAACCTTTTATACATTAATAGGGATCATTATGGTTTCATTATTTCATATTATTTTCCTTTGCATGACTTATATAGTTTAAAAACATTGATCGGGGATGTTCGTTTTCATGGTTTTCTTGAGCGGTTCACTTGTATTCTTAATTTGATGTTTTGGTAGATCATGGGTAAACATCCAGAACTAATATTACATGTAATTAATATTATTACAGGAGCTTGAATTATTTTATAATGAGTTATATTAGATCCATGTGGCCGAATCATTAGATAAGAATTAAATGAAGATTATTTGGGCTAATTTGAGCCGTTTTTGGATCACAACCAACTCATTTTAACTTTTCACATAGTAGTATGGCCATAGGTTATTTCCAGAACATAAAATTGAACATAATATATATTAAACATTCTGGTGCAACCATAAAAATGTTTTCATGACCAGATTGAAGGTATAAATGGAAGAAGAGGGCATGTTTTTTTTTGAAGGTGATAAATTATCACCACATGAACAACGTTCTCTTTAATAAAATAAAAGGAAGGGGGAAAGGGTGTGGGGTGATATAATATAACATTAGAATTATAATATTATAGTATATATATAATAATATATTTATAGAAAAATATGGATGAAGATAGATAGAGAGATCAAGAATGGAACTTGAACTTGAAAGGAAATTAAAGGAGAAGAGAGAGAGAAATTACCTTTAGAATCCTCCTCTTGAGATCCTCATTAAAGAATGCTAGGCTTGGTCTTTCGATGATACCAGAAGCTTTTGGACGTGGGGGATGAGCTAGGGAAGTTGTTTGGTTAGAATTTAGAGAAGGCTTGGAGCTTGAGAGGTGTAAGGAAAAGAGGGAGTGAAGGGTGGCTTTTATAGTGGAGGGAGAGGGGTTTCCTTAATATAAAAATGATTAGTTTATTAATTTCACCTATGACAAGGAATAGTGAGTCTTGGATGACTAAGAATAGTAATTTAGACTTCTAAATTCGGGATTTGGGTGCTTAAATCACTTGTGATGTGAGGAATAGTGGGTTTTAATTAAAATGTATTTATATGATAAATTAATGTATTCTACTATTCATAAAAAATTCAAGTATCTCAGAAAAATCCCAGAATTTTACCCCAACCATTTTTCAACGTGTAGAATCCAAAAATGAAGTCCATTTTCCAAAAATAATTTTTTAAATATTAATAATTTAATATTTATTTAAAATCATAATTTACTTAAAAAAAGTTTTTAAAATTAAAACTGATTTTGCAGTTCTTTTAAAAATTACTTAGGGTCTTATAAAATTATATAAAAACTATTATACATTGATTTAATAATTTATGAATATATTTCAGGAAAATAAATATTCTTTTAAATTAATTAATTAATTATAATTAATTATTTATGACTTATAAAATACCAAAAACGTTTACTAAGGTCAAATTATCACTTTCTATGATGTCTAAATTTTATTTTATTATTCATAGGTAATATTAATCTTATTTACTATTCATAAGGTTCATATTACTATTCATAAGGGCAGGTTACTATTCATAAGGGTAGGTTACTATTCACCAAAAATTATTTTTGTTTCATTAGACTCCAAAGACTATCTTGAACACAACCGTGTATGTTGGATTTCTAAAATTCCAAACATAGGGGCGGCAAAATTATGTTTAAAGGTCACTTTTCACTTAGTAGTTCATTATTTTGTGTTTTTATGGCATAGATATAAGAAGAGAATTTTCCAATGAAAAAACTTGGGTCGTTACAGACTTATTCCAAATTCACCACTTCTTTCTTTTGAGTCATGTATATATATAATTACCATTTTGAAATAAAATACTTTTTTCATGATATATAATGTTTCCTTTGATATTATTATTTTTTAATGATAATTTTAAAATTATAGATTAATTATTATGATATTTTTTTCCCACCTTTTTTACTTTTGTGAGACACATTCTATATTCATAAGCTACTTAATTTTTCATGCGTATACAACCCATTATTTTATTTTATGATTTTTATAATAGAAACTATTGGGAATTTTTTCTATATTTTGGATCTATATATTATGGGGTTTGTGATTCTAATGTTTTTAATGTAGAAATGTATTTTTCCATCAATTTTCTCTCCATGAGACATATATTATATTATGAACAAATCTTCATTTATGAAGTATATACATATATACAATTTTTATATGTAATTTTATGAGTTCGTTTATTATGAGGATATTATAATATCCATTAAATTTTATTATTCTATGGGGATTATGATTCAATGATACACAAGTCATAATGGCCTTATGTTATAATCTCATAATTTATAATATTTCAAGGTAATTTGGAAAAAGGATTTCCAAAATATTGGTAGTTTTGAAATAATAAAAAGTGGAAGGATAAATTTTTTTATAAATGTGTTCAATTATTTTCAAATATCCCTTTATATGCTTTCAGGCTTATTTTAAAAATAAAAGTATTTTAAAAATGTTTTATGTTTTAAATGTATATTTCTAGTAGGAATGGATATTGTCTACAAGAATATTTTTTAACGATTTAAAAATATTCAATTATATATTTTTGTGGTTATCATAAAAGAAAATGATATTCAAAATGATTTATGTTTCAAAATGTGTTTTTCCATGAAATTTTATTTTCCACTTGAAATGTTCCACATTACAATTCTTTAAAAAATATTTTCCTTCTATGATGAACTAATTTATAGTTTCTTATTATATTCTGGGGACATGAACCAATGATATCATTTTTATCGAATATGTGGATTGTTTATGCTTGTGATGAAATGATATTTATGAATCATGTTTCATTTCCATGTTTAATACAACTATAAATTTCATAGGAAACACACATATTTTTTAAAAGGTTTCTTATTAAAGAAGTTGTATAATGATTATGAATCCCTTTTATTTTCATTAGTTCTGTATGATGAATGTTTTACAATCATATATAACACATATGTATAATTTTCATTATCTAGTTAGAGGGACATATATGTCCCTCTAATGAATCTGGTAATGATTCGCATTATATGATCTCAAAGGGTATATGAAAGGTTATAGAAAGACCAAAATTCGGTAAATAATAGGTTATACCAACTTCGATAAAGGGAACATGAGTGGTAACTATTATCCAAAATGAGGGTACACCAATGGTTATCACATTCATAAAGTTGGTACATGAGTGGTTACCTAAATCCATACATATTATGAATTCCATACTAGATAGTGTTTACATTTGATTATATACGATTGTATATATACCACTAATCTGTGACTTATTCCAATGTTATACTCATATGCACCATGTTCTTTGATTCCATTATGATTTATTTCTTACAAACTACAAATATTTATTACATGACTCTTTTTATGAACTTTGATATACAATGAATGGTTTTAACATTTTATAATTTTGTTTTTGTACCAATATGCACATTTTTTATAGATATCTACATTTGTTACACATAATATACATATAAGATCATACTTTCTTATTTTTTCTTCCCTTGAGATGTGTAGAATGGTATTATGTGTGATATGTATAAGATGTTTCCAAGTTATGAAGAACAGAGTGGGAGATGATGTCACTAAATTATGAAATAGTTGTTTTTGTGTAACATTTTCCAAAGTCAGTATAACTTTATAGACCTCATGTGTGTTTTGGTATAATGTAATGAAAATTCATATATTAAACTATAATATCTAGGAATGTGAATCCTGGTTTAATAAATTTTCAATCAGAGAAAATCCTTAGTAAATAATTGGAAACTTTAATGACAATTATATAGTGATATCCCGAAGTTTAGGTTTAAGTATTAGTCTATGAATGAGTCAAATAATAGGAATGTTTCTTTTATGTTTCTTGTAAATGAAAGTTCATTTGGTTTATAAAAAATTACATCCCCATTTTGATAATATAGGTTAATGTGGATCTTACACAGAGGTACATAGGTGTAATAACTCAAAAAATAGTGCATTTACCTGGACTTGATCGCCACTAGGTGCATGATAATGAGCCTTATTGCACAACTAGTTCAACACACCCATGGTTTAGGATTTGTAAATTAACAATTTTATTAAAAAATGTTATAACTAATTTAAATAATGACCACTAATGACATATTTTAACCCTAGATTATTATATATTTAAAATATGGTGTCAATATTGAATCATCCAATAAGTCAATTTTCGTGATTATGTTTCTTCCAACTTGGAATATTAACACAAAACATTTTGGTTTTAATCAATTTACTAAAATAAAATGAACTGGGTTGATATTGAATGTGATAGATAGTTTTCTAATGGGAATAAAACATAAATGATAACTGTACTGAAATATATTCTGATTATGTCTAATTAGTAATCAGGTAACATGTTTGACAAAATTCGCCTTAATAAACTACATGACCTAGTAGAGAAGGTAATGATATTGTTTTATTAGATTTTAGGTAGTGTAGACCATGGGGAAAGGAAGACTTGGTTTCATGTGTGTAACAATTGTTGGAAGAAACAGTCAAGTTAATGTCCCAGTGGGATGAGAATATGTTTTTGGCTTGGAAAATAATTACACAAATAAGTTAATTGTAAAGGAAAATTAAAACGTTTGGATAACGTAGTGGGTGAAAATAATTGTCTCCTTAAGTTATAATTGACTATTGAATGTTTTAATATTGGAAAATATGGGGATTATATGATTCGATTTCCAAGGGGGGATGATCCATAAGAAAAACATTAGTTTTTATGAGCAATTATTTTTTTTTGGCCATAAAGAGGCCACATATTCCATAACATAAGAAATAGATATTAAGTAATAATATGGTAAAGTCAAGTTGCACCCCATATAAGGATGGGGTCACACTGGTGTATGAGGGATTGGGATGCGGTCTCTGGATCCAATCTCGGATGGGGAGAATGTGTTATAATCTAGAAAAATCCAAAAAATTATAGTATAGTAATATTATGAATCCTAATTAATGTCTCATGCATGAGGGTGAATAATTTATGTGTTTATCTATTCCAATTATAAAATCATATTATATGATTCAAAATATATTTATGGATTGATTGTATATGTTTCTAAATTCGAATTCTCAATAACATGTTGACTGGTATTAATGGAAAATAATATTTATTTAATAATGTGGTGGTATTTTTAAAAAAAATCCATGATTATTGAAATATATCAAAAAATATCCTCTTAATGTTGAAAAATGGTATTTACATTGGATAAAGAAATTATTGAAATGTATAAACTAAATTGGATAGTACTAATTACTTTGGAACACATTAATGATTTGTTGAAATGGTGGATTATGATATCTTTGATGGATTTTACCACATTTTTTTATTTAAGGAATATATCAAATAATATTTGAATTATGTAACTATTGATGAATCATGTTTGTATTAAATAATACTTTATGTTAGTTCAACTTATTAAGATGTTTCAATAGAACGTAGGATTATGGTATTCACATGTCTGGTATATAAATTAAAGACACCCTTAATTTATTTTAGGGGATTAATGATATGACCAATTTGGAAATTTAGTTAACTTTATTAAATTCTTTTATTTTAATATTTTTGAAGATTCATAATGTTAAGAAAATATGTAATGGTTTAGTGTGAAATTTTAAAAAGTTTTAGAGATTAATTTATTATTTATCCAAATTATGGTTTATCTATATTGGATAAAAATTGCTAAAACTTTTGTTATAACTTGAGATAGAATGAATTAATTACCATTTAAATTTTGGATATTTTGATCTAATACTACTTCATTCATAATAAAAAATAACCTTCAATTATTTGAGTTCTATATGAATTGTAAATTGATCAAATAAAAACAAAGGGATAACATTGTGCTTATTTTATAATAGAAATATAATCCCTAGGTATATGAGTTCCATGGAAATTCTAGACTATATCGGATGGTAGCATATCTACTGGCGCTTCTCATATCCCTATCTTAGGTTTATGACCTGTTCAATATATATATCCTAAGGATGTACACACATGATCCATCACATGTACTGAACACAAATTTCATACAGATGGGGTATAATATTTCTTATAAGGAACATCCAATGGAGATCCTATATCAAATAGAGAATGTTATAAAAATAAAGACCACTTACTTGGTTAATTAATTTTGTAAAAACCACTATCTTGAGAATGTTAGGTGGGAACCTTAGGATGAACATAGGTAAAAGTATGCTTATTTAATTTCAAAATATTGTTTAATTGAGATCTGTAAATTCATTGGGGGGGTTTAACGATACCCCCAAATATTTGGGTGGAATATTTTTTTCAAAATAAATTTTATCATTTTTTAGGATTCGATACACAGTAAATTGAGTTTAGTTTTTTATATGTAACACAAATTTGGGTTTCCATTACATGTAACACATACTTTAAACAGAACATGATGTGGAATTAAAAATTTATTTTTTAATTTGATAGTTATCACTATGCTGTTAAATTGGTGGATATGAATATGATCAAATTAATGATGAAAAATTATGGTTTACATGAATATATAAATGTAATTGTATGGTGACCAATTATTTTTAAATAAAAATATATATTTTTTAAATGTAACGAAAATGTTTTTATGAAACACAATTTCAATAAAAAAAACAAATCCTACCATAATAATTAGAAAAACTAGTTTAGGTTAATTATTTTAATTATATTTATATATTATATATTATATATAATGACTAACATTATTCATATATGTTTTTTGTAAAAAATATTAGAATAAATTGAATTTTACTCTTAAAAACTAAAATTTCTCTAAAACCATTTTCTCTATTTGCGCAATGAGTTTAAAAATAATTTTTAAAAACAAGTGAAAATTTATTTCAAATAATAATATAATTTTTTTGAAATTTTAATTTCAAAAATATAATAGGATGAATTTTTCAAATTTTTAGAGTATGTTATTTTTTTGATGAATTGTGAATAATACTAGATTATATTAAGAATTTTAATTTATTTTAGAACATTTAAAAACATAATAATTTCATTTATATTATATAATAATAAAACAAGATCAATTATATATCTATTAATTCAATATATTTCATTTTTATCCATTTTTATTGAATTTTCACATAAACATATTTTAAATTGTTGAACATTTTCTCTTTGAATGACTTTTTTCTCATCACGTCAATAGGAATAATTAAAAATAAAAATTATCCACATATATGATTTGAATTTTTAAAAATGGATTCCATATTTTAAACAAGAAATTATATTTTCTAATAATATGAACTTAATTTTTTACTGAAATAAAATTGAACAAAAATTAATATTATTTACTATGGTTTAGGTAAAATGGGTTTCTATTGGTTAAAATAAATAGACAAGGGTTAAAAAGGACCAATAACATGTCCATAACCCATTTTCATACCAACTATTAGTATCCCCTTTCAAAATATATAAAACTTCCCATGTTTTAGTGTTTGTGTATGTGAAAAACGTTAGTATAACTTTCGTTTTAAAAAATTACAACTGTACCAATCAACATACTTATAAAAGTTCACCCCCTATCCTTTCATAATCACACTACGAAAACCCTTTGGTTTATCGAATCCCTAGAAAAATAAATACCTTACACCAGAACTCTTATCTTATTAGCCTTATTTAGTACATAAATCTATCATATGAATCTTTTTTTTCAAACCAAATGATGTTTTCTAAAGAAGAGACAACACGCATAACAGAGCATTTTATTTCATTTCTTCCTCAAACTCATTAAATTTTTATTAAAATATGGTGATATAACAACATAAATATATTCTATATACTGATATGTTATTATGTTAATTTTTAAACCTAAATCCATCTCCTCTAACATCAAATGGGATACATAATTTTAATTCATGGGTATGGAAGATTACCGCATCACGAACCAATGTCATTAATTTTCCCATTACCACCACTCATGGATAGATATAATAGTGTATTATATGTTTATATATGATATTGTTTATATTATTATAGTTAAATAATCATGTTATGACATTTTCCTTCTTAATTTTAGTTCTGTGGGATTATGATATCATAGTTTGTATATACGGCAGCCTGCTGCCTCACAAAGTGATGTGATTCATTCAAGATTTAAATGGAAGATGATAATAGTTGTGTTAATTAACACATGTCATATATATTTTCATGAACCGTCCTCGGAGCCCATGACGTGACTACCCCATGTCCGCCTTCCATAGGCTAGGGGAAGGCGACTAGTACCAAAGGCGCAATCCCAATAAAAAGGGAAGGCATTACCTTTTAACCTGTAACATACAAACACTCTGAACACAAGTAGTAGCGGAAACAAGTACTAAAGTAGTAATGTAAGGTGTGATGAAAGTACGTGGGCCAGTATGTAAACCCAAGTGAACAACAAGTATAAGTAAATGTAAAAAAAAAAGAAAACAACTCATGGATCATCTGCCTGGGAATCCTACCTGAAGGGTAGGTACATTACTCACTCAACTCGTCCCTGTGGTACATCCCGTGAAGTCCAGCTTCGAGCAGCCTCTGTCCATCACCCTCAGCCTCGATCACTTCTATCTGTCATCTTCCCAGAACACAACAAGGTGTGGGAGAAGCCTGAGCAGTGGTGAGTATAACAATTCTCAGTAGGGGACCCCGAGACCCCCGAAGGTCTCCTAGAATCCAAAAAGGATAAACCACAAAAGAAACATACAATCACAATGTATCAACCAACACTACTTAGGTATATTTCCATAAATATACCAAAGTTGTCTATCACAGTCTGGCTCCAACTCTCGAGCCCAAACACAACCCAGTCCAAAAAGGAAGTAAGGTCAATCACATCGATGATAATTATTGAAAGACAAGACTCAGCTCACACAGGTATACATCTTTCATAGAGTGATAGAGATGATCAGATGTAGTCACTGATTCATCTAGCTGTCAGACCCAAATGGATATAGGACCAGTTAAGCTATTAGACCCACACATGATACAGGAACAACTATTCTGTTAGACCCACAGAGGATACAGGAATAGAAGTTAGAACTGTCGAATCCACAGAGGATCCCAGTATAGTATTCATTGCTGTCGAACCCACGGAGGATTCCAGTATAGTAGTCATCACTGTTGAACCCACAGAGGACTCCGGTACACTAGTCATTGCTGTCAAAACCACATAGTATTCCGGTACAATAGTCATCACAGCCAACTCTAGGGTTCCCGCAAACAGCACGCTTGATTCCGAGAGGGTCCGGTCCTTGAGTCATGTGTTGATACATCAACTATCACGATGTTCAGAGTTGATGTATCTCGTAGTTCCGTCTCATCATAAAGAAACCAACACGACAGATGACACGTCAATCGGATGCCCGGTCTGAGAGATATTGGCATTTCCGTTTTAGGGGCCCGGTTGGATTTACGCTCGTTCCAAATCCATCAATTTTCCAAAGTTGTACAAAACTCACATCGATTATCCAAAAGGACCGCCTTGACGCCATAGTCCCAGTGCCATAGATGGCATGTTGATCGGACACGCGGTCTTGAAGATATTTGTATTTATGCGAAGTTCGGACCGGCCCATCAAGCCTAGTGGGCTGGCAGGTCAGACCGACCCGGTTGGGGGGTCGGCCCGACCCGGTGGGGTGCATCCCACCTGTGGACCCGAACCAGACTGTGGGCTGGTCCGGTTCGCCTGGCGGCGCCATGCGACACCGCCTCCTCCTGCCCAGCCGACCATAGCCGACCGGTTCTGCCCGGCGCACATGGACCACTTAGTAGACCATAGTTCTTCCCGAGCAAAGCCTACCGGAGCCGCGGTTTTCAAGCCCGGCTGGCAAGCAGCCCGCCAGTTCACCCAGCAGAGTGGCCTGGAGAAGCGGGCCGCGGTCTTCTCCACCGTGCGGTGCCTACGAGCGCCATTTTCCTCCAGCCTAGCTGGCAGGCAGCCGGACGGTTCTCCCAGCAAAGCAGCCCGCAGTTGCAACCCATGGTATCCTCTGCGCGGCCGGCGTGGTGGCACTAGTCCTCCACCTCCACGGCCCGACCTGGCCGCGACCTTCCACTCCATAGCGCGGCGTGATGTCGTCGTGCCTCTTCATCCACCGCGGCCCTGCTGGTCGCGGTTCCTCTTCCGTGCATTGCGGTGCTCCCGGCCTCGGTTATTCTCCGGCGTGGTGCCACAGCACCGCGCGCTTTCGGCTCCACCTTTGATGTCATCAAATCGAAACATCATAGGGGAGGGTCAGGACATGTTTGTGCGGTCTGAACCCTCCTCTTCAATTGATAACATTGTTTTACCAAACTAGAATGTTATACGATTATTAACGAAGGACTAATCTCACATTTAAAATTAATACAAAATTAAACTACATTGATTTCGATGTTTTCATGATAGTGTTGCGAGAAGAGTATTCAGAGACGCCGTCGAACATTGCTCCCGTCACACACCACTGATCCCGGGCTCGAGCGTCGTCCTCGTTTTATCATCGAGGAGGATGTCGTTCTTCATTAGAGATTATTTCCTTCTCCAAGAATCTCCCAAGTCTTCTCAATGTTCCCCCCCCAAATCTAAAATAATAGGCTCTCCTATTATTTTATTATTGACAAGATTTTCAAAATATTTCAAAAGATATAATTAATTAAATTGATTAAGTTCAATTTACTAATTTAGATGGTTGGAACACTTAATGAGAGAAGGAATGGAGAGAGTTCACCCAAATTAAATGAAGTGTGGTGGATTTAATAAATTCAAGGGGAGTTAAATAGACTTCCCCCAAAATAGAGTTACGTGGGGATTAAGAGGGGGGTTAAAACTAGTGGACCCCCACATAGTTATATCATCCCAAGGGAGGTTAGAGTGTGGTGGGCCCCACCTCTAACCTCCACTTAGAGACTTTATCCTCCTAAAATAAAAATGATACATCACTTAATTTTATTTTACGTTTTTTTAAAACCCAGAAAACTTGCATCCAAACACGCTAAAACGCAATAGCGGTAAAGGTTCCCTTAAGCGAATACCGGAGCTGCGAATTCAACAGTGTTCTAGGATTTAATTTCTGAGCACCGTTTCAAAATATATAAAATCCTGCACGTACATTTAATGGACGTACCTAAAAAACATCATAAATTGAATCCAGCCACACATGGCCAAAGAATCTGGCACCGTTAGAAACAATGGAGTCGTAAAATTCCCATGTATTTATGAAAAAAAATGTTCTCTGGGATTTCTGGGTCTTTACATTCTCCTCACCTCCGGTCTTTATGTCCCCATAATTTACAACACACACTAAGAAAACAAATGGGGGTACTGAGCACACATCTGAGTCTCCCGATCCCATGTGCTCTCCTGGAGGTTCCCATGATGCCAGCAAATGCGCACAAGAGGAATTGACCATCCACGCAGGATCAGCTCCTGTCGGTCCTCAATCTCCACTGGAACCTCCATGATTTTCTCACCTTCATTGATGTCTAGATCTCTATGGTCGATGATGTGGGATGGTTCATGCACGTATCTCCTCAGGTGAGATATGTGGAAGACGTCATGCAACTGGTGTAACTGAGGTGGAAGAGCCAGACAGTAATCCTCATCAACAACTCTGCTGAGGACCTAGAATTGTTGGATGAATCGTCGAGATAACTTTCTGCCTCGGCCTAATCTCCAAAGACCTCGTCGTGGTGAGACCCGTAGGAAGACGTTTCCTCCATCCTCGAACTCTAGTGGTCTCCGTATCCTATCAGCATTGGACTTCTGTCTGCTCTGTGCAGTCTTCATCTGCTCTTTTGTGATATGAACCTTCTACGTCGTATCATGTACCATCTCTAGTCCTACAAGTGCGGACTCCCCTGGGTCAGTCCAGCACAATGGTGATCTGCAAGGTCGGACGTATATTTCATCTTAAAGTGTCATTCAAATGGTAGTGTGGAAGCTGTTTGTCACGACCCGTCCTCGGGGCCCGTGCCGTGACTACCCCAAGATCGCCTTCCATAGGCCAGAGGATGGTGACTAGTACCAATGAAATAAATCCCATAAAAAGGGCAGGCATTGCATTTATAAGTAAACAAACACCACTGAGTAAGCAAGATGAAGTAAACACTCAACAAACTAGGTACAACTGTAAGTGCTGGAACGTAAATGGGCCAGAATTAAAAACCAAACTGAAGTAAAGTACAACAGAAAAGAATGTACAGCAACTGAAAAGTAATGAAGCAACGCCGAGCAGTCCACTAAAAATCCCACCTGAAGGGTGGGTACATATTGCATCCTCAGCTCCTTGGGTCCAGCCGTCCACTCCGTGTACATCCCACCCAGTGGCCACCTCCAGGTACCGACTTTCTCCACAAGCCTCAACCACGATCAGCGATGTCCGTCGTCTACATCAAACACTACATAGTGCGGGCATAGCCCAATGTATGGGTGAATATACGCTACTCAGTAGGGACCTCAAGTCCCCGAATGTCTTCCAGAATCCACAAAGGGTAATCCACAAAGGAAAGATACAATCATGAAGTAACAACCAACACTACTTAGGTATATGCCCATACATACACCTAAGTCATCAATTTCATTTTAGCTCCAACATCTGAGCCCAAGTTCGATCTAGTCCACACAGGATAGCACTACCAACCCACACAGGATAACACAACCCAATCCACATAGGAAATAAAGTCAATCATATTGATGATATTGATTGAATAGTCAAGACTCATCTCACACATGTATACTTCTTCGTAAGATGATAGAGATGATCAGATTTAGCCACTGATTCATCTAAGCAGTCAGACCCACATTGGATAAAATACCAGCTAAGTTGTTGGACCCAAAATGAATATAAGACTAGCTACTCTGCCGGACCCACGTAGGATACAAGTACAGAGTCAAACACTGCCGGACCGACGTAGGATACAAGAACAGTAGTACTATCAGACCCACATAATATACAAGAACAATAGTCATCGCCATCGAACCCATGGAAGATTTCAGTATGGTCATCATCGCTGTCGAACCCACGGAGGATTTCAATGCAGTCGTCATCACTGCCAAACCCATGGAGGATTTTAGTGCAGTCGTCATCATCGTCGGAGTCGCAGCCAGCTCTAGGGTTCCTGCACACAACATGCCCCATTCCAGGAGGGTCCGCTCCACGAACCAAGGGGGTCGATACATAAACTGACACATATTCCAGAGTTGATGTCTCCCAAAGTTACATCTCGATAAAAGGAACTCAACATGATAGACGGCGCATCAATCAGATGCCCGGTCTGAGAGTTATTGGCTTTTTCGTCCTAGGGGCACGGTTGGTTTTTAAGTCAAAACCAACCAGAACGTACTCCGATGGTGTCCAAACCTTGGGCGGAGTAATCCAAATGGTCCCTCTCACTATGAGGAATCAAAAAAAGTCAATTCCTCATCATTCGGACGTCCGAAGCTCAAGTTATAGGTGTTTTCGCTTCGAGGGACCGGTTGGTTTCATGTTCGAACCACGCCGGACGTACTCAAAGTTCTCTGAAACCTTGAGTGTATTATACCGAAATGATCGTATCTATCAAAGGATCGCATCGAAACTGATGGTGCGTCAATTGGAGGTCCGTAGACGAAGTTATGGGAAATCGAATGAACCTGTACGATTTTAGGGGGGTTTGGGCCCGAACCGACCCGGCCGAGAACCCCATGGGTCGGCCCGAACCGGGTCGACCTGACCTGGTTCCGGGTCCAGCCCAGCTGGTGTGGCCTGGCCCTGCTGACGCAGCCTGGCCTAGCACGGGCAGCCTAGCCCGGCGCGGGCGGCCCGACCCGGTGCGGCCGGTCAGGCCTGGGCAGTTCGGCGCTAGCCGAGTAGACGCACAAAAGGGGGGGGGGGGTGTTTCCCCCCTTGTTTGTAATGGTGGCCTCCCACGTGGGGGACCGCTCCTTTTCCAGTCAGGGTTATGACCCCTGATTCTTCTGAAATGGCAGGATGAGTTGGTCGGCCGGTGTTCCACCGTGGGTCCCGCCTTCCATGCACCGGCTGCCGGCGGTTCCGGCCGCCACTCACTGCACCACCGCGGCAATAAGTCGTGGCCTTGTCCGACCGGTGCTGGGCGACAGCGCCGTGTCCCTCTTCCGCAATCCTGCTCCAGCCGCGTCCTCTTCGTGGTTCTCCGGCGCGGCGTCACGGCGCCGCACCCCTCCGACGCGGCCCGACTCCGTCTGTGACTTCTTTCGGCCTCAACGGCGTGGCGCGACAGCGCCACGCTCCTTCGCTGTGTTCCTCCTCATTCCTACGTGGTGCTGTTGCACCGCGCCGCCTTCGTTCAAACAACAATGAGTAGAACAACAAAGGGGGAGGAGGGTCGGTCGTGTTCATGCGGTCCGACACCCTCCCGTTAATTTGATAGCAAGGGTCTAAGATTTTAACATTGGATGGAAAAAGAATAATCACGAACAGAAAACCAAACCCCTACCTCAATGAAGCTGTCGAACGAGGATCGTCATGGGAAAAAGACGTCGCGGAAGATAGAGTCACGGAACGAGGCTCTGTAAGCATCATCGGTGTTCGCCCGATGAAGGATGCGGTGTGTAGTCGTTCTCCGAAGAAGGCGTCTCTCACTGGCTGCGGAGAGGAGAGGAGACGAAACAATGATTCCCTTGTGGTGATGGAGTTCTTCGTCGTAGACTCGGCATTCTTCGTGAAGGAGATGAAGTTCTCCAAGACCAGAGTTCTTTCCTCCTTTCCACAAAATGCATTCCCCCAATAAAATAAGACCTTGTCTTATTTTATTCACACACACACACATGCCAACATTAATTTGAAAATCAAAATATCTCATTCAATTAATTGACTTAATTGAAGAGCGTTTAATAATCAAATTAATTTTGTGGGTTGACTCGTCATTAAATTTGGGGTGTGGGTGAGTTACAAATTAATGGGGGGTTTCCCAACATAATGGGAGGTTTGAGGAAATGGAAAAGTTGGTGCTCGTGTGGGGCCCACCTCACTAATATCCTATCAAGAGGAGTAAGAATTTAGTAGGTCCCACCTCAACTTCCATATGTAGGTTATAAATACAAAAAGAAGAAATAAAATTTCAGTACTTATTTTATTTCATTCTTTAATTAAACAATTTTATTTTTAACATCACCTCCCGAGAAAACGCAAATCCAGATAAAGTGTTCCTAAGCAATTACCGGCGCTTCAGTTCCATTGGAGCCCTCAGATTTCGATTTCGAGCACTGGTTCAAAAGTTAGGAAACGCCACTCATTCATTCACTAAATGTACCCGAGCTATACTTCGAAAATTGATTATGGGCACACCGGGCCTCTGAATCAGGTGACATCAGAAACTGCGTACTAGTAAAATCCCAAAGAAATTTAAGGGAAAAAAATTTCCTTGAAATTTATGGTTCATTACACTGTTGTTATATGAAAACTATACCATGCACAAGTAATCCTTCCTGCTACAACCGAAGTCGAGGACTCATGCACGGAGCAAGTCCATGAGTGTCTGAATGGTTCTCTCAGTCTGACCATCCGTCTGAGGATGGAAGGTGGTGCTCAAGCGAAGCTGAATCTCGAAAGCCCCTTGCAACCCCTTCCATAGCAGTGAAGTGAAACGGGCATCTCGATTAGAGACGATCATCAATGGCACACCTTGAAGCCGTATGATATCCTGTACATAGTGGCGTACCAAGCTATCTACTAATCCCAGCTCTCTGATTGCTAGGAAGTGGGCCGACATGGTGAGTCGGTCAATAATCACCCAGATAGAGTCATGTCCTCTGGATGTACATGGAATTCCCGTCACGAAATCCATGGATATCACATCCCACATACACTCGGTAACGTCGAAGGGCTGAACCAAGCCTGCTGGAACTTGGGGCTCCACCTTCACTTGATGACAAGTGAGGCATCGTGGGACAAACTCTGCTACCGCCTTCTTCATACCCGACCACCAGTGCTGTCATCTGAGGTCTTGATACATCTTCTCCACTCATGGATGTACCACTAGAGGGGAAGTGTGTAACTCCCTCAACACCTCCTCATGTAGTGAAAATGGTACCATGGTACGTCCTCTGAAGATGATGATGTGCTCTCCACCTTCAGAAAACCCATTAGGTGCCTTCCCTGAGGGTATATGAGCACGTCGCGTCTAATAGTCAATTTCCCCACACTGTTCCTCTCTTACTCGTTAAAGAAGTGGAGGAGTAACTGTGAGAGACTATAGAAAGGCTGGATTATCTCTATCCACAAAGGATATCTCCAATGCGGCCAGCTGCTCTGTCTCCTCTCCTAGCAGCTGAATGCCTGATCTCCTGCTGGGAGATTATGCTACAACATTCCCCTTCCCAGGAGTATAGACTATCTCAAAGTCATAGTACCAGAGGAAATCGACCCATTGTCTTTGTCTCAGGATCAGGTCCTTCTTCAAGAAGATGAACGTGAGACTCTGGTTGCCAGAATAGACTTTAACACACTCTCCCATCAGATAGTGCCGCCACATCTTCTAGGAAATGACCACTGATGCTAACTCAATGTCATGGGTAGCATAGTTCTGCTCATGTTGTCTCAACTACAATGAACTATATGCAATGATTTCTCGCTCATGCATCAGGACACACCCAAGTATAGTCCATGATGTGTCGCAGTAAACTACATACCCTACTCCCTCCTCTGGTAGCCTCAAGATGGGCGCGCTGGTCAACCTCTACCTCAGCACCTGAAAGATCTGATGGAATCTATATGAACACACGAAGGGTTTCCCCTTCTTCGTCAATGCTGAAAGCGATTCAATAACTCTAGAGAAGTCTGGCATAAATCATTGATAGTACCCAGCTAGTCCCAGGAAACTCCGAACCTCCGTCACACTCCTTGGTGGCTCCCAAGCAAGTACTACCTCAATCTTCACTAGATCCACTACAACTCTAGCCTCTGAGATGACGTGTCCCAGAAAGTGAACCTCTTGAATCCAGAACTAGAACTTTGGGAGCATACCTTATAGCTGGTGCTCTCAGAGTGCATCCAGTACTACCTGCAAATGGTAGGTGTCCTCCTCCTCAGTAATCGAGTAAATCAGTATGTCGTCGATGAAGACTACAAATAAGTGATCGAGTTAAGGCTGCAAGATCCTATTCATGAGACTCATGAACACTGTTGGAGTGTTGGTTATGCCGAAGGGCATAACCAAGAACACTTAGTGGCCATACTGAAACCTGAAGGACATCTTCTGTACATCCTTTTCTCGAACTATGAGATGATGATAGCCTGACCTGAGGTATATCGTAGAGAACCATCGTGCTCCCTTTAGGTGATCAAAGATGTCATAAATCCTCAGAAGTGTGTACTTGTTCGTCATGGTCACCAAATTCAGGCGACGGTAGTCGACACAAAGTCACATTCTCCCATACCCCTTCTTCACGAACAGAATTGGAGATGCCCAAGGTGAAGCACTAGGTCGGATAAATCTCTTCCCCTACAAGTTCTCCAGCTGTACCTGTAGCTCAAAAAACACGGTGGGGGCCATCTGATACGCTGGAGTAGATATCGGCGTTGTCTCGGGGTATAGTTCAATGTAGAATTATACATGTCTGTGAGGAGGTAGTCCTGGAACGTCTTCAGGAAAAACATCCGCATACTGATCCACCACAACAAGAAAACTCGGACTCCGCACATCAACCGCTCTGAGGATGAGACTATCCAACTGATATGTGATCGGCTAACCCATCCTTTGTGTAATTCCATCCGGCACTACAAACGATCTCTTCTCGCCAGTGACGGTGAACTTGGTCCCATCCATGCAGATACCCCAAACTTTTTTCCTAAAAAAGTCAATATGAGCATGAACTATGGATAACCAGTCCATACCCAAGATAATGTCGTAAGGCCTCGATGCTGCTACAAGAAGATCTCATACAAAGATATCACCTCCTAGAGTAAGCTCACACTGCAGGTACGAGTGCGAAATCATCGAGTCTACTCCCGTAAAAGTCTCTAGCCGTAAGGATCTTGCCACATCTCCATCAGAATCTCTGAGCTCCAAACAAGGTCAGTGGCAATAAAAGAATGACTCGCACCTGTGTTTATAAGTATTGTTGAAAAGGTGGGGTAGACACAGATAGTACCTTGAATCATCTTATGTTCCCCATGGTCATAGGCCTCAACTGCATGGATCTGATCCCACCAATGTCTGCCTGCTCCCTATGGTCGGGGTGGACCTCCTAGTGGTGGTCGTGGTAGAGCCTCAAAACGTCGTCCACCACCCGCTACTTGGCCAGCTCGTCTGACACATCTTCCTGCTCCTAGAAGACCACCACGGTCGAACCTCTACCTTTTTGGGAGGTCCCTCTACCGTCTTTTACTCATGTTCATTGCGGGTCAGGCAGTCACAATCCATGTGGCCCTTCCCTCCACATACAAAGCACAGCCTGCTCCCCATATAACTGGATCTGTCTTGTGTGCCCCGCACAACTGAACCTGTATCCAGGGGTCGCCCACCTGCTGGACTGGTCCGCTTAGACCTCGGCGTCATCTGTCTACTGCCACCTTTAGAAGACTCCTCTACGTGTCATCCTGTGGTGGGTCTCACTACTGGTGACTGCTCAGCCAAAAAACAATCCACTATAAGGGCTCGCTCCAGCACCCCTCCTGTGTCGGAATGAGGAGGGGAATCGTCGAAGCCCTGATCTCATGCCTGAGTCCCTGAACAATGGTACGAGCCCTGATGAACAGGTCTTGTACCATATCCATGGAGTAGCGCAAGAGGTCAGTGAACCTCGTTGAGTACTGAGATACATTCATACTGCCCTGCTGCAGATGAAGTAACTCCTGAATCTACACTGCTCGAAGGGTGGGTGGAACTAACTCTGAGCGGAAGAGACTCTCGAAGTCTTTCTAGAGTAATGATTCCTCGTCATGCACCTGGTGCATCAGGCTCCACCATCTACCAACTGCTACATGCAGGAGACTCACGACAAATGTCACCATGAGGTCGGCTAGTGTCCCTACCAATATGAAAACTCTCATGATAACCTCCAGCCAATCCTCACCTACCTGTGGGTCCGTCACTACCCAGAACCTGGGCGGCCTCTGGCGCTGGAACTCATGCAACACACACATGTGTCATGAACTATCTACTGCTGGAGCTGGTGGAATTGGTGGCCCAGGGGGTAGTGGTACCACTGGTACCTCTACTGTGATGGGGCCCTGCACTAAGGCCTCATTGCTCGGTGGGCTACCATCACTTATGAAACTCGGAACCCTGGATGGCTACCTTAATGGGGACATCCTGAAAAGAAACAGGTGTTCCATGGTTAAAATAGTATACCTGGTGAGCTGACACAAAGTTATCACAAAGAAAACAATTTCTTAGGAAACACACCTGCAACCAGTGTTTTCATGCACTGAGTCAGAGATAATAAGTCATAGTCCTAGTGTATCAATACGTCGGTTTCTGCACAAACACCGGTTTCCCTAAACTGATAACCACACCAAAAACACATAACTCTATTGTCATTAAAAGAATTAGAGTCCAAGTTTTGTAGTAGAACATACTCCTATGATACTAATTTTTCACGACCAATCCTCGGGGCCCATTCCGTGACTACCCCAAGCCCACCTTCCATAGGCTAGAGGCACCTACTAACACCGAAAGCATAATCCAGATAAAAAGGGAAGACATTTCCTTTTAACCTATGACACACACACAGTATGAACACAAGAAGTAGAGGCAACAAGTACTAAAATAGAAAAGTAAGGGGTGATGAAAGTAAGTGGTCCAATATACAGACCCAACTAAACAACAAGTACATGTACAAGTAAAAAAAAGAAAACATCTCATGGATCGTCTGCCCAGGAATCCTAACTCAAGGGTAGGTACAGAACTCGATCAAATCATCCCTGTGGTACGTCCCATCTAGTCCAGCTTCGAACAACCTCATTTCGTCACCCTCAGCCTCGATCACTGTTTTCTGTCGTCTGTACAGAACACATCAAGGTGCAGGCGAAGCCCATGTAGGGGTGATTATAACAATACTCAGTTGGGGACCCCGAGACCCCCGAAGGTCTCCCAGAATCCACAAAGGATAAACCAAAGAAGAAATATACAATCAATAAGTATCAACCAACCCTACTTAGGTAAATTACCATACATATACCTATGTTACCTGTCATAGTTCAGCTTCAACTCTCGAGCCAAAACACAACCTAGTCCATAAAGGAAGTAAGGTCAATAACATCGATGATAATGATTGAAAGACAAGACTCAGCTTACACATGTATACATCATTCGTAGAGCGATAGATATGATCATATGTAGTCACTAATTCTTCTAGCTATCAGACCCACACAGGATATAGGACCAGCTAAGCTGTCGGACCCACAGAGGATACAGGACCATCTATTCTGTCGGATCCGCACAGTATATAGGAACAGAAGTCAGAGCTATCAAACTCACAGAGGATACCGGTATAGTAATCATCGCTGTCGAACCCATGGTGGACTCTGGTACAATAGTCAATGCGGTTGAACCCACGGAGGATTCTGGTACAATAGTCATCGATGTTGAACCCACGTGGGATTCCTGTACAGTAGTCATCTCTTCCAACTCTTGGGTTCCCGCACACAGCACACTCGATTCTGGGAGGGTCTGCTCCTCGAGTCCAGTTTTGATACCTAAAATATCACGATGTTCTGATTTGATGTATTCCTTAGTTCCGTCTCATCATAGGTAATCCAACGCGACAGACATCGCGTCAATCAGACGCCCGTTCTAAGAGTTATTGGCATTTCCTTTCCAAGGGCCCGGTTGAATTTACACTCGTTCCAAACCCAGTTGTTTTCAAAATTTTCCAAAACTCACATAGAGTATGGAAAAAGGATTTCCTCATTGTGACAGTCCTAGTGCCACAGACGGTGCTTCGATCGGACGCGTTATCTTGAAGATATTTTCATTTAAGCGAAGTTGGGCCGACCCATCAAGCCTAGTAGGCTGGCGGGTTGGCCTGACCCGGCTCGGCAGGTCCGACCCGGCTGGGGGTCGACGAGGCCCGGCAGGGCGCGACCTACCTGGGAACCTGGACCACGCCGCGGGCCGGTCCGGTTCGTCCGACAGCGCCAAGCGGCGCCGCCTCCTCCTGTCGGGCCGGTTCTGCCCGACGCAAGCGGCCCGCTCAGTGGGCCCCATTTCTTCCCACACAGACCCTATAGGCAATGTGGTTTTCCAGCCTGGTCAGCGGGAGGTCAGAAGGTTCACCTAGAAGAGATGCAAGTGGAAGCGGGCCACTGTCTTCTCCGTCGCATAGTGCCTGCGGGCGCCGCAGTCCTCCAGCCCGGCCAGCAGGTGGTCGACCAGTTTGCCCAGCAAACCGGCCCGCGATTGCAAGCCGCGGTCTCCTCTGTGCTGCTTGCATGATGGTGCCGGGCATCCACCATTTCATCCCAGCCTGACCGCGACCTTCCTCTCCATAGCGCGACAGGACGACCCCATGCCTCTTCATCCGTTGCGGCCCTCCCGACCGCAGTTCCTCTTCCGTCCACTGTTGTCCTCCCAGCCGTGTTTATTCTCCAGCGTGGTTCAACGAAACTATGCCCTTTCGGCTCCGCCTCCAATGTCATCAAATGGAAACAAAAAAGGGGAGGGTCGGGCCATGTTCTTGTGGTCCAAACCCTACTCATCATTTGATAACATTGGTTTACCGAACTAGAATTTTATACGAAGAAGAACGAAAGAGTAATCTCATATTTAAAATTAATACAAAATTCCCCTACCTTGATTTTGATGTTCGCTTGACGGTGTCGTGGGATGAGTATTCGAAGACAACATTGTATGTTGCACCCGTCACACACCACCGATCTCGGGCTCGAGCGTTGTCCTCGATCTTTTCCAGAGAGGACATTGTTCTTCGTTGGAGATGATGTCCTTCTACAAGAATCTCCCAAGTCTTCTCAAAGTTCCACCCCCCCAAAACAAAAATAATCGGCTCTCCTATTATTTTATTGTTAACAAGCATTTAAAAGGATTTCAAAAGTTATAATTAATTAAATTTAATAAGTTCAATTCATTAATTTAGATGGTTGGCATACTTAATGTGAGAAGGAGGGTGTACAGTTCACCCAAATTATATGAAGTGTGGTGGCTTTAATAAATTCAAGGGGAGTTAAATAGACTTCCCCCAAAAGACATTTACATGGGGATTAAGAGGGGGGTTTAAAATAGTGGACCCCACCTAGTTATATCCTCCCAAGGGAGGTTAGAGTGTGGTGGGAACCACCACTAACCTCCACTTATAGTCTTTAACCACCTAAAATAAAAATAAGCCATCACTTATTTTCATTTTACTTTTTTTTGAAACCCAAAAAACTAACTTCCAGACACGCTAAAACACAACTGCGGTAAAGGTTCCCTTAAGAGAATACCAGGGTTTTGAATTCAATGGTGTTCTCGAATATCATTTCTGATCACCAGTTCAAATGATTTAAAATCATGCACGTACGTTTACTGAACGTACCCGAATTTTTTTTCAGAAATAGATTCCGGGAAAACTGGGCCTCCGAATCAGGCGCCGTCAGAAACTGCGGACTCGTAAAATCCCCATGTAGTTAAGAAAAAAAATTCCATGGGATTTCCGGGTCTTTATATATACGAAATAAATATTATTATGTAATTTTAATATATTATTTATCTATATTTCTTTAATTTCATTAGGAAATTCAAAAAAAAATTCACATATAGGTACGTCATACCGTCTTTATAGAGAATTTATTTCATTTTCTATCTATATGTTTTATAGTTAAATATATGTACTTGTATATGTAATATATATGATAATTAGTTAATGGTTATAATTATAAATATTATTTTACCATGATTAAAGTTAGAGGACCAAAATAAAAAATAAAAACAAATATGAAAACAATGAAATTATTGTCCAAAACCTGATTTATCATGGAATATTTAGTAAATTGGTTCTAAATGGCCATATGTAAATTAGATATAGTGTGATATGTATATATATAATTATGGTTATATAATTTTTTTATAATAAAAATATATTTATTATAAAGGAGGATCGATTACACATGAAGAAAGTCGAGGCTTGCGTTAAGGGATTTGTCGTCTTGCTTTTATCTTTGGGAGACTTATTCCATATTAACCACTCATTTATTTTTTTTGGTTGATAAATATAAAAACCATTTTTTATGAATATATATATTTTTATGATACATAAATTTTCCATTTTTATTATTCTTTATTGGATCGGAATATTCAATGTATTACCAATGTGGTAAGGGATGTTTGTCTCACTGTTTACATCCTCGAGATACTTGTCATATTCATAAACAAATTATGGTGTATATACTTCCCATGAAGGTATTCTATGATAATAATCATTAAAATTAATAGTATTTGTATATCTATTTGTGCATCCATCTTTAATAGGTTTTACAACGTGAATGTTTCCAATGTATAAAGGTATTTTTAATTAATTATTCTTCCTTGAGACATATTTTATATTATGAACATTCATTATTTTATTAGGTGTATATATAGCACCATTTGAAATGTATTATGATGTTTTTTATTATCATGATAATTTATGTTTCATTTATCATTTTTAATGGGGATTATAATTCAATGTTATAAAATTGGTAAGGGTTTTATGTAATAATCTAATTTTTTTTTGAGATAGCTCATGAATTTCATTCAATTATGAAAACTTATGACATATCTGGTAAGAAAATCATATATATTATTATACTATGTTTATTTCTATGTAATACAAGTTTTCCATTCATTTTCCTCTCTTTATATTCTCATGTTTTCAAAATAATGTTTTTAAGAAGAATCATATTCTTTTTTGTATTTAGTTGAAAAGTATTTTTTTATCCAAAATCATTTATTCTAAAATTGATTTTGATAATTTTCTAATAATTATAAAAATGAATTATTCAGTAAATTTTAACACATGTTATAGTTTATAGAAAATTTTTTAAAAGGAATATTTATTTTAATTTCCTAACAATGCCAAATTTTCTTTTATCAAAAACATAAAAGTAATCATTGTTTTAATGTGTAAGACATAAATGGAATGTCCCACCTTCATTAACATTATTCTCATTGAAGTATAATTTATATGTTTTCAAGGCTATATTTGAATAAAATTATTCTCAACATGTTTTCGGTTTTAAAAATTACTTATCTATATTGAAGTGACATTTTCTGAAAGAAATATTTTTATTGATTTTCAAATAATCCATTATAATATTTCAAATGTATTTTTAAAAGGAAAAACCATTATAATGTTTTAATTTTTAAAATTTATTTTAAAATTAAAAAATGATATTTTCATTCCGAAATATTTATAACTATTTTAAATTATTCCTTTTTAAATTATAAATGTTATAAAATGTATTTTCAAAATATTTGATGTTTGAAAACAGATTATCAATGAAATTTACAGTTCATAAAAAAAATTTCCATGTCTTTTTTCTTTGAGAATAAGTTTAATATAAGATGACAGAATTTGATATTCCTTATAATATTTCCAGGATATAATCCAAGGATACCATTCTTATTATTTTTCATGATGGTTTATTTTTATATTGAAAATATATTTATGAAACCCATTTATCTTCCATTGGTTATACCCTAATAATTGTTTTATGAAACCCATATATTTTTATATGGGTTATGATTTAAGGAATTGTTGAAATGATTATAAACCTAATTTATTTTCATGGGATTAGATGTGATGACTGTTTTATGTTCTTATCGAACACGTATGTATCATTTTCATCATGTGATTGCTATAACCTGTATCTCCCTCCAATAAAAGTGTTTATTATTGATGTTGTATGAGCCAAAAGTGTATAAGAGAGTTTATCCAAATCATGAAATATGGTACACTAAAGGTTAAACCTTTCCCAAAAGAGAGTAAATGAGATGTTACCCAAAACCAAAGTAGGCACATGATTGGATATCCCAAGAGAAACATGTTATAAGGGTCTTGGTATGTATCCTTGACATTCAATTTTATATGTTTAATTATATGCATAAAATATTTATCTAGATCCAATTTTATGCTATCATGGATCCTGATATTTCAATAAACTCTAATTAATGTCTTTGAACTATATGGAATTTTTCCTTGAATCATGTTTATGATCTATGATATGAAGTGTCTAGTTTTGATATGTTATTTTTATGTTATAAAACCCATATGAACATGTTATACTAATATATCCCATATTTAACCATTCCGAGAGTATGATATCACCATTTCTATTATTTATTTTTCTAGTATAGGAATAATGTTATTATTTGCTAAATTATAATAAGGGTGATAGTTATGAAGAATATAGGGGAGAAAACATAACTCAATTATGCGATAACGATTTAACTATTAATGTTTCCGAAGGTACTATACCTTTTTTATCCTTATTAGTCGGTTTCTATAATGTAATGAATATTCATCTAAAAGGATTTAATATCTATGAATTATATGGTTGGGTTTTTAATCTATCTTTCCACACAAGTCACATATTATGTTGATGGCATGCCATGTGATGCAGTCCTAGTTGGACTAGGTGTAGGAAAAACATAATTGAGCTAGAATAACCTTTGTTAATTCGAGATGATTCGTTTGAAATAAATACCCGAATTACAGGATTATTTGGAACATTTTTATTATTTTTGTGGCCCTATTTTTATTTTTTTTATTCATTACAATATTTGTTTTTTACTCTAATGTGTGACATAGATGTATGCATGAATTATAGTATTAGTTGTGTTTCACCATTTAATATTTTATGGATATTTGGGGAGGTGTATGTGATTGTTTGTATATATGTAATTTATTATAAGACCCCTCCTCTATGTGATATACTTACCCAGTTCTAGTTTCCATCCACTTGACTATCAAATTTGGGCATGGGGTGTCACATTCATCTTTCTTCATGATTGCTCATCACCGGTGTGTTGGTAATGACATTTCTTCTCATGAATGATTATATAAAAGGAAAAGTATCCCATAAATAGAAACTAGTTAAAATTTTAAACCACATCTCATTCATTTGGATGAATATAATATATTTATGTATATGAAATCCTTGAATAACGTTTTTCTTCTTATAGAATAATTTTTTTTATTTCTGTAAGTATCTATTTAATTTGACTTTAATGACAGTAATAAAAAAAACAGATGGGAATATAAACCTTTCCCACATCTCTAAAAAGTTATATTCATCTATAAAATTCATGAAAAAATATAATTCATCCAAAAAATTTCATTTTGATTATTTATAATCGTTTACATAAATTTTTTAATTCTTACCAAAGCATAGTGTCAGTGTTTTACATGATTTCAAGCAAATTATTTCATCACTAAAAATTATAAATAAATTATAATGATAAAAAACTAATTCTTATTTAAAATAGTTATCCAAAAATGATATTTTAGTAATTTTACCATTATGTATTTTTTTTGAAATATTACTGTCAAGAGAGTGACATATTGAAATTTTAATTACATAAATTTATATAAATTTTTGTATGATGATAAATGGAACTATGATGTCATATATTATAATATAGGATGTATATGTTTTCATTTATCTTATAAAATGAACTAGATTCATGTGTTGGGTTGATTTTGGAACCATATCTCATGGTTTTAAACTTGTATATCATATTTTACCCTTACTGTGAGGATAATTATTGAACACTATTATATTCATAATGACCAAGAATCAAAGGGAATTTTTTCCAAATTATAATCTCTCAAATTTAAAATATGGTTCCATTAATTAAGATTCAATTTCTAGAACATGATGATATTAATTTTAATATAAATTCATAAAACTCAATGAAAAATGTTTTTTTATTAAAATGTATTTTTATGCACAAAAAATAAACATAATAAAAATAATAAATATTCTTGATTAAAATTTCTTTAATTTTAAAATAATTAATCAATTGGATCATATGTATCTAAATTATACCACACAAAATTGAGCTTTAATTGAATTGGAATATACTATAAAAATATTAATATTTAAATTTGACATTTATAAGCTATTTATTGAATTGGTGTTTATGATTTTGACAGATAAAATTATTAAATATTTATACATGAAAGAATTAATAGATATTCATTGAATATTGTTTAGTAAATAATCACTCAACTTTTAGTAAATCCAGTTTATGCTTCAAAAATTTATTTGTCTCGTAAATTAATTTTATTAATTTATTGAGAGAGTATTTATAAAAAAATAATTTATTTTTATTCAATTATATATATATTTTTAAAAATTTCTTATGAAATTAAAATGTCAAAAACATCTTATGTTGAATGATTTCATATTTTTCTAAGAAGATAACTTTTTGTGTGAATAGTGAAAAATTGCAGGTTGATGTTAAGAGTTTCATTTCATTTACAAAAATTCCAATATTGCTTTCATATTATATAAATATAAAATTTGTATTATTTAATAACTTATTCTATAATTTCTATCATTATTCTATCTTAATTTTGTATACATTCTTTTTTCCCTAAGAATTCATTTTTCTAAAAAAATGTATTTTAATGATTTTCTCATATTAATCTTATATAAGATTCCTTTAATTGAATAAATTACATCATAAAAAATATATTCCATATTTTTAATTATAATATCCATAATTTGTAAATAGATCCCTATTTTTTTCAATATGAATAGTATCCACAGTAAATGTTTGTTATCGTGGTAAGGGTAAATTGGGTTTTTTTGGTTAAAAATAATGCATTATGGAATAAAAATATCCCTTACACCACTATTTTTTATAGGTCAATTTTTTTAATATTATTATTATTTATTTGAAAATTTGTTAATTTAATTCCAATTTACATTGATTATAAAATTTATATTATTTTAAATAAATATAATGTCAAAAATGTGACACACTTTCCCTTAATGTCAATTATTTTTTAATAGGGATAAAAAATGACTTTTCTGATATCAATTTTCCTTGGAAGATATTTTTTAATAATTGTAATTTTTATATAATTATATTGTGACAAAATAATTACATTAAATAATTTCAAAACACCACGACATCATTTATTAAATTAATATAAAAATATACTAAATGATTACCAAAAATATAAAAAAGTAACATAATTTTGTTGAGTTACTAAGTACCGTGAATTTTTAGATGAATATTACATTATTGGATGTTTTGATGGATTATATTAAAATTCATTTAATTTCTTCTTTTTTCAATTTAAAATTAATTTAATATCTCCCAAAATGAGAATATTAATATTTATAATAAATAATATTTTGTGGAATAATTTAAAATTATTTAAATCTTATATATAGGCATGTTATATCAATATAGTGTAAAATAACATTTGTTACTCATACATGAGTAATATTTATTTTATAAACGTTATTTTCACCCCTAATGTGTAAAAACATTAATATCATGGTAATTTTCGAAAAGGATAATTAGGGATTAAAAGATAGAGTTAAGGGTAAAAATATATTCTAAAAATGTCCAAATTTTATTTGATAAGTAGATGTAAAATATTAAATATAATATATTTCAATTAATTAATTTGGTTCAATTTTCCATTAAAAATAAATTATATTAATTTAGCATATTTTGTAGTTCTGAGTTTTCCCCTCTCTTCACTTATAAATGGGATCATACTATATTACTTTCCTCAAATATCAATAATATTATGGTTCATAAGATAATTACTCAAATACATTCTTTACATCCCTCCAAAAATATTAGAGGGATTTATTTTGTAAAAAATCTATCCAAGTATGGAATTACGATTAATCCTAAAGAGTTTTTCTAAAGATGATGTATGTTTTTTAACTAATCCTTTTTATTGTATATCCTCTTCTATGCCATCAAATCATCTCCAAAAGATGAAATGATAATAATATAATTATTATTCGTAAGCAATTATTTTTTAATGTTTTTGTTATAACTTATATCCATCTCAACTTCCAATAAATACTAAATGAAACAATTGTTCGATTTTAAGGAAGACTACCACCTCAAAAACCGATGCAATTACTTTTTAATCACCACATTTCATAGATGCTAACAATTATGGATTCAATATTTATATATTTACATATTTGATATTATATTAGTAAAATATTTATCATTATTAAATTATATGACATAATACACTCTCATACAATTCAATCCATTGAAAATGATAATGTCGTTCATGCATACATGTGGGCTACCACATGCACAAAGTGATATGATTCACTATTCATGACCACATCACATGGATATTATATATAATTACATAAATATATACTAAAAAGTTTTATGATATATTCATAGTTCTGTTATGATAAAATAATAATTTACTTCCTTCCATAATGGTCATTTAAAAAGGAACTTTACAAATATGCACGTATAACATATCATCTTTATTATTTTTAAATTAGTTTATTTTTCATACCAATTGTTCATATATTTTTTAAGAAATATAACATATGTATACATATGTGATAATTAGTTCATGATTATTATTATTTATAATACATAATAATGAAATCATTGACCAAATTGAACATACCAATGTAGTTTTTGACATATGAGAAGAATATCATCCAAACAGTAGACATGAACACAAATTAATATATAATTTAATATAACATGGAAATAAATGTTATAAAAGGAATAAAATTCATGAAAAAATTTATTTTGAAATTTACTAATTTATATATGTTTATTGTTTAGGAAAATATATAATTTATCGTACGAGTTAGACTTAAGGTTAATTACACTTTACAATAAATACATTGATTAAATTTTATCATAATGTTTGAAATATAGAGACCAAAAATTTTCAAACATTAATATTACACAACTTTTGAGGAATACATAAATGTTAAAAAAACAAATGACCAAGGACCATATATGGTATAATGACTTTGGAAACATGGAAACCTAAAAAGTGTATCATATGTGAGCTATATCATCTCTCACTAGTTTATTAATTACTAGAACCCATATTAGATATATCAAACATTGTACATATAATCATAACATGGGGAAAAGGAAACATAAAAGTGGTGACCTCAAATTCTCATAAATGGTAAACAGATGAGACATATAAGTATGAATATGAGTATAAGGGTATGATAATATATTCTTATAAATAGAAGATCATACCCTACATATCAATGATCATAACCAAAATCATGGCATAAGGATTGTAAGTTCATTAGTAATGAATCATATTAAATATGGATCATAATCCATGAAATCATAATATAGGAATAAGACATGGAATTGTGGTAAAAACATAAGCATATAATGATTTCAATAGTATCCAAGGCATCATTTCCAAGACCATCTTAGTAGTATAGGTTCAATCCACATACCATCAATGTAGTCATAGTTCACTCCCATGGCCATCATAGTAGCACGCGTTCAATCATTATACATTATTAGTAGTCATGGTTTACTGCAATGACTATCATTGTAGTCAAGGTTCACCACCAATACTATCTTATTTTATCTCATGAGACATAAAACATTACCCAATTCATTAATTGAATATATAGGTCTCACCTGTCGTATAATTAAATCAAACATACATTCTCCACAAGTTTAAAAATAAACATATCATAACCCATGAAATGAAATGGGTATCATAAGCATGTAAACATATCATAACCTCTAGAAATATATAGACTTCATAATAATTTCATAATACACATAACCAATGAAAAAAAGAGTGTCTCAAAATCATATAACATGTGAAAGAGAAACAAGCTTTAATAACATCATGAAATAAAATCATGATACATTTATAGAAATAATATGAATGGAAACATTGAATAACTTCACCATAAAGGAATGAGTAACACCAATGGTTGTTGTCTTTGTTGGGAAATAATTTTGAAAGATATATTAAAACATTTCTTAAGGAAAATATCCTTTCTTCTTAGAGAAATTCATTTTATTACATAAAAATAGTTTGAAACGTTTTTTATTGAAAATAGCATTAAAAAGATATAGATAATAATTGAAATCATTTATAAATCATTTATCCTTTAAAACTAATAAAATAAGTTTCAAAACACATTAAAACCCTTACTCATTGAAAACACATTGAAAGCCTTTAAAAGATGATTGAAAATGTTTTGAAAACCATTATACTTGAAACATTATAAAATATGATTCAAATTTCATTGGAAACCAATTTTCTTGAAAACTTATAAATGATTCTTGAAATCATTTTAAAAACCATTTTTCTTGAAAACTAATAAAAGACGCATGAAAATATTTTTAAAACCAATTTTCATGAAAACATATAAAAGAAGCTTGAAAACGTTTTGAAAACCATTTTTCTTGAAAATCTATAAAAAAATATAAAAAAACATTATTTTTTTTGAATATATATTTTAGAAACATTTTTTTAAAGATTATCCTTTATAAAATTAAAATTTATCTTCGATGAAATGATAGCGGGTAAATCTGTACATGTCTTACGAGGTCAAAAGAACATTTATTTTGCACAGTATGAAGGGTCAGAAAAGTTACTTATTTGAAAAGTGATAATAGTTTTACTTTGAATAAATTAGGAAAATAAAAAATGTTTACAAATTTCGTTTAAATATTATAGGATAATGGTATAATATTCATGGAAGCCCTTTTTAGAAAAAATAGATTTCAGACCGAGGAAAGGTTAACGTCAGGCTTTCATAAAAATCCCTTCTTAACTATATTATATACCAAATAGTAGAATATTGTACCAATATCTGATTATATCCTGAAATAATATATGATAAGGAAAATAATTAATATTGTTTGGATATGTATCCAAAGAGTTCATCAAGGGAAGAAAAAACATAATCAATCTGGTAAAGCAATGAGATTGTCTCAATAAACAATTATTAATTGGTATTTTGGATTCATAATCTCCATGTAAGTAAATTAAATTAAATTAAGCATAGAATATCATGAAAATATTTTTTTTCATAATAATTCTTTAAAAATAGAAAAATATTACCCTCAAAAAATAGATTTTGTGGATAACAAAACATGAGTATCAAAGAAGGCAAATTGAGACAAAACTGTTTTATAGATTTGGTAATTTTTGAAGTTAAACACTATGAAAAAACGATCAATGAATGGATTTTTTAATACCTATAAATGTAATTACAAGATACATATAATATATTCTTGGACTATATATACACCACAAAAAAAGTTATTATTGGTGAACATAACATATATCTTATTGAAATTAAAAGTGAGATGAAAATCCCCATACCATGTGTTCTAAATCACTTCGTACTCATACAAGATTAAAATATAATATAGATAAATTTATTATTAATATTTTAGAGAATAATATTCTTATACATAATATAATATATTATTTTTTTTATGAAATTATATCACCTTCTTATTAGCGATCCTATGTTAATGTTTCGGTTCAGGTAAAATTTACTTTTTTCTTCTCATGTATCAAAATTTGTTATGTCTTTGGCCTTTATACGTATATCATGATTTGAGAATTTAAAAGTTGATAGAAATATCACTAATATAAAGTATATTTTTATTATAATAATATATAGAATATAGGAGTATTAAATGCAATACACCATTCATGGTGACGGTAAACCATACGTACGCATGAACATTGTTTCTATCTTTACTGTCGTATTGAAAGAATGTATGCAAATGATACATATATATATATCATTATTATATTAATATTACTTGATGATATATGTAATATATGTTTATTAAAACTATCCTTTATACAATCCATGTGTTGTGTGAATGTATCACATCACTTTGAAGGGTCGGTAGTCTGCACTTCCTCAAACGAGATTATCTTATTATCACCAAATGGAATGTAAAGAGATGTGTTTTTAAAAGGAACACATTAGATAAAATACATATTAAATATATTATATGAAACATAGAAATATATTTTCCATCATAATGGACACCATGATTGGTGGTATTAGTGAAATGAACAATCATTGTTTCTTGAGGCAGTAGCTCGCCGTACACAGAAACAATATGCTCGATATAAATTAGATAGAGGTGTGTATAAATTTAGATAAAAATATTTACATAAAAAATACTATTATATTTTTGATAATGGTTTTGTTAAAAATAATTTACTAATGAGATTGTACTGGTGAATATGTTAAATAAAGCAAATGATCTTGAGAGAAGACATTACATCTAAATCGGGTAACTCTTTTTGGATTGTGGAAAATGGCTTCCTTGAGAGGATTTCTTCCACAAGGGATAATTCAAGATCTAAGGGAGGATTTTTGGGAGGCTATTTGAGCATATATTTTATAATCTGAAATGGATTGAGATGTGTGATGAATAGGTATATGTGGTGCCCTTTTATTGGGAAGGAAAATGACTCACATGTAATTTTTAGAAACAAGTTAGATGTGCATATGTTATTACCTGAAACAAATTGTAAAAACCCAAAAAAAGAATCAATAATTGATGGTTTCTATCCAAAATAGGGAAATTAAATGAGTGTTTTAAAAGTTTATAGGTCATTTGGGCCCTTAAATTTAATGTTTATCCCATAATTAAGCTTAATTTCTCCTTAACTGCTGTGATAAATTTTAATCACTTTTAATAAATATTTTGGTAAAAAATTAGCATGGGAATATTAGACTCTAGAAATTAGTCAAAATAAAATGGTTTCTATTTTATTTTCGAAATTCAATTCATAGATGATTAAAAATTATGATTAGTGATAATCATATAGATGGGATGAAATAACAGGGTTTTAAAGTAGGAAAATGTTCAAATGTTTATTAAGATTTCATAATCAGTTTCAAAATGAAATCAATTATAATGAATTAAATTTTATTTATATATTTAATATTTATCTAATTTTAACTTAAAAAATATTTATAATATCATTTATCATTAATAAATAATTATTCTAAAAGGCAGTTTTTAACTAAAAAGTAGTATTTTTCACTATTCATAACAAAATGATGTTTCTAAAAAACCCCAAAAATCACCCTTGTATAATTTTGATGTTATGAAATCAAAAATGGAGTTTGTATTATCAGATTAAATTTCTATATTTGTCGAAAAATAATTTTATTATTTGAACTAGTCTATTCAAGAAAACAATTTTTCTAACACAAAAAGGACTTTTCGAAAAATCTTATCATTAATTATCACGATGTTATATATAAAATACATTTTTAGAAAATATTAATATTTATATAACTATGTTTATTTTATATTTTATAATTATATCTTTTAAATAAAAATAAAAAAATTATATGTTTCGTAGTATCTCAGTGTTCCTTGCATCATAATCCATGTCAGTGTTTCTTGCAATGCAAGTCATGTTGGATCTGCGTGTAGTGCTAGAAAAGTTGGTATTACATGTGAAATGAATGTTGGAATTTTGGTTTCAGTATATATATATATATATATAGAATTTGTTTGAGTGTCACATAAAATATAAAATATTGAAAAGATAAAATAATTCGAAAAAATATATTTCTCAAAATAACGATGTGTCACATTACAACCCCTTAAAATTAATTTCACCCCCGGAATTTGTCTGGATTATCAATGGTTTAAAACATTTATTTTTCATTCATATAAACCACCATCATAAAATGGGTATTAAAACATCCCATAAAAAGATAAATTTGGAGCCATAACGGTAACCCCATGTAACATATAATTGGGTTTCAACATAGGAGAACATAGGTCGGTGGTAGAGATTGGACAGAGAGGAAATGTGTAAATATTTATTAGGAGTGATTGAGGTCATATATCAAAAAGTAGTGAATTATTAAAGTAGTGTTTAGGGCCTCAAATTCATAAATCTATGATGATTCTAGAAGCCATTTTTTCAACAACATTTTATGTATTAGGAAATAATTTTTTTTTGTATCACATTCAGAACAATGAGTAATTATTGATAAATTTCTATAATCAAAATTTCATTCAAGGGTTTTCATTTGAAAAATTTATAATACATCTATTACCTCATGGAATTAATGTCTATAAATTAACGATGAAGAATAATGCATTGTAATGCACTATTAACATATATTATGGACCATAAAAGAATAAGAATTCTAGCTATTTGACTCTTAAAAATAAATCTTCATGAATTAATTTATAATAATAAAAAGTAACCCTACTCATTCATCATAAATAATTATTAAAAAACCAATACATGCATAATCTAGTGGTTTGCGTGAAAGTGTTATCATCCTTCTGTCATGGGTTCATGACCCACGACTTTTCAAGACGTGATTGGTTATCACCCAACATATATGATGTAATTTTTTAAAAACCACACTAATATAATATATAAGATGTACATTGTTGAAATAAGTTTAATCATTTTTTAGACTTTTAACCAAGGTTTTCTACACAAGCTCAGTGCACAAATAATTCCTCATAAATATAATATAAATTTTTATAAAGGGTTAATCATATAAAGATTCTCAAAGATGAAAATCCAAGACGATAGAAAGAGAGTCACAAAATTAGATTAACAATTATTCCCCTATGTAACACAAAATATATCTTGGTTTTCACATTCCAAATATGGGAATAACCTCATCATATATTATCTTGAAACATTCTAACAACCTAAATTACCATAAATCCTTTTGGAAAACATGAATTGTTACACATTATAAATTATATTGGATTTACTCCTTAAATCCAAAAAATTACATAAACATCATTAGTGGTTGCAGAAAACTAAAAAATCCTTAATTTGTTCCTAGGTTATCAGTACTATCCAATTTACATATTCATATCTAATATATCTTTATCCAGAAAACATTATCTTATCATAATGAACATATTAAAGGTTACCTCCACTTATTCAAAATATCATCTTATCATTAAATCACTTTACTAGTCCATGGGGAACATTCAACATAACATTCAGATTACTGAGGGAAAAATATATATAGAAGAATCCTTGTATATTTCTTAATTCATAACTTTTGAACCCAATTACAAAAATATGTTTATTACATAGTCCTTAATGAATTAACAATTATACCTCATCATATTATGTAACCCCTCATTACATTCAAATGTCCTCTATAGTCTCATCATCATTAAGACTATATACATTACTCGCAAAACCTTTCTGATTCTATCCATGAACTTTCCTCTTGGGACATTGGGTTTTATAATGGAAATTTTATCCACACATAAAACAATTAACCTTAAATGAAGACATAGGGAGTAAAACATTATCATCAATTTTGTTAATAGAACACATTTTTTTCTTGAATTCACTTACTTTTTGTCCCTATTTTCCATTTTCAAAACAATTTATTATTCCTCTAAGGCATTCTCTTGGGAGATTCATTCCACATCCTCGATACAAAGGAAAAAGAACATTCTTTGTTCCATAGTCTCCATTACCCAAAATCTCATTGAATTCCCTCTTTCTCTTCCTTGGTGAATCTGATAGTTGGTTAAAGTAAAAAATTGTAAATCATGTTATGTGAAAATTGATTACACATGATCACAACATCTTTCACTCAATGATCATCCCACTTGACTTCTCAACATAAAATAATCCATTGCATTCAACATTGATCTTGTTCCTTGGGGATTCTTCTATTGACTAAAACCATAAGAATAGTGTGAGAATTACTTATCATATCATACAATTATATATTCATGAAAATAATTACTTATAAGATTTATAAATCATGACAACTTATAGAATATATGGCCCCTTAAGATTATCCAAGGTTATTCATAGATAACTTTTATCTAAATCATTCAGGATGATTTTTGACGAGTTTTTTAAATACCAAAGAATATCCCTCGAGAGTATCAAACCAATTGTGTAACAAAACCCATGGTCATGTACTAGATTACCTTGAGTAAAGCCCAAAACATATTTTCGGAGCTGTTACCTCTAGGTACATTTGTGCCTGAGACACATCCACATGTAGTATCTTGATATGGATGTCTTTCTTGGAAACCTCTCACTTTATCCTTTACTAATATTTAAGTAACATTTCCTAAACATTAACTCATCCATATTCTTATCATTATAGATACAGAGATATATACCTAGGGATCTCACTAAGGTTTCCTCATACTAATTTCCAAAGGTTAACTATAAATGTTTTCTAATACTAACTATTGAGACCCGTTATTTTCAATCATTAACATTACAAAAATTTTTTGGAATACGTAAACATTATATAAATAGACACCCAAATACCATAGTTGGTATAATTCCTTTGGAAACATAGAAACAAAGAAAACTGGTACATTTGTAAGCTACATCATATCTCATTAAGTTTTCAGTAATAGCACCCTTATTAGACATATCAAATATAGTACATATCATCATAACATGGGTGAGAAGAAATATAAAATGGGGGAGCTCAAATTCTCAGTAAGTGTAAACAAGGGAGAAATATAAGCATAAACATGAGTATAAGTGCATGAAAACATGATCCTATAAATAGAAGATAATAAACTACATATAAAATACCATAACCTAAATCATGGAATAATGTTTTCATGTTAATAAGACATGAATTATATTAAATAAAGTGTAGATTCCTTGTAATCATAGGATAAGAATAAGACATGGAATTTTGTCAAACACATAAATTGTCATGACCCGTCCTCGGGGCCCGTGTTGTGACTACCCCAAGCCTGCCTTCCAAATGCCATGGGCTGGCGACAAGCAACAAAGGAATAAATCTCTATGATGGTAAGGCATTGACTTTATAAAAGTGAACAAATACTACATAGTACGAAACATGATGTAAACACTAAGTAAATTTGAATACAAAAGAGTGTAGTGGAATGTAAATGGGCCAGTATACAAACCCAACTAAATAACAATTACAAGTGAAAAGGGAAAAATAGATGAAAGTAAATAGTAGCTCCTAGATATTCCTTCGGGGTTCCTATCTGAAGGGTGGGTACAGATGACCACCTCAACACTCATGTCCATCTGTCTCCTTCATGTGCCAACTCATCACAAGGTCCAACTCTTGGTACCATCAAGTCAAGGTGCTCTCGGCCTCCATCAGCACTGTCGTTCGTCTGCATCCAACTCAACAAGGTGCAGGCATAGACCGTGCAGGGGTGAGTATAACGATACTCAGTAGAGCCCCCGAGACCCAGAAGGTCTCATAATATACACTAAGGATAAAAAAAGAAGCAAGATACAATCATGAAGTATCTACAAACCGTACTTAGGTATATGCCCATACATATACCTAAGTTACCAATCTCAGTCGGGCTTCATCATTCGTGCCCAAGCACAAACCCATTTCCCAAAAGAAGTAAAATCTATCACCACGATGATAATGGTTGAAAGACATAACTCAGCTCACACAGGTATGACATTATAGTATAGAGATATAGATGATCGTATGTATCCACTAGATCATCTAATCTGTCAGACCCACACAGGATACAGGACCAGCTAAGGTGTCGGACCCACACAGGATACAAGACCAGTTATCTCATCTAAGTTGTTAGACCCACACAGGATACAGGACCAGCTATAATTCATCTGAGCGGTCGGACCCACATAGGATATATGACTAGCTATTCTTTTGGACCCACACAAAATGAAGGAATAGAAGTCCAAACTGCCAAACCCACATAGGATTTCGGTACAATATCCATCGTCATCAAACCCACGGAGGATTCCAGTACAGTAGTCATCACAGTCACAACTAGCCCTAGGGTTCCCGCACACAACACGCTTGATTCTAGGAGGGTTCGCTCCTCGACCAAAGGGGGTTGATACATCTAAAATCATGAAGTCCTGAGTTTATGTATCCTGGAGTTCTGTCACATCAAAAGAAACCCAATGCAACAGACGACACGTCAATCGGATGCTCGGTCTGCGAGTTATTGGCTTTTCCGTTCCAGGAGCCCGGTTGGATTTTCACTTGATCCAAACCTGTCCATTTCCCAAAGTCATCTAAAACTCACATAGAGTATTTCAAAAGTACCACTTCGTCACGAGGGAACCATTACCACAGACGGCGCATCGTTCGAGCGCGCTGTCTTGAAGATATTCGCAATGAAGAGAAGTCGGGCCCAGCCCGTCAAGTCCAGTGGGTTGGCGGGTCAGCCCGACCCAGCACAGCAGGTCCGAACTGGTTGGGGGTTTTTCCCGGTCCATTGTGGTAGGTCCGACCCACCTGGGGGGTCCGCCCGGCCCGGTGAGTTTCAACCCACCTGCGGACCCTAACCGCGGAGCGGGCCGGTCCCGTTCACTCGGCGGCGCCGAGCGGCACCACCTCTCCCTACCCGACCGGCCTAAGCTTGCCGTTTCTGTCCTGCACGAGTGGCCCGCACAACGGGCCTATGTTTTTCCCACGCAATTCCATGTGGCGCCACGGTTCTTCAGCTCGGCCGGCAGGGGGCCGGCTGGGTCGCCCGGCGAGCCGCCCGAGGTTGCGGGCCGCAGTTCAACCATCGCATGGCGCCTGTTGGGGCCGCGATTCATCTCCCCGGCCGGCCGTAGCTGGCCGGTTTGTCCAGCAAGAAGCCCGAAGTTGCGGGTCGTGGTTCCCTCCGCGCGGTACCAGCGGGTGCCGCAGTTCCCTGTGGGCCGACCGAATTGGCCGGCCGGTCGTCCCGCGGACCGGGCGGCCCAAGCAGCCGCCTCTCTCTTCACGCGGTCCTCGCTTCCTCCATTTGCCGCCACCTCTAGTCACCAACGACTTTGGTCTCTGTCACCTCTTCCAACACTGCCTCCATCACCAATACAATCAAGAATAAATGTAGGGTCATCAGATTGGGTTTGTTTGGCCCGCTCCCTCCACTTTAGGCGATAACAAATGGCCAAAGACGAACCATGCTTTCATAAAAAACGAGGGTATAATTTTATTCATTTAAAATTATACAAAACCCCCTAACCTGATTCGATGTTCCTTCATTGATGACGTCGTCGATTCATTGACATCAGGGTGCGTCCGAGGAAGAAGCATCATTGTTGGCGACGTTTTTCGTGGGCGGAGTCTTCTCCCATGATGCAGAGAGAGAGGATGGAAGATGGGAATTCCTCATGGGAGTCCCCTCATGTTCTTGCCGCGGTTGAAGAAGTGGAGGAGATGTTCTTCTCCGAGAGGATATTGTTCCTCGTGTACTTCGTTGGAGAGGGTGATGTCCTCCAAAATCTCTCCTCCTCTCCTTAGTTCTCCCAACCTGGTTAATGGCATCCAAATTAAAATAATGTAATGTATTCTTTTAATGTTGGAAAAATAGATTCAAAAGATTTCAAACACTCAAACTAATTAAATTATTAATTAATTGAGTTGGCACCTTAATGAGAGAAGGTGGAAGGTTTCAAATTAAAAGAGGAGAGGTGGATTCATTAATTTTAAAGGAAGTCCAAGAGTTTAATGGGGGTTCGACAAGTTAATGGGGTTAGGTGATTGTGTGGGCCCCACAAAATAATATCCTCCCATGGGAGGTTATGTGGGGTGTGGGCCCCACCTCCAACATCCCTTTTCTGGATTTAACCACCACCTATATAAAATTTTTGTAACACCTAAAATTTATTTAATTTATTAAGAATCCCAAAAATTAACTTCGGCTATCGACCAAACGCAACTGCGGTAGAGGTCTCCTTAAGAGAATACCGGTGTTTCGAGTTCATCGGTGTCCTTGGATTTCAATTCCAAGCATTGGTTCAAAAGATAGAAAAACCCACACATACATTTACTGAACGTACATGAACAAAACTTTAGAAATTGATTCCTGGCACACCGGGCCTCAGAATCAGGTGCCATCAGAAACTGTGGACTCGCAAAATTCCAAAGAATTTAATAAAAAAATATTGCTTGATATTTATGGGTCTTTAAATAAGTATATAATCATTTCCATAGTATCCAATGAATCGATGTGAATTCCATATTAGTAGTATGGGTTTACTCCCTATAACATCATAATAGTCATGGTTTACTCCCATGGCCATCATAGAAGAATGAGTTCACTCCACATACCATCTTAGTAGACATGGTTCACTCTCATGGACATCATAGTAGTTCAGGTTCACCCCTAAGAACATCTTAGTTTATATAAGGAGATATGAAACTTTACCAGTGAATTGGAGGGAGACATAGAAACCAACCGTCACATAATGAAATCATACATACATATTCCATAATATCATAAATAAATATATCATAACCCATGAAATGAAACGAGAATCATAAAATTGTAAACATATCATAACCCATGGAAATAAATATGTTTTATAATCCGTTCATCATAAACATAACCTTTGAAAAGAAGTAGGTTTCAAAAGTATATAACCCATGAAAGAGAAAAAGGATTCATTACAAAATTCCATTAAAAAATAATCCATTTAGGTAAAAAGATAACTGGAAACATTAAATAATTTCCGCATTAAGGAGTGAGTAACATCAATGGATGTAATCATAGTTGTGAAATAATTTTTAAAGATATATTAAAAAGTTTATTGAGGAATTTTTTTTATTCTTTTAAGAATGATTTTTATAACATAAAACATTTTGAAAAAAAATTTCTTGGAAAATACCGTTGAAATCTTATAAAAAGGACTATAAATAATTTTGAAAACCATTTCCTTGAAAACATATAAAATAAGTTTCAAAACAGTTTAAAAACATTATTCATTGATATCACTTTGAAAACCATTAAAGGAAGCTTGGAATCGATTTGAAAACCATTATACTAAAAAATTTATAAACTAAGAATGAAAATATTTTGATAAACACTTTTCATGAAAAATTATGAATGATTCTAGAAAAAAAATTTAAAACTATTCTTCTTGAAAACATATAAAATAATATTTAAAACATTTTGAAAACCATTTTTCTTGAAAACTTTTAGAAGAATATTGAAAATATTTTGAAAACCATTTTCATGAATGAATATTAAATAATCATGAAAGAAAATTGAAAACAATTTTTCATGAAAATATCTTTTAAAAACGTTTTCTATAATATTAACCTTGGAAAAATCAAGAGGGAGCTTTGAAGAGATCATGGCAGGTAAATCCATATATGTCTTACGAGGTCAAAAGAGCATTCCTTTTGCATGATAAAAATGGTTAGAAAAGTGCCTTGTTAGGAAAGTGACCAGAATATTCTCTTGAATAGTTTGTTAAAAAAGGTAAAAATTTATTTTAAACATTAAAGTATAATGGTATAATATTCTTGGAATTCCTTTTTTGAAAACATAGTTTTTCGACTATAGAATGAGTAAAAGAAGGATTTCCTAAAAACACTTGTGTAACTATATTATGTACCAAAAATTAGAATATGTAAAAAATACAAGATTATATCTTGAAATAAAATAGTATATGGAAAATCATGAATATTATTGAGATATGGATCAAAATATTTCATCAATGGAACCATAAAGATAAACAATCTTGAAAAGCAATGATATTGACATAATAAAATATTGTAACATGAAATGTTGGGTTTCTAATATCCATGTAAGGAAAGTAAATTACATGAAGCATATAATATCAGGAAAAAATTTGGATTCATGATATTTCAAGTTAAATGGAAATATACGAACCAAGAAAAAGATTTTATGTGCGTAAAAAAACATGAGTCTTAAAGAAGGAAAATTGCGACAAAACTATTTTACCAATTTGGTAACTGTTGAATATTAATCCCCATGAAAGAAGGATCATAAAATGGATATGTGAATTAATATAAATTAAAGTAAAATATAAATATAAAAATGTCATGTATAGTACATACATCACAAAAAAGGTATGATTGGAGAACATAACATATATATCATGGAAATTAAAAGTGGGATGAAAAACCCCTTACTTTTTGTCTAGACTCTTTTCATACTCATGCAAACTTAATGAATAATAAATATAAGTTTTTTATACATATTTTATAGAATAATATTTTTATATATAATACCATAAATTATTTTATTATTACTTTATATCACAATATTTTTAATGATCATATGTTAAAGTTTCACTTCGGGTAAAATTGATTTTGTTCTTCCTATGTGACTTAATTTGTTACATCATTGGTCCTTATACATATATCATGATTCCATATTGTAAAAAATGATATAAATAGCCAGTATTTACAATATATGTGTATTATAAAAAATATATAATGTCGGGGTATGAAATAGAATACATTTTTCATGGAGATGGGAAGCAGTACATACGCATGAACATTGTTTCCATCTTTATGTCGTATTGATGGAAAGTATGTAAATGACAGACACACACACACACAAACACATATGTATGTATATATATATCATTATTATAGTACAATTACTATATCATATATATCCTATATGTTTATTAAAACCATATTTAATTCATTCCATGTGGTGTGTGAATGAATCACATCACTTTGAGGGGGCGGTAGTCCACACTTCCTCAAACGAGATTATGGTATTAACACCAAATGGAAAGTAAGGATATGTGTGATGTAAAAGGTATAAAGAATCTTAAATACAAATTATATATAATATTATATATATATATATATAAACATAGTTTCAATCATAATGGACACCATGATTTGTGGTAATGGAGAAATGAACATGCATCATTTCGTGAGGTATTAATTCACCGTACATAGAAACAGTATGTTCGATATCCATTAAATGGAGGTATCTATAAGTATAGGACAAAATATTTGAATAAAAATATCCTAGAATATGTATGATACTTTTTCTAACACATGAATGGATTAATGAGAGTGTAGGGGGTTAAGATATGAAATACAAGAAAAGAGATTTGAGAAGATGTTACCTCTAAATCGAGTAACTCCTTTTGGTTTATTCCAAAAGGGTTCCTTGAGAGAATTTATCCTCAAATTGTGAGTTAAAAATCTAATAGAGGAAATTTGAGAGGCTATTTGGGAAGATATTTTCCTGTCTTAAATGTTTTGAGAGGTGTGAAAAATGGGAAGATGTGCTGGCCTTTTATTGGGAAGGAAAAGGACTCACATGTAATTTTTCAAAAAAAGTTAGGTGTGCACATGTTCCTATCCAAATAAGTCATTCCACACCTATCTAAATCAAATACGGATGGTTTTTGACCAAAATATGGACATCCAATTGGTTTTGTAACAGTGTCTTGGCCATTTGGGCCCTTAATTTTATGATTTAGTCCATAATTAATCATAATATTCCCTTAACTATTGTGAATAATTTTAATTACATTTAATAATCATTTTGGTAAAAAAATGAACATGGTATTATTAGAATATAAATGTTATAATGAATACAATGGATTATTATAGATTTTTTAAAATAAATTTATAGAAGTGTAAAAACTATGATTGGTGCTAATACTGCATATAGGATGAAATAATGGGTTGTTAAAGTAGGAAAACTTTCAAACGATTGATAAGATTTTATATTCTGTTTCATAGTGAAATTGATTATAATGAATTTAGTTTTATTAATATATGTAATAATTATCTACTTTTAACTTAAAAAATATTTATAATATCATTTATCAATAAATTTTAATTAGACAAAAATGTTATTTTTAACTAAAAGGAGTATTGTTCACTATTCATCAAAAAATAATGTTTCTCAAAAAAATCGCCAAAAACTCACCATATGAAATTTTTGAAGTTCTGAAATCAAAAATGAATTTAATTTTATCAAATTTATTTTCTAATTGTTTCTAAAATTAAGTTTATTATTAAAAGCAGTCCATTCATGAAAACAATATTTTTAACAAAAATATGACATTACCAAAAATCATATTTTTCATTAAAAATATATTATTATATAAATATATATATATATATATTGTAGACAATATTAATATCCATAAAAAATTTAAAAAATAGGTTATAATTATCTCTTATAAATTATAACATTAAAAATATATTTTTTTGTAGAAACTCAGTGTTTCATGCATCATAAGCCAAGTCGGTATTTCTTGTAGTGCATGTTATATTCGTATTTTGTGTAGCATAATCCAAGATGGTTTTTCATGTAAAAGTGAAGATTGAATTAGTATTTTAATATATATATATAAAGAACTATTTCTAGTGTCATGTGAAATTAAAAATAATAAAAAGGTAATTTAATTTGAAAAAAATAATTTTCAAAATCTATCGGTGGTAAATAAAAAATGTTTTTATGATTCAAGATTTAATGTATTATGTTTTGGTTACATATAATTTCTTAGGATGATGTATGTTTTTATTATAGATATAAGATTGGTAATCGTGTGGTTTTGGTTCAATGCATTTCTTAAATAGAAAAAGTTAACTGAATTAGTTTTTCATAAGATATTATTTGAGTATAATATGAAGGTTATTACAATTATAGGAATGGATGATCTTTTATTTTTATGTGTAGTTTTGTGGTTAATAAGATAATAATTATTCATCTTACATATATGATTTATCTATAACTTCTATACACTTCTTTAGTAATGTAATAAATCTAAATTGTTAGAAAATAATATTGTGTTTAAAGGAATGTATTTTCCAGTTATGAAGGGTGAAATGTATAACATTGTTAAAAGCTGTTATCATTTAATCACGATTGTAAATAAACCCTTATGAGTATTATTTTTTCATTATAATTTATTGTGAAATGTTTTATGATGTTCTCTGGGTAGACAAGTTGATTTATTTGGTAGTAAAATTATTATTTTGAGCACATTTAATATTTAGAAGAAGGATAATTTTTATATGAATTCAGGGATAAAAAAGATTATATTTTTATTTTTATATTTCCCTTAGCATGATATTTTATCATCCCAATTTCATTGAAAATTTGAATAGGTATTTAATGTAATGGACTTGACCACAGTATCCCATAAAGGGTGGTGACTTTAGTATATTGGCATATGATAAAAGGAATAAAATATTGAATGGATGAATTATTTATTATACATGGTAAAATATATAGATACATGAAGTTAGCATCCCAATTGAAAACATACAATAAAAATATTATTTGATAACACCATTAATATGCAAAGTATATCCCTATATATCAATCACAAAATAGTTCCCTATATTATTGGAGAAATAAAACACAAGAAATGGGTGAGATGAGATTCTTAGTAAGGGAATGAATACAATATTATCTATCTCCTAAAATTAAGAATAATATATATAAAAAGGTATCCAATAAAAATACATTTCATTAATTAAATAAACTGAGCATAATATGGAAGAAATAATTGATGATCATATAAATCCACATAAATATTCAAATAATGTTGAGTATTATCCATGGATATTCTAACTAATCCAATGATCACATAGAAATCAGTAGAATAACTCATAATGAGGAAATTAATATTTTATAATATATGAATCATACAATTTGGACCTTTCAAAATAATGTATAAATCTATGGGTATAAACAATTCTATTTTTCCTACTGATATTTCTCATGAGACATGTCAATGCATTTAGGGTCAATCTATAACCATGTTCACCTATAGATTAATAATTCTAATTCATTACTCTTATAAAAGTGGTGATTCCTAATATAAATAAAAAATCACATTAAAAACTAACATTTGAAATCTTAATACACATGAAAATCAAATGAATATAATCATAAAACATCCATAATATTATGGTGAATGGTAATAAAATTTTAATTCCTAAGTCCAATTGAACATGAAAAATATAAATAAATAATAATTATGAAATAATTACAACATATCCCAGTTGGATCATAATTCAAATAAAAGGATTATGTCATTAATAAGCAGAAATACCAAAAGTATTTCATGAAAAACATTAATGATGAATATATCTATTAATCATTGAAAGATAATTTTTCTGAAAAAATGTTTAAATTCTAGTAATTTTTTAAAAAATTTAATTTTAAAACATATACAATATTCTTTAAAACATTTAATTTTCATGATGGTAGAATGTTATCTTCATTTCAAACATGTTAAATAAATTATGTTTTTTTCTTTTTAGTAATAATGAAATGATAAATGTTTTGAAAACACAAAAAAAGAGTCCATTAATTTTTTTTAAAATGTTATTGTAGGTAAAAATTTATATAATAAATAAATTTTATAGAACATTTATTTTGATGAAAAAACATTTTCAACCAAAGAAAAAAACAAGGTCATATTTTCGTAAAAACAAATTCTCAATCATTTTAAGTACCAATGAGTTGATAAATTCTAATATTACATGATATTATTCTTAAATAACAAAATAAATAGAAAATATATTGATTTTACTATTGAAATATAAGTTAATTCCACCAGGGGAGACATACACAAAAATAATCTCGAATAATGATGATATTGATAAATAAATCCTTACCACTTTGGTAACTTATGATTTGTAAGACCCATAAATGAACTAAAATAAAAATTATCTTTAAATACCATAAATAATTAGACATTAGTGATATAAAATATTTTTGGGTTAGTATATATACCACAAAAACAAATATGTGTTTAATATGGAATATTTTTCACAGAAGAAAAAAGTGAGATGAGAAACGATTAACTCTAGTTCAAATTCTTTCATATTTTCCAAAACTCCTACATAAAAAAATTGTTTTATGATAAATAAATTATATAACCATTATAATACATATAAATCCATATATTACTTACATATACTCTTTTATCACTAATTTATTAATAATTCTTCATTAAACTTATCGTAACATGTGATAATTTCTTAATTTATCGTATATGATTTACTTTTATAATTTTTGTCCTCTTAACGTGATACTATATAAATCATATTTATAATTTTTTACATAATATAAATATCATATATATTCATTAAATAAATATATATGTACAAATCTATTAATGATAGATATATGAAATGGATTATGTCGTTCATAGAGATGGTATGTCATACATATGAATGGTCATTATATCCATTTTCCACAATTGATAGAACAAAAAGAAAATAAACATTAAATACTATTTTAAAATAATTATATTATAATATATATTATATATATTAATCAAATAAAAACTCATTACTATCCATGTATAAATCAAATGAAAAAAATCACATCACTAGGTTGAGACGATATTCCAAACATAGGCACGTGCGATGTTTTGGTTTTCGAACAAATTGGACGGTAGGAAGTTAAATGTGATGTTGAATTTAATTAATTAATTTTAATTAATAAATTTCATATATATTCATTAATTTAATCCATTCTACATTCCATGTAAATCATAAGTAAAAAAATCACATCTCTTCCCAAATCCATAGTTCGTCGTACACACGGGAATCATTATCATATCTCCCACAAAATAAAAATTAGGAAGGTATATGTGAAATAATTTTTTTACAAATATAATAATTTCAATAATATCATATACATATGTTAAAAATGTCATCTTATTAATCCTTCAATTGTGGTTATGAAAAATGAATTACATAGGCTCACAAGGATATAATCTACCATATAAACGATTGACAGTTTTGTTGCCTATTTGATGGTTTTGTAAATGGATCTAGATTATGAAATTTAAATAGAAACATATATTTAATGAAGTTATTATTATTATTAGTATTATTATTATTATTTAGTAGGTTTATTTTTTAGGGTTTCTTAGCTCATCCACATCCTTCTTAGCGTGTGCCTCCATCTCCCCTTCCTATTCGAGTTATTCACTAGCCCTGGTACACACCTTATGCAAATAGACCAACCTCCCATTGTCAAACACCATCCAATGACAACACTCAAATGGACCCAATTTCCATTTTTCGCACCCTCGATGGAACCCCTCTCTCTTCGTGTGATATCACTGGCACACCACTCTCCTCTAGAACGTGTGGATCCCCTCTATGGCGGCCGACCCCCAAGGCCACTCACCGCACCCCTTGTCCACCTATCACATGTGTGGTCTACCTCTTGGTAAGGTTTTTCATCCACATATTTTGGGTTTTAGTTTCATTAACAGTTACCGTTTCGGTTTTGAGGGTTTAACGTTGAGTCTCTTGGTTCGACCTTCATGTTAGGGTCCGTTATTGGTTGTTTGAGGTGTAGTTGAACATCTAACCATTTTTTCATCAATTTCTTCACCCAAGGAATTTGGTTCCATGACATAGCATTGATTAGTTACTTAATTTGTTTGTTAAATTTATTTTAACATGTTATATGTTTTTTTGTGTGAGGAGAAGTATAATTTAGAGGTATTTTGTCATGCGTATGCGGTGGAATGAATTTTATAAGAGAAAGTGTCTAGATTATGCATATTTTTTAAGTAAGGTTTTCAAAAGGGGGTTTTATTCTTTGTGTGAAATATTTGAAACCTGTTTTCATGAGAACTTGAAGTGAGTGTGTGTTTAAAATAGATTTTTTATGATAAATGTATTATTTTAATGTGTTAGCCTTATTGTTAACCTTTAAAATTTTAATACAAATTTTTTGAAAAGTGGATATCATGTTTTAATGTGGTTTTGTTGTGATTTGGGTTTTAAAGTGGCATTTCTACATGTAATTGAGTGTATTATTGGTGTAAATCTGTGAAATACTATATATAAATGTTTTATAAGTTGTTATAGTGATCTATAAAATTATGAACGTGATGTGAATCATGTTGTGAAATTGTTTTGTTGTGAGATTAATTTTAAATGAAAATTTTTAGTCTGCGTTTTGCGTAAAGACATGTACTAATTCTTGGAATTGTTTATAAACTATTTAAATGATTTATTAAATTATGTTAGAGGTGTGAATTATTTTTGAAATTTTTTTTGGTGTAAATGTCTTTTTAAAATGGGGTTTTAGTGTGAAATTAGTGACTTGAAATATGTTATTTTTGGTTTAGCTGATGAAATAAGGAGGTGGTGTGTTGTGTGACATGTGAAACATGATTGTACAGAAAAAGGGAATCCTGGGTAAATAGGTCGACAGACATGGAATAGATTTATAGTGATACATTAGTAGTCCTAGACGGGTTTCATGTAGTGTTATTGATGATTACAACACTAACTAAATATATGGATATTTATGGAAGACCACCAGGGTTACATGGGTGTCCCCTAATAGTGGCTCGTGCATGAGAACACTGATGTTCATGGATTCCATACCACATTATCACTGATATTAGAGGTTCATAGAATCCCAGTTTAGTTAGTTTGACTATAGTCATTTAGCCATGATTCTCTACCTTATATTGATGGGTGCCAAATGTTGGCATATGGTAGACCTCCTCTGTTTGCATGTAACTGTGTTTGAACTTTTAGAATTTACTTTTTTCTTTCAATCAAATGGTTATGTATTGTTTTAATTAGTAAGTGGTTTGTTTTATTTTCATTAAAACTTGAACTCAGAAATGATCCAATTGAAATGTCTTTAAATCATTAATATCAATGAGAATTTCATATTATCAATAAATATTTTTGGAATAGAATCATTCATCTTAGTGTCACCCTTTTGGTCTTTGGCTCACACCCTATATACAAATTTGGGTGTATGCAGATCTTTTTGTCTATTTGATCTAGTTTAAGGAATGAATTGTAATGTTAGAAGATTGGGTTTCTATTTTATATAGTTTTAGATCTTTGTGTTGGGGGATTGGGGATATTTATCATATTCTTACAATGAGGATTGGTGTAATGTTATTGTTTCCCCTTTTTTCATTTTCCTTTTGGGTTTTTTATTTTAGTTTGTAAATGTAAAATATAGAATTGTTATGGGAACGTTGGGTTTGAATTTTTTTCAGACCGTGTTTATCAGTTTTTTCTATTTATTTTAATATGGTAATTTCAGGTAAATTACTACCACATGTTTTATTTGATACCTTGTCACTTCTACTAGCCCATGGGGATTGAGAATGCTCTTTGGGCCTTGTCACAGATCGACTCAGGTGACTTGTTTGGGGTCGACTCGGGTTGGTTGAGGGTAGTGACTTAGTGCCGACCACAAATAATATACACATATCAAACTCATGGATGTTTAAGGTATCCTATTTTAGGTTCCCTATATAATTTTATTCCAAATATGAATCTTCATTGGTTAGAAATGCTTAGTTACTATTACATTATCTTTGACCCATGACCCTCATTGTCTATTCCATCAATCAATATCTTATGGAATGATGGATAATAACCTCAAATAAAACATACTCTTAATCATATAGGGAATTGAATCTTACTAATCAATGGATAATACAAGAGTCTCTTAGTCATACATTTCTCATATATCCATGAAGTGAAAGGAACCAAAAAATTATCCTCTATATCCATCCATAATTCAAGGGAATCCCAATAGGGTTGCAATATTAAAAGGATTAATGTAATACTATAATAATTGAAAACAAAATGTTTAATGAGTCATAATAAATGTTTCCATCTTGACTCTAGAGGGATTTATCCAATTGATACATATTAAATTAGTGAAATTTTATTTTAATCATGTATAATCACAAATTACTAAGGAGACCATATTTAAAATGAATCATTAATAATTCAAATAAATGTTACCCAAGGGAATCCTAATTCACTATTTTAATAAACAATTTATAAAAACTCATCCACCACATACTATGACAACAAATTCATGACAAATCCCAATTGGTCATTGTCTTCCTACATAATTCAAAAAATCTATTAAACATTCATTTCATATTAGTAACAAAACAATAGAAATCGTTAAAAATAATATTTTTTATAATTAATTTCATTACCCACAATCCACTGATAACCCACCGAATAAAAAAGCCATTATAATAACATAAGGATTTTTTTATATATCACGGTTAACACACATCCAATATCAGCACCACAAGGACACTCAAAATATAACATGATTCTTTAATATATCATAATGAATTTTATGATTAAAATTTAATTACATAAATTGTATCATTCCTCAAGTGATCTCAAATGAATCATACAATATTCATCATAACAAGATTCCTTATATCCAATAAAAACCAAATCCCCATACTTACAACCATATGAAATAATTTTTAGTGGAAATAACATCAATACTCTAGATCCATCCATCAAAAAAAATTTAAAGGATGGTGGTAGAGAGGAAGTGATTCATTGAGAGATATAACATATATTAATCGTTGTGAAAAAGTGTTAAATTGCATTGGTTATAGATGATGGGAGGATGTGTAAGAGTGGGGTAGGTAGCTAACCTCCCCTCATTGTGTGATTATAAATATTGGGGTTTCTCTGGAGGTCTCCCTATTGAATATGGGTAAACATCATATTTTCTACCTTAAAAAATATTCAAGAACCTATTAGATGATTATTATCCCACATGAACGTTAACTTATGATAATAGGATCTCAGTGGAATTCTAAAAGGTTATCAGTGGACCAAAAAATGATACACCATCACTACCTAGTCCAATATGATTCTAATTGATTTCCACCAAAATTTATATTCTCATATAGGTCTCATTCCCACCAACATTCTTATTGTGAGGAAAACGAAATTTATTGTCGTAGTAATCATAAATAATATTTTTCTATCAGAGTTCAAATGGAATGAATTTTTAAAACTATTGAGATCTATTACCCATGCCATCCCAAAGAATTATACTTCAGGTGTTTCCTCATGATTTCCCATATCATGGTAATTATCTTAGTCATACAAAATTTATCTGAATTGTTTAATTCTATGATCAAATTCATAAACTAAATTTAGTATAGGTTCCACCTATATCAAAATGAACATATTATTTGATTCCAATGAAAAGAATTGTTTCTGTTCATTACATCACACACAATGATTCATATCCACAAGAAATATGGATTAATTACCCTATAATTTCATTACATAGATTAAAATACAATAAATATCCTTGATAAAAATTCGGATATATATCAATTATTTTTATAGAATCAAGGCACTCTTAACAATATAAATTCTTTTTATTAACTGATCTGCATTGTTAACACATATTTACTAATAAAACTATATTTAAAAATATTGATTTAGTTTTTTACTAATGACATAAAATTTTATGATATAATACCAATATATCATCTTCTGGTTGAACATTTGATGAAAACTCCATAGCCTCATTAGTTGGCACATCATCAAATTTCACGATCATGATGATTTATATCCAATAAGAATAAAAAATAATCTAAAAACCAAAACTAAATTCAGAAACCAACATTCGATCAAATTCCAATGTAGGATCATTATCCTACAAATTCCACCATTTCCCCTCCCTCAAGTTGTGATGTATCTCCATTATATCTCAATATCAGATTCCATAATGGTTATTCTATTCAACACCAAAACTAAAATTAAATACTCACAATAACACACTGATATTTTATTTTATATTCATTTAAAAGAAATTTTTTTGACATCATTTTCAGAAACAAATCTTAGCTCAAATGAAAGGAAACATTATTAGTAAAATATAAATTTTATAACCTAAAGATTGGATCAGAGATTATAAATATGGGTATTTTAATTATGAAATTTATGTAAAATTATTTTCATAAAATTATTTTATTTATTAATCCTTTGGAAATACAAACACAATCGTCATTGATAAAGATTAAATCATAAATTCTTGGGAATAATTATACTTTAAAAGATAAAATTTTATGAAAATATGGGGTTCCATACATTTTTATATGTTTCACTTATAATATATATTTCAAAATTGAGTGTATAATATTTATTGAATAATAATATTTTCATGTATTCAAACTGTTGAATAATAAATTAGATATTGATTATTAATTTCGTTGATATCAATATAATGTCATTTCTTATTAAAAAGGGGAATGTTATGAAAATTATATTTAAATATGAACTGTATTTGAATCATAGTAAATTAAACTAATGAATACTGAATGATTATTTTGATTAAATGTATTTAAAATATATTCATTAAAATTAAGACTCGCAAAATTCTTATTAGTAATGAATTGGAATAAAACCATTTATTATTAAAAAATAATTTTTTTCATTGTACATTGATTTTAAGTGTTTTCTGTGAGAATATTAGAAATATGTGATTCTAATTGAATAACATTTTTATAAAATAAATAATAAATAATTATTTATTAATAATATATTTATCTATTATTGAATTTCTTAGATTCAATGTGGAAATAGTATATTTTTGATTGAATAAGGGAAAATAACGGTTTTTAAAATATCATGTGTTTTATGAATTCATTACGATGTAAGATTAATATAAACATTAAAAAAATTATTTTTATCAAGGATTTATTTGTTCAAGAGTTATAATAATTAATTCAAAAAACATTTTTTGAATTGTGAAACCCATTGTGTAATTTTTGGAATATAAGTTATATTTATTCTAATTGTAAAATACTTTTTGATCTTTTCATTAAGTAACCTCCATTGACAGTTTTATATTAGATTTTCATTATTTTAATTTCAAATAACCACATCAATTTTAATAATAATCCAATATATTATTTATGAACCCTACCACTCATGATTATTTTTACTGGATAATCTATCATATTTTTCTAAAATTAAAATACATTTTTCTAACAATGACTTTTATGCAATTTTTATTTTCATAATAAAATAAATTTCTACCAATAATATAATTATAATCATAGAAAATTGATTCAATATTTTCAATCAATATTATGAAATCTATAAATGTGATTATTTTTATATTTAGTCATACTCAATTTTCACTATAGTAATATTTTTCCCATCAAAGTAAGGGAAAAGAGGATAATAATGGGTTTAAACAAATTGATAATGATTAAAATATATATAAAAATAGATTAAATATTATTTTTTGAGCATATATAGACCATAAACTATTTTATATTTTAAATGTGTTCTCCCTGGTTCCACATTCAAATGAAAATTACTATATTATTTTCATTTTCATAATATTTACAATAGGGACACTCCTTAAAAATATAAAAGGGAACCTACTATCCTCAAATATCCATAAACAATAAAAAATCATGATTTCAAAAAATTGACTAGAATAAATACATAAATTTCTTGAAATTTCCTAGAGGTCATCATACCCTCACAAGTATCTTTCAACACGGACAAATGTGTAATCCAAATGAAGCTATCTAAGGAGAAGGTGTAACTCTTAACAAAATTATTTCAAGTTTATTTCTTCTCCAACACCATTTAAATATATTATAACCATAATAATAGAATTATATTAGTATAATCAATATAAATATTTATTATTTATTAGGAACACCATTTATCTACCTTTTTCTATTCAACATAAAATGAAAGCATTGCTTATTCATATCTTTGGGCTATAAAATCCAAAAAGTGATGTGTTTTGTTATCCATAACATACTCACGTTGATGGGAAAAATTATATAATTGTTGACTACAGATTATAATTAGGTTATCATTATGGTTATGATAAACTAATATATTATTTTATTTTTACTATTCCTTCTCTTGAAAAATTGTTCTTATTTTGTGTATGTGTGCAATACCACATACACAAAGTGATGTGATTTTTCTATCATTTTATCGTGATAAAGATTATCATAATGATGGATTTAATAAATAAAAAATAATATTTATAAAATAATTAATATTTTGATGTAAACTATAATATAATTAATTTCTTTTTTTATATGTTAGTAAAATAATAATATCGATTATGTGTAAGTATAGGATACTGAGTTGGTTTAAATTTATTTTTCATTATGAAATATGAGTTTTGAATAATGTATTAAAACATTTTATATTTTTATTTAAAATTTTTAAATATAATATTTTCATTGATTTATTCTTATTTCAGTTATTATGAATCATTGGAAGGGTTTCTTGGTCTAAATTTAAATTCCATGAAACATGATTTAGGTTGTTCATAATGATTACTTTTATATATTTTACTTACTACTTTGTGATTTTAATTACAAATATTAAATAATTTATATAAGGGTTTTATAGAATCATATAATTTTTCTTCATTAATTGTATTTTGAAATCAATTCCAACCTATGCTGTAAAAATTGATCATATAAATTTTCTTTTCATTTATACTTATTCCATTTTGAAACTTTTTTTATCCATTTATGAATATAAAATACACTTTGGAATTATTTTATCACAAATTTACTAAAATTCATGTGGTCTATAATTCCTTTTAATTTTCCTTTATTCAATATCGTTTTCAATAAAAAAAATATTAATATGGTACGTTATTTTAACTGAATACTAATCAGTAAATGTTTTAAACTATTTTTACACTCTGACCATGTTACTTTATATGTTTGATAAATGATTTTATATTTATATTATGGATTAATGAAGTAATCATTAAAATAAAATTTTCATAACTTATATGGTTTTTCAAATGGTTCTTTTTGGTGTTTTCTATATAATTTGTTTTTTAATTTCTTTATAAAAGTAAAAAAAGATTTATTTTTTCAATTTTTACGGCATTCCATCCTTTTCCCATCATCATATCCATAATTTGTTATTGACATTTACATATAAGATTCAATTATTTTTTATAGGATTTAAATTTATTTTAATTTTATAAATTATTAATTATTTATAAAATAATTTATTATTTCTTCTAATTTAATGTGATAAATAAATGAACTTTTTTATATAGGGCAAAATGGTAATACATTATTATTTTTATGATATAAATACATAATTATTTTTTATCTCCAGGAAAGTATTCTAGATGTTATATAAGGTAAAAGGTGGTTTTAACATTTCCCTTCAATGCACATGGTAAAAAATAATTCATTATGTTATACATTTTTGGAATTAACTATGAAGCTTATTACATTTTAAGTATATTTCATAAGTAATTAGTTATTTATGTCTATTTTGAATATTTATTATAATTAACTGATTTTGTTATTCCATTTTGTGTTTATTTTGAAATTAAATCTTTTTTTATTAAATTATATGTTTTATTAATCATTTTTCTTCATGTATATATCATTATTTATTCACTAAAAATATATTAATTTCGGAAAAAATTTCTAAAGAAGTTGATTGTTGTATTTTGGTGTCTGTTTTATTCATGTTCAAATTTTTTTTAATGAAAAGTGTATAACATCCTGATATTTTATGAAATAAATTCTTTCGAATGAATTTAAATTATTTAATATATTTACTTACACAAAACACATATTTTATCATGGATCACACACAAAACCACATTTATAATATATTATATGCAATATTGAGTTCCTTGGAACACTTTTGTAACACATGAACCCAAGTCTTACTAGACATCAATGTACAATTAATTTTATGTTTGTTAACACCTAACTAATGGAATGGGAAAAATAAATTATATTTATTAATTATATAAATTATAGTTAACATATTCTTATAAAATGAATTCATTTGTTAAAAATTAACTGGAAAATAAAATATAAACCAAATTAATATAAATTATGCATTTTAATTAAAAAATAATTTTATGACTAAAATTGAATTTTATCATAATAAATTATTATTATAATTATTATTATAATATAGTAATTAAATTTATATTATATATATTTATTCATTTTTTTAAAATTTAACCAATATACTTCATTGGATTAAGATAATAATACAACCAATTTTATGCATAAAATTGTGTGTGTGTATAAAAGGTAATTATACAATAATCTAATTGAAGAAATGTTTTAATGATAAATATTGAAACATTAAAAAAGTATAATTTACAAGAAAAAATAATTTAAAGAGGAATGAACAATCTAAATTTGGTTAATATTCAGTATTTTTCTGATAAATTTTATATTTTAATGAATTGGTAATGACACTTAATTTTAATTGAAAATTATTATTTCTCCGAAAAACTTATAGTGTTAAATTATTTTTTTATTTAGATTTATAATATAATTTGAGAACATATATGTCATTTTATCCAATTTATATCATTAAAATCAATTTCATGTTGATATTATATATGAAATCATTCAAAAGTTGTGATATTGTTTCTTTAAAACCCATTTATCTCATTATATATATGAGATTAAATTTAAATTAAATTCTAATTAATATGTTATTAGAATTTTGAAAAATGTATTATATATTTAGAGTAATAATATTTTATAATGTCTATTATGATCAACATAGTTTTTGACCAAAAATATTAAGGAGTGTAATTGATATTAATTACATTGATTAAGGTAAAAAAAAGTTTACAAAATGATTAACCATAGAATATAAGTTGAAAAAATGACCATCAAAGTTTTATATAATTAATTTATAGAGAAATTTAGACCATAAACCCCATAATTTTCAACAATATATTACTTTTCACTCTTAGTTAACATGTAAAAAGTGGTGAGAACTCGAATATTTTCAAAAACACAAAGTGTGTCATTTCCATCCCTTATAAAAGGCCACCATTCCACCCCCACTTCTCAAACATATCAAGAATTTTATCTCATCCGAACCATACATAAATAAACTCCAATCATCATTCCAATCATATTAGAGGCATTAATTTTGGAATAAATCATTCCAATGATTCCCTTTGGAAAAACCAAAACGAGTTACTCAAAAAAGCAACAACATTCTTTAATGACCAACTTTTTTTATTTCCATAAAACCCACTAAAATATTATTATTAAATTGTTATATAATAACCAATGTATCATAAAAATAATTACATGTTTTTATATTCATATTTATACCTACACCTTCACATATTTACATTAAAAGGGTAACAAAATCACCATTCGTATGTAAGATAGAAAATTCATTTAATTTTTTTCCTTTACCATCTCTCATAGTTGGGATGTTGATGTTCATACAAATTCTAGTTGATATATATTATATTAATTATGACATAAAACTTTTTTAATTTTTATATGTCACAATCCTTCATTATTTCAATTGTTTGTAATATGATAACAACCTTTATGGACATGTGGACTACAAACTCCTCAATGTGATGTGATACGTTCACACATTAAATGGAATGTATTAAGAATGTAATTAAACAAAAAATTATTTAAATTAAATAATTATGATATTAATGGCATAATTACATATCTATACATATACCATATCATTTTCTTTATTCCATTTCACTAATAAAAAAATTCATAATGTCGTTCATTGATATGTGCAATATCACCCCCTCAAAGTGTTGTTATTATCCTTTTTCAAAAAAAAACAATAATGATACATATAAATATACATATATATTATCTGTTTATTTTTAATTAAATAGTATTTTACTTATTATATATAGTCAATTATTTTAAGAGAAATGTTACTTAACTTATATCAACATTGATAATTGAAAAATGGGAAAATTTCTCTTGAGTATGTATGACCTATAGTTTCTATGATCATAATTATGGTTAATTTTTCAATCCATCATTAATATATGATTGTAAATATATTATTAATGTAAAAAATGTTATAATTATTTCATTTTTATCATTCTGAAGAGTTTAAATAATAACATGATTGACCATAGCTGACCGATCGAAGTCATTTTTGACACATACATTGAATATTGTCAAAACAAACAACATAAAAATTATTGATTTTATAATTATATATAACTTCTTTATAAGTGAAAGAAAAATTAATAATAAAAATTTCAAGGGTTCATATGAAATTGATAAATTAACATATTTTGATTCTTCTGGAAGATATATGATAGTCATGACAAGTGGGACTCAAGGTAAGGGATTTATTAACCAAATTTCAATTCATTGTGGTAAAATTGAATGTAATTGGTTATGTTATTACATTAATATGTGTTAAATGAACAATAATTATATTATTCTACATTTATAATTTTATTTGGTGGATTTACATTGGTCACAAAAAATTATTTCATTTATTTATTCTCACTCAAATGATATGATCTTTGTATTTGGTTTTCTTATATCTCTTTTATTTTTATATGATATATTCTATACTGACCAAATATTTTTTATGGGGTGCATATACTACACATGAATATATTTCACGATTCATATCCATAAATTTATGTTGTTTTAATATTCCTTTTTTATGATCTCTCATTCATTGGTTATACGATTTAAATCTACCAATAAAGTTATGGTTTTTTGTCAAAATTTTCTTTCTATGAGATAACTTTTATGTTATACCCAAATTTCAATTATGAGGTTTGTATATGTTTCCTATCAAACGATATATCATTAATATCATTATTATCAAGATATTATATGTTTAAATTTTCATTTTTCCCATATGAGGATTATGTTTGAAATGTTTGAAGGTTTTATGGGACACATTAGAAGGTTTAAAGGTTACTTTCTATATGAATGTTACTAAATTTATTTTAATGTAATTTACATTCATCAATAAAAGAAACCCTTGTTTTTTCTTATGATCCACTAGGAATATTTTTTATTGATTTGTTCATTATTATTTTATAGATGTACTAATATTTTTTTGAATATATTTTTATATAATTAATTTATTTTCCACGAGCTATAATTTTTTGAAGTGATAGTTATTGAACCCATTTCATTTTAATTGGTTAATAATGTTTTAATGATATTTTTATTGAACCCATTTATTTTCTATGGTGTAATATTGTTTCAAATATATTTTTATTGAATCAATTTCTTTTCTATGGTTTAATTATATTTCTATGAGTGTTTAATTAAGCCCATTTCTTTTCCAAGGGATAATCATGTTTCGATGAAATTGTTTTTGAAACAATTTCTTTTCCATGAGTTAATATTGTTTACAATATATTTACAATAAACTAATTTCATTTCCTTGGTATAATCATGTTTCAATTATATTATAGTTGAAACCATTTCATTTCCTTATGTTAATCCTTTTTAAAGAGATTGTTATAAAACCCATTTCTTTAATATGGTTTAATAATTTTGTTGTAATTTTTATTTAACCAATTTCCTTTACCAGGGTTAATCATGTTTAGAATATATTGTTTTTGAAACCATTTCTTTAAAATGGGTTAGTAATTTTTTAATTATATTAACAACAAATACTCTTCTCTTATATGGGTTGATCCAGTAAAAAAAATAACAATGGTTGTTCCTATAATTTTATGATGAAATGTAAGATATTTTGTGTAATGATTTTTTAACAATACATGGGAATTTGATAAGTGGTCACATGAAAAAACAATAATGAATCAATACATTATAATTTAATTATTTTTGTTTCTGTGATAAACCAATAATGGGTGGTTTTATGATAAACCAATGATGGGGGGTTCTGTGATAAACCATTGATGAGTGGTTACATGATAAACCAACAACATGTGGTTCCTTGATGGTCATCCGATGCTTTGGCTAAAGAAGTCATACATATGAATACTAAATTTTTTAAGAGTGAAATGTATGGGATTAAATAACTTGTTTTTTCCAATTATATGAATGAAATTTATAAGGATGTTTAAAGAATACCGTTATGTGTTTTCATTGCTTGCTACAGGTTTATCAAATTTATACTGATTGATATTTATATCTCATGGCTCAGGATTATTTATCAGGATGACTCCATCCATTTCTGTGTATTCATATTTTATTATAATGGTATTGATGGGTTTGAAATATTTTATGATTTAAGAACATTGATTATTTCATCATACCCTAATGCACCCCCATGCTCATTGATGGAACTTAATTGTAATTCTTATGTTTACCCTTATAGAGAAACCATGAGAAACCTTTTAGGTTTCCTTTTCCCTTGGTTTTAAACAATGATTTGGACCGATTTATATATCTAAAGGATTTTTAGGGATTATACTTATAACCTATGTGAAATAAAAAATGGTAGCTTAAATGTGATAAATGTAAACTTAAAGTCCTGTGAATTGTTCAGGTAGGGATTTTTCCAAATTATCAAAAACTATAAATAAAAAATGCTATCAAGAATGAGTGTTATTAAATATTTCCTCTCAATGACATATATTTTTAATGGATAAATTGGCTCATAATTATAAGAATCATAGATGAGAATTTAAATTTATTGATTTTAGTACATCATAAGGGAGTATGGGTTCTTGGAAGTTATATTTGCTATCAATGTTCTATTTAGATAAATTTAGAGATTGTGATGTTTTCATGTGGGGTTATCTTAAAATTTATGGAAAAAATAATAGGTTAATAAGATTATGGATGATCATAATCTAAAATTATTAGACACCACATTATGGTATTAGTTCACGAGATTTCATAGTTATTTTTGGAGATGTTGTATTCGGATGAGTTATTTTTAATATATAGGATCAATATGAAGTTTTTTTAGGGAATAATTAGTTTCAATGTCTTATAAAAGAGGGAAAACACATATTCTTGGTGTTAACCCATCAAATCCAACAAGGCGGTGAGGCATTAACCCATGATCTAAGGATGAAATGTGTTTCATGCACTACCATTTTCCTATATTATATCCTAGTTATCATGAAATTTTTTACTCCTGAATAATATTTTCATAACATATGGGATTTTACATGAGGAATTATGGTTGATTTATCTTTTAAGAATAAATGATCAAATCCTTCAAATCATTAGATTTCAAACCTAGTTAGGATATGATTGAAGAATCATAAAGATATTTATTTATGGAATAATTTAGTTTCATTTTTTGGTATTGCTTTTTAATTTTTTAAATTCGTGTATCATATGAATCTTTTCGCATTTTGAGTATTATCTTAGTATATTGAAACCATTTGTCTTCTGGTTAATGTATAATGAAGGGTGTAATATCTTGATTTTCCAATTTATTATTATTTGGTCTTAAAATGGGTTTTATCACTTTATGTATTAAAAATTCATATTGAATACTCATCGTTAGAATATTAATATGATATTTTGGTGGAAATTGAATAATGGATGAAATTATACTCATAAAGTAATTATATTTTTTTCTATTTATCTATATGGTAATAGATTTTATTAACTCTTAGAAATGCACCATATATTAAAAATTATTAACCTATTTACTTCAATTCTGATGAACCAATGGTCATTTTGATCATGAATGATTTATCATTTTGATGCCCTTATCTTTCGTTGACCATTCACTTTTTTATCATTGACCCCAATCAGTCTCTAGAATTATCAACTTATTCCATTTATTCCCACTATTATTATCACTTTGTGGAATCCTAATAATATGTAACTTCAGATGACCATTATATTTCGCACCTTACCTTTTTAAGAGAATGTTTTTGGAACCCTTTTACACTATGGTTTTAAAAAAATCAATTCTAAAAATCTTAATCTTTAGGAAACCAAGATGAAATATGTGTTGAAATTCATTTTATGGTTTGTAAGATATAACATCATGATGTTCTAGGAAATATTTCATTCAAAATTTATTTCCATTCCTTGATATATTATGTTACAAAAAATTCATATTTTATCTTGCATCACACAATACACCATGATTGTCTTTTGTTTCACAAGACATCGTGTTTATTAAATGATTATTGGTGTACACAAGCCGATGTCTTACGAGAAAGAAATATAAATTAATATTATGATAGTTATCACCTAGAGATTGGAATGGAAATAATAAAGGAGTTAAATAAATTAATAAAATTATAAGTTTCACATGTATATAAAAATATTAAATTTTTTACCAAAAAATTAAAAGTTAAATTAAATACGAATTGAATATAGAGGTTGAGTTTTTTTGAAAGACAATTTTTATGACTAGAATTGAATTTTATCATAATATATTCTATTAATCACTATTATTAAATTATATTATTGAAATTTTTATGTTATATATTTTAAAATATATTTTGAAATTAATCCAATAATTTTGATAGTCTTTATATAAGAATAAATCAAATTTTAAGAATAAAGTGTTGTATATTTTTAAAAGCTAGTGTTAACATATTTTAATGGAAGACATTTTTTATAAATGAATTTTGATTAATTTAATTTTTTTTTGAAAAATTAATATTATTTTAGGTAAATGTTATTTCTTAATTTAGTTTTGTTTTATTTGTTTTATTTTTATGAAAACAATCATATTTTGAAGAATAGTTAATGGACCTGAATTTAATTTGAAAACTATTTTTCAAATAAATATTTTATATTCTTAAATTATAATTTAATTTGTTTTTAAAGTATAATTAGATCATTATTATATGTCTTACACCAATTTTTGATAATTTTAACCAATTTCTTAATGAAATTGAATATAAAAAGATTTATAAATTTATAAATTTTTTATTTTAAAACACATCTATCATTTTGTATGTAAGATATGTTTTAAATTAAATTATCTTATTGTTTGATTTTAATTAATAAAAATGGATTCCATATTTGAAATTATAATTATATGTATTTGTTAATTGGGTAAACAATGTTTTTGACCGAAAATAGTATACAACTTTGTTAAAATTAATTAAAATGATTAATGTTAAAAAGATTTCATATTGATTAAAAATATAATATAATGTAAACACATTACCATAAACTTGTCTAAAAATAATTTTATTGCCATATTTAGATCATAAAATATCCTAGATTCTATAATAGTCCACTTTGGACACTTTTTTTACAGTTAGACATCGGTAACACTAAATCATTTTCAAAAATATCAAGTGTGTCCTCTCCCCCCTTACAAATGGCCACCAACCATACCCTTATCGTCACATATCAGAAGACATTTGGACTATCTAGAAACTTCAAAAATAATCACTGAAAATCACTCATATCATCATAGAAGCCTAAATTTTGGAATAACCCAAACAAATGAATCCCTCTGGTGCAATCCAAAATTAGTTTCCAAAGAAGTGGAAATATTCTTCAACAACCCTATTTTTTTCATCCTTCAAACACCATATAATGTTATAATTATTTGATTATACAGTAAAAATGTTTCCTTTGTATATTTATATGTTTTTATATTGTTCTTCCACCAAAATATACACACAATTCCCTCAAATGGGTAATGAAATAACTATTCTTGTGTACAAAGGGATACCGTCATACAAAATTATGTTATTAGTTTTTCCTTTACCACCTATAAGGTTTGGAAATTATTATGCAAACATTTTTTAGTGGATATATATTATATTTATTATATATCAATACATCATTAATTTTTATATAATATATACCATCATGCTTTCCATATTTTGGAATACGGTAACATACGTTGTGGACGAGTGGACTATCGACTCCTTGATTCCATGTGATAGGTTTTGGCATCAAATTAGATGTAGTAAGGATGGGTTTAATAATAATATATTAAATACATGAAATATTTCTGATATTAATGATATAATAATTTATGTGTAAATATGAAATATCATTTTCTTCTTTCTATTTCACGTAATGAAAAATTGATAATGTCATTCATGGACGCATAGACTAGGACGTGATTATTACCCTTTCATCAACACAATCATGAATGATATATATAATTATATATAATAAAATATTACAAAAATTATTATATAATAATAATTCTATAAATATAATGTTTACTTACCTTCTTTTCATAATGATCATTGGAAAATGGGAATATCAATCAAGCGTACATACGCCCAACCGTATCCATGATCATAACGTTGGTTGATTTTTATAAATTTTAGTTATTGTATGATTTTAAAATTATAATTGAAGAAAAAAATTTATAATTATTTCATGGTTATCATCTTTATATTTTTAAATAATTACCATGTTGATCATTGTCATCCTATCAATGTATGTTTTGAGACATAAGTCGAATATGGTCAAAACATTCGTATTAAAAATTATTGATTAAATAATTGTATAAAACCTTCTTATAAGTAAAATAAAAGTAATTTAAAAATTTTATAAGGTTTATAATAATGATTAAAATTAATATAATATTTTTATTCAGGAGGATAGAGGACAAGCATAACAAATCAAACTCATCTTAAGGGATTTTAAACTATATTTCCATTCATTCGATTGAACATCTATCTCATTGGTTATATTGGGATAATAATATATGTGAAATAATGAAAAATTATATTATTTTTTATTTCCTCCTTTTTTGATATAAATATTTTCACAGAAATTATTTCATTTATTTACAATCATTCTAATGATATAATCTTTGTAAGGGGTTTTTTCTCATCTCACTTTCATTTCTGTGAGATATATTCCATATTCACCATTTATTTTTTTGTGGATAATATAATTCCAATTAATTTATTTTTAGGATTATTATTCATTTATTTATAGTTTTTAAAATATTCGTTTTATAATTTCTATTTCATGGGGTTTATGGTATCAATGTTACCAATGAAATAATGGATTTTTTTACAATTTTCCTCCATTGAGAAGTTCGTAATGTTATATACTAGTATTGTTTTATAACGTGTGTATACTTTTTCATTGATATTATATATCATTAATATAATTATTATCATGTTATTTTAAATTTCAATTACATTGTTTCTTTATAGGTCTTATGATTCAAATGTTTGAATGTAGTATGGGAAACCCTAGAATGTTTAATGGTAACATTCCTCATAAATGATTTTAAATATATTTTAATTGTTTTTCCAATATTAAAACTCAAAAAACACTGTTACTACCTATCCTCCATTGGGGATAATTTTTTGGATATCATCATAAATATTTTATTTATGGATTAATATAATTTTAAATATATTGTTTTTGAAGTCATTTCATTTCATTGGAATAAATTTGTTTCAAAGGTAATTTTCTGGAAACCATTTATCCATGTGTTAATTATGTTTCAAAGTTGTTGGGATGAAACACATTTATTTTCCATTGGTTAATCTGTTTATAAAATGGATAATGGTTGTTCCTATATCTTTATGATGAAATGAAATATTTTATGAGTTTTGACATTGAAAAGGCACTCATAAATTTGAAAAGTGGTTATGTTATAAACTTATGAAAGGTGGATTCATGTTACACTAATGATAGTTTGTTCCATGATAAAACAATGAACAATAGTTTCATGATAATCCAATGAATTGGGGATCCTTGATAAACCAATTATGGGTGGTTAGATGATTAACCAATAATATATAGGTCCCTGACAGCCCTCCAATTCATTGGGTAATGAAGTCGACTGTATGAACCTTACATTCATATGAGTGAAATTTATAGAAGTCAACCACATAGTTATTCCATTTATAAGAATGAAACGTATAATGATTTACCAAGAATAACATTTTGTTTTTTCTATGATTGATAGGGGTTGATAATGTTCCAAATGACCGATATTGATATCACATGGATTGTGATTATTGATTCTGATAACTTTTTCCTTTTCAATGTTTTCATTTATGATTATCCAGATATTGATTCATTTGAGTTATTTTGTGATTCATGATCTTTGATTAGGCCATCATACCTAATTAACTCTTATAAAAAATTATTGCAGTCAATTGAAAATGATTATGTTTACCCGTAATGAGAATATGAGATTACCCTTATTATATTTCTATTCCCCAGGTTTTAAAGAAATAGTTTTAATGATTTATGACTCTAATGGATTTGACAATGATGTGTTGTTAACCATTGTGAAATAAGATAAGATTGGTTAAATGAGACAATGCCAACGAGCTCGTACCCGAGTGGTAAGGTCTCTTTCTTGGAATCCAAGAGACCCATGTTCAAAACTGGGTAGAGGCGAATTTTTGGGTTACTGTAGAAGTACGATAGTAGGTACTGTAGCACGAATTGTTATATACTGTAGTATCCAGAAATATTCCCCCAATTTGGGCCTTCGAGCCATAGGTTTGGGCCTACGGGTCTCACAGGGCCTTCGGGTCATCAAAGGCCTTCGGGCCACGAGGCCTTTGGGCCACAAAGACCATAGAGTAGCCCAGTTCACCTAGAGCAGGCCCCTGAATAGGATCAAAGCAACATTATCAGTCACTAGACACAAAGCTAGTCAGATTGTCAAAATGAGAGGATATAACAGACACCATCGGGAGTAGGCACCATGAAACATTGTATGGGGCAATGCTAACTGATCAGCAATGTAAGGTGGAGAGCTTAGGTGATCAATGATACAGCCGTTGGGGAGGGGTATTTCTGCGGTCTAGGCCTATGAGTCATGTAATGGGCATGGTATGCCTCTTGGCCTTCAGGTCATGTATTACGGGTCAAGTCGGGCCTTGTGCCTTGGACCTAGGGGTCATGTACAGGTTCCCCTTCATCCTTTAAATGGTGGATTATCTATAATAAAATAAAAAAAGGACTTCAGTCCATTTGGGATGTTAAATGAGGAAAATTTACATTTAATGTCATGTGAATTAATTATGTATGATATTTTTCTAATTATCTGAAACTATAAACCTAAAAGGTCCTCTAGAATATAAGTGATCCATATTTTCCTTTTGATCATGAATGGTTTTCATGGAAAAAATGGTCTATATTTATCAGCATCATAGTTGGTAATGTAAACTTATGGATTTTATATTTGGATATGGGAGTCCAGGTTTTGGGATGTTGTAAATTTTTTTAAAACGTTTTCCAAACATGTTATTTCCTTAAAGAGTTATCATTTCCATTTTCTTCCTTACTGATATTTGTGTTCTTGAATCAATATTTTCATAAAAATCATAGGTTTTAAGTATTTTTAGTAACTATAGATATGTCAACTATTTATTAATGAAGAATTTTATTGGATGAATAAAATTTGTTAAGAATGAAACCAGAGTGTATACATAAGAACATATTTTTTGAAAAATGTGTTTTGTGTGTGGATGTTTCCACTTTGATATGTCATTATTTTCTTAATTCATTGAAACATCAAATTTGAGTTTTTGGAGAAGTATAATAAAATGAAACCATTGTTATAAATAATGTAAATATATGTTTTTAGTGTCATTTTTTTGTTGATGGTATCAAATCAATCGAATGAATCTGGTCCTTGGGAACTCTAATAAGTGAATTTATGAAATCCAAGGCTATCTTCCCAATGAATTCATGTGGATAGGTCTAGCAGGACTTATTTTTTGTTAAGAGTCCTAAAAATGAGTTTTATCTAGACGCATATTCATTTGATAGGTATCATATATATACCACTTGGTATGGTAAAACATAGTTATGGTTTATAGAAAAGATTGGTTTACTTAACCTTAGAGTACAAGATTTTTTTATGAGACTAATAAAAAATGATTCTGAAATTTAAAATTTTAAAATATTATATTTAGACCATAATATAGAAATATTATATAACCAAAATCATTAGTATGAAATATTGAATTATAATAATTTTTTGAATATTATTACGGATGATAAGAACTTAAATAAATTTTATTAACTTAATGAATTTTTGTAAATTAAGGATTTAATTGTTAATTTATGATATAATATCATTATGAATTATCAGTACGCACACGAGACATTTTTATTTTTTAATGATTATATTTTAAAACGAATTTTTGGTAAATTATAAATTTGATATGAATAATATCTCCAAAAAAAATTTAACCCTTCAATATGATTTAATCATATAAATAATTTAAAATTATTTTTCAAAATATATTTAATTTTCCTCGTATATTCATATCTCATCTAGGAAATAACTCTATCAGTCAAAAAACATCCCATTTCTCTAATATATTTATGGTTAGTGATATCTTTTTAAATTTATTTAATAACATAAAATCATTCATTGAATGTTTGGGAGTGAATAACAAATTGAAAATGAAAAAAAATAGATATATTAATTTAGGAATTGAAGATATAAGATTTTCACAATATTAGTATTGTAAAATGATACATGGATATTTTAATTTAGTGTTTGTAATATTTTATTTTAGCTTTTATATTGATAAAAAAAATTTTGTCAACATTTCAATATGATGGAGAATATAAGACTATAAGTTTATTTAATATTACATTAAACAAATACTATGTTAGATAGCGTGTACCATATTGAACATTATCATTATACAAACTACAGTATAAATATTTGAACAATACCATTATAATCTATTTATTTTATTATCGGGTATGAATAAAATTAAGTGTGTTATAAAAAATAAATCAAAATTTTTTCTTAATACAAAATTATTAATAAATTAAAATTAAATATATAGTTCGTTTGGAATGATAACATTTAAACCATACAAGATTAAGAATAGTTAATGTTTAAAAAAGATCATGTTTATATAAATGTTGGATCTCATGATATCATATATGATTCCTTAAAAGAATAGTTTCTCTTTTTAAAGGATTAAATTTTATTAAATTTTATTTTTTATACATCGAAATTAATAGATAAACAATTTTTCATTTATTATAAATTTGATTGATATAAAAATAAAATAATTTGATGGTAAAAAAATTTATTTTTCATAATATTATTGTAAACGTCCCAACATAATTTTATAATAAAAAATTAACTTTATAATTATTTAATAATTAATTTGATTATATTATTTTATAATATATTCAAGAATATTAATTAATAGGCATCCCACATTTTTTAGTATTCATGGAAGGATCTTAAATTCATTTTAGGTTTTTAAGAAATATTTTTATTGTTTTTATCTTTTTTCATAGATAATAGAATTATTTTCTGTCACATTTAGAAATTTTATTAGATAGTATGAACATAATTTTATAATTTATAATATAAGAATTGTCCTAGGCTATATATTTTAAAATGTTTATAAATAGTTGATTTTCCTGAGAATAGTGAATAATTCAATTTTTAAAAAACTATACTTTTTATCACATAATAAATATCTTTGATTGAATTAAAAATTCATTCAAAAATTTTCATAAATAGAATATTTTTATATAGAGTAAAATAATTTAGAGAAAAATATTATTTTTTATTTTAAAAATATTTCATTACTATTTCAAAGAGTAAATATTCATTATTCTAATTAAAAACTAATTTTGGATCATTGAATTTATTATTATTTTTTGAAATATTTCATTTATATTTAAAAGAGTTATTTCAATATTGTGTATTCATCTTGTTATTAATATTACAATAAAATCATCATTATCCAAAAAACTAATGAGTATTTTATGTAAACATACATACCACCATTTTATTCACAGAAATTTATTTTTTCTTTGAAAACGGTTTTCGGGTGTTTTATGAAATTATATTAGAAATAATTTCTTCTAAATTTTTTATTCAATTTTTATTATTACATATATATAATCTTAATCCTCAATTTCATTATTCTATAAATTTTATTTATATTGAAAATGAAAAGTTATCATTGTAAATGTTTCTCTTCAAGGTAATGGTAAAAAGGGATAATGAGGTACTTAAACTAAGAGTTAAGGATTAAAATATCAATAAAAAACACCTAAATTTTAATGTTTGAGTGGAATTTTTATATATCATATTCTATATTAGAAATTGGGTTTTCCTATTTCTACTTTTAAAGGATAATTTATTTATATTAATTTAATTTTATTACTATTTTCAAGAGTTCCATACCCCTCACATATAAAAGGGAACCTCTTTGATCATGTATCCCCACACAATGAGTACTCTAGATTATACATTTTCATCCCAAATACCTCCCCCAATATCCTCTGCATATCCAAAATTTCATACTATCCTTACTATACCAATTCAATAAGGCTTCATCTGTTACTACAAGAAACATATCAAAGGAAAAGGTTTCAATATTCAATGAATTCTTTCATTTTGATTTCTTCTTCAACCACATTCAAATATATTTTATCCATTATAATATAATCATATTATTATATTCACAATAATATTATTTTATTTTCAATATATAATATAATTTTCCCCTCCATTCAATCATTTGAGAAATTTTGATTTCACTCATGCATTCATATATACTACAATATAGAGAAGATACTTGTTTTAGTTTTCATAAATGATTAATAAGGAGATATATAAAAGATATATTTAAATAATATACTATTATATATGAAATTGTTATTCTTATAAGATGATAATATATTATCTATATTGTAACACTATAATATTTTAAATGAGGAAAATAAAATCGTTAAATTTATCTTATAAGAAACACCAAGAAGAGAAGACAATGTAAAAACAGAAACTATATGAAATATTAATTTTTAAATAAATTAAAATTCTTATATAGATTTCAATTCAAGAAATACTATGTTTGAATGAAACACCATACTTAATTATGAAATTATTGTTAAACATGTCACCACCCGTACTTGGGGCCCGTGTTGTGACTACCCCAAGCCCGCCTTCCTTAGGCCAGGGGCAGGCGACTAAGATGAAAGGTGAATCCCTAATAAAAAGGAAACGCATTTTCTGTTAACCTATAACTCACGTAGTCTGAAAACATGCAATATTAGAAACAAGTAATAAAATAGAAAAGAAAAGTGTGCTGAAAGTAAGTGGTCTAGAATACAAACCAACTGAACAACAAGTACAAGTACAAGTATAATGGAAAAAAACTCCTGGATCGTCCACTGGGTAATCCTACCTGATGGGTAGGTACAGAACTCGAAGACTCATCCCTGAGGTTTGTCCCATCTAGTCCAGCTTCGAGGAGCCTCCCGTCTGTCACCCTCAGCCTCGATCACTGCTCATCGTCATCTACACATAACACAACATGGTGCGAGTGAAGCCTCTGCAGGGGTGTGTAGAAAAATACTTAGTAGGGGACCCCAAGACCCTCTTAGGTCTCCCAGAATCCAACAAGGATAAACCAAATAAGTAAGATACAATCATGAAGTATAAACCAACCCTACATAGGGATATGACCATACATATACCTAAGTTATCAATCACAATCCGGCTCCAACTCTCGAGCCCAGGCACAAAACGTTCCACAAAGGAAGTAAATTAATTCACCGAGGTGATATCGACAGAACGTCAAGACTCATCACACACAGGTATACATCATTTATAGAGTGATAGAGACGATCAGATGTAGTCACTAATTCATCTATGTTATCGGACCCACATAGGATGCAGGACCAGCTAAGATGTCAGACCCACACATGATACATGACCAGTTATTCTATCGGACCCACATAGGATACAGGAACCAAAGTCAGATCTATCATACCCACAAAGGATCCTGGTATAGTAGTCATCGCTATCGAACCCATGGAGGATTCTGGTACAGTAGCCATCACTGTCGAACCCACAGAGGATTCTGGTACAGTAGGGTTGCAGCCAGCCCTAGGGTTCCCTCAGACAGCACGCTTGATTCTGGGAGGGTCCGCTCCTCGATCCAAGTGTCAATAATTCAATTTCTATGAAGTCCCAAATTTATGTATCTCTTAGTTCTGTCTCATTATAAGGAACCTAATGTGATAGATAGTGTGTTAATCAGATGCCTGCTCTGTGAGTTATTTGCATTTCCGTTCTAGGGGTCCGATGGGTTTTTAGGCTCAAACCAACCCGACCGTACCCCATCTACATCCGAACCTCAAGTGGAGTATATGAAATGAATCGTCTCGCTTCAAGAATTCCATCACCGTAGGCGGTTGGTCAATTGGACACCTGAAGCCCATGATAGGGGGTGAAAAGGTGAAAATGGCGATATTGGGTCCCGGTTCGGTCCGACCCAGTCAAACTGAACTGACCCGACCCGGTCCGAAATGGGGTCTGACCCAGTCCGCGGGTGCAGCCCAACCCAAGTGGTCGGCCCGGCCTATAGGGGTGGCCCGGCCCGAAGGCGATGCCCGCCCGAAGGCGCGGCCCGACCCAAAGGCGCGACCCGACCTAAGGGCAGCCAGGCCCGTGGCCGAGTGGCACCCATCCTGGCTGGTCGTGCGGTGCCCGGCTAGGCATGTGGCTCGGCCCAGCTGGTCATGCGGTGCCTGACCTAGCTGGCTGTGCGGCACTCGACCCGGCTGCCCGTGCCGCCCCAGCTGGTCGTGTGTCGCCTGACTCGGCTGGCCGTGTGGCACCCGACTGGTCGTGTGGCTCGGCCCAGCTGGTCGTGTAACGCCCGGCTCGGCTGGCCTTGTGGCACCCAGCTCGTTAGCTAGCCACTTAAAGAGGGGGGGGGGGGGCGTGTTTCACCCCCAGCTCCTGAAATGGCTGGCGCAAGGTGCCGACCCTTGTAACGGCAGGACCCGTAGGTTCCTGCCTGATGCGCACCGGCGGCCGGCTCATCTGGTCGCCCTCTCCTGTCCGCTGCAGCCTAAGGCCGCAGTCCTGCTCCACCAGTGTGGCGTGACGGCACCACACCCCTCCGCTGTGGCCCTTCTTGGCCACAACCCGACATTCCTCCACCCAACATGATGGTTCCACGCTGTTCTAGTGACCTAGCAGTCTTGTGCTTCCTGTCTCCTTACGGCCGGCCTGACGCCGTCCACCGTTGTCTGCTCCCATTGTCGACCACAAACAATATTAAAAATGGAATGATTCGGACGTTTTGGTGCGGTCCGAATTTCCCCATGTTACGATGATATCATATGGTTGTCGAACCATAATTTCAACGACATAGAATGGGTACAAGAATTCAAAACCCCTACCTTGTAATCAGTTTTTGCTCGGTAGAGTCGTGGGAAGGAGATGTCATTCCCTTAACGATGGGAGGAAATGACATTGTCATTGGTGATGTTCTTCGTGGGCGACCTCTCCCCTTTCTTACTCTGGTTGGAATGGGAGAAGACGACGTCGTCGTTCCTCAGTGGAGACCAGTATTCTTTGTTGAGAGAAGATGTCGTTCTTCATTGGGAGGGTATTTTCTCAATCCTTCCAAGACTCCAACACAAGATTATGCCAACCATAAAATAATAAAATAACACATCTTAATATAATGTTATCTTAATGAATTCAAAATGATTGAAATTCACTAAGTTACATCACTTAATTAAATGGTGGTGTTGGCTCAATACAGTTTGAGTGGGAAGGTGAAGAGGCTCCAAAAATTTATGGGTGAAGTGAAGAGTTTACCCCATTAATGGGGAACTCAAGGGGTTAGAGGTGGTTTAAGGGGGTTTGAGCTCGTGTGCGACCCACAACATAATATCCTCCCAAGGGAGGTTATGCGTGGGTGGAACCCACATCCAACCTCCCCTTGGAGGATTAAACCACCACTCAAATAAAATTGTGCTAGACATATTTTTATTTAATTTATTTAGAAACCTTAAAAATTAACTTTCGACCTCGATAAAACACATCTGCGGTGCTAGTCTCCTTATGCAAATACTGGTGCTTTGAGTTCAACTATGTCCTCAGATTTCAATTATGAGCTCAATTTCAAATGATATAAAATCCTACTCATACATTTACTGAACATACCAAAACAAAACATCAGAAATTTATTTTGGGCACACCGGGCCTCGGAATCAAGTGTCGTCAGAAACTGCAGTCTCATAAAATTCCCATGTATAAAAAAAGTTTCCATGAGATTTCCGGGTCATTTAGTTCTCCCCACCTCAGGGATTTACGTCCCCATAAGCTACAACACACACTAAGGAATCTAATTGGGGTACTGAGCACGCTTCTGAGCCTCCCACTCCAATGTTATCTCCTAGAGGATCACATGCTGCCAGTGAACGCACACTTGAGGAATCAACCATCCACATAGGACCCACTTCTGTCGATCCTCAATCTCCACTGGAACCTCTGTGAATGTCACCCGATCATCAATGTCCATCTCCCCGTGGATGATGATGTGGGACGCATTGTGAACGTATCTCCTCAGCTGAGATACGTGGAAGACGTCGTGCACCCGGTGCAACTAAGGTAGAAGATCAAATAAGTATGTCACCTCACCTACTCTGATGAGTACATGGAAGGGTCTGATGAATCGCGGAGATTACTTTCCACCTCGGTCAAACCCCTATATACCTCGTCGAGGTGAGACTCGTAGAAAGACATGGTCGCCATACTTGATCTTCCGTGGTCCCCAACTCCTATCAGCATAGGACTTCTTCCTACTCTGTGTTGTCTTCATCTGCTCCTGGATGATGTGCACCTTCTCAATCATTGCATGAACCATCTCTGGTCCTACAAGTGTTGACTCCCCTGGCTCAGTCTAGCACAGAGGCGATCTACAAGTTCAGTTGTACAATGCCTCATAAGGTTCCATCCCAATTGTGGAGTGGTAGATGTTGTTGTACGCAGACTCTACCAAGGGTAAGAGATCCTCCCAACTCTGACCAAATTCAAGGACGCATGAATGGAGCATGTCCTTGAGAGTCTGAATGGTCCTCTCATTCTATCCATCCGTCTGAGGATGGAAGTCGGTTCTTAAGCAAAGATGTATCCCGAAATCCTCCTGCAACCCCTTCCAATGTCGAGAAGTGAAACAAGCATCTCAATCAGAGAGGATCATCAATGGCACACCATGAAGTCGTATGATCTCCCATACATAGAGGTATCCCAGTCTCTCTACTGATTCGTGCTCTCTAATAAGTAGGATGTGGGACGACTTGGTGAGTCGGTCGACAATCACCTAGATAGACTCATTTCCTCTGGATGTAAGTGATAGTCCTGTTACGAAATCCATGGATATCCCATCCCACTTCCATTATGGGACCTCTAAGGGATGAACCATGAATGTAGGAACCTGGTGATCCACCTTCACATGTTGAATTGTGAGGCATCGTGAGACAAGCTCTGATACCGACTTCTTCATACCTGGCCACCAGTGCTGTCATCAGAGGTCCTGATACATCTTCTCCACTTCTGGATGTACCGCTAAAGTAGATGTGTGGAACTCCCACAACACTTCCTCCTGATGTGAAACGGGTACCATGTTTCATCCTCTAAATAGAATAACATGCTCCCCACACTATGAAAATCAATTGGGTTCCTACCCAGAGGATATATGAGCACGTCATGTCTCCTAGTCAACATCCCCATGCTGTGCCTCCCTGATTCACTGAAGAAGTGGAGGGGTAACATTGAGAGACTGTAGAAAGGCTGCTCTATCACTATCCACAAAGGATATCTGCAACGTGACCAGTTGCTCCGTCACCTCTCCTAGCAGTTGAATGCATGATCTCCTGTTGAGAGCATATGCTACAACATTCCCCTTCCCTGGAATATAGGCTATCTCAATGTCTTAGTCCTGGAAGAACTTGATCCATCGTCGCTATCTCAGATTCAGGTCCTTCTGCGAGAAGATATACCTGAGACTCTGGTGGTTGGAGTAGAATGTAAAATGATTGCCCATCATATAGTGCCACCACATCATCAAGGAGAAGACCACTACTGATAACTCCAGGTCATGGGTAGTGTAGTTCTTCTCATGTTTTCTCTTCTGACGAGAACAATACGCAATCACTACTCGCTCCTGCATAAGGAAACACCTTAGTCCATTCCCTGATGTGTCACAATAAACTACGTACCCAACGCCCTCCTCTGGTAGCCTCTTGATGGGAGAACCAGTCAACCTATACCTCATCTCTTGAAAGCTCCACTGGAAAATCTCTGAGCACGCGAAGGGTTTCCCTTTCTTCGTCAATGATGAAAGTGGTGCTGCATCCCTGGAGAAGTCTGGAACAAATACTTTATAGTACCCATCCACTCCAAGAAAACATTGAACCTCTGTCACACTCCTAGGTGGATCCCATGAAAGAACACTGTCAATCTTCACTGGATCCACTACAACTCTTGCCTATGAGATGACATGTCCCAGACAGTGTACCTCTCAGATCCAAAATTGGCACTTTGAGAGATTACCATAAATATGGTGCTCTTAGAGTGTGTCCAGTACTACCCATTAATGGTAGGCATGCTCCTCCTCACTAGTTGAGTAGATCAATATATCATCGATGAAGACTATGAAAAAATGATCCAGGTAAGGCTAGAATAACTTTTTCATGGGACTCATGAACACTTCTGGAGCATTGGACACACTGAAGGGAATAACCATGAACACATAGTGGCCATACTGACACATGAAGGTCGTCTTCTTCACATCCTCGTCTCAAACTCTGAGCTGGTGATAGCCTGACCAAAGGTCTATCTTCAAGAACCGTTGTTCACCCTTGAGATAATAAAAGAGGTCATCAATCCTTGAGAGTGGGTACTTGTTCTTAACGGTCACTTGGATTAGTCTATGGTAGTAGGCACATAGTCGCAAGCTCCCATCTGACTTTTTGGAAAAAAAAATCAGGGATGCCCAGGGTGATACACTGGGTTGGATAAATCCCTTCCCAAGGAAGTCCTCCAACTATACTCACAGTTCACGAAGCTTGACAGGAGCCATCTGATATGCTGGAGTAGATATCAGTTCCGTCCTAGGGTACAAGTCAATATATAAGTCTACCTCTCTACGAGTAGGTAGTCCTGGAACATCATCAGGGAAACCATATGGGTACTGATCCACCACAACAGGAAAACTCGGACTCCACACATCAACCGCTCCGAGGATGATACTGGCCAATAGATGTGTGATCGACTTCCCCCTCCTCTGTACAAGTCCATCCTACACTGCAAAAGCTCCCTTCTCGCCAGTGGTGCTGAACCTGGTCTCATCCATACTGATACACTGCAATTTGCGCCTAATACAATCAATTTGTACATGAATTGTGGATAACCAGTCCATACCCATGATGACATTGTAAGGAATCAACACCGCTATGAAGAGATCCTATCCAAATCTCTCACCTCCTAGAGTAAGCTCACACTGCCGGCACTGGTGCGTAATCATCGAGTCTGCTCTCGTAGGAGCCTCTAGTCGTAAGGATCGTGACAACAGCTCCGTCGGAATCTCTAAGCTTCGAATGAGGGCAGTGGAAATAAATGAATGATTAACACCTGTGTCTATGAGTACTCCAGTAAGGGTGGAGTAGACATAGAGAGTACCTTGATTCAACTTAGGTGTGCCAGGGTCGTTGGCCTCGACTGCCAAGAGCTGAGCCCGCCTCTGTCTTCTAGCTCCCTGTGGTTGGGGTGGAACTTTTGGTGGTGGTGGTGGTATAGCCTCGAAACGTCGTCCACCACTCGTTGCTTAGCCCGCTCTATTTCCACATCCGCCTGCTCCCGGCAGACCACCACGGTCAAACCTCTGCCTCTTCATGGGAGGTCCCTCTACTGACTTATCTTCATCTGCATGGCTGGTCGGGAAATCTCGAGCCATGTCACCCTGCCCGTTGCATGCGTAACACTGCCTACTCCTCGTTTAACTGGCTCTATCTCGTTTTCTCCACACAACCAAACCTGTATCCTATGGTTTCCCACCTAATGTACTTGTACACTTAGACCTCTGCGACATCTATCTAATTCCGAATGCAAAAGCCTCTGCAACGTGTCGCCCTATGGTGGGCCTCGTTGTTGGTGACTTCTCATCTAGAGAACTCTACACTAGAAGGGATCGCTCCAGCACCCCTTCCTGTGTTGGGATGATGAGGGGGATCATTGAAGCCCGGATCTCATGCCTGAGTCCCTACTCGATGGTCTGGGCCCTAAAGAATGGGTCCCCTACCATATCTGTGGAGTAGTGCAAGCGGTCGGTGAACCATGATGAGTACTGAGCTACTATCATGCTACCCTACTGCAGATGAAGTAATTCCTGAATCCGCACCACATGAATGGTGGATGGAACTAACTCTGAGCGGAAGAGACTCTTGGTGTCTGTTCAAAGTAATGATGCCTCATCATGCACCTGGAGAATCAGACTCCACTATCTGCCTGCAGCTGCATGCAGGAAACTCGCAAAAAGGATCACCATGAGGTTAGCTGGTGTCCCTACAAATCTGAAAACTCTTACAATAGCCTCCATCCAATCCTCAGCTACCTGTGGGTCCGTCTCTCCCTAGAACCTGTGCAGCCCCTGGCGCTAGAACTCGTGTAATGCACTCAGATGGCGTGCACTCTCTGCTGCCGGAGCTAGTGGTATTGGTGTCCCAGCGGGTAGTGGTACTGCGGGTACCTCCGCTATGATGGGGCCTTGCACTGAGGCCTCGTCTCTCGGTGGGATACCATCTCGTACGTAAATCGAAACCCATACTAGCTGCGTTCATGGGGCCATCCTGAAAAGAATAGGGGCACCGTAGTTAAAATAGTATACCTGGTGAGATGACACAAAGTAATCACGAAGAAAACTTTTTCAATGGAGAAATGCACGCAATCAGTGTTTTCGCACACTGAGTCATAGATCAGAAGTCAGAGTCCTAGTGTGTAGATACATCATCCACCACACCAACACCAGTTTACCTAAACTGATAACCACACTGAAAACACTTAACACAATTTCTATTAAATGAATCGAAGATCATGTTCTGCGGTAGAACCGACTCCTCTGATACCCATTTGTCACGACCCGTCCTCGGGGCCCGTGCCGTGACTACCCCATGCCCGCTTACCATAGGCCAGGGTCGGGAGACTAGCACCGAAGGCGAATCCTTGATAAAAAGGGAAGTAATTTCCTTTTAACCTATATGTCATGCAGTCTGAAAACAAGAAATAGAAGCAAAACGTAATAAAATAGAAAAGAAAAGTGTGCTAAAAGTAAGTGGGCCAGAATATAAACCCAACTGAACAACAAGTTCAAGTACAAGTAAAAAGTAAAGTAACTCATTGATCATATACCAGGGAATGTACTTGAATGGTAGGTACAGAACTCGAACACTCTTCCTTGAGGTACGTCCGGTCTAGTAAAACTCCAAGAAGCCTCCCGTCCATCACCCTTGGCCTCGATCACTGCTGACCGTCATCTTCACATAACACAATAAGGTACGGGCGATGCCCGTGCAGGGGTGAGTATAACGATACTCAGTAGGGGACCTCGAGACCCCCGTAGGTCTCCTAGAATCCACTATAGATAATCTACAGAAGTAAGATACAATAAAGAACTATCAACTAACCTTACTAAAGTATATTCCCATACATATACCTAAGTTATCAATCTCAATTAAGCTCTAACTCTCAAGCCCAAGCACAACCCGTTTCACAAAGGTTGTAAAGTCATTCCCCACAATGATATCGACTAAAAGTCAAGACTCATCTCACATAGGTATACATCTTTTGTAGAGTGATAGAGATGATCAGATGTAGTCACGGATTAATCTAAGATGTCGGACCTGCACAGGATATAGGACCAGCTAAGTTGTCGGACTCACATAGGATATAGGACCGGCTATTCTGTCGGACCCATAGAGGATACTGGAACATAATTCATATCTATCGAACCTACATAGTATCCTAGTGTAGTAGTGATCGATATAGAACCCACAGAGGATTCCGATGCAATACTCATCATTGTCTAACCCCCGGAGGATTCTAGTATAGCAGCGTCGCAGCCGCATGCGGTTCGTCAATCGGACACCCGAAGCCCAAGATAGGGGTGAAAATGTGAAAATGGCCATAGCGGGTCTGGGTCCAGTCCGACCCAGTCAGACTGACCTGGCCCAACCCGGTCTAAACTGCAGTCTGACCCGGTCTGTGGGTGCGGCCTAGCCCGAAGGCGTTGCCCGCCCTGAGGGCAGCCCATCCTGTGGATGTGCGGCGCCCGACCCGACTGGCCATGCGGTGCCCGGCAAGGCGTGTGGCTCTGCCCAGCTGGTCGTGCGGCGCCCTAATTGGCTTGTTGTGCGGAACTTGAATAGCCATGGGGTGCTCATATCGGCTCGTCGTGTGGCGCCCGACTGGCTGGGTGGCTCGGCCTGGCTGGCCGTGTTGCGCCCGGTTCTGCTGGCCGTGGGGAACCCGGTTGGCCGGCTCGGGTTCCCAGCTAGTCGCGTAAAGGGGGGGTGGGGTGTTACACCCATTGGCTTCCGAAACAGACGACTGCAGGCACCATCCCTTAAAACCTTGGGACTCGTAGGGTCCCACCTGGAACGAACCGGCAGGAGGCTCATCCAACCGCCCTCTCAAGGCCGCCGCGTGCTAAGGTCGTGGTTCTGTTCCACCGGCGCGACGCGACGGTGCCGCACCCCTCCGACGCGGCAGGTCTTGGCTACGGCCAAACTTTCCTCCATACGGAACAATGGTGTCGTGCCTTTCGAGTAACCCTACGGTCTTGCACTGCCGGTATCCTTGTGGCCAGCCTGATGCCGACCGCTGTTGTCTGATCCCATCATCAACCACAAACAAGATCAAAAATGGAAAGAGTTGGCCATGTTGGTGCGGTCCAAACTTCACCATGTTACAGTGATATCATTTAGTTGTCGAACCATAATTTCAATGACGTAGAATGGGTACAAGAAATCATAACCCCTACTTTGAAATCAGTATTCGCTCGGCCGAGTCGTGGGAAGGCAGCGTCATTCCGTTGACATCGGGAGGAGACGACGTCGTCATTTGCAACATTCTTTACGGGCGGTGTCTCCCCTTTCTGGCCCCGGTTGGAAAGGGAGAAGATGGTGTCCTCGTTCCTCGATGGAGATGATCGTTCTTCATTGAGAGAAGATTTTGTTCTTCATTGGGAGGATATTTTCTCAATCCTTGCAAGACTCCACCAAAAGATTAAGGAAACCCAAAAATAATAAAATAACACATCTTAATATAATTATATATTAATGAATTCAAACTGATTCAAATTCATTAAGTTACATCAATTAATTAAAAGGTTGTGTTGGCTCAATAAATTTGGAGGGGTAAGGTGAAGATGCTCCAAATATTTATGGGGGAATTGAAGAGTTTCTCCCATTAATGGGGAACTTAAGGGGTTAAAGTGGATTTAAGGGGGTTTGAGCTCGTACGGGCCCCACCAAATAATATCCTCCCAAGGGAGGTTATGCATGGGTGGGTCCCACCTCCAACCTCCCCTTGGTGGATTAAACCACAACTCAAATAAAAATATGTTAGACATATTTTTATTTTATTTATTTAGTAACCCCAAAAATTAACTTCCAACCTAAATAAAACGCAACTGCGGTGAAGGTATCCTTAAGAAAATACCGGTGACGCGAGTTCAATGGTGTCCTCAGATTTCATTTCTAAGCACCAGTTCAAAAGATATAAAATCCTGCTCATAGATTTAATGAACATACCAGGAAAAAACATCAGAAATTGATTCCGAGCACACTAGGCCTCAAAATCACATGTCGTCAAAAACTACAGACTCATAAAATTCCCATCTATAAAAAACTTTTGTACGGGATTTCAGGTTCATTACAAAACATGACCAATATAACCTAGTCACCATGTTTTAAGGGATGAATAGTACAAGATAAATAATAAAAAATATATGGTTTACATTAGTATAATATAAATTTAGTGGTTATCATCTGATTATAATTAAAATTATAACCATTTAAAATAAAAATATTTTATCTAAAATCATTATTTTTTCTAAAAGGTGGCCTTCTTACACATTGAACATATTGTATAAATTATATTTTAAAAAAATTTACAAAATTAGTTGGAAGAAAACATAATTTTTTAAATATAAATAAAATAATTTTTATTAGGTGATTTTTTAATAATATTATGAAAAGGTAAAATTCACAGTGAAAATTGAAAAAATACTTATTTTTATTAAATAGTGGAATTTTTATTCAAATAAACTACAAGATTGACATTATCTATTTATTCTTATAAAATTATTATTACTATAATGACATAGGTGTTAACTTAATTTATTTTACTGGAAACAATTTCATATGACATTTGTCATACATTTTTTAATCCATTGGTTCTTTTCTCACCGTAAAACAACTTTTTCATCATGTATGTGAGATTTAATTTAAATTATATTTTTTACATATTTTTAGAGAATTTTTAATAATTGAATAGATATTTTATATAAGAAAACTTTATATTCTGAAATAATTACAATTTTTTTAAATAATCAATTTCAAAAATAGACGAAATTAATTATTATAATAAATGTTTAAATGGTGTTACCATGGGTTAAAATAAAACGAGAAGTAGTAAAATGACCCAGGAACATGTACAAACCCAATTTTATTTAGTTATTTGGATTGATAATGGATGATTTTAGATCTTTATAACATGAAAAAAATGTGTTTACACCTTTTTCATTAAAAAAATACTTGTCTTCCACTCACTACACTTATAAAAGGCCACAAACTATCCTCCACCATTCACACCCCTAATGAACTTTTCTCATCCAATATGATCACAAGTATACTTATCAAATCCTTAAAATCATCCTATATGCCATTTCAATATCATAAATATAATATAGGAAGGCCATAAGAAAATCCTAAATTGGTATCTTGGGAAAGGGGTATTTTTAACAATCTAATTAATTTTTTACTTCTAATAAATCCTTATAATCATTTCAAACTATTAATAAATACTAACACCAGTATACCATATATACTAATATGTTATTAAGTTAATGAAAACCCCTATATTTATCTACACTTTCATAAAATGAAAACAAAAACCATAGATTGTCTTTATGGAAAACTACCTCCTCCGAAACTAATGTAGTTTTCTTCCATCACCACATTTCATGGATGGATGTAATAATAGAAATAGCATAAGTATATAATATTTAGGGATATTATAAAGTGGCTTGTTTGTATGGTAGTCTACCACATCACGAAATGATGTCATTTTTTTAGATTATACTTTAAAAGGATTATAGTAAGGATAAAATACAATGAATATATGTGATATATATATGAAATACCCATATATATGGAAATATAATATCACATGTAACTTCTTACCCTCCATTTAATTGGAATACAAAAATGTTGCTCATGTTTACATGTGGACTACCACTTCAATATAGTGATGCTAACTCTTTTTAATTTAATTTATTCATGGATGTTAATGAGGATAGATCTTATTAATATATATTATATATATATAATAATAATAATTTTTATTTTATATATTTTTATTTATTTTAAATTTGTTTCTTCTGTTGACAAAAATGGAAACTGTGTTCAATCATACATATGGCATACCTCTATAATGAACGATTTAATCAATTTTCCATCTCTAACATTAATACATTACAATAAGTAAACATAAAATTTATATATATGATATTTATATGTTCATAAAAAATTTATGATTATTTAACCAAGATAAAATTAAAAGTAAAAAAATACCAAAACCAAACGTACATGAAAAATAATGTAATTATTACCCAAAACAGTGATTTTGACAATCAATTTATAAAACATTTGTGGTAAATACTATAATTAAATCATATATTGTATGATACATAGGATATTTTGACACACATGGATGTAGTATAATAAGTTTTATGTGTTAATCATTTATCTTATTGTTTAATGGGATGCATTCAATTATAACCACATATTCCTTTTTGTGGTGTATCTAATGCCCCTTTTGTTCTTTTATAAAAAAAATTTAAGTATCATAAAAGTATTTAAAGTTTTATTTTGGGAAATCATATTAACTTGGATTATTATTCAAAATCTACCCATGTGGTATGGGTTCAATTCAAAATCTCATGATCACTAGAGATTGTTATTGTTTAACTCTCCATTAGGTGAATTACTTTTTATTTTTGTATTAAAATAAATCCACATTTTTATCCCCATTTTAATAATGGATTTTTTCAAGTAATAGTACCCATTTCAATTATTTGGTACTTAAAGAAACCGTGAAAATGATTTTATGAAAATATAAATTTATTTATCTCTTTAGTTGAAAACAATTTTTTATAAAAAATATATGTTTTTCCAAATTGATTTAAAAATAAACTCATCCATTTCCAAATTTTATAAGTAATAAATTATAACCCATTTTAACTATATAATTATTTTTAGTGGAACCAAAATGTTAATTTTAGAAGAATAATCATCTAGATTTTCCCAAAATTTTGAATGTAATCATTGTTTTAACTTGTATGGGGTGACGAGAATTTTATTTTCTCATTAACTCTCAATGTTTTAATAAATATTTAATACTTATCAATGGTTATTTTTAATGAAACTAATTTTATAAATATTTTTTTTGAAATTTTAGAATAAGAATAAATTCAAATTGAAAACATTATTTTCCTAATAATTTATGCGATGTCTTTTTTATGGGATTTTTATTCATCAATGATATAAATCATTTATTATACTTATATTCTACTAAGGATATGTTGTATTGATATCATCCTTATTATTTAATATGATAGTTTATGATTAGTTTCACTAAGGATGCAAACTTTTCATATATCGTTAAATATTACAATGTACATTTTATAAATATGATTTTTCGGTAGGTGTAAGTATTAACATTTTGTACTCTGTTTTTTTAATATGATCATCTATATTGACTATGATTCACTGCTTTTAGATGAATAATATTTTATACATATTAAGTGATGAGTGATTCCCAAAATTATATTTCTAATCTACGTATTGGTTGGTAACATGAGACAAATTTTATTGGGTATTTAGGTATGTCCTTATACATTTATATAAGATTCATTATCTTCAGGCCTTTATAGTAATTAGTTTTTCACGATTAATTGAGTGTATTTTTGAGATGTCCATTAATATATATTCCATAATTATGAATATATACTTTGATATTATATTTTATTATTCAATTAGTTATAAAATTAGTGTCTAATATTTAATATAATGTTATTATTTATATGGAAGTATATTATAATCATTTATTGTATATATATTAGGCTCAAGACATTGATTACATTTCATGAATTTAATTTTTAAAAATTTACATATTGATTATTCTTTATTTGTTCATAGTGGTTGCTATAAACATACCCTTACATAGCATCCAATATCACCCCTTTATAATATTATTTCTTCCAAATTATACATGTAAATGTATTCTAATTGATATACAGGGAAACAATAAGGGGAATAATGGAGATCTCCAAAAAAATTATTTAGGTATTTTATGTTTTAACATATAATTTAAATTTAATGTATGTATCCAGTTTACTAAAACTACTAAATTATTTTGTACTTGTTTATGATATTTATTTATCTAGTTATAATGTATACATTTAGACACTAGAACCTAGATATTTCTTTTAGGGTACCTACATATTGTATCTGATTATATTTAGTATAAACCATGACAAATAGCTTGATGAAAACATATATTAGGGATCATAACCCTATATTACAGTTTGATGATAATTAAACAAAAATATACTAATTTTTTGGTGATGAAGAGATTACATTGGTTTTACAAGAAATAAATCCTTGTCCAGATACTATAATTGGGCATGGTTCTAGTGAAGTATACCAATGTGTAGTAACTATGAAAAGGGTGCATGGGGATTGAATCGATCAACATATATTGTATGAAAACATTCCTTACCGCATGCCTGGGTTGACACTGATGATGGATATGCATTGGATAATTTTCAATTTAATTACAAAATATTATAAACTATTTTAAAATTTTAATATCACCAAATAAACAATGATTATAATGAGGAGATTATTTGTCATTAGAATTTACAATTTATGTAAAATATTTAACTTGTTCTGGGATTAGACAATATTTTTCATAATGAGGGAATATAATTAACAGTATTCCATTTTTTGAATATGGCACCATATAGAAGGATCAAAAATTATATCAATTCACATACTAAATGTAGGGATTTCCCATTTGGATAAGATAATGAAGATGGATATAGAGGTACTGTAGAAACTAGTCAAATTATAATGATATTTGGAAATCTACATCAGGTTATGAGTAAACACATCTTCTATATGGATCATCTCGTTGATCTAAAAACTATGTAATAATTTTAGAAGACATTATACAATAGAAACATCTGTTATTAAATTGGACTAAAAATACATTTTTAAAGATAAATGGATAACTTTCATAGAGATGGTATTCTCTATCTTGGAATTATTGAAGGGGAGAATATTGTAATGTTATATTATCATCTATCATGAGAATAATATGAATATTGGTTAGTTATTTGAAACACTATGGATAGTTATTAATTAGAAAACATGGAGTGGATGAATTTCAATGTACACATCTTGGAATAATATTTTCCTAGTGAACAATGATTGAATAAGGTAAGATTGTATTGAGTCTATGATATAAAGAAAAGGAAAATGTTTATAATTATGATCTAAACATTACAAGGTTTGTAAGAAATATTTTGATATACATATTTATCTCAAAGAGAAATATTGACCATTTCATTTATGGACATCAAAAAATTCTTCAAATGTAACTAGTCTCCCAAAATTACTCATTACATGAGGACATAATATCACATGCAATAAAGATAGAGAAATTTTTTTCCAAGTATTATTTATTCATAGGGAAGAAATATAAGAAGAGGAATAATGACAAAAAATTAAACAAGGAATAAACGAATGATGGATTTCCCCACATATGATATTTATTTAAATTAGAACCATGGTAAATTAAGAATGGGGAAAATGTTTCTTCTAGTGTAGATAAAAAGTACATTATTTTATAGAATGCAATTATGTGGTAGAATGCATAAAAATAATTCAATTTAACTGTAATGATATGGTTCACTATTCCATCCACTTAACTAAGGGTCAAGGGAATATTCCTCAAAAGAGGTGAAGTGTTCATGTTAAAGCATATTTAATTGATATAGAAAAACTGGAATGATTAATGTTCTTTTGTATTTGGGAAAAATAATTATTTTTTAAGAGTACTTTCTTGAATATAATATTATATTATGAATTATAAAACGTATACATATTGTACTACAGTAGGGTTTCATTAATGAATTTAGATAATGGGTTCGATGGTACCAAGAAAAGTGATTTAGTTGAATTGTGATCTTTTTGGGAAATGATAGATTAAGAAAAGATAACCCTTAATATGAACTCTATGTTATTATAATAAGTACATCGATAGATTAATGTGATTTTATTTGTGACCATTAAATTATTCATCGATTTGATTGTTTACATCTTACTTTCTAGAGAATAACCGATTCTTGGATCTATAAAATATAATCAACTACATCAGATTTTATTTTTGGAAGAGTTCATGTTTTCATGAAGGTTTTATTAAAATCATGGTATTCAGATAATTTAAATTTGACCTTATTTACTACAATATTTTTTTTGAATATACTATTGATTTATTGACCATCATTAAAAAAAATTAGATATATTTGAATGAGCCTTATGGTCAACGATTTATGAAATAGACAAAGGTAAATACTTGGTGTTATTGGAAAACATTTGAATACCAATTTTGTTTTACTAAAGATATGGGGAATAGTTTTTTTTATTTTTTTTTATAAATTATGATACTAAAAAATTCAATTTTACTACTCCAAGAATAATAAAATAATTTTTGGATATTCAATTCTTGCTGTAAGAGATGAACTGACAATTGATCAAAGTATTAGTAGAGGATGAAATTGAGATAAAAAAATAAAAATATATCAATAATGTATATTTCTGTATATTCATTTATAGTAAAATAATTTTTAAATTCTAGGAAAAAGATATTGAATAAAATATGTCATCCATGTTCCTTACATTTTTATAAACTAATGGTCTTTTAACCGTCTACAGATTTTTGGGTTTTTTGGTTTTTAACCTTCAATAGATCACTTTAATTCATTTTATCAATGATATAAAGTAATATCTATAATTAATTTATATTTTCATTGACTTCAATATCCTTAGATCCCACCATTTATTAACTTGAAAACCCATCAATTCTCTCTAATCAACAAGATATTTCATTAACCCTTCTCACAATGTGGGGTTTTAGGAAATGTTTTTTCTAATGCAAAAACAATTATTACCAAGATCAATATTAAATTATGAGAATTTAATTTATTTACTGTATGGGGGTAGAATATAACCCCCATGATTTTAAAAGAATAAAATCATATTCGATAGTGTATATGACACATAATACCATGAACAAAAGAGTATGTAACTCAAAAATACATCATGAAATATTTATTTTTAAATGAATTTAATCCCTTCAATATTATGTAATGCACTAAACACCATGATGAAAAAAATAAGATAATTTGCTAAAATACTATTATTTAATCATGAACATTATAACCTAGTTATTAAGTTGGATAGTATGAATAGTACTAACTAAAAAAAATATTATTTAAACATTTTAAACAAATTGAATGGTTATTTATTTATTATAAATAAAATAAAAACCATTTGGTTGAAAAATAAATGTTTTCTAAAAAACAATATTTTTTCAAAATTGAAGTTCAAGTCATGAATTTGTAACATAATTTAATTTTTTTTACATTTAGTAAATTTAATCAAAAAAATAAAACAATTATTATATTTAAATTTAAAAATTATATTTTAATGAAGATTTGATAAATTTTTGAAATGGTAACCTTTTAAGTAAATGTTAAACGTATAGATATTTATTAAAAACAACATCTAAATTATTGGACATTACATTTAATTTTTTCCATATGAATTTTAATGTAACATTAGTAAAATTATATATATATATATTAATCAAATTTCTTTATTGGAATAAATTTCATTTTTTATTTTTATATAAAATATTTTGAAACATTGGAATTATTTCTCTTTGGAAAACCACTTTTCATCATGCCTATAAAATTAATTTTAAATTATATTATTCTAATTCTAATAATTTAATTTTAAAAAATATATTCCATATTGAGAATCATCATAATTTACATTATCTAATAATTTTAAATTATTTTTATAATATAATTAATATTAAATGTATTAAAAACGAATTACAATAATTTAGGTGAAAATGGGCTTATCATGTGTTGAACTAAATTGATAATGGGTAAAATGACCTAGAAACTATTCTAGAACCCATTTGATATAAATATTTCATCATTATTATTTATTAGGATCAATTATAAGCCATTTTTGAGACTTTTATCTCGTTGGAAATGTGGGTATATTTTTTTCATTTCAATTATTACAACTATGCCACTCACGTCACATATATGTGGAAACCCGCTATCCTCCCCTATTGATACTAAAAAATATCCTTGTGTAACAAAATAACTAAATTAATCTCTTACATTGATCCATAGAAACATCCTATAATATGTGGATATTTTATAAATCTAATCATGGATGGCTTTATGTAATCCCTATGAAGTTTTTCAAGAAGATGTATAGATTGTAACATTATGTATTCATTTTAAATATTCTTATAAATAATTAAAATACATAAAACTATAACAAAAAAACATAATTATATAATATATATTTATATCTAATTAGTTTAATTTCGTAAATAATAAACATATCCACTTCTGTCAAATGGAAAATTAATATTTGGATTGTGTGTAAAACAGAATATAGCATGAAGGACTAATGAAGTTCATTTTCCATTTCCACAATTCAGCGATGGATGTAAAGATGGATTTAAAATATATAAATGATATTTATGATATTATTATTCTTCTTATTTTAAATTATTACATATGTATTATTACCTTCCATCATGTGAGTTACATGACAACATCACTCATGTGTGTGACATGTTACCATCTCAAGAAGTGATGTGATTCGCTTTTTTGCTTACATATTACATTGAATGTTGGGAGGATATAATTTAATGAATATTTGATATAATTATATATATACATTCTTCTAGAAAAAAATATCACATATAACTTCTTTTCATATAATACATTGAATTAAATTATATCGCTCATGCGTATGTATGGACCACTTCCTCCACAAAATGTTGGGAAATGTTTTCCATTTTATTTTTAAATTAGTGGCTAAAAGGTTCAATTTTTTTAATATATAATATTTTTAGAACATAGAAATTATAATTCAAAGTATAATTATTATTTAATTTCCTTTTGATCCTTCCTTCAAATAAATTGATGCAAAGTTTATTAGTATATATGACCTATCATATCGATGCAAATAGTAATTATTTTTCTATACATAAATCATATAGATTAAACTAAATAAATAAATAATGAATATGAAAATTATTTTAATATCTTGGATTAAAGTGTGTATATTATTTAACCATGATCAAATGAAAACGAAAAAAATACTAAGACAAAATATTCCTTAAGAATGAATAAATTATCACTCAATATAGGGATTTTAAGAAGGAATAACTTGTAAAAGAGCTATAAAATAATATAAGTTAATAATATATGGAATGATATATATTAGAAATATTAATCTATTGATTTTTAAAAAAATTATATTTATTAAAATGTTGTTTCATACTCATTCAATAGAATTCATTCATGTTTTATGGGTTTCTCTCGTCAATTTTACATTTGTGAGACATATTCAATAGTCACTAATTGTTTATTTTTTTGTAGCATTTTAAACCCCATTTGATATTTTATTCATTAATATATTTAACATAATTTTATTTAACTTATTTTTGGGTTTTATTTATTTCCTGGAGCATAAGATTCAAAATTTAAAAATGTGGTAGGTGTTTATATCACATTCTCAAAACTATTTGGTGTTTCAAGTCTTATAGTGGAGATTTATTTGATATTTATATATTAAAATAAATATAAATTAGATACTTTGTGTTATTAATGAAATTATTCAATCAATAGTACCATTATCTACTCATTGGTACATGAATGTTTTTGGAAAGTGTGTTTATGAAAATCTAATTTTATTTCTCTCTTCGATTGATAATAATTTTTCATCCAAATCAATGTTTTATAATAATGTTTTAAAAAAATGTTTTCTTTTCATTTTAATTTTTTTAATAAATATGTTTTACCATTTTTTTATATTTTAATTAGTATTTAAAATAATATACATTTCATTTCCAAAAAAGTACTATTTGGTGATCCATTATCCTAGGGTCATCCAAAATTTTATTATTTTTCTAGAATTGGTAGTCAGATCAGAAGACAACATTCCTCTTGGAAAGGGAAATCAATATTCAAGGAAGGCCATGTTTAGTTTGTAAAATCTGTTATAATATCTAAACATCACTATATTTCATGGTTTATGGATTCAGTATCTCTATCTTATTAGGAGTATTAACACTAATATATATAATTTTATTTTTAGTGGAAGAGTTTGGGAAAATGGATTGGCCACCATGCCATGGACTTCCTAATGAAAGACTTAGAAGGATGGTGATCTTCAGATTAAAAATATAATAGTTATCAATCAGTCCCTTCAAGTGTCTTTTATTTGAAATTTAGTTATTAGGAACTCTAAATCCCATGGATTTTTAGGTGTTATGTTTTTGAGGATGCTAGAATCTTGAAATATCAACTATTTTGATTCATATTTATGGACTTCCTTGATATCCAATTTTTAATTAATTTATTTTCATTCAATAATTCCTATTTCAAGGTTCTCCTCCATGAATTTTTGAGAAATCAATCAGATTTGTCTTCTTTTTGTTTATTTCCTTATGCATGATGACATGGATACTTATTTGGACTTAATAATCATTTATCAACTCAATATTCTGGATGCTCTCCTATCCTCTATCAAGGATGCTACATGGGATTTTTTTTATATTTGATGATTTCTAGACCTAGGAGTAAGAAAAAAATGCTGACTTTACTTTAATGTAATTCTACTTCCTTTTTAGTGTCTTTCTTGCACGCTCGTTGTGGATAGACAAGTTAAGAAGGAAGATTTATATGCCCTCCTGATTCATTGTTTTTAATGGATTTCTCGTAGGTTATATCCAATTGATGACATCCTTCATGTATGTGGCATATCTTTTTCTTAAATTAATTCCCTCTTCCATCAATGCAGAGAAGATTTTGATAAACTTTTTCTTTGTTTCTAGAACTACTAAAAGCTATGTTGAAATGAGTAGATGATATTTATAATGATATTTTATCTCACTATTACCACATTGGAAATTTTATAACGAGATCGATTGATATTTCAAACTCTCCATAGATCATTTTACTCTTTTTTAAAATTATGTTGTGGTGTTCATTACTATTATATAGAAGGAATAAAACAAGATAATTCATGAATGTTTTGTTTTTATCCTTTATTTAACAATGTCAATGATATTAGCTATTGTAAGATTGGTTTATTTCTCTCAATTATATAATTTACAATATTCAATTAATGATCTATATATTATTTGGAAAATTTATTTTAAGGGTAATTCATTCCCTCATTTTTCGCACATTATAGTTATTCTGGTAATCTCCATTTGTAGGATGGACCAAATTGAACACTAATGGATATTCAAGGGGAAATATAGGTCCATTTGGATATGATGCTATTTTTATAGATAGTCAAAGATATGTTCTTAGGTCCTTTCATGGTTATTTTGGTCTTGTTGTTTATTAAAAATAGAGATGACTGGTGTTATTATTGTGGTGGAACATTATTAATTAGATGGTTGGAGAAAACTCTTTCTATAGTGTGATTCAACCATTATTGTAGAATCTATCATATCAAGATATATTCATAGCATTTGGAATCTTACTACTCAATGTATTCTCTATTTATATTATATGTAATCTACTGATTTCATTATTACTCATGTCTATAGGGAGGAAAACACTTATTCTAATGGTTTTTGAAAATAATGGTTTTGATGGTAGCCATCATACTTGGTCAAAAAAGATTCCTTTAAATTTTTTCTCTTTTTTTGGGGGAAAAATATATTTGTAAATCTTTCAGAATCTTGTGCAGTTTATTTTGATTTAATTTTAATGGATCCTTATTTTTTTAGGAATCTTCTCACCGTACCATAAAAAATATTTCTTATTCAAATTTTTCAATACTAATGTTTTTAAATATTAGTTTTACACATTTAATATGAGGAATAAATTAGATTTATTAAAAGATGAGTGGGGCCCAAAATTCAATAGACCCTATATGCATTGGTAGGTCTCATGAGAATAATTATAATGGGTATTTAGATGAGGCCATACTGATTTATGTATGATTTCATGGAATGAGGAATTCATTATTAGAAGTCTTTGCATGGGGCCTTAATTGTATGTTTAAGATGTATGGGATTATGTATTCCCTTAATATGAATTTAGCCATTGATATTCCATTTGATTATTTCATTATTTATAATATTCATGGATATGTCTAGCGATCATGTGATAATTTATATTATATTTTTTGATCAATATTTATTCTTACCACATTATGCTCAAAATATTGATTAAATGGAATATGTTTATGTTTTTAATCATTCCATATTTATTAATCCTTATTTATTAACAGCTTCTGTTGTACTCATATCCTCGCCTTATCATTCATGATCGACACATTCTTTTTATATACCCCAGTATACTAGTAGATGCTTTGTTATTTATATATAGGTAAATAATAAAATTAATAATGGGCATCCCAAATAATGATCTCTTTTATTTTATATTTTCAAATATTATTTTAATTTCATGTATTTGTCTTTGATACCATGACTAATAAAAAAATTTCTATTGGGATGAAATTTCTTAAATCATGATGTAATGTAATAAATTAGAAACTTTCTTCGGGATTATGGGGTCAGTTTCACTACAAATAATATTACCAATGAGTCCAGTGGTTATTGATAACATCACTAATTCATATGTTCATAATATCAGATCCACAAAGTGATGAGATTAGTGTTTCTATTACTCTTCTTATAGAAATCCATAATGATTGATTTAATTATTAAATGTGATTTTTATATTATGATTCTAAACAATTAATTGTAAAAACATATCTAATTTATTTCTATTTCATCCAATAGAATAATTGAAAATAAAAAATCCATTTGAATAGGAAAAAATCTCCCTAAAAATATATGCATAGTTTCTCATGAATGCCTTAAATAGAGGATTGTAAAATTATATTACTTTAATAATAATAATAAATATAAATTTTTTAAGAAAAATAAAAAATAGAATCATTCACTCTTCGTTCATAACCACCCACTAATGATATTTTGACAATATTAAATTAATGACAGGATACATTCAATGTAGACCTAACTACCTTAGTAACAAAACAATGAAAGTTAATAAATGTAATACAAAAAGAAAAATGATAATTAAATAAATAATAAAATGAATATTAATAATATAAATGTTTAATATAAATTGATAATTCAGGGGGTTATATAATTTAATTTTTTTTGAGACTCGATGTATGTGTATTTTGAACAAGATTTTCTTTTATTAGGTTATATCATATCATCACTAACTATGTTATGAAAAGATTATGGTTTGTCTGAAATCATATTATTTATATTGTATTTCCACTTGTTTTATTAGGATTTACCATTGATCCAATATATTATTTAATTGATGGACACTTATATATATTGTTACAAACCATCAAATAGTTTTTTCTTATTTTCAATTCCTTGAAATATGTTTCTTATTGTGAATAATTATTTATTTAATATGGTTCACATAATGATCCCCACATTTAATATTGGAAAATTATTCATAGTTATTCTACATTTTAAAAAATCGTATCATTTTCATTAAATCATTTATTTTTTATTCACGCTTTTTTAATGATGTAATTATTTTACTTCTAAATTATCTTTTTGGGGGACTTTTTCCTTTTTCACCAGAATTCTCCAATTTTATATCATATAAAATTCTATATGTGTGTATTTTAATTTCACGTTCATAACATTTAAGGTCATTTGAAGTTAATTTATCATTCTTTTTATAGAATTCATTATAATTGAAATATAACCAATTTAGTAAGGGAGATCTATTTTAAGATGTTTATTTAAATGTGGATAAATATTTTCCCAACATGTCTGTGTTCTTTTAAATATGTAATTATTGTTATTATTTTCAAAACAAAATTATTGAATGTCAATTTGAACTAATTTTTAACTTCATAATAATAAATTTCATAGGACTAATGTCAATTTTTTACATATAAGTGATTTTTACATTCATTACAAAATTGAAACAGGATTATTTTTATGTTTAACATATACCAAACTTTTCTTATCATCATAGTCATTACTACCTATGAATATAAACAAATACACTTGCAAGGGTTTTTAATGTTGATTATTTTTACATTTATTTATGAATTCAATTTGTTTTTGAAAATAAATGATTATTTTTATAATTTTATAATATAACGGAATATTTTTTTTACATTTTATAGGATTCCACTTTTTATGACTATAAGGATAGAAATGAGTTTTTTCATAAGTATTTATGTTGAAATGGTTTTTAGATATTTAATAAAATGACATGTTCATCCTTTATTTCCCTCAAAATTAATTGGATAATTATTTATTCTCTATGATATACGATGTCTGAACAAATTGGTAATGTTGTTGAATTTTGAGTTTATGTTTTTGTTAACTCGATAAGTGATATATCAATATTTCATCAATATTTTCTGGAGATTATATATGTTCTCTTTTTTTGTTTTAAATGATTTAATTAACATGGATTAATTTTTATTTGGTTTTGTTTCTTTATAGAAGGACATACATTATTTTGTAATTTTGAGAAATTATGTTAAATGTTTTGTAATCATGGAATAATCACTCACTTCACACTATGTCACAATGTGTTGGGGAGAGACACTGCAATTTTCAAGAAATGAAAATTAGGTTATATGAATTAGAGATTTTCTAAACCACACTATTTCAAAATTATAGAATTGGTAAAAAGAATATCTTATGCTGTAAAAAAATTATATAACGAATCAAGTGAGTTATGAATACACTTAGTTTCACATTGCCTCAGTAGGAAACATAATTTACATTGAAAAATAATATTTTATGAAGTATTATAATAAATTATAATATTTTAAAAATATCAGACATGCATTCTATATTATAAACCCTTATTATATGATTAATAATAAAAACCAAATAATATTTATTTGTTAGAGCTGCAACATTTTTATCATGGTTCATTTATATACTATATTAAAACAAATTCAACAAAAAACCTAAAGATCAATTATTTTATAATATTGGGAGATTCAACTCATATATGACCATTGTGTTTCATGTATCAATCAAGGAATATTATAATGATGATCATGCCTTTATAGAATATATCTATTTCATTTGATGAGTTGTTTCTTCTAGGTTTACACATGTTGGTAATTCTACAATGACCGGTTTTCTTTATTATTTTTCTATTATACACATTATAGACACCAAAATTTATTATAATTTAAAATTTTTTATTCATATTATTCTTTTTGTCCTATATTTCTCTTCAAATATCACTACTATGTATTATTTTTTATTCTTCAGCGGATATCAATCAATTACGAATGGATAAATACATTAAGGAGTGTGGAATATATAAAAGTAGTAGGGTAGGAAAATTTCTTAAATATAACTTCACTTTTGTGATGATTTATTTGGACAATATCATGTTTCCTAATTTTTAATTATTGTATTACCAGTTATATTATGGAAAAAGCATAACCAGTGGTGAATGAATCACAACAGGATTGAGAATTGTTTTTTGGACTATCAAAATCAAATATAATTTTACTTTATGTAATATGATAAAATTGAACCATAATTGTTTAAATTATGCATACGACAAATAATTCAGATTCTTGGGTAGGTTGATATGGATCTACCATTTCTATTAACGATATAATTTATCGATTGTGAAAAAATGAATACAATTTTTTTCCAAGTAATTTCATAAATTATTTTATGGTAAATCACCAATTGAGACATAATTCCAACAAGTCTACAACTTTTCCCATGATTGTTTTTAATTATCATCAATAATATTTGTTTTTGAAAAATCAATTACAATTGGTGGGACACAACCTTTTGAATAGTGTTTTAGTGTGGTCCCCACTCTAAATGGGATCATCCATCTATTACAAAAACACCCTACCTTTTTAGTTATTCTTATTAGGGTTTTTATAAATTTATAATATGATTATTTTATGGGATTTAAAATTTTATTTTAAATGTATCAAACATTTGTTCCATTTTAAGGGGTTAGTGGAGTGAAATAAAGTATTAGAGACTAATTCCAATGGTCTACTACTTTACTTATGACATTTTGTTGTACCGATTACAGTTTAGGATTTGGTTTTTGAATTTCATTGTTTCTGTTGATTCTCTATTTTTCAGGTTTTGTAGTTATTGGAGTTGTGAAGGCTAGAATACATGTTATATTAGTATTATTGGATACCAAAATTAGAGTACAATTTTCACCAGAGATATCTGACCATATGAAAACAATGAATTCTGATGGGTGGACACATAAAGTTGAAAAATGGAATTCTCATATTATTCTAGGTATGATGAATTCAATCAAACATAGTGGTGGAACACATACTAAAAATATAATAGTGGAGCTCCCGAATATCAAGGATACCAAATAAATTAGTAGTATTGAGTAATAAAATCAATAAGGCCATTATTTCTATCAAACTAATGAACAAAACTCATAAGGCAGACTTACAAAATTTCTCAATAATTACATACATGTTATAGATATAGGGATGGGAGAAACCCAACTCATAGAACATTTAGAAATGGAAAAAAATAAATATCATATTATTGAAAATATAATTTTTTTTTTAAAAAAAACGTTTCAATAATTACTAATGTAGGTTTTTTTTGGACTATATATGAATAACTGAATGAGGTGGGGGAATTAAATGTTGTTGAAAGAAAAAAAGGTAGAAAAATAGGAGGTGGAAGACAAGTAACAATACATGGGGCCTGTCAATGAACTAAATATTATGATCCTCAATATTTAGAAGAATATTCAAAACCTAAAGAATCCCTACACGACATACAAGTATACCATGATGAGCAACAATATTACCTTTTTCAACTACACCAATAGGAAACAAACATGATGAAAATTATTGACTAGATGATAAAATTAATGAATTATGGCGATGATGTAGTAAAATTAGTTAAATTCCATAACAATAAATAAAATTTGATGGAAGAAGATGCCTGTAGGTAAGCATAAAAAAATGATATTCTTGAAAAATATGAAAATTGGGATTACCAAATGAAATTTGAATAATAAAAATAAATTACCCTTCATTATAACATTAATGAACAGTGGAGGGGAATAAGGAATCGTTTTTTGTGGAGAAAAAATTATTTGAAGGGGTTAATGATATTGAAACTCAAACAATGGATGTTGAAAATGATGAATTTGATATTATAGAGAGATTAAATTTAGGGTTAAATTTCATTTTTTTAATTAATTTTATTGACATATGACCCCATGTTGTATCCCACTACAATCTCACGTCAAGAAGAACCAATATAGGGGGAAGATAAGAATTCCACTTGTGGAAATAATGTATGGATTGGGTGAATCAATGAATACTATATTTATACCATGTTATAATTAGCTAATTAAAGAAAAATTCATGGTAAAATACCGTAATGAAAAGGGAAAATATTAGGAGGAAACCTCAGTTTCTAAACAACCCACAAAATGTATTACATTGAATTTAATCTCTTTGATAGCTTGTAGAATACAAATCCATGTACTAAATGAACCATAATGTACTATATCATTATAACCTAGATATTAAATTGTTTCTGTTGATAGTAATAAATAAACCATTACAGTAATGTTAATCTATTTATTAGAAATAAAATAAAAATAATTTAACATAACATTAAATGTTATCTGAAGAAAATTATTTTTCTAAATGATGCTATATTTACACGTTGTGCATGTAATTAAAAATTAATTTTTACCAATTTTAGGAACATATTTTGAGAAAATTATATTAAATTGTGAAATAATTATATCAAAATTATATTTTTGTGAATTATTCTTGTTTATATAAAATGAATCATTTTTTGAGGAATAGTCTAAAATAATCGATTTTAATTAAAAACAACAATTTCATTTAAATTATATTTAACGGTTGATTAAATTTTAATTTTTTTAATGTATAATTAATAAAATTATATATAAATTAATCCAATTTTGGTAATTTTAAACATTTCAATATGGAATATTGAAATAAAAACATTCTAAACTATTGAGCATTTTCTCATTGAAAACCCACATTCTCGTCAGCTCTATGCGGCTAATTATAAATTAAAATCTCCAAAATTTGTAAATTTAATATTATAAGATAATTTACATATTTAAAATCTTAATAGTTATTATTTTCCTTCTGTTCATTTTAATTTTTTTACAAAAATTATGTTTCTACAACAAAAAATTCATTAACACAGTAATAGTTAATTTTGTTGTTTTTGCAAATTAAATATACGGATATTAAAATTAACATTCAAAAAAATATGATTATTATATGATAAATTTTATATCTTATTTATAATAATTATTTCCAAATTTTCGATGAATACCCATAAAATTTTATTCATAAACATTTAATTACCATGGTTAGAAAAACTAATTACCACTGTGTAAGCTAAAGTGGTAAAATGGATGTAAACATAAGAGCTATGGGATGACACATTTAAAACATGTTTGTTTAATTTTATTAGTGTTTTATTATCCATATAATCCACATACATTTTTTTCAATTTTAGATCCATAGTAGATAACAGTGACCACCCATTATTGATTATTTTTGTGTATTTTAAAATGTGACAATACTCATTTATAAATGAGAACTCACTCCCCTCAAATATTCACACATCTGAAGCTATTAGGATCGACCATATCATATGAAAGTAATATTACAACTTCCCTCCACTAATCCTAGAATCCATAGTTTTAGGGTAAAACAAACCATTTAAGGATTTTGGTGAAAACATATGGAGGATAACTGAAGAAGAGGTTACATTATCCAACTAACATTTTTATTTATTTATCCACCTCCTTCAATTCTTATTAAACTGTGATGATATAAAAAAATTATACTACATATATATTAAATTTTATAAGTTAAAATAATTATTATAAACAATATTCACTTCCATCAGATGAGTTATAAAATCCTCATTTGTGTGTAGGCGTACTACATCTTCGCGAAGTGTTACAGTTCACCGTTCACTAATCCATTGCCTAAAATATAATAAGGATATAGTTAATGATTTTATTCTAATATCATGATATAATTATGATATTAATGACATATTTTACATTATGTAAATAAAATATACCATTTTATTTCAAACCTTCTCACTCACATAAAGAAGAAAACATCATTTTTTACATTTGAACTATCACCTTTATGAAGTGATGTGAATATATTTTAATAAATACAACATGGATTATATATATATATTTAATATGGTGTTTATAATATTATAAAAGTTCTGTAATCATAAAATATTACTCACCTCATATCCATAATGATCATTGAAAAATGGAAATGAAACCAATCCAAATGTATGACCAACCCTCTCCACGATTATAATATACATTACCTTTAGAAACCAGCCTTCACGATTGGTATTAAAATTATATTTTATGAGTTGATATGATAAATATTTAAGGTTTATTATTCAATATATAATTGAATTATATTATATGAAATATAACTAGATATTTCATGATGAAACACACATGAACAAAATGGGCAATTAATAATCTAAAAAATAAAAAAAATGAAAGGTTATTAATAAATGTCTGATAAGATGAGAAGGAAAGATAATATATGATATTATAAATTTTAATATGTTTATTTTATAAAATAATAAAATTCTTAAAACAATTATGATGGAGTTTAAATCACATTCAATCAAGATAAATCATGATGTGAATGAGTTCATCTCATTTTCCCTTCATTTTGGAATATTGTAATGTTATAAACACAATTTATTTTATATGGATTACATAATTACCCTTTGATTAAAAATATTATGATTAATTCATTATAAAAGTTATTTAATATTTAAAATTTAATTATTTCATCCAAGGTAATTTAACTTAACTGTTACCTAGTGGTTAATAATTTCACATCCAAATTTCATTTAATTAGGTTTAATTACTTTTTCTATGTATTTAATATTCCATGATTATGTCTTAAATGAAATTTTATTATATTTTCTTGTGTTTAAATTTTTTTGGATTTATATATTATTCACATAATTTATAAATTTATTAATTCCCACTACATCATTGAGATAATTATATGGGTTGATTTCAAAACCATATTCTCATATAGATTATTTTAACTTGATTTTCGGTTGATGGAAAATATTTGACAATTTTGATATATATCAATTTTATTCTATTCTCTCAAGTAATTCATGGATATTCCATGTAATTTTACAATTTTCAAACTCAATTGTACTTAGAAGTATTGTGAAATGTTTTTTTAATATCTCATATCTTTTCGATCTTTGGTCATAAATCAATTTTCATACAAAACATGTTTTATAAAGAAATTCAAAAATGTAATTGCATGGACCTATTTAGTCCATTGCATTGTAAAATTTTTGTTTTTGAGGTGTTCTAAGAGGTCCAAGTGACTTATTCATAACAATTTAAAAAATTTATAGTTCTGTGAACTGTGTTTCCAGTTTTGGGAACAATGTCGTCATTGAGAAAGATGTGAATAGTGTCATCGATGATTCACATAAGTGAGTCATATTAGTGAGTTGCATCAGAGACTCCCAATTGTGACCCACACTGGTGGGTGTCATCGATGACTCACTTCGGCGAGTTACATCAGTGAGTCAAATCGATGACTCGTGTCAGTGACCCACATTAGTGAGTTGTGTCAGGGAGTCACATCAGTGACTCACATTGGAAACTCTCATTGGAGACTCACATTAGTTACATGAATTATTATGTAATGTTAGTGAGTCATATCAGGGAATCACATTGGTGACTCATGTTAGTGACCCATTTCTATGAGTCACATAGGTGACTCATGTCACTGAGTCGACATGTTTCGGTGAGTCTTCAGTGAACAGTGTTTCAAACATCGTATTGTTTTTTCTGTTTGACATTCTCTTTCAATTAAAATGAATTCAGAGACTTTTTTTAATTTATTTATTACTGATTCTAAGGCCATAAATCCAATCATAATTTTCCTAGGAGTCCATGTTCCATTACTACGTCCAACTGCATAGTCTTGACTAGATCCGCCTTTAATGGTAAATCTAAACAATATCTAAACCACTGTTTCATTTAGATTTTTAAAAGTTATATGATACGTTCTACCCATGTTCTACCATCTCCATTCTCTTGGTGTGAGGAGCCAAAACCTTTTTTCTCTTGTGTTTTTGTGATCTTTCTATTTGTGGATCTTTTCCCCTCGGAGTTTTTCTTCCTGCATGTGCACCCCCTATTTTGGAGCAACCGTGAAGTGTTAATACATCTAACTATATTATTATGGTTTACTCAATATATTTCCTCATATTCTACTTTCCATGTTTGGGAATGTGATATCTATGTTTCTAATAGATCTTTCTTCGGTTCTGGTTGATGCGGTTGTGCCCCAAAATCATCAAGTGGATACATACGTTGTGGGAGAGGTGACCGTCATCCGTTGTGTTAACCGATTATCATGCAAAAAAATTTGTAAAACTTTTGATGTATGGGATTCATGTCTTCTCGATTATTTTTACATCCAGTCATAGAGATAGAATGATTTAGCCGCAAGATCACAATGAAATTGACATAATAAATATTTTAATGGGATTAATGGACTGGTATCAATTTCTTATCAATGTTATTGCCTCTTTTCTTTCAAGATAGTGTGATATATATGATTTTATTTTTTATCATTTCATTCTTGTTGGAAATTTGTAGATAACAAAAATACAAGAATAATAATGTATTAAGTTTCCAAATTTAAAGATTCATGTTTAATGAATACTGTTGTAATCATTGTTCTTTGATGAAAATCAAATGGAAACAGTTATACATGTTTAAATAAATCTGGTAATTCAATATGGAATAAAGAACTAGTTGTATGATAAATATAATTCCATCATGGGTTTTGAGCTACCCACTGGCTTTTAATATCTAGGCACATTATGCTTTGGAGTTGTCAGTGCTTGTTATGGGTGAAGGTTGAATGCATTGTTTAGATCCAAGAACCCAGTTTCTATATTGTTTGTTTCCTTCTTAAAGTGTTGTGGTTTTAGCCTAGGATAAATGATTATATAGGGATTTTGTGGTATGTGTGGGTAGGGATGCTGAATGTTTGTGTTACCATTTGACGCCTATATTGGTGACATGCATTGGATTATGCATGAGGGTGTTGGGGAGGACACTCTAGATGACGAAATAGGTTGAAGTTGGGATTACCCATTGATATGAATGTTGTTATTGTTGAATCTGATTTTTTTATCTAATTTAATTTCCACAATACATGAGGATTATCGTCATGCTTACTATCCTTCCAAAATAGGTGAAGGCATATAGGGTATGACACATGATTTCATCTTTAGATTCTTAGGGATGGACGTCAATACTCTCCTATTATAGGTTTCAAAGACTCGATGGGTAGTTCGTCTACTCATTGTGTTAATACCCTTGTTCTTGGTAGCTTATAATAGTTCGTTAGAATACCAATAATTATAGAAAAGTGATAATTATTCTCATAAATTAGTGAAAAATGATGTTGAACCCACGTTGTTGGAGTTTTCTATGATGAAATGCTGAAATTATACTTTCGAGGAACTATGCACATGGTTTTTTATGCATGGAGGGCATAGAACGTTGTTGTAATGATAATGAAATTTAATGTGGAAAATATTAATGGTTAATTGATAATAAAAAATTAATTAAAAGAAATTAAAACAAATAAAAAAGGATATGTAACAAAATGTAACTCTTTAAATAAAGGTGTGCTTATAGGATATATAGTCTTATCAATGGATTCCAGGAGTCCAGGAGACGTTAGATGTAGTTGAGTTTGAGAATAGTAATTTCAAAGAGTGTGTCTGTGATCTATTTTATACCTTGTATTTTTGTGTTTCTATAAACTACTCCACCTTATTAGTAAGGGAAACTGACACCCCAAGGATTCGGAGCAATGGGTAGTGTTTTCCAGACCATCTTGGTGGGAGGATGAATGGATGATTACCCCATTTGGTCCCACTCACTTCTCTTGGTAGTAACTTGTGTTGGTATGCATAATAGTAAGTTTTCCAAATATATGTTTGTAGAGGAATATAATGGATTGTGGTTATTTATTAGACATATATTCTAGATATTGTTTCTTACAGACTACTATAGGTGAACATGTACAGTCTGTGATGTCTTGAGGATCCTTACTCAGTGTATGGGTTGTAATGGTTTGAGTTATAATACTCTAGGTATGATACGTGTTATATGAGATATGGCGTCTTACAAAATCTAATTTTTTTACTTTGGTTATGTGGACATGTTGGTGTGATGCATGAGATTCATGGTGACAAATGAGGTGAGTGTTGTGGTGCTTCACCCAGGTGTCTCTGGGACAACCTTTTTAGAGAGAGATGCTCCAGATGTGCGATATTGGGGTAAAGTAGAAAACTAGTGGGGAAGTTATATATGGGGACCCTTGATATTCTTTGTTATATTATATACTCTTGTATGTGACACATGGTTTGATTATCCATGGTGAGGCTAGGAACATAGTATACCAATGTTGGTGATGAGTTAGTACAACTTGTTGTTCACCATGCTTTACCATGGTTTATTAACTTTTTCACAAGAGGCTCTAGAAAGGATCATACTGAGTATACTATTATAATCACCCTAAGTTATATAAACTATTTTCATGTCACATGGAGTGGGTTAAAGATCAGGCTAGTTACATCAAGTATAGGGTTACAAAAGCTGCTCAGGATTTGTGGTCACTACCATTTTACTTTCCTTTGGCAATTATAATCACTCTCTTTTTGTTGTAGTATTATAATCATGAAATTACATATGTGTACTTGGGTTTTATTTTAAAATGTTTCCTGAGTAAGAGTTGGTTGGTTTCCATATTATCTATCTCTTACTCAGGTTTTCTCTTATAGGGCAATTTCTCCCATATATGTTATTTATATATCCTCAGTTCTAGTTTCAAACCTGGGGCATACTGAATGTGGGAATTAGGGGATATAATCTCTCTTATAACATTTCCAGCGTAGGAGGGGTACCCAATGTGAGGAGATGTCCTGATACAGTGGTATCACTGGCTGGTTGAGGGAAATGATTGAGTTTGGAGTTAATCACAGGTGAGTTTACATGGGTTGGTAGGGAAACAATGTTAGATAAGATAAGAAAACACTATAAACATGAGAGACCGGTTGAGACATGGTTATTTATCCCCCCTATGTTCTTATTAAAAGACTATTAATCTTACAAAGGCTACTAAATGAAGCGATACTGGTTTGATGGTAGATACCTTGGAGAAGATCATCTATCATTCTTCCTTGCTCCTATGGTGAAATGAGTAGAACTTGGTAATGGTTAACCTAAAATTAATAAAATAAAAAAAATTCATTTATATTAAATTCATCCATATTTTATGTTTAGGATATTTAAATGTTTTTTCATTTTTAGGTATTGCTCCATGTCAACGTCCTCGTTAGGATCATGTAGAAAAAGTTCAAAAGGTTCCGCCAGCAGATCATCACAAAATATTGTTTGACTATGAAGACACATTGAAGAGGAATCAAAAACTGTTTCATCACTGGAGCCTATAGAAGTATGTGGGCTCCATTTTAGATGCCTCTATATGAGACAAGTTGGAGTAGGTTCGGATAGCTTTCAGTTTGATCTGTTCTCTGATGGAGCCCGGGGTATCATTGGTTATGATGATGTTGTGTGGAGTAGTGAGGAAGTGGTGGTTCTTGTTCCTTGGAGATTATGATGAGTGGGAAGTCTCATGCGAGGAATTCCAAGACATGTTCAGAGATTAGTTTATTTCTACCACCCAAAAGGTAGATAGTAACTTGATCTTCCTACACTTCCACATGAGATCAAAAGTGTGAGATATTTTGGGATCCGTTTCAGGAACATTGTGTGATATTCTTTGGAACTGTTTCCATATGTGGAGGCTAGGGTGAGGAATTTTGGGGATGCTTTGCATCCCGAGATCTAGTGCTAGGTCACCCAATTTATAATGAAGATATATCTCAAGGTGCTCATGAGGGAAGAGGTCATCGATAGGACGTTAGACAAAACATGATCATCATGAATGGGAAGTCATCAAGATTCATCACAATGTAGTGTTCCAGTTCATGGTTCCTTTTCTCATGGAGAAAGAGTTTCTAACCATTCGGGGGGTAGGTCCATGAATTTTATATCTTTTTTCTCTAGGGTGGAGGATCTCAGTTATAAGCCAAGGGATGAAGAACATTTTTATGGAGGTCAAGGACATTAGTATCATGGGTTCCCAACCATTATGAGTAGTCAGCATATACCAGGTGTTCGGCTTCAGGTTACTCCATTGAGGTAGTTCTATCCTAGGCAATTGAAGTAGGTTGCACATGTTTTAGAATAGTAGTGAGAAAATGGTGTAGGAAGATGACATACCAATAATTATCATAGTCCTCATAGTGAATATAACAACCATATAAGTGGTCACCATCTAGGTTAGGGAGTCCATGGAGTAGGTCTTGGTCAGCTTCACACATTACTATTTTGAATTCCTGGTGATCCATGAGTCATTCAAGGCATCATTTTCTTCTTTTCAACATGGGTTCATTCCTTTTTTGATTTAGGAGTGACACAATTCATTATATCACCTTATCTTGTCCATTATTTGGTACTTGAGGTAGAGAGGCTTCAAGTTCCCTAAGAGTTTTCTATTCCAATTAGAGGTCGAGCTGACTTATTTGATGTATATAGAGATTGTGATCTAGTGTTGGAGAAACATATCTCTTGGGGGAGATTTATTACGTTTACAAATACTACAATATAATTTAATCATCATAATGGATTAGTTGTATTCAGTGTAGGATATCGTATATTTTTTCTAGAGGTTGGCAGTGTTCTTCGATGATGATGGGGATACATTGGTGTTTAATGGAGAGTGAGACCGTCAAATGTGAGAAATGAGTCTTATATCCTTGTCATTATATATGGCTGAGAATATGAGGAGTTTCTTGGAGGGTCAAAAATTGGAATCTCCTAGGGATGTGGAAGAGTACCCTGATGTCTTTCTAGAAGAGGTTATAGCATTACCCCCTCAACGAGAGATCGAGTTCGGGATAAAGCTACAACTAGGGGCATGTCCTATCTCGATGTATCTATATAGGATAGGACATTTTGAGTTGCGGGAGCTGTATATGCAACTCAATATTCTATTACACTGTAGTTTTGTTCATCTGAGTGTGTCACTGTGGTGTGCACCGGTTTTGTTTGTGAAGAAGGCGGATGGAATTTTATAGCTGTCTATTGATAAATCATTGCTTGAATAAAGTGATAGGGAAGAACCACTATCATATTCCATGAATTGATGATCTTTTCAAAAAAAATGAAGGGTTCATGTGGGTTATAAAATATTGATTTCTGGTCAGAATATCATCAGATGCATGTGAAGGATGATGATATCTCTAAGACTACATTCCATTATCATCATGTGTATTACAGGTTCATTGTGATTCCATTTGGTGTGATGAATTCTCAATATAAGTTCATGGGGTTGATGAAATCTTTGTTCTTTGAGTTCTTGGATAATTTTATGGTATTACTCATCGATGAAATCCATGTGTACTCTGCATCTGAGGAGGATAATGAAGGTAATCCTCTTTACCTTTGGGAGTTCTTCATTAAAAGAAGTTATTTCAGAACATGATGAAGGGTGAGTTTTGGGATTGAAAAGTCTGTTTCATGGGGAATGTTATATCCTAGTATATAGAAGCATTAGACCTATCGAATATAGAATTATTTATTCTATGGAAGCCCCCAATATAGTGGTAGAAGTGAAAAGATTCCTTAATATAGTAGGATATTACAAGAGGTACATAGCCAATTTCTCTTGGGTTGTGACTACCCTAATGGATTTTACCTGAAAGGATAATGATTTTATATGTAATTATCAGTGTTAGGAAGAAATTGAATATCTGAAGGAGTTGTTTTTTAGTGCTAGAATTATTTGTCTTCCAAAAGGAGTCTAATTTTGAGGTTTTCTATGATGCTTTGCATTTGGGTTTAGACTCTGTTCTAATGCAGGAGAGATTAGTCATTTCTTATGGGTCACAGAACTCATGTACTCCCAAATGTAACTATGCCACCCAGGATCTCCACTTCATAATAGTGGTGTTTTCCCTGAAGATGTTGACACATTACCTCATTGGATAGAGTTTAGAGGTCTTCATCGATCATAAGAGCCCAATGTACATTTAATTACAGCTTTAATAGAACATGCGACAATGTTTGGTGAAGTTGTTCTTAGAAGATGATGAATTTAAAATCTCATATACTCCTGGTATGTGGAATTTTGAATTCGATTCATTGAGAAGGAAATCTCCTAGTGATGCATAGCACGAATAAAGTGATTCTTATAGAGTAACCTATGAACATTCCACATTACATATGGATATGGGAAATGTTTGGGAAAGAGGTTGTCTTTGTTTAGATGATGGAGAAGTAATCTCTAGTGTAATAGGAGGATAAATCATAGTTGTGGGATCATGAAGAGTAGGTCTGGACAGACCAAGTTGTTTTGGTGAGGCCCCTAATGAATGGTATAAGGATTAACAACACCATGTGTTGTTACAAGGAAGGATATTCATTCCTTCAGTGATGTGTGAGATGATTCTCAGATAGTTCTCTAGGACTCCCTTAGCGGTACATCCTAGCACGATAAAGATGTACCATTCTTTGAGGTGTCAGTTTTGGTGGCCTGGGAAGAAGCATGCAGTTTCATAGTTTACTTCTCAGTGTTTAGTCTGTCAGAAGGTGAAGGCAGAGAACTGTGTTCCTATTGATTTTCTCCATCCAATAGATGATCCTAAGTGGAAGTGGGAGGACAAATCAATGGACTTTTTTTTTAAATTTACCTCAATCTTAGGGATTCTGTGACACTATATGGGTGGTAGAGGATCATTTCAAGGAATCATCAGACTTCAAAGTAATCAAAGATACCAGGTCATGGGAGGTCTTTTAAGGAAATATCTAGAAGAGGTGGTGAGACTCGACATAGTCTGAATGGTGATCATTTCTAATAGAGATCCTCATTTTACCTCTAGGATATGGAGATGTCTCTAACATGATTTTTGTTCTCAAATATGCCTTATCATTTCTCATTATCCATAGACAGATGGTCAGATAAAATGAGCCATCCAAACTCTTGAAGACATGTTACACTCTTGTGTCCTAGATTTTTGAGGGTCGTGGGTGAGGAAATCACCCTTTGTAGAGATCTATTACAATAATAGTTTCAAATACATCATTGGTTTGTCATAATTTATAGGCTTGTATGGACAACCATTCCTTTATCTATTATGCTGGAATTGGGTCAGAGAGTCAGCAATTCTCTGGCAAAAAATGGTACAAAACATGACAGAGATGGTTTAGGTTATTCATGAGAGGATAAAGGAAGCACATGATCATCAGAAATACTATGACAATCGTTGGAGGACACATTATGAGTTTGATATTGGGTATCATGTGTTTCTGAAGGTGACTACCCATCATGGTAAACAAATATTTTGTCATGCGAGTAAGCTTTCTCCCCAGTTTTTTGGCCCTTTTTAGGTGCTGGATCGTGTTAGAGTTGTTGTGTATTGGGTAGAACTTCCCCCACAGATGGTAAGGATACATAATTTTTTTCATGTGTCGCAACTCTGTCATCATCTTGACGATGCCTCTCAAACTACTGATTTGGGTGATATCGATGTTGATTACGATTCGACCTTTGAGGAGTGGCGTGTAGAGATCTCAGACCAGAAGGAGAAGGTGTTGCATGGGCGTGATATCTCCATGGTAAAATTATTTTTGTGCAAGGTGTGGTGGAGGAGAGTACCTAGGAATGTGAGTCGTATATACACACACTTAGTACCCTATTTTTTTTATTTTTATCATTTTTCTTAAAACGATGTTCATTTTGTGGTTGTAGACCGTTCATTTTTATGAGATTGATTTCTCTTATTACTAGTTGTGTGTTTCACTCTATTGAGAGGTATCTACCCCGAGAGACTAGTTAAGAGAAAGTTTTCATTTTCATGAGGTTTTTTTGTTACTTTTATAAAGTGGTTGGGAACCATTGGTGGGTATAGCTTTGAGAGGTATCTAAAATGGTGGTTGTTCAGAAGCTTTTTCTGTTTCCTCTCTGGACTGGATTTGGATTCTTAAGGATGTGAATGTACTGATAGGTATCTGATGTAATGTCCTGAACCTCTTTGGTCCATTCATTTGTGAAAATCTGGTGTTTGACATGTTCAAAGAGGAGAAGGTTACTTATTCCTAACACTTTTAAAAACTTCCAGTTGTGTGTATATTATTTCCCATTCTGTGAATAGTGTTTGCAGTTCTATGAAAAATGTCATCGGTGAGACATATGTGAAATGTGTAATCAGTGATTCATGTTGCTGACTTGCGTTGGTGACATGAGATAGTAACTCATGTCGATGAGTTGTGTCGGTGACTCGCGTAGGTGAGTCGCATCCGTGACTCATTTTGGTGACTCATGTTAGTGACTCGCATTGCTGAATCATGTCAGTGACACGTGTTAGTGACTCACATTGGTGAATCGTGTATGTGACTCGTATCGGTGACTCGTGTCGGTGAGTCTCATCGGTGACTCTCTTTTTTTAAATCACATATGTGAGTAGCTTTGATGTGTCACATTACTGAATAACATTCATGACTTAGGTTACTGATCATCTTGGTGAGTCATAATGGTGACTTGCATCGGTGATTCCTGTCGGCGAGTCGCATCGGTGGCTTGTGTTGGTGGGTCGTCATTGAAGACTGTTTCTAGCATCCTACAGTTTCACAAGATTGACATTGTCATTGATGTAAAATTTATTCAAATGCCTTGTTTTAATGTATCTATGGTGAATTCAAATCACATAACTAATATATTAGTTTTCATAATATTTTCTGTTCCTTTACTCAGTAAAACCATATAGTCTGGACTAGATCATCATTTAATGGAAAATAGAAACCATTCCTAGACCGATGTTCTATTAAGATTTTCATAAGGGGTAAGAGGCCTTCCTCCCATATACTTCTCTCTCTATTCACATTGTTTGAGGTGACCTGAACCGTTTTTTCCAAGGAGTTGTGTGATTGTGCTATTCTTGGATCTTTTCCCCTTGGTGTTTTTTCTTCTGCATGTGCACTCCCTATTTTGGTGCAAACAGGATGTGTCAATCCATCTTCAATATAAGGATTGTTCTAACTCCGTTATTCTGGGTTCCTCAATTTTTCTCCTCCCATTCTCCTTTCCAGGTTATATAATTTTATATCCATGTTTCTAATGGATCTTTCTTTGCTGTTGGTTGGAGAAGTTGTGTTGTGGTTCCCCCAAGTAGATACAGTCATTGCAGGAGATCTGATCAAGATCCATTTTTAGGCCTATTATCATGAAAATAATGTCGTAAACCTTTTAAGGTAGGAGATTTCTAGATTCTATATTTTTTTTACATCAAGTCATATAGTTAGAATTACTTATCCACTATGTCACAATTAAATTGACATAATAATTTTTTGAATCATAATAATGATTTGTATTATTTTCCTAGAAATTTTATTGCCTCATTTTTTATAGATATATGACATCTATGATTTACTTTTTTATCATATTTTTATTGATAGAAATTAGTAAATAACATAATTCTAGGATTAAGTGTGAATTAATTGGAAAAGATAGAGAATCATGTTTAATGAATATGGTGGTTGTTGTTGTTCTTTGATGATAATCAAATAGATGCAGTTATTCGTGTTTAAATGAACCGGTTTATTAAATATGAAATAAAGAACAAGTTGTGTGATAAAGATAATTCCTTGAATGGTTTGGATTCATCCTTATTCTTGTAAAGGAAATGCACCTTATGCATTAGAGCTATGTGTGATCGTTGTGTGTGAAGGCTGAATCAGTTGTTTTGGGTGAAGATCCCAGTTTCTATGTTGTTTGTTTCCGACTACTTGTGTTTTGGTCTAAACCTGTGATATCCTAGACTAAAGGGCTATTGCAGTATGTGGGGGTTGTGAGTCCCAGTGGTTGTAGTAGCAGTTGACACCTAGAGTGGTGAGATGCATTAGTTTATTCATGAGGGTTTTGGGGAGGACATCGAGGCTGATGGAAGGGGTTAAATCTTGGCTTAACCATTTATATGAAAGTTGATGTTTATGAATCTAATGTTTTTTATCATCTTTAATTTACCAACCTCTTTAGAAAGATGGAATTTTTCATGACCCATTCTCCAAAATGTGCACCCCTCATGATACAGATCTGTGAGGAGAGAGAAAATGACCCCTGATTCCCACATCCAGTAGGCCCCAGGTTGGTGACTTGAAATGAGGGTATAATAAACACACAGATGGGTGGAATTTCCTTCTAAGAGAAAACATGTGGAAATGAGAGATAAGATAGTCACCAAAAAACACTATATTAGACTAAAATATTAATTAAATCCCAACAACACATATGTAATGTTATGTAAAGACTATGATAACAGAAAGGGAAAAACTGTAAGTACTAAAAGAATGTAAATCATCAGCAACCATGAAGCACAAATAGCTCCTACAAAACAAAATTAGTAGTAACCGGCCACATCTATGACCTACTACAAGTGACATGAAAAATAGTTTATATAACATTGGGTGAGTGTAATATTATAGTCAGTAGGATCATCCCCGATGACTCTTATGAAATAGTAAAGGAAGCATACAAAAGCAAAGTGAACAAGTGAAGCTAGATCATCAACAAAATTGGTATACAATGTTCCTAGACTCACCATGGATACTCTCACAAAGTATCTCATACAAGAGTATATAATATAAAAAAGAATATCAAGGGTATCTTACTACCTCATTCCCACTACTTTAGTACTTGGCCCCAACATCGCACTTCCTGAGCATCTCTCTCTCCAAAAAGGCTTGTCTGCAAACAATAGAGAAAATCACCACAACATGCACCTCATGGGTCAAAATGCACCTCATGCATAACACCAACACATACAAGTAACCATAATAACTATGTATTTTGTGTGATCCACTAAAGATCACGTAACATGCATCATATGTTGATTATTATACCTCAATCCATTATAGCCCATACATCAAGTAAATATCCTCAATCAATCACATTTTATACATGTTATACCTATTGAAGTCCATATAAAACTATATCCTGAATATATATGTGTAAAATAACCAAAATAAACTATAGACCTCTCCATAGATATATGGGGAAAACTGAATGACTTGCATACCATCCCTAGTAACTACCATGAGAAGTGAGTGGGGCTAGAGGCAGTAGTCAACCATACATCCTCTCACTGGGATGTTGGGGAAAACACCCAGTAGGGATTAGAATCCTTGGGGTGTCAGTTTCACTAACTGACATGGTGGAGTAGCATATATAAAAAATAATAATAAGGTATAATATATCTCACAACCACACTATGGGAAATACACAGTCTCGGACTCAACTGTAGAAAACATCTCTTGGACTCCTAAATTCCAATGCTAAGAATATATATCCTATAATCACACAACCATTTAAAGAGATATATTAAGTCATCTTATCGATTTTATTATGGTTCACTTTATGAAAATTAATTATTTAGCAATTAACTAACCATTAAAATTTCAACATTACATTTTATTACCATCACAACAACATTTCATTCCCTCTAGGTATAATGAAACCAAATTCATAGTTCTATATAAGTATAACCTCGACATTATTTCTAAGAAATCTCTAACCCCATGGATTACCATAATTTATTCAATAATTTATTACCAAATTTATAATTATTCCATAATTTCTAGTATTTGTTGGTGCCCAAAATATTCGAATAAAGGAGAGAGGAAAAAGAGGCTCTGCGTCCTGCCTTGCGATGCTCCGACGCACATCCCCCTAACTATACACCCGTCGCAAAGCACTAGAGGTGGTAAAACTCTACGAACGCCCTGACGTTCGTGAACCCACCGCGTAGTAGAGGAAGAGGAACCTCTCCGTGAATCCAATTGACGTTCGCGACTCGCCGCGAAGCAACCAAAGCCCCCTTCGTGCCGTATGAGCTCTGCTTCGTGGTGCCCCTTGCCTATAAATACAGAGCTCCCCTTGAGCTCTCTGTATGGACAATCCAAACTTTCGGCTTCTCAACTCCCAAATCATGAATCCCTCTTCGCTCTGGGAATCATGAGTTCCGCGATGTATTTTTTCTTCACGAGAGGCCTTCACATTGTCTCGTTTTGAGCCCCTCTTAGGAGAGGGATTCCCTTCGCAAAGCCTAAAGTCATTCGCGAAGGAAGGGGATCCCCAAGGGGATACAGGTAGTTGCGGTGTGTTTTTTCTTCGCAAAACACCCACCCTATACACATTATCAACATTCCAAGATAGGGTCAATGTACATCGCGAAGCACACTGCTTCACAGCTCCTTGCTTCTCAAGGCACCAATGCTTCATGAGGTAGTGCTCCACGAATGCCATTCCACTTCGCGAAGCACCTCCCACTCACACCTCTACCCCATGCTAAGTCCAAGGCACTCCCCTTCGTGAAGCACACCCCTTAGAAAGTGCTTTACACTATGCAATGAAACTAAGCTCCGCAAGGTCCCTACCTGTGGACCCCTTTTCTAGGCAATTCATCTTCCCATGTGACCCTCCAGTTTTGCACGATGTGATTTCAAAGTCCCCTAGACAACACCACCCGTAGCATTGCTCTGCCTAATTCTTCTTCGTATAGGCACACTAACGACTATTGATTCTTCTCATAGCCACGCTAACGTGGACACCTCGATGGTTCGCTCTATGACCCCCCTTCACCACGGCATTGGAGATACCTTCCCTCCGACAAGGAGAAGAGGGTACCGGTCATGTAATCCATAGGGGTGTGGAGTAAACCCACCTCATCTGAGCTGTCGGATGTTAAACTGCCAAGAACCTCATCCTCAACAGATGAAGTTAAACTGTGACCCGACCCCGTGTCTTGCACGCAGGGTCCCCCCGGCTCAGAAATTATTTACACCGCTTGTCTCCATAGGAATGGAATCACCCTCACATGGGATGACATCCTCCCTCTCGGAGTGGTGTTTGTCTACGGGGGAAGGGAAACCACCTTGGTGTAAGCCCCCTAGCCGCTCTTACGGAAGGTAGCACCCATGTACCTCCATACTTCCCCACTGCCAAGGCCAGTGGAGGGGGCTATATGGAAAGAGGCACCTCCCATATTCAGTCCCAAATGCCTCTCCCTTTGCACTTTGTCACTCTTGAGCCTCCATCCTGGAGTAAGTCCCGGAACCATGGGCCGCTCAATGCGTAATCCCCTCTTCGATTCTCACGGACGCACCCTTCACGACGTGATCGTCAGGTCTCTAATGCCTGTTGTTTCTCATACCGAGCATGACTCACATGGGCTTAGAGTAAGCATCCACCATGGCAATGCCCCCATCCAGCATGATGTTAAACTGTATGCCCCCGTCTAGCATGACGTTAAACTATATTCCCCCATCCAGAATGATGTTAAACTGTATGCCCCCGTCCTGCATGACGTTAAACTGTATTCCCCCATCCATCATGATGTTAAACTATATTCCCTCATCCAGCATGACGTTAATCTGTATACCCGAACTACGAGGACATTGATTCATGTCGAGGAATGATATGTAGGAAGCTTCACGAGGTTCAAGCCCACCACCACTGGACCCACAGGTTCACCTTCATGTCAGTTCGCTGACAGAAACCCCACAAGAACTACATGGTCTTTGATCCATGTCAAGGCATGGTACGTAGGAAGACTCCCTGAGGTTCAATCCCATCACCCATCAGACCATGGTCCTTTCAGACATCGGTTCGCCGATACCCACATTCACACCCGAACTACAAGGACTTTGATTCATGTCAAGGCATGATACGTAGGAAGCCTCCCTGAGGATAATGCCAAACAATTATTGGCCCCAACCTTCTCCGTGTCAGTGTGCCAAGCCCCCTCTTTACCAGAACTATGGGGAATTTGATCCCTGTCAAGGCGTGGTACGTATGAAGCCTCAAGTGGTTCAAGCCCACCACCCAGTTGTTTCATTACGTTGGGTTCCACCCTCATCCCGCATGATGTTAAACTACATTTCAGTCCATCCGTAAGCCTTTGTGACTAACGTGAACTACGTGGTCTTTGATCCATGACAAGACATGGTACGTCGGAAGCCTTCCTGAGGTTCAAGCCCACCGTCCACCTGGTTCAAGGTCCATCTTCATGTCGGTTCTTCGACACGCCCCCGTCTCGCATGACGTTAAACTACATCCCAATCCAGCAGTAAGCCGTTGTGAAACTACCATCCAGGTGTCCCGAAAACCCTTCATGTCAGTATAATAGCCCCATTACTTGATCCATGTGGTCTTTGATCCATGTCAAGGCATGGTACGTAGGAAGCCTCCCTGAGGTTCAATCCCATCACCCATCCGACCAATGTCCTTATTCACGTCAGTTCTCCGACATCCATCATAAACTACGTGGTCTTTGATCTATGCTAAGGCATGGTACATAGGAAGCCTCATGAGGTTCAATACCACCACCACCTGTTCATTCCGATCTCATTCATGTCGGTTCTCCCACCACCTTGGTCCAACTCATAGTGTAATCCCTATTCCAGATTGAACTACGCGGACTTTGATTCCCTCCAACGGGGATAAGTAAGAAGTCTCTTCGAGACTCAAGCCCATCAAAATTGTCATCTACATGACGGTCCCATTTAATTCCCCCTCCACTTCATGAAATTCTCTGTCGTCCATCCTGATTCCTACCTGGGCCGCCACATCCCGGTGAGATCATGTCACCCCATTCTAGTCCACAGTAATCGGGAAGCCGCCCACGGGCTTGCTCGGATATCTGCATTCATGGAAATATGGCTCTGGGAATAGTTTCAAGAACTACGTATTAAATCTATGAGGGAAACCCATACTAGGTAATGAGTTCTGAGGAGGAATAAATGGAAGGAGTAACTAAAATACCATCATTCCGTTTTGATCAAGGAGAAGATGTCCCTAAATAAGGAGTGAATGACACCCACCTTTGGAAAGTGGGAATGTGGGGTAAAAAAGTCGCGCCTATCGTACGTCCAAGCGGACCGATGTGCACACCCCGGAGAAAGTGTAGGAAATAGAAATGGTGAACCCAATGTGATGTTGTTCTACTCAATGTGAAGATTAGTAGAGATCAAAACATCAGTAGATTGACGTGTCATCGGATCCAGATATCCAGTGCTGGGTCTCTCCATGCAAATATCGTGCCTAGCATAAAACTCACCAGAAGTTGGGGCAGTAGAATGTGGGGAATTCCATTCTGCAACGTTGTCTGTGGGGATCCCTCTTGCCGACCACGAAAGACAGAATGGCACTGGGGCACTGGTTGTCGATCTCGTTTCCTCGCAGTACTAATGAGTTAATCTCCCTGCTTCTCAGGAATCATGTTGCTGCTAGAGGAACACGATCACCGCCCACCCGCCTACGTAGGGGAAGGGGAAATACAAGCACAGCCGCTCAGCATGGCTCCACTACTGCTACAACGGAATCTGCATCAACGTGTGTGGGGTGCCCACATCCCCTCTCCCCATCGGAAGTCATCCAATGAAGGGTGATTAATGGCATTGTATATTGTTATGAGGAAGAGGGAATAATCACAACTCAGGATATGGCCCACCTAGACTTGGAGGCGTCCAGGCCCCGCCGTCAATGCCACCCTCGAGGGCCGCACAGGGAGCCCATTCTCCCCACCCCAACATTCAATAGTTTCATGAGCCTGTCCCCGGAACGCCTCGAAGACTCCATGCCTTATGCTGATGAGGTGGGTGATGTTCAGCTTATCCCAGTTAGAGTCTCGATCCATGGACTCCAAGAAAGGGCCCCTTCTCAGCTGCATCAGCGCCACCATCCGGCCTTGCCAGAGGAGCAGGTAGGTTATGCCCCTGCACCACCCGCAGCAGCTCGCCTGACCAGATGCCAGCATTGGGCCCAAGTTGAGGGCGCCCGCGAAGGGGGGTCGACGTCGATATCTACTGTGGTCTAAGCCACCACCGACGTATATCATGAAGCCCCAGCACACACTGAGTAGGAAAACTTCTACACCAGACCGGGATCGAGGCCCCAACCGCCCCACGAGCAGGATGGGTTGACTCTCCAGGTCGTAGGCCCGAGTGGTGATCGCCACGAACCAATATGTGGTGATGTAACCCCTTACGGAGGCCCTCCCCATACGACCACTCCACAAAGCGTGGGGCTTCCCCACTCTGAAGTTCATCATGGAGGTATGCCTTATGCTACCCCCTACCCGAATGAATACCTGCCCCGTGGTAGTGACACTCGGCGTGGATTTCTTTCTCGTGCCCACCACACTAGGTATGTAATTCCTCCTCCTACACCCGACCATCGATATGAAGTCATTTCGCATCCGGTCCCTCTCTAATGTGGGAACCGTCCCTACGTCCTTTCCACAACTGGCGAAGGTCCTCCTCACCCAAGAAACCATATGGGTGAAGGTCAGCCTCGTCCACACGTACAAAGCATGGAGGTCGTCCCCATGTTCCCGCCAGTTGCAATGGCGGTTTTTTCCGCTCAGGTGCTGTTCATGGGGGTCTTCCCAAGTTCCCTTCGACATTTTCCCCAATTCCCATCACACCCCGACAGTCTCAAGTGGAATTCCTCTCCACCATGGCGCCAGCACGACCCCGAGACTACATGTCGGGAATCAACCTTGTCCCGAAGAGCTGTCTATGGGCAGGAGGGTGGGTCGTCGCCGCCACATGAAGAATCTAGAGAAGGCCCGGACGAGGATCAAAGTAGCTCGCTTCTCGGATTCTGAAGTAGAATGAAACTCCGCATTGGAACCCTCCCCTCGTTCGTCCGCCTCAAGGACCAGGTTAGGAACAAGGAGTGTCAGCCTCATCCATCTAGAATGCGATGTCCATCGGATTCCCACCTCTCTACGTAGGTACGTCCATGAGGAGGAAATTGTGGGAATCCCGCAGGTTCCGACCATACAGTCACCACCGTCGTCACCAGAAGCGCCCTCTACCTCGACCAGAGATCACTGAGAGCTATTTTGGGCACCGGTAACGGTTTAGAAACAACGTGGCCCATCACCGGAAACCGAAATACATGCACTAAAAGATGTTTCTATGAGCCTTTAGTATCGTGACATGGTGGTTAGGTCACCGTACTCTTCGGGGGATGGCCCGGAATTCGGTGGATAGTCTACTCGTTCACCGTATTCTCCGCCGCACAGTTTACTATCACAACTGTCTGCCTCAGTACATCTATAGATTCCTCATTCATCCCCGGTTGACAAGAGGGGAAATATGGGACCCGACCCTGAATCCGAGCCCAGGAGCATCTAGAACATTCTCTCATAGGACCACTTCCAGGAGAAGTTCTGGCCGGTGGTAGCGTCGAACTTTTGTGTGCCAAAATCCCTCACCCTGGAGGAAGTCGAGTGCTTCTGTCAAACCCTACGGGCGACGCACTTTCGTCTTCTCTATCAATGGGTGTTTTACCCTATGATCCAAGTTCACTACTAGGAAATCGGCGATAAATTTCATCTAGTCGATTTTCCTGCACTCCCTGTGGACCAGTGCCTTGAGTCGCTAGGTCTCCAAAGCGCCCTCCAACAAAAATGAGTTTAGAGTTTCAAGGTACTCTGAAAAATCATCATGGAAGATACCCCCATGTGAATGTTCATGGATGGGTAAAATATGATACCCTCCTCCTTAGTCCTATCCGACGGCATCCCGATTTGTTATGCGACCTTGAGGACATGCCCCCAAGAAGGGTTGCGGTCCACATGTCTAACATAGTGGACAAAGAAGAAGAGATGGATTTTTTGATGGAGACATACACCATGGGAGTGTACCACCAATGTTGGACCCATCAGAGAGGATTACTCGTCAGTATAGGATCCTTCTAGGCCTACCTGCGCCCACCCAGTCGCTGGTACTCAGCCGAAATGCCGGTAATGGAAACAAGCTGGTTGGAACCTTCTAGTACTCTGACCCATCCACCTCAATACAGAAAATGAACGAAGAACCCGAGAAGGCCGCATTGCGACAACACCTTGTTAAGCAGAAGAGGATGGTCGACGAACTCTTAGCCAATCACGCTATAGAGAGGGGACCTGACTATGGAAATCCCAAGCCAGGGCATCAGGGGTAGGAACAACTCCCCCCTCCGAGATGCCTCCTGGAAACCCTGACATTTCTACGCCCGCAGACAGGGCAGAAGACGGAACTCACGGCAAGAGGGCGCGATACGTCTCACCAAACCCTCTCGAAAGGTGAGGAAAACTGAGGAATCAACCCCGGGTTCCACCAGCCGCCCCAAGGGCCATTCTGCCAGTTTCTCTATGAGCCATTGAATCTGTTTACCGTGTCGAAGCGCTCGGTAATGCACTCATAGTTAGTGATCCCCGTCAAGACAGTGACCCCCACCCGGATGATCCTATAGCGACACTCATCGCCTGCCTCAAGGCGTTGGAAACACGACAGGTGGCAGTCCCACAAGATGGAAAGTCATATCCCACGTGGGTGGATGATATGCCCGCACCCCTGGGTTTTGGGAATCCCACTTTCTCACCCATTAACGGGACTGGGGACCCGCCGCAACACTTGGCTCATTTTTCCTCCAGGAGTGGCCCCATGTTGGGGACCCCGGCATAACAGGAAGCCTCAAAGCTCCAATGTTTTGTGTAGACAGTGGATGGATCTACATTCTTCTGGTAGAGCCATCTCCCTATCAGATCGGTGACCGGCTGGGAGGATCTCCACCAACAGTTATTAAACCAGTTCAGCTCCTCCACGCCATAGATCAGCATCACAGACCTCTTCAAGTGCATATAGTGGCCTTATGAGAAATTCATGGACTTTATCGCTTGTTGGAAGGGGCTTACATACTCTCTCGACATGCCACTGACTCAAGAGAAATTACTGAATATGTGTGTTGGGAACGTTAAAACAGAACTCGTTCCTTCCCTGATCACCCAGAACTACCCTGGAGGGTTCTGGGACTTCTCAGATAAGGCCCAGTGCCTCGAGGAAGCTCTGAAACAGACTAGTCAGGCACATCTACTACACCATGTGATCCTAGCAAGGAGGGATTCTAGAGACGAACCCGCTGTGGTGGCCCAAATAGACTCCTCAAGGCAGCTACAATTACTTCCAGTGGAACAGACTCTGCAACCCCATAGAGGCCCTCCACCTTAAGCACAGGCTCCTACCCAACAATGACCGCCTTAGAACCAACAGGTTCCCCCACACAATGCACCACCACCGCCTAAGCGGGAAAATCAGGCTCCACCTCCTCGGCATTCCCCTCCGACCCCTTGTCAGGGCCACGTTCCCAGGGCCCCCTATCTGGAAAGAAGGAACCAAACGTACTCATTCAACAAGAATCAAGTCCCAGGTTACTTCCGAAGTGACCTAGAACAGGGGATTGTGCATTTACCCAAGTGCAGAAGGCCGGAAGAGGAGAATCTCACCGATCGCCCCGACTACTACCCCTATCATCGGATTCTAGGGAACACCCTCAAAAAGTGATATGTGTTTAAAGATTAGCTCCAAGACCAGTTCGACAACAACATAGTCAGCTTGGGCATGGCCCCGACACAAGTGGTGGGTGTCTTCATAGGGTCATAAAGTGGTAGCGACGACGAAGGCGAGTGATTGCAGGTTCCTAATCGTGGGTCCCAGATGTACGACGACTGGATGGCCCATAATACTGTCGCACGCACCCATGGTATCATTTGGGCATGCTTTAATCAGTTGGAGCCTTCAAAATATGTGACCAGTACCTCTGTGTCTTCATCTCTTCCAACCACTTCCCAAAAGAGCATGTAGCGACGATGCAACAAGAAGCAACACGCTCCACCATTGTCGTCATCATCCTGCACGCTCGATGATTTCATGACCCCTACGATGGGGATTACACCCAGAATCAGCCCAGTGGTGGATGACTCTTTGAGCGACAGTCAGGGGTACACTTAGGTTAATATTGTGGAGCTGGTAAACCCCTATATGACTCCCAACGAGGGGGAACGCTAGGAGAGCCTCCCCAAAGTCCCCACCCGACATCAACGTCAGCGGAACCGCGGACACACGAGTCCTCCAGGCACGTCAGAGAGTGCATTAAGTCAGGCCGTGCACGCTACGGAAACCAGACATCAGGCCCTGCATAGAGCTCAACATGCACAACCTCATTCGGTGCCCTCAGATCTACCTCCACCACTGTTTGTTCTACTAGACCAGGAAGAGTTGTCTCGTCCATACCAAGGCCAGTCATGCCCTACTGCAGGCCAATCACAGATGTCCGATCCTCATTCAAAAACTACTCTTCAGGCATCAACTAGCAGGAAGCGAGACGTACCCAGTACCAGCTAGCCGCCAGTCCATCCGGCAGGGCCCTCCGTGCCTCCAATTGTAGAACGACCTCCTATAAGAAGAGGCTCACATTTGGCACGGAAGTATGATGTTTTGAAGCACCTTGCTGGAATTCCAGTAAGGCTTTCTATCTTTGAGGCTCTTTGCCTATTGTTTTAAATGTGTGAGGCACTTTCCAAGGCCCTAAGGAGCCCCCTCTAGTTTGAGACGAAGGTAGCAGCTGCAGAAGCCTTCCACACTGAGGAAATTGAGAAAGATGAATTTCAAGAAGTTATCTCATTCTCCGGTGAAGATTAAGACCCTCCCATACATGGGAATATTCTCCCATTGTACGTCACTGGATAGTTTTATGGCGTGGAAGTCCACCGCTGTCTTTTTTACACGGGTTCTGGGATTAACCTAATTCTGACTCGGACCCTGCAAATGCTGGGTTTGTTTGATGATGATTTTACAACCATCAACCTCAGAATCGAGAGATATGATAGGACCGAGAGATCCTTGGTCGGAAAGATCTGCTTGAAGACCTAGTTTGGTTGGCTAATTGCTAGCACCGAGTTTTTGGTCGTCTCCCAGGACACCGCATAAAATGCATTGATGGGCAGGCCATGGATCCACCTACATGCAGCGTTCCCATCGTCGTATCACCAATTCCTCAAATACTACCTCAATGGTTGAGTAAGAATTCTCCAAGGAGATGTGTCTCCTTTCGCCTCTTGTGAAGCCCACTATCTGGACGCCGACTATTACAAGATTAAGGATAAGAAAATCATGGAAAGTGAGGATAAATCTACCCCGGTCACAAGTGATCCCTAGGCGGGTATGGATGAATCCTACATCTTCTCGATCCATCGGTTGGAGGCCACGACCCCCGAAATGGGGCAGTGTTCTGTTGTTTCAGGTAAAAGAGGAAGGAATATTTCCATGTCCAAAAGATGGCAAAAAATCACATCATACTCCTACACCAACCTGGATCAGGTGATCCCGAAATCTCTTACCCTTGTACGGTATAGGGATGTCAGGCTTATTGCAATGGAAGTACGTCATAAGTGTCTCTTCCACCGGGCTGGAATCAACCGGCTCAGGCCGACGCATCACTACTACTTTGATGTAATCATGTGTGGCCCCTTCGGCCGAAGGCCATATGGGATAGGATTGACTCCCTTTATTGCTATGGTCTCATTGGTGCATGAGTCTCCTGATATGATGACCACTATCGCCCAAGGCGGCACCAGCCGCCTATCAACGATTGATAACTCAGAAGAAGCACCCCCCGCGGAAGATCCCTTCACAGGTGGAGAAAAATATTTGGAGGATGCTCCCCCTGCCTTTGCAGAAGGCGTCTCTACTATGGTCGATGAACTGGTACGGGTGAACCATGTTAGTGTGGATGATTTGATACCCACATTGATCAGTGATTCCATGCCCCTCGAGGAGGAGAAACAGTACATGGACTTTTTTAAATAGCACCATGATGTGTTTTCCTGGAGATATGACGAGATGCCAGGACTAGATCCCCAGGTAGCCGTCCACCCCCTTGGTGTCCCGAAAATCAATCACGGGTTCAAGAAGCCTCCCATAAAGATGCACCCTTCTCATGGTACCATGGTTGAGGCCGAAGTTAACAAGCTTATCAAAGCCAACATCGTCAAGGAAGTCTAGTACCCCAAGTGTCTCTCCAACATTGTGCCAGTTAGGATTAAGAACGGGCATATTAGAGTATGCATCGACTTCTGCGATCTCAACCGCCACTGTCCGAAGAATGATTTTCCCCTCCCACTAATGGAGTTTTTGATTGATTCCACGGCCGGGTTCCAAGCCCTCTCCTTAATGGATGGGTATTCTGGGTACAACCAGATCTGGATGGCCCCCAAGGACGAGGATTCGACTGCCTTTAAGGATCCCCAAGGTACATTCTGTTACCAGCTCATGCCTTTCGGCATGAAAAATGCAGTTGCCCCCTATCTGAGGGCCATGCATCACATATTAAAGATGATTCAAGGGACACTGGTGGAATGCTACATGGATGATCTGGTGGAAAAATCTCTCAAGCACCAGGACCATCTCAAGGACTTCGAGAAAGTGTTCGGCCTCCTCCGTTCCCAAGACCTGAAGATGAACCCACTGAAGTGTGCCTTCATGGTCACCTCCGGGAAGATTCTTGGATTTGTTGTCAGATACCGAGGCATTGAGATCAACCCAGAGAAGATCAAGGCCATCATCCAAATTGTAACACCCCGAGATTTTATGAAAAATATTCTTTTTAATTTCACTAATGTCTTGTGTTGTACGCTACACCAAAAGGAGCTTGCACAACACGCATCCTTGATTTTCCTTTAATTACACGCAATCGCGACCTTCCTCGATAGCATGTGTAGTACGCAATAACGAGTTTCACTAAACAACAATACGCTATTAAAATATTATTAAAACTAGCCGTTATGAATAGTAATAACCACTTTTGGAAATTTTGTATATTTTATTTTTCATAATGGAATTCATTTTTGGATTCATAATATCGAAATTAGCTTAGGGTAAAATTTTGGTACTTTTCGGATAACTTTTATTTTCTGATGAATAGTGCAAATTACTAAATTTTAATTAAAAACAACTTTTTTAATCGAAATAATTAATAGTGATAAATTATTAATTTGAGTGGTTTGAAAGTATATTTAGAATATATTTTTACAATTAAATACAATGTTGGTCATTGGATGTAATTTCACATTTACACCAGACATAAACAAGTGTTAATCTTTTGATAGTTATTATCTCTTAAAAACACGCTATTTGTTGTGACAGCGGAAATTAATTATAAAATTCATTAATGAAAATTATATGTTGGGAATTTTGTAAAATAGAAATCATTTTTGAATTTGGATTATCAATTATAGCTTAGGGTAAAATTTTGGCATTTTTCTGAAAAACTTCAATTTTTGATGAATAGTGAAACTACTAAGTGGAAGTTAAAAAAAATTATTTTCTTCATAAATCTTAATTTTACCACTTCTGTGAATGGAATTTCAAAAATCAGAGAGACATGGTTGATTTCAGTATGTAAAATGTGGTTCAATGAGATGAAAATAATTTTTGGGGAATAGTAACTTTTTACTTTTTTTTACCACGGTTAAAAGTAAATAGGGTAATTAAGGGTAAAAATGATATTAATATTACCCTAAAACATGTCCTAATCCTATTGGACAAGTGTATCTCGACCAAAAACAACCTTAAGTGTAAAATATTATCATTTAGGCCCACTTAGATTAGATTAGGACATTTGTTATTATTTAATTCAAAGAAGAGTTAAAAGAGTTAAAATCAAAGTTTATTTACTAAAACATTTTTAATATAAGGTTATACATAAGATAAATTCAATTGTAAATATTCATTAGAAAGATAAAAATATTTCCTACATAATGGTAGTTTATTTTTAATTTTTAGAGATCATATAATGTAATTTATTTATGACACAATGATGATGCTGTAATTATCTTATTAATGAAATATTGACATAATTGATGTTATAAATACCAAAATAAATTTAATTTGAGACTTTTTATGAATACCAATAATTTTATAGGTTAATATGATATATTATTGTTTATTTAATAAACTTGGTTCTAACATATAAATCTTTTATGACTTTCATAAAAATCATATATCAAATAGTGTCAAAATTGACACAAAATAGTGTTTAAATCAAATATTATATTATTAATTGTTATTTTATTCCTAAAAATCTAAGGTTCTGCAAAATGACTTATCTAAGGATATATATATTAATAATAAACAATTTGGGGTTCGTTTGGCATGTTATAGTAAGTGTATTAACCATATAGTGAAAGAAAACAAAAAGACACGGTAAAAGATAAATTATTTAACTTAGAGTTAAATCTAATTGATAAGGTTGAAATAATAACCTAAACATGTCTAAAACCTATTGGTTGATAGTATTTCGACCCATCACCACTTTAGCTTCGAAATAAGACCCTTTGGAACCATTATAAACCGATTTTGACTTTAATATAAAATAATATTTTGAGATATTTCTAAGGTGCCCCTCTCCTCCCTTATAAAAGGGCACCTCCTCCCCCTCATCCTCACACCAATTTGATCACTCAAGCTCGGCCAACCCCTGCCAAAATCCCTTCTCCACATCCCTAGAATAATCCTAGAGGTCCTGGTCTTCTTCAAATACCAATCTTATTTCCCTAAGTGGAGGATTCAAAGAGCCGTTTCAAAGAAGAGGTAGTATCCATTACCGATCTTTTCAATTTCATTCTCCTTCAACTTCTTATTCTTTAGTTGTTTCATTATAAAGTAATAACATCAGTATTACTTACATACTGATATTTTATTATAAATATGAAACAACTCTAATTAACCTTCTATCCATCCTACGGAAAAAGGAAATCACCGCGCGTGCGTACGTACGGAATACCGTCTCCACGCAGTGGTGTAATCTATTTTCCACCACCACATTAATTGGATGGGTATACTGGTTTAACGAGTAACTATATATGATTATTATAAAGTGATATTGATACTGAAATAGTATAAAAACACTTCAACACAATTCCACGACCATGGGAACGATATCATTGCTCGTGCGTACGTACGGACTACCGTCTCCACGACGCGATGAGATTCATTCTCAATGATTAACCATTCATGAATGATAATAAAGTATATATAATAAGTACTAATGAAATATATGATATAATAATGATACTGGATTTATTTATATTTATATGTATGTCATCTACTTAATTCAATTCAATTCAATAAGGAAACGAAAACAACGTTCATGCGTACGTACGGACTACCGTCTCCATGAACGGTGTATCTCATTCCATTTATCAATATATTATATATATGTATATTATGAATATATATTATATATAAATCATGTTTTACATTCTGGATATAAGTAATCATGATCCAAGTAATCATATTAATAATTACAAGTTAAAAACACGAACAACAAATGAGACGATTTTACCCAAAATGCTACTTTAACATGAATTTACAAAAGAACGGGTAATATAAAGTCATAAGTGGACCATATATGATATAATAAAAATTAATATGATTCTGGAATAAGTCAATAACATGATTTAAATCATTATACAGGAGGTTCGGACACGTACAATGCAAGTCGGACCTATGGTAAGGGAAATGTCACAATCTCATTTTATCCGAGATTGTTTATACTTTGGTATTTACTGGGGTGTATTTTATCATCCACATCCATGTTTCCCCAATATGTAATATTTATATCCTTCTACAATAGTTTATATCAAATTTTACCCTTCGGTAAGATTTTAGTAAATGATATGAAAGGAATCTTTTGTCGTTTTTCGTACGAGGTACTCTTTGACTTTTCCGAAAAAAGTACGAGAAGAATGTTTTCTTTTAACTTATACAACATGAATGGATTTTTAAAACATTATTTCCAAAATATTACTTTACAAGTTTTCATGTTTATTTTTAATCAACTTCTTTTAGTTTAAAGTTGTATGACATGTTAATAAAGGAAAAATGTTTTTGTAGAAGAAAGGATATTTTCCTCAAGAACGGAGTTCAAGTGTTTTATCAAAATTATTTTCTATATAAGATAATAAAGGGTTCTATTTTTATCCCTATTATTACATTGATTTGATTATGTTGTGATGGAATTATTTTTATGAATTCATTTATCTTATATGAATTGTTTTATGATGTCATGATGTTTAAGATTCCCATTTGTATTACATGGGTTATGCAATGATGTATGGTTTATGATTTTGTGGCACACATAAGAATGGTATCATTATGAGATTGGTGGGACCTATATCTCCCTCCAATGCATTGGTTAATGATTTTATATCTCAAGAGATAGACATGGCTGGAATGGTAGGTTATACCGATTCAGTGAAACAGGACTGAAACGAGGGTGACTCGGTTCAGAAAGGGACTTTGTCCACTAAGATAGTCTTGGAAATGAGTCTTGACTAACACGAAATGATTCTCTATGATTAAGTGTGTATGCCAAAAAGTTTCATGTTTTGTGTTATGATTATTGGGATTTCATTTCACGACTATGATTTATCCCATGTTATGAAATTATTCTCTCTCTTTTGCAAGATAATATTTCCAAAAGTTATGTTCTTATGAATATGATGTGATTGATTTTTCTTTTGATTACCCATACTGAGCATTTGAGCTCACCCTTTTATGTTTTCTTTTCCCCAGGATATAAAGAAAGGTTTTAGGTAAAAAAAAGGATGATCTTTATGGGATATATTGGAGATCTTTCACCACGATTAGAAAATTACGTTCCGAGTTTCCAAAGACACTAAACTATTACGATCCTTTTTTGTGTGTTTTTTGTTATGTACTAAGTATTCCGCAAAAGTAATGAAATGTTCATGTACGATAAGATTCGGGTCTCTACAGTTGGTATTAGAGGAATGGTTTAGTCAACCTTTGGAAACTAGGATGCAAGAACTTTTGTGAGATCCCTAGAGATATTTCTAAGGTATGTCTAGGGATGTCCCTAAGCTTAAGTATACGTATAGGTTGTAGTACTAGAATTATGCTTACAATCATATAATTAAACCTAAGATGTTAGATATTGAAGGTACTCCCCCTTTATTATGTTGTTTTCCCTATCATGATTTTTTCCTCTCACACTATTCTTTTTGGGTTTTAGAAGATGGCTGGAACCCGAAGGAACCGTGTTGATCAATGCAATGGACAATGCAATGATTTCCCTCCTGAACAAATAAATTTTATGGGATATGGAGTGCAAAATCTTTTTTCTATACTTACACAAGCTATGAATCATTCTGGACATCTAAATGAGCAGAGAAGGGAACAATATTCTATTGAGTCCTTCATGAGGCAACGTCCACCTTCTTTCAGTGGTTCTTCTGATCCACTTGTTGCTGAACAATGGGCCAGTACCACTGAAAAGATATTTTCAATTCTTCAATGTTCTGAGCATGATAAAGTCATCTTAGCATTATATCGTTTGGAAGGTGAAGCTGATCAATGGTGGAATCTTATCAAGAATACGAGGCAAAGAGATGAAATTGAGTCCATGGAATGGGACGAGTTCAAGAACTTGTTTTTCAGTAAGTACTTCCCTCATATTCATCAAACAAAGATGGAAAAGGAGTTTCTTGAGCAGAAGCAGAAGGATGATGAATCTGTTGGTATATACGAAGCAAATTTTACAAGACTTGCAAGGTATGCATCTGGCATTATCATCCAACCTGAAAGTAAAGTTGATCGATTTTTCAGTGGCTTAAAACCAAGTCTTTGAAGGGCATTAGGTATAAGAGACTTCAGTAGCTATGAAGAAATTGTGCGTTGTGCTATCAAGGTAGAAATAGAAGTTGGTGTTACATATCCATCTCATGGTTTTGACAAGAAACGAAAGATGGAGTTCAAGGAGGAATCTCAGAATAATGGTGAAAAGAAGATGAATGTTTCCTTATGCACAAAGTGTGGAAAGAAGCATTGTGGAGATTGTCTTAAAGGGACTAGAAAATGTTTTAAGTGTGGAAAATAAGGTCATCGAGCAGCTGAGTGTTGAAGTAATGGAAAAAGGGATTCTAATGATGTGAATAAAGCAAACACTGCAGAGAACGCACCACCAACACTTCAATGCTTCATGTGCAAGGAAATGGGGCATTACGCTAATAAATGCCCTAATCCGAGGGTTGGTGATGATCAACATGAGCAACCACTGAAGGAAAAGGACAAAGGGAAGTCACATGCGATCACTATTGGCGATGTTGAATATGAAAAAGATGTGGTGGAATGATTAAGTGTTTATGTAATGGGATTCCAAAATAATGTTGTATCATGGAGTATTGGAATATTTATGTATTGGTCTAATCTGGTATTCAAAGTGATTGAGATATTATGCGCATAATGAAGGGAAAACGAGAAAACAAAATGTTTAACTATATTCATAAGCTCATGATTGATATAAGGACTAAGTGATATCATGGTTTGAGTATATAGAATTTTGAGGATTTTGGTATGTGGAAGGTGTTAACTTTTAACTGCATTAATGTTTTCACTAAGGTATTTAATAGAATACATGATTAAGGACTTTGAATGTTTGGAATGGGACCAACAAAACATTTCTTATGATATATGGGGATCGACGATGGTATTAAATCTCTGGTAATCGTTTTCACTATGTTATGAGAGTGGACTATAGTATTATGGATAAGCCTAAATATTGGAATGGATTATGTTGGACATAAGTTAGTATTGTTTAAGGATAGAATTTTTTTCGATATTATTGATGGGATGTTATAGTAATATAGTTTTAGAAAAAGGACAACCTGCAGGACGGGCGGCAGCCCATCGCGTCGGACAAGGCTGTGGAAATCGAACCCACAACCGAAGTGCGGCTAGCCTTTATCGCCTACCACTGGCCTACAGGAAGTCCCTGTTTAGTAGAAACTAGTTTTATTATATTAATTTGTATGATATATGATGTATAAGTCCATTTTGAGAACCATATATGATTAATCCCACTATAGATCGACTTATGTATATAATTTTATCTAACCTTTTGTTTGAGACAGATGGAATGACCCGTCATTCAAACAATTGATCTGCTAACACTTCACTAATAACAAATTCAACTTCATTTATTTAAGAGATGAAGTGGAAATTGTTCAAGGCACGAACAACAGTGAGATTGTACCAAAATAAAGTAAGTATTTGTTCTAATTCAAATTTTCAACTTTAGGGAAATGATCTTGAAAACCAAAAATGTTGTCCTAGTGATCTTATATCTGATGAATCAGATGGTACCTTAGATCGTCACAAATTTATGGCTTTTTGATTGCTGGCTTTTCCATAGCCATGTTCTCTACCACTCCCCATCATAACATGATGGTTAGATTTCTCTTCCATATCCATATTTTCACCTATGTGGAAACCCAGTGATTAGTTTATTTGGGTAACCGTAAAGTTTCATACTTTTTTTTAAAGATTGGTTTTGGTATTCCTTTTCACGATGTGGGTTTCTATTAAAGAAAATTTCAAATAGTAAACCATTTATAACCCCGACGAATTTCGAGGGCGAAATTAATTTTAAGGGGGGTAGAATGTAACACCCCGAGATTTTATGAAAAATATTCTTTTTAATTTCACTAATGTCTTGTGTTGTACGCTACACCAAAAGGATCTTGCACAACACGCATCCTTGATTTGCCTTGCATTACACGCAATCGCGACCTTCCTCGATAGCATGTGTAGTACGCAATAACGAGTTTCACTAAACAACAATACGCTATTAAAATATTATTAAAACTAGCCGTTATGAATAGTAATAACCTTTTTTTGAAATTTTGTATATTTTATTTTTCAGAATAGAATTCATTTTAGGATTCATAATATCAAAATTAGCTTAGGGTGAAATTTTAGTACTTTTTGGATAACTTTTATTTTCTGATGAATAGTGAAATTTACTAAATTTTAATTAAAAACAACATTTTTAATCAAAATAATTAATAGTGATAAATTATTAATTTTAGTGGTTTCAAAGTATATTTAGAATAGATTTTTAAAATTCAATACAATGTTGGCCATTGGATGTAATTTCACATTTACACCAGACATAAACAAGTGTTAATCTTTTGATAGTTATTATCTCTTAAAAACACGCTATTTGTTGTGACAGCGGAAATTAATTATAAAATTAATTAATGCAACTTATATGTTAGGAATTTTGTAAAATAGAAATCATTTTTGAATTTGGAATATCAATTATAGCTTAGGGTGAAATTTTGGCATTTTTTTTGAAAAACATCAATTTTTGATGAATAGTGAAACTACTAAGTGGAAGTTTAAAAAAAATTATTTTTTTCATAATTCTTAATTTTACCGCTTCTGTGAATGGAATTTCAAAAATCCGAGAGACATGGTTGATGTCAGTAAGTAAAATGTGGTTCAATGAGATGAAAATAATTTTTGGTGAATAGTAACTTTTTACTTTTTTTTACCACGGTTAAAAGTAAATACGGTAATTAAGGGTAAACATTATATTAATATTACCCTAAAACATGTCCTAATCCTATTGGACAAGTGTATCTCGATCAAAAACAACCTTAAGTGTAAAATATTATCATTTCGGCCCACTTGGATTAGATTAGGACATTTATTATTATTTAATTCAAAGAAGAGTTAAAAGAGTTAAAATCACAGTTTATTTACTAAAACATTTTCAATATAGGGTTATACATAAGTTAAATTCAATTGTAAATATTAATTAGAAAGATAAAACGATTTCCTACATAATGGTATTTTATTTTTAATTTTTAGAGATCATATAATTTAATTTATTTATGACACAAAGATGATGCTGTAATTATCTTATTAATGAAATATTGACATAATTGATGTTATAAATACAAAAATAAATTTAATTTGAGACTTTTTATGAATCACACTTATTTTCTAGGTTACTATGATATATTAGTGTTGATTTAATCTACTTGGTTCGAACATATAATTCTTTTATTACTTTCACAAAAATCATATATCAAATAGTGTCAAAATTGACACAAAATAGTTTTTAAATCAAATATTATATTATTAATTGTTATTTTATTCCTAAAAATCTACGGTTCGGCCAAATGACTTATATAAGGATATATATATTAATAATAATCAATTTGGGGTTCTTTTGGCTTGTTATAGTAAGTGTATTAACCATATAGTGTAAGAAAAAAAAGACACGGTAAAAGTTAAATTATTTAACTTGGAGTTAAATCTAATTGATAAGGTTGAAATAATAACCTAAACTTGTCTAAATCCTATTTTTTGATAGGATTTCGACCCATCCCCACTTTAGCTTCGAAATAAGACCCTTTGGAACCATTATAAACCGATTTTGACTTTAATATAAAATAATATTTTGAGATATTCCTAAGGTGCCCCTCTCCTCCCTTATAAAAGGGAACCTCCTCCCCCTACTCCTAACACCAATTTGATCACTCAAGCTCGTCCAACCCCTACCAAAATCCCTTATAAACTTCCTTAGAATATTCCTAGATGTCCTGGTCTTCTTCAAAGACCAATCTTAGTTCCCTAAGTGGAGCATTCAAAGAGGCGTTTCAAAGAAGAGGTAATATCCATTACCGATCTTTTCAATTTCATTCTTCTTCAAAGTATTCTTCTTTAGTTGTTTCATGATAAAGTAATAACATAAGTATTACTTACATACTGATATGTTATTATAAAAATGAAACAACTCTAATTAACCTTCTATCCATCCTACGGAAAAAGGAAATCACCGCGCGTGCGTACATACGGAATACCGTCTCCACGCCGTGGTGTAATCTATTTTCCGCCACCACATTAATTGGATGGGTATAATGGTTTAATGAGTAACTATATATGATTATTATAAATTGATATTGATAATGAAATATTATACAAACACTTCAACACAATTCCACGACCATGGGAACAATATCATCGCTCGTGCGTACGTACGGACTACCGTCTCCACGACGCGATGAGATTCATTCTCAATGATTAACCATTCATGAACGATTATAATGTATATATAATAAGTACTAATGAAATATATGACATAATAATGATACTGGATTTATTTATATTTATATTTATGTCATCTACTTAATTCCATTCAATTCAATAAGGAAACGAAAACAGTGTTCATGCGTACGTACGAACTACCGTCTCTATGAACGGTGTATCTCATTACATTTATCAATATATTATATATATGTATATTCTGAATATATATTATATATAAAGAATGTTTTACATTCTGGATATAAGTAATCATGATCCAAGTAATCATATTAATAATTACAAGTTAAAAACACGAATGACAAATGAGACGATTTTACCCAAAACGCTACTTTAACATGAATTTACAAAAGAACGGGTAATATAAAGTCATAAGTGGACCATATATGATATAATAAAAATGAATATGATTCTGTAATAAGTCAATAACATGATTTAAACCATTATACAGGAGGTTCGGACACGTACAAAGCAAGTCGGACCTAAGGTAAGGGAAATGTCACAATCTCATTTTATCCGAGATTGTTTATACTTTGGTATTTACTGGGGTGTATTTTATCATCCACATCCATGTTTCCCCAATATGTAATATTTATATCCTTCTGCAATAGTTTATATCAAATTTTACCCTTCGGTGAGATTTTAGTAAAAGATATGAAAGCTATCTTTTGTCGTTTTTCGTACGAGGTACTTTTTGACTTTTCCGACAAAAGTACGTGAAGAATGTTTTCTTTTAACTTATACGACATGAATGGATTTTTGAAACATTATTTCCAAAAAGATTACTTTACAAGTTTTCAGGTTTATTTTTAATAAACTTCATTTAGTTTAATGTTGTATGACGTGTTAATAAAGGAAAAATGTTTTTGAAGAAGAAAGGATATTTTCCTTAAGAATGGAGTTCAAGTGTTTTATCAAAATTATTTTCTATCTAAGATATTAAAGGGTTCTGTTTTTATCCCTATTATTACATTGATTTGATTATTTTGTGATGGAATTCTTTTTATGAATTCATTTATCTTATATGAATTGTTTTATGATTTCATGGTGTTTAAGATTCCCATTTGTATTACATGGGTTATGCAATGATGTATGGTTTTTGATTTTGTGGCACACATAAGAATGGTATCATTATGAGATGGGTGGGACCGTTATCTCCCTCCAATGCATTGGGTAAAGATTTTATATCTCATGAGATAGACATGGCTGGAATGGTAGGTTATACCGGTTCAGTGAAACAGGACTGAAACGAGGGTGACTAGGTTCAGAAAGGGACTTTGTCCACTAAGATAGTCTTGGCAATGAGTCTTGACTAACAAGAAATGATTCTATATGATTAAGTGTGTATGCCACAAAGTTTCATGTTTTTAGTTATGATTATTGGGATTTCATTTCACTACTATGATTTATCCCATGTTATGAAATTATGCTCTCTCTTTTGTAGGATAAGATTTCCAAAAGTTATGTTCTTATGAATATGATGTGATTGATTTTTCTTTTGTTTACCCTTACTGAGCATTTGAGCTCACCCTTTTATGTTTTCTTTTCCCCAGGATTTAAAGAATGGTTTTAGGTAAAAAAAGGAAGATCTTTATGGGAGATATTGGAGATCTTTCACCACGATTAGAAGATTACGTTCCGAGTTTCCAAAGACACTAAACTATTACGATCCTTGTGTGTGTGTTTTTTGTTATGTACTAAGTATTCCGGAAAAGTAATGAAATGTTCATGTACGTTAAGCTTTGGGTCTCTACACAAATGCCGCCCTTGACTAATATTTGGGAGAATCGAGGCCTCCAAGTCCAAATAGCCTATATACGCCGATTCGTTGCAAATTTGGCTGGCAAGTGTAAGAACTTTTCCCGGATCATGAAGATTGGTGCCACCTATGAATGTGATGAAGAGTGTCAGACCGCATTCGAGGAAATCAAGCTGTATCTTCTCCAACCTCTGGTCATGATGCCACCCATCTCCAGAAAGCTGCTGGTCATTTATGTGACCACCCTAGAATGGTCCCTTGGTGCACTTCATTCCTAGAAGAACAACTAGGGAATAGAGAACATCCTCTACTACCTCATCTGCATGCACCTTGATACAGAGACTAGATACTCCCCCATATAAAAGAGCTGCATGGCACTTGTGTTTGCCGTACAGAAATTGCAGCATTACCTACTACACCATGAGGTATAGTTGGTTTCTCGGGTAGACCCGTTGAAGTACATTCTAAAACGCCTCATGTTGACTGGCCGACTAGCACGGTGGGCGGTGATCATCCATGAGTTCGACATGAGGTTCTTGAATCAGAAGGAAATCAAGGGAAAGGCATTGGCTGAATTCATAGCTTCCCATCCAACCTCCGTGGATCAATCCCTGGACCAGGACTTTCCTGATGAAGAAATCCTCTCAGTCGATCATGCCATCTCTTTTTGGAAAATGCACTTCGACGGTGCCTCCCGGAGCCCCACCGGTTGGAGGATCAATGATCCTATGCTCAACAGAGTGGGCCTGGGTATCGTCTTCATCACCCCGGTGCAAGCCATTCTGCCATACTCATTCCTGTTGTTAGAAGGTTGCACCGACAATAAGGCCGAGTATCAGGCTCTCATCACTAGCCTCGAGATGGACCTTGAGACCAATGTGCCTCATTTGCATGTGAAAGGGGATTTCGAACTAGTCGTCAAGTAGGTAAATGATGACTATGTTGTCAGGATGCTGGAGATTGTGCCATTGCTGGTGTGCACCCTCTATCTAATGGCCCAGTTCTCTTCTCGACCAGAGGTTACCCATGTCCCTCGGTCACAGAACGGTTGAGCAGACTCTTTGGCCGTATTATCTTCATCACTCGCTGAACCCGAGCAAGATTATTTGATCATACATGTAGAACACCGGAGAGTCATCGCCCTTGAAGATGGCCTACGGGTAAGCCACCTTACTGTCGGACCCTCCGTGTTAGGGTTCCCTGGTTCATTAGATGCAGTGGTTGAGGCCACTCCTGACTGGAGGGCACATTTTTCCGAGTATCTCCAAAATGGTTGCCTCCCGAATGACTGGGCTGAGCACGAGGGAATCCGACACCGTGCACTGCAATTTACTCTCCAGAGTGGTCCTAGTCTTGATAGGATCCTCTATAAGCGGGGCTTCGATGGTGTTCTCCTCCGTTGCATTCAAGGAGTAGAGATTTTTCATGTCATGAAAGAGGTTCATACCGGTTCCTACGGTGCCCACCAGGATGGGCCAAAGTTGTCCCATCAGATCTGGAGGATGGGGTACTTCTGTCCCTCTATGATCCATGATTGTATTGAGTTCTCCAAGAGATTCCACGCATTCCAAGTTCATGCTAAATTACAGCATCGACCGCTAGAGCATCTCCACTACACCAAGTACTCTTGGCCATTTGTGGTGTGGGGACTCGATGTCATGGGACCATATCCACCGGCGACATCTTGTCAGTGTAGATTCATGCTGACTACTACCGATTTCTTCTCCAAGTGGGCAGAGGCTATTCCACTCAAAGAGGACAAGGCATGTTCCATCATCGACTTCATGAGCTCCAATATCATCAACCGGGTTGGAGTCCCTCATGTTGTCCTCTCTGATAACGGTACCAACTTATGAGCAGTCGAACTGAAGAAATTGTACGCCAAGTATAATATCTGTTCGAACAATACCTCTCGCTATCATACACAGGAAAATGGACAGATTGAGGCATTCAATAAAAACATCTCTAACATTCTAAAAAATATGGTTGGTCAGAACAAGAAGAGTAGGCTGGACAATCTCCCCAACACCCTCTAGGATTATCGGATGATGACTCGCAATTCCACCGAGGTGACCCCATATTCCCTAGTGTATGGGGGTGAGGCTGTCCTGCCCATTGAGATCCAGCTTCCATCATTACACACTGCAGTCTATGACCAGGAGGCGCCATATAAGGTGGCAGAAATCCGTCTAGCTAAATTGGAAGCACTATATGAGAACAGGCTTCGTCCCCTGCACAATCTGGAAAGGCATCAGAATAAGATAGCCAGAGCCTTCAACAAGAAGGTTCACCTTTGCTCTTTTCTGCATGGCTACCTGGTGTTGGCCCTTTGAGCGCCAATGATTTCCTGTAGGAAACCACCCATGATTGAGACCAAATGGGAAGGACCTTACGTCATTCATAAGGTTTACCCCAATGGATCATACTTCTTAGTGACAATGGATGGTGAGTGAATAACTCCTCCCACCAACGCCAAGTCCCTAAAAAAAACATTTCCTGAGCCCCTTGGTCTTGCATGACCTTAAACTGTACGGTCCCAGATGACCCTAAACTGCACATTATGGTCCTGCATGACCCTAAACTACACATTACGGTCCCGCATGACATTAAACAACACCACCATCCTGCATGACATTAAAATGCAACATCGGCCGACCTAACATGAAATTGCATCATCATCCTTCATGACGTTAAACTGCTCAGTATCATCTTGCATTAAAATAAACATCAAAATTGTCCGAGTTATATCACCTTAAACTAAGATATCCCTCATCTTAACTGGAAGACATTAAACTGCAAGCTGGTCAGGCCTTCCTGACCGAGGCCCAGCATCAGGCCCCTTGGACTCTTCGGGCCCCTGGCCCTTGTCCTTACTGTAAGACATTAAACTGCAATCCAGATAGGCCTTCCTAACCGAGGCTTAGCCTCAGGCCCCTTGGCCTTTCCCGACTCAGACTCTCTTGAGGGATTGCAAGGTGAAGTGTGGGATTACTTCTTCATTTGCATCGATTTACTCACAGTATCGTACATACCCCAAGATGAGATTTTTCCCCCATCCCTCATGACGTTAAACTGCATCTCGTCCCTCATGACGTTAAACAATGCATCTAGAACTACATATTGATTGATTCCCATCCTAATGGGATACGTAGGAATGCATAGATATCTCGTCTTAAGCCCATACCCGAGTTATTCTCTTTGACTATCCCCCTGGGTATAGTTTCCTCGAAGGATCCTCATATGATGAGGAGTACGATTCTTTAGCCCCACTCATTTGAGGATTATAATGGTCGCACCATGTGCCCACTCCCATTCATTTATCCTCTCACGTCCTTATCGCACGACATTAAACTACACAGCCTTCAAGAACTACGTATGGATTGATTCCCAACCTCATGGGATACGTAGGAATTCTTGGAAATTTCATCTTTTAGTCCATCCCAAAAGCCATAATCATCCCCTCGAGTCAAGACATATGGAAGGGTGCAAACATTTTCCCCAACTTACATCGAGCAAGCCTCGACCCGGCTGTATGTCCCCTTCCATGGAGATGTTCCCCTATTTCGTAGACGGGTACATCTATGATTCACCCACTCCTTGACTGCGATTCAATCACTTTCCCCTTATGGATGGTCCATTGAATGGTATGGATGATTTGGCTAAGGGCCCTCTTACCACTTCGAGCCAACGCCCTTGAGGATGTCGAGCAACAATCCGATACAAGTCCCGCATTTTGAACGTGGTTAGCAGTCGATGCTCATTTTTTGCTCCCATATCAGGTCACCATGGGGACACCGTGTTACGAACATGGTCAACAGTGTCCTGGTTCATCGATTCCAGCCCAATATGTCCCAAACATCGAGTGCAGTGATTCATTCTGCCCCATCCCAAAGCGACAAACTTCCCTCAGGGTGGTGCCAACGGTCTGGCGCATGACCCTGATCCTTTTTAGGGAGTGTACAGCATGGTGTGGGATTATGTCCTCATTCATGTCAGGTTACTCATCGTGTCGTATGCATTCCCTTATCGAGGCCCAACCTCAGGCCTCTTGGCCATTTCAGGCCCTTTCCCAAGTTCTTACCCGGAGTGTACGGTGTGGTGAGGGATTATGTCCACACTCATGTCAGTTTTTTCATCATTCCATACACCTCCTCTATCTGGGGAACCATATTCCCCATCCTTCGTCCTCACTCCAAGATGTTAAACTACGAGTAGGCCAGGCCTTCCTGACCAGAACCCAACTATGAGGCCCCTTGGCCTTTTCGGGACCCCTGGCCCAAGTTCATTCCTACAGGACTGTGCGGTGTGGTGCGGGATTACGCCCCCATTCACGTTGGGTTACTCGTCTTGCCGTACACATCCTCGTTAGGGTATCTTTCCCCTGGGTATCTTCTAGAACTACGTGTGGCTTGATTCCCATCCATATGGGATACGTAGGACCACCTGAATGTCTAAGCGTCGGGTCTAGGCCCATCTTCCGAAAATCTCTATCCCACCTTGGCCCCTTGTCCTACACATCCTAAGTCACTTCATCGACCCTCTTCAGCGGTTCACCAATGTGCCTAAGGGTACTCTGGTTTATGTTACCAGGAATGTCGGATTCTACTCAGACATGTCCACACCCTCTATTCAGGATTTGTGTTTCCATTCATCAGGGCCTTCATCCACTTTCACACCTGGAGGGACCCACAAGAATGGCCAGGATACAACATCCAAGGGCTCTTCTACCGTTATGGGCCAACGCTCATGAGGGTTTTGGACAAAAAATTGAAAAAAATCCTGCGTTTCGAATACGGTCAGTGTTCGATGCTCGTTTGTTCTTCCCACTTCAGGCTAATGCGATATGGAGTCTGTTTTGCTGACATGGTTAACTGTTATCCTCCATTTCCATGCCAACCCCATTAAGCCTAAAATGTCTGTTATTCAATTAAAATCCTTCTCCATCCTCATTATGTCCAAGTAGAGTTCCGAAACTCTTGTTACTATTCCTCAATACGCATATTCATGTTATGGGGAAAAATCCATGTAAAAAGTGTCCTTCGGGGCCCTGTACTGACTTCCCTTTGATGGAAATTCTGGGTATTTCAATAAGGATCATCCTCCCTTGTTTCTCACACTGAGTTTGACTCACATGGTCTTAGGGATCAGATAGAGTTCTGTGCTTACATAGAAAGATTCCATCCATCCATGGTCCAAGATCTAATACCATAAAATAAGATCTCCTAAGAACTGTGTGCTGGTTGATTCCCATCCTCTTGGGATACGTAGGAACACCCATACCTCCTGTCTTTGGGTCCAGCTTGATTTCAGCTAATTTCTCTCTACTGTCCTGCCATCGGGACCCTGATTACGGGACTGCATGGTTTGATGTGGGATGATGTCCTCATTCATGCCGGGTTGGAAATAGCTGCACCACGTGCACCCTATTCAAAGAATTATCCCTTCTAATTGCTATCCCACATGAAATTAAAAGGCACCCTCAAGAACTACGTGTGGATTGATTCCCATCTTTATGGGATACGTAGGACCACCTGAATGTCTAGACTTCGGGTCCAACCCCTCCTCCTAGAGATCTACTGATATCCTCGGTAACCTAGGTCCCATAGCCTATCCCTCTCCACGAGGGGGATATATAGGTGTGGTACAGGGTTTTTGGCACTTTCCCCCCCTTGTCCTGAGAATCTTCCATCTCTTAGTTACCCTCAAGTTTGTTCCCTTAACCCCTTGAAGTGGTTCACCCATGTGTTAAGAGTACTCGGGTCCAGGACCAAGAGTGTCAGATTCAACTTGGTCACGTTCCTTCCACTTGTCAAGCTTCATGTTCCCATCCATTCGGGCTGCCATCAACTTTCACACCCGGAAGGACCCCCAAGAACGGTCTAGATACAACGCCCAAGGGCTCTCATACCGTTACGGGCCAACACCCCTGAGGGTTTCAGACAAAAAATCGAGACAAATCATGCGTTACGAACATGGTCAGTGGTCGATTATCATTTTTTTGTCCCCATTTTAGGAAAATTCCATAGGATGTTGTGTTTCAATCATGGTCTGCAGTAATCCTTCATCGTCACGCTATCCCATTCATGCCTTGAATGTTGGTTGCATGATTCACGTTTTGTTCCACCCCATCGTGTCCAGGTGGAATCTCGACACTCTTGGCACTATCCCTCAGTACACCTTTTCATGTCAGGGGGATGAAACTATAATACGGTCTCATTCGGGCTCCCAGAGTCTGAGCTCCAAGACCATAAACTATGATCTTCATTAAGTGCTATGTGTGGCTCGATCCTCGTCCCTATGGGATACGTAGGGTCACCCTGACGTCTCGTTTCTAGGTCCAGCTCAGTTGGGAGCTAGTTTCTCCTGCCCATTGCACTCTATCCTTTGTTTGGGCCCCTTGGTCTGAGGTTCCTATCTCGAGATTGTGTACGGTGTGATGTGGGATCATATCCCCATCCACGTCGGTTATGTCGCACGACACCATACACATTCCCCTCCTAGCATCATCTCTGCTATATCTGCACTGCATGATGTTAAAATGCATGCTTGGTCCTATCAAACGACCTTAAACTGTGAAATTATCGTCCTGGCTGCATGATGAAAAATGGAACTGCATTGTGATGACCTCTTTGTAGAGGACATCACGTTGGGTATTGGTCATGTGCCATTCCATTTTTCAATGCCTATCACAGATTGATTCTTGTGATGACACCAGGGCTTTCAACCCTAGGCCTGTCGCTTTACAAAAAAAACACTGACCGTAAAGGGAAAACAAGATTTATCAAATTATGCTTATTTTCGTGCATGTGCCACTCCCGCACTCCCCTTTTTCTCTGGCACTAGTACCTTACCGTGCCATGCTTCAGAACTACGTGCAGTTGGATACCCATCCCCATGGGGTACGTAAGAATGCCATTGAAATTTTCTCAAGCCCAGCTCAACTCTCGTTGTCAGTCCCTTGACCAAAACCCTCTCCCAAGGGGGTTGTACGGTGTGGTATGGGATTATGTCCTCATCCACGTTGGGTTTTTGTAATTACCCGCCGCATGCCTCCTGTGTTTCCTCACATCCATGGTCCGAATTCTATGAACGTAAACTATGATCTTCTTATGGGAAGGGACTCCACTCCCTCTATCTAATATGCCTCGTTTTGGTATTTAGATGCATTTTGACAAAGAGCCCAGAGTGTGGGACTTTCATGGGGACATTCCCCTCATCGCATGACCAAGCTTCGTGAGCTCGCAATTTGGATCCTCATCCTCTTGGACATCAAAAAGGACCCTCAAATGACATGGATTTTAGGCTTAAGGGCTCTACATGGATGCTAGGCCTAAGTGCTCTCCAATCGTTTCGGGCCAACGTCCCTTCAGATCTCTGACTGCATTTGTGACATGGTCTCATGTTTCGAACATGGTCAATGGTCGAACCTCATTTGTCTGTCCCCATTCTTGGCTAATGCGATATGGATGCTGCATTTCCTCCATGGTTAACTATTATCCTCTATAGTCACGCCGCCATAATTGTGATCCAATTCTCGAGCATCATGATTCACACATTTCCACTTCCTCATGTTCAAGTGGAATTCCAACATACTTGGATCTACCTCATTGCGCATCTAGGTGCACCACATGGACGTGTTAGTGTCATTGGTCCGGTATTCACCGAGCATCCCATCACCTTAACATGCCCCTTCTTGGGTCGGTAAAGTTCTCCATTACTTCTTGTTTCCCGCATCGAGCACGACTCACGTGGGCTTAGTAGTTTTGGTAGGATGTGTACCAGTGCAACCAGACATCCCATCATCCTGCATGATGTTAAACTGTGCCTCTCGAACTACGTGTGGCTTGACACCCATTCACATGAGATATGTAGGGACACCCCGGTATTTTTACTAGGGTCCATCCCACAGGAATCATAAATCATATTCTTCCCCTTTCCGGCCCCCTTGGCCAGACCCCTCGTAGGGAACCGTACAACTATAACTCTTCCCTGAACAAGTTTAGGAATCCCCAAGATGACATTGGAAAGAGACAGACCACATCGCCAGAGATTCCCTGTATAAAAACAAAAATAATGATCCATGATAAAACAGATGCGCCCATATGGCGTAATCCAACCACAGTGGGGTAATTGCTTGAGTGTTGGATTCTGTTTGGACAAACCATCACTCCACATTCCACACTTCGTGTTCCCCTTATTCGGACCCTCATCCCCTTTCACGTCTGTGAGAACCCCCATCACAGCTTCTTGATGGGCCATTATAGTTTTAGAACTCGGAAAAATTTCGGGTCAGGTCGTGGATATTGTTCACGAAGATAGCTCGTGAAGCTCGAGCGCAAATCCAAGACGCGGGGCCTGGCCTCAACTTGCAAGAAGATGTTTTCTTGGCGCAGTGGCAGAGTCGGAGACTCGCGGTTCGCCGCGAATCTCGATTCACGGTGAGCAGACACAGTAGATGTGGAGCTTCATGAATCTAGAGCACAAGAGGAAAAAGCCGCAAAGAAGGAAAACGACAATAGAGGTCAGCCCCCTATTTATAGGTGGCGGCACACGGAGCTTCATGGCACGTCCATCCCGGGCGGAGCTTCGCGGCGCATCTGGATCACGCGGCCCCGGGCTTGCCTTGTGTGCTCACTTCGCGGGTCCGCATCGCGACCGACCGATAATTTTGGTGATTTCCCTCAGACTCCGACCCTTGATCCCTCTGCGGCTCCATGTCTGAGGGGGGGAATTTGTTGGCGCCAAAAATATTCCATGAAAGGAGAGAAGAAAAAGAGGATCTGTGCACTGCCATGCGAAGCTCCGACGCACATCCCCCAAGCTCTGTGGCCATCGAAAAGAACCATAGTTAGAAAAGCTTCACGAATGCCCTGATGTTTGTGAACCCGCCATGCAGTAGAGGAGGCAGTACCTCTCCACAAATCCGGTTGACTTTCGCGACCCGCCGCGAAGCAACCGACGCCCCCTTCGCGCCGTGTGAGTTCTTCTTCACGGCTCCCCATGCCTATAAATACCGATCTCCCCCTGAGACCTCCAGGTCGACAATCCGACCTTTCGGCTTCTCAAATACCAAATAGTGAAGCACTCTTTGCTCTGGGAATCACGAGTTTCGTGAGGTATTTTTTCATTGCAAGAGGCCTTCTCCTTGTCTCGTTTTGAGCCCCTCTTCTGAGAGGGGTGCCCATCGCGAATCCTAATGGAATTCATAAAGGAAGGGGATCCTCAAGGGGACTCGGGAATTCGTGGAGCATTTATGCTTGGCGAAACACCCACCATGTACATGTTATCCACATGCCAAGGTAGGGTCAATGTACTTCGCAAAGCACACTGCTTCACGGCACCTTGCGTCGTGTGGCACCTATGCCTCGCGAGGAAGTCCTCTGCGAACACCATTCCACTTCATGAAGCACCTCCCACTCGCACCTCTGCCCCATGCTAAGTCCAAGGAACTCCCCTTCGTGAAGCACACCCCTTCGCAAGTGCTTTCCACTATGAAAAGCAACCATGCTCCGCAAGGTCCCTACCTGTGGACCCCTTTTCTTGGCAATTCATCTTCATGTGTGACCCTCTTGGTTTGCATGATGTGATTTCAAAGTCCCCTGGACGAAACCACCAATAGCGTTGCTCCACCTAATGCTTCTTCACATAGGAACGCTATTAGCCATTGCTTCATCACATATCCATGCTAACGTGGACCCCACGATGGTTCGCTCTGCGACCCCCCTTCTCCACAACCTTGCTGATGCTTTCCCTCCCATAAGGAGTAGAGGGTACCGGTAATGTAAGCCCTAGGGGTGCGGAGTAAACACACCTCATCTGAGCTGCATGATGTTAAACTGCCCTGAACCTCATCCTCAGCACATGACGTTAATCTATGACCTGACCTCATGCCTCGCACGCAGGGTCCCCCCGGATCGGGAATTCATTACACCTCTCATCTCCACTGGAATGGAATCACCCTCACATGTGATTATATCCTCCCTATCGGAGTGGAGGTTGTCCACGGGGGAAGGTCATCCACCTTGGTGTAAGCCCCTAGCCTCTCTAGGGAAATGTAGCACCCATTCACCTCCGTAATTCCCCACTGCCAAGGCCAGCGGAGGGCGCGATAGGGAAATAGGCATCTCCCATCATCAGTCCTAAATCCCTCTCCATCTGTGCTCTGTCTCTCTTGGGTCTCCATCTTGGAGTAAATCCTAACACCATGGACTACTCAATGCGTAATCCCCTCTACGCTTCTCACGGATGCACCCTTCGTGACGTGATCGTCAGGTCTCTGCTGCCTCTTGTTTCTCACACCGAACATGACTCACATGAGCTTAGAGTAAGCATCGACCATGGTAATGCCCCTGTCCAACATGATGTTAAACTTTATGCCCCCGTCCAGCATGACTTTAAACTGAATGCCCCCATCCAGCATGACATTAAACTGTATACCATCGTCCATCATGACGTTAAACTCTATACCCGAACTACAGGGACTTTGATTCATGTCAAGTCATGATACGTAGGAAGGCTCAAGAGGTTCATGACCACCACCAGTGGACCCACGGGTTCACCTTCACGTTGGTTCATAGACAGAAACCCCACCTAAACTACGTTGTCTTTGATCCATGTCAAGGCATGGTAGGTAGGATGCATCCTTGAGGATCAACCCTATCACACTTTAGACCAAGGTCCTTTCTCACATCTATTCACCGACACCCACATTCACACTCGAACTACGAGGACTTTGATTCATGTCAAGGGATGATACGCTGGAAGCCTCCCTATGGTTCATGCCCAAAATTTATTGGCCCTAACCGTCTCCATGTCGGTGTGCCAAGCCACTTTTTTACCCAATCTATGGTGGCTTTGATCCATATCAAGGCATGGTAAGTAGGAAGCCTCCCTGAGGTTCAAGCCTTTCATCCATCAGACCAAGGTCCTTTCTCATGTCGGTTCTCTGACACCGACATTCACACCCGAACTACGAGGACTTTGATTCATGTCGAGGCATGATACGTAGGATGCCTCCCTAAGGATCAAGTCCAACAATTTATGGCCCCAACCATCTCAGTGTCGGTGTGCAACGCCCATTTTTTACCCGAACTATGAGGACTTTGATCCATGTCACGGCATGGTACGTAGGAAGCCTCATGTGGTTCAATCCCACCGCTCGGTTTTTTCTTTACGTCGGGTTCCACCCTTGTCATGCATGATGTTAAACTACATTTCAGTCCAGAGGTAAGCTGTTGTGACTAACTTGAACTACGTGGTCTGTGATCCATATCAAGGAATGGTACGTAGGAAGCCTTCCTGAGGTTCAAGCCCACCATCCACCTGGACCAAGGTCCATATTCATGTCGGTTCTCCAACACACCCTCGTCCCGCATGACATTAAACTGCATCCCAATCTAGCGGTAATCCGTTTTGACCCTACCATCCAGTTGTCCCGACACCCCTTCGTGTCAGTGTAATAGCCCCTTTACCTGAACTATGTGGTCTTTGATCCGTGTCAAGGCATGGTACGTAGGAAGCCTCCATGAGGTTCAAGACCATCACCCATCGGACCAAGGACCTTATTCACGTCGGTTCATTGGCGTCCAACCCGAACTACATGTACATTGATCCATGCTAAGGCATGGTACATTGGAAGCCTCACGAGGTTCAAGACCACCACCACCTGGTTGTTCTGAACTCTTCATGTCCGTTCTCCCACCACCTTGGGCCACCTCAGAGTGTAATCCCCATTCCATATTGAACTACGTGGACTTTGATTCCCTGCAACGTGGATACGTAGGAAGTATCTTCGAGACTCAAGCCCATCAACACCTTCATCTCCATGATGGTACCATTTCATTCCCCCTCCACTCCATGCAATTCTCTGTCGTCTATCGTGATTCTTATCTGGGCCGCCGCATCTCGGTGAGATCATGCCACCCCATTCCACTCCACAGCATTTAGGAAGCCGCCCACATGCTGGCTCCATTGTTGGCATTCCTTCATTGGGGATTCCTCAATCTAATCCACTCCAGAAAGTGTTCTGATCAGCCCGATCTGTCTCCGCTGGACGTTAAACTTGCGGAATACCCTGTGTTAAACATGGAAAGCTGAGGAAAACCTCAGATACATGCCTATGGAATATGATTCCCCACACTCGATGTGGGATGCCTCAGACTTCTGCACCCTCGTGAAGCCCTATAATAGGGGAAAAAGACTGAAAATCCAATTCCCCAGTGTTCAGACAGGTTAATGATGCCTCGATGTGACTACTCCCCCAACTGAAGGTTGCTGCCCTAATTGGACCCTTTGGAATGTCCTAACAGAAGCAGTGTAATTAACTGGCGTCCATGGAAATAAGGCACTGGGAATACTTTCACGAAGTACGTATTAAATCTATGAGGAAGTCCCGGACAAGGTAAGGAGTTCCGAGGAAGAATCCACGGTAGGAGGAACCAACATCCCATCATCCCATTTCAATCAAGGAGCAGACGTCCCTGAATAAGGAGCGAATGTCGTCCGCCTTTGGAAAGCGGGAATGCAGGGTAACAAAATCTGCACCTATCGCGCCCCCAAGCAGACGGACACGCGTGCCCCGGTGAAAGCATCGGAAACAATATTCTAAGGAAACATTATAAGCTTCCAAACACAAGGGGGTCAACATGGTGAGTAGAAAAACTACCCATGAAGTCTTTGACACCTATAAGCGGAGAAATTTCTCATCCATCCTTGAGAAGCTAGACACAAAATGAACATGGAATACCAACACGTATTAACCTATTTTGGTAAGAGGGAATGAAAGATACTCTTCATCAATAAGTTTGTAAATTAAATCAGATAAAAAAATTGAAGTCAACAGAAACCACTTTCATATAAATGGGTAAGCCTAGATTTAACTCGTTCCATCATCCTAGTTTCCGCCCCCACTCATACAAAAACCAATTTATCGTGCAAATATAGGTGTCAAATAATGCCACAAAGACTAGGCCTCCATTCCCACACACACCAAAACGTCCCTCCATGCTCAACTATCCTACGCTCACAACACAACATAAGAAGGGGGAAACAAACATCATAGAAACTGGGCTCTTACCCCTAAACAATTGATTCATCCTTCACACACAATGAACTCTCGTAACTCAAAACAATAAGGAACATGTCTTTTACAAGTAATAGGTTAACATAGATCCCTTAATTGAATTATCTTTATCACACAACCGATTTTTTCTTCCAATTTGAATGAATCGAATTATTTAAACATGCATAACTGCCTCTATTTGACTATCATCAAAGAAAAATAACAACAATTGAATTAATTAAATATGCATCTTTATCATTACACAATTAAACAAAAAATAATCATGGATTTACATTCATTACCAATTTCCATAAAGATGGACAAGCTAAACATGAAAATCATAGATATGACACTATCTAGAAAAAGATGAGGCAATAACATTGTTAGGAAAATGATAAAATTTCTTTAATCAGGATAAAATATTTATTATCTAAATTTCATTGTGATATTGTAGATAAATCATGATATCTCTAAAACTACACCTAAAAAGAATAGAGAATCGATGATTACCCCACCTCAAAAGGTTTCCAACATTCTTTGCATGAGAATGGCACAACATAATGGATCACGATCACCTCTCCTGCAACACCTGCATCCACCCAAGGACATCGCAACACAACTACATCAACCACCACACAAGAAAGATCGATAAGAAACATAGAGACCACATGTCATAACAAATAAGGGATAAAAAGAGGAAATAGATCGAGGAAATTAGAATAACGGAGTTAGAACATACCTTATATCATAGACAGATTGAGACATCCTTGTTGCAATAAAAAGGGGGTGAACATGCAGTAAAAAAGTACAAGGGGAAATAATCCAAGGATTGTACAATAACAATATTCTTTGGTAACAAAGGCTCAAGAAACCTCATTCCTGGAGAAAGGTGAATGAAGAATATGAGAAAAATGTATTTTTGGCCTTTTGAATATCTAAAGGAGAAACGTTTGAGATACACATTAGATTTTCCATTAAAGCAGGATCTTGCCATTACTACCCCGTCTGACAGTGTAAATCTACAGTGACTCTTAGGAGAATTAATATAGAATTTATGGGCATTTAATAAACCTAAATTCCATTAAAAAATGGATTTGAATGAATTTTACATCAAAGATAACATCAAACGGGTGAAACTATTGGATACTGGAGATACCTTCACCGATGACTCAACAACACGAGTCACTGATGCTAATCACCAAAATGAATAACTAATGTGACTAACCTTTAAGAGTCACCCACATGATCCACCGACAAGAGTCACTGATGCGACTCAATGATGTAACTCAATAATGTGAGTCCCTAACGTGAGTCACTGATGTGACTCACAGATGCGAGTCCACAACGCCAATCACCGATGCGAATCCCGGACATGAGTCACTGATGTGATTCACTAACACAAATCACTTACACGAGTCATTGACATGAATCACCGATTTGATTCACTGATGTGACTGGCTGATTCAAGTCACCAATGTGACTCACCAATGACAGTATTCACATCTGTCCCACTAATGACACATTTCCCAAAACTCGAAACACAGCTCATAGAGTTGGAAATTTTTTAAATTGTTAGGAATAAGTTCCCTTGACCTCCCATAATACCTCAAACACCATATTTTAACAAAGGAATGGTCTGAAGTGTTCTGGAGTATTACATTACGTACCTCACAAAACATTCTCATCATTCAGAATCCAAAACCAACCTATAGATAAAACAAAAAAAGTGTCCAAAAAACCAAAAATCAAGATACATTTCATGGATCTCCCCACCAGAAAATCTCAACCGCTTAATCAATAAAAAAAATGAAGAATCTCTTGAAAACTATAACCGGATCATGACCACTCTCAGTGTGGAGATACCTCTCAAAAGAAAGAAATCCACAACCAATAACAAAATAAATCCATATCATAAATAAGAATGGTCTACAACCAAAAAATGAACATCGTTACAAGAAAAGAGATAAACATAAAAAAACACAGGGTAATGACTGTGTATCTGTGACTCCCATTCCAAGGTACTCTCCTCCATACAACTATGATTCCAAAAGACATGAACCAAAGGGATAATATGCCTATGCAACACCTTCTACCTAGATTCATGGATCTCTCTAGGCTATTACTCAAAGATCACATAATTATTAACATCGATCTCACCACAATCAATGACATGTTAGTCATCATGAATATAACGATATAGCTACGACATAGGAAATACATCATGTATCCTACTCGTCTACAGGGGATATGCTACTCGATATTCCATGGATACAACGTGATCAAAAACCTCGAAAGGCCAAAAAAACTAGGGATAAATATTAATATCGGGACAAAAAATTCACTACCCATTAAATAGAGTCACCTTCAGAAACACATAACCCCCAAAGTCAAATTCCAAAGGTATCATCCTATGATCGGCATAGGATTATAAAGGATCATTCACCGCCTTTAACCTCTCATGAATCACCTGAACCATCTCTATCGTGTTCTATTCCAGTTTCGGCCTGACAATTGTTGACACTCCAACCCCTGTCTCGCACGATGGAGAATATAATTGTTGTCCATACAAGGCTTCAAAACGGCTCCATACTAGTGGTGGTTTGGAAATTATTGATGTAGGATAGCTCTAAAAATGGTAGGTGCCTCATCCATTAATCTCCAAAATCTAGGACATAAAATAGCAACATTTCTTCTATAGTTTGGATGGTCCAGTCTATCTTACCATCTGTTTGGGGATGAAAATCAGGGTTAATGCATATATGACAATCTAAAGCATGTTAGATACCTCTATACACATTGTAGGTAAAATAGGGATCTCGATCAGAAATTATCATCATTTGGAAACCCGGTATTCTCACCACTTCCTCCTTATATTTCCTTGACAAAACCTCTACTGATCTCAGAAACTTGTTTTCTATGATGTTGCACAATTTCTTCAAACTATCCACTACTACCAATATTGGGTCATTGACTCCCTATGGTATAACTACGCTGGTAAAAATGTCTATAAATATGTCCTCCCACTTCTGCTAAATAATATCTAATTGCTTGATCAAACCACCAGGAATACAATGATCGACCCTCACCTTATGGAAGTCCAAACATCTAGACACAAACTCAACAACTATACTCTTCATCCCAGGAAACCAAAAATGAGTCCGAAAATCAAGGTACATATTTTCAGTACTAGGATATACCACTAAGGGAGAACTATGGAAGCTTCTGATAACTATCTTACGCATAGACAATGGAAGAAAAAACATTCCCTAAAATACCACACAATGTTGTACATCCTCAGACCAACCATCAGGGTCCTCCTCACAAACAACTTGGTTTCTCCCAAAATCCACATAATGATCCCCAACTATGATTCCTCCACCTGCTGCACCAAATAGGACTACACCATCATATAAAAAGGACACAATTAACAACTAATATATTCTATTTTGAGAAGTAATGCTAAATGGTCGTCCATTACTCTCCAAGAATCACGTGATTCACACACAATATCACTACGTGACCTCCTGCTATGTGCTTCATCTAAAACATTCCCATTATCAAGAGTATACAACATATCTAACTCATAATCCTATATAAAATATATCCACATAAACTATCGCAAGTTCATGTCACACTGAGTGAAAAAGTACCTCAGGATATTATGATCAGTGAAGACAAGAAAATACCCTCTAATGAGGTAATGTCTCCAAATCTTTAGGAAAAACACCACTACTTACAAGTGATGGTATTGGGTGGTAAGGTGTCATAATTTCCAAGTCTCATATGAAATTATTGATCTCTAATAATTCAGGATGTAGGCTAACCCTAGAAGAGAATCATAAAAAAACTTCGAACCAAACTCCTTCTGCTGGCAGTGTAAGATTTAGAGCACTTAATATCTTCTCATTTTGGTAATCAATAGAATCATGACACTAATTCGTCCACATGAACTCGTGATCTATTCTGGTCAACATAGTCAGAGGTTTCACAACCCAAGATTAATCACATATAGACCTCCTGTAATAGTCAGTGAGACCAAGAAAAAATCAAACTTTTTCCATCGTCTAGGGGGCTTCACAAGACACAAATTCTTATATCTTTTATGGATCTAAAGATACTCCCTACTGGGATACAAAATTTCCCATGAAATGAACTTTGGGAGCCCAAAACTCACACTTAGAAAATTTCCCAAAAAACTAATATTAATGAAGAACTCCAAAAATGGAATGCATATTCTATGTATTCTCCTCTTAGGACATGGAGTACAAAATGATGTTATCAAGTAAGACCCCCACGAAATTATCCTGGAACTCATGGAACACTACTATCATCAACCCCATAAAGATAGCATGAGAATTCATCACACCGAATGGCATCAATATGAACAAATAATTATAATGATTAAAATATAAAGCTATCTTTGGGATATCCTCAACCTTCACACACATATGATGATATATTGAATACAAATATATCTTCAAGAACCAACATGAACCCTTTAGTTGATCAAAAAAATATTCAATCCACAGTAGAGGATATTGATTCTTCACTATAACTTTTTTCATGTAAATTTAATAGATACACAATAACAAACTGCCATCAACCATCTTGATAAACAAAACAAGTGAACTGTATGGTTACACACTCAGATAAATTAAACAACACTATAAAAGACCATCAAGATGTATACACAACTCCTACAACTCAGAAGGTGGAATCCTATATGGAGACATCGAGATAGGAGACGCTCCTGGCTTTAGCTCGAGCCCAAATTTGATCTCTAATTGAGTGTGGAATTCGACCACCTCTTAAGAAAATTCATCATTGTACTCATATATGACACTAGGAAATTCTAACTGTTGAACCATTGGCGATCTCAACATCAGCTCAGCCATCACATATGACAAGGATATAACACAACATTGACCCATCGAAGGTTCTCACTCACCAACAAACACAGATGGATTCCCATCATCATCGAATAACACCACCCACCTCCTAATGAAATCCATGATAGACTACATCAAATAAAATTAGTCCATGCCAAGGATGACATTATATGGTTGTATTCATAAACATACGAAATCTAAAAAAGAGTGGTGATTCCCCATCACAATGCCACAATCTCAACATACTTCAAACAATCCATCTCAACCTCCAATAGGCACTTCCAATTCCAAGGGAATATTAAGCCTCTATACCTCATGACCAAAAGTGTGGACTAGGGAAGGTGATATTAAGGAGTGAGTTGATCCTGAAATAGGCAATGCATGTAGCGAAGTTGAAAAAAAGAAAAGGGTACCTCAAACAAGATCTGGATCTTTTGGTACTGGAGACACTAAGGCATAAAGCCAACCAATACCTACTAAATACCCTCCCTAACACATATAATGACCGCATACATAGGTGCTCTCTTATCTCTAAGGAAGAGGATCATTCTTGGGCTATCCTATGCCTACCCCATCTACTCTCTACTGATCCAAAACTGGTGCACCCTATTGCTACTAACATAACTGGAACTGCCTCAATGGATGAACCTAGAGCAGAACACCTAACACACACTGACTTCACAGAAGTGCTAGGAATTTTTATTTTTGATGATCTCACCCTCTACAAGAAAAACAAGAAATGATCCCTTGACATAGGTTTGAGAGAAACCACCCTAAGACAAATGAGATATTGAGGGTAGGAACATACCCCTTCATAGTAAAAAACGTTTCTTCCCAGAAAATTGGGAACTTAGGATAGCAACTTTTCATTGTGAGGAATCCTGAAGACTCCCGTATTATGATGTTCTAGTTCTGGATAACATCCTCTCGATGACTTATTCCCTCACCAGAACATAGAGACATGTCTTTATCATAATGGGGGTGACCAGGCTCTAGATCTATGGATGCAAAGACTCTTTAAAATGCCTCTCCCAAGCCTTCTAATCTGTCAAAAGATCCGAATAATATCAAAGAACATTCCTTAAACAGATCACGTACTCTCACATAATAGAGGTCCCATATCAAAGGGTAAGAAGCTCCTAGAGACCGGCCTCCTTCATGGTATAAGAAATAATATATCTTTAAACTAGTCTCGTATTTCCACCCATGAAACAATAATATCCTCATTATATATGAGGAAAAATAACCAACACCACCTCAATACTCCACACAGCATCATCACAAAAAATTATACCATGTGCTCTTTCTGATCACGGATTAAACTAAAATCTATCTCCATATCCACCAACCATTCTTCCATCGCTGCATCAGAAACATAAGCCTCATACGTTTTAAGACTATGGTGCTAAAAATTTCAATGTGTCCTCCACTATGTGTCGTCATAATAAACCTATACTATGTGGAAATATGTTGGAACAACCTTGTGAACATCCTCTATGTGAACCCGATGAGGACGTCGACATGAAGTCATACCTGCAAAATAAAAAACATTATTAGATCCAAAAATGGAATATGGAATCCATTATCACTAATTAATAGTTTTAATTTATTCATATTTGGATAACCTATACTAAGGTCTAACCATTCAAACACATGCATAAATAATAATGATGTATTATCCCATCCTAGTTATCTACCCTGAAAACCATATCAAATTGATTATTATATAATCTAAATGTAATGGTACAAGCATAATATCACATGGGGCCCTAAATACCAGTGTCTTAGCGATTCTCCCCTACTTACGGTGCTTTATAAACATAGTTAGCACAATTTACATACTATCCCATGAATCCTCACATATTCCTAACTTCAAACTCCATCATATCTATCCAATAGGCCTATGATACCAAAATGTGTTGACACACTCCACAAAATATTTACCTCTCCTAGACTAGAAATGTGATGAGAGATATAATGACCCCCCGAGTCATGCCTCCAGTAGGCCCCGAGTTTTTGACTAACACTGAGGGTATAACAAATACGCAGATGAGAGACATTACCCTCTAAGGAAAACATGTAGAAGTGAAAGGTGATATAGACACCAAAAAACAACTTCTTAGATGAAATTATAAAATAAAACATGATTACACATATGTAATATCATGGAAAGACTACTAGAATGGAATGAAAAAAATTATAAGTAATAAAAGAATGTAAAACAACAGTGACCATGAAGAACGAACATCTCCTACAACCCCAAGATATTAGTAACTAGCCTAATCTCCCACCAACTCCATGTGACCTAAAACAGTTTATATAGCATAGGGTGAGTATAACAGTATACCCAATAGGATCCTCCCTAGAGCCTGTCGTGAAAATGTAATGAAAGGATGCTAATGTACAGTGAAAAATAAGTGAAACTAACTCATCACCTAAACATGTATACTATGATCCAGGCCTCACCAGAGATACAGTCACCAATTATCACATACAAGAGTATGTAACATAATAAGGAATATCAAGGGTACACTACTACCACATCCCCACTAGTTTTCCACTTTGCCCCAACATTTCACATCCTGAGAAACTCTATCCAAAAAGGATTTCTCCCATACACCTGGATGAACCACCAAAACATGAGCCTCATGCGTCAAAATGAACCTCAGGTATCACACCACAACTGGCACATAGCCAAAATAACCAATTGGTTTCCTAGAGACACTAAAACTCGTATAACATGTAGCAAATGTCAGGTGTTATACATCAGTTCTTTATAACCCATAAATTGAGTAAGAGTCCTCATGCCATCATATCCTATAAACGTTATTCCTATAGTATTCTATAGTATACTATATCCATAATAAATGTGTGTGGAAAAACCAAAAAAAATTATATCCCTCTACACACATATAAAGGAAAAACTAACCATCATGCATACCTACACTAGTAACTACCATGATAATAGAGTAGGGCCAAAGGGGGTAGTCTACCATCCATCCTCTATTGAATATATTGGAAAAAACACCCCATGGCTCAGAATCCCCTGGGTTTGAGTTTCCCTAACCAAGATGGTATAGTAGAGTATAGAATCTAAAATGTACATGGTATAATATTTCTCACAAAACACTATGGTAAATACCTTTTCACAGACTCAACTGTAGAAAACATCTCTCAGACTCCTGGAGGACACTACTAAAACTTGATATCCTTTAATCATGTAACCATTTAAAGAGACACATTATGTCATCTTATCACTTTTAATTATTTTCACATTATGCTAATTAATTAATTAACTAGTAATTAACCATTACCAATTCCACATTACATTTCATTAGCATCACATCCAATTTATATGCCCTCAAGGAATAACCATCAAATGTCAAGAGTTCCTTATAAGTATAACCTCAGCATTTCATCCTAGCATGATCCAACCCCATGGGTTAACATCATTTTTTCAGTCATTTTCTAATAGTATAATCACTTTTACATAATTCCATGTATTCTAAGGAAGCATTATGAGCTTCCAAAGACATGGGGCTTAACACAGTGAGTAGATAAACTACCTCTCGAGTCATTTCCACATATAGTAGGTGTGTAAGACCATCCATCCTCAAAAATCTAAACACAGAAAGCACATGGAATACCCTATTAATATTAACCGCTTTTGGTTGGAGGGTAGGCAAGACCATTTACCTCAAGAATTAGGGAAATTAGTGAAGTTAAACAACTTCTAATTCAACAACAACCAGTTTCATATCAATGGGTATGCCCAGATTAAACTATTTCAATCATCCCATGTGTCCTCCCCAACACCATCATTCATAATCCAATGCATCTATCAACTCTAGGAATCAATTACTACCACAACCACTGGGCCTCCCTACCCCCACATATCACAGCATCCCTCAAGGCACAGTTATCCCAGGCTCACTCCACAATACAAGCATTAGAAAACAAAAAACATACCAATTGGTCTCTTTGCCCAAAATAAATATTTCATCCATCATACACAATGAGCACTCACAACTCCAAAGAATTCAGCGCACAGACTTTACACAAAAGAGGCTAACTCAGAAACCATATAAGAATTATCTTTATTACAAAACCTATTATTTATTTGATGTTTAATTAACCGAATCATTTAAACATGAAAATCTATATCCATTTGATTATCTTCAAATCATAACAATAACAACCAAATTAATTAAACTTGACTCCTTATCATTGGACAATTATTTCAAGATTAATCTTGATGTTACATTATGTACCAATTTCCATATTGAATGTCATGCTAAAAAAATAAAATCAAAGATATCAAAGTATCTTTCATAATACAAGTAAATAACATCGCAAGGAAATTGATACCAATTCATTAATCATATTCGAATATTTATTATTCTAATTTCATTGCGATCCAGTGGATAAATCGTGATAACTCTATAACATTACATAAAAAGAATATATAATGCATGAATCCCAAACCTTACATTCCTTTTGATATTTTCTTCATGAGAATGGGCCAACATAACATATCATGATCACCTCTTCCGCAATGATTGCATCAACCTATGTATGTTGCGACACTAATACATCAATAAAAAACCAAGTAAAATCCATTAGAAACATGGAGATAAGATTCCATAACTTAGAAAGGTGAGAAAGAGGAAACGCACATAGGAACCCAGATGAACAGACTATGAACATAGCTTATATCAATGATGGATTAACACTTCCATGTTGTACCAAAACAGGGGGTGAACATGAAGCTAAAAAAATATAATGGGTAATGATACAAGGATATCACAATCACAAAACTCATCAAGAAAAAAGGTTCGGGGTGACTCACACCAATAGAAAGGATAATTAAGAACTAGGTTGGAAGGTATCTCAACCCTTTTGAAAATATAAAGAATGAAGTGGTCTAGATACGGTTTAGATTTTACATTAATGGTTGATCTGGTAAAGACTATGTGTTTTGACTGAGTAAAGTCCCCCAAACTCATAGGAATATTTATTATAGGAGTAATGGGATTTTAATAATATATATATCCCTAAAACCGGGATTTTAATGAATTTTAAGTAAAAGATAACAAGAAATAGGAGAAACTGCAAGACGCTGGAAACACTGTTCACTGATGACTCACCGACACGATTCACTAATGCGAGGCACCGATGTGACTAACAAACACAAGTCACCAACGTGATTTACCGATGTGAATAGAAAATGTGACTCACCAATGTGACTGACTAACACAAGTCACCAACATGTGTCACTAGCATGAGTCAATGATACAAGTCACAGACAAGATTCACTGAAGAGAGTCTCCAAAACGATTCAGTAACATGACTGACAAATGCAAGAGAACAATGTGACTCACTAAAATGAGTCGACGACACAACTCACCGATGTGACTCACTAATGAAATGCACCAAAATGAGTCCCTGATGTGACTCACTGACATGAGTCCCCAATATGACTCACCCAGGACATGGTTCACATTTGTCTCACAGATGACATTGTTCCCAGAACAAGTGACATTATTCACTGAACTAGATATTTATAAAAGTGTTTAGAATAAGTAACATTGTCCTCCCAGAACACCTCAAACAGCAAATTATCACAATAGAATGGACCACTGGGGTTTGGCCCATTACAGTCTTCCATACCCTCCATCCTTGAATTATGGAAAATTGTTAATTCCACTAATAAATGATTGAATAAATTATTTTGAACCCATGAGGTAGGAGCTTTCTAGGATACAATTAAGAGATTATACTTCTAGGGAATTGTGGACTTGGTTTTTTTATTCCTAGAGGGCATGGAACTTTTTTGTTATGCTAATGTAATGTAATGTGGTAAATGTTAATGGATAAATAATCTTCCAAATCATTTTTTGTAGAGGGATATAATGGATTGTGGATAAATCACACACATATATTCTAGATATAGGTTCTGATGGACTACTATAGGTATAACATGTATAGGCTATGATGGTTTGATGATCCTTACTCAGTGTATTAGAATTAATGCCTTAGTGTATAATACCCGACATATGAAAAATGTAATACGAGTTGTGATGGATCCTGGAAACAACCTTGTTACTTTGGTTATGTGGAAATGGTTTTGTGATGCATGAAGTGCATGTTGATGCATGAGGTTCATGTTTGGGTACTTCAACCATGTGTCTATAAGCTATCCTTTATGGAGAGAGATTCTTAGGATGTGTGATGTTAGAGAATAACAGAAACCAATGGGGTAGTGGTTTCAGGGTACCCTTGATATTCATTATTATATTATATCATCTTCTATGTGATACATGGTGAGAGTATCCATGGTGAGGCTTGGAACATAGAATACCTATTTAGCAGATGAGTTAGTTTCACCTTTTGTTCATTGTGATTTAGCATGCGTTCTTTACATTTTTACAATAGGATCTAGGGAGGATCCTACAGAGTATACTTTTATACTCACCCCATGTTATATAAACTGTTTTTAGGTCACATGTAGTTGCTTTGAAATGTAACTCCCTGACCCCAGTTATCCATAGTCATTGTATTATTACATAACATTGGCATTATCACAAAAGATCAAGTCTCAAATGACCGATTAGTTTAGTAGCCTTGGAAACACTAGATACATTCATAAGTCTTATATTACATGATAAAGTGAAAAACTACAACAACATAGTCTCTATAGTCCACAATAATATCCCCTCAGACTATCCCTGCAGTTAAATCATAAAATATTTATTCACATCCTGGGAAAAAAATAAAACATAGAAAGGGGTGAGCTCAGATGCTCAGTAAGGATAAAAATACAGCAGAAACTTTTATAAATAAGTATAAACATTTATGGCAATATATAACTATAGAAAAATATTTTTAAACATGATCTTCAGCATAATATGGCAAAAATAAAATCAAATAATTCCATTTAATTATTCACATGGATATTCTACTAGTCGAACAATCACATGAAATATCAATAACCACTTTCATAATGATGAAATGGATAATTCCAGACTATCATAAACACACAGTCAAGGCCTTGTGCCAAGACTACAAATAATATTTTTTCAATGCCTTGTGCCAAGACACAAGTTTTTCTCCTGAGACATACCGATGCATCGAGGAGCTATAGTGGGCTCTAGCCGTTACATACTATGTCCAATGCATTCATCATATGAACAGATTCAAACATAACAGAAACATTCATATTAAAACTGGCATACAAAATGTCAATTATTTGTCTATAAACCATGAATGGTATAAAAATAACACATCCATAGTAAAAAATATCACAGAACCTTCAATACAATATGGAAGTTTTGTAACATAGTAAATCAATTTCAAATAAGTTTAAAATCCATAAAAGGATGTTGACATTGATGAAATCAAAACTATTTGAGAGAAATATCTCTTTTTTGAAATAATTTAAAATTCACATAATTATAAAAGAAAAAATCTACTTTGAAAATATTCTTATAGGCTTTTAATGAATTCTTTGATGATTTCAAAATGGTGGATAATAGCGGCACCGGTCGTATATGTTAAAAAAGACATTCTTACCTTAATTTTGTCAAAAAGGTTAAAAAGGACATTGTTTGGAAAACGACGGAAAGATTTGTTAATAAACATCTTATAAAAAGTCAAAAAAGGGTATAAATGACTTTAACCCATAGTTTATAAAATAGAAAAAATCTTTTGAAATACATTTTAGGAAACATGTATGTTGATGATAAAGAGGTCCCAATAGATACTTACGTAAACATAACCTCAGATAATAAAGTGATTGTGAAATTAATCCTTAATATGTACTTTTCCATGATAGAGGGTCGGTTAAACTCATGCATAATGGTTAAATAATTGTTATTAAATTATAAAAAAATTATATAAATTAATATTATATCTTATATGATCTTTTAACATTGTTTTATTAATAATATCTTAGTATTACCATCGTTTTGGGTGTTAATGGATTCGTTTTCCTTTATATTATTTGTTATATGGGTCATATTTGTTATGTATTATTGGATGTAGGTTATTTATATCTATAATGATAGAATGTCTTTAAAATTTATTTTTAATCATCTAATGAAAATTAGTCTTGAATGGATACGATGGCGAATGAATCTAATCACGTTCGTGGAGACGGTAATCCGTACATACGTATGGGCGAAAATATCATTCTTTTTATATTAAAATAATATATAATTGGATGGTATATCATATATATAGATCATTATCATGTTATATTCATTATTTAATTTAATTACACATCATTATTATACCCATCCAAATAACAATGTATTGAATAACAATTACCCCATGACGTGGAGATGGTAATCCGTACGTACACATATATGGTGACATGTCATTCAAAGGATGGATAGAATAATGAATACGGTTGTAACTTATTTATAATAACATCAAATTATATATAAGATACTGGATTTATTATTTTCGAATGGAAATAACAAAAAAAGAATAAGTGGATGAAGAAAAGAAATTGAAAGCGGGTGGTGAAATTATTACCTCTTCTTCGGGTTCTTCCATTTGATTTGATCAAAATGGATACATAACTTGGATTTATGACTAAAGGAAGGCCTCTAGGATGAATTGAGGGATGTTTATAGGATATTTGGGTTAGGTATGGGAAATCCAAAAGGCTTTGAATGTGTGAATTAGAGGGAAGGGGGAGTGCCCTTTTATTATAGGGGTGAGGGGCACCTTAGGTAAAGCTATAAATATTATTTTATAATAAAATAATTTTCAGTTTATAATGGCTCCAAAATGGATTATTCAAAAGATAAGGTGGATATGGGTTGATAACCACTCAACCAATCGGTTTTAGATAGGTTTGAGTAACTATATTTTCTTTATCATTTAGATTTATCCCTATGTTAAATAGTTTGACATTTACCATGTCTCTTCGTTTTTTATATTATATAGTTAATAAAATTACAATATACTTCCAAAACGAACCATATGTGGTTAATTAATGATTCACCTATCAATGTTTTAGTCCTTTGGCCAAACCATAGATTTTTAGGAATAGAATATCAATTAATAATATAATATTTGTTTTAAAAACTCTTTTTTGTCAATTTTGACAATATATAAAAATTAATTTTTGTTGAAGCCCTATAAACATTATTATTTAGAAATAAATTCATTTACGCAATCCTAGCATGTCATATTAAACTATAAAATTCGTTCATGTCTTCAAAACATTCAAATTATATTTATTTTATCATTTATAATACCAGTTATTTGATTCATTCATTAATAAGGAAAATACTACATCATTATTGTGTCATATATAAATTTAAATATTAAATGTCTTAAAATTAAAAATAAAATACCATTATGTAGGAAATAGTTTTAGATTTATAATGAATATTTATAGTAAAAAATATAACATATATAACCCTATGTAAAAGTGGTTTTTCTAAAAGAGATATGCTTACGTAATTTTTGTATTTACTTTAACTTAATTAATATAAAGCGTCATTATCACTTACAAGTGGCCCAATGGGGTCCAAAAATCGACCCAAAGATGCTCATGGTTGGAAGTGGCAGATATTAATTTAAAATTAATTCTAATTGTCAAAAACAAAAAGCATTTTTTAAGAAATAATAACTATCAAAAGATTGACACTTGTTTATGTCTAGTTTAAATGTGAAATTATGTCCAATGACCAACATTGGATTAAATGGTAAAAATATAATCTAATTATAATTTAGAACCACCCAAAAGAATAATTTATCACTATTAATTATTTCTATTAAAAAGGTTGTTTTTAATTAAAATTTAGTTATTTTCACTATTCATCACAATATGAAAGTTATTAGAAAAGTACCAAATATTCACCCTAAGCTATTTTCGATATTCCAAATCCAAAAATGAAGTCCATTTTGAAAGATAAAATGTATAAAATTTCAAAAAGTGGGTATTACTATTCATAACTACTAGTTTGATTGGTTGTGGTGTGTGTTAGAACTCGAAGTCGGGTAGAACACATTCTACTATATTATTCAAAGAGAACCGTACCGTGGAAGCTTGGGGTGTACATTCTCCCCTCCTTGAAATAATTTTGTCCTCAAAATTTCTAGAATATTACTTCATAAAAATACTTGGGTGGTTCTTCATCATAAGTTCCTCAGGTTCCCTTGTTTCCTCCTCCATCTTATGGTTTCTCCATAGAACTTTTACAAGATGAGTCATCCGGTTTGTCAACATTTGTTCTCTAGTATCAAGAATCCTGACGGGATCTTCGCAATAAGAAAGATCGGGTTCCAGTTCTACTTCCACATGGGTGAGTACATGCGTTGGTTCAGGAATGTATTTTCTCAATAGTGATACGTGGAACACATCGTGAACTTGGGAAGGATTTGGCGGCATTACCAAATGATAAGCTATAGCACCAATTTGTTCTTGAATTTCGAAATGTCTTATGTACCTAGGACTCAATTTTCCCTTCTTACTGAAACGTATGACACACTTCCATAGAGATACCTTCAAGAAAACATGATCTCCTATCTGAAATTCCAAATGCCTCCTTCGGTTGTCAGCATAACTATTCTACCTACTTTGAGATTCTTTGATGTGGTTTTAGATTACCTACACCTTTTCCATATTTTCCTCCACCAATTATGGGCCTATGAGTTTTCATTCACCAATATCATCCCAATAAATTGGTGTGTGACATCTCTTTCCATATAACTCTTTATATGGTGCCATCTAAATACATGAATAGAAGATATTGTTATAGGAAAAATCTACCAGAAGTAATATTGATCCCACATACCTTGAATGTCAGGTGAGCAAGATCTCAAAATGTCTTCTAAGGTTTTAATAGTCCATTATGATTGTCCATCAGTTTGGGGGTGGTAAGTAGTGCTCAAATGAAGCTCAGTAACCCGAGCTTTCTGAATACTATTCCAAAATCTTGATGTAAAACGTGGATCATGATCAGAAACAATCGATAGGGGCACTCCATGAAGTCTCACTATTTCATTAATATATAGTGTTGCTATATGTTCAAGTGGCAAATATTATCTTATAGTATGAAAATGTGCTGACATGGTAAGACGATCAATAATGGCCCATATTTCATCATTCCATCTAGGATTCTTTGGTAGTCTCATGAAAAAGTACATCATAATATTATCCCATTTCCACTTCGGTATGGGAAGAGGTTGAATGTGTCCTCCAGACTGTTGTCTTCCTGCTTTCACTTATTGAAAAACCATACATCTTGACACAAAATCATCAATCTCCCTCTTCATGTTGTCCCAACAAAAATGTTCCTTAAAATATCAATACGTTTTGGTTCTCCCAAGGTGTATAGAGAAATTCGAACTACGAGAATAATCCAACATTTATCTTTTTAGATCAGGTATATTGGGAACACAAAGTGTCTCCCCAAAGATCAAAATTCCATCTTCATATACGAAGTCACTCAATCTCCCATCATTCATAGATTTAATCATGTTTTTAAACTCCTCATAATTTGCCTATGAACTTTTTATCCTTTCTAGTAAATTTGGTTTGGAAACCTTTTGAAAAAGAATTGATGTTTCACCTTCCATGGTTATTCACATATCCATCTTTACTTGATCCATGAATATAGGATCCATTTCAACTCTAATAATGATCAAAACTCCATGATCCTTTCTAATCAAATCATCAACCACCTTATTTGCCTTCCATGGGTGGTAGTGTATCATACAATCATAATCCTTGAGTAGTTAAAGCCATTGCCTTTTCCTCATGTTGAGTTCTTTCTGTGAGAAAATATACATCAAACTCTTGTGATCGGTATATATCTCACATTTTCACCATATTGATAATGTCTCCATATCTTCAACTAAAATATTACCTTAGCTAACTCAAGTTCCTGATTAGGATAGTTTTTCTCATGAATTTTTAGTTTTCATGATGCATAAGTAATAACCCTATCATTCTAACTAAGGGCACAACCAAGTACTTTATTTGAAGCATCACTATAAATAATAAACTCATAATTCCTTGATGGTAGAGTCAATATAAGATCATTGACTAGTCTTCTCTTTAGTTCTTCGAAACATTCTTCACAATATTTTGTCCAAAAAAATTTAACCCCTTTACATGTGAGCTTTGTTAACGGGTTAGCCAACTGGGAACAATTCTGGACAAAAAGTCGATAATAACCTGCTAAACCAATAAAACAGTGTAGCTCAGTTATACTTGTCAGCGCTGGCCATTCTTGGATTGCCTCGGTCTTTGAAGGATCAATGGGAATTCCATCCTTAGAGACAATATAGCCATGAGAAATAAATCTCCCGAAGCCAGAATTCACATTTGCTAAACTTCCCATATAATTCTTGTATTCTAAGAGTCTTTAGGATAGTGCGCATGTGATTTTCATAATCGACATAGCTTTTGGATTATAAAAAGATATCATCAATAAGTACCACTACAAAATCATCGAGATATTATTTGAAAACTCTGTCCATTAAATCCATGAAGACAGATGGTGCATTAGTCATTCCAAAAGGCATTACTGTAAACTCGTAATGCCCATATGTGGTTCTAAATACTGTCTTTGGGATGTCTTCATTCATCACACACAACTTATGGTATCCAGATCGAAGGTCAGTCTTTGAAAATTATTGAGCTCTATGTAGTTGGTCAAATAATTCATCAATACGAGGCAGGGGATACCTGTTCTTTACTGTTATAGAATTGATCTCCCTGTAGTAAATGCACAACCTCATAGACCCATCATTCTTCTAAACAAAAAGAACATGGGCTCCCCATGGAGAATCACTAGGGAGAATAAATCCCTTATTACCCAATTACTATAGTTGTTTCTTTAGTTCCACTAATTCCACAGTGGCTATTCTATATGGGGTATTCTATATAGGCCTTGAACCCGGAATTAAATCAATGGAAAACACAATTTCTCATTCTGGAGGATGTCCAGGTAAATCTTCTAGAAACACATCAACATATTCTCTCACAATAGGTACATCCTCTATATTACCATTCCTTTCCTCACCTATAGTCATTTCATTTTCTTTATCCCTAATAATTGAATTTAGTTGAACTATTGGGGGTGGATCTAGATATGAATTGGGTGGTGACGATTCAACTCTAAAGATTGGGTGGTTGTTATCATCATCATCAAAAATAATATCCTCCTTATTCTTACATTAAATGTTTGCATCATGGTCTGGAAGACAATACATACTGAGGATTATATCAAATTTCATCATGGGTATGATAATTAGATCATGAAAAAAAGATCATTTATATTCCCTAATGGGAATTGATTCAAAGAACATTGTATCAATGATACTTCCCTTAGGAGTTTTGACTGACAACTCCCTTGTTAAATAAAATTGGAAATATCTAATTTTCTTAGAAAACTGGGAAGATATGAAACAATGCAATGATCCATAATCAAATAAATAATTGGCTAAACTTGAGGAAACCATTATATTACCTGCCACCACATCTTTCGGAGCTTCAACCATAGCAGTAGTGGTAGCATAAGATTGGCCTTGATATCTTGGCCTTTTATAAGGTAGGATCCCTTGATGATTATGACATTCATTTTCAAAATTTCCCATCTCGCTGCAATTGTAGGATTGAACATCAGTAGATTCTTTCTTCCCCTTGAAATCATGAGCTATCTTGATTTTTTCCCCACACTTGTAACAGGCTCCCATTCCGTTCAAGAAAGTATTGGGGTGTTTCTTCCCACATTTACTACAGGATGGATATTCAAATTTTCCCTTCTTCCCCTTATTTCCATTTTTAGAGTGATATATAGATCTCTTCTTCTATTACTTTGGTTTAAAGTCGTAATACTTATAGTATTATTTTTCTATCTTGATAGCACATGAGGCAATATCTTCGTACGACAAGAAGGATTGTGAGACTAATTCTTAATGAACAAATGGTTTTATCCCATCAAAGAAACGATCGATATTACTTCTTGGGTTACATATATAATCTATATAATCCTCCCTATCCTTGTAAAGTTAGCCTCATACATTGCGACATTCTCTTCCTCCTTTTGCTTCAAACTCAGAAATTGCCTTTCCATATCTAATTGATGGTCACGATGAAAGTATTTTTCTAATAAAATCTATTTAAAATATTTCCATTCCATATTTGATAGTTCATCATCTTCCTTCATGTTTTGAAACAATGACAACTATTGATCAGCATCTCCAGTGAGGCTGTAAACTGCCATGACAAATATTTCCCTTTCACTACTCCCAATGGCATAGAATATTTTCTCTATGGAATTTATCCACTTCTCAGCTACTAGTGTATTTGTACCCCCATTTAATGTTGGTTTTTGTTTCCTCATGAAGCTATCTAACATTGATCCTCCACAATACGGATCAGGGTGATCCATACGGGTAATGTTATTATTCATAACCTGAGTGAGTTGTCCCAGTATGGTGATTAGCTAATCAGCACTAGTTGCATCACCAGATCTACTATAATTATCTTTATTAGGAGGGAAATATCTACATGGAGTGCGTGTATAGATACAGTTTCCATTCATTCCACTAGGCTCCATTTCTAAACAATGTCATACACTAGATTAGTTTATGAATCACAATACATAAATCCAAACTTGTAAAACACATAACATGAATTGAATAGTTTATGGATATAATCCATAATCATAAAAATGATGTCTCTGAGGAAGTATAGACTCATAAACCCTTCATAACTGGTTGTAAAGAAAATGAGAATTATCTTATGCATATCCCCCAGGAGTGTCGCAACCAAGAGTGAAGCAAGGCCAATTGTCGTGCACAAGTTCACATTCGAGTCTAGCTCAAATCGGTGTTTTCGGGTTTTAACCCTAGGTACATCTGTTCCAAAGCCGCCTCTACCTGATCGTATCCAAACAGGGATGTATTTCTCGGAAAACTCACAAAATCTCTACAATACCAAAATTCTAGGAAGTTATTCTATACCAATCCTCAAAGTGCATCTTAGGTCATTGTGCTCTAATCGGAGTTTATCTAAATCTAGTTTCCATGGATTATAATGAACTTCCTATAATACCAAAAATAATGCCTTGACACTAGTTACCCAAAGTTGGTGCATTGTTACATAACATTGGCATGATCACAAAAGGTCAATTCTCAAATGACAGATTATTTTAGTATCCTTGGAAACACTAGATACATTCATAAGTCTTACATTACACGATAAAGTGAAAAACTACAAAAACATATTCTCCATAGTCCACACTCATATCCCATCACACTATCCCTGCAGGTTAGTCATAAATTACTTCTTTAAATACTGGGAATGAATAAAACATAGAAAGGGATGAGATCAGATGCTAAGTAAGGATAACAATATAGAAGAAACTTTCATAAATAAGCCTAAACATTTAAGGCAATGTATAAATATAAGAAAAGTCTTTTAATCTTTATCATTATCATATTATGGAAAAAATAAAATGAAATAATTACATTTAACTATTCACACAGATATTTTTCTAGTCGAATAATCACATGCAATATCAATAACCACTTTCAAAATGATGGAATGCATAATGTAAGACTATCTTAACCATATAGTCAAGGCCTTGTGCCAAGACTACAAATAGGATTTGGTCAAGGCCTTGTGCCAAGAAACTAGTTTGTCTCATGAGACCTACTGATGCATCGCAGAGCTATATCGGGATCCACCCATCACATACTAAGTCCAATGCAATCCTTATACAAACAGTTTTAAACATAACATAAATATTTTTATTAAAACTAGCATACGAAATGTTAATAATTTCTCCATAAACCATGAATGGTATAAAAATAACACATCCACAGTCCAACATATCACAAAACCATCAATACAATATGGAAGTTTTGTATCATAATAAATCAACATCGAATAAGCTTAAAATCCATCAAAGGATGTTGACATAGATGAAATCAAAACTATTTGAGAGAAATATTTTTTTTTAATCATTTAAAATTAACATAATTATAAATGAAAACATTTACATTGAAAATATTCTTATAAGATTTTAAGGGAAGATTCGATGATTTTATAATGGTGGAAAATAGCCACAGCCGTCGTAAATGTTATGAAAGGCATTCGTACCTTAATTATATCGAAATGGTTAAAAAGAACCTTGTTTGGAAAATGACGGAAATATTCCTTAATAAAAATATTATAAAAAGTTATAAATGGGTATAAATGGCTTTGACCTATAGTCTATAAAATAGTTAAAATGATTTGAAATACATTTTATGAAACAAGGATGTGGATGGTAAAGAGGTCCCAATAGATACTAACGTAAAAAAAACCTCAGATAGTAAAGAGATTGTGAAATTAACCCTTACCTTGTACTTTTCCTTGATAGAGGGAAGGTTAAACTCATGTATAATGGTGAAATAATTGTTATTAATTTATACAATAATCATATACATTAATATGATATCAAATATGATCTTCTAACATTGTTTTGTCAATAATATCGTAGTATTACCACCGTTTCTGGTGTTAACGGATTCATTATCCGTTATATTATTTGTTATGTTAGTCATATTTTTTATGGATTGGATGTATAGTATTCATATTCTGAATGATATCACGTCTGTAAACATTATTTTTAATCATCAAATGAAAATTTTCCTTGATAGGATATGATGGGGAATGAATCTGATCGTGTTCGTGGAGACGGTAATCCGTACATACGCACGAGCGACAATATTATTCATTTGATATTAAAATTATATATAATTGGATGTTATATAATATATAAAGAATCATTATCATGTTATATTTATTATGTACCTAAATTACACATCATTATTATACCAATCCAAATAATGATGTATTGAATAACAATTACCGCATGATGTGGAGATGGTAATCCGTACCTACACACATACGGTGACATGTTATTCCAAGGATGGATAGAATAATGAATATTGATGTACAATATTTATAATAATATCAAAATATATAGAAGATACTAGGGTTATTATTTTATAATTGAAATAACAAAGAAAGATGAAGTGGAAGAAGAAAAGAATTTGAAAGAGGGTGGTGAAATTATTACCTCTTCTTCGAGTTGTTTATTTTGATTTGATCAAAAGGGATCCATAAATTGGCTTTCTAACTAAATGAAGTCCTCTAGGATGGTTTGAGGGAAGTTTAGAGGATATTTGGGTAGGGGTTTGCTGAGCCAAAAGGCTTTGATTATGTGAATTAGAGAAAAGGTGGAGTTCCCTTTTATAAGAGGGCTGAGGGGCACCTTAGGAAACGCTAGAAAAATTATTTTATAATAAAACCATTTTCGGATTATAATGGATCCAAAATGGATTATTTAAATGATAATGTGGGTATGGATCTAATACCACTCAACCAATAGGTTTTAGACAGGTTTGAGTCACTATATTAACTTTATCTTTTAGATTTAACTCTTAGTTAAATAGTTTGAAATTTACCACGTCTCTTTGTATTTTTATATTATATGGTTAATAAACATTCTATATACTTCCAATAGAACCAAAATTGGTTCATTAATTATGAAAATATCATTATATAAGTATTTTTTCTAATCCATAGATTTTTAGGAATGTAATATCAATTAATAATATATTATTTTTTTAAAAAACTATTTTATGTCAATTTTGACACTATTTAATAATTGATTTTTTTAAATCCTAATAAATTTTTTAATTCTCAATAAATTCATTTAATAAATCCTATAATGTCATATTAACCTATAAAATTCGTGTATGTCATCAAAACTTTCAAATTATATTTATTTTAACGTTTATAATTCCAATTATTTGATTCATTCATTTATAAGGAAAATACTCCATCATTATTGTGTCATAAATAAATTTGATTATTCATTGTCTAAAAATTATAAATAAAACACCATAATGTTGGAAAGCTTTTTATCTTTCTAAATAATATTTATAGTCAAAACTATAACATATATAACCCTATATAAATTTTTTTTTCTAAAAGATATATGATTTTGTCATTTTTGTATTTAATTTAACTTAATTAATATAAAGTGTCATTGTCACTTACAACTTGCTCAATGGGGTCCTAAAATCGACCCAAAGATTACCATGGTCATAAATGTATCATCCAATATTGTTAGGAAACATTTTAGGGTAATTTATTATTATTAGAATATTATTTTTTACCCTTATTTACTGGATTTACCCTTTAACCAAGGTAAAGAAAAAACTTACCAAAGTAATTATTCAAAATGTATAAAAATAAAAGTTACATATTTAAAAAATTTGGACCTCTTAATTATAAATATGGAATCCATTTTTCTAAATTCAAAACAGAGAAGTGTCAGAAATTAATTTAAAAATAATTCCGGTTGTCAAAACAAAAAGGGCGTTTTTATGAAATAATAACAATCAAAAGATTGAGAATTGATTATGTCCAGTTTAAATGTGAAATTATGCCCAACGACCAAAATTGGATTAAATGGTATAAATATAATCTAATTATACTTTAAAACTACTCAAATCCATAATTTATAACTATTAATTATTTCGAATAAAAAAGTTGTTTTTAATTAAAATTTAGTAATGTTCACTATTCAACAAAATATGAAAGTTATTAGAAAAGTACCAAAAATTATCCCCAAGCTAATTTTGATATTAAAAATCCAAAAATGAAGTCCATTTTGAAATGTAAAGTGTATAAAATTTCAAAAAGTAGGTATTACTATTCATAACGACTAGTTTGATTGGTTATAGGGTGTGTTAGAACTCAAGGTTGCGTAAAACACACGCTACTATATTATTCAAAGAGAAGCGTACTGGGGATACTTTGGGTGTTAGATGAAATCTATAAAATTACCACTACTTTGTAGTTTCTGGAGATTTTTCAGCTTCATGGTATCTTTCGTTTTACTTTCTTTTGGTACTTATAGTTTTCCCTTTCAATTGTAGTAGTCATAGTATTACATTACTTAAGTGTACTTGGGTTTTCTATTATATTGTAGCTCGAGTTGATGTTGGTTGTTGTGTATCTTATCTCTATCATCCCCATGTTTTCTCTTAGAGGATAATTCCTCTAATATGTGTGTTTTATATACCCTCGGTTCTAGTTTCCAACACGAGGCCTACTAGAGGTAGCACTCTGGGGTCATTATCTCTCTTCTCACATTATCGACCCAGGAGGGGTACACGTTTTGGAGAGGGGTCATGATGAAAATTGTTTTTATAGATTTCAATAAAATATATTAAATAATGTTTTGAAACTTATTAATCTAAATAGAAAAAATTAAATGTAATCTTCCTTTTTCAAAAGAACAGCTATTTTTTACCAAATAAAGAGAAAGGAAATATATTTTAATATTTTTTGTAATGTATAAAATTTTAATCCATCATGACCAATAAAATGTTTTAAATATTGATTTATAATAATCAAAATTTTTACTCAAAAAAATTATTTCCATTTTATTTTTAATATATATTTATAAAATGTATTTTCAAAATAAGAAGGTATTTTCCTTAATTATGTCTGTAGATATATGTATTTGGTATTTATTTTGAAAAATGAATACAACCAATTATTCTTAACCCAATGGGTTTATTTTGTATTGAGATCATAAATATTCATTATATGTATAGTTTATAATCATTATGACCAAGGGAAATATTGAGTGGCACTTTCTTGATTTATTTTTCATATACATTGTGATGCTATTAAAATATTCTCTTTTATGTCACCATTAGACATTAAATTTACCCAATATATCCAAATTATTTATCATTGATATGTTAATTTCTTAACAAAAATATCATTAATATATATAGTCTTCTGAATTGAATGTTATTTCATTGTCTTGTGAAATATTCAAAAATATATATGATATGCTCAGAACGAATATTTCATTCTAAGGAACAATGTTTAAGAATGAAAATGATTGTTCGATATATATAGAATTATTTGGACCAGTAGTAATGGGTGAGGCCTGATATTATATATCCTCTGAATGAATTATCATGTCTCTTGAGTCAATTATATAAGCTAGCATTAAATGGATTTTCAGCTATCTTGTGAAATGTATTAACAACAGAGGTATCATGATTCAGGATATAATGGATTCAAAAAATAAATCATTTCCTTCATTTAGGATTTATTTTTTATTATCCATGTGATTCTAAAAATGATAGAATCTTTGGATAAATTTATTTCTCAGATTATTGATTAAATGGAATATTTTTAAGTGAGTTTCTTCACTATATTGATTAAGTATTGTCTATATATATTAATATATTTTTTGTTTTTTTATTTTCCATTCCATATTTGTAGGGTTATTGTTTCATGCTAGCTTTAGTTGTATTAAACCCTTATTGAGATTTTGAGATCACCCTAATTATTTTCATTTTCCCCGCAATCACTTATGTGTAAAATGAAGAATGTCCTAGTATAACCTATATGGAATAATGATTTTATCATTTGAAAAATTATTTCATAAATTGTGTTTTCAAATATAATATATGAATCATTTATGTATCTAGTTTATATTGAATAAAAAAAATTCACTCATTTGTCATGAAATTAATTATTTCATATGTAAATGATATAAATCATACACAGAATCAGGTAAACTGGGGTTGGGGTTGCGATCGTTGGTATTGGAGGTTGTTATTTGGAATACATGGTAACTTGATTTTGAAAATCATTTAATATAGAACATAAACCTAATATAAATATTTAAGATAAATATAGATTCATCCTACTTTTTGGTAAGGAATACATTATTTCATTTTTACTAGAAAATACATCCATATATAAATGCTATAAGTGGACGTGGTTCTACAATATATGTAAATATGGGTAATAACTCAAAAAAGTGTCCATTGTGTTTGAACCGAACATTTTCTAGTGTTTGAGAGATATCTTTAATAAATACCTGGTTTGACACTCCTATGGGATATTCATTGGATAATTCAAATTTTCATTATAAACCATTATTATGGATTTGAGAATAGACATATCCCAAAATAAACGGTCTTTATTATAATGGTATTAGCAATTTATAAAAATATTATTATTTTGGTTAAATATTTCATTAGTTTTGGGGTAATATGTTTTGTTTCCTAATGACATGTTTAAATATAGTTTATTACATCATTTAAAAAGAATAATAATATATGTATTGGTTGTTTCATAACTGAAAATAATAGATTGAGTAAAAATGGCCAGTTATTAGATTTTCTAAGTCTATTTTTTTAAAGAGAACTAGTCTCCCAAAAATTATCATTTTATAAAGAAATAGTATCAAGTTTTAATAAGAAATGGTTATAATTTTCTATGAAATATGCATTCAAAGGGAATATAGGGAAGAAGAGTGTGATATAGAAAAAAATGAATAATGGGAAGAGGGGAAATAAGTGTTTTACAGTATTTCATAATTGTTGAAAAACCCTAGTACATTCATAATTGGAATGAGAGTTTTATACATGTTTGGAAGTTAATGAAACCATACTAAAGATTCCAATTGAATGAAAAATGATTCCACAGTTTAAAACATCAACTGTAAGGAGATGGAAAACTACAAAAACCAATTCCCCAAGAATAAAAAGAAATATTCCTAAAAAAGATACCGGATCAAGATCAATTATACTCTACTACATCATAATTGGTGGGATTTATTATGGATTCATGAAGTATATATTTTCAGTTTTTTATTAATTGTGTCCCTGTTATATGAATTATTAAATTTATAAGGATTTTACTAAAATAATTTAAATTATGGATTTGGAATTATATAATAAATTGTACCGATGAACAAGGAAACTAATTAAATGGAATGTTTAAATTATTGGAAATTAAATGATTATGGGAAATATACCCATTAATATGTTCCAAATATTGAGAAAATAATTTGGAGATAATGATAAGATTTATATTTAAAAAGTAAATTAGATAGTACTAGATACTTTGGAACAAATTATTTATGTTTTTTATAAGTTCTTTATACTATCATAGATGTAGTTACAAAATGTTTTCATTAATAAAATATATCTTATACATCGTATTTCACTTAAGGAATTTAAATGCATTCAAGTTTTCAATAAGGAGTTATGGTAATTAGTGTTATTACCATGTCAGAAGATAATATATGACGAAGGTGTACACATGTTTGGTCTCTTACTATTAAGAACTATTTCATGTAGTTTTTGGCACTAATGATATGTTAATTTTGAAAATTTAGTGACATTATTTTTAATGTTTCAGAAAATAATCAACTTGAAGTTTCATAAATTTAATTATTTACCAACGTTATTAAGTATTATGTCTGATGGGGTTTAATATATTAATGTATTACTTCACTGTATGAACATTTAGGCATATTGGATAACCTATGCTAATGATATTTTTAATAAAGACAACTAGTGACTGAAATAATAAATTATATTTCCATTATTGATATTATGATTCATTTAAAGTAAATTTTATACATCATGGATAAAATATTTTTAATATTTATTTCATGGGGTATGAGATGAATTTAACATTTACTGATGAATAACCCAAAAATGAAATTGTGCCAATGGAATTGAAAGATATAAAGTAAGTATATTTTCAAATAATCTTAGTCATTCTGATAAAGTATTTACAAAACTATAGGATATTTATATTGATAATTTTATCCTAATACCTTCATTTATGATTAACTAAGGGAATTTTTAAATAATCACAAATTTTTTATTTTTTTGATACTTACTTATCCATTAGTCATAAACATTATCATGGTTAATAATGTCACTAAATTTCTATAATTATTTTATATTTTATTACTTGTAAAAATCATTAAATTCCATCAATTTTCACTAACAAGGAGTACTAAATATGAGATATTATATATGGCCCTTTAAATTCGATTTTATATCCTCTTATGAGGGTATTTTATTATCCTTTTCACGATGTGGATTTTCAATAAATGAATTTTAAAATATAAAACCCATGATTTGTTAGTGAAAGATCATATTTAAAGGATGAGATTTATTCATGGTGGGGAGAATGTAACATCAAAAAATTTTAAAATATGAATAATTTATTTGATAACATATGTGACATGAAATAGAGTGCTTAAAAAACCAACGTAATAAATTTCTTAAAATATATTATTTTCAATAGCTTGTGGAATACACAACACATTGTGAAAATGAATTGTTTAATACTATACCATAATAACCTAGAAGTAAGATTGGTGGGTATGAATATTACTAATAAAATATTGAAAATTAATCTTCTCTATTTATTAAAAATAAAATAAGATTCATCTAAAAGAAAAAAATTTTATAAGATAAACATTAGTTTTTCTAAGAGACTGTTTACTCACAATTTTCACACATGATTTAAAATTTTAATTTTACACATTGATAGAATTTCTTATATAAAGCTAAATTATTTTTCTAAATAATAATATAAAAATAATAATAGGATGAATTTTTGTAATTGTTCTAAAATTATTCATTTTCTAGGAATAGTCGAAAGTAATGAATATTAATTGAGAACAAATTTTTTATTAACTAAAATATAAATATTAGTTATATATTAAAATGGTTTAAAAGTTAAATTATTCAATTTAAATATTAATTAGTCAAATTAATGAAATTTTTCATTTTTATATTTAATTTTTATATAAAATCATTATAAACTTTTAAGCATTTTTTCTTTGAAAACCCACTTTATCATCACATACATGCTTCCAATTTAATATAAAATTGTTAAAATTATTTGAATTTAATTTGATAAATTATATTCGATAATTAGAAGCATAATAAATAATATTTTTAATTATGTGAATATTTATAATAATATTTAATAATAATAATAAAAATGAATTTCCTTGGTTAGTGTTAAATGTGGAATTTTTTCATGTTACATGTGCTTCTGTTAATATTAAATTTGCATGAACATATTATTTTTATTTAATAAATTATATTTTATTTTTTAATTATTTGGTATGAAATGTCTAATAAGAATCTTTTTATTTTAGGATTAAATAAATAAATACCTATTTTAATAGTTTAAATAATGTGGTGTAATATAAACTGGTGAAAATATAGTATGATTAATGGATATTGAATGACATGATTCAAACTTTTTTTTGTCTGGTGGAGGTGTGTATCAACTATGTCTACAAGTATCCAAACTTAAACATTATATAATCGTTAGTTAAGAAATTATTTTTACATTACATCACATTGAGGATCCCTTCATATATAGAGAACTAGAGAATCAATCCATACCTCATACATAAAAAAACATAGAAATACAATGTGGGAACATCTAATAGTATCCATTTCAATCATAATTTGTTTTGAAATGAAACATAGTTTCATTTCATTTTTAATTATCATAACATTCCCTTGATACCATCCTTGATTCTATATCCCCTTATGTCTTGTGAAAAACATTTGGAAACATGGGATGAGCATAAAAATCTCAATAAGGGATACATAAAGAAGAAAAACAATTATTATTTCAAAAACATGTATACCATGAATAATTTACCATAAAGTAGTAATTTTCACCATAGAGTAGTATTAAAAAATTTCAATTGATGATAAGATAATTTCTTTCCTTTTTAATAATCATTACAATACTAGAAAACCCATATAATGAACATATAACATATATAGGTAATTTGGTACATATTTATACTGAAATAGAATAACCATAGAATTGACTTCCATATATATCACTCTACCAAGTGGAATAAACATATGTCTGAATTCCATACCCAATGTTTTGGAGGATATAATATAATCAACCATTCTTGCTTTATCATGAAACCACTAATATTTGGATTATCATTGAACCCATCGTATTTGGTTTATCATGTAACCACCCAAAAAATGTCTATATACAATTGTATAATGATAACATATAAAAGATCGCAATTTTTAACATTAAACTCTTAAAATTAAGTTTTTAATAACATGAATCCATTTCAAGATATTGAAACATTCAATCCATTTTCAAAATAATTTTCAATACCAAAATACCCAATAAATGGGAATATGGTATTTCTTTTCCGTTTTAAAAGCATTATGGATTATAGGGGAAGAAAAATATTAAATAAGTGTTATGGTGGGGAATTAGTTGTTTCCTCCACATAATTAAGTAATTTTTTTGGTCATTTTATAAAGAATGAAAAATACTTCATATAAAAATATTCACTTTTAAAACCATTGAATGAAATTAAATTTAAAATGGGTAGATTATACACCAAACTATAAATGTTGTACATAACATCAAAATATTCCTCAATGAAAGAAGATTGAGGCAAAGTCCCTTACAAGGATCCATATGTGAAGAATGTTGAGAGAAATTAAAATTTACCATTTTAAAAATTTCATGTACATATTAAAACATTCATATAAAACAATTTGAAAACATGAACACAAAATAGAAATATTTATAATAATAAATCATCAAAACATTATAACAACATTTTGAGTTAAAAAGTACATTACCACAGGAGAAAAACTTGAATAAAATTAATAAATAATAACATTAAAAAGTGTATAATATCATGATAATATGTAGATTCATGATATAATATGTAAATGGAATGTATATACACCATTTATGTCATGACCCGTCCCCTGGGGCCCATGTCATGACTACCCCAAGCCCGCCATCCATAGGCCACGGGGTGGCGACTAACACAAAAGGCGTAAATCCCCAAAAGGGAAGGAATTTCCTTTATAAATTGTAAAAACATGAAACATAGTATGAGTGGAAGTAAAACACTAGGAAAAACTGTATACAAATGAGTGCTGAAATGTAAAAGGGGCTGGAAATACAAGCCCAACAAGAAAGTACAAGTAGAACTGAAAAACAAGTACAACTGAAGAAAAGTAAAGAAGCTACTCGGTCATCCTCTGGGGATTCCTACCTGAATGGTAGGTACATATTTCCTCCTTATCACTACACATCTGTCAGTCTCCTCCATGTACCGAACCGTCATAAGGTCCACCTCTGGGTACAGTCCAGTCCTGCTACACTCAGCCTTAGTCAACGATGTCCGTCGTCTCCATCCAACACAACGAGGTGCTAGTATTGCCCGTATAGGGGTGATTATAACGATACTCAGTAGGGACCCCATGACCCTCAAGGTCTCACAAATCAAACAAGGATAAACCAAAAAGTATGAAATCAAAAAATAACCCCACTTAGGTATATGCACATATATATACCTAAGTTATCGTATAATCCATCTCAATCATGAGGTAAACACAAATGTTATTAACTCAGATCAAACCGGGATTTTTATTATTGAAACCATAGCTGTTGGAGAACTCTTTCTCAATCGAGTATAGTGGGCATGCGGTGACACCAAGGCTCTTCCCACTAACATTAGACCACAGAGGTACTACTCCTGTCGAGTATTGTGGGTCTGATGCGTCACCAAGGCACTCCCCACCATGGGTTTGCCACGACACCAAGGAGCTCCCCATTGTTGGTCTACCGTGACACCAAGGCGATCCCCGCTAGGCTTGTAGAGTCACTCTGATTCAAAACAGTCATCAGTCATTAGGTCTCATCCATCTACTAGGTATCTCCACTCTACTCTCTTGTCACTAGAAGGATCCGCTCCACGAGATACTAGTCGATACTCCAAGTGTCACGATGTACTAAGAAGAAGTATCTCAAAGGTCTACCACATCACAGGGGTCTCAATGAAATAGATGACGTGTCAATCGGATGCTCAGTCTGTGAGTTATTAGTTTTTTAGTCTCGGGGGCCCATATGGACTCGTTCACGAACCAACCAGACTGTATCCCAACTATACCTCAAACCCTAGTGGGGTATACTCAAAGGGACCTTCATGATCAAATATTATCAGTGCCACTAACAGTTAGTCGAACTGATGTCTGGTTCCAAAGATATGGCCAAAAGAAAGAAAAGGGTTGGTAGTGGGCCTGGGTCCAGTCCAACCCAGTTGGCCCGACCCAACCGGACCTAGTCTGGACCGACCCGGTTAGGGTCGACCTAGTCAGGCCTGTTGGTTCTGATAAGACACCCTAGTGAGTAATATCATATGGTGTGCTGTGAAGGCAAGAAAGGTATTACAGGAGACCCATGAGGTCAGATGACAAGGTTCATGGCCCAGGAGGAGGGTCGTGACAAATGGTATCAGAGCATTTGTCATGACCCATCCCTCAGGGCCCGTGTTATGACTACCCCAATCCCGCCATCCATAGGACATGGGCTGGTGACTTGTACCAAAGGTGTAATTCCCTAAATCTAGGAAGGCATTGCCTTTATGAAGTGTAACCACACACAACCGAGCTCAAATGTAACACCACTTGAAAAGTGAGACTTTAAAGGCTAAATGTTAATAACCATTTCAACATGGTGCACCTTTCTTTTCTGGAGCCTACCTGATTAGTACTCCACAGTTTAGCATGCTTGTCCTGGAGTATTAATCTTGATGGGTGACCTTCTGGGAAGATTCCCTTGGTGTGTGTGAGTTAGGAAAAAACACACTGAATGAACATGTGTGTGGCCTGTGGGGACAGTCATTAATCTGATAAGTGACCCTAGTGAGAAATAACCTATGGTGTGATGGGAAGGCAACCAAGGTATTACAGGAGACCCATGGGGTCATATGAAAATGTTCATAGCCCGATATGTGGGGTCACAACAAATGGTATTAGAGCCAATATCCATCCTAAAGTGCTTAGGCACTGCATGGGATTGAGACTTGGGGTCCACAATGAGGGTGTTGTGATTTAAAGGGGTGGATAATGTAACACCCATGGAAAAGTGAGGCATAAAAGGATAAAGGATACTACCCAAGTCAACAAGGTTCACCTTTAATTTCGGGAGCCTACATGATTAGAACTTCACAGTTAAGAATTCTTATCATGGAGTAGTAATTAGGTAGGGTGACCTTCTTGGATGTTTCCAATGGTGTGTGTCAGTGAGGACAAAACACACTAAAAGAACATGTGTTGGCCTATGTGGACAATCATTAGTCTGATAAGCGACCCTAGTGAGTAATATCCAATGCTGTGCGGGGAATGAAACCAAGGTATTACAGGATACCCATGGGGTCAGATGAAAAGGTTCATAGCCCGGGAGGTGGGTCGTGAAAATTTAAAAGTGAATTGGTTCATAACAACAAATTAGTCTCAATGGATTGTAAATTGAGAAAAAATCACACACATTGAGTTCTACTCATCTCATACATTCTTTATTATAATGAATTTTAAACATAGGTTAATTTCTAATTTATTGATTCCCTTTTAGTATTTTATTATTAGTTTTATATATCTTATTTATATGATATAATAATTTCATAATTATTTACTTCCACATTAGATTTTTTGTTTATATTTGGTACTTGAGTAAAAAATGAACTTGGTATGATGTCAATTGTACCTGTGGTCATATGTCTATCATATATAGAATAATATTCAAGACCTAATAATCACTTTTATATATAGATTATAATTTTATTAACATTTATTAAATATACATATGAAAAATAAACAACTTTACAATCAGGGTGACGGTAAGTCGTACATACACATTAATAACATTTACCTTTTTCATTGATTATTATCGAAATACGGTAATTCATATTTTATATTTCAAAAATGATCATAATATTTTTTATATCATATTATTCATTTAAATATTCTTATATTAATCATATAAGTGTTGTGTTGAATAAAATCGAATCACATCACTTCGAGGAGGTGATAGTTCATACGTATGCACAAACGACATTATCACTTTTCTGTGCATGGAATGTAAGAAATTAATTGATATATTGTTATCTTATAGTGATTAAATGTCATATTTATAATTTATGAAAATTAATTCTATCATTATTAACCGTCATGAGAGATGTTTATGGAAAATGAATTATATCAGTTCGTAGAGGTGATAGTTTACACATACGTATGAATGAATAATATCATTCACATTTTATTGAAGTGGAGATGGTTTTACATGATAAAATTAACATAGTAAAATATAATTATATTTAGTATACTATTTTTATGATCTCATCATTTTTGGTTAATATTTTAATGATGTGGAAGAAGAAATTAAGAAGAAACACATAAATAAAAACATTACCTTTCCTCTGAACGATCACCTTTTCTTAACACATTAATGCATCTAAGTAGGGTGTTATACATACACTAAGTACTATATAATGTGGTGAAGGTATTATTTTAATTTATTTTGTTAGCTATGGTCCAAACCAAAAGTTATTTCATGTTTAAGGAATAAAGTGGAATGTGTCCCCTCTACTGTAAAGGGGAGGGAGAGTCTTGGAATTATCAAAAGTATTTAATTAATATAAATTAATTTTATTACCCAAATGTGTCAAAATTCATTTATTTATAATATATGATGAGTATGGGTCAAAATAAATTCATATAATAAAAATTATAGTTTTTTTGATTATTTGTAAATCCTTATCGTTTAGTCTTAACACTTTTTTACCCTTAAATCTTACCATGATATCATTTTATTTAGTCTTTTTGGGTTAATATAATTACCATAAAATGCCAAAAAACCATTAAAAGTGTCACTTATAACATATTAGTACCTTGATAAATAATTTGGAAGAATCATGTATTTTTATAAATTTTTTGACATTTAATAAAATATTTTTTATTTTAAAATACGAATAGTGTCAATTTTGACAGTCTTCTTTAGTTGAAATTTCAAAAATATCATAAACAAAATATAAATTCACAAAAAATAAATTAAATCATAATGAAAACATAAAATGAATATATAATATTCTTGTATGACATCAGTTATTTCAACTTATATTTATTTTAAATTTTAAAATATCATTTTTTTATTTTTTTATTAATTAATAAATTTCGGCATCATCATTGTGTCACCATATAATTTAATAAATTATTTCATAAAAAATATAATTAAATTAACATGATGTATTTAATATTTTTATATTTATAAATAATATTTTAATCAAATAAATCACTTATATAAACCTATATTAAAATTATTATAATTACGAAAGAAATGATTATGACATCTTTCTCTTTTCATTAAATAAAATGTTGTATGTATAATAGTCACACCCATGTGACTTAAAAAAGACAAAAGTATGTACCATGTATTTTATTTGATGAATTTAACTCATCCAATAATATTATAATATATGTTAGCGTATTTTTATAATACTTATAATATTATTTTATCCTTTAATTTCTTCATTTACCTTTAATCGTAGTAATAAAAATAATTGATATAGTTAATATTTATAAGGTCCAACAGTAAAAGGGAACTATTTAAATAAAATTTCCATTATTATTAAAAATATGGAATCTATTCTTCTAAATTAAATACATGTAATTGGAAGAAATTAATTAAAAATTAATCATGTTGACCGAATGATAAAATGAGTTCTTAATGTAAAATGTTTAACTGTTCACTTAGTTTTTATATCCAATTTCAATAATAAATTGATTCCAATAACCTAAATTGGATAAAATGATAAATAATAATTTAATTATACATTAAAACCATTCAAAAAATATAATTTAACTCTATAAATAAATTCAATGAAAATTTAGTTTTGAACCAAAATGTTGTATCTTTCATTGTTCATTAAAATATGAAATTAGTCAAAAAAATATCAAAAATTCAACCAAATTAAATTTTGATGTCACTATTCAGAGGAATATATTTAATTTTTCATATATAACATATAAATGTGTCAGATAAAAAAAATTAAAATGTATTTACCATCAAAAGGTTGTAAACCTGGATTTTTGATTCTTAAAATCAGATTTTTTTCTTATACTAGGAATATTAATCAAATAAGATGAATTTTACAAATAAAAAAAAATTATTTCATATATTTTTCATTAATATAATCAAAGAATAGTTATTTCAGTATTTTATAAACTCAATTATTCACACATAAATATTTTTTCATAAAACATATCTTTTATATTCAATTGGTTTGTATTTTCATTTCTTATTAATTTGTTAACTAAAGAAAAATCATTATATAAAACAAATTTGAACCATATTTTCATTATTTAGTATGTACAAATCATTCCATAAATTCTAATGGATAGTTTATAACTACAACATTTAAATAATAATATTTCATTGTTTCTTTAGGCTTGATATGGCGTATCATGTATACAATCGAAAAAGTATTTTTTTTAGATAAAATTGGATGTTACAATATCATACATATACTCCATTATATATCAATTTTTTAGAAAATTAATTTGATAGTGAAAACCCATTATTGAATATTTTGTGGTTTTTTAAAAAATTACACTAATCATTAATTTTAAAAAGAAACTAGAAACTAGTCACTTATTTAATTACACCGCCAGACATTACAATATTTTCCATTTAGAATAAAAATAATTTTTTTAGATATCATACTTCATACAAAATGCAATGTTATTCTACATTGAACTATGAGATTAGGTTTTGTTATATGCAAGAGAAATATTTACCAAACATCAACATAATATTACTATAATTATTAAATATGATAAATATAACCTCGCCAATGTAATTTAATTTTTGAAAAAGATTAAATAAATTTTGAAAAAATTTCTTAAATATGATTACAAAATTATTTGGTGACTAGTTATTTAGAAATTAACGACAAAAACAATTGAAAATAATGAGAATATTTTTATAAAAATTATTTTTATTCACAAAATGCATTTTATCTTAGTTAATCACTGATATAGGATTATAGTAATCAAATTTATATATTATATATTCATTTTTTTTATATTCATCCAATTGATTTAATAGGAATAATATTATATAAAATCAGTCTTTACTGAAAAATCTATATTTTTCTAAAGGTAGTGTTTCCACCTTTTAATGTAGAACCTATTTTAAAACTAATTTTTTACACTTTCAAAAATGAAATTCCAAAAATTAAAATAAATTTTATATTTAACAATATTAAAATTTAATTTCGGTGAATTTTTGGTATTTTTTGAGACGTGTTAATTTTTTATGAATAGAGAAAAATACATATTTTTAAATTAAAGATGTATTTTCATCAAAATACATTTTTTAGATAAATTAAATTTATAATTGGTTTGAATGATTATTTAGATCAATTGGGAATATATTAATCCAATTATGATAATAAGTGTCCTTTTTATGTAATTTTTATATATAGAAACACGTTAATCATTTGAGCATTTTTTAACTTTAAGACCTTAATTTCTTGCCATGTTGGAGGGAATAATTTTAAATTATTTTCTACCACATCTGTTATTGAAATTTCATAAAATGGATTAGGTATTTTGAATCATAAAAATGTATATTATCAAGTAAATTTTACAATTTTTTATCCAAAAATATTATTGAAATCAATTAAAATTAATTTCACGAGTTAAAGAAATATTGATTTTTATATTGGGATAATACATAAAAACAATAAGGTGTAAAATGACCTGAAACTTCTCGAAACCCCATTGTCTGACCATATTTAGACCATATCCCATAAAGGATTATATTTATGACTTATTGGGAAAGTAATACATTAAATTAACATATATAACATGTTGTCTAAGGAAAATAAAATAAATTAATAATCCTTACCTTTTTTATTTATAATGCCTTGTGATGTTGAGAAAAAATTATATTCTAAATTGATTTCTATATTAACACATTTATTGGTATTGAATAATTATTGATGTATATATTATATAATATACATATATATATTTGATATTTATAATTTTATTATTCTAATGTAATTACTATACAACACATAACATCATTCATTCAATTTTTTTGGGAATACGATAACTTAGTTTGTGGATGTGTGGACTACCACCACATCAAATTAATGTGATTTGGTCACACTTCAAATGGAATTTATTAAATATGGTTTTAAATAAAAAAAAATTAATTGAAATGAAATAAAAATTATACTTAAATTCTAATTTATAAATAAATAATTTACTTTTATTTCATTAAATAGAAAAGGAAAATGGAAAACAATGTTCATGTTTACGTACGACCTACCGTCTCCATGAACGTTGTGTTTCATTTATATTGAAAAATATTACGAGTTATTATAAATTCATATATAATAAATATATATGATATATAGACCATTTTTTAAAATATGGATATAATGAAATAATGATTTCTTCAATAGTAACAAAAATAACAAAGTAAAAACATACTGCAAAAACAAGGAAATTAAGACATAAAATACTGAAGATAATGAATGATTTTTAATGAACCGGTAAAAATATGTCATACGAGGATCATTTATGACATCAAAAACATTTATAAGGTTATGTAATAAGTTAATGGAATTTTTTAAACCACTATAAAATTGTTTACGGTGAAAAAAACTAAAATTAATTGTATGGAAATGGATTTCATCTCAAATTTACAACCCATTGAGAATTATTTGTTATTAGAAACCAATTCACTTTTATGTGGTTTCGATAATATCCCTTTCACATTTATTGTCATTTATAATTAATTAATAATGTTATTTTATTATTATGTTTGAATTAAATCACTTAAGGTATTTTCACATGAATATTACCAATAGGTAAAAGTTATTTAAAAATCACACATTCTTTTGTGATTATTAACTTTCTCATGAAACGATCACATTATTGTAATAAATTTTCATTGTAAATTATATTTATAGTAAATATACATCTTATTGTATGATGGATATGATTTTTTTACTAAACTATATTCCATTTTAATATGTGTTGATTAATTTGACTCTCATTTGAATAAATATAGATGTTTTAATAAATTTGAATCTTTTATTCAATATAGACCTTTTATGAAATAGTAATGGATAATTAATTAATTATATTATTTTATATTTGATGAATTATTTTAAACTTAAAACAGGGATGGTTTATGGTTAATGATATCTCCTCGATGAATCTGTAGTATCATGAAACAAATCATTGGCCAAATCAGATTACTTTTAAGAAATCTTGAGAAGTAATCATGATGGTAAAATATCCATGTGCCTTGGAAAATGAAATTCAATAATTATGAATAGGCTTCATTCAATATTTAGTTATTATTATCCATTGAATTTTCACTATGAAAATAATCTATGGATGTTATTGATTATCATTTTCAGATGAAATGGAATTTGTCTTAAGTTATTTACCCTTCCATATTTATTTTTATCTATCCATTTATTTAAATGGATTTTGTGATCAGTTTTTTACCTTTTCATGTTTTTTTTCATTATATATTCATTATATATTTTGTTGCACTGAACCGTTACTAAGCTTTTGGGATCACACTTATTTTTTTCTATTCCAATGTTTTTGAAGAAGAGTGTTTTGAATTACCTTTCAGGGTTGAATTTTATTAGACTGTTTATGTGTTATGTTTTCTTTTCTATTTTGAATGTTAAATGAGTTCCACATATTTATATATTTTTCCAAAACCTAAACACATATCGATACTTTAGGTTTTTTACCTAAAATCAATGTAATGTAATAAAGTAATTGACCATCATTAGGATTCTAGGGTGTGGGATTTCCAATTGGCCTCAAATGATGTTTTGTATAATCCTTTGAAAGTAGATTTATGAAAAATATATATTAGGAACATAGCCATATGATTTAATTTGTGGACAAGTATAGAAGATAAACCCAAAGAAACCATGTCTATAACTATGAGATTATATATGTAAAAATATTTGAATTTAGTTATGTTTCGAACTAGTTTTCAGATTATGAATTATGTTCCATAATGATATGACCAAATCTAGTGTATTTAATCATTTATAAGTGGATCCTTTAGAGGTAATGGGAACCATAGAAATTCATGAGATCCAAAGAGTTATAAGGGTCATATATATTATGGTCTTAAGCTAATCTGCTATGGAGAAGTAGTCTCAAAAATATTCTAATCATATGAGGATGTATTATCACGTGATTACAAATCAAATAAATTATTCACTAAGAATTATTACTTCAGAGGGAAGAAAAATAACGAGATAAAACCTACGAAAAATATAGATAATTTAATTCCGTGAATGAACTATTTTCCCATGTGTGATAATTTTGGAAGGAAACACCAAGTTGCTTACATAATTGGAATTGGAGTTTTCTATTATTTTGGAGAGAAAGTCCACCATCCATATTATTTCAAGTGTAAAAAAATGATTTCCAATGTACAAAGCATCAAATACAATGATAAAGGACACTATGAAAATAAAGATTTCATGATTTAAAAGAATATACCTCCAAATATGCTAATAGATCATGATAAATCTTATGCTACTGCCCCAAATGAAGAGTAATGGATAATATTTCGGTGTTTTGATTCAATAAATTTTTCATTTTAATATTTTAACTATTATTTTGTGGTTATATGAATTATAAAATATATATGCATTTTAAATTATTAAAAATCAATAAATTATTTGAAAGTATGTTTTGAATGTTACCAAGAAAAGTGATTTAGTAGGATGATTAATATTTTGGAAAACACATGGTTTTTAGAAATATAACATATAATATAACCCAAATATTGAGATAACGATGATGGGTTATAGAGAATATTTATTTGGATAATGTAAATTGGATAATTTCTTAATACATTGAATCTTATTAATGACTTAATAAAAAAGTCATTTATGCTAACATTGATTTAATATACAACTGTTTTTAATATATGGAATACATATATAACCTATGTTTTATTTATGAAATAAGGAATAATACATGTTACAATTAAGGAAATAAGTTAATTTAGGTTATTACCATATTTTTAGGAAATACATAATGAAGGTATTCAAAAGTATAGAATGTGAAAATTGAGAGATACTTGAGGTTATTTGATGATTAAAATGTTCATTTTGGGAATTCAGTGGCCTTCCTTCTAAAGTGTTGTATCGTATTATTTGGGAAGATTTAATCATTTATAAAATGGTTCATTTATAAATTTGGAAATGGTGTTAGAGACTAATGTGTTGATTGTAAATATGATAGAACATGAGAGAATAGATAATGTATAAAAATATTACGGAATAACAAAAAGATAATATTGTTATTATGAAAAAAATTATATCAAGTAATTATATTTCACTATATTATTGGGTAATGAAATAATTCAACTATATTATAAAAAGGGTACTAGGAAAAATTGTTTCCATATTATCATCCTTTTTTATGATATCAATGAAATTTTTCACACCTTCGGTTTATGGTCTTGTGGTATTTAACATTATATTGAACGTGTTCTCTATCACTCTACCTTAGTGTTAGAGTATTGGTTGTTTATTCCATGTCCATGTTTTAATTTTATGCCAATGTTCTTCAAATTTGAAACCTATTTATTGCTTATTATATATAACTTTTTCAATTCCTATTACCCAAATTATGAGGATATTTTTTAACCCTATTTACGATGTGGGGTTTTCAAAAACAGTATTTTCAAATATCAAACCATCAACTAAAGATATTAAGATTGAATTGTGAGGAAATAATTTATTTATGGTGGGGATAATGTAAAACTCCAAGACTCGAATTTTTTTTCCTTTTTGATAAAATATAAATTCTTAAGGCATTATATCTACAAAACAACATGTTATGTGAAAAAAACATTGAGAGTACTATGCGTTAAATGCAAGACATAGTTTTTTAAAAAAAATATTCTTTAAATAAAATTATTTAGTATGATAACTATAAACTAGCTGATGTAGTGAAAATTATGAAAAAATATTAACTAAAATGTTAAATATTGTTTAAATATGTTTATATAATTGTTTAGTCACAAATTAATTTGAAATTAATATATAAATTAATTAAATATCGTGGAAAATGTTTTTATAAATAAATAATTTTCTTTCAAATGGTATTTTTTGATAATTTTTTATTTTTGTTTGATATTATAAATTAAATTAAATTCCATATATTAAATTAAATGTTTTTACACCCATAAAATTTATTTGATTGGAATATTATTATAAGAAACCTAATTTTACTCATAAAAATCTAAATTTTTATAAAGGTAATTTTGTCACCTTTTGATAAAGAACATATTTTTAAACCAAATTTTGACACTTTAATAAATTTTATATGAAAATATAAACATCACTTATTAAATTAGAATATCTATATTTACTATAGGTTATTTTTTATGAGAAGATGCATGTTTTGATTAATAGTGCAAACTACATAATTTTATTTGAAAACTAACTATTCATATATATAATTTTTATAGTAAAACTATATTATTAATTGGTTTCAATGTTTCATAATATAAATTTCATATATATTAAACAAATTTATATAATTGGAATCAAATTTTTATTAAATTTAGATATAAAACTGTAGTAATATTTTTACCATTTTTTACATTAAAACACAGCTTTCTCGTCCCGTCTGTGGGATTAATTTTAAATTATCTTATTCAACTTTTTTAAATGGGATTTGGAAAATTTTATTCCATTTTTTTATTTAAAATAATTTATAATATCTAGTAAGGTAAACATTTCTCTTTTATGAAAATATTACTAAATGAAATTAAATCTAGTTATAGTAATTAATGTAAAATTGAGCAATCGAAGGGACTAATCTTTAATCTTATGGAGAAATATTTCCATGAAACAAGTCCAAAATCCATTTCATGGACATATATCTACCATATACATTAATTTATAAAATTTTATTAGTTATTTGGATATTATTCTAGGAAATTAACATATATATTTTGTAAAGGGAAAAGATAAAAAAAGTAACCTTCCTAACCATTAACATTTATAAAGCCGTGAGATTTGTACAAATCATCAGTTTTTTAGTTATAAATATACTTTTGAAATAATAATGAGTTAATATTATATTTATTATTTATAAGTAAAGATAACATATGATATATATATTTTAATTCTTTAGAAATAAAAACGCAGTAACTATTTTGTTAAAAATTTACTAAGATAAATGATAATTAAAATATTAAAACTGAAGAATATTGATTGAAGTATTAAGATCCCATAATTTTTTAGAAGAATATATAATGTTACATTCCTTTGAACATAATAGATTTTAATTGAATAATTTTCGTGATAGTTTATAAAAAATTCATACTAAACTAAAAATTTCAGAATAGACAGTATTTCTTTTATAAAATAAATAAAATTTTATTAATTAATTTAAAACTAATAAAAATAATATATTCAAGAAAATGAGTTATAAATGTTAATAAATATCAAATATGTTTTAAATTTGGACCCATTATTTTATTATATTTACTATATTGACTGTTAAATTATAAAAATCTATATTAGCATAAATACAGTTTAAGTTGTGTTTTTACACATTACTTGCGCTTGTGTAAATATTTATTTTCCAAATCACCAAGGTTTTCAATATTATAAATTAGATATATTATTTATAATAAGTGTCACAATAATATATACCATGTATCATTTTATTTTAGTCATAATTGATAAAAAATGTAGTTTAGAAGACTAATTATCGAATTAAAAACCAAAATGTTAAATGTTGGGAAACATATAAATTAAGGAAAACATTATAAAAATTCAATTTATTTGTAATATAATTATGGATCAATAATAAAATCAATTTACTAAATTATTGTAACTTTCTTTGGCACATTAGGTAAGTTAAACCTCTCAATAGTGTTTACTTATTATATTTACAAGAATTCCACACCTCTTCCACTATAAAAAGACATTCACTCCCCACACTTCTCCACACCTCACAAGCCATTTATCTCAACCAAATACTAATAAAATCACACCCAAAAAACTCTATCCTCATCCTAGAATAATTAAATTTTTATTAAAACAATATGAATATGTATTTTGATATAAACTATGAAGAGTTACCCAAATTAGAGGAAATGTTATTCCATGAGAACTTTTGATATATTTTGTTCACAACCCATTAAATTTATTTTATATAATTATTATATAATAACATTAATATAATAAATATATAGTTAGTTTTTATGTTATGGGTGCGACCTACACATAGTAATACTTCTATCAAATGGGATACACAATTATCATTTGTATATACGGAGGACTACAACCTCACGGATTGATGTCATTATTTCTTCAATTACAAAATTTAAAGGTTGGAAAAATGATGTATTTATAAAATATATATGAAATTTATCATATCTTTAGGAAAAATTATTTACAATATAACCCATACCTTCACGAATTCAATTTTATGGGAATACCACCACACCATTTATGGACATGTTGAAAATAAAATTTGTGATTTATAGGAAATAAAAATTATGCATATTTGATAATAGTTTCATATATAATTTAAATTTATTTCTTTCATCATGAAATGAAAATTAAAACTTCATTCATGTATATATACGAACTACCATCTCCATAAATAGTGTGTTTTAATTCTATCACTGAATTTTATGGATTATTATATATATAAATATATATATATTGAATATATATTATATATGCATAATATTTTAAATTATATAAATAATGAAATAATTATCCAAGTAATAGGAAAAAAATTTGAATGTTAGTACATACTCTAAAAACAAATCAATTAATACCCATAATGTTGAATATAATGAAAATTTATTATCGACCAGGTTAAAATATATTATAAAAGGAAAATATATGATATTTAAAATAATAATATGGTTATAAAATAAGTTATTATATTATTTTAACACAATATAATAGAGGTTATAGTGATGAAACTAATATGAATCATAATTTCAGGCATTTAGTTTCGATTTACATTCCATTGGGATTTATTTGTTATTATGGGGAAATTTAATTATATTTTGTGTATATAAAATCCATTTGACATGTAATATCATTATTAATTAATTATTCATGGTATTTTAAGTTTTAAATTGAATTATTTAATCCATGAGATTTTTAAATTGGTATTACAATGTCATAAATGATACTAAACAATCATACTTTCTATCGTGATTGCTAAAATTTGATTAACATAGTTACATTATTATAAACAATTTTAACCATAAATTAAATTTATTTTAATTAAACATATTATTGTATGATGTATATGGTTATTTATAAAACAATACTCATTTTTTATAAACAATTTGTTATTTTATATTTATTAGATTAACTAAAGAGACTTTGATAAATCTGTATACATAATGCAAAAAAGATATTCAATGATAAAAAACTGTTTACTAATTAAATAGATAATTAAAAACATGAATAATGATTTTAACATGAATATATGGATGAGCCTTGGTTTATGATAGTTTCTAAATGCATTAGTACTCTCATCAGATAAATTATTTAGCCAAATCTAAATAGATTCAAACTTTCTTATAAATGGATCTTGATAGAAAAAGTTCCATCTATCTAGAAAACATGGATTATAATAGTAAATAAATTAAGTCAATTAGTATTTATTTATTATTTCCTAGATGATTTTCACAATGAAAAAATATATGGATTCTATTTTATTCTCATTTTATTAATTAAATCTCATGCATCTTTAGTTATTTAAATTTTCGTATTCATTTTCACTGATCTGATTATTTAAATGTCGAATGTGTTTAGCATTTTAATTTGAAATATTTTCTTCATTATTTATTCTTGATATATTCAACCTTATATATCCCTTACTAATCATTGAATCTCACTCTTATTTTGATTCATTTCATCATGTTATGAATAAGAGAGATTTAAATCAATTTTCAAGTATGTAATTTATCATATTTTATTATGTTTTATCATTAATTTTATGTTACTAATATATAATGGGTTATATATATGTATATGGTTCTCCAAAACTACTAAAAAACCCATCCTTCATGATTTTATTCTTTTTAATCTTGTCAATTTGATAAAGTAATTCACCGACTTTGGTCTTCTAGGATCGAGCATCCAACTTCACACAACTAAATCCATTAAAATCAAAACACATCCTCACCAAATAAACTCTGGAATTCCCTCAACACAACTGTAAAAGCCCTATATTTAAGAAATCCATCCTAGGATATATTTTATTGAAAACATATATAAGATATCTAAAGAATAGGTAATATTATTCAATACTAGTTTTTATTTCATCAACCACCTAATACAATTCGTATTAAATAATAATTTTAAAATAACCTTAGTATAAACTAGTTTTTAGATTTTTTATGACTTGATAAATACCTAGAACCATATACACTTCATTCAAATGAGCAACAAAATCATCATTCATGTGTATAGAGGATTACTCCCTCCTGAATTGATGACATTTATTTTCACATAACACGTCTCCCAGTTTATGATAACATTGATTGTAAAGTATATATATTATATTAATTACATAATTAAACCTCTAGATTCTTTATTAAAAACAATTCTTTTTTACTTTCCATTCCTCATGGGATACGATTATGCTGATCGTTTGTATGGTGGACTACATTATCTCCTAGAGATGTGATTATTCTTTCACTAACTCTTTACATAGAAGGTTATGAGGATAATGTTATAGATTATATGTCATATAAATTAAATAATAATGATATTAATGACCTATTTATAATTCATTGAAAATAACATGTCTTTTAATTTCTTAAATTTTTACTCACTTAAGTATGATAACATCATTTGTGTATGTGTGGACAACCACAATCCTGAATTCATGTGACACTCTTTTAATAACAACACCATATTGATGATATAAACATAAGTATATAATATGGTATTTATGATATTATTATAATTATATATAGATAAAATAATACTTAACTCATTTCTATTATATTTTTTTAGAAATGCAAATGTTACTGATGTGTACGTATAGTCTACCATCTTTGTGATTGTAATATATTTAATTTTTCAAAACCACCTTTTATGATTTGTCAAAAAATTAAAATTGATATATAAATATGATACTAATTTAATTATTATTATTAAATTGATGATGGAACTATATAATATTCCCAATAATCATGCCATTTATGATTAAATACATATAATGAAAAGTTGGAAAATAAAACATTAAAAAATGATACAAATGAATAATTTTTAAAAAACATCTGATGATATATATTACAAGTATAATATATTATTTAATAAATATTAATATAGTACAATAATAAAATATTGACATTATATAAAAATATATATGTGAGGTTAAATTATTTTCAACCAAAATAAAGTTTGAGAAAAGGTATATCAACTCAATTTCATTTTTTGAGGCATATTGTAATGTTATGTGACTTATTTTTTTAATATAGTTACTCTACATCAACTTTAATAATTATTTTAATTTATACAACATTATTTATTTTATTTAATGTTTCAATTTGAATTATTTTTTCCAAGGGGATTTGTCAAAAGATTTACCACATTTTAAATAATTCTATAACAAAATTTCATTTCATTAGTTTATATTAATAATTATTTATCTTTGATATTCTATGATTTTGTGTGAAGTGAATCTTGATTTAACTATTTATTAATTTTAACTATTTTCTTAATATTTACAACTTATACCAGTAATATACTGAATTATTTATTCTCACATCAATGTTATGATCATTGTAATGGTTTGTATCACTATTTAATTATAATAGATATTGTTTATTGTTGAATTTAATTTGAACGAAATTATTTGAACATTTACCCAAAAGAAAATTTTATATAATTATCATATGGTTATTATTTAAATTTTAATGTAATAATACCATTTCCCACTCTATTGTACATAAAATTATTGATATTGTTTTAAGAAAATCTTACAACATTTCTCAATTTGATCAAAATTTTATTTTCTTTTAGAAGCATGTGTTCTAAAAATGTTTTGAAAAATGGGTTTTTATCGATTATAATTGAGTCATTGAAATATATTTTTATAAATTTTTAAAACTAATTTTTTAAATGAATCCCCATATAATTTTCAAAATTATTCCTATATTTATTTTACTGAAAATGTTGAAGGAATCTTTGTTTTAATGTGTACTAAAAATTGAACTATTTATCCATCATGAAAAATAAAATGTTTCATATATTCTGTTATAATATTAAAACGTTATTTTCAAGTAAAATAATTTCAAAAATGTTTTGTGAAATTTTAGTTTCAAACGTTATTTTAAAATTGATAAGGATATCATCCTTTTGATTTTCTTAAAAATATTTTCATAGTATTTCCATTCATCATCGACAATAACTTTTTTCAATAATCAAATGGGTGTATGTTTTATTTATATCCCTCTTATCTATTATATGTATGAATTATAATCATTAAACCATGTAATGTATTGAAATTTATATTATTATTTCACTCTTTTAGTAATTAACTTTACCTTGAAATATACCCATTCATATGATCATTAGACAATAAATTTCAACTAAATATCGATTTTATTTATCAGAAATGTATTTATATATTAATGAATATATAATTTTTACATATATTATTATATATTGATATTTATTTTTTTATCTAGGAAAATACTGAAAAATTGAAATTCATTACTCGATATAGATATTTGATGATATGATACACTATTCCTGAATTGAACCAATGATTCGATATATTTAGAATATTTTTCCTGAGTAGAGATTGGTGGGGACCCTTATTATTCATCCCATTAATGCATTAGTAGTAATCCTTACTCAAATATATACACTATCATTAAACATTCTTTTAACTGTAATTTTAAACCTTCTTATGGATGTTCATGATGTTAGTCTTATTATTTCCCCTGAGAATAGTGAAACCAATAATTAATAATTTCCTTCATTATGAAATCATTTATTATTATGCATAATATTTTCACAATGTTATTATATATAATGTAATTTTATTATCAAATTATTTAGTAAATGTAATTTGTTTTCAGTTATTTACTTTTCCAATTCATTAAGACAACTATATGACATTAAATGAATGTTGAGTTCATTAATTTAACTTACCATGTTGATTACTCTAATTATTTTTTGATATTACGTGTTTACAGAATCCTTAACAATAATTTATGTTAACACTTATTTTTTTCCATTCCATCGATATATAGGATGTTTACTATGAATTTTATATTTGGATATACAAGGGGGGATAATGACAATCTATGAAAAAATAAGATGCCAATTTTCCATTCCCATGTAATCTAGGTATCATATATATATATATATATATATATATATTGGTTAATAATACTACTAATCTATTTTATCAATTTGGATTTTATTCCAAGTATCTTATTACAGTGTAATAAATCACACAGCAGCTTTAGGAAACTAGTGTTGGTGCTACCACCCAGGTAATATGATATTCCTAGTATAGAGACATTCATGACTCATCAGTTAGAAGAAAATAAAAATATTATATATTAATTCATTCACTTCCAATGATATAAAAATTAATATGAAAAAATATACAATAAAATTTTTAATAACCTATTCATACAGACTCTAATGTAACTAGATTATTGAACTATGTGACCTTTAGAGTGATGCACTATATTCTACAGGCCAGTAACTAGAAATGATATGATCAATCAAATGTTTGGGTCTCAATTCCCACATATTCAAAACCATCAACTAAAACTAAATAAAAGAAAGAAAAAACATATCATCAATGAACATATAATTAATACAACATATCTTCTTTTTAATAAATGAATGATGTCATATAGTCAAATATCTTAATTGAAATCCCACCATGCGATACACATATAAAAATTAATCAAGAAACACAAGTATAAAATAAGGCTACACATCTATCTATTAGCCTCATATCCTTCCCATATGAAATTCATGATAAATTTCTACCACTATATGAACTAAAATATATATTTTCATACCACTGTAATAAACATAAGGTATATACATGAAACAATGATCCTATAAAGGGTGTGTTATGTATGTATTATTAGGGTAAAACCATGTGACCATAATATATGTCTACATATTCATGTGTTTTCCTAAATAATATAATTAATTGGAAATAACAAGCATGATTTCTCTTTTTATGTTAACTATGTCACCAATGCTAGAGAGCATGCTTCAACTTCCAATTCTGGTAGAAGAGGTAACCTCATTCCATATTTCAAAAACTACACATGAAGAAAATGGGAAGGGTGAAAAGCTAATCCAGACTAGTAAAAAATATTCATATTCAGATTTCTCACTATTCTTATACACATACCCAATGATATGGGATGTGGTTCCTTACTAAGACTCAAAACATACCTGGTAATAATGTACCAGATGTCATATAATTTCATTAATACCACGTAACTATTTTTATGGGCCTAATAATGAAATCACTTCTAATAATTGAATTCTAGATTGAATTTTGATATCCATACTCTTGAGAAAACATAATTTATCTACTATTGGTAATGTTCACTGTCCACAGTTTGATTCACAACAAGGACATTATATGATTTGAATATGGAATCACAAAATCCAACCTCCCTCTCAAGACAAACCATCAACTATTAATAAGTTCCCATTTCTATGTCTCGATGAAAATCACAAATACAATGGTTTTTTGGGGTATCACAATAAAAACCCACTAACATGAGTTAACCAATACCATAAATGGGAACGTTAATGGGTGGTTACACATCTCTATGATCTGAGTTGAGAATAAATATATGTATAATACCCCGCAAACTAAAACATTCACTGAAGTGATGAATCATAAATAATAATACATATCAATGATATATAAATATAATCATATTTATAGACTTCACTCATAATCTAAACAACACAAATAGATCGAATATCTCTTATATAATTATAATCACACTCTATTAATGTCATATCTTCTCCTAGAATTATATTAGGTCTTAACAAGGATGAAAAATCCATATTACATCAATACATATAGGCTAATCTTGGGGTCCACCTCTCATTAATTACCAAAATAAATTTCGAAGCTATCAATAATCTTATATTGATCATAAAGGAATCTACTCAGAATTTTTAAACCAGTCATGGTATCCACTTATCACTACTAACATGCACTCATCAGACTACAATGGTTCTTTGTATCTCATCATATATACATGACCCTAACATAAATAGTCTAGTCCCATCAACTTCTTTTTTATTCGAAACAACTATGTTATAACATCATTTTACTATCTCTAGATAATTAATATTAAATTAATCAATAACCCTATGCTATATTCTACAAAAAAAATATCAAACCTTAAATGGTTCTTATTTCACATATCCCCTTTCTGTTCACTTATCATTGTCATGATGATGAAACCCTGAATGTCACAAATCATTTATTCATGCTAAACTTATCATAGTGATAGTGCAGATCATTTATTAAGAGAACCACCGAGAGGGTATTCCTCTTCACATGTGAGGTGTATGGTCATCTTAGTTATCAATAGTAGTCCGAAAACTCCTAATACTACAAAAATATGTCGAAAAAATATAGGATATCCTTCTATCATCTCAATTAAAAATAATTATTATAATCCCACTTATTGTCAACTAACATACTCAACCCCATGGTGATATATTCTTTGTCCAATTGAAAAATACCTAATATAAAATTATGCACTCACTCAATATTTATGTGGATCAATATTATCCTAACACAATATCTAAGGATCCCAAGGTCCATATTAATGTAAACCTAAGTGAAAACAAAGATAAATGATTTCATGAAAAATCATGTACAAGGAATCATAAGATTTATTTTATAATTGGGAGCCACTAACTCTAAAATAGAGTTACCATCCAGTTCAAGATTCAATCATCATCTCCTAAGCCTATTCATGCCTCATCCAGTATCAATCAAACAAACAAACCTATATTTAAAGTCTCCAAATAATAAATAATGAATGATAACAATTTAATGTTTATAAGTAATTTTATTTTAAATGTGTAGAATGGTCAAAAACACATAGACTAGTTTTCACATCAAACTATGAAAAATACCAATGGGAAAGACACTACAGAATGGCCAATTAACAATAACTTCATACAATTTCAAATATAATTTCTTAATATCATTCATATAATTTTCTAAATAATAGATAATAATTTCCATTTTAATAGTGTATATCTATATTCTATGGTTTGAAATCAACATGTATGATTTTTTATTACGAATTTCCCATAAAAATACACCATTCCATGACATGATCTTGTCCCGACAAGACCAAGTACCTTCACACAATAGTTCAACTACATGATATATCATCTCCATTAATCTCCCATTTTTCTGGATATGATCATCACATGTCATTGTGTTATATTCTTTTTATAAAAACAAATCAACAACTAGATCCCTTGAACCCATAATCAATATTAAACCATACAGTAGAAACATAATTTGGGCCTCATAATTCATCCAAAAACACCTCCTAGAGATATTATTTCCTTTTGAATCAAAATTTGAGACAGAATACTTAAAAAAATATACTATTCATGGATCAAAAAATTAAATTCCATCAGGAAAAATTGATAATTTTTTTATTTCATTATTGTTTGCGCCTTAAAAGAATTTTGAATGACATTTAATTTTCTAAATCCATGTTTGAGGCTATTCATTTGACCTTGTTAGTCTATCCTTATGATTAGATACATTATATTCTATTACATATTCTTGTTGCTATATATATCACCGTTAAGTGGTTAAATTTTCATTATATTGATATAATTCTATGCTATTGTAATGTGGGTTTGATATAAATCATCCATCAAAGAGATCCATAACTTTTGTTGTCTAAGATTTTTCAAACGTTTTGATTAATCATAATGTTAAATATTTCATTTATCTTTTATTATTCCAACCATTTCTTTCAAGGAATGATTATAATTACATATAAATGAAGAGGATTAAACCAATATATTAGTGAATAACATTATTAGTGGATTAAAAATTTGAATTTAATCGATCAATTAACGTTGGAATTAAATATTCAGATAAATTTATACTGTATATTTATTTTGTTATCTAGTTTTTATATTTTACTTATAATCTTAAAGATCATGAGTGGGATTTATAATTATTCAATTGAATTTAAAATTATGGTATTATCATCAAAACCATACAATGTAAAATTTCTATTTTTCTACATTAATTATCATTTCACATCATTTATATTTGAAATCAATATGACATAATGATGAATTTGAGGATTAATTTGGAATAAAATAATAAAATTTATATTCTTACGTGCTATTATGAATAGAGACAAATGAATTAATTTATTTCAAATCATATCCCATGTGATTGAAATTTAAATATACATTATAGTCATTGAAAATTAATGGTTTTGTGGAATTAATTTCACTATTATGTAAATCAAAAAACATATCTCTCTGACAAACTAATAAAACAACTCATAAAACACATTTATTGAGTGAAATATATGATGAATAACTATAATAATAATGGATAGATCTAGAAATCATATTCCAAATGTTGAACTATTGGATCATTGTATTCAAGCACATTTATATAAAATCATCAAATATTAAAATGATTACAACTATGTGTTTTCTATAATACATTATTAATTCCATTTTTTTATATTTAATTTCCTTTAAATGTTATCATTGATATTTTTTAGCTATAAAAATTGATACTCTTAATATTATCCTTATTTACAAACATATCATAAACATAAATATTATATTTTGTGACTCTGATTTTTTTATTGACTGGTAGTTTTTTTATAATATAACTGTTATTATATTTTTATGAACAAAATGATAATATAAAAAAATGTCATTTTATTAGAAAAAAATGTGTAACCTATAATGAAAATATTTAACAAATAGATTATGAAATATAATATCATTAATGGTATTTATTATAATGATAAATATTATCTGATCAATGTATCATTTATTAATATATATCGCTGAAGAGTGGTTGAACTCATTTACTCTTACTTTAATTAATATTAATAACCAATTTTATCCGGGGTAAATCTAATAATATCATTATAATATTTTCAAAATCTTATAGACATAGATTAAATACAAACAAGGTGTGTCAAGGATATCAACATATTTATTGATAATGAATATTTGATTAAAATAAATTCTTATATTAAATAATTGTTAAATATTAGAATATACTTTCATTACTAAGATTTAAATGATCTTTACTATAATCTATTAGAATATACTCCTTTGTTTTGTACCACAATTCACCATCAAATGAATTCATACTTTAATGTCCAACAATCAGTTTATCATTAGTTATGAAGTCACCTACATATTCACAACTTTTTATTATTTGTATTCGTATAATATATTCATAAAAATAGAATAATTTATTTTTATAGAAAATATTCCTTATGACGACAACCAAGAGTGTTTTATATAACCTTTCAGGTGTTCCTAACAATCCTCTACTGACTAGTCTCACTATGATTAAAGTTATTCCCCTTATTCAAATCCCCCCCTTGGGATTTAGGGTTTGATATTGACTATTATATCATAAAATATACTTATAGTTAATTAAAACATGACCCTTTACTTTATGTATGATCTTTTGGAACAAGATCATAGATATCCGAAGTACTCCCCAGTAATCCTATATAGATTGATTGGAAATTGGAATGTTTTTTTAAACTCAATATTGATGAAAGTCACAACAAACTATCAGAAAAATTAATTGATTGTAGAATATTGTATATAGTAACTAGTGCATTAAATAGACCCTATAATCCATATTAAAATGGATTACAAAAACTTGTTAATAAAATAATCTATTATTGATGTTCCATTGTCAATCTTATATGTATAAAACAATTTTAATGACTCATACATCTCATGTTTATCCCATTCTTGATATAGTCTATTTGATTTGTCTATAATTTTGGACATATCCATTAAATCTTATTTCCATTATTAATATATCACCATGGATAAAACCCAAGGATGGAGATATCAATGGAACCCATCAAATAAATATAATATGCATCCAAATCCATATATTAATCAGAATCACTAGATGAATTCTTGAGAAGGGTATATTCTGACACATTAAATATTCTTACATTCTAAATAATTGTTTTTCTATTTATATACCAATCCTATAATATTTTATAATTAATCTTATCTATTTTAAATTTGATAAAAATTTTATTTTTCTGGATTATGATTAAATTTTTATATATAATAAAATATTTCATTTTTCAGTATCATGAATTATTTCAATATAATAATGCCCTTTTATAAAATTTTCTAACACTAATATGATTTCTTCTAATTAAATAATATCATATCCATTAGAGTTATGTATTATAAATATCAAAAAGAAATTAGTCCACCATGGTCTACCAAAATCTCATTGTAACATATGTAGTAAATCCGGGTTATCATATTGAATATGACTATTTGATAGTAGAGTAGGTGATTCCATTACCAATTAATAATGTGGGGAAACTCATTTTTATGCCCCTAGTGTCCATATATTAGGGATTTCCTAGCTATATTTTAATAAATTTATACACAAAATTTATGAACCTAAACCCATTGGGGTTACACATAACATGGTTTTCAAACCTATGATTATCCCCACGAAACCAATATTGGAATGAAATATACAGTCAAATGATATATGAATTGAAATGTTTTTCTTATACATATACATTTGTAAGCAGGTCCATGAAAACTGTACATGAAACTGTTTCTAGTAATATCTTCAAATAATTTGAAATCTATAATACATATAATCTTGATCATATTGTGTTACATATGTTGGGGATGGTTCCCTAAAAAGATCGATACGTTTTATGATTAAAAATATTTGGGTTTATTAAATATTAATAATTTTATTATAAAATTATGGGTTTTCTCCTCTATGACATTACCTATGATGATGTCATATGCATACATTTCATACTAAAAGTCATAGAAGTTCCTTGATATGATAGTAACCTATATGTGACATAATAATAAACATTAATATATAATCTATATATCCAAATGGAATCATGTCAACGACTATAAATTATACATGCTAACAAGGGTAGAGATTCAAAGGATATTGAGCCAATTTCTCATGGTGTATACCCTTGTATATATTCATACTTGGAGATTATGAGAATTTAGCCCAAAATTTAGAAATCCACGTTTGTATGTGTTACTGTTTTTTCCTATCTATAGACATTTTTAATGGTATATATACTTTATGGTTATAATTAACACCTAATGTGATCTATGCGACTTAAGTTATTGATGAAAACCATGATGACATGTACTCACTATAAGGTATGATCAATTCAGTGCAGGGATGAAATTATTGGGTTGCTGTAGAAATATTACAGAAGCACTATAGTATTAGAAGAAATATAGTGGCAGTGACACTATATCGGCATTGATGTTGTAGCAGGAATTGTAGCGGTTGTGGGACTGTTGCAGCCCAGTTACTATAATAGTAATATTCACTGGATGGACCATTGGGATAAAAAATGGGCTTTCAGGCCCCTAGGCCTTCCTGCTATGTAATGTGTGTCCCTCTACCCAGTCAATAGAGTTCATTTCTTTTCATTAGTAATAAAATGAGGATTTCTCCACAACCTAAAAAAATTAGGTTTGTCATGAATTATGACACATATTTAAATAATATGAGAAATTATTTTTCCCTTTTATTATTTAATAGAAAATGATATCTCTATAAAATTGATAGAAATTGAACTTCTTTATTAGATATATGGTAATGGAATTCTGAAGGTATGTACATTTTTTGCAAGTCAATGAACGGGAGATCAATCAGGAAGGTTTAACACATAGAGATTCGACCTACTTGACAAGAGATATTTTTTTGATGGGATTATTTTACATGTGGTACATTTATTTGTTGTTATTATAATAATAACATTATTGATCATTATTTATTTCATGTTTCAGATTTTTCACGATGTTGGACTAGGAATATAGATATAATAACCTAATACCATTGAGAATTGGTCCTAGTGGGTCACATAATAATTTTATTTACAGGCATTATTAAATTATATATGAGTCTAACAAATTGTGAGAAAATTTTTACTGTACATGGAAACATTGTTACTCATGTATATTTGATCTCAAATATTAACTCACTAGTTATTTGAGAGACTATATTTGACTAAAATATTTAATAATTAGTTTTTCATTTTTATAGAGAATATAATATTTTTTTATTTAATAGTAAATATTATAGGGATATTTATTTATTCATTGTATTTTATTGTTCAACAACTAATAATTATTAAAGTGGTTTTTTGGATGAAACGTAATGGTCCAATGAGAGATCCATGTTAAATAGTATTTTGGTAAATATTGATATTGTTAATTAAAGAGAAATGATATTTCATTTAACACTGAAAATCGTGCATGAAATATTTTGAATAATATAAAAAAAATTATATAGATTTCTTTGGGGTTTTATAATTTAAAAAGGTCATATGGGAAATTACTATTTCTCTAATCCAGGATCAATATAATCCTATTAGTTTATCTATACCCATAATCTTCATTATTCAAAATGAAAATATAGAGATAATTCTATAATTCCCTTTATATACATTCTCATAGAAGAAACTCTATAAATGATGGAGATCCTCTTCTAGTATCCACGAAATTATATAGAGATAAATAAGAGTTCCTTCAATGAATATACTCTAATTACAATCATCAATGAATGAATCCAGTGTTAGGTTATTCCATTAATGAACACTGATATTTCAATGGTAGTTATTAAAGGTACTCATTAATTATTTTAATGCCTTATAATGGGAATATACCCTTCATTCATCTGATTCAATGATGTTACAATGTAAATATACCACCGTATTATTCAACATAGAATTAACTTCAACATAAAGAAATTAATTTTTTAAATAAAAAAATATATTTATTGTTTTTGATGATCCCACCTCCTTGGGTTCAATGTAATTTATTAAATTCCAATGATCATATCTTTATTGTTTCAATTAAAATGTCTTATAATTCATTGATTACTATAATAATCCATGTTGAATACTTCCCACTAGGAACTTATGATGTGCTCAAAACATTCATATTGTACCAATGTGGTCACCTTATAAATTATAATTATATATGGATTGCTGTTTGATGATATGAATTTATGATATATTTTAAATTTTGGCATATTCATTCTATCAATATGATCATGAAAATAATCTCTCCCCCTTCTTCGTATGCAGTCATCTAACAAAGAACATGATTACAATTTACATGAACCTTTGAAAACTCCATCTGTAACTGCCTCCACCAAATCACCTATTTTGAGGAGTTACACATGACCTCATATTCTCCTCCTCTTATGCAATAGGTTATATATTTGTAGTGAGGTTATGAAAAATGTAGTGGGGAAAGGTTTCCCCCATATATATAGTCATAAAAAGTAATAATAATAAAAATTAGCTAATATCCATGAATAATAATAATGAATAAATTATAATAAATGGAATATCATGTGATATATCAGTTATCATAGAGTAATAAATTAAAAAATCTAATAGGCCCCAATGTGTTCATTAAAACCCAAGAATATTTAAAAGTAATATTGAAATAAATAAACAAGTCAACATCTATTATGATTCTATCTCATTTCAACCATCAGACACCAATGTAAAAACACTTAACTACTTTATGCTTGTCTATTTCCCATCTGTAGATCCATGATCATGATGTATGTATGTGGATTGAGTTTTCTATAAAGGTTTGAGTATAAAAAAATTAGGGATCCTATATTGTGGCCCTTGCATAGTTCTACACGAATAAAAGGTTTATTCCATGTTATTATGTAAACATAAAAGAAATCATAAATCTATCATATAACGAGAATGAATTACCTTACCAAGATTCCACAATCCCCATATGTGCCTGAGTAGACTATATTCTAAATGGAATCACATAAAAAATTTATGAACTGGTGTCAACCAAACGGAAGCCACCTATATCTCATAGTATCAAGAAGGATAATGACTCTTAGTATTCATCAGGCTAACAAAAATCATGATGGGACAAAGTTTCACTAATCCACACCATAATAATGTGTTAGACTACATTTTCATCATCCTCGATTTCTACCAATGGCCTGGAAACATGAAAACCATATCTTGTCAATGCCGTCTTTCAAGCCTCAATTCCACAATACACATGCCCTATCTCTCATTCTACCATCATCATCATTGCATTTAAATATTCCCCATATACAGGATTCGATAACTGCAATTTTCAACCATAAAATTTTTATGATATGAAAACCAATAAAGGTCATAAATCTCATATAACATTGAATAACATTAATTTTATCAACATAAAAAATTAATCATAAATAATATTATATATAAAAATACACATTATACAAAACTCAACATTGGTCTCGTGAGATACTCATGAACAAAAAATGTGATCATACATCAAACATTGTCTAAATTAAAATAATAATGTAACATAATTTTATGATAATAATCATATAAAAGGAATCCATATAGTAATGTACTTCCATTATCAATTTTTTAAATGCTAAAATCAATGTTTTCCATGATCCATCCTCAAATTCATGCATAATTAATAACTCAAAGAACATCTTCAAAAACATTATAACAAATTTTCTAGAATTTCATTCATCAAAAAATTGGTCATATATTATAGAACCAATTTAATTTTCCTGATCAGATCCCACATCAATTTTATATCAAGATACACATAAAAGACATCACTTTAATGTACAAGATCCATCACTAATCAATCAAAAAAGACAAATATTCATTAAATTGAACCTAAATCTATAGATCTAGAAAGGATATGTTAGATATATGATTCATCACAATTTAAAAATTATATATGATGCAGTCACCTGAATAATAGTGTTTTATGTATATAATACCTGAATTCATATTTGACCAACATGCTTGGATAAAAAAGTATCTTGTAAGGGATGAAGAATACTAATTTATGCCAATGTGATATGTAGAATTGATAGGTCTTGATATTTTAGCATAACAGGTTAATTCATGTTAGTTGTGTTGATTAATGGGGATTTTATTATCACTAGATCAAATGAAATCATTTAGTTACATGTTTTACAAAATAATAACCCAAATATTTGAGGTTCAATATATATTTAGGGAACCTCTATGATTTAGCCACAAAATTTGGTAGACCATATTCCAACCAATATTTTTACCTCTATAACAACCCACATTGTTTCTGTGGAATGTTTCAATGTTATCTCAAAATAAACTCCAACCATGTAATATTGATAATCATAATCTAAACTAGTGACACATTTTTCGAGTGACTTACTACAGTTTTTTTAAAACCATGATCTAACAATGAAAACCACATAATAATTTAGTATTCAATAAGGACACTAATTTTGACTGAAATTAACTCACAAACGACATAAAAAATATGAGGAATATTCATCCATCACCACTAATCACTTCTCATCATCATGTTTTGTCTCAAGGAATGTTACTCAAAAAATAGGATACATAGAACAAAAATTTGATTCCCTATTCCATTATTCATCATAGATTATATAATTCTAATACATGGTCATATCATGTTTCATGGAGAACTAGAAAAAGTTATTCTCCCTCATGTTTTCTATTTTCATAGGGAATTCTATGAATTATTTATGATGTTCCAGCTATTATTCCACTCATCCAATCACATGGAACATATCGGGCATACCCTAGTAACATGTATGAATAGAGAAGTTGTATTCCACCAATCTAATATAATAATTAGTCACTAATAATAATAAAAAACATGTACATGGATTACATTAATTATTTATCCATAAACACTCTAGATAAAGAATCACTTGTAAGAAACATGAGTTTATAAAAGTGAAATCCATTGGTTATATATAAGGCCCCGGCCTTAAACCTTACTTAATATTGAATTAAATGAATAATTCACATTGATTAATTTAATAATTAATTCCCGCTGTCATGACAAATAGCATGTTTTTATGAAACAATAAGTATCAAAAGATTCACACTAGTTTAAGTCCGATTACAAAGTGAAATTAATTCCAACGACCACTATTGGATTTAATGGTAAAAATATTTTCTAATTTCACTTTAAAACCAATTCAAAATATCATCTAATCATATAAATAAATTAGATTAAAAATATGTTTTGAATTAAAACACAACATTCTACACTATTCATTAAAAAATGAACTTTATCGGAAAAATACCAAAAAATTACACAAAGTAAAATTTGATGTCCCAATTCTTAATAAGAGTTTTATTTGGACCAAAAAAATGAATAAGAGTGATCAAAACTATATTTAATGACAGTTCTCCATTAAAAGGCGATAAGTGAACCTTTAGTGAAAACTAGGGCATATACACCTAAAATTTAATTCTTTCCGTATTTTAAGCCTTTAGATTTTATTGGATAAATGTAAAAACATTAAAAAAACATATATAATCATATTTTAGTTATTTCTATCCATTCCCACCAATTCAACGGATACATGTTAACTACCATTTGAAATAATATTATTTTATTATTAGAGTGCAACGTAAGATTCCCAAGAAACTCGTTGTTGCGTGTTGGGTATGCCATTGAGCATAGCGTCCCCTTTAAAGTCATATTAATATTTTATTCACAAATATGGATAAATATGAAAATTTCATATTCCTTATTTACCTGGGATGTTACATCCTTCCCCCCTTTTGGGAATTGCATCCTCGCAATTTTAAAATTACGCTTGGAAACATCCTTGAACGTCCCACATCGGAACAAGAGTCGGTAAAACAGTCACTTTAAAATAAAGAAAGATAAGCACAAAGGTCACCCGAGTTAACCCATACTAGAATTCTATGTATGAAAATATGGACATGGAGGAGAAAACATAGGGTCATGTTCCGATGGAGAGTGATAGAAAACATGTTTAGGAGAAAGTTAACAATAAGAAAATCACAAACTTGTGATGGGTTAAATGGTGTTGGGTTCCCCAGTAGGAAAAGTTAATAGACAACATTTTTGTATTAATTTACTTTTTTATTGAGGAATTCATTCATAAGGAAGAATAATAACTTATCATGTTGACTTTAAACTTTTACTAGATTCCTTAGTCAGACTCATATTTTTTTTCCAAAAGATGAGTATTTAGGGAGACTTGTTTGCATTAAGAGTACTATAATCAACTTCTAGAGAATCACCTAATCCCCAAAAGAGAACTATATACATCCCATGTCTTTAGGATTTAACCAAAACCAAAACCAAAACCAAAACCAAAAAGGTTAGTACAAGGTCAGATAATCCAGAAAAGGATAACCCTTTATAAAAAGAAAATCTATTCTTAATCTCTAAAATTGGTCCAAAAAAACCCAAAGATCAACGAGAACCATCCGATAAACAATTTGTCCATAAAATTCTTCAAAGTAAACCAATATAATATTGAAACCCAAATATTTGAATGATTTAGTCACATAGTCTTCCAAGATAAATTGTAACATTTATCTCCAAACAACATCAGTTGCTCCTAAAGTCTCACATTGAAAAGTAATTATCCTAATCACATATCCTCCAAAATCAACTTACTCTTAATTCATAAAATCATATAACTAAAAAGAATCAGTCAAACTAACTAGGGACATCACGTAGTCCAGTGGTAGGCGATAAATACCAATCGCACTTTGGTTGTGGGTTCGATTCCCGTAGCATTGTCCGACGCGACGGGTTGTCACACGGTCTGCGTGTTGTCCTTTTTCCAAAACTATATAATTCTAAAATCATTACCCAAAAAGGGATAAAATCATCAAAAATAACCATAACATAATTTAACCTCAATTTTATCTCATGCCTTTCACTTCAATCATAACATATGGTAACCCATAATTACCTCAAAAGTAAGGATCATATAAACCCAAATGGTTCTTTATAACTATGTCCACAAAAGAAAAGATAACTATTACTTGAATAAAATTTTCCTATATTAAACATCAGGGTTACACATAATATAAAAAGTCTTCTAATGTAACCCCATCATCAAAAGAGACTTAATACTCTTAAGAATTTCACCCTAACTCTTGAAGACCTTAGATGTTGACATCTTACTCATTCAACATTCTTCATGATCCATTATCCATTCCTTTCCAACTTATTCCGAAATACCTCTTTCCTACAAACAAAATCATGAATCATATCCTAAGATTCCAAAATAAGAAAACAATAGTCATGAAATAGTACATACCTTTGATTTGTCATTGTCAGTATCTTCATCCTCAATCGGAATGGCATTAGGTATTGGTAAACGAATATTGGTATGCTCTTGGTGTCCCCATTCACGAAACTTCTTCATAGGACATGTGTTTGCATAATGACCATGCACACCACATTTAAAACATTCAATTGATCCCTCAGAAAGAACTTCTTTCCCTTTCCTTGAGTCAACTGGATGCTTCCTTTTTCCATGGAAGGTTCTTGCTTTATGACCTTCATTTCCACATCTATAGCATATTTCTGTCCCTTTGAAACATTTTCCTAGGTGTTACTTTCCACATCATTGACACATAGGTTTTTGAACACACTTACCTTTATGATTATTACCTGTACTTCCGTAGGGATTTGTTTCTTGCATATATGATGCCTTAGAGAAATCTCCAAGGTTTAGGTGGTCAATAATGACTCCAGATAGTTGGTTGGGGATAATCAAAAGAGTTCTCATTGCAGCTCCCATATTATTTAGTTGCTTGCTCAAAAAACTGTCACAGTTTCCTTCACATCCACTGTTACTTTGGTGCCTGCTAGAGCCAGCCATTTAATAAAACCAAAAAGGTCAGTGTGAGTATATCAACAAAACCATCATGTAATAATGAGTAAGATAGACAATAAGATATAATTACTCATTCACTTTATCTAAAACTAAGACTCTTTCTGAAATCCTAACCATTATGGTAATTGTCAATTATGCATAAAGAATACCCTAACCTCTAAAGTTATCTAAACCTCCCTTTGATACCAACTATAAGGCCCCGGCCTTAAACCTTACTTAATATTGAATTAAATGAATAATTCACATTGATTAATTTAATAATTAATTCCCTCTGTCATGAAAAATAGCATGTTTTTATGAAACAATAAGTATCAAAAGATTCACACTAGTTTAAGTCCGATTACAAAGTGAAATTAATTCCAACGACCACTATTGGATTTAATGGTAAAAATATTTTCTAATTTAACTTTAAAACAATTTCAAAATATTATCTAATCATATAAATAAATTAGATTAAAAAGTTGTTTTGAATTAAAACACAACATTCTACACTATTCATTAAAAAGTGAACTTTATCGGAAAAATACCAAAAAAATACACAAAGTAAAATTTGATGTCCCGATTCTTAATAAGAGTTTTATTTGGTCCAAAAGAATGCATAAGAGTGATGAAAACTATATTTAATGACATTTCTCCATTAAAAGGCGATAAGTGAACCTTTAGTGAAAACCAGCGCATATACACCTAAAATTTAATTCTTTCCGTATTTTAAGCCTTTAGATTTTATTGGATAAATGTAAAAACATTAAAAAACAAATATAATCATATTTTAGTTATTTATATCCATTCTCGCCAATACAACGGCTACATGTTAACTACCATTTGAAATAATATTATTTTATTATTAGAGTGCAACGTAAGATTCTCAAGAAACTCGTTGTTGCGTGTTGGGTATGCCATCGAGCATAGCGTCCCCTTTAAAGTCATATTAATATTTTATTCACAAATATGGATAAATATGAAAATTTCATATTCCTTATTTACCTGGGATGTTGCATTATACACTACTATCAACAATGAATTTATTTCAAATTTATGTAATGGATAATTACTACTGTATTGTATTATCACTCTAAAATCTCTTAAGCATCAGGCTCAGAACCATGAAAACTGCCTTAAACACATAATTTTAATTAACCAGTGACTGAAACTACCCACCAAAGAGAGCCTCAAAAGGATATATTTTAATAGAGGAATTTATGATTTTTTTGTAATTTATTTCAAAAAATAATAGTTGAAAATCCCTTGTTTTATTAAAATCATGAATGTGTACTCGTATAATATAATCAAATATCTGTATAATCCTCTATAGTTGTCATTTTTTGTGAATCTGATATGTTGTACCCTGTTTCACATGACTACACAAATCAATTTTCAATACCAACAACAACCATGATGTGAAATGTGTGTCTCTAATAGATAAAATCATGAGAAAACCATAGAAATTATTTAAATATCTTTTTTGTACATATTTCCCAACTCATTAATTTATAATTTTACAAAAAATATAAATAAATGATCCAAAAACATCAGCTAATTAGCTGTACAGCAAAAGACATCATGAATCCATGGTGTTATGAGAAAATTATTCATTATTTCAATTATTACCTCATCTCACTTCAACTAAGTCATCAAATGTGTCTGAATCAAACAATCAGGATAATGGTACTAGGAATTTACCCTATGGTAGGTAAGATATCATGAGACAACAAAGGGGACTTATCTATTCATACATATCCACAAAAAAATGATGTTGGTTGTTGTGGTAAATCTTCATCAAACTAGGATACTCTTCCCATTTTGAGTCATGAGAGACTCTCACGAGGTCCTTTCTCAATGAATCTAGAAAAATACTGTAATATTGATATATTTCATGTGTTCACCATATAAATAATAACCTATAAAAAATCACCCCTTCCAATCATCCCCACAACACCCTATATTCATGGTCAGACTCTTGGATAATTTTATCAAGTTCCACCAACGAAAACTTGATAAATGAATTTTGAAATATCATTTCACAATGATCCTGAGATTCATCAACTATAAACTCAACCATCAATATTATCTACTACTACTTCCTCTAGGAAGTATTATATTCTAGATATTATGTGGACATATTCTTTCATCTATGAGAATCAAAAGTGAAATTACATTTTTTAGACCATACGCCATCTCAATATAGATTTCTGAAAAATACCAATTCCAATTCCTCTTACAGGATTAGATATCCTCCAGAGATAAGATATACCACATGAACATCATTTTAATATAGTTATAAACTCACTAATGTAAGAGATTGTGAAATTAATACTTCTTGTTGTAAACTAAGGATTTCAACTCTATGTCATGTTTTTTAATTTATGACTCATTGGGTAAATGTTGATGCGACTCAAAAAACTACATGATCCCACAACAGTAGCATAAATCATATCCTAATACAGAAGTTATAACATAATATTATGTATCTTATTTGACTCTATAGAATAAGAAAAAATTGTTTTCCACAATCTCCATTTCTACTCCAGGATGTCCTCTTCAAAATAATTACACCTCTCAAATATGACACACTTTTTTTGTCTCTTCCATTGATGTAGGTAAACTATAGTGGTCAATAAATAAATTTCAATAGTAACATGATAGATCCATGAAATTCATCATCTAAAACATATTTCTAGGATGTTCCTAGGATATCATGAACCATACCTAATCTGAGTTCAATTAAATCTCTAACCATGAAATGATATTTCCACAGAAACACACCTCCTGAACCGAAAATTAAAACATTATCATTTTTACATAAATATATTACACTCAAAATGTACTTCCAATAATCTCATCTTTCCAATCACACACACATATATATATATATATATATATCTGTGTGTGTGTGTGTTAATTATTAAGGTATTTAGAGATATCATCCACAAAAAATGAATAATGATATAATATATAAGATGAAAATGATGTTTGTTTGACCCGTTAAATACACTAGAGTAATTTTACACTAATAAAACATGAAAAGATACTCATAAAACTGATACATAGTCCTAAACATGTTCTTAAAAATATACTATTATATTACCTAAATATGATTATATCTTATATAATGAATTATCATCAAAAAATAATCGTCCTTACATCATATCAAAATGATAATTAATCATGGCTTAGGGGTATATTCTTGTTTTTTCTTTACTTATATTCATGTAGTACAAATTGGTTTATAGACTATCATATCACTTATATGAAAACATTATTTGTTCACCCAAGGTAACATGTTCGGTTAGATAATTCATTTTTCCACCCAAATAATGAGTTTCATTAGTGGTTTGTTTAAATTATTATATCCCTTAAGATATGGGGGAATCGATATTGGTTATTTCCATATCATGAGTTTGATTTAAAAATTAACCCCTCTATTTGGAAGGAGTTCATTGAAGTCCCTAAGAAATAAGACTACATATAATTTCAATACTAGATAAAAGATATAAAGAACTTCCTTGTGTTCCACTATTAGAAAGAATGCTGATATTTGAGCTCTGAGATCTCTAATTAGACTCACATAGAGTTACATCATTCCTTCTATAAGATACCATACCCAAATCCACATTTAAATCGATCAACTTTTTGTGGTGAAATTTAAATGTCTCCAGTAGTTGATAAAATGATCTCAATAACATATCAACCAGTCCATTCTAGGAATTAGGCTCAAAGAGGACATATCTGTGTTCATGAATTCCCATAGGTTTATACAAATATGAACAAAAATAAGTTATATATGGTAGTTATACAGATTACCATCTTTACTCTCTATTGGTGTTTGAAGATAATGAAACTCATAATGAAACATAATCATTAATTATAAGACTACAAAAATATAGTTAGATATTATTTTTTTTGGAAACACATGTATTTAAAAGATAGTGGATACAACATATTCAATAATGGTCATTCCTTACACAATTGATAGTCCATCCCAAAAATATTATAGAATATAGTTTAATTAATAAGTCATTACTAATTATGAACCATTACCTTTCCTTGGTTGTGTGTGACTAACCCACTCTCCATGGTCATGGGGTTTTGAAGATACTATCAATGACCATTTCCAAACCTCTAGGTGAAATCATGTGTCTATTCTACACCCCTACGAGAACCTTTCTATAATTATGTCTCATAGAACTACTATTGATGAATCATCTATCCACACCGATGATACATGATCAGAGGCCTTAGAATAAATATATGATAATCCCCACTCTATCTATTGTTGAAACAATATGGACCATTTTCTCCAAAAGAAGGTTCTAAAGAACATCCTCTCATCCCAGTTTCTATGTTACCAGTCTATCATGAATTCGATGGATTTCTCTTCCAACAATCAATATTATCATAAGGAAACAGAGAAATAGATGACAAAAGACATGTAGTCATTTCATTTTTACTAATCATCCAATTTTCATTGTATTGTGAAACACCTTTATATATTTTTAGAATTGAATGTTCACAAACTAGCATATAAAAATTTAATGAAGGAAACTCTTGAAAATTATTTCCCATTCCAACTTTTTTCAGCTATGATGTGAGCAATGTGATATTCCTCCAAGAGAATACTAAATTAGAAGGCACCGTAATTGATCCCAACCAAATCTCTATAAACCATTGAGCATTCTCTAGATTCATCTTACATGGAAATAATACCTCAATGAAAATTTCCTTAATATTTTTCCAATATAGTCCATCACATATACCTTTTTTGTTCATTACTCCCCACCACCTCCTAGAGGGTCCTTGAATCATGAAATCATACAGTTTCGCTAAATGGTCCTCTTGAGACTCTTATAGAACAAATAATCTTTCATGGAAATCAATATTTCACTCAATAAACAATAGGCCACTAGTACAATGGGAGTGCAGAGGGTGCTAGAGAACAATGTGTTATACATAATAGATCACATAACATTAAACTCCTCCTCCATTAACTGAAACTAAGTGTAATACTCTAGGATGGATTTTTCCTTCTTCATGAATCATTAGAGCCGGTGCTTGAGAATTCTAATACAGAACTAGTGATAAAATTGGTATATTCTTTCTTGTGGGAGAATCATGTCCTTTTTCTCTAAGTGTTACCCCAATTCAAAATCTAGAAGATATTTTATTCAATGTGCAGTGAACATTTATAAATAATATAAAACGTTTCCTATGAGAAAATATTATTTTATTATTATTTACACATATCAATTTATTTCAAATGACTGATTATTGGAGATACTCTTACATAAGGTATATCCCTATTAGATATTACAAAGGATCATTCCTTGTTTTATATACCTCCAAACTAGTCCCCATAATATATATAATTTAATTTAATTCTCATGTTTAACTAACAGATGCAAGAAAAAATATATCACAATAGCATAATCTCAAATATACCACTTAATATAGATAAATGTGTATCTTTAACAGTCAGTAAAAATCACGGAAATTAATCAACAAAAAACTATTCATTACAAAATGGTATATATATGTATGAAATGTGATCATATGTGCTTAATAATGTTTCATAAAGGAAGAAATTCTGATAAAACTAGAAAATCAATCCCTTCACTGGTAACTGAGAGTTTAGTTTCACATAATTTAGACAAGCATAAGTAAACTCCTCTACCTATATTTCATATATCTTGTCATAATATCACCAGGTATGATATACTATTCTACATGACCTCCTGTGTGTATCCCCTTACATATTATCTTGTCGAAACGAAGAGACGATATAAATAGTTCTTGAGGGGACTATACACTCAAATTTAATATCCAATCACAATACTCATAATTGTTATAATAATAATATAAGCATACAATCATGGAAAAAGAGTTAATAATTTTTTATTAAATGACATTCCATATATCAATAATCCATACAATATATAATACATCAAACCCTAAAAGTTATAGGTCAAACCCATAAGTAAGAAAAATTGGTAGAAGAATAAATAAATAATCCAACATAATTATAGAATCATTCCAGGTTAAAACTATGAAAAAATATATCCAAATCATTTGATACTTATTTTTGGGACTTGAAACTTCCAAGGATCCTAAATCATGAGTTTTTTATGTTACACTATATTACCATGTAGGGTGTTAATATAAACCATATTGGCCACAACTGATCCATCATTAACACAACATAACATATATAATTGGGTTATCAAATTATTTCAATTAATGATTAAAGGAAGAATAAATCAACAATATTTAATGAATTTTTTCATGGAAAAAGAGGCATGATACACAGAAGGTATATATTTTATCTCTTTGATAGAGAGAAAATAATAATGAATTTTCAAAACTATAGTCAACCAAAAGGGAATAATTTGTTTCTAATACCTACCACAAGGGTAATGACTCTTTGTGTACAAACTAATAATGATATTTTTTAGACAAAAATATGATAAATTACATTTATAATCATGGGTAAGACCTCAATGTCATCAGCCTATATTTCCACTATAGTTAGGGAAATATGAAAATCGTATCACATCACTGCCTCATTTCAAACCTAAATTTTGTCCGACCCTTTCTCAAAATTCTGGTCCACCTTTATCATCATCACACATCATCATGGTTTCCTTCAAGGGGTTCAAAAACCTGTACTGGTCCTTCAGTTAAATTCTACCATAATAAAATCTCCAAATATTATACCCCACACTTAATAGGAAATGACACATATAAGAAAAATATTTCTAATTAGTCGTAAAAATTATTATCCTTTAAAACTCACACATTTTCTCAATGAAAACATAGATCTTAAAGGCTACATGAACATGTGAACAAAAATTATTCATGGACTAAATCCACGTATGCAAGTGACATCTTATCAATCTAAAAATCATATACATGACCTCGACATGGCATGAATCTTCCTACCTCAAACTTGTTTATTTCAAAAGTAGTTTTTTGAAGAAGTAATAACATTATACAATCATGTAAACCAAATATAACTATAATTGAATCAAAATCATACCTCAATGGTTATAGAATGAGAGTTTAGGATATATATTTTTTAGGATGTGGCACCCCGACCCCAGAATCTCAGAAACAATGTATTACTTTATTTAATTGGCATAATTAAAAGGAATAAAATCCTAAAGGACTGAACCATTTTTTTTTTTTGAAATCAATGTTACCTAAATGATACCCAAAATATATAAGGAAAATAAAAAATAATAATAACATAAGTAAATGCTAGGTATCATTGAAAAACAATCAATGGATTCTTCTTCATATCCTGGGAAAATTAAACATATTAAGGGTGAAATAAAATTATAAATAAGGTTAATTAATTTCATAGAATTAATAAATAAATAAAAATAGAGAATGGTAATGAAATGAGTACACATTCCATTTAAATATCTAGATAATTTTTAATAAATATGTAATGGTAAATAACTAATACACATTCCATTAAACTAATAATTTGACAATGAAAATATTCTATAGATAACGTCAATGTGAAATTATCATGGATCAATAATTTTGATAATAAATAATTTTTAAATGAAGATATTTCATAATTATTGTACATATTGTCTGAGTCCCATGAGAACCTATATTTTCAAGACCATTCACAGGAATGTTTAATACTATATGTAGAAACTCATTTAATTTGGCCAACTAATTTGTCTCATGAGAATTGAATAAAGAATACAGATTTATCGATATTTACTCTGATAATTGAATAACTTTCATAGAAAATAACTTATGTAAAAAATGGTATATAGTTTGGGTAAAAAAATAACAATAAACAAATAATATAGATATATAATAAATATTTCAATGAGAAATGCTCACTATAATGTTATTTTTTCAAGGGAAACATTACAATCACAATAGAATGCGAAAATTTCACTGATAAATTTTACCACTTCGTAATTTTTACGATAAAATGCTTGGGATAGATAATTCAAAGTAAAATATAAAATAAAATAAATTATGAATTAATCATGCTATTATATGTAAATGGGGTAGTATATATATCACCATAATGTCAATTAGTGAGTAATAAAATATGTCTCAATGGAATGTACATTGGGACACGATCCCTTAACGTGCATTTCCTTTTCAGTGAACGTTATTTAAATACATGTATAATGGTATGAATAATGTTATTGAATTAAATCATAAGCATAATAATATTCATAATATCATATATTATTTTTGTAAAATATATTATTACATATTTTTTAACTATCAGTCATTATTCTCTCTATTTTGGGTGTTAATTTCCTTTTTTAGGTATGTTTTGACATGTTATTTTTAGTCTTCTTAGGTCTACAATTATTTCTTCATCTATAGAATTTAAAAATTTATGTAAGTACCATATATATTATCAATATATTTATTTATATTAATGTATAAATATTTACATATAAATGAAATGCACTATTCAAGGAGAAGGTTGGTCGTATGTACACATGAACACTACTTCCATTTCCTTGAAATATGAAAAAGAATTAAAAGAAAATTATATATATAATCATTTATTATAATTATATTATAAAATTTATTTCATATATAACACATATTTTTACTAATACCATCTTTAATGCAATCCATGTATAGCTTGAATGTATCAATTCTCTTTGAGGTGGCGGTAGTCCACACACCCACATGCAATGTTATCGTATTCCCAAAAAATTGAAAGCATATAACTTTGTTCTATATTAAAATTATATAATATAATAATTTATAAATATAATATATATAAAATATAAATAATAAAATCATCATTATTCGGACCGTGAAATGTTGTAATGGATGAATGAATGACCTCAGTTCAGGAAGCGGAAGTCCACCATACACATGAATAATGATTGTGTATACCATTTGATGGATGTGTGTGAATGTGTAGGTAAAACACATAGTATAAAATTAAAATTACATTTAAGATAATGATAATATTATTCTATATTTATCTAAAAATAATTTAACAGGTGGATAAGTAAATGAAACAAAAGTGATTTTTGAATAAAGTTACCTCTTATTCAGGTAACTCCATTTAGTTTCAACCCAAATACTTCTTGGGTTGGGTTTATACACATAGTTTGGAATATAGAAGGATGGGAGGGATTTTGAGATATTATTTTCTTAGTGTTTTTATGATCCAAATGGATTTAGTGTTTTGAATATATGGGATATGTTATTCCTTTTTATAGTTTATATATGGCAACATTCATTTAAATACCAAAAGGTAAACACTCTTGAGATGTCTCCCTTATATCTTGTGAGTCATATAATGAAAATGTTTTGTATATATGGTATTGTATGGTCAAAATACATCCATAAAATGAATTTTCACTAGTTTTCGGTAATTTTTACCCATAACTCTAATATTTAGTCCCTTTTTAAGCATAATATTACATTAACTACTGTAATTAATTTTTACAAGATTCAATAATCTTTTAGCTCAATAACTAAGATGAAATTAATAGAAATTATAAATTATTTGGATTAAAAATATGAAATAAATTTTTCTAAATTCCAACTATATAAGTGGACTAAATTAATTTAAAATTAATCCCACTGATGGGATGATAAAGTGGTCTGTTAATGTGAAAATGTCCATAAGATTGAAATCTTTTTATATCAAATTTCAATGTGAACTAGATTCCGATGATAGAAATTTCATTAATTAATATATAATATATATAATGTGACATTAAAATAAATTTAATATATAAGTTAATCTTATACATTATTGAGATATAAATCAGTTTTCAATTAATATCCTGAGTTTATTATTATTCATCGAAAAATAAAACTTTTTGAAAAAATACCAAAAAAATCACCCTAACCATAAAATTATTTTTTGATTCAAAAAATTAGATTTATTTGTAAATATAAAATTTATAAATGTTTCTAAATTAAATTATTTAATTAGTGAACCATTAAAATGAGGAAATCCTAGCTTTAAAAAAATATTGGTTTTTAAGCGTAAAATTGGGGTTTCTCGTATCTTATGCCAATCAAATATATTAGTTCAATATAAAAATTATTTGACTAAATATATAATATATATATTAAGATATTTAATTAATTTCAATCAATAATAATAATTAATATAATTTATTATGATTATTCATATTCAGAGTATCAAATAGTTTAGTTATAAATAAACCCCATTCATATTCATATGGTTTCTATGTTCATTTATAATTAATTTCAATCCATTGTATTGAAATCTATATTTTTAGAAGTTATATTATATTATGTACAACATCAAATTTAATGTCTATATTATATATTATTATATTAAATAATCATATTATAATAATTTATTTATGTTTGGTAATACTCGATCTTGCGTGTAACATAAATCACCAGAAAAAGTATCTCTTGCATGTACGGAATTATTACTTAGTGATTTGAGAATTGAAATCTATCAAAATAAATAAATTTATTCTAAGAGGAAAATATTTTAAACTCATGGGGTGCTATATCCTCCTCTTATAATTAAATTATATCCTCCTAATTCAAACATGATCTTTTTAATCACGTGACAGATATTTGAAAATAAACTATTATTGAAAACACCATATTCTAAATAGGATTGATAAAAAATATTCTAAATAATAGGTAAAATGAAATGAAATGGTCACCAAAAAACTATTATTTTCAATAATATGACATTAGTAAAAATAATGACATTAAAGATAAATCTAACAATCATGTTATGATGGAGGGTGATAAAGAACATGCCTTTCTCAAATATGATGACCAGCAAGCCTTAAATAATTATGATAAAAAATGACATTGATATAGTAAAAATTGATGATAATACGACCACATTTTTGTTTTAAGACAATTTTTAATAAAGACTAGGAAATCCTTTACTCTCTCTAAATATATGTTAACGTACATTTCTATTTTATAAACACAATATTACCTGTTTGTTGTTTCTTGATCTAATTATATCACATTTTATAGAACATGTTTTATCATATGGTGATTTAATACATCAACCTATAAAGCCTCATATATGGATAAACTTATACCATTTCTTAAAAGGATTACCTTTCGAAATATTATTATCCAACACATTAAAATCATTTAAATGGTATTTGTTTGTATCCAATTAAATTTTTTCTTACCAATAATCTCTTTATAAAAAAATTATGTTCTCAATATCATAATCATGTGAAGTGTTATCTTTCCCCCATCCAAGACTTTTCTAAATAATGTGAAATTTATACAAAATAATTTCTCTTAGTAAAAATTAAAATATGGTGCAAAATACTTAATTAAATCATATTTTAGTACAATCCTTACATTTTTCATAAATAAAATGATGAAAAAATCACCAATAAAATTGTTTTACAACATATTTCATAGATCCAAATACAGAATAAATTTAATCATTCCACTTTGGTTGTGTTAATAAAATATTCTTTAACTTCACCCCTTATCTTATTTTGAGATATATTTCCTTGATTATTGAAGTATTCATTTCTATAGTGGCCAATATAATACCACTTTTTACATTTAATATTAGTGTTTTTCTTGTTTCCATTTCATTCTATTACCCGGTGAACCTTTTCTCTACACTTATAGAAAACTCCTAATCCATTATAGTATTTACCCATGAGATTTCCTCCAAATATATCACAAGTTGGAAAATACTTCCTTCCCTTATTCTTCATTGAATTATTCCCTTTCTCATGGTGTTCAAATGACCACTTATTCTATTAAATTCCATTGAATATGTTGGATCTTGAAAATTCTTTTTATATCTTATGGAAGATAAAAGTACATATTTTTATAATGAAAAAGGTTATGAAGACATCACCCTTCTATGATTTGGATTAAGATGCTCAATGGTGTGGTTAATCATTCAATCTATGTTGTGTATGTATTCTGTAGCATACATTTATAACCTTATAATGGTTTCTTCATATTCCTCAACATTATCCTCTTAATTTTTCTTTATAATAAGGATAATTGACTTCGTATTAGTTTTTTTGTGAAGGTATTATATTTACAGAAAAATTTCCTTAAATTTCTTACAATACATTAGTTCTACATCATCTTCCTCTTAAGTAATCTGTATGAATTACCACCATTGAATAGAATCACTATTGAGATAATACACTATAGGTGTATTATTTTCCTTTTCACTACAACCTATTTACCTGAATATCATCTCCAAATACATAATCAGTTTCTATACTTCCATTTAATTTATGGTACCACTAAATGATGGGGGGCTCTATCACACATGTGATCTAACATTGGATAATATTGTTATGGAATATGTTTATCCATTTGGTAAAGGTTATGTTTCATAGCCTGATTAATCTTCCCTTATATATACATTATATTCTTAGTTTAAACACAAGCAACACCAACTTTCTTATTTGGAAAACTCTAAATTTTCCATGAGTTTTGATATCATTAATCCTTCCAAGTGCCATATATAAATAATGTAATACACTAGATTATATAACAAAATTATATAACATAACGTATAATCCCATAAATAGTTAGATAAATAACATTATTTTAAAAAGTTATATTTATATAATCTCATAATAATTGACATGGTTTTTAGGGATATTTATATTTTCATATCCTTTGTAATTGTTTGTAATTAAATGTGAATTATCCAAAGAGTATACCCATGATTATCAAACCAAGTGCACACTAAATCCTATTTTCATGTACCAAGATGTACTCAATTCAGGAATAAATTCACATTCTAGATTGTTACGCCTAGGAATATTTGCACTAGAACCCCATCTACATGCAGTATCCAGAGAGGTGTCTCTTATAAGTAATACCCACAAAATATCGACCTTACAAATATTTTTGGGTGTTCTTATATCCTTTTCCTCAAAGTCTTACATACTGATATGTTCACTAATCTATGTATTTCTGAATATAGTATTCCCAAAATGTAATAATTGTATTATACCAATTGTAGCACCCTGAACCTAGAAACATGGAGTCATTACATTACTTTATTATATTAGAATCATTTTAGGGAATCAAATCCTAAAGGAATGAATAGTTTAGCAGTTTTGGAAAACCATATTACATACACAATACCAATAATAAATTGGGAAATGGAAATAAAAGATAATATAAGTAAACAATACATATCCTGGAAATTAATTCAAAGAATCCCTCTTCATAACCTAAATAAAGGAAACATAATAAGGGTGAGATCAAAAGACTAGTAAGGGTAAAAATATGGGAAGAAATAATTTATCAAAAATAATAAGGAAAATTAAATAAAATAGTATACATTCCATTTAAATAATGGGATAAAGATTAATAAATATTTCAAGGTAAATAAGTGACAAACCTTCCATTTAATTAATAACATGAGAATGAAATAAAACCGAAGATAACGTCAATGAAAAAATCTTATTGAAAAATAATAGTAATAACAACTAAATTATAAATTATTTTAAATTAATATCTGTTAGTGGTCGTGTTCAAGGAACATGAAAACCTATATCATCAAGTCCATTTGTAAGATGATTTAAACTATAGGTTGAAACCCATTTAATTTTGTAAAGTAATTTGTCTCATGAGAGAATGTCCATGAATCAAGGGGATATATAATGTTTGGGATCCACCAATCATTTATAGTGCAAATAATTCCTCATATTGAGTAAAATATTTAATAAATAAAAAATATTCCCAATCAGAGTTTTGTATCGTATAAAAATTATAGATTTATAAAAATTTATAGTGATAATCGAATAAATTTCAACATAAACACCATATGTAAAAATGATACAGAGTATTGAAAAATATAATATCCATCAACCATTAATGTGGATATTTTCTAAAAGTTTCCATGAAATATTATTACAAAAAATATATTTTTTCATGGGAAATTACAAAAACATAAAATAAAGTGAGAACTGTAATGATAACATTTACCACTATGAATTTTTCAAACAAAACCCTTTGGGTGAGGTATTTAAAAGTGAAACATAAATTACCAGAACGTATGAGTGAATTATGATATTAACTAAAAAGGATAATTATATGAGACTCATTATAGTGAATTGGTGAAAAATAACAAATAAGTCTTACTGGTTTGTAAATTTAGATGAAATCTGTTACCTTCAATTTCTTTTTAATTGAAGATCCATTAAAATAAAATATATTAGATTAAATAATGTATTTAACTTATACTAAAACCATAATAAAATTTAAAATATTATATACTATGTTTTTATAATATATTATTACCTTTTTTAAAAAAATCTATTCTTTAATGTCATTATTTTAGGGTTTAACTGCCTATTTTTTGGGGTATGTTTTGACTTGTTATTTTTTCTATTCTAACATAGATCATGATATCATCAAATTCATAATTATTTTCCATGATTTAAATATAATATATATTTAGTATATGTTTATTTAATGTTATCAATTAGAATTTAGATATATAAATGAAATTCACTATTCATCGTGATAGGAGGTTGTGCGTATGCCTGAATGATACTTCTATTTCTTTATCGTATTTAAAATAATAAAAAGTAAATGACATAATTTTTTTTATTATAATAAAATTATCATATTTATTTAATATATATGACATATTCATAGGAAAACCATCCTTAATATATTCCACGAATAGGATGAATGAATCACATCACATTATGGAGGTGGTAGTCGACACATCGACAAACAAGTTATCGAATTCCAAAAAAATGGAAAGCGTAAAGAAATGCTTTATAAAAAAAATTAAAATATATATATATATACACATCATATATATTTTATATATCATATATCAACAATAAATAAATCATTATCCCAACCTTTAAAGGGGGTAATGGAAGAACACATGACATGGATTCGGGAGAAGGTAGCCCCTACACATGATTGATGATTGTGTATACCAATTTATTAAGGTGTCGGAAAGTATATGGATAACACTTAGAAAAATAAAATAATGGTATATGGAATATAATTAGGTTATTTTATATTAATTATATAATAATAACTAAATGGTGGAGATGAAAATGAAACCAAATTAATCGTTAATGAACATTACTTCGTTTTCCAGTAACTCCTTCTGACTTATACCCAAATACATCCTTGATAGGATTTATGACCAAAGATAGGATAATAGGTGTGTGAGAGGGATTTTTGGAGGTTAGTTGGTTAGTTTTCTGAATAGAAAAATGGACTGAGATGTTTTAAAAAATTTGATAGATCAGTTTCCTTTTATAGTGGAAGAGGAGTGGCAATATTGTAAATATAAAAGGTAAACAATTTTGAGAGGTGTCCATTTCATAATGTTCCAAAAAAATGACCCTAATTAAATAAAATGAAGTATATTGTCGATAAATTTCCATAAAAATGAATTTTTACAAGTATCTCGGGAATTTTGGCCCTTGATTTTACAGTTTATTCCATCACTATGCTTAATGTTTCATCAATAATAATAATTATTCTTAATTTCATTCACTAATTTTTTTAGTCAAAAAGTAAGTAAAATTAAATTAAATTAAAATTTATTATAATTCTGAATGTGGACTATATTTATTTCAATTTCAACTTGAAAAGGTGTCAAAAAATTGAATAAAAATTAATCCTAGTAATGAGATGAAAAGATGTGTTTTTAATGTCAAATGGTGCAAAAGTCTGAAACATTTTTATATCTATATTAATTTTGAAATTTTTTTCAATGAAATAAATTTGAAAATTTGATTTTTAATTTTTTTAATGTGATATTAAATCCAAATTAAAATATAATTTATCGTTATTAATTATTGATATGATAAGTCAGTTTTTAATTACAGTTCAATATTTTTCACTATTCATCAAAAAATTAAGCATTTCAAAAAAAAGAAAAACAACTAACCCTAAAATAATATTGATGTTCCTAATTGAACAATAAATTTTATTTTGACATAAAAAATTAATTAGAGTGTGAAAATATATATTTAAAATAACTGTTTCATTAAAAGGTTGTAAAACTACCATTTTAAAAAAGTATTGGTCTTTATATATAAAATTGTTTTTGTTCTTATCTTATTCATATCAAATATATTAGATAAATATAAAAAATATTTTATTGAATATAAATCATATATACTGCATTAATATAATTACAAAAAATCTAATTAATCTAATTTATTAATATAAAATTCTTTTGGTGCCAATTTTTTTTCATATAGAATCATTGCCTATATATTAATTTGATTTCTTTATTTATTTATATTTAATTAGAATCCAATTAAATAAAATACATGTTTTCATATTATATTATATCCTATTCATATCCCCTAATTTAACAATAAGAATATATATTATTATATTAAATGATGGTATATTAATAATATATGATTTGTCGATAAAACGTGGTCTTACGTCTAAAAACAACCATCGAAAAATTTCGCTCTTGGATGTAAAAAAAGACAACCCATTGTTGCATGTTTTAAAATATATCAAAAAAATTAAATTTATTCTAAATGGAATATAGTTTAATTTCATGGGGTGCTACACATGATGTTAAAATAATTTCAATATAACAAAAATATCTTCTTTTCAATGGTAGAAATAATGTTTCTTATAAGATGCTCCAACATAACACTAGTTCCATCATTACCCTAAAAATCGATGAATTTAGTGATAAATTGAACCCAATCCATTGATCTAGAAGAAACCATATCAGGTATATGACTCATTGAAAATAAGAATTGAATATCTATATCAAACCAAAATTATAGATGTTTTTAGTTCTTATACCTAATTTCCCTAGATACCAACATGATTCGATTCAACATAGTGACCTCGAAATAGAAGATAATTTCTATGGAAATCCTTTTGAATCTCCAAATTTACAAGGGGTTTAATTTTGAAGAATAATGGGTCAATTTCGATGACTTATGGTCATTAAGATGTACTTTGGACCATTAATTCAACGCACATGGTTTTTTGAACCTTCCAGAAAAACAATTTCACAATATTGGTTTTATTCATTGTATCTAGATGAAATTTTTTATGGAATGTCTCATGGTTAGATATAACTGTTTTCTAACCATGAGATACCCATTGTCTTTCTCCACACTATCTATACAGATTACAAGGGATTAATCGTGTTTTTGGAAAACTATGTCCCCCCATTTATGGCCTCTAAAACTCTTTAATATCATTCAAAAACCACATAAACTCAGCCTAATCACTTCATAGTTCAATAATAAATAATTTTGAAAAAACATAGGTCTTAAAGGAATGGAAAATAAGAATATTTTAACTATAAATTGTTTATAAGGTTTGTAGAAATATAATACCAGAATACAAGATGTGTCGACCATTGGTGAACATTTTTTAACCATATTAATTTAATGTGGATAAAGAAAAAGAAATATGGGCTGTCATATAATAAATACACTCCGAATTCACGAAATAATTATTGTGTATTTACCAGTCTAGTATTGACCATTATTTTCCAAATTGGAATCCTTGAATTTATGATTAAAATTGTGTAGTCTAGGTTCTTCCAAAGACAAAAACATGGGGTCCAAGTCATTCAATGAATTTGTTAGACAACACAGGGACATATAAACCAGGAAACATCATATCCACATTACATGCAACTATTTTATGCATTATGTATGTGATAGGCATCTATGATCAATAAAACATCCCCATCCATAATTGTTTTTCAGGAACATGGGAACAAGATGTTACATATAGTGTAACTATAGTACATCCCATGTATCAATTTTTACCTAATAATACCTATTAGGTATGGAATGATATAATAATTTATAATTAATATTAATAAACATGTTTCATTATATCATTTATGATAAGAACATTCCAGGTCATTGTATTATTTATTATATACTAAATTTGATTAGGTAAAATATTCTGAACAATAGGACATGTATGTTAGTTACATATAGTGTGAAATTGGTGAATTAAGAACATTAAATTACATATAATTTACTTGTGATAGTATATCATTTATTGATGGTACACACCCAATAATTATGTTCCACACCATTAATGTGTTTTTTATTATGAACCCATAGTGAATTTTATATGCCAGGTATTTTGGATTGGTAATTTATAGTTTCTATATAAGAACATGAGTTTTATTTTATATACAATAATTATTTATTATTTTTTTAAAAATCATGGATAATGGAAAATTTCATCAAGTATTGATTATAAAAAAGATAAACTAAAGTAATTTATATTTTTTATAATTTACATGATTGATTAATGTAGTTGTATCTAAATGAAATAATGGATTGAAATGATGGATAAATAGTTCAATAATATTTAATTATTTCATGTATCTGGAATGTCAAGGGTTTAGACTAGGATAATAGATTTTATTGGTTTCATTTAGAAAATATAATTATAAAAATAAATCTGTGTCTTTTATGTTTCCCCCATTTATCATTTTGTATATTCCTACATTCCCACTATCTCATTTATGAAAAACCCATAAACAATATTATATTTACGTTCACTTTCATGTGAAAAAACATTATTTAATTAATGGATATCCAAGGTGAGTGGGAATAATTATGTTCCAAACCAAGTAATAATCAATCAATGAGTTTCATAGGTGTATAAGTGAAATACAATAATGTGAACTATGTTGTATCTCAAGGTTTTTCATCAACATTGATGATTGTTAATTTAACATCCATTATATGGTGTAGAAATTAGATAAAGTCGGGATAAATATATCATTTTATATTAATTTTTTATTTCTTAATGGTAACATTATTTATTGAATCATTATCATGATAACATAAGTTAAATAATTAAAAATAATTCGATATGTAATTAAAATAAATTACATTATACTTAATCTTATCAAGACACTATTAATCACTTTTTCAATCAACAACATATAAATGTGCATATAATATTTATATAGATGTTTAATTTATAGAAAAAGAAAAAAAATCTCTTAATTAAATTTATTATGATCGTACAGTCTACCACTACATATGTTATAATGAAACCACAATTTAAAGAACATGATTAGACAGAAACAATGTACTTTCAACTATTGACGAATTCATGAATGAATTTTTTTAGCTGAACTAATATCATTCACATTAAGGGCTGACTTCCCAAAAAATATATAATGTAACTGAGAAGTATGAGCTACGTAAATCTAGGACAAATGTTATGATGATTAGGGATTCTACCCAAAAGATAATGGAGCTAAGTTTTTGTGTTGTTGGAAAGTTATGCATGCCTAAAACTCGTAAAATTTCTCATTGGGACAATTTATATGTTATGATAGGGGAATATATGTCTTTTCATCTATTCTAACATTATGATAGGATACGATAAAATTAAATATTATGGATATTGAGTTATAATAAAATACTAGGAGATTAATAAATTTAATTTTTTTTTTCAAATTTTATACTCCAGATGATGTACTAAAATTATAAATTTATTCATTTTAGAATTTGAAAGTCCTCAAAATTAGATAAATCACTATAATTAACTCAAGATACTATTAAATACTTTAAAAAATCAAATTTATGGAAATGGTAAATAGAATTATGCATTATTCTATAAATTGTGGAGAAATTATATGAGATGAAAACCATAGTCCATTATTTGAATTCTATATTTTCAAGTGTGGTGTATGTATCTATTCTCCTTAGAAATTAGAAGATACAAAATTTAGAAAATTATTAATTATATCATCCTTTTCTAGTGATATCATAAGGTGACATGATGATATGGATACATATATCATCATTTCACACCTTCATGATCAATATAAAGTGAAATAATATAAGGGAGATATGTGATATCAAATGTATTTTTCATGTTAAGGTTTTGGTGTTGGAACCAGCTAGGCCTCATGTAGTATGTATGCTTAGCATCATAGAGAAAAAAATAAATTTGTAATTAAGATCCTTATTAGGATGGGAAAAGATTATATTATATCATTACTACCAAAGTCCCTTACCTTTTTCCTTATGAATTTTGAAAAAAGAAATAGTGAGATGTCTCAGTCGGAATTTTACATATTAATTCTCAATATTGATAAAGTCACGGGGTGGGAATGTCGTATGAAAATTATAGTTAATAAGAATTAATGATCAATGTAATGGGACATATGAATCAATCTATATCTATGGCTCATGAGAAACATTCTTCCAAGAATAATATGATAAAATTACAAGTGATGGGATAAAATATTGTTTTTATAAAATGCGGAATGACAACACATTGGAAGAAGCGCTTCTCCAAGTATGTAAAGAAAGAGTAACCATTATATTCACCAATTATCAAATGAAATATTTTTATATGTACACATTGGTTTTTGTATATACCATGTGTTGTTCAGTTCTATTTCCAAATAACAGAATCATGTAGTTTCTAGATTATTTCTAAAGGATGTGAGGATCATTGAGTAGAAATTAATGTGACAAATAGCTTCTTAAATATTTTTATAGCACATTTAATTTTCCATTTGGATGACATGTCATTTAAAAAATTGTAAATATTTACCATCCTTGATAAGAGATATAATTTTTACATCCACCCATGATACAGATGATTTTATTTTTATGTTTAGAAATTAGAAACGATTCACTTATAATGACAGTATGTATGTATTCAATCATGTATTGAAATAACAATCCTTATAAATAAAATTATGAATACTATATATTTTAAATTGATAAAGTATAAAATTTGGATGAGTCATTTTTCTCCCACATATGGCATTACTATCATAGTCATGTAAATAAGAATCATCCAACATTACTTTATAATGATTTATATGGGGAATTGTTTTGTGAAAAAACCACATGAATATTTTCACACATGTTTAAAAATTAAATAGACCTATCCACCATTTTTTTGAAATGGTGATATATTTATTAAGATTTGTGACATGGTACGCATTATTTTGTGCATTAAATTTTGGGTAGAATCTAGATGTAGGATCTGTTAAGTTATATATTTTTATAATTTATTATGTATTTTTTTTTATTTCAAAATAATGAGTAAAAATTATGAATCATTTTGGAAATTCTTATAATCCAAAAAAAAGAATAATAAAATAAAAATAATTTGAAGATAATGGAGCTTTGGTCCAAATGAGTTGGGGAATACATTAAACAATAATGTATTGAAATTTTTGGGGAATTTGGGAATTGATTTTATATAACTCAGCCATATACAGCAAATAATAATGGTGTTATTGAAAGGACGAATCAAACCTTTCTTGTCATGGTTAGTCCAATGACGAGTCCTGTATACCATTAATTTCCCATTGGATGATATATATTAAAATCTACAACAAATCCACGGAATATTTTTATAAATGGAGTTTCAAATGTTATTACATTCAAGTTATTGATTGAAAGGAATCATATTTTTCATGTATTTATTCATGTGATTGCATAGAGTTTTTTAGGGACCCCAATAAAAAAATAAAAAATCACCTAGGGGAATCTAGTGAATCATTATAAGAAGTAATAAATAAACAAAGGGATATTTTTTTTATTTCCCCCAAATAAGAAATTAATCCATGCAACATAATAATTTTCTCTATGGTGATAGTAGATACTCCACAAGGACCATTAGAGAATGAATATATATAGTAAATTTTATTCTCAATAAAAATATAGTTCACACATAAACAAAATATATAGGCCTATATTTAATTTTTTTTCATGAAACACATGTATGATGTTCAAGAAACAAAGTGGATTGAGAAATATAATGCTATGTTTTTTCAATCAATGAGGTTAGAGACTGATTGTTTTTTTGAAAATTATGATCTTATTATATTCATGGAAGAATGAAATAGTATTGAAAATATAATACTATTAGAATCAATGAATTTATTGTTGGATTCTATTTATCAAATATTTTTGTTAATGTTAGTCATAAAATTGATTCCATTCTTACTATGTAAAAATGTGTATTAAATAGAATATATGGCATTAAAGGAAATGAGGGAACCTATAGAGCATTTATATTCGTAATGGTTTTAAAAATAGTCATGAAATTTATAACTAGAATACTTTTACTCATTACCTATGATCCAAAAAATAAGAATTATATGTATAATTATTGAAATAATTTATGGAGATATTTATAAGATAGAAGTGAATGTATTTTTTTTTCTTAATGACAGACTATATGAAGATATCAATATGACACAAGATAGTGATATTTTTACTACAGAAAATTCCATAAAGAAATTCAAGCTTTATGGAAATTATTTGTATTGAATTTTTTAACAATTTCATGGAATATTATGTTTGTAAATCTATAAGATAATATTGATTCATTATGCAATAATTTTTTCTTGGCGTTTAAAAGCAGTTTAGTGGGAGTTATTGTATTGTCCAAGTAGTATATTTCAATGAAATACTACAAATCAAAAACTACATAATTGTCTTATATTATGTTATGGAATAATTGGACAAGTGATTCTCCATAATTTACATAGATAAATAATAAAATCTCCTTAGATCCAATATAATTCATCATTGATATGATAGTAATCCTAGGGATTATGAAGTAATATAGATTGACTAGATGGTAAAGAAACATAGAATGGAGAATACCAATGGGGTACTGTTTTGGTGTCACATGGAATAACTGATTCCAAAAACCCAGAATTCAAACAATGTTATAAAGTGAAACAATTATTAATATTCCATATAATTTATTGAATGAAAAAATCTTATGTGTCATGTTTCATTCTAGGTATTATGTTTTTTATTTCTTTAACATATTAGAAGGATATAAAAAATATCATGTTGAACAAAAATTATTTCATATTATAAATATCATTATGTAAATTAGGGAAAATATGTATATGCTTCTATTATATGAAGGATGTGAAGTTATATTCATCAAGGTTTGTGTAGATAAAATATTTTAAACTAATCAGATTTATTTAAATCTATATTATACATATGTATTAATTATCATTATAGGATATGTGATCTGATTTGTTTAATGATGCTATTTGTCACCATTTATATTAAAATGTGTGAGTATATATAATGATTTATGATACATCCATTTAATTTGTTAGGGTATGAAACACAAACTATGTTATTTATGTTATTCCGAGAATTTAATCCCTAAATGTTATAATATGATAATTTTTCATTATTGGCTCTAAAAAAGGATCCAGGGTCAAATGAATAAAGTATAAAATTATTGTGAGTTTATATGGACTGATGATTATTTTTTGATGTCCCTAGCACAAGTAGTATAATATTGGCATTGTTTCCCAAGAAAAAAATTATATATACTCTATGGTTTTTGGTTCACATTGTTATTAAATATTAATACTGTTTTTTACACTTAATTTTTTTTCATCACAGTGTCATTTTATTTAATTATATACACATCATACCTTTCAAAATAAATGATCATAATAGTTCTATACTATGATCATAACCAAGAAGTAACATTATTGTATACAAGAATATTTCCTCCACTATGGGATGATATCATTTTATGGAACAGAAATGATCGAAACTTCTAAATTTAGATACTCATTGAACATTGATACAATGTTTCATGATTTACAGCCATGGAAACCATTCCAGTTATAGAAATACGCAGTTTTGAGAATATGACCCACTATATGGAAATATATTGTTATATGTGTAATTGAATGTTTCAATATATGGATATGATTAATGGCCCCAATCAAGAAATATATTTTACGTTTATATACTATAAGTTTCATAAATTGATGTATGAATATAAAATGAGAGGAATTATTTAGCCTACAATATATGATAGGTTTAGTGTTTCTTGAGTAATATTTCACCAATCAATAAATCAAGAAAAGTTTTTTTATCTTAATAATATTTAATAAAATTTAATAACCAAGCCCCATATGAGGGAAGTATTACTTACATACAAATTTAATGGCATGGAATTATAAGGGTATGAGCATTTCTGGAAAGTCAATTAAATAGATATTTAGCACATAGGTTTATTTCACCTCCATGCATCCTGATTGTTTAGAGATATTAGGATAATGATAATATATTACATAATTCATGTTCATGTATGGTAATACTAATTATAGTATTTAACTTATTTCCAAAGATATCATATGGCATGTTTCTAGAAGATATGTTATATCATTAGGTGTAAAAACCTAATACAACTGTGAAAGGGACCTAGATGGTCACAAAATAACTATCTATAGAACCATATTTAAATTTTATATTCTATTAAAATGTTAAAAATGTATTATTCAAAAAGGTGGTTTAATAATACTTCATTTCAATTCGATTTCATTTATTCAATCACAATTAATTGGACTAAATATTTATGCACTAAATATTTAATAACTATATAACCCATAATTTTGTGAATATATATTTAAATATAGTCAAATAATGAGGTGGTATTTATTTATTTATTTAATATTCATTACTCAAGGATCAATCAATATTTAATATGATTTTGGAATGACATTTAATTGTTCAATGCTATATGACATTAAATAATATCTGCGAAAATAGTTATTTATTTATTCATGAAATATAATAATTACTTTATCCATAAAACTTGAACATATCAAGCTAAAAATTAATATTATTATTATTTTAGATAGGGGTTCATTTTGTATATAGAAAAAATACAGGATACTTGAATCATTTGTTTTTTTATCTGAAGATCAACATAATCATATACATGTAATTTCATATTATGATCATAATTATACACAATAAAATTTTAAATGATATTTCTCTAAATTCCTAGAGAGAAATACTGCATGAATACACTCATGAATGGAGATATATCATATAAAAATAACCTCTCAAAAAATAATAGGTCATGAATACATCATTCAGTATAAATGAATCTAGTGGTGACTATCCATAAATGATCCAAGAATTTGGATTTTTGATGCATGAGCCAATAGATTTCTATGGTGATTCTAAAAAGTTTCTGTTTCACATGTGGATCTTTAAAATAAGGAATAACCCCTTTATTTCAATGAATCGATTGTGGTAATACATAAATATAAAAACTAATTAATTAATAAATTATTTCAACACAAGATAAATCTATTTCTACATTAATTAATTATAAATTTTATGTGATATTCATATATTCATTTCATTAATTTAATTTTCAATTAATATTAAATTTATTTTAATTTTTTCAGGAAAATAATTATCAGGTACATATCACATTATTTTCCAATTTTCACAAAAATTGTGTTTGGTGCTTCTAAGTAGGTTCTTTAACTATGATAGCAATGTTCGATGTTAACCTCCCTATATTCTAGACATCGTGTAATCTTACTTAAAATTGAGTATTCTATCGTAATTTTCAACTATCCATGTGTTTTTACAAAAAAGTGACATCAATTTAATTATAATTGAAATTCCCAAAATGTATAAACCATAATTAATCTTTAAATCCAAGATCAAAACTCACAAAATATCCAATTTAACGATAGAATAATCATTACATATTTATTACACATAGCCTTAAATTACATAATAAAAAACATGATAATTGAAAGAAGAAGTTTTACATAATTTATAAAATCATTTATTCATTTATAATGCAACATTTTTATTACATGGAATTAATCATTCAAATAAATATAATAAAATTATAATTTATAAATTTATACCATAGATCAATAATTTAGGAACGTTATATAAATAATTAAATAAATATAAAAATTTAATAATCCACAAGACTTGTTGATATTTTGTGACAAAAAAATAAAGAATACATTACAAATATATTATAATATACACTAATTATTATAAGAAATATATGGGAATGTAAATATAAACATAATATTGATTTTTTTTAATTAATAAAAAAATATAATAACATAATAATTTAAAATATTATGTAAATTGATTATATATAATTAAAATAAAAGATATTCTAAATAGGTTAATTCCATAAAAATATTTTATACTATCATTTATGAATAATTTATGAATAAATATATGCAGTTTCATAACATTTATTTGACTCATAATATATAAGATATTTATGAAATATTTAAGAATGGTAATATAGATTAAACCTACATATCATCCACCAAAACATGTTTTATACAATTTAAAGAGACCATCATAATGGTAATGTGAATATAGGCCCATATCGAATATGATTGTTGTGGATTAAAAATAATAATTCATTAGGCTTCTCTAAACCATAATGGTTTAGGATATAAGCCCCAACTTAGTGGTTCCAAAGAAACAAATATTTTAATGAAATAACCATGTTCATTTTTCTAATTGAATACCACATTATTTTAGTAATATCATATAACTGAAATGTTCACACAATAAATTAAAAGACAATGATTCATAAACACTAACCATTTTTTAGATCATAATTATGATGTAGTCATCATAAGACACTTATTTCATTAATGTTTTACATTATCAGATTACATTAATAATTTCATAGTGTTATTGATTTTTATAAATCCAAATAATATTCAACCAATGTTTTTGACTTTTTCGAAAAAAAATAACATGGAAAATGACCATTTTCATATGGGAGAAACTATACTTTTGGAAATTATATTTTATTTTTTTCTAAAATAATTTAAAAAATCAATGTAAATTATATAGAAGAGACTTTGTCATAAATGATGGGTTTTAAAGGGGATACCATATATATATATACATAATTGAAAACATTAACTATAATTAGTTATTCAATCAGGTCAAACTATTAATATTATACTAAAATTAAACAAATAATAGTTGAATAAATTTAGTAATACATTATGATTTAAAAAGAATAACAATATATTTGATAGTGTATACAACATGAATGAAGAGGTTAAAGAAGAATTAAACAGTGAGTTACAATAAAATAAAATTTTCTTAAATAAATTTAATCTCTTTAATAACATGAATTATATGAAACTGTGCAATTTTTTTGGATCAATAGACTATATGGCCTGAAAAAACTATTATTAATCGACCTGCAAAATATATAACCAGTATAACATAGCCAATAATTTAATTTTTATAAATAATATTATAAGATAATATATATATATATATATAAACATACCACTAAATAGAAATTATTTATAAATTCTATGTTAACAATCATTCAATTGTAAGTAAATTAAATTTATATTTCAAAAAATATTTTTTCTTAATGATTTTATTTCTTTTCATAAAAAAATTGTGTACTAATTTTTTGAAAATTTGTAAAATATATTTTACTAAAAGAACATCATTTTAGAAATAATCATATCCTAATTAATATAATGTGTTTTTTGGGTAATTTTCCAAAAATATTTTTTTAGTGAATAGTGAAAAACACAGACATTTATTAAACAATGATTTGAATTCCAAAAATTAATTACTTTGAATATAACATTATGAATTTATTATTATTTAATGTAAAATTAGTTATATTTAAATATATTTAAACCAATTTATTATTTTTAAATCATCTTTTAATTTTTTCAGCTATAAATTAATTTTTTGGACAAAAAACATTATATTTCAAAAAATTGTTTAAATATGGATAGTGTTCCTCATTTTTTATTAATTAAAATAATAAATAGTGAGGAATGTTTTTAAGAAAATATATAGATTATCTACTAATAAAATTTATTTGGGATTAATGGAATAATTTTTATTAATCAAATAGTAAATATAAAATCGTCTTTTTTCTTGAAAAATCCACTTCTTGAAAACATGATTTTTCATCGCATCTACATATTTAATTTTAAATAATTATCTTCCAATCTTGTTAATTGAAATTTTGAAAATGGATTAAATATTTGGAATGATTAATTATTATATTATAAAATACGTTAAAATTATGTTTTTTACCCTAATGAATAGTTATAACAGTTAAAATAGATTATCACAGTTAAGGTAAAAAGAGTTTTACATATGGTTAAACAAAAATTATAAGGGTTAAAATTACCTAAAACACGTAAAAATATTATAGGATGGAAATATTTAAATACTATACTACCCAATTTAGATTATATGTTCATATTTATGAATTTTTTTAATTTGAATTACTTTTTAATTTTTTGTTCATTTGGGAAATTTCCATATAGATTCCATGTGGGAACCATTTCACACATATAAAAGGCCCCCCTCTCGATTATAATCTTCACACATTGATGTCTAGTTTTCTCATAAATTAAATATAAAAATAACTTCATTACCAACAAACTAGAGCATTATTTTGATTATAAATCCATCATAATAAGGATTGAAGTTCTTACCTAAGGAGGATGTCTGAAGAGATGGGTTCATTCTTAATTGTGAATTTCATTTTATTTATTATTCCACATGTATAATTTCTTCATATAATTTGATTTATAATAACATAGATAAATATAATATAATAATAATTTATTATGTTACATTTATATCTTAAATCCACCTCGATTTCTAAAAAATAAGATACAAAAGCACTATATGTGTGTACAATAGATTACCACTTGATAAACCGATGCCATTAATTGTCTTTCATCACCACTAATAAATTGTTACAAAGATATATTTAATATATATATATACATATTATGCACATATTTTTTACTTATAATTTTTTTCATCATCAATACCTTCTTAAAATCCATCCGGTGGGGGATCTGATAATGTGACTTGGGTGTACGGAAAACTACCTTCTCATGAAGCGATGCGACTCATTTTTAGTAACATAATACATGGATGGTAATGAGGATAAAATTAATGATTATATGTGATATAAATTAAATAATTATGATATTAGTGACATTTTTTTATTCTTAATATTTTATATATCATTTAATTTCATAAAATTAATAATTATAACATCATTCGTGTCTAATTGCAGACTACTACCTCCATTATAAGATATGTCACTTTTTAATTAACACAACTCATGGATAATATATATATTAATATTTAAATAAATAATATGTAATATATGATATGATAATCAGTTTATGAAAAAAAAATATTATATTCATTATTTCAAAAATATTCTTGGAAAAATGGAAACTTTACTCTTTCATGTGTACGACCAACTGTCTCTATGATTATATCATAGTTAATTATTCATTCCCATATGTCATTGTTGGTTTTAACTGTATAATTTATTTATAAATATTATAAATATTTATTGACTATTAAATTTATTGTCAAATGTTTCAGGATTCTGACGTTAGAAATAATTTATAACATTTTAATGAAAATATTAAATATTCAATGAATAGTGAAAAATAAGAATTTTTATTGAATTGTATATTTTATTTCATTGTTTTTACATGGTGAAATTATTTTTTTATAATATTTTTATATTTTAATTAATTAACTATTATTTATAATAATCCAATAATGGTATATAAAATATGTTATATACCTTATTTTTTTGTAAAAAAATTTTTATTTTAAAAGGTATTTTTTCCAAAAAAAAATTCATTATGTATTGTTATAATAAGTTTAAATTTATTATTGAATAATATATGTTTTAACTTTTGATGAAATGCCTTTCATATATTGAATTGGTGAATCGAAATTTAATAAATTTTCCCATTATAGTTTTTCACAATATGAAAAGTAAACTTTGTAGTTTTAATTTCCAAAATAATGTTTAAATCATGTAATTTTGGTAAAAAAATAAAATGATATGAACTATAAAATTAAACAAAAACATATCAAAATGTGATGCTATGAGAATATTTATCCCATAATAATTCATGTGTAATCATTATAACATTTAGGGGATAGTTGGATGATATTATGACCTTTATAATATTTAATTTAAATTAGTGTTAATCATATCACAATCTGGTCTCTAAGAAGTGTTATATATTAAATATTGTCTTAAGTTGAGGATATGTTCAAAAAAATAGTATATTAAAATATAACATAATTTTTCCCTCAGGTTTATTTATAATTAATTTTTATCGAATAAAAAATTTCCTTAAATGTTTACACAATGGTTATACAAAAATTATTCAATTATTGGAAAATGATATAAATGATGATAAAAATATTAATATAAGTAACTTTGAAAAATAATTTTATAAATTAAAATTAAAAGTTTGGGATATGAAAAAATATTTATTTATAATTTTATACAATATCTTAATATTATTATGTTCAATTTAATGAATATTTCTAAAAATTGGCATTATAAACAAATTATTGTAAATAATATTTAATTAAATGATATAAAATTTATAGAAATAAATAATTTTCCAAAGTTCATAGGATAATGTTTTAGTGTTCCACCATGGTCTATTTATGGATAGTTTTTCATTATATAGTTAATTTATTATACATCAAAGTATAAAAATCCATGTTTTCACATTATGAGTTAATGGGCTCAAATAATGGTTAGTACCAAAACATAAGGGTATAAATATTATAAAAATATCATATTATATTTATTTAATGAGTGTATTTATACTAAACAAATCTTATATAAGAAAAAAATCACTTTGGGACCATTTTTCAGTTGAAAATTAAATTTATATTTGTTTTTTATTTTGAGATATGCCAAGAGTCCCCCACCCCAACATTATAAAATGTAACTTATTCTTCACATTTATCCACAATTAAAAATCATTTTTCATCTTCCTAAAACCATAAAAAATTCCTTCCAAAAATCTATCCCATCCTTATATATATATATATATATGTTAGGTATAACGTACTTATTAAAGGTCATAACGTGTTATAAAAAGTGGTTCTCCCAAGAAGATGTATAGTTTGTATTTTATGTTTTAGTTTTGATTATTATTAAACATACCCAAAAATATATTCATTAATTCTATAATAATTAAAAAATATTTCTATGTATACATAATTTTTAATTTTTTAAGACCCATCTCTATCTTCTCTTCCATCAAATGGGAAAACAATTCATCCACATTGTGAATGTTGGACTACATTATCATGAACCCATACTATTGTTTCCACCACAGTCTCTCATTATTGGTTATAATGATGGATTTAAATTGTATGTATTATATTTTGGTCATTTTTATCAGATAATATTTCACATACATTCATATGTTTCCCTACACAAAAAAATTGTAATTTCGTTTGTGCGTATGCGTGGACTATAGTCTCCATGATGTGTTGTGATATGTTTATCATCACCAAATACAATAGGTGATATATAAATTTAAAATTAAAGTATTATTATTTTATATATTATAGTATTATCATTATGTAATTATAAAATAATACGTACTTTTATTCTATAATGATCATTGAAAAATTTAAATGTTACTAATGTGTATGTATGACTTACTGTCTCCATGATTTTATCATAGTTATTTTTCAAAAACCATATATAATTTTTTCATTTAAATGAATTATTTATAAAACAATTATAATTATATAATGAATTTTTATTCAATGTATTGTGAAATAAAGACAACTTTGACCATAGTCAACTAACCGAAGTCAATTTGGACAAAAGTGCCGACGTGAACTAAGTGATTATGTATTTATATATAACATAGATACTAGGGAAATAAAAATATTAATAAAAATAAGGACTATTTAATAATGTATATAACTATCATATTTTTTGTATTTATTATAATAAAGAACAAATGTGAAGTGTCAGACTTTAGGTGTGGGATTTTTTTAATACAAACTCTTTTAAAGCTCACTTGTAACACTTTTTACAAAAGGTAAATTATTTAAAGAAAATTGAACAAAATTAGCTTATTTTACAACTATCATGAATAATTAATTATTAAAATTTTAAATTAAATTTTTACATATTTATTATCAAATATAATGATCTCTTTTGTATGTGTGCACTTTTTCTAAAAAATATGTGATTTAAAGATGAATTTTTCTTTCCTTAAGAATATTTTTATGATGAAAGCATAACTGATTTTTTATTATTATACGGTCTATGGTAATTGTTTATTGTGATCAATGATTACAATATATTCCAATTATTTGTGGTTATATGGAAAACCTAGTATGGGTGGTTATTACATTAAACAATGATCATTGGTTTTATGATAAACCAATGATGGATGGTTACCTTTTAACTTCCAAAGTATTGGGTACTCCAAAGACCGTTGTTGGTAATTTTAGTTATTCTATTTATATTTTTGATATAGAAAAATATGTCCCGTGTTACCTAAAAAAATTTATATACAATATATTGAGTTTGCAGAGAAATGATTTGAATTTTAATATGTAAGATATTGATCTTTTTGAAAATATGATTCCATTTTAGGTAAAAAGATATGTTATTTATGATTTTTTTAATGTTTTTTAACTTTAAGTAAGGGTTTATTTTTTTATGACCCATATATAGTTTTTTTTCTCATTCCATTTTCTAAAATGATTTTCATAGGTTTTATGTAAGGGTGGGGAGATGTGTGTGATCAAGAATAAAATCTGTGATGATTTATCATCAAAATAAAGAATTTTTTATATTAATTGATTAGTTTGGTGGGGAAATGGATGATTTTTGTAATTATACACTTATAATCTAAGGTTTGACTATGTAAAATTCATTTCTAATTCTCAAATACTCTAAACTAAAATGATTTTATATAGTTTAATAATGTGAATTGTAGTTAAAAAGAAATAGATTGTGTTATGATAAGGGAAGGGTCCTATCATTTGGCATCATGGTAATGTTTATATATGTTTATGTGTAAGGATAATATTAATATAATACCAAAAAATTATATATAAATTATGGTTATGTTAAACAGATATATATTTTAAATATTACCTTGATTCTTCATCTAAACAATATATTTTTATAATGTTATTCAACATAGGAAACAAGGAATCTATTGTAGGAGGGAATCAATAAGAAAATATTCTTCTAAATTTGTATCCTGAGTTGGTTGGAATTGGAGAAGAATAGTTTTTGCAGTGATAAAATAGTTGAAACAAGTTATAAATAACAATGGTATCCATGTTAGGGGGAATCCAGATCAACCATAATGTAATAAATAAATTATGGAGAATTTCATAGGAAAAATACTCCACCATTAAATGGTTTATTTAACCTAATAATAGATGAATTATATATTAATTTGATGGAAAATATATTTAATGTTCTGGGATATTCATAATTTCAAAAGGTTACCCATTTTATTTTCCAATTTAAATATTATTCTAATTGATGGTGGTATCAATTTAATAATACCAAAAGAAATAATGATCATTATTTTATATAATGGATTGCTTTTGTGAAACTTCATCCAGAAAAATATTTTACTATGTCCATTCGACTATGAATGGATAAAAAATACATTGAACTAATCTAGAAGGATGATGAATTTATATATTCATATAAATAAAACATTACAAGACTGTCCAATAATGTACTGGATATTGATTCAAAAGTAGATAGTACAATTAATCTACATTTCTTATGTTTGAAAAAAAGTTACAATCTGAATTTAATTCAAAATAATTTAAAATTTATAGGATTTGTGTTTTCTATAGTGAAAATGTTTATATGTATTTTTGTGAGAGATTTTTTGCTCCTGATGAAAACTGTAACAAGATGTCATGTTGGCATGTGTTATTGAAGCATTCATCAATGAAATATGGAGATATGAAAATAATATTTCTATCTTTTGAAAATTGTGGTAAGTATAACCCTAGTAAATTCCTCGTTGTATTATCAAAATTATTTATATATGAAATGTTTGGTCATATGGATCATGAATTAAGGAAAATAAACCAAAAATTATTCAAAAGGAGATTTTAATATGATTTAATTTCAATGATTTTTACATTAGGATAATATATTTTTGAAGATAGTAAATCAAGATGAAAATCATCAAGATCAAAAAAGGTACGAAAATATATATTTTTACCACTACATTGGATGTTGGGTCATTAAATTAATTGGTAACATGTATGTTACTTGTGTATTCAAATTATGGTAATACGATATTTGATTGTGGGTCTTCACATACATTAATTTAATTAAAATTTGAAATAATACTCGGAATATCACATTATCAATGTACTATTGAATTATGATTGAAAACGTTGGGTCAAAAATATTAAATAAACCATGATATATGTGGCTCATACTATTGTTTTCGGTGAAATGGTCTTTCCTCCAATTCTTTTTAACTTACCATGGTTGAGTTTGATATTATTCTTATGGATTTTATTTCACTTTATTATATTATAATAGAATAAAGAGATAAGGGTTTATCATCTAATTATTTAATACATTTAAAAATGTATATAGCATTTTGGAAATTGATTTTCAACTAATGTAAATGTTACTTATATCATATTGTTGAAAATAAATTAACTTTTCACATTGGTTATGTGATAGTAGTGAATGAATAGAGGGATGTTTTTTCAAATGAATTTAGTATTGTATTTCTTACACGGAGTTTGAGTTCACAGTTGAATCATTCTATAATTATAATCATATTTTAATGAATATTTATCTAATATATCCAGTAGGGATTTTGGAACTAAAAAATAAATTGAAAGAGTCTCTAGATAAATGTTTTATTCAACAAAGTACATCACTATGGGGTTCTCCTTTTTTATTAATGATAATGATGGTTCCATGATGAGTTTTATAATTTATAAATCATTGAATAACCTCATTATTACGAGAATGTATCCCTTTCCCCTCAAAAATATCTTTTTTATTATCAAAACACTTTTATGGCGGGAGTGAGAACCCTACAGAAAAAACAGATTAAGCATCAAAGGTTATAGTTTACTTGTTAAACAGAAGTCTATGATGATTATCATCTCCTTCCCTAAACAGTTTCCAGGGTATGAAATTTTCCCGGCAGTCTAGATCTTCCCCTATGTTATCTTCACAGTGCCTTGCTAGATGCTCCCATGCCATCATGTATTCTACTTTACTGATCTTCCTCCTATTGGAGAATATAATCAGTATGTGATCTTTCTTGTCAATCCATTCATCTTCCTCCGGAGTAACGGCTACTTGGATCAGTCTTCCCATCATCTCATCAATTTCTTCCCTTGTCGCCTTGATCACCAGGACATCCTCCTTCATTTATTCACCATATTGCACGAGGAGTTCCAACTTTGTATCCAAATCCGCATCCTTCATTCCCCGGAAGCCGTCAGGGGTTCCTTCTGCACATTACTGTCCGGAGGAAAGAGTATCCTCCCTTTTTATCATTTCCTCAGAGTGTATATGCATCTCCTGATGCTGGACAACTTCCCTTGATGTTTCTTTCCACTTGTACTTGGGACACGGTGACAACATCCTGCTGAACCACCTCTCTTCCCTCTTGATATATCCAGTGTTCCTTTAGTTTATCCTCATTTTTGGCAGACCAAGTCTCCATATGTTTAGGAAGGTAAGAATAGTCTTTACGACCCTTAGATTTCAGCTTCTTGGAAACAATATAGCTCCCCGGATCCTTGTTTTCCTTATTCCCTTTCTTCATCATTTAGTTGTGTAGACCTTTTTCAACCCCTCCCAAACTGCTGTCATCTATGGAATGTTCATCAGATTCAACCTCATAGGAACAATTGGAGTTTCCTTCTTAATTACATAGACTATCGAATCTGTTGTTCATCTTGAGACATGACAACATCCTTCCTAAGTTGGTTCCCTGATTAGTGGTCAGTGGCCTACCAACCTGAGCAGGCTTCTCCCACCCCTGCCCATTCTTGGACTTTCTCTTTCCAGATGAATGAAACCCCATGTCATAATTGTTACTAGAGCCATCACGTTCAACAATCACATAAGGCATGTCCCCAAACTAGCCACACCCTTGTAGGTTGGTACAACAGCTCCTCTACATCCCCCGGTATCCGGAGAATGAACACAGTTCACATCCGGAGATTCCTCGACCAACACACTTGCATGATCACCCCCTACAAATGACTTCATGCCAGGAACGCTCGCCAAATCTCTCCGCAGCCTATTGAAGACCTCTGCTACACTGGACTCTGGGAGAGGGCCCCTTATAGGTTTTTGTACCATTACTCTAGCCAGACACAAGGACACCCCAGCCTTCCCTATCCCCTACCCGGAGTATCCCTTTCCTCACATTGATGGGTAGTTTTATCATCACCAGGGACTGTAGTTATTTTTGAATATTGATATCAGGTCGAGGTACCACCTGTTGAATTTAAGGGAGGGAAATATTTTAAAAATTTTATTTTAGAATACATACAAGCACAATGAGATTGTAGTGACACCTTTTGGGATATCCAATACACCTGATGTATTTTTGGATCTAATGAATATATTTTTCCAAGAGTTTGTGGAAATGTTTGTCAATTTTTTTATTTAAGATATACTAGAATACAATATATTTCATGAGTAATATTATATAAACATTAATATTGTTTTAAAACCTTAAATGAAAAGAATGTACATAGAAAATTTATTATGTTTAATGTTTTGGTACAAAAAATTTCTTTTCCAAATCAAATTATTTATAAATATGAAATTACTATTAACATACAAAAATATAGTTTTTTTGATTAATGTAAAAGAATGTAAAATGAATCATTGATTCATAGAATTATTAGACTTTCATGTTATATATGATGGTTTATTGATATCATTTTTCAATGGCCTATCCCACTAGCTAACTTAACTAAGACGGAAGTAGAATTTTTCTAGAAAAAATAATGTGATGATTATTTTTAGAACATAATAGATGATTGGGGAACAATCCAATTTTGAAATTACCATCATGAAATGATGATTTTTATCCACATTAATCTTCATTTATGGGACATTGTTGTGTCCTAATGAAAAAATTTCAAACATTTTCTTACCCATACAGACAATTAAAACCACATGTGAAATATTATAATACCCATGATTTGGAATTAACTGATGTAGTTTTTTATTTAAAAAATTGGATTCATCATTAATATGGATCCATGTGAGAAAAATATATATATTAAAAATATCCAAAGTATATATTTAATCCGAAGGAGTTGAACATGAGATAAATATGATTGTGGGAAATAATTAAGGATTATGATATCACAATTCATATAGTATGAGAAAACAAAATAATGTGGCTCATTATTTAAGTTGAAAAATAATGTCAAATTATCTATGTTATGATTGGAACATTTACATTTGGTTGATTATTTAATGAAATTTTTTCTCAAAGATGTGGATTCAAGAATTTATTCTCGCATGTAAAAAGTTTTATTAAAATAATCTCTATTAGAATGAATCATGAAATATTTGGGGATGAATGCGAGTTACATAAAAAGGAAGAATTCGGTATGAAAGGTATGTTTCATATATTTAATAACGATTATTACTGTGTTTTGAGATTTGGAAAGAGATAATATGGGACATTTTCTTTCTGATTTAATTAGAATTTATTAAATGAATCTCATAGTTCCCTATTTTGAATCCATCATGAAATAACTAAGACATACCATGACTATTGGGAGTATTATTGGTGTGATGAAATGAAAATTGATATTGATGACTTGACTATGGAATGATTGACTTATCTCTAGATTTAATAAGAATGAAAATGTAACATCCCAAGTAATTAATGAATAATATATATTTTTATCTATGTCTATTAATGATTAAGATAGTGTTTTAGAGGCGTAAAATGAAAATAAATACAATCTTATGCATGGAATACACTAATATTCTTAAAAGATTGTTTTGCTGCCTTTTGATGACAAACCCTTTTTAAATCAAACTTTTGAAAATTTTATAATATATATTTTTCAAAATAAACATATTATTTATTATTGGGACATTGAAATTTACATTGGGTAAATCTTTGGTATTTTTCTGACAATGTTCATTTTTTTAATGAATAGTGAAAAATACTGCATTTTTCCTCAAAACTCCTTTTTCATTTAATTTAATTATATGGTTATATTATATTTTTAATTGTTCTTAAAGTGTAATCTGAATAGAGTTTTACCATTTAATCCAATGGTGGTCATGGGAATCAATTTCACTTTGTAATTGGACTTAAACTGATGTCAATCTTTTGATACTTATTGTTTCATAAAAACACGCTATTTGTCATGACAGCGGGAATTAATTATTAGATTAATTAATGTTACTTATATGTTTTGAATTTTGTAAAATAGACTTCATTTTTGAATTTGGAATATCAAATATATCTTAAGGTGAATTTTTGGTATTTTTCTGAAAAACTTCAATTTTGATGAATAGTGAAACCACTAAGTGGTACTTATAAAAACTGATTTTTCATTTAAATGAAATTTTACCACTTCTATGTTTTGAATTTAAAAAATCCGACATACATGGTTGTCATTAAGATGTAAAATGTGGTTCAATGAGATTAACATAATTTTTTGGTGAATAGTAACTCTTAAGTTCTTAATCGCGACTAGAGGTAATTAGTGTAGTTTAAGGTCAAAATAATGCTTTAATAAAATGAGATGATCTTGAAACATGTCCTACCCTCATTGGATGTGTCATGGCCGACCAAGACAATCCATGGGTCAACTTGGGGACCCCATGGAGCCACATTGGTTGGGAAATGACATAAATAACTTTTTATTTAATGTAAAAGTAAAAATGACACAAACATGAGATGTTTTACTAAAACAATTTTTACATGGGGTTATAAAGATCATATTTTTGATAATAAATAGTTATTGGAAAGCTAAAAAAATATTTCCAACATCATAGTATTTTTTTTTATAATTTTTAGACTTTAAATAAATTATATTATTTATGACATGATGATGATTCAGCGATGACCTCATTATTTAACAATTTAAATAAAATGGAATGATAATGTAAAATATAAGACCTATACATGGCCAAAACCTATTGTATGGGTGGATTTCGAACCCTTATCACCTTATCCTCGAAACACATCAATGTGGGGCCTCTTAATTCTGAATACCATTTTAAAATAAAGTGACTTCTCTTTACCTTCCAAGAGTGCCCCTCCTCTCCTCTTATAAAAGGCCCCCACCTCTACCTCCATACCCACACTCCCAAAGCCTTTGGGTCAGCCAAACCCGGCCCATTTTGGCTCTCCACATCCCTCTCTTACTCCTTGAATCCTCACTTTGGTCAGAAGTCTTCCCAAGGAAGCCTTTGAGCTCTAATCTAAGAGAGTTACCCGATTTTAAGGTAATGTCTTCTTTTGAGTCCTTTTGTTTGATTTTGCTTATCCAACCCCCTAAACTCTTTTTATTCTTTTCTTTTATAACAATTCCAGTATCCTCAATATACTGAGATGTTGTTATAAGAAGGATTCTAGATACACTTACACACACCTACATCTAATGGTTAAAGGACATACTGTTTCTGTGGATGGTGAATTTATGCCTCCCGAAATGATGATTGTTCAACATTCTTTTAACACCATAAAAGGTGGCCATTAAAATGTCATTATATTTATATATGATATATAATATGTTTATGTTTTCCTTAAGATTCTGTATTTTTCATTTTGGGCATACCATTATGGTTTCCATTATGGGTAAACGTGATATCTTCATTTAAGGATGTACGGACTACCGCCCCCTCAAAGTTATTTGATTCGTTAAATACCATATGTGGGATGTATAAAGGATGGAACTATGATATTATATATGATATTATACTGGAATTATAATATACCTTTATATTATTAAGATTTCATTCTATAAAATACGAAATAGAAATGAAAGTAGCGTTCATGCGTACGTACGGCTTACCGTCTCCATGAAAGGTGCATTTCATTTCTTACCTCTAAATGATTATGTAATATTATAAATGCATGTATATACTGGATATAATGATATATACATAATGATTATAATTCTGGATATAATGGATACATGAACAAAATGTGATTATAAAGGGTTTATTTTTTACTCAAGAACCAATGATTGTTAAAACGGCCGTTATTAACATAAATAATTACATAGTGTTCATGACATGGCAATAAGTGATATAAAAGGAATAATGAACTTTAAAAAGGTTCTTAAACAAGTAGAAATTAACTAAAGTTTATTATTCAGGAGATTAAAGAACGACCAAGTCAAGTCGGACCTGAGGTATGGGACTTCATCTCAATCTCCTTTAATTGAGGCATATTTTGTTTTATACACAACCTTCTTTTATACAGTGTATAAACCCCGTTGACTATTACATTTATTAAAAAGAGAATCTTTTTTATATGAATCATTTACTAAACGACAAAAGGGAATTTTTTTTGTCGTATGTATGCGGCGACAACGACTTCTCCGCCACCGTGACCATTATTTGAGTTTCGGCTTCCTCTACAAGAGATACCTTCTTTTTAAAAGAAAAATAAATAACATGTTTTACTTTTATTTTATTCTGGTATTGAAAATGGTTTTCATAATGTTTTTATATCAATGTGTTGTATTGATATCTTGTGATTGAAAGGTGGAAATATTATGTTTCCTTTATTCATGTTTTATGTGATACGATTATGTTGAGGTTCTTGGCCATTATTATGAAGACGGGTGGTTCCGTGATAAACTATGGGTGGGTGAGCCCGATATAGATCCCCAATGCATTCGGTAACACGAAGGAGTGTAATGTTAAGGTTTCTCCAAAGAGATTTAGGGAATATACTATGATGGGTATTCCAAACTTAACCAAGAGGGTTACTCCCTATGTAAGAATGTTATGAATGCCTCAAGATACCTTTATGTCCTATAATTTATATGATTTATTCATGATTTGATGAGGTATGTTAATGTGATTGTGTTTTATGGGTAAAGTATGATTTCATTATTATGTATATATGTACCCATGTTTCCTTTCCATATTTTTATATCCCTTACTGAGAATTTTATGCTCATCCCAAGTTTTTTGAAAATTATTTCACAGGTCAAGGGAAAGGTACATGATATGATGATAGTGTCAAGGAAATGTCAAGAAAGAATCCATGTTTTATTTTAAATATGTTTCCATTGATAGGAAAAATTAATACTATCTTTTCTGTAACAACTTTGATTAAATATGGAATGTAATGCATGTTTTATGATCTAATTATTTAAAACTCTAAACCCAAAAAGATCCCCAATGTGTAATCTTGTAATAACTCAAGATTAAGTAAGGTTTAAGGCTAGGGCCTTATAGTTGGTATCAGAGGCCGGTTTAGATAACTTTAGGAGTTAGAATTCTATTAAATGATTATCCAAAAATATTTTTTTATGGTCAAATTGAAGTGATATAGTATTTGAAGATTACCATGTTGCTTCATCTAAGACATGTTTGTTCAGAATGGTTTTCCGCAGAGGAAACAGGGAAGCAGTGCTAGGAAGGCATACAGAAGGAAATAACCTTACGAATCAGCATCCTGAGATGGTCGGAATTGAAACTGAACAGTTCGTTGCAGTAATGGCGCAGTTGACTCAAGCGATAAATGGCGGTGGTATCCATGCATGAGACCAGCCAGATCAACCGCAGAGGAACATGTCAGTGGTTGAATATTTCATGAGGCAATATCCCCCATCATTCAGAGGATCACCTGACCCTGTGCTAGCTGAAGGATGGATTAAATCACTGTAGAAGATTTTCTATTTCATGGGGTGTTTATAAAATCAAAATGTTAGTTTTTCTATTTATCATTTGGGGGGTGAAGCAGATCAGTGGTGGTCGATGGTTAAAAATATCAGGGACACTGATGAGATTGATGCTCTCGACTGGGATGAATTCAAAGGTATGTTTCTTGAGAAGTATTTTCCTAAGGTTTTGCAACTTTGGATGGAAAATAAATTCTTGGAATTGAGGAAAGAGGAAGATTCAGTGGATGCCTATGAAGAAAGGTTCACTTGATTGGCAAGGTATGCTCCAAATTTTATCTGAGACCTTGATAGTAAAATCAACCGTTTTTACTCAGGATTAAATCCAAAATATCGAAGGGCATTAGCTTCTCGTGAGTTTAAAAGTTATGAAAATCTTGTTAGATGTGCTGAGAAGGTGGAAATGGAGTTTTTCGATGATCAAGTGTTCTATAACAACCAACAGAAGAAGAGACCGAGGTGGCAGTAGAAAGGTAAGAATTCTTCAAAAAAGTCTGACGGTAAGAAATCTAAGTTTCTAGTTTGTGATAATTGTGGGAAAAGTCATGATGGGGAATGTCTTCTGAATTCTGGAACATGCTACCGATGCGGTAAGATGGGACATAAGGCTCGTGATTGCACTGGAAAAGATCAGGGTGATGGTAAGACCAAATTTGATTTACAGTTAGTGAAATGTTATAAGTGCAATGAGATGGGTCACTATGAAAACGAGTGTCCGACCAAGAACTTGGGTGATGGGAAGCAGTTACACTACAAGCAGAAAGGGGTGGTGAAATCCTTTGAAACTAATTCAGCAGATGTTGGGACATCAAATGAAGTTGTACCAGGTACTTTGTTTTTTCAAATTATGCCAGTGTGTTGTTTGATTCGGGGGCTACACATTCTTTCATCTATGAAACCTTTTCTAGTAAAATGGGAATACCATCTCAAGAAATGACTCCTGAACATTTGGTAAAAACACCTGGGGGAAATGTTTAGGAAAAATGAATTTATAAGAATCTTCCTATCCTTATCTATGGAAAGAACCTACTTGCAAAACTTATTGTTCTACCACTAGTAGAGTTTGATGTTATCCTGGGTATGGATTGGCTCTCTATTTATCATTCTATGATTGACTATAGAGCTAAAGAAGTTTCTTTTTAGAAAGACTTTCAGTTTGTGTACAAGAATGAACCCTTACTGTTGATAACATATCAAGAGGCCAAGAAACATGTAAAAGGTGGAAATGAATGTTACCTTGCACACATCGTTGAAAATAAAGGAACTGTTCAGATTAATGATGTGCCAGTGGTAAATGGGTATCCTGATGTTTTTCCTGAAGAGTGTCCTGGAATAATACCAGATCGGGAAGTTGAGTTTACTGTTGGCTTAGTTCCTAATGCTAAGCTGATTTCAAAACCACCTTATCGAATGGCTCAAATTGAACTTTTAGAGTTGAAGGAGCAATTGCAATATTTATTAGAGAAAGGTTTCATTCGACCTAGCACATCACCATGGGGTGATCCTGTTTTATTTGTTAAAAAGAAATATGGTTCAATGAGAATTTGCATTGATTATAGAGCCTTGAATAACATCACTGTTACGAAAAAATATCATTTGCCTCATATCGATGATTTGTTTGATCAGCTCCAGGGAGCTCAGTTTTTTTTCAAAGATTGACTTGAGATCGGTGTACCATTAGCTGAAGGTAAAGGAAGCAGATGTTCCGAAGACCGCGTTCCGAACAAGATATGGCCATTATGAATTTGTATAATGCCGTCTGGGCTAACCAATGCACCTTCTGTATTAATGGACTTAATGAATAAAATTTTCCATGAGTTCATGGATAAGTTTTTGGTGGTTTTCATTGATGATATTTTGGTGTTTTCTAAAAGTAAATTGGAGAATGAAAGACATTTAAGGGTTATCTTTCAAACCATAAAAAAAAAGAAACTATATGGAAAATTCAGCATGTGTGAGTTTTGGTTGCAACAAATTTCTTTCCTTGGTCATATTGTTTTTAAAGATGGGATAACTATTGATCCTGCAAAAACAAAGGTTGTTGAAGAATGGCCATGACCCACAAATGTAACTGATATTCGTAGCTTCCTTGGTTTGGCAGGCTATTACCGAAGGTTTGTTAGAAATTTTTCATGGTTATCTAGTCCAATGACTAAGCTAACTCGGAAGGGTGTTAAGTTTATCTAGACAAAATAATGTGATGATTTTTTTCAGGAATTGAAAAGAAGATTGGTGAATGCTCCAGTTTTGGCACTACCTTCCAGGAATGGTGAGTTTTTATATACAGTGATGCTTCATGATCAGGTAATTGCTTATGCTTCACGACAGTTGAAAACTCATGAGGTAAATTACCCTACACATGATTTGGAATTATCTGTTGTTGTTTTCGCTTTAAAAATTTGGAGGCATTATTTCTATGTAGTAAAGTGTGAAATATATACTGATCACAAAAGTTTAAAGTACATATTCACTCAGAAAGATTTAAACATGAGACATAAGAGATGGCTAGAATTAATCAAGGATTATGATTGTACAATTTATTACCATCTAGGAAAAGCAAATAAAGTGGCTGATGCTTTGAGTCGAAAAAATAATGATTCATTAGCAATGTTGCATTTGGAACGTGATCCTTTGGTTAAGGATATGATGAACTTTGGCATAGAAGTTGTTGGTGCAGGAAGTTCTTCTGTTTTGTTTCAGGTATCAGTGAGATCATCTCTATCAAATAGAATCAAGCAAGCATAAAAGCAAGACAGTGAGTTGCAGAAAAAGGTAGAGTTGTTTCAGAAAGGTTTGTTGCCTGAATTCAACATTGATAATGATTGCGTTTTGAGATTTGGGAAGAGATTGTGTGTGCCATGTGATTCATATTTGAAAAGAGAGTTGTTATTTGAATCTCATAGTTCACCATTTTCAGTTCATCCGGTCAGTACTAAGATGTACAGAGATCTGCGGGAGTATTACTGGTGGGATGGAATGAAAAGAGATATTGATGATTTTACTATGATGTGTGTGACATGTCAACAGGTTAAAGCAGTGTAGCAGTTACTGAAAGGGATGCTTCAGCCTTTACCAGTGCCAGAGTGGAAATGGGAGAACATATCCATGGACTTTGTTGTGGGATTACTGAAGGCATCTCGAGGTAATAATGCAATCTGGGTTATTTTTTATCGCTTGACTAAATCTGCTCATTTCCTTGATATACGAGATACTTTTTCCCTAGATCAACTTTCCCGTTTGTATCTTAAAGAGATAGTAAGGTTACATGGAGTTCCCCTCTCCATTGTATCTGATCGTGATCCCAGGTTCACTTCTAACTTTAGGAAAGGCCTTCAGAAGTCGTTGGGTACTGAATTAAATTTTAGTACAGCTTTCCATCCTCAATCAGATGGGAAGTCAGAATGAACAATTCAGACATCGGAGGATATGCTACGTTCTTGCTCTATGGATTATCAGGGAATTTGGTACCAACATCTTTCTTTGGTTGAATTTTCATATAATAACAATTTTCATTCCAGTATACAGATGGAACCATTTCAGGCATTATATGGCAAGCAGTGTCGAACTCCAGCTTTCTAGGATGAATTGGGTGAAAGGAAGTTGATGGGACCAGAATTGGAAGAAGAGATGGCAGAAAAAGTTTAGCTAATTTAGAAGGACATGATAATAGCTCAGAGTAGGAAGAAGAGTTATACGGATAACTGGAAGAAGGATCTATCTTTCGAGGTAGGTGATCATGTTTTTCTCAAGGTTTCTCCTTGAAAATTTGAGATGAGATTTGGTAAGAAATGAAATCTAGGTCCAAGGTTTATTGGACCATATGAAATTCTGGAGAGAGTTGGATCAGTTGCATACCGGGTGGCTTTACCTCAGATTTTATCTCATGTACACAATGTTTTTCACGTTTCGATGTTGAGAAAGTATATGCCAGATCCATCTCATGTTTTGAGTCCATAGGTAGTTCAGTTAGAAGAGAACCTATCTTATGAGGAACAACCGGTCCAGATCCTTGACCACAGGGAGCATGTGTTACGGAATAAGGTGATTAATCCGGTAAAGGTTTTATAGAAAAACCACATGATGGAAGAGGCAACATGGGAATCTGAAAATGCAATGAGGGATAAGTACCCCCACTTATTCAATAAGTAAATAAATTGTGGCGACGCAATTTTCTAAAGGGGGAAGGAAGTAACATCCCAATTAAGTAATGAATAAAAGATATTTTTATCTATTTCTATTAATGATTAAGATAGTGTTTTAGAGGCTTAAAATTAAAATAAATACAATCTTATGCATGGAATACACTAATATTCTTAAAAGATTGTTTTACTGCCTTTTGATGACAAACCCTTTTTAAATAATACTTTTGTCAATTTAATAATCTATATTTTTCAAAATAAACATATTCTTTATGATTGGGACATAGAAATTTACATTGGATAATTTTTTGGTATTTCTCTGACAATGTTCATTTTTTAATGAATAGTGAAAAATACTGCATTTTACATCAAAACTGCGTTTTAATTTAATTATATGGTTAGATTATATTTTTAATTGGTCTTAAAGTGTTATCTGAATATATTTTTACCATTTAATCCAATGGTGGTCATTGGAATCAATTTCACTTTGAAATTTGACTAAAACTGGTGTCAATCTTTTGATACTTATTGTTTCATAAAAACACGCTATGTGTCATGACAGTGGGAATTAATTATTAAATTAATTAATGTGACTTATATGTTTTGAATTTTGTAAAATAGACTTCATTTATTGAATTCGGAATATCAAATATAGCTTAAGGTGAATTTTTGGTATTTTTCTGAAAAACTTCAATTTTGATGAATAGTGAAACCACTAAGTGGTACTTATAAAAGCTGATTTTTAATTTAAATGAAATTTTACCACTTCTATGTTTTGAATTTCAAAAATCTGACATACATGGTTGTCATTAAGAAGTAAAATGTGGTTCAATGTGATTAAAATAATTTTTTGGTGAATAGTAACTCTTAAGTTCTTAATCGCGATTAAAGGCAATTAGTGTAGTTTAAGGTAAAAATAATGCTTTAATAAAATTAGATGAGCTTTACACATGTCCTACCCTCATTTGATGTGTCATGGCCGACCAAGAAAATCCATGGGTCAACTTGGGGACCCCATGGAGCCACTTTGGTTGGGAAATGACATAAATAACTTTTTATTTAATGTAAAAGTAAAAATGACACAAACATGAGATGTTTAACTAAATCAATTTTTACATGGGGTTATAAATATCAGATTTTTTATTATAAAAAGTCATTGGAAAGATAAAAAAAGATTTCCTAAATCATTGTATTTTTTTTATAATTTTTAGACTTTAAATAAATTATATTATTTATGACATCATGATTATGCAGCGATGACCTCATTATTTAAGGGACATTGTTGTGTCCTAATGAAAAAATTTCAAACATTTTCTTACCCATCTAGACAATTAAATCCACATGTGAAATATTATAATACCCATGATTTGGAATTAACTGATGTAGTTTTTTATTTAAAAAATTGGATTCATCATTAATATGGATCCATGTGAGAAAAATATATATATATTAAAAATATCCAAAGTATATATTTAATCCGAAGGAGTTGACCATGAGATAAATATGATTGTGGGAAATAATTAAGGATTATGATATCACAATTCATATATTATGAGAAAACAAAATAATGTGGCTCATTATTTAAGTTGAAAAATAATGTCAAATTATCTATGTTATGTTTGGAACATTTACATTTGGTTGATTATTTAATGAAATTTTTGCTCAAAGATGTGGATTCAAGAATTTATTCTCGCATGTAAAAAGTTTTATTAAAATAATCTCTATTAGAATGAATCATGAAATATTTGGGGATTAATGCGAGTTACATAAAAAGGAAGAATTCGGTATGAAAGGTATGTTTCATATATTTAATAACGATTATTACTGTGTTTTGAGATTTGGAAAGAGATAATATGGGACATTTTCTTTATGATTTAATTAGAATTTATTAAATGAATCTCATAGTTCCCTATTATGAATCCATCATGAAAGAACTAAGATATACCATGACTATTGGGAGTATTATTGGTGTGATGAAATGTAAATTGATATTGATGACTTGACTATGGAATGATTGACTTATCTGTAGATTTAATAAGAATGAAAATGTAACATCCCAAGTAATTAATTAATAATAGATATTTTTATCTATGTCTATTAATGATTAAGATAGTGTTTTAGAGGCGTAAAATGAAAATAAATACAATCTTATGCATGGAATACACTAATATTCTTAATAGATTGTTTTGCTGCCTTTTGATGAAAAACCCTTTTTAAATCAAACTTTTGACAATTTTATAATATATATTTTTCAAAATAAACATATTATTTATGATTGGGACATTGAAATTTACATTGGATAAATTTTTGGTATTTTTCTGACAATGTTCATTTTTTTAATGAATAGTGAAAAATACTGCATTTTTCATCAAAACTGCTTTTTCATTTAATTTAATTATATGGTTAGATTATATTTTTAATTGTTATTAAAGTGTAATCTGAATATATTTTTACCATTTAATCCAATGGTGGTCATTGCAATCAATTTCACTTTGAAATTGGACTTAAACCGGTGTCAATCTTTTGATACTTATTGTTTCATAAAAACACGCTATTTGTCATGACAGCGGGAATTAATTATTAAATTAATTAATGTTTCTTATATGTTTTGAATTTTGTAAAATATACTTCATTTTTGAATTCGGAATATCAAATATAGCTTAAGGTGAATTTTTGGTATTTTTCTAAAAAACATCAATTTTGATGAATAGTGAAACCACTAAGTGGTACTTATAAAAACTGATTTTTCATTTAAATGAAATTTTATCACTTATATGTTTTGAATTTCAAAAATCTGACATACATGGTTGTCATTAAGATGTAAAATGTGGTTCAATGAGATTAATATAATTTTTTGGTGAATAGTGACTCTTAGGTTCTTAATCGCGATTAGAGGTAATTAGTGTAGTTTAAGGTAAAAATAATGCTTTAATAAAATGAGATGAGCTTGACACATGTCCTACCCTCATTGGATGTGTCATGGCCGACCAAGACAATCCATGTGTCAACTTGAGGACCCCATGGAGACACATTGGTTGGGAAATGACATAAATAACTTTTTATTTAATGTAAAAGTAAAAATGACACAAACATGAGATGTTTTACTAAAACAATTTTTACATGGGGTCATAAAGATCATATTTTTTATTATAAATAGTTATTGGAAAGCTAAAAAAATATTTCCAACATCATAGTATTTTTTTTATAATTTTTAGACTTTAAATAAATTATATTATTTATGACATCATAATGATTCAGCGATGACCTCATTATTTAACAATTTAAATAAAATGGAATGATAATATAAAATATAAGACCTAAACATGGCCAAAACCTATTGTGTGGGTTGATTTCGAACCCTTATCACCTTATCCTCGACACAAATCAATGTGGGACCTATTAATTCCGAATACCATTTTAAAATAAAGTGACTTTTCATTACCTTCCAAGAGTGCCCCTCCTCTCCTCTTATAAAAGGCACCCACCTCTACCTCCATACCCACACTCCCAAAGCCTTTGGGTCGGACAATCCCTGCCCATTTTGGCTCTCCACATCCCTCTCTTACTCTTTGAATCCTCACTTTGGGCAGAATTCTTCCCAAGGAAGCCTTTGAGCTCAAATCTAAGAGAGTTACCCGATTTTAAGGTAATGTCTTCTTTTGAGTCCTTTTGTTTTATTTTGCTTATACAAACCCCTAAACAATTTTTATTCTTTTCTTTTATAACAACTCTAGTATCCTGAATATACTGGGATGTTGTTATAAGAAGTATTCGAGCTACACTTACACACACCTACAACTAATGGTTAAAGGACATACTGTTTCCGTGGATTGTGAATTTATGCCTCCCGAAATGATGATTGTTCAACATTATTTTAACACCATCAAAGGTGGCCATTAAGATGTCACTATATTTATATATGATATATAATATGTTTATGTTTTCCTTAAGCTTCTCTATTTTTCATTTTGGGCATACCTTTATGGTTTCCATTATGGGTAAACGCGATATCTTCATTTAAGGAAGTGCGGACTACCGCCCCCTCAAAGTGATTTGATTCATTAAGTACCATATGTGGGATGTATAAAGGATGGAACTATGATATTATATATTATATTATACTGGAATTATAATATACCTTTATATCATTATGATTCCATTCAATAAAATATGAAATAGAAATGAAAGTAGCTTTCATGCGTACGTACGGCTTACCGTCTCCATGAAAGGTGCATTTCATTTCTTACCTCTAAATGATTATGTAATATTATAAATGCATGTATATACTGGATATAATGATATATAAATAATTATTATAATTCTGGATATAATGGATACATGAACAAAATGTGATTATAAAGGGTTTATTTTTGACTCAAGTACCAATGATCGTTAAAACGACCGTTATTAACTTAAATAATTACATAGTGTTCATGACATGACAATAAGTGATATAAAAGGAATAATGAACTTGAAAAAGGTTCTTAAACAAGTAGAAATTAACAAATGTTTATTATTCAGGAGATTAACGAATGACCGAGTCAAGTCAGACCCGAGGTATGGGACTTCGTCTCAATATCCTTTCATTGAGGCATATTTTGTTTTATACACAACCTTCTTTTATACAGTGTATAAACCCCGTTGACTTTTACATTTATTAAAAAGAGAATCTTTTTTATACGAAGCATTTACTAAATGAGAAAAGGGAATTTTTTTGTCGTACGTATGCGGAGACAACGACTTCTCCGCCACCATGACCATTATTTGAGTTTTGGCATCCTCTACAAGACATACCTTCTTTTTAAAAGAAAAATAAATAACATGTTTTACTTTTCTTTTATTCTAGTATTGAAAATGGTTTTCATAATGTTTTTATATCAATTTGTTGTATTGATATCTTGTGATTTAAAGGTGGAAATATTATGTTTCCTTTATGCAAGTTTTATGTGATACGATTATATTGAGGTTCTTGGGAATTATTATGAAGACGGGTGGTTCCATGATAAACTAAGGGCGGGTGAGCCCGATATAGCTCTCCAATGCATTGGGTAACGCTAAGGAGTGTAATGTTAAGGTTTCTCCAAAGAGATTTAGGGAATATACTATGATGGGTATTCCAAACTTAACCAAGAGGGTTACTCCCTATGTAAGAATGTTATGAATGCCTCAAGTTACCTTTATGTCTTATAATTTCTATGATTTATTCATGATTTGATGGGGTATGTTAAAGTGCATGTGTTTTATGGGTAAAGTATGATTTCATTATTATGTATATATGTACCCATGTTTCCTTTCCATATTTTTATATCCCTTACTGAGCTTTTTATGCTCATCCCAAGTTTTTTGAAATGTTTTTCACAGGTCAAGGTAAAGGTACATGATATGATGATAGTTTCAAGGAAATGTCAAGAAAGAATCCCTGTTTTATTTTAAATATGTTTCCATTGATGGGAAAAATTAATACTATCTTTTCTGTAACAACTTTGATTAAATGTGGAATGTAATACATGTTTTATGATCTAATTTTTTAAAACTCTAAACCCAAAAAGATCCCCAATGTGTAATCTTGTAATAACTCATGATTAAGTAAGGTTTAAGGCTGGGGCCTTATAGTTGGTATCAGAGGCCGGTTTAGATAACTTTATGAGTTAGAATTCTATTAAATGATTATCCAAAGATATTTTTTTATGGTAAAATTGATGTGATATAGTATTTGAAGATTACCATGTTGCTTCATCTAAGACATGTTTGTTCAGAATGGTTTTCCGCAGAGGAAACAGGGAAGCAGTGCTCGGAAGGAATACAGAAGGAAATAACCTTACGAATCAGCATCCTGAGATGGTCGGAATTGGAACTGAACAGTTTGTTGCAGTAATGGCGCAGTTTAGTCAAGTGATAAATGGCGGTGGTATCCATGCACGAGACCAGCCAGATCAACAGTAGAGGAACATGTCAGTGGTTGAACATTTCATGAGGCAACATCCCCCATCATTCAGAGGATCATCTGACCTTGTGCTAGCTGAAGGATGGATTAAATCACTGGAAAAGATTTTCTATGTCATGGGGTGTTCATAAAATCAAAAGGTTAGTTTTTCTATTTATCGTTTGGAGGGTGAAGCAGATCAGTGGTGGTCGATGGTTAAAAATATCAGGGACACTGATGAGATTGATGATCTCGACTGGGATGAATTAAAAGATATGTTTCTTGAGAAGTATTTTCCTAAGGTTGTTCGACTTAGGATGGAAAAGAAATTCTTGGAATTGAGGCAAGAGGAAGATTCAGTGGATGCTTATAAAGAAAGGTTCACTCGATTGTCAAGGTATGCTCCAAATTTTATCCGAGACCTTGATAGTAATATCAATCGTTTTTACTCAGGATTAAATCCAAAATATCGAAGGGCATTAGCTTCTCGTGAGATTAAAAGTTATGAAAAGCTTGTTCGATGTTCTGAGAAGGTGGAAATGGAGTTTGTCGATGATCAAGTGTTCTATAACAACCAACAGAAGAAGAGACCGAGGTGGCAGGAGAAAGGTAAGAATTCTTCAAAAAAGTCCAACAGTAAGAAATCTAAGTTTCTAGTTTGTGATAATAGTGGGAAAAGTCATGATGGGGAATGTCTTCTGAATTCTGGAACGTGCTACCGATGCGGTAAGATGATACATAAGGCTCGTGATTGAACTGGAAAAGATCAGGGTGATGGTAAGACCAAATTTGATTTATAGTTAGGGAAATGTTATAAGTGCAATGAGATGGGTCACTATGAAAACGAGTGTCCGACCAAGAGGTTGGGTGATGGGATGCAGTTAGACTACAAGAAGAAAGGGGTGGTGAAATCCTTTTAAACTAATTCAGCAGATGTGGGGCCATCAAATGAAGTTGTATCAGGTACTTTGTCTGTTTTTTCAAATTATGCCAGTGTGTTGTTTGATTCGGGGTCTACACATTCTTTCATATATGAAACCTTTTCTAGTAAAATGGGAATACCATCTCAAGAAATTACTCCTGAACATTTGGTAAAAACACCTGGGGGAAATGTTTAGGAAAAAAGAATTTATAATAATCTTCATATCCTTATCTGTGGAAAGAACCTACTTGCAAAACTTATTGTTCTACCACAAGTAGAGTTTGATGTTATCCTGAGTATAGATTAGCTCTCTATTTCCCATTCTATGACTGACTATAGAGATAAAGAAGTTTCTTTTCAGAAAGACTTTCAGTTTGTGTACAAGAATGAACCCTTACTGTTGATAACTTATCAAGAGGCCAAGAAACTTGTAAAAGATGGAAATGAATGTTACCTTGCACACATCGTTGAAAATAAAGGAAGTGTTCAGATTAATGATGTGCCCGTGGTAAATGGGTATCCTGATGTTTTTCCTGAAGTGTTGCCTGTAATAATACCAGATCGGGAAGTTGCGTTTACTGTTGACTTAGTTCCTGATGCTAAGCCAATTTCCAAACCCCCTTATCGAATGGCTCAAATTGAACTTTTAGAGTTGAAGGAGAAATTGCAAGATTTATTAGAGAAATGTTTCATTCGAACTAGAACATCACCATGGGGTGCCCCTGTTTTATTTGTTAAAAAGAAAGATGGTTCAATGAGACTTTGAATTGATTATAGAGCCTTGAATAACATCACTGTTAAGAAAAAATATCCTTTTCCTCATATCGATGATTTGTTTGATCAGCTCTAGGGAGCTCAGTTTTATTCAAAGATTGACTTGAGATCGGGGTACCATCAGCTGAAGGTAAAGGAAGAAGATGTTTCGAATACCGCGTTCCGAACAAGATATGGACATTATGAATTTGTATACTGCCGTTTGGGCTAACCAATTCACCTTCTGTATTCATGGAATTAATGAATAAAATTTTCCATGAGTTCTTGGATAAGTTTTTGGTGGTTTTCATTGATGATATTTTGGTTTTTTCTAAAAGTAAAGAGGAGCATGAAAGACATTTAAGGGTTATCTTTCAAACCATAAAAAAAAGAAACTATATGGAAAATTCAGCGTGTTTTAGTTTTGGTTGCATCAAATTTCTTTCCATGGTCATATTGTTTCTAAAGATGGGATAACTATTGATCCTGCAAAAAAAAGGATGTTGAAGAATGGCCATGACCCACAAATGTAACTGAGATTCGTAGCTTCCTTGGTTTGGCAGGCTATTACCGAAGGTTTGTTAGAAATTTTTCACGGTTATCTAGTCCAATGACTAAGCTAACACGGAAGGGTGTTAAGTTTATCTGGACAAAATAATGTGATGATTGTTTTCAGGAATTGAAAAGAAGATTGGTGAATGCTCCAGTTTTGGAACTACCTTCTAGGAATGGTGAGTTTTTTATATACAGTGATGCTTCATGATCAGGTAATTGTTTATGCTTCACGACAGTTGAAAAATCATGAGGTAAATTAACCTACACATGATTTGGAATTAGCTGTTGTTGTTTTCGCTTTAAAAATTTGGAGGCATCATTTCTATGGAGTAAAGTGTGAAATATATACTAATCACAAAAGTTTAAAGTATATATTCACTCAGAAAGAGTTAAACTTGAGACATAAGAGATGGCTAGAATCAATCAAGGATTATGATTGTACAATTCATTACCATCTAGGAAAAGCAAATAAAGTGGCTGATGCTTTGAGTCGAGAAAGTAATGCTTCATTAGCAATGTTGCATTTGGAACGTGATCCTTTGGTTAAGGATTTGATGAACTTTGGCATAGAAGTTGTTGGTGCAGGAAGTTCTTCTGTTTTGTTTCAGGTATCAGTGAGATCATCTCTATCAGATAGAATCAAGCAAGCACAGAAGCAAGACAGTGAGTTGTAGAAAAACGTAGAGTTGTTTCAGAAAGGTAAATTGCCTGAATTCAACATTGATAATGATTGCGTTTTGAGATTTGGGAAGATATTTTTTTTGCCTTGTGATTCATAGTTGAAAAGAGAGTTGTCATTTGAAGCTCATAGTTCTCCGTTTTCAGTTCATCCTGTCAGTACTAAGATGTACAGAGATCTGCGGGAGTATTACTGGTGGGATGGAATGAAAAGAGATATTGCTGATTTTACTATGATTTGTTTGACATGTCAACAGGTTAAAGCAGAGCAGCAGTTACTGAAATGGATGCTTCAGCCTTTACCAGTGCCAGAGTGGAAATGGGAGAACATATCCATGGACTTTTTTGTTGGATTAACGAAGACATCTTGAGGTAATAATGCAAGTTGGGTTATTGTTGATCGCTTGACTAAATCTGCTCATTTCCTTGATATACGAGATAATTTTTCCCTAGATCAACTTTCCCGTTTGTATCTTAAAGAGATAGTAAGGTTACATGGAGTTCCCCTCTCCATTGTATCTGATCGTGATCTCAGGTTCACTTCTATCTTTAGGAAAGGCCTTCAAAAGTCATTGGGTACTGAATTAAGTTTTAGTACAGCTTTTCATCCTCAATCAGATGGGAAGTCCAAATGAACAATTTAGACATTGGAGGATATTCTACGTTCTTGCTATATGGATTATCAGGGAAGTTGGGACCAACATCTTTCTTTGGTTGAATTTTCATATAATAACAATTTTCATTCCAGAATACAGATGGCACCATTTCAGGCATTATATGGGAAGTGGTGTCGAACTCCAGCTTTCTAGGATGAATTGGGTGAAAGGAAGTTGATGGGACCAGAATTGGTAGAAGATATGGCAGAAAAAGTTCAGCTGATTTAGAAGGACATGAGAACAGCTCAGAGTAGGCAAAAGAGTAATGCGGATAACTGGAAGAAGGATCTATCTTTCGAGGTAGGTGATCATGTTTTTCTCAAGGTTTCTCCTTGAAAAAGTGTGATGAGGTTTGGTAAGAAAGGAAAGCTGGGTCCAAGGTTTATTGGACCATATGAAATTCTGGAGAGAGTTGGATCAGTTGCATACCGGGTGGCTTTACCTCCGATTTTATCTCATGTACACAATGTTTTTCACGTTTCGATGTTGAGAAAGTATATCCCAGATCCATCTCATGTTTTGAGTCCAGAGGTAGTTTAGCTGGAAGAGAACCTATCTTATGAGGAACAACTGGTCCAGATTCTTGACCACAGGGAGAAAGTGTTACGGAATAAGGTGATTAATCAGGTAAAGGTTTTATAGAAAAACCACATGATGGAAGAGGCAACATGGGAATCTGAAAATGCAATGAGGGATAAGTACCACCACTTATTCAATAAGTAAATAAATTGCGGTGATGTAATTTTCTAAAGGGGGAAGGATGTAACATACCAATTAAGTAATGAATAATAGATATTTTTATCTATGTCTATTAATGATTAAGATAGTGTTTTAGAGGCTTAAAATGAAAATATATACAATCTCATGCATGGAATATACTAATATTCTTAAAAGATTGTTTTACTACCTTTTGATGAAAAACCCTTTTTAAATAAAACTTCTGACAATTTTATAATCTATATATTTCAAAATAAACATATTCTTTATGATTGGGACATTGAAATTTACATTGGATAAATTTTTGGTATTTCTCTGACAATGTTAATTTTTAATGAATAGTTAAAAATACTGCATTTTACATCAAAACTGTCTTTTAATTTAATTATAAGGTTAGATTATATTTTTAATTGGTCTTAAAGTGTAATATGAATATATTTTTACCATTTAAACCAATGGATGTCATTGGAATCAATTTCTCTTTGAAATTGGACTTAAACTGGTGTCAATCTTTTGATACTTATTGTTTCATAAAAACACACTATGTGTCATGACAGCGGGAATTAATTATTAAATTAATTAATGTGACTTATAAGTTTTGAATTTTGTAAAATAGACTACATTTATTGAATTCGGAATGTCAAATATAGCATAAGGTGAATTTTTGGTATTTTTCTGAAAAACTTCAATTTTGATGAATAGTGAAACCACTAAGTGGTACTTATAAAAACTGATTTTTCATTTAAATGAAATTTTACCACTTCAATGTTTTGAATTTAAAAAATCCAACATACATGGTTGTCATTAAGAAGTAAAATGTGGTTCAATGTGATGAAAATAATTTTTGGTGAATAGTAACTCTTAAGTTCTTAATCGCGATTAAAGGTAATTAGTGTAGTTTAAGGTAAAAATAATGCTTTAATAAAATGAGATGAGCATTACACATGTCCTACCCTCATTTTCTGTGTCATGGCCGACCAAAAAAATCCATGGGTCAACTTGGGGACCCCATGGATCCACTTTGGTTGGGAAATGACATAAATAACTTTTTATTTAATGTAAAAGTAAAAATGACACAAACATGAGATGTTTTACTAAAACAATTTTTACATGGGGTTATAAATATCAGATTTTTGATTATAAATAGTCATTTGAAATATAAAAAAAGATTTCCTACATCATTGTATTTATTTTATAATTTTTAGACTTTAAATAAATTATATTATTTATGACATCATGATGATGCAGCGATGACCTCATTATTTAACGATTTAAATAAAATGAATGATAATGTAAAATCTAAGACCTACACATGGACAAAAAATATTGGATGGGTGGATTTAGAACCCTTATCACCTTATCCTAGAAACACAACAATGTGGTACCTCTTAAATCAGAATACCATTTTAAAATAAAGTGACTTTTCTTTACCTTCCAAGAGTGCCCCTACTCTACTCTTATAAAAGGCCCCCACCTCTACCTCCTTACCCACACTCCCAAAGCCTTTGGCTCTTCCAAACCCTGCCCATTTTGGATCTCCACATCCCTCTCTTACTCCTTGAAGCCTCACATTGGGCATAAGTCTTCCCAAGGAAGCCTTTGAGCTCAAATCTAATAGAGTTACCCGATTTTAAGGTAATTTCTTCTTTTGAGTCCTTATGTTTGATTTTGCTTCTCCAACCCCCTAAACTCTTTTTATTATTTACTTTTGTAACAAATCCAGTATCCTAAATATACTAGGATTTTGTTATAATAAGGATCCGAGCTACACTTACACACACCTACATCTAATGGTTAAAGGACATACTGTTTCCGTGGATGGTGAATTTATGCCTCCCGAAACGATGATTGTTCAACATTCTTTTAACACCTTCAAAGGTGGCCATTAATATTTCACTATATTTATATATGATATATAATATGTTTATGGTTTCCTTAAGCTTCTGTATTTTTCATTTTGGGCATACCTTTATGGTTTCCATTATAGGTAAACGCGATATCTTCATTTAAGGAAGTGCGGACTACCGCCCCCAAAAAGTGATTTGATTAGTTAAATACCATATGTGGGACATATAAAGGATGGAACTATGATATTATATATGATATTATACTGTAATTATAATATACCTTTATATCATTATGATCCCATTCTATAAAATATGAAATAGAAATGAAAGTAGCGTTCATGCGTACGTAAGGCTTACCGTCTCCATGAACGGTGCATTTCATTTCTTACCTCTAAATGATTATGTAATATTATAAATGCATTTATATACTGGATATATATGATATATACATAATGATTATAATTCTTGGATATAATGGATACATTAACAACATGTGATTATAAATGGTTTATTTTTGACTCAAGTACCAATGATTGTTAAAACGACCATTATTAACTTAAATAATTACATAGTGTTCATGACATCGAAATAAGTGATATAAAAGGAATAATGAACTTGAAAAAGGTTCTTAAAAAATTAGAAATTAACTCAGGATTATAATTCAGGAGATTAAAGAATGACTGAGTCAAGTCGGACCCGAGGTATGGGACTTCGTCTCAATCTCCTTTCATTGAGGCATATTTTGTTTTATACACAACCTTCTTTAATACAGTGTATAAACCCCGTTGACTTTTACGTTTATTAAAAAGAGAATTTTTTTTATACGAATCGTTTACTAAATGAAAAAAGGGAATTTGTTTGTCGTACGTATGCGGCGACAACGACTTCTCTGCCGCCATGACCATTATTTGAGTTTTAGCTTCCTCTATAAGCCATACCTTCTTTTTAAAAGAAAAATAAATACAATGTTTTACTTTTCTTTTATTTTGGTACTGAAAATGGTTTTCATAATGTTTTTATATCAATGTGTTGTATTGATATCTTGTGATTGAAGGGTGGAAATATTATGTTTCCTTTATAAATGTTTTATGTGATACGATTATGTTGAGGTTCTTGGGCATTATTATGAAGACGGGTGGTTCTGTGATAAACTAAGGGCGGGTGAGCACGATATAGCTCTCCAATTCATTGGGTAACAAGAAGGATTGTAACGGTAAGGTTTCTTCGAAGAGATTTAGGGAATATACTGTGATGGGTATTCCAAACGTAACCAAGAGGGTTACTCCCTATGTAAGAATGTTATGAATGCCTCAAGTTACCTTTATGTCTTATGATTTCTATGATTTATTCTTGATTTGATGAGGTATATTAAAGTGATTATGTTTTATCGGTAAAGTATGATTTCATTCTTATGTATATATGTACCCATGTTTCCTTTCCATATTTTTATATCCCTTACTGAGCTTTTTATGCTCATCCCAAGTTTTTTGAAATTTTTTTCACAGGTCAAGGGAAGGGTACATGATATGATGATAATGTCAAGGAAGTGTCAAGAAAGAATCCAGGTTTTATTTTAAATATGTTTCCATTTATGGGAAAAAATGAATACTATATTTTATGTAACCACTTTGTTTAAATGTGGAATGTAATGCATGTTTTATGATCTAATTATCTAAAACTCTAAACCCAAAAAGATCCTTAATGTGTAATCTTGTAATAACTCAAGATTAAGTAAGGTTTAAGTCTGGGGCCTTATAGAAAAATATAGAAGGGTATTATTATGAAATTTCCTTTATATGAGTGTAAATAATGAAATATATCCATTGATTCTGTGGTGGGACTATGAAATAATTCTAGAGGTAATAATATAATTTGGGTTATTGTTGATCGAATTCAAAATATACACATTTCCATCCCATTAAAGATAAATTGTATTTAAATAAACATTCTCAATTGTATATTAAATAGGTAGTTATATACATGAAGTTACTATCTCAATTATATATGACTATTATATTAGGTTCACAAATTATTTTTAGAAATACCATCAGATGTCATTAGTAATAGAACTAAATTTCGGAATGGTTTTTCATCCTCTGTTTGATAGACAGTTTTAAAAATCAAATTAGACCATGCAAGAAAATATTCATGATTGATCTATAGATTACTAGGGTGGATGAGAACATTTTATTTCAATAATTTTGATTTATTAAAATAGTAGTATTCATTCAAGTATACAAATGTATTGTTTTGAATAATTATATACATATTGGTGTTGAAATCCATTATTTTGGGAAATATTTTGTGAAACAAGATTTATGGGTGGATAATTAGTATAGGAAATTTCTAAGAGGATAAAAATTATCCAGAAACAAATGAGGATATCTTATAGGACGAAAAATGTTTATGATGTTAAATGGGGTGAAAGACCATTTATTAGAGTTAGGTGGTCATGTATTTTATAAAATATCTCCATGTAAATGTGTTCTATTTGTTGGTTAATAAGGGAAAGTAAACTCCACATATCATTGGACCATATGAAATCATAGAGAGATTTGGATCAGTTTTCTACTAAGTTTCCTTTGTTTTATGTTTATCCCAGACATAGAATGTATTTCCTTTAGATATTTCAAAGACATATTTATTAGATTTATCTCATGTTTTGAGAATTAAGGTACTTTAGTTGGAAGGGAGACTTTCTTATGAGGAAAATCCTATTCATATTATTTTCAATGGAGACCATGTTTCGTAGACCATTGCAGTTCATCATGTTATGTTTTCTTGTGAAAACGTATCATTAATGAAGCAACATGGGAATCTAGAAATACTATGGGGGAATTGAATCCCCATTCGATTAATTTGTAATAAAAGTACAATGGTGTACTTTTGAAAAGATTTTGGAATGAATGTAACAACCTAGTTTCTAATATACTAAATTTATTCATATTAATTATTATTATTCAAATCAATAGTTATATTCATTATAAATATATCATGTAATTCTTACAATCATAAATAATTTTTTTTATTAATGTAATTTAAAATAAGGTTATATTTAAAAGATTAATTTCCAAATTGTAGATTTATGATATAATAAAAAAATAAATTCATTTTGGAGTTCTTCTTTTCAAAATAATATCAGAATTATTTTTTGAGTATTTTCTGATAATATAAATTTTTTATTGAATAATAAAAAATACTGATATTTTATTGAATATTTTAAATTCAATCACTATAATTAGGAGATAAAATTATTTTTAGGGATTAGTTTTAATTTTTTTAGTTCATTATTATTTAAAATAATCATAAAGTATATTAACAAATGTATTTTATTCTACAATTTAGTACAAACACATTTAATATTTTACAAAGGAATTGTTTAAGAAAATTATTTTTCATTACATTTTTACAGTTTAATTTGAAATTAAATTATGTAGTGTCTATGTTTTGAATTTTAGTAAATGGATTTAAAATTTTGAATAAATGGATCCAAATTTATTTAAACATATCCTTTTATTATTGGAAAAAATTAATAGTAAACATAGTAATTCTGAACCCGATTAAAGGGTAAATCGATTAAATTAGTTTAAATATAAAATTATTTGGACTATTAAATGAAGAAAAAAATAAAAACTAATTTTGGGTTGATTATATAATTACCATAATAATCAAAGAATCAAACTTTCTTCCTTTGGGGAGCATGTGGTTAAAATGATGACCATTAATGTTTTTTATATAGAAAATTTCCAAACATGTCATTCTATAGATTTTAATAAGTGTTATATTTTTAATATAGTGATGTACATAGGTTTTGGTTGACTATAAATATTTAATTAAAATATAATATACTTATATTAATCATGGTACTTTATTTTCAATTTTTAGTTAAAAAATATTTATCCAAAATGTATAGAAAACATTAATATAGTAATTATTCAATTATTGTAAGAATACAAAAATGATGTGAATAATATTAAAATAATTATATCTTGAGACATATAATGTGATAAAATTATTATCTAAATTAATAAAACATGTTATGGATATACCAGAGAATTAATTAATTTCTTTATACGGAATAATAATTTATTCATATTCAATGTGTTGAATAGTTCAATAAATTAACATTATGGATACATTATAGTAAAAAAATATTTTATTAAATGATATAAAATTCCTAAAAATACAATATTATGAAAATTTATTAGGATAAGGTTAGAAATATCATGGATTGTCTAATTAGGTTTTTTTCCATTTATATCAACTATATTAACCATCAATGAGTAACATCAATTTTTTCATGGTACTTTTTAAGGGGTCATATTAGGGATAATATAAAATGATAATAATTGAAATGTAGTAAACGATTATCTATTTTTTATTGTACATGATGATTCTGAACCATAGTCATATTACATTCTATTTATATAAATTTGCGAAAAAGTGTGGTTGAAATTTTATTTATATTAATTTAATATTATGAGAAATTCCATGTGTTCCTCTCACCTCTCTTATAAAAGGAAATATATTATAATAATTTCCTAAAAAACAAAATACCTTTTAGTTCCGTGTTTCCATAAATATATCCCATGATAGAATCACAATACTAATAATATAGACATTTTTTTTTATGACACTTATATTAGAGGTTATAAGTTTTAAATAGATGAGGGTTTCCAAAGAAGAGATGTAGTTTTTATCATCATGTTTTAGTTTTATAACTTCATCCACACACCTCAATCCATATTAAACCATGATAAAATAATATTTCAAATATAATTCTTATATAAAGATGTTATTATGTTTGTGGGATGTCTGATATCCATTTCCACTTCCATTAAATTTGAAATTAATCCAACCTTTGTTTGTACGATGTACTATCGCCTCAATACTCAATGAAAATATTTTTCCTTAACAATCCCACAATATATATTACAATGATTGAATTAATGTGTATATATATATATATATATATGATATTCATGTAATTTTTTTCACTCATTAAGGATAATATATCACATACATTGTTAAGTTTCCATGCATTGAGAAATGATAACATCATTGGAGAAAAATTGTTAACTAACACCTCCAAAAAGCGATGTGATTGATTTTTCATCACTACATCACATGGATGATATCTGTAAAAATATATAAATATATAAATAATTTAATAATATATTATTATCCATTAATAATTATTATTTAATACTTAACTTCTTTCCTTAATTATCATTGAAAAATAGAAATTTTACTCATAAGTACATACTTGTAGTGTATTTCATAATTCATAAACAACTGTAATGGATGAATTTGAAAGTACTAATGATTTAAAAAATAAAAGAATTTCGTTATTAATAATCATTGGAATATTTAAAAATTAACACTTTGACTATAATCAACCGACCAAATTCATTATAGACTTCAGTTATGAATATCATGAATATAATAATAAGGACATATTTTATGTTTCATATTATAGGTAATGGACATTATTAAAGAAACTATTTTATAGTTCTTCTAAAATAATTTTTATAAATGCCAGTAGGAATAATATTTAACTTATATGTTAACAAAGTAATTTACTTCCATTATTATTCGTTAATTGATTTCATCTTATTTTAGAAAATAACATGTTTATTTTCAGTGAAAATATTCTTCTTTGTATAAGAATAGTTTTTCAAATGATAATAAATTTATAAATGAAAAACTTATTTTCCTTTAAAATAATTTTTGGATGAATTTATTGATGTTTAATTGTTTTTAAATTGTTAAAGGTAATTTTTTATGATGTTGGTGGGTTACATTATAAACCAATTATTATTTCTTCCACGATAATCCGATGATGGGTGCTTCAATGATAAACTATGGACTAGTGGTTACAATATAACCTCAAATGAAATGGGTTCTCCAGAGATGGATGATGGACATATTAGTAATTCAATTAGTATTTTTTAATAAATATGAGGTTTCATGTGACGTAATTAAATTTTAAATGTTTGCTAATGAGTTTTCAGGTAAATTGTTTGATTTTCAAATGGTAAGATTTTTATAATTTTGAAAATATGATTCCTTTTTAGGTAAAAAGGTATGTTTTTATAAATCATTTCCTAGGATTTCACTATAAAAATGATTTTTTATATTTTATTATAAATACTGAGATTTTTGTTCTGATCCCATTTTTTAAATATTTTTTCATTGGCCTTAAAGGAGGATGGGGATAAATATGCGATCAAGAAAAACGTGTGAAAATTTTTCAGGAAAAAAACCATGGATTATTTAATAAGGTATTTGTGTCAGAAAAAATAGATAATGAATATAAGTATGACCTTCTAATTTAGAGTTTTACTATAAAATTTGTTTCTATAATTCTCTTAAATTATAAACTCATAAGTTCCCATGTTTTGTGTGAAAGTTGATTCTATTTCAAAAACCCTAGATTATGTAATTCTAAAGGTTGGATCCTTTCAATATCTTTATATATAGATTTAAAATATCTAAAATTAATGTTATATGTATAAGTTATTTAACATAAAATTTTATATTATTAAATAACACAATTTAAATAAAATTATTACATAGGAGTTTTTAAGAACATATGGAATGTATGGACTTGAGGTAATTTTTTATCATTTCACATTTTTTATTTCTATGATACATTTACCATATTCACCACTTGTTTATATTTTGATGTGTATTAAAATCCCATTTATATATTTTATGATTATTTCATGAATAATATTTGGATTTATCTATCCTAATGAAATTTGATCTTTTATAGGGATTTGATTTGGATATTAGAAAACTCATAATGGACCCCATGACAATTTCCCTTTATTATGGAATATTGTAATATTACATAAATGTATACTTTTATTTGATGTATACTCTACCAAATTAATATTTTATATCTCTAAAATAATTATTTTATTGTTTTTTAATGTTTCATTTGATTTTATTCTACCACGAGGAATACAATTGAAAAGGTACACAAGTGGAAAAGGCTTTATGTTACAATCTATATTCCTCCAAGATTATTTATATTTATGATTACAATCAATGAAATAAAATTTTCATATCTACTTGAATATTAACTATTTTTTTATCATATAATATTAAATTTGTTTGAAATTATTAATTTCAATTTCATTCTTTTTTAATCGAGGAAATATCTTGAAATTCATTTATAAGTGCTGTCGATCTTCTATCTTTTCTTAGACAAGAAATATTTCCGTACCAATATCGATGATTTCTAAAATTTTATCATATATGTTTTTTACAATATTTTAAAACAAATGTCTAAACTTATTTTTATAATTTTTTTTACAAAATTATGTAAACAGATTCTTCATTTCATTTCCCATACAAGTAACTTTTTGATTTTTTTAAAAACAATTTAAAATAATATTTTGTTTAATTTATTTATAAAGAACAATACATTATAATATCCTAGCCACTCAATGTTTTTAAATCATCTAATTTATGAATAAAAAGTTTCATTAAATGATTTTTTTAATTTCTGATAGAATTTTGTATTTTAAATAAGTCTTTAAAAAATTGAATTGTTATTTTCTGTAGAAATCATCCATATGATCTTTCAAAATAATTTATTTATCTAATATGAAATATTTTAATGTAACTTTAAATGAAATGATTAATTTCCTAATGAATTTTATTAATGAACATTTATTGACGGTTACATTAATCAATGTAAATAACCCATGATGTTACTTATACTCCATTGGGGATATGTTTTATTGATACCATCCACATTCATTATCCAGATGGATTACGATTGTTCCATTGTGACTTTTCATGAAACCCATTTCTTTCCGACATGTTAATAACATTTCAACGTATTAGCATGGAGGTGATTATTTTTACATGGTCTAATAATAAATTATGATGTTGTTATGAAATATATTTATTTTCCATGGGTAAATCTTATTTCAAAAAGATTTTCATGGAAACCATTTCAATTCCAAGGGTTAATCATGTTCTAAAAATACTAGAGATTTTTTCAATTCGTTTCTAAGGAAATTAACACTATATGTAATTTATTTATGAATGGTACTTGGTAATTATTGGTGATAATAGGTGCGACCACATAGAATCGGGTGAGGATCTTATAACTTATATGATAGTTGTTCCCAGATATTGTAGGATGAACCCATTATAGATTTTATGATGGATTCTCCATAATGACTCCTGTTGAGACCAATATAGCTTATACGATGGGACTTCCCAGATATAACTCCAATTCATGGGGTAATATTCCCTGCCTATAAAGGTAATAAAGAGGGAGTTACTAGAGTTGATCACCAATATATTTAATAGGGCTCAAATTATTTTTGAAATGTGTAAAAAATGGGTTGTGAAAATAATGTTCCAAAGATACCAACATAGTTTAGTTATTATATATATGGATTTATAAATAATTTTATGATATTTATGTATATCACATGGATTAATATGATTGATTTTGATGAATATTTCCTTTATAGAAGTGTCACAAACCAGCCCATGTTAACCCTTAACGAGACACCCAAGTCACTATATGACAAGTCCCGATAGGCATTCCCAATCTTCCCAGGATAGCGAAAAGCACCAAGGGCATAAATAGAGTTACAAGGGAATGATTCCAACCAAATATAAACAATTCAATAAACAGTAGAAACAAATGGAAAACCCAATATATATTTATATAAAATTGAACTGAACATCATTTGTACACGAAATTGAACGAACAATGAAATTAGACAACTCAACCAACCAAACCTAACATCCAACTAACAACATGTGACCCCACTGGTAACTCTCCAACACAATGATCACATCTTACCCCTGGCGATCGAACTCATGTTGAAACCTGCACAAGGGCTAAAAACAGAATGAGACTCTAGGCATGAGTATTAAAATTCAGTATGATAGCTCGATATTCTATTACCAAAGCATATATTTTTAAATAAAAGAAACATAAAATTCAAGTTTGAAATACAATATATAAATGTTTGTTTTCCAAAAAATTTTCCATGATCTAATCATTATAAAGTTAAATGCTTGTAGATTTTCATAAAAAGGAAATGTTAGTAACCAATTTCAAGAGATGGAACATCAAAATAAAAACAATTTTCTAGAGGGATACATTAAAGAATGTACAATTTTATATTGAACACACACAGTACTGAATTTACCAACCAAACACACTGTATTCTGATGGTTAGTACAAAATATCCAATTAGCAGTAGTCACGGGAACACAGATAGGCACTAGTTAATTGTGGGCCCCATGTACCTTATATCTTAGTGTAAATGTGACCATAACAAATATCTGTTCCCATGCACAAGACACTAGTATTGAAAAATACCTAGAAAATATCATTCCATAACATAATCATCATAGTTTACTTATTATTGTAGTCTTCAATCATGCTATGTGAAATATGGATGAATCCACTCCAGATTACTAGCATACGAGTACACCTCCACCCACTTAGATTCCCAAGATTCCCACTGTGTTCTTAATCATGTTTTACATGCTACCGAATACACATTACACATGAAAATTACATTTCAAAATCATACACCCACAAAATATCTTAAAAATATGTTCCACATCTCATTCAAAAATGAATAAACCACATTTAACATTCATAAAACAATTTCAACAATTATAACAAATATTTGCCCATAAAATCATCTCAAAGATGCCATTTTAAAGAAAAACACCCACCAATACCACATCAAACCAGATTTTTAGCCCCAAAAATATTTCATAAACCAATTTCATGAATCATAAAATAACCCCACATGGTGCCACATCGAACACACGTGAAAAACATTTTCTAAAGAAAAATGTCAGACATGCCTTTAATAATTTTAACCAACCAACATATATCAAAGAGACAAATTTTACCTTTCATAATGTGGTTTATACACACCATTAATAGTATCAAAACATTTACATAAACCATTTAAAACATTTTTATTACACAATCAAATATCAACTATTTTCATAAGGATGCCAAACGGGCCATCTTCCGGCAACTCGGGCCATAACATGTTATAAACCTACACCAATTTCCTTATATAAAAAATTCACATTGAATAGACATATAATGACCCCAATAAACCATGATTCAAATGATTCAAATATTTTTCATATGCCAAAACAATCATTTTATACTACATTGGTCACATAAAAGTCAATCAGGCACATTTTGAAGAACATAACATGAAACATTTAATGAAACCATTTTAATATAACACTAAAACGTTCATAAAACCGAATTTTCATGATAAATATTTATTTAAAAGGCTATACCGAGTTATAAACATCAATAACTAGGTGAAAAAGTTAATGGAGCATTTAAACAAACACTTTTATGCACTTTTATAACCAAACCACATTATTTTTCACAAAACAAGGTATAAACACCACATTGCACACCATATAAAATAATTGAAGGATTATAAAACAATAATAATAATTTTTAGAAGCTGAAAATACCAATAAAAATATGAATCTTAAATAAAAAGGACATGTGAAATGGGGAACCTACCTCAAATCCCTGGCATAATAGAGACACACCTGAAAAAACCCGTAGTAGGTTCCAAAACAAGAAAATCTATGAAGAACATCCATAAACAAACAAAACCCCCATAAAAAAAGATGAGAAAATAGTCCCCTAGGTTGAGAATGACCATGGATAAAATAAATATAATAAAAAAATTAATTAAGAACGAAGAGGGATGTGAATGGAGAAGTATTTGATGAAGAAATTTTGAAGAACCACTAACCTTTGGTGCGAAATCAGTCAAAAAGAGGCCCAAAATGAAAGATAATGAAGGGTGGGGCACCTCGGTTTGATATAAAAAATTTAGGGATCTGTTTTGGAGAAGTAATCACGAAAAAATTTGAAAAAATTAAATAGATATAAGAGAAACAATAATTTTATTAAAAAACTGGAAAAGGGATCATGAGCTGGCCTAATACCAAAATAAATAACCCATATACACCATGATTATGTGTTCTTAAAGGGTCAAAATGGATATGGTAGTTTTAATAGGTCATGGGAGGCCAATTGTTAAGTGTAATGAGTGAAAAATGTTAAAAAATAGAGTTATAAAAGAAAAAATTTGTTTTATTAAAATATGGAAATGAGCCCACGGTTTTCCCCAAATCATAATGTAACCACCCTTTTCTCAAAAAACACCCAAAAAGATATAGGGAACACATGGTCTGAAGATTAAAGAGTTATGGAAATTCAATACTCAATATTCATCTTACCAAAAACCTTGAAAAGGATTAGTATTCCTAACAAACCAGATCAAAACTACGACATGAAAATCAGGTATGACAATTCTTCCCACCATTAATGCTTTATAACCTCATAAAGCCATAAAAAATTATAGATAATTGATCAACACCTAAGGATTCTTCATCAAACGAATATAGCCTGTTAATCTACGAATTTTTCACCCACCCAAACGAAACTTAAGCCTCTTCCCGGAAACAAAACAACAACTCACACCCACTTTCCATGAACCAATATAAGGATCAATCCACTCATCCACAACCAATCTAAGAACCCGATTATTAGGTATTCTCCCAATGAACCCAATGATCACACAAAACAAAGTGCACTCATGAATTACAAAAAATTGTTGGGGGAGGCTGGAACATGATACCCACCATTAAATCACCACTACCATTTGAAAAATCCTTAATTGAAGGATCTTCAAGACCCGTAGTGGGTCTTCCCACCATTAGATAACAACTATAAATGGATAATAAAGAATTTAACAGGAACTATAATCGGTTTTCACCCAAACAGGACCACCAAAACCCACTATAAACAACCCAAAGTCCCATGTTAAGAGGGTTACAATATGAACATTTAAACCACCCAGTCCCTAACGGAGGGGACAAGAACTGGACCAACACTTTTGGCACAGATCAAAACCCCCATAACTCGGGGTGGGGAGGGAAGGGGACCCAATTGTTGGAACACTAAAACAGAAAAATAAATAGAATAACCGCCAAACACTCTCCACCTATAGGTAAAACCAATACCATGCCCAATACACATTGGCAGTCCACCGAGGGACATTGATTATAAACCCACATCTGTAAAGGCATAATTGTAGAAATAGCATGAGAGGTAAGTCCACCACACTCTTTAAGAAAAAAAGATAAATCACAATGATGAGAAACCACAATAAAAACATAGAAACTACCTTAGCACAACGGTGAAGGAAATATCTTAATCGAGTTCCCCACACCATTGGCAATATCTTGACTACTTGAAATGCTTCACTCTAAGGCCTATGGCTAGAGCGTTGATGTCTAGAGCATCTTTTGTGCCGCTTCTAGGAGCTGTGGATCACAACTTCCCATGAAACTCAGTTTCCCAAAAACACACCATCATCTAAATATGAACTCATAGATACATGTCACCATTCACTCTCACTCTGAATGAAGAGCAGGATAGACAAGGAATACAGAGTAACACATCAACATTACCGAACAAAACATATATATCCAAAATAATTATCCCAATAGAGAAACACTTTTAATGAATCCCAAACAGTTATCTATTTAAAAAATTATTTTAGTTGAGACATATTCCAAAGAGGTGGATTTAACATTTTAAACAAATCCTTAGACTGATCAACTAGAAGTCTTGCCAACAGAGGACCATCCGTTGACACATCACATCATCTGAAATATCCCTATAAACCCATTGAACATTGTATCAAAACGGAGCCACCAATAAGATACCATCCAAAAACAGAAAAAGAGTAGCACTTCCAGATCATGAGGAAGCATACCAAACAAACCTCACTTACAAAACAAGAAAAATAAACCCACATAAACACTGGTTTAGGAAAAAAACAAATTACATCTTATAACAATTTAGAAAAACAAAATAACTTTCTGGATTTTCACATTCACCAATGTTGTTTCATCATTTCTAACTCACATGCACAATACCATACCACCCTTGGCACCCAACCACTATTCCATACCAGGCATACATTAACATATCTATACAAAACCAATCATGTGGGAACCCATGGAAACCCCAAAGGATAAAACAAACATCCTTATTTTATGATCCACAAAAATTAACACATTTAAAAAATCGTGTACCTTCCATAGGCACACTAACCACCAAGTCGAAAACAATTTTCATAGTTCTACACAAAAAAACCATTTAAACAATCTAGAAAAATAAACCCCATATGTCTCCCTCAAAATCTTATCCCTTTATTCAAAACATTTTTCAGAATCTCCAAAAACCAAAACTTTTCAAGAACCATTTGATTTATAACCCATTTCATTTATTTTAAAACAACTATGAAAATATGATTTCCACTCAAACATTCCTTTAAATTTTTTAAAATTTAGCAAGGTCCATTTTATTAATATGATAACCACAATGTCCAAAACCCTTTTTAGGAAAACACCGACCGCTCAAAACCAATTCCCAAAATCTATTCAACAGATTCGAACACTCATTAAAAGTATAAAATTTCCCATTTTAAATAAAATCATAATAATATTAAAATAACTCATGCCTTACAAAAATTTTATTTCAATAAACCATATGTTTAGATTAATAAATTCATTCCGGTTAAATAATTCAACTTTCTTAGCAAAAATTTGTTTAACAAAAACCTGACAATCTCAAAAACATTATTATATTATGCATTTCAATCCCACATCCACAATTCACACACAAGGATTTTCAAAACAAAAATCTGAATTCACGAATGGCCTAAGAGACCCAGAAAAGGGAACTATTGTTAGTGAGTGGCTTTTCTATATGGTTGGAAGTTAAATGTCAAACACACAACTAACATTGAGATCCTTCTTAGGACAATTCCCCATATCTACATGGATTTCTAGTCCCTACGATCTCACAGAGGTCATTATTCCAACTCCCCTTGTTGTAACCTAATAACCAAACAATCCTCAAGAACCAAGGACACTAATAATACCGAATTTCCCATGGATACCCAAGGATTAAAATGAGAAAGAGATCATGATGTTGTTCTTGAAACTACCCCTTAATTCTTGATAATTCTACTGTATCTACCTTGAATTCCCACAAATAACAAGGGAACTCTAAAATGCATGGTTTGCTAAGATCTGAAGTGATATGATACCATTTTGTCATGAATCCACTCAGGTTATCCCTGAACAGTTCTGCTAGGTCGCTCCACGAAAAGTCCCGATATGTGTTCTTAATCCTCTCGGGATACTAAAAAGAATGAAGGGAACAAATATAGTGGATAGGGAATGATTTCACCCAAATATAAACTGTTAAATAAAAAGAATAAATAAATGGAAAACCAAATATACACTAATATAAAATTGAACTCAACGTCATTTGTATATGAAACTGAATGTAAAAATAAATTTGACAACTCAACTAACCAAACCTAATAGCCAACTAAATCTATGTAACCGCGTTGGTCACTCTCCAACACAACTACAACACGTCACCTTAGGCAATCGAACTCTAGTTGAAGCCTGGCCAAGGGATTAAAAAAGAATAAGACTATAGGCGTGAGTATTAAAACTCAGTAGGCTAGCCTGATATTCTATTCTCAAATAACTTCCTCTAAAATAAAAGAAACATAAATTTTATGTTTTAAATGAAATATATAAAATTGTTTTTCCCAAGCAAGGTTCTATGCTATAAACATTATAAAGTAACATTCTTGCTGGTTTTCATAAACAGGAAATGCAAGTATCTAATTTCAAGAGATCAAACATCAAAATGAAAATTGTTTTTAAGAGGGATTCATTAAAGAATATAAATATTTAAATAGAACACACACAATTTTTAATTTACCAACCAAACACACTATATTCCAATGGTGAGTACGAAATATCCAATGAGCACTAGTCAAAGGAAAACACCTGAGCACTAGTGCATTATGCGCCCTAGGTACCTTGTATCTTGGTGTAAATGTAACCATAAAAAATATAAGTTCTCCTGTACGAGCCACTAATAGGGTAAAACATCTATAACCTAGTGGTCCACAACATCATCTTCAATGTTTAGTTAGATTTGACTTCTCCAAACATTCAATGTGAAACATGGAAGAAGCCACTATGTATCCCTAGAATACTATTACATGTCTTCCCACCGAGATACACGATAAAACCTCTTTGTGATAAATCGTGTACAAAATGTTATTGAATACACATTGAATATGGAAATTACATTTCTAAATTATACACACACAAAATAGAATACAATCATTTTCCAAATATCCATCAGAAATCAATAAACCACTTAGAACACTTATAAAATAATTTTAAGGAGTATATCAAATATTTGCACATAAAATCCATTCAAAGATGGCCTTAAAATGAAAAACACCAAAAAATAGCATATGAAACTAGATTTGGTAGGACCAACACTATTTAATAAAACAATTTCAGGAATAATAAAATGACCGCTTGTGGTGCCACATGGAACACACATGAAAACCCTTTCCTTAAGAAAATGTCAAACATGACATTATAAATTTCAACCAACCAGTGTATATAAAAGAAAAACATTTATACTTTAATAAAGTGGAGTAAACAAACCATTATTAGCAAAAACAAATTTACATAAACCCTTTGAAACATTTGGGTTACACATTCGAAGATCAATCATTTTTATAAGGATTCCAAATGGGTCACTTTCTGGAAACATGGGCCAAAACATGTTATAAACATAAAAAAAAATTATAAAACAAAATCCACATTGTATAGACATATAAGGACCCCAAACACCTTTATTTACATAATTCCAATATTTTCCATATGACAATTTGTTTTTTATATGACCTTGAGCACAAAAAAGTCATTCGGGCACTTTCCCTAAAACATGGCCTGGAAAATTTAATGGAAACAATTCTATTTAACACTAACAAAATCATAAATCCAAAATTTCATGCCAAATATTTATATGAATGTCTAAACCACGTTCCAAAAATCACAAACTAGGTGAAAAAGATAACTGAACATTTAATGCAACATATAGTGCACACTTTTAGAACCAAAGCACATTATTTTTCACAAAACAGTGTATATAAACAACTTTTCACACCAAATAAAATTATTGAAGGCATATAAATCAATTATAATAATTTTTAGGGGGTGAAAATACTTTGAAAAAGGTGAATTTTAAATAAACAGACATGTGTCATTGGGAACCAACCTCAAATCTTGTTTGAATGAAGTCGTAACCCCGAAAACACTAGTTGTGTGTTCCAAAACACTATATCTTTGAAGACCTACCCTAAAGAAACAAAACCCACATAAAAATGATTTTCAAACTTACCCCTAGGTAAATAATGATCAGTGGAGAATATTAATCTAAGAAAAAATGAGGGAAGAAGGAAGATGGAAGAGAAAAGAGAATGATTTGATGATGAAATTAAGAAGAACCACTATCCTTCGGGGCACGATCGACCAAAGAGAGGCCCAAAATAGAGGATAATGAAGGGGGAGGTTCATCTTGTTGATATAAAATATTTAGGGACACATTTGGGATGTTTAATCACTAAAAATGGTTAATAAATTAAATATATATAAAAAACAAAGTATTTTTTTAAACTGGAAATGGGCTCACTGGCTGGTCAAACACTTGACTATATATCACAAATACACCATGATTATGAGTTACTAAGGGGTAACAATGGATATAATGGTTTGAATATGTCTTCTGGTGACAAATGCGAAGTTTAACAAGTGAAAAATATTTCATAATGAAGGAGTTATAATAGATTAGTTTTAATTTCAAAATGAGCTCACGGTTTGGCCCAAATCGTAAAGTATCCCCCGTTTTCTCCAAAAACTCCAAAACTAGAAATGGGTCACCCATGGTAAGATTATCAGACATAGATATAACTTCATATCTCAACATTAATCTTACCCAAAACCCAGAAAAGGTTCGGTATTACCAACGTTCCGAATCAAAACCAAGACATCAAAAAATCAGATGTGACAGGAAGTCTTATGCTATTTTTCCTATATTATTATATAAGTATTTATGGGTATTATAACTATCATGTCATGATAATGAACTAGGATTTATAATAACACCCTTATGATTATCATAATATCACTGATGAGATTTACCTGTTATTGATTACGTTTATAATTAATAAGCATTTGAAGTCACTCTCATTATGTTTAATTTTATCCATGTTATCCAAAATGATTTTCAATAAATTAAATATTTATAGTGGTTTTATATGAATTATTATGTTTTTTTAATATAAAATAAAAAAATATTGATATATTTTGAGATATTTTATTTTAATGAAATTGGTATTGTTTTTTATTATTTTTTCCTATTTATCTAAAATTTTAAAACTAATGGGTCCTTGGGTATGAAAATGGAAAAGTATTTCCTTTTGAAAATTTAAATTTTATATAGTATAAATTGGTCCACGTTCATTGATATTAATGCCTCAAATGTAAAAGTTCATGATTTTAGCTTTATATTTTGGAGTTTGGTTTCAGGGATATTATAACATTTCTCAATTAATATAAATCTATCCATGTTCCACCAATAGTCTTTTATAATGATTATTGTTAATAAAATATATATCATCCTCTTGATATATCAATGGGTTGTGTGATGCTATCATAAAATAGTAAGGATTCCCTCAGCCTAATATTTTTCAATAACATTATTTATAGATAAAGAGAGAATGGGAGTTTCAACATGGGGAGTTTCGATTAGTATTGATCCATGCTTCACCCAGGGATTGAAAAATTTTACATATGAATTTATAATCCCTAGACATAACATTAATATACATCCATTTTAATGAATCATTTATCAAACATTCATATGTTACTATCCCTTACAATATATGGTTCTATATCACTATTGGTCAATTCAATTTTCTTTTAAAAAATATGATATTTAAAATCTACAAATTATCATCTTTTGATTAGTGAATAAATAAAGCTATTTTATGGTTTGATATGGATATAGAACCATGATTTATTGAATAACACATAAATTTCCATGCACCACACCACATATTGTTGACATTCTCCATAACATTTTATATCCCATTATAGACCATGACATGGTTTAAACCACAATGCCATGGTTATACCTTTTGTAAATTATTCCAAAATAGAATATATCTAAATATTATAAAACATTATAAAAAATTTTGTTTATATTTTTCTTAATAAATTGTCCATAAATTACCACTTATTTGTTTTAGTAATGATACACACAATACAATGTGACAAATGTGCTAATAAAACTCATCCATGGTCATTACAAATTAATGGAAAACACAACCATTAAAAAATAATATAAAAATAAAATTTAAACTTGAAATAAACATTTAGATCAAACACAAATTTTATAACTCAACCATATGTTGGTTTCAGAGAAAAATAAAAATTAACAACACTTGTATTTGATCCTCTTCTTACCCAAGTGATATTAGTCACTCTATAATAAAATTACATAATAAGAAATGAAAAAAAACTGTAGAACCTATTAGATGATAAAATATATAGAATTTTCCCGAATAAGGAAAAATATATAACTATGACCGTAGAAGTTTCATTCCCTTTAGTAGATGAAGAAAACCCCTCATATATATTTAAAATAATTGGTGTTTTTAAGATACATTAAAAAAGATAATGATATAAAATACCTATGTATGTGAAATAAATTTCCTCCACAAGTATCTTATTTCCCAAAAACCAATTTAAGTTTGTTAAATGACAATAATTTTTTTCAAAGTATCAATGTAGGTTTTTAAATGTGATGTTTAGGAAGGATGATGAGTTATATTCTAATAAGGGGCCTCCTAACCCTATTATATACACCCTTAGTATAAATATAATTTGGTGATTTATTATTACATCATGATATTATCAAATAATATGCATTAATCATCATTTATATTCTGATATAAAATTTATAATTTAATTATATCGACATTATTTAATTAAATATTCTAACATCAAAAAAATATATTTATTTGTTTTTATATTAAAGATAACTATTTTATACATGGAGAAACTAAATTACTCTAAAAATATATATTAACACTATGTTATGCATAATTAAAAATAAACATTATAAAGATTAATATGATCATGAATCACATTCACAATCATTACATTAGAGAACAATCTTGTGACAGAGATGGAGGTATGCCCTAAATATATCATAAATAATATGACATTTTTATTCACCTAGTATGTTGTGATTGGATTATTTCATATGGTATACAATTTTAGAACATGGATTATGGTTTTAATTATCATGTTCATATCATAAGTCGTGATTTTTTATAACCCACATAACTGCCCAAAACCTAAACATTGGATCCAGTACTGGTACCATAAACATTACATTTATAGATTTATGTTGTTAGTTATGTCCCATTATATTTACATCCATTACATACAATTTCAAACAGAAAATTTAGAGGAACTATATTATGTACGACAATTTATGTTTAGAGGTTTATAGAGTTTGAAAAAACTCCTATATAAACAATACGCACATTGTCAAATTAGCTTTTCTCCCACTTAACCCACCATTTCTCATTACAAATAATCCCATAAACATCATAAATTTAAAATTCATTATAAAAATAATTTATTCAACCTCATAATTTTAAACCCAATGATAATGAAACTTAATAATGATGATCTCAAATAATCAGTTATAGTAAAAATAAAAAGTAGCTATTGAATTTCATTAATGAGTATAATAAGTACATAATGGTATGATCAAATTTGTAGAGTTCTTGAAAAAAATAAAGAAATTAATCATAAAAATATATAAATATATAATAACATATGAAAACATTGAAAAATAAATAGTCATCAGAATAAATATTCACTATTAATGTGACATCAATAATGATCAAATGTAACATTATTATCCTATAAAAAGAATCAAATAACTTTTTTTGTTTCACGGAATATTTTTCATCATAATCTATATTACAAAAATGTAAAAAATTAATGGATCCCAATTAAATCAATAGGAGAAGCCCTCATGTAACTCCCCATTAATCTAAAGACAAGGTACATTAACAAATGCATTGGTGTTCTATCAGGGAACTGTCATCTTTTAATTTATAATGTGTTAACCCATTACTATATGGGTGGAACCATAATATAAGATCTAATGGCCTCACCCATCACTATATGGGACTATGAATTATATAATCTGTATTGGGATTGTGAGGTTATACATGGTCCACCCATAATATATGTAGTGCATGAATGAAAAGATGAATAAATTTAATAGAGATGTGTCTGTAAACTCATACAAACAGTCATTTTTTATAACCTGATTAACCCATTGAATTGAAATTTATTTCAACTTAATATTTTTTAAATAAAATAAACATGTTTAAATTTAATGGGTCCCTTAAAAATCCAATTTATATATGATGAACCCAAGGAAAATAAATGGGTTTTGTAATTATATCATTGAAATAATATTAATCCATCTGAAGAAATAATGATGATGGTATCTTTAAAAAAATACCCAATGTAGATTAATTAATAAAAAAGGTTATTGAACTTTGATGAATGTAAATATAGTAAAACGAACATTTAATAATTCTTGAGGAATATATCCCTTACAATTTGAAAATAACTTCTTAAAAAATAATATTTTTTTGAAAATATATTTCTTCGAAAGAAAAAATTTAAAAATATGAATTTATAAATGATTAATTAGACATTTAAAAAAATATTTCATACATTTAAAGGAATCTTCATCTAAATGACATCCATATTAGTGGGTAATTATTTAAATTTCATATTGAACAATAAATTTCCATTTTCAAAAGGATGGAAACATTCCATTTTCAGAAGATGACAGAAATATTCCTTTGACAAAAAATTATGGAAAGATAAATTGGGAATTTTTTTTAATAAATAATTTTGAAAAGTGTAAAAAAATAGAAATTTTTTTTATAAAACATGTTTTTTGAAGAAAATATATTTTCAACCGAGGATGGAAATGAATATATACTATCATAAAATTAGTTATCCATTATTATAAGTATCATATATTTGAAAAATAGTTCTATTACATGAAAAATAATCAATATACTGAAATAAATAACCATCATGAGTTTATTTTCATATGTATCATAAGATCTCATCATGGAAAAAGCAATCATAAAAAATCCTGATAAATGATAAAATTTTAAAATAAGAATCTACCAACTTTGGAAACATTGAATCGTAGTCACCATGAATGAATTTCATTAAATGTAAATTAAATTATCATGAACATTGGTATATTCATGAAATAACATTTCTAAGGGGATGTATATACACCCAGTAAGATAATATTTGTATATAATATATCATTCCTCTCAAAGAAGGAAAATTGAGTCAAAAATAAATCACCACATAGGTGATGTTGAAATCATAATCCCCTTGAAAGGGGGACATAAAAATTGATATATAAATCCACATAAATTTAAAAATATTAATCTTAATATACATTCATTGTTAGTATATACACAATAGAATACAAATTATTGGTGAATATGACATATATCTAAGGAAATTAAAAGCGTGACAAGAAAACACTAACCTAGAGTCTCACATGTCATGGGTGTCTTTATCTTCATAAATAGTAAACATATTATAATTAATTACCTACATTAGAACATTTTTATTGTTTATTATTTCATTTTTCACTTATTCACAAGTTATATACAATTAAATACTCAATATAATTTTTGTTGGATGTTTTGACAATATTCATCTTGTGTGTCAAAACAAAATTGGTTGGTTGACTATGGTATAAGAGGTCATTATCTCAACATATATAGAATAATAATCAAAAAACATGTTCATGATTGTTGAGAAATTATACTTTTTAAACCGATCATGATTTTATAAGAAAAATGAACTTACATTACGATCATGTAGACGATATGCTATATGTATACACGAGTAAATTTTCCAATAGTCAATGATCGGTATAGAAAAAAGATAAGTAATATGTTTTCTTCAATGAATAATAATAATAACATAAATAACATGTTGTATAATTCTATATACATAAATATATAATTCATGTGATTAGGTGGTTAAAAGTTAATCGCATTGCTTCAAAGAGGTGGTAGTCCACACGACCACGAATGACATTATCATTTTTTCAGTGAGGGAAAATTTTAACACCCCAAACCAGCTTACCATCAAATTGATTGTTGGACCAGTCACCACATGATCTTAATAACGTCTCACAATATGCCAGATGCTATCGACTAGCAGCGAGGGTGTATGTATAGTTAGTAGAGAGACTATATCCTCCTATCACATTATACACTATAGTATAGAAAATTATAAATAGATGAAAATAGTGGATGTAGTATAAACAATAACTAATGCAGTAAGAGTCAATTGTTATATCATCTCAATAAAGAAAATGTCCAACACCAGTTTATACAATGTATGCGTGTTATGGTGATACATATTGGAACGAAGTAAACAAATCCTCATGCTTTACATATCAATATAAAATATAACGAAAATTCCCAAATCCCTTTGGGATATCTCCATGAGAATTATGAGCACATGCTCGGTGCTTCTCTCCTAACTTCCAGTTATAATAATACAACAACAAGAAATGTCCAAGGTCCTGTAAACAAGTAGTGTCTACATGAGTACCCTGATGCAATGTTGCCCTAAATAGTTTGTGAGATATAAATCACAAAAGGTGGGGAACACCGATATCCAGATCAATATAGAAATTGAAATAAAATTAAACCACATGAAATTATATTGATTCAATAAAAAAATTAGATAAGTAACCAATATCTCATCCAGGTTCCAAAGGGACACCTGACGATGATACCCGCTTCATCTCATAGCTGAAATAAGAGTACGAACATGGAGAACTTGTATATAAATAATGTATAATTAACTTTGTTTCACATTATTTAATATTTTTTGTAAACACCCCACATAAATGATCATGTTACAATTCTTTTATTTAACCCATTTGAATGATGTTATAATTCCATAACATAGTCAAACTTGAATGTCCAAGTTATCATTCAATGTTTACACACCCATGAATGTCCATGTTACCATTCTATATTGACACTACCATGAATGTACATGTTAACATTACTCACTCAGGAACCATGAATGTCCTTCTTACCATTCCATACTCACGCACCCATGAATGTCTATATTACCATTCCATACTCACGCAACATGAATGTCCATGTTACAATTCCACACTCACATACCCATGAATTTCCATGCTATAATTTCATACTCATGCACCAAAAAAATTACATGTCACCATTCCATACTTACACACCCATGAATATCCATGATACCATTCCATACACACACACCCATGAAAGTATTTGTTACCATTCCAAACTCACTCACCCATGAATTTCCATACTACCATTGTCATCTTTAAGATAAAATTAATTAATCAATTAAATATCATTATCAATATGATTTCTAATTCAATAATTAGTTAAATACAAAAAGTCATTTCTTTAACTCAATAATTAACTTATCACAATAATTAATATAGATAATTCAATAACTAACTTATCACAACAATTACTCTTGTAAATTCCATAAATAAACAGTCACAAGGTAACAATGTAAATACCAAATTATTAATTCATATATTAAATATATTGAGGAAACCATCTCTATATCACGTAATGAATTCAAAAAATAATTATCTCACTTTAGCCTAAAATCAAAATCTCATAATTAATCCAGCAATTAATTATTAATTAAATTAACATAAATTATTAATAATTATTTATCTCATATTAAAGCATATAATTAATTATCATCTCAATAAAAATTATTAATTATTAATTTATTATAATCTAAAATCACATAATTAATTTATAATTAATTATCTAAAATTAAATAATTTAATTAATGAAAATTAATCACCCTATTAATTATTCATTTTACAACCCAAAATCTTAAAATTAATTCATAATTAATCATCTCATTCCCAAAAAAAAATTAATCCAACATTTCCATAAACACTATCAAAAGAAACAAAACAACAAAACTGTATTTTATTCATTATGTAAAGTTTAGAAACCTACCACAACGAATTTTTACGAGCCAATGCTTTGTAACTCAAACATGACACTACTCATGGATATAAACATGCACATTAATTCATCCACAAACATGGAATTTATAGGCACACCTAACAATAAGATCCAGCACTCACAATTAGTGTAGTGGGGACCAACACCCCCACAAAAACAATCAACCACAATCCAAATACACTATAATCGCCAAATTAAAGGGTTTAAAAACAATATATCAGATATATATCCTTTCCTAAATATGATGACAGTAAATCAAAATTAGCTGAGTCACATCGTCTTTGGCAGTAGTCATCGGAATATGGACCAACGGGTCCCGAGACATCATCTGCAGCAGCTAGAATTAGATGAAATGCAGAAATAAAATCAATACTGGAAATTTGGGTTTCTGCCTAACAGAGACCTAGAAAAGGAGTGCTGATACAAACAATGAAAAGAACTAAACACCTGGAGGAGGCCTCACATCACCGAAACAAACAACATTTACGAATGAACCAGAAGGAGATAACCATGCGAAGAGAAGCCAGTAGGAGTAGTGGTGCTCCACCAATTAGAGAGTCACAGGAAATATAGAGTAAAACAGGTAGACGAAATCATCGAAAATAATGGAGAAGGAATCACATCATCAATATGGACAAAATCCATGAAGATACCACCCTGATCAGATGCACAGAGAGGGAGTCGGGAGGATGGGTGGTGCGCCTCCCTTAGGAGATCCGAGAGGGGGGGGTATCGCACCTCCCTGGGGTTGTGTGCATCTTCTTCTTTACATACCTTCTAATAATTTTAATAATTAATATATTAAGTTTAAAAATAATTATAATATAAATTTTTATTATCATTTAATAAAAAAGCTTCTTCGATATACCCCATACATCCCATTTACACCTCATTTACCCCTCATATAATTAAATTCCATTCAACAAAATGTAATTATATAAATTCTCCAACACATCATTATTTAATTAAAATATCTCAACACAATTTATTAGATTAAAACCCCCATTTTCGTCAAATAATTTAATTCATCTAAACTTTGAATTTAATTAGATAGAATCATGTTATGTCCATTAGGTTAGATACCCTGAAGGGGGGGGGGGTGAATTAGAGTATGATATATTAAATCAAATACCCCTATTGATCTTATATCACTTCTAAGAAAAACTATATTCTCTCTATTTCTTGTATCAATGTATAAAAAAATTAAATCATGCACACGAGACATCAATTTTTACTTGGTTAACCACCACTAGGCCATGCCAAGGGATCATAAACTAGTGATGTGCCGATGTACCAAATCCACAATAAGTGAACTACAATTTACAATTTTTGAAATAGACTTAATGTCCCTTATCTATTACAACCACTCAAAAAATGAAATCTCAATACTCTCTCAACTGATGTGTGGTCACTGCTTCTTCTGAAGATCCAATCATAGTTTATAGAAATGTAAGTATCTTCATTATCACAAATTAATGAATCCCTCACTATTTGTAGATTCTCTATTGATGACCCACATTCATCCACTGATGAATACCACGTTTCCATAATACTATTGGGTAAATCAAAATTATTCACGCAACCCTTACTGCGTCTTACACGCAACTTTAATTCCTTTCATGCTTGATTCCACTTTTGCCTTGAAACACCCATTACGTGCAACATTAATCATACGTGCATCTCAAATCTTATGCACAACATTCATAGCTTGTTCACACCTCAAAATATTTCTTGCAAATCCCTTTTTCTAAAATTCTTACATGAACCATAGCTCATATTCTCTCTTGGTGTTGAGATATGTTGACTGAGGGAGGTCACCTCTTATTTATAAGCTTCGTCGACCCTTGCGTGTAAGATTCGTTGTGTCATGAAGATCTTTTTGAGCACACATATCCCCATTTGATGTCATATTTGGAACACAGGTTTCTTTCACGCAACCTCATCTTTCGCACACATATTCATATATTTTGTGCACTTCATGCCTTTTCCATTTTTCAACATTCTTCTCTCGAAACATGCCTTGCATGCTAGTTTCCACACAATCTTCAATCTTTCATGAAAATTCCTTTTCCAAAAACATGAATCTCCATTTTCGGATTTTGAGGCCCAAAAATTTGAGAAACACTAGAAAATAGTGCCACATTAGATATTTTATTTTTGTACTACCACCCGATCATCCATTACTTTTTCATCATTCTTTGAAAAAATAGGTTGTCAAAAATATCTCTAGAACTCAAAAACACAACAAGGAAACCCTATCTGACAACAAACAAACCAGCTTTATCAACAAACACAAACATCTAAAAAATGTTTCAGTGTTTCCTAAAGAGATTTTTTCCCAACAATCTCCCCTTTTGTGTTTGTTGACAAATCTTTAATAATTAAATACCATGTTAATGCTCCTTTTATATTCATCTACCATTTACCTCTTAAAATTCTGATAGCGATCAAGGATTCACTCAACACATACCCTAAGCCCACATGAGCAATGATTGGTGTGAGAAACAAGAGTAAATGAAATGTTCATCAATGAATAACTACATTTCTAACTCCAATTGTTGATACCAAACTGATACCAATAGCTGATCAATGGAAACATTCTTACATAATTCCAACTCTTCTTCTTTTATCACAATCCTCACCAATTGTGATATCTATTCTTTGAGTGATCACTTCTAGTATCATCCGTTTTAAAACACACATTTTCTGCATACAACATCAAATCCTCTTCAGCTTTCAACTCCACCTATCTCACTGCTACACCTATCTGCTTCTCCCAGTATCATTCATGATTTATCAAATAGCCACATTGTATCTCCCTTGGACAATCACTATTTTCTACCCCTTTTTCAATGAACCCAAAGGTCACTTATTTATGGTCTGTAATAGGGTAAAAAAATATGTACATTAAGGAAAAACACATTATACCTTGGAGAGAGGGGGTACACAACCACACTTTTTCATGTGCATATAGTTGGTTGGACTCCCAGAGCCAGTTGATGTATCTCAAAAGATTCCTTAGGTTAGGCATTTGTCATCATTTTGGCAACCTGTAATTATTTTTTCAATACTCCAACTTCAAAATTCCCTGCTAAACCATCTGCTTGATAAAATGATACTTTATCTCAATGGGATTTTTTTTGCGAGTGATGTGCATGATTTATGATATGATTTATATAACATTAGTTATCACACAAGATTATGATCGGAGACTTCACTTCAACTCCCATATCGTTAAGCTGATGCTTTATCCACAATAACTTTATAAATGATTGAGTGGCAACAATATACATAGCTTCCATAGTGCTTAATGAAATGCAATCTTGCTTCTTTCATAGCCAAGAAATACAAAATCCACCTAGATAAAAAGCACCTCCTGACATTGACCGGCCCAATATGCATTAGTATATCCCAATAACTCTTCCTGAGATTTTTCATTGTATATCAAGTTGAAATTCACCATGCCCTTGTTATACCGAATTATTATTTTCACTAAAATCATGTGGATTTTATTGAGATTACTTTGATATCTTGCTACTTGGCATGTGGCGAATACAATGGTAGGCCTTGTTGTGGTCAAGTATAATAAAAATCCAATGATTTTCATAAATTCTGTGATATTAATCGGCTTTTCTTCATCATATTTCGATTGTTTCACCAGGTAGAAACCAGAGTATTCATTTCCATGGAAATTTCAATCCTAAATCTCCTCATAACCTACTTGGAATATTTTCATTGAGAGATAAATATGCCATTCCTACATTGTGTTACATGTAAACCATGAAAAAATCTCATCTCTCCAATCATTGCTATTTCAAATTCAATTTTCATGAGTTCAGATATTTTCACACACTTATATTCATCATATTTGGCAAATATTATGTCATTGACATAAACTAGAACCATCATCCATTGATTACTGTTGATGATAAAATAGAGATCGTAATAAAGTCTACCACACTGGAAACCAAGCTTCCTCAAATTCAAATCAAACGTTGAGTACCATTCTCTTGGAGCTTGTTTTAGCCCATATAATGCCTTCTTCAACTGAAAAACCTTGTTCTCATTATCATGAATGAGAAAACCATATGCCTGCTCGATATACACTTCTTCCTCTAGAACCCCATTCAAGAAGGCCGATTTTACATCCATATACACACTTTGAACATCCATTGCACTACAACGGATAAGAATAATCTGATTGTATCCAAACTTACAACCTGTGCGATTGTCTTATCGACATCAATACCCACTATCAGGGACTATCCATTGCACACTAGTCATTCTTTGTTTCTAATCACTCTCCCATGTTCATTCGTCTTGTTGTGATAGACACATTTTGTCTCGATGACATTCTTATCTAACGGCCTCAATAAAATCTCCCATGTCTGATTAATCTCAATTTGATCCAGCTCTTCATTCGTATCTTGAAACCACTTTTCATCTTCACCAACATTAGCTAAGCATTCTCGCTCCACCTGAGATAAAAAATATGTCTGCTGTGGTGATTTAATTCTTCTTGTCTGAACTGAAGTTGATTGATCACCAATGATATGATGCCTTTCAATTTGAGCTTAACTTCTTGGATTATATGAAGATAATTATTTTAGTTCCTCATGCTCATCATCTATATCAGCTTCAAAATTAGTATTGTCCACTTCTTCTCCCCTTACATTTCTTTCCTCCTCATCACTTTCATCAAGAAATTTTTCACTATGCTATTTAATATTCGCATCATTTTCCACACAAGTGACATCATTTATCTAAACAAACATTCCCAACCATATATTAAATAATTTATATGATCTTCTATTTCTTGAGTATCCAAGGAATATTCTATCATCTCTACATGACTCATATTTCCTATGCTTTTTTATTTATTATAAATCACTTACATCCAAATATTGTAAGTACTTCACGGTTTGTTTCTTCCCATACCACATCTCATATGGAGTTTTTCCTTCTTTCAGACAGAAAAGATCATCGTTCGAAATTTAGACTGACATCAATACTACTTCCTTAAAATTTCTCCAGTATTTCTTTTTCTATTTGCATCGTTCTGGTCATGTTGTTGATGATCCAATTTCACCATTCATCCACTCCATTATGTAGGGGAGTTCATGCTGATGAAACTTTATGTTTTATCTCATGTTTCATGAGATAGTCTTCCTCTTGACTGTTTGTGAATTCTGTACCATTTTCATTACAACGAATTTTATCCCCAAGCATCCTTTCAAATTCCCTCCGATATTGTTTTAGTAAACTGAACACATCAGACTTATATGGAAATAAAAAATACCCATGACATTATAATATAGTCATCAATGAAAAAAATGAAACACATTTTTTCATCAATGGATCTTGGTGAAATTAGTCCACGGAAATCTGCATGCACAAATTCAGGCACTCTTGTTGATTTTCCATTTTGGTGAACATCTTTCTGATGATCTTCCCTTGTTGATAGGCATCACACGTATGTGTACGATCACATGAAAACATAGGGAGGTCTCTTGTAGCTTAAAACATAAATAGAACATCCTAATATGGTTGAAATATATTACCAAGTCACTTATGTAACAATTTTTATTCTTCCATTCTAGATAAAAAGCACATGTCCTGTTCTCTACTTACCAGGTAGAGAATCCACTTTGTTCTTTTTCCCTGTAGGATCATTGTACCTTCTCTCCCGTTGAAGACACATGTGTTCTTATTAAACCGTATAGAATGCCCTGAGTCACACAGATGACAGATGCTGAGAAAATTGTGACTAAGACATTTTACAACCAAGACATAAGTATGTCTTATTTCTTTTCCCCAAAACCTGGCATTTCCAGATCAAATTATCATTAGGCATTCATCATTTCCAATCTAAAAAACTCCATATTTGTCATATCTTGTACCTATAATCATATCCTTATTACTAGTCATGTGATATGTACAACCACTATCAAGGATCCACACACCAGAACGATATAATAATTAAAGTGAAATTTTAGCAACCAATTCCTTTTATGATCTTTTCTTCTTAGTCATTATTTTTTTCATTATACTCAGAATAGAATGAGACTTCTGATCTTCCTCAGAGTATAATGGACTATCATCATCTTGCAAAGCTAAAAATCTATTTTTCATCTTTAACTCACATGCTGCTTCATTGATCTCATTGTTGTGAAAATTTTGATTCTGCTATAGAAAATTATTCTATATGGTCAATGTTCAATATACGACCATGTGTCTGATTCTTCTGCACTAAAAGCAGTGTCCTTAAAAATATATTATAGAAAACCATTCTCTGTTTTGCTTCCACCTTTCTTCTTCTGCCCTTAGGTATCTTCTGGCTATAGAAAAACAAATTTGGGACTGTATCTTCTTTCCACAACAATAACACCTGATAAAAGGTGAATTTCTATGAGTTGTTTTATACTAAAAGTAGTTCCTTGGGTTCTTTTTATTTTCCGATTCTTCATTGTACCCATATCAATTTTCATTTTCAGAACATGCAGTTGTGGTCGGAATTCAAACCTGACTTATTTTTTATTCTGATCAAGCCGTAAATCACCCATAACATCTAAGCTGAATTACTGCTTCTTTCCTACTAAAATGCTAGGATTGTAATGCCCCGCCCTCAGTTACCCAGATTCGGTGCATTATTTTAATACATTGGCATGATTACAAGGAATCATGTCCCGAAGTACCTAACAATTTAGCAATCTTGGAAGATAGATTACATAAATGAATGTTACATTACACATTATAATATACAAAACAACATAAATAATCCTTTATGAATTCAATTATTCCCTTGGCTTAACACTGCATATCAGTCAAAATACACTTCTTGGAATCCTGGAAAAAATAAAACATAGAAAGGGCTGAGCTCAAATGCTCAGTAAGGGTAAGCAATACAATAGAAACTTTCATAAAAAATAATAATCATTTTAGGAAATGTATAAAACTAAAACAAAAGCCTTTTCAACATAAACTTTATCATAATATGGAATATATAAATCAAAATATTTCCATTTTCATACTCACATGGATATTCTACTAGTCGAATAATCACATTCAATATCAATATCCACTTTCATAATGATGGAATACATAATGCCATACTATCATAACCACAGAGTCTAGGCCTTGTGACAAGACTGAAAATAATATTTACGTCATGGCCTTATTCCAAGACACTATTTTGTCTCATGAGACCTACTGATGCATCGAGGAGCTATAGCGGGCTCCACCCATCACGTACTATGTCTAATGAATTCCTCATATGAAAAGGTTTAAACATAACATAATCATTCGTATTAGAACTAGCATAAAAATGTCAATACTTTATCCCTAAACCATGAATGGTATAAAAATTACACATCCACAGTCAAACATATCACAAAACCTTCAATACAATATGGAATATTTGTACCTAATAAATCTTCTTCAAACTAGTTTAATATCCATCAAAGGATGTTGACATAGATGAAAATGATTTGTAAAACTCTTTGAGAGAAATATCCATTTTCATGAAAACATTTAAAATCCACACAATTTAGAAAATAAGTAATTTAAAGACATTTTTGGAATCAAAGTTTCCCATACAACTTTGTAACTTTTGGAAGGATTTAACATTTTAAAAGAATTCATGTCCATATAAATAAATCCTTAAAACCAATTTGAAGACATGGGCATTAATGAGAAAGATTTAGAAGAATAAATATTTAAAACATTTCAAATGATATCTTAGTAAAAAAAAGTCCCTTAAAAGAATCCCTTTGAAAACTCCTTCATAAAACATGGACATGGATAATAAATATGTCCCAGTAGATACATACGTAAAAAGAACATTGGATATTAAATAGATTGTGAAATTAACCCTTACCAATTTGGTAACTTACGAAACACACACCCTATGAAAGAGGTATCTTAAAATTAAAATATAAATACACATAGATTAATGTTTATTACACAAATAATACAATTATGGGCAGTCCATACACCATACAAAAGGTAATAGTGGCAAAAGGGCATGAATCTCACGGGAATAAGGAGTGAGATGAAAACCCCTTACCTTGCACTTTTTGTTAGTTGAGGGTACGTTTAAACTCCTGTATGAAAACTGTATTATGTTATTAAATTATAACAAAACCATATTAATATTTAAGATATCATACATTATTCATTCATGACTTTTTACTACGCATTTAATAATAATTTCCATGATAAGTTAACTTTTTGGGTAATAATCGCTTTCTTTATCGTACATGTTTTAACTTGTCACTCTTGATTGTATCACTAATATAATGATTTAAATACTTCAAGAATATAAAAAATTATTTATATATCATATATATTTAGAATATAATTATTTATAACAGATATATATATGAAATTGAAAACACTGTTTACGGAGACGGTAGTCCGTACGTACGCATAAATGTTGTTTCTGTTTTCATAATGTATTGAACGAAACTAAGTAAATAAAATATTTGTAAGTTCATATATATATATATATATATATCTAGTAGCATTATTATGTCATATATTACAAACATATTAGTAATATATATTTTTATAATCATCGATGAATGGTGAATGTGGAAATTAATCTCATCGCGTTGTGGATAAGGTAATCCGTACGTACGCACGAGCGAAAATATCATTTTTTTAAAGGAGTGGAATTGGATGGTATATTAATTTTTCAGAGATATTATTATTTTATTTTCATTATTTATATACATATTACTCGTCATTATATCCATCCAAATAACATAGTGTTGAATAACAAATTACACCACATCGTGGAGACGATAAGCCATACGCACGCACACATGGTGACATTATCATTCATAAGATGGACAGAATAATTAATATAGTTGTGAAATAATTATAACAACATCACAGTATATATAATATACTGGATTTATTATTTTATAATGGAAATAACAAATAATGAAGCAGTGGAAGAAGAAAGGAACTTGAAAGAGTGTAGTGAAAACAATACCTATTTTCGGGTTTTTACTTTTCATTTGATCAAAAGGGATCCTTAGGTTGGATTTATTATCAAAAAAAGGACTCTAGAATGAATTGAGGGAAGTTGAGAGAATATATGGGTTTGGTTTGGCCGAACCAAAAGTATTTTATGGTGTCAATTAGAGGGATGGGGAAGTGTCCTTTTATAAGAGGGGTGAGGGGAACCTTAGGAAAGGCTAGAAATATTATTTTATAATAAATTAATATTCGGTTTATAATGGCTCCAAAGTGTATTATTTCAAAATTATGGTGGGTATAGGTCTAAAAAAATTCAGCCAATTGGATTTAGATAGGTTTTTGTCACTATATTAACTTTATATTTTTGATTTAACTCCTAGTTAAATAGTTTTACATTTACCATGTCTCTTTGTATTTTTATATTATATAGTCAATAAACAAACTATAAACATACAAAAGACCCCTAAGTGGTACATTAATAATACACCTATCATTATATAAGTTATTTAAAAGAACCCTAGATTTTTAGGAATAGAATATCAATTAATAAGATAATATTTGTTTTAAAAACTCATTTTTGTCAATTTTGACATTATTTAATAATTGATTTTTTTAAAGTCTTAACGACTTTATTAATTCGAAACAAATTAATTTAATAAATCCTAACAAGTAATATTAACTAATAAAATATTTGTATGTTATAAAAACTTTAAAATTATATTTATTTTAACATTTATAATAATAATTATTTGATTCTTTCATTAATAAGGAAAATACTCTATCATTATTGTGTCATAAATAAATTTAATTATTAAATGTCTAAAAATTATAAATAAAATACCATTATGTAGGAAATATTTTTATATTTCTAATGAATACTTATAGTCTAAAATATAACATATATAACCCAATATAATTTTTTTTTTCAAAATTATATATGCTTGTGTCTTTTTGTATTTACTTTAACATAATTAATATAATGTGTCAGTATCACTTCCTAGTGGATCCATGGGGTCCAAAAATGGACCCAAAGATGTCCATAGTTAGACATGTATCATCCAATAGGCTTTGGACACTTTTTAGGGTAATTTATTATTATTATAATATTATTGTTTCTTACCCTTATTTAGCGGATTTACCCTCTAACCATAGTAAATAAAATATTCACCGAATTAATTATTCAAAATGTATAAAGATAAAAGTTACCTATTTACACAATTTTGAGTTCCTGATTCTAAATATCGAATCAATTTTTCTAAATTTAAAACAAATAAGTGGAAGAAATTAATTTTAAATTAATTCCTCTTTTTAAAACAAAAATCTTTTTTTAAGAGATAATAACTATCAAAATATTTGAGCTTTCTTATGTCTATTTTTATTTTGAAAGTATGTAAAATGTCCAATATTGGATTAAATTGAAAAAATATAATCTAATTATACTCTAAAATCACTCAAATTCTTAATTTATCACTACTAATTATTTCAATTATGAAAGTTGTTTTTAATTAAAATTTAGAAATTTTCAGTATTCATCAAAATATGAAAGTTATCTGAAAAGTACAAAAAATTCACCCCAAGCTAATTTCATCATTTCGAATCCAAAAATGAAGTAAATTTTGAAAGGTAAAATGTATAAAATTTCAAAAATTGGGTATTACTATTCATAAAGGCTAGTTTGATTCGTTGTGGTGTGTGTTAGAACTCGATGTTGCGTACAACACATGCTACTGTATTATTCAAAGAGAAGCGTAACGTGGAAGATTGGGGTGTTACAAGGCTCATATTTAATCCTTTTAGACTTTTGAATGATCTGTATTTTTGATGTCACATTTAGGGTGCTGATTTTTTCTTGATACTTCACTTTTCATCACAGACTTATGAATTTTTCTTAATGTAATTCAATATACTTGACTTGATCTTTGACATTTCTATTCAAGCCATTGATCTCCTTTTTTGTTCTTCACTCTTATGTTTATGTACATCAACATTTTTTGAGCTCTATATATTGGAATACTTGAGGTTTTTACTTTCTTTTACCACCTCAAACATCTCTTCTTCCTATTATTGCATGTAGAGTTTGACATCATGTACCACCTGCTTGTCCTTCATTGTTTTTTCTCTCCAAAAACCTATCGCTTCAAAAGATGCTTCTAAGTTAGCTTCCTTGTAGTCTTTTCCTTCGTTTTCTTCTTCTTCTTCTTCAGCTTTGGTTTCATCCTATGTCAGAGAACTACTGATAACTTCCACCATATAATTCTCTCCATGATCTCTGTAGTTCTCTATCTCTTCATCCTCCTCAACCTCAGAATCATCTAAATTATCACATTCTTTTGAATGAAGGTTCATTTTCATAAATAAATTTATGTAAAACTATTTCCTTCCATTCACATAATCCAAAGACTTCTTCGTGGAAATTTTATTTTCATCGACATCATCATCTTATTTGAACCTTTTGGGGAACCCTGCTGAATGATGACCAACCTTTTCCACATCGATAAAATGCATGTGGAAGTTTCCCTTTACAAATTATATTTCATATATAAAGGATTGAGGAGAGGAATGACATCACCTCATCTATATATTTTCTTTCCTAAGAGTATTAAATAGTGATCTTCTTCATGTCTTTGAATGCCACCTCTTTGGATTTCCCCTTTTCCACAGCATCATTGTCATCAATACTCATTTCATATGCTACAATGGTACTGTACAAGTTATCCAGTGTCAACACTTTCAGATCATTTTATTATAAAAATGAAACCTGTGAATTGAAGCAAGGTGGAAGATTCTTAAAGATGCACTTCAAAATCATTATGTATTCAATGACTTCACTAAGACCTCGTATGTCTTCCCCTGCCACATTTACCCTATCAATGAATGCATCAATAGACTCATTCGGGCATATTATAAGATCTAAATACCTATTCCACAACACTTGATGCTTCGATTGTAAGACCTTTGTATCTCCATATTATATATTTAAATAGCCTTTCCCACATGGCATGTGAGGTATTTCATGAAATCACTTTTCTGTAGATAGAATTGGATATGGTTTCCCCTAAAGCATTAATTCCCATGGTGTCAAAATCCAATTATCTTCACTCAGCTTCATAAAATACACCAACGTTAATATAAACTGCTATACCATGCATTGGTGATGTGAATACATCTATTCCCAAATATCAGAAGTATCATTTCATCTAATTCTTCCATACCAGAAAATTGTTCCCATCGATGATCGGAATCCCTTTATGACTAGTGACCACTTTTGAAGAGAGAACAACAATTATTAACCATTCCCTTTGATACCAGCTGTTAGGTCAACTAGGTTAGGTACCCTGATAGGGGGTGTGAATTAGGGTATGATAGATTAAAAAACTATCCCTATTTATCTTGTTCTGTTTTTAAGAAAAACCATCTTCTCTCTCTTTACTATAGCAAGGTATAAACAGGAATTAAATAATTCAAAGAAAAAATTAATTTTTACTTTGTTCACCCCCACTAGGATACATCCAATGAGAATACAACAGTGATGTGCCTATGTACCAAATCCACTATATGTACACTATTTTTTAAAATGTTCGAAGCAGACTGACTATCCCTTATAATTTACAACCACTCACAAATTGAATGCTCACTACTCTCTCAACTGAAGTGTGCTCACTGTTACTTAAGGATATCCACTCACCATTTATAGAACTATAGATGTCATCATTATCAAAAATTAATGCATCCTTCATTGTATATAGATGCTCCACCAATGAACCACTTTCATCCGCTAATGATTACCAATTTACCACAATACGATCGGGTAACTCTAAATCTTTCACCAAACCCTTATTGTGTCTTGTGCGCAAATTTAATGCCTTGGGGGAAATATTCCACTTTTTTCATGAAACACCCCTTGAACGCAACTCTAGTGTTACACACAACTCAAATCTTATGCAAAACATTCTTAGCTTGCCTGAAACTCAAAATCTTTCGCACAAATAAATTTTTTAAAATTGTTACGTGATCCAGATCTTAGATTCTTTGAATGTGTTGAGATATGTCGAATGAGTGTGGTCATCTCTTATTTATAGGATTCGTCGACCCCTGTATAGAAGATTCATTGTGTCTCACAAGATCCTCTTCAGGAACACAAAACCATGTTTGATGTCATATTGGTTGCAAAAGCTTCTTTCACACAACCTAATCTTTCGCATACATTTTCAAATTTTTCTTGCACTTCATGCTTTTTCCATTTTTAGATGTTCTCCTCCTAAAACAAGCCTTGCACGCATGTTTTAACACCATGTTCAATCTTACACACAACTTCCTTTTCCAAAAACATGAATCTCTATTTTCTTATTTTTGATGCCAAAAAATTTGGGAAACATTGGGAAACTGCGCCACCTTAGATCTGTTCTTTTTGTACTACCCCCAGACCATCCATTCATTTTACATCGTTCTTGGTCAGTATTGGTTGTCAAAAATATCTTAATAACTCAATAAATCACCATGGAAATCCACTTTGTCAACAAAAAACCAGCTTTGTCAACAACAAGAATCACCACAAAAATGATTCAGTGTTGCCTGGAGGGATTTTTTCCCAACAATCTCTCACATTGGGTTTATTGAAAACTCTTTCATAATTAAATACCTCCTTAAATCTCCTTCCATCTTCATCCAAAATTCACCTATTGGGATTCTAATATAGATCAAGGATTCACTCAACACATACTCTATGCCCACATTAGCAATGATCTATGTGATAAACAAGAGTAAATGAAAATTTCATCAATGATTCACTTTATTTCTGACATGAATTATTGATTCCAAAATGATAACAATTGTTGAACACTGGAAACCTTCTGACACCATTCCAAGTCTTTTGATTTTATCACAATCCACACCTTTTGTGATATATATTCTTTGAGTGATCACTTCTAGCATCGTTAGATTTAATACTCCTGATATTTCCTTATAGCTTCAACTACTCTTTAGCTTTCAACTCCCCATATCTCACTGATCCACCTATCAGTTTCTCCCTGTATCATTTATGATTTCTAAAATAACCACATTGTCTCCCCCCTTGAATAATGAGTATTTTCTCCCCCATTCTCAATGAATCCAATAGTAACTCATTTGCAGATTGTAATAGGGTAAAAACATGTATCATTACATTAGGGAAAAACAAATTATACCTTTGTGAGAGGGGGGTCCAAACCCACACTTTTTCAAGTGTGGGGAGTTGACTAGACTCTCAGATCCATTCGACATCTCTAAAAAGATTTATTGGGTAAGGCCTTTGTCAGAATGTCAGAAACATGCAATTCTATGATAATAGAATCTAAATTCACAATTCCCTGCTCAACCTTATCATTGATAAAATGATACTTTATCTCAATGTGCTTTGTTCATGAGTCATGGATATGATTTTCACAGAGATTTATAGCACGTGATTTATCTTACTCGATTATGATTTGAGACATCACTTCAAATCTCATATCATCATGCTGCTGCTTCATCGAAAATACCAAGGTGTATGCATGAGTGGACTCAATATACTCAGATTTTGTGGTGCTTAATAAAATGAATTCTTCCTTGTTTCTTAACAAAAAAACAAAATGAAACAAGATAAAAAGCACATTTTATTGTTGATTTCCTACCATCCACTGAACCGGCCTAATCTACATCAGTATATCCCAATAACTATGCCAGAGATTTGTCATTATATATCAAGTTGAAATCCATCATTACCTTGATATATTAAACTATTTTTCTCACTATAATCATATGTACTTCCTTGGTATTACATTTATATCTCACTTTTTGGCATGTGAGGAATATGATTTCAGGCCTTTTTCTAGGTAATTATAGTATAATTCTAATGTTTTTTTATTATTCGGTGAGATTAACTATATTTAATTCATTATCTTTCAACATTTTCATCCTGTTAACAGCCAATGTCTTCATTTACATGGAATTTTCCATCCCAAATATCCTCATAACCTCCTTAGAATAGTTGTATTGAGAGATAAATGTGCCATTTATCCTTGTGATACCTGTAAACCAAGAGAAAATGTCATCTCTCCAATCGTTGACATTTAGAACTATCTTAACATGAATTTGGAAAATTTTCATCACTAATATTCTTTGGATTCACCAAATATTATTTCATATACATAAACTAGAACCATCATCCTTTGATTACTATTGTTGTTGAAATATATATTGTAATCATGTCCTCCACACTGGAAACCAATATTCTGAAAATACTAATGAAGCCTAGAGTACCATGCTATCGGTGCCTATCTCAGCCCATATAACACCTTCTATAGCCGAAAAACATTATTCTCATCATCATGAATGATAAGTCCATCTAGATGCTTGAAATAAACTTCTTCCTCTTGAACCCCATTCAATAATGCAGATTTGACATCCATCCAGAACACTTCGAACATCTGTTGCATTGCAATTGTTAGGAATAATCTGATTTTCTCCAGCCTTGCAACCGGTGCAACTATCTCATCGACATCAATACACTCTATCTTAGAGTATCCTTTACAGACTAGTGGTGCTTTTTTCTAATCACTATTCCATCTTCATTCATCTTGTTATGATAGAACCATTTATTTGTGATGTCATTTTTATCTGTTGGCCTCAAAACAATATCCAATGTCTGATTCCTCTCAATTTTATCTAACTCTTAATTCATATCCTAAACCCAGAATTCATATTCTATTTCATAAATAATGAATTTAGGATCCACCTATAATAAGAATGATTTCTTTTGTAGTGATTTTGTTATTCTTGTCTGAATTGAAGCTAGTTGATCACCAATGATATTATTCCTATCAATTTCATCTCGACTTCTTGTCTTATATACAGATACATATTTTACTTCCTCATGCTCATCATAAATATCTTCTTCTAAATTAGCATTGGCCAATTCTTCTCCCCTTGTGTTGCATTTCTCCTCATCACTTTCATCAAGAAATTGTTCCCTGTGCTGTTAAATATTCTATTAATTTTACCCAATAGTGACATCATTAATCTAAACTACCTTTCCCAGACTTTTAATAAATAATTTATATGATTTGATTTTTCCAAAGTATCCAAGGAATATTCTCTAATCTCTGTGTGACTCAAATTTCATGTGTTTTTAATTATTGAGTATAGATCACTTACTTCAAATGATTTGAATGTACTTCACAGTTGTGTTCTACCCATACCACATCTCATATAGAGTTTTTCATTCTTTCAGAGATAACATAGACCAGCTATAATTGTAGACCAATGTCAATACTGCAACTTTTCAAAATATCACTAGTAAGTGTTTTTTTCTATATGCATCATTCAGGCCATGTTTTTGATGATTCATTTTCTCCTTTCAACCACTCTATTCTATTGGGGAATTCATTCTAATGAAACATGATTCCTTATCCTGTGTTTCTCGAGATAGTCTTCCACCTAACTATTTGTGCATTCCGTACCATTTACTATATGAAATTTCAGAATTTTCTACCCAGTAAGCCTTTCATATTCCCTCTGATATTTTTTTAGGAAACTGAACACATCGGACTTCAGGGAATTGAAAAATACCAATTCCATTCTTCTATAGTCATCAATGAAAAGAATGTAATACCTTTTTCCATCAATGACTCTTGGTGAAGTAGGTGCACAGACATCTACATGCTCCAATTCCAGAACTCTTATTAGAAATTTTTCCTTTTCTTTGTACATCTTTCTGATGATCTTCCCCTGTTGAAAAACATCCCACATATGTGTATGATCATTTGATAGCTTAGTGAGGTCTCTTTCTACTTCATACTTCACCAGATATTCTTGAGATCGTTGACATAGTTTAATAATTCATTTGTTCCACATTTTGTTTCTTCCTCTCTTGATAGAAATCACATATCTTCTTCTCCACTTATAAGGTAGAGACTCCCCTTTCTTTCTTTTCCCTATAGGATCATTTTACCATCACATCCCTTGATGAAACATGTATTCTGGGTAAATCATATAGAATTCACTGAGTCACACAGTTTACTGACGTTTAGCAAATTTTGACTAAGACCATTTACAACCAAGACATCATCACGTCTTATTTCTTTGCCCCCAAACATATCCTTTCCCGATCAAATTATCTTCAGGCCATCATCATTTCCAAACTCAACAAATCCTTATTTTTCATATTTTATATCTGTAATTAGATCCTTCTTCCTTTCATGTGAGATGTACAACCACTGTTATGTAACCACACAACAGAACAATCAGATGTTATAAGGGAAATTTCAATCACCACTGCCTTCTCTGTTCTTTTATTCTCAGTCCTTATTTTTTTCCTTTAAACCTAGTATATATTGAGACTTCTGATCATTCTCAAAGTATGATGGACCATCTTCATATTTCAAACCAGAAAATCTATTTTTCATCTTCAACTCAACTGTTGGTTCATTGATCTGCAATATTTGAACATTTTGATTCTGCTTTTTCACATTCCTCTGTATGGTCGTAATACAGTATCAATCCATGTTCCCAAATCCATTTCATAAAAATCAGTGTCCTTTGAAATATGTTCAAGAGAACAATTTTATGTTTGGATACAACATTTTTTCTTGTTCCCTTAGGTATATTATTTCTATAGAACACACATTTTGTGACAGTCCCTTCTTTCCATAATAATAACACTAGATAAGGGGTGAATTTATATGTGTTACTTCAATACTGCCAGTTTTTCATTAGGTTATTTGAATTTTCTGATTCTGCTTTATACCCACATCAATTTTTATTTTTCGAATGGATTCTTGTGTCCTAACATCAATCCTGACTTCTATCTATTTCAAATCAAGTGGAAAATCAAACTTGACATCTATAATCGATTGTTACTTCTTTACTGATGAACTGCTAGGCTCCAATTTCATCTTTTCAGTCTTTTGAATGATATGCATTCCCGATGTCACATTGGGTGTCAAGAGTTTTTCTTGATACTTCACTTTTCATCACAGACATATGACATCTTCTTCATGTTCTTAACTATGCTTGACTTGAACATTCACTTTTCAATTCAGGCCATCGATCTCCCTTTTCTATTCATCAATCTTGAGATTATGTCTATAAATCTTTTCTGAACTCTCTATCATGGAAGACTGAAGTTTTTCTATTTCTTTTACCAGCTCAGACTTCTCTTCTTCATGTTGTTGCGCGTAGAGTATGGTATCATGTACCACCTTGTTGTATTTTTTGGTTTTTTCAATCCAATAATCTATCCCATCAAGAGTTTCTTTTAATTCAGCTTCCTTGTCGACAGTTCCTTCAGTTTCTTATTCATTATCATTAGCATCGGTTTCATTCTGTTTCTTAGAACTACTGACAGTTGCAACCATAGAATCCCCTACACGATCTCTGCAGTTCTCTATAAATTGAACCTTCTGATCATGAGACTCATCTGAACTACCTCATTCTTTATAAAGAAGGTTTTTTTCATAAATAAATTTCTCTTGAACTGTTTATTTCCTTTTACACAATCTGAAGACTTCTTCTGGGGAATTTCAGTTTCATCGACATCATCATCTTCATGGAACATTTTGGGGAAATTTTTCCTTAATATTTACAACCATTATATATTGAAAAATCAAGTGGATGTTTATTTAAACATTCATTTTCCTCATTAAAGGTTTGAGGAGAAGAATGAAATCTTCTCATCTGTCTCTTCTTCTTCCTGAGAGTCTACAATAGTTAGATTATTCATGGGTTTGAATGCTAGCTCTTTGGATTTCCCCTTTTCCACATCATCATTATCATTATTTCTCATTTCATATGCTATAAGGGTATTATGCAAGTTATCTAGTGTCATCTATTTTGGATCCTTGAATTCTAATACGGAAACCATTGAATTGATATGGGGTGGAAGCTTCCCCACGATGCGCTTCACAATATTTATTTCTCCACTGACTTCACAAAGACCTCACATGTCTTCCACTACAAAATTTATCCAATCGAAGAATGCATCAACAGACTCATTTGGGCTCTTTCTAAGATCTTCATACTCGTTCAACAACACATGAAACTTCGATTCATGGACCTTTGTATCTCCGTCAAATATATTTAACATCTTTTCCCACATTGAATGTGAGGTTATTCATGACATCACCTTTTTATATATAGAATTGGATAGGGATCCCCCAAAAGCATTGATTCCCTTGGCATCAACATCCAATTCACTTCACTCGGCTTTCGATAATGCACCACTGTTAATATCGACTATTCTACCATGCATTGATGCTGTGAATACATACATTCCAAAAGATCAGGAGTAGTGTTCCATTCAATTCATCAATAACTGAAGATTATTCCCAATGTAGATTGGAATCCATTTATGATTGGTGAGATAAATTTGAGAGAGAACCACATTTATTAACCTTTCACTTTGATAACAATTGTTAGGTCCACTATGTTAGATACCCAGAGAGGGGGGTGAATTAGGGTATGACAGATTAAAATAACAAACCCTATTGATCTTGTTTGGATGTTAAGAAAAAAATTCTTCTCTTTATTGCATGTATCTATGTATAAATACAAATTAAATCATGCATAGGAATAAAAAAAATTCTTCATTCACATCCACTAGGCTATGTCCAATGATCATACACATGCGATGTGTTGATGTACCAAATCCACTATAAGCGCACTGTAGTTTAGAATGTTCGAATTAGACTCACTATCCCTTCAAGTTTACAACCACTCATAAACTCAAAGCTCACTGTTCACTCAACTAAAGTGTGATAACTACTTCTTCAGAAGATCCTCTCATTGTTTATAGACCTACAGGTCTCTTCATTATGAAAAATTAATGCATCCATCATTATATGTAGAAGATCTATTAATATACCACTTTCATCCACTGATTAATACCAATTTACCATAGTACTATTGGGTAACTCCAAATATTTTGTGGAACCCTTACTGCATGTTGTGCTCAATTTTTATGCCTTGTGTACAATATTCCACTTTTCTCGGGGAACACTTCTTGCACGCAACTTTAATCTTACACGCAACTCAAATCCTACATACAACTTTCTTATCTTGTGCGCAACTCAAAATGTTTCATGCAACTCCTTTTTCTTAAAATTTATTTGCGATCTAGAGCTCAGATTCTCTCTATTTGTTGAGATATGTCGAAAGAGGTGGTTAACCTCTTATTTATAGGCTTCGTCGACCCCTAGGTGGAAGATTTACTATATCATGCAAGATCCTCTTCGAGCTGGCGAAACACTGTTTGACGTCGTATTGAGTGCACAAGTTTCTTTTGTGCAACCTCATCTTTCTCCAACATTTTCAAATCTTTTGCGCACTTCTTTCATTTTCCATTTTTCGATGGTCTCCTCCCAAAACATGCCTTGCGTGCATGTTTCCACACTATCTTCAATTTTCCACGCAACATCCTTCTCCAAAATTATGAATTTCTATATTCAAATTTTGACGACAAAAATTTTGGGATACACTAAAAAGAAGCGACGCCTTAGATCTATTCATTTGTACTACCCCCTGATCATCCATTATTTTTCATCATTTTTTGTCTACATAGGTTGTCAAAACTATCTCTAGAACATGACAACTCAACATAGAAACCCTCTTTTTCAACAATGTAACCAACATTGTCAAGAAACACAAACCCCACAAAAATGATTCAGTGTTACCTTGAGGTATTTTTTCCCAACAAACCCCAACTACCTAATTAAGATAATCATTTAATTAAATTATTCACCAACGAATTTAATTAAATAAATTCTCCAATACACCATTCTTTAATTAAATTCACTAAACATATTCAATTAAATAAAACCTATATTTTTCATCAAATAATTAAATTCATATTACCCAATAATTTAATTAGATAATACTCCAACACCAAATTTAACGTATCATTCAGTAAAATTATTCTCTGATGAATTTAATGAAATAAATAATCCCCCATATCATTATTTAATTAAATTATCTCAACACAATTTTACTGTATAAAACCTCCAATTTTCATCAAATAATTAAATTCAAATTAACATTGAATTTAATTAGATAAAACCCATACTCAAATTTAAACAGAACATTCAATTAAACTCTTCTCCAATGAATTTAATTAAATAAATTTTCAAATAAATCATTATTTAATTAATTTCTCTAAATACAATTTAATAAAATAAAATTACCATTTTTCACCAAATACTTAAATTCATCTTGACCATGAATTTAAATAGACAAAACCCCAACTCCACCTTTAAAATATCATTTAAATAAATTCTTCTCTCATTAATTTAATTAAATAATTTTTTAAAAACATAATTATTTAATTAAATTCTCTCAATAGAATTGAATTAATTAAAACCCCCATTTTTCATCAAATAATTTTATTAATCTTAACCTTTAATTTAATTAGATAAAACCCCAACTCCACATTTAACAGACCATTTCAGTAAATTTCGTTCCATCATAATTTAATTAAATAAATTTTCAAAATCATTATTATTTAATTAAAAAATTTCAACATAGCTTAATTAAAAAAACCACAAAACCTCATTAATCACAATTTAATTATTTTAATTCCAAATGAATTTAATTAAATTATTTCTCAAATTCATGTTATTTAATGTAAATTATTAGAACTAAATTTAATTAAATTATTAACCCCAAATCATCAAAATTATATAAATTTTTTCTATAAACTGGAATGTAATTAAATAATAACCCCCATTTTGCAATGAATTATTAACTTCTTTTTAACCTTGAATTCAACTAAATTTAACCCCTATTTCACATTAATTTTTTATAATCTTATTTACCTTCAATCTAACTAAATGAAATGCTAAATCCTCATTTACGTGACATTTAATTAAATTCCTATCATCTTAATTTATTTAAATAGCATTTTTTCTAAATGTCATTTAATTAAATTCTCTCAACATTAATTTAATTAAAATAAACCCCAACATCTCATATAATTAAAATCCTTTTAACCATGAATATAATGAAAGTAATTTAACCTGAAACTAAAAAGTGGGAAGACAACATGGTTTGACATTCATGGTCAGGCATACTATGTGAAGACCATGCCTCCAATACTAGACAATTACTTTCTTATGCATGGATGACATGCACGGTTTGACTAACCATGTGTATCCATTACATACGTCATTCCCTTGTGTAGTTCTCCTAAAACCCATCCTGCCATTTTGGAAACTCCCCGAGCCCTTCCCTAAGCCCGTTATCAGCACTTTAAAAGATCCCAACACTGAAAACATTTTTCCAATGATTGGTTTTTTAAAACCAAACCATGTAGTAATGAAAAAAGATTTAAAAAAATCATATTTCTGCCCTATGAAAAAACACAAGACTCTATAAAACACCCAACTTAAAAAAATTTCATCCCTAAGAAGCAATCTGAAATTAATACTATATAAACCAACCCACCTTGGTCAAGTAGTATCATTTTAACACTCGTTTTTATTTCCCAAATTCCCAATGAACCTTTGAACATTTTAGAACCCCAAGCCACAACACTTTCCATGAAATCCATCGCCAACACATGAATCCCATACCCATTGTTAAACTGGCGGTGTGCCTTTGAAATGATTTAAACACCTATCACATGTATTAGAAAGTCCCTAACTAAGTAATGGTGACCTTACCAAGATAAGAGAAAATAAGGATACTTTAAAACTATTGTTCCCCAAAACAAATAAAGTCGTAAACCAAAGAACCAAATATCCTCTATATAATCGAGATAACAACCACTTATCAAGCTGAGTGACTTTTAAAACTATAGAACGACTTAATACCGAAGCTATCTCAGTTCCTCCAGGATGAGGTCGAGATATGGGTCATTATTTTCTCAATAGAAAGAGAAAAATATGCATAATCCCTAGTCACCAAGAATGTCAAATGATTTATCACTGGCTAACTCTTTACAAAAACCTCTGCTTCACCTGCTGATGCGTCATCAAAAAAAACCCGATGCCTATTTGACTAAAGGAATACATGTTCATTAAAACCATACCACTGAAACTCCTAAAAAATTGAGTTTCTAAATAAAATTCGGCCGCACCACCATTCTTATCATGTTGTGATGCCAAGAAAGCATTGATATGTTTACGAGAATCGATGTGACACTACCCACATTAAGAGAGTCCATGTAGAGGAAGGGAAAGACTAACTGCTCCAAAGCATGATAAATTAGAAACACCTTAAGTGCACATGATATGTACCCTTATCCACAGTCACCATGTCAACATATCGAACGGAATCCAAAATTTAAACCAATTGTCATGTCAAAACACCAGAGTCCCCAAAGTCCTCCAGAGTAGTGGGTTGAACATACCTTAACGCCCCGAACACTCTACACCAAATTTAACCCAAGGACATATCTAATGACTATCCTTGCCCAAGGAATTTATATCATACTAAACCATGAATTCTCGAATGCTTATTCCCATCCCAAGAGTTATGATACAAGTACCACCCATACGAACAGGGGTGTCATTCATTAAAACCAAAAAAAATTATACTAGGAACAATGACACAAAAATGGTACAAACGTCAAAAATATCATTGTAGAAACAAATATCAGCTCTAAGAGTGCTACCAACCATGGTCTAGTCCCTTACAAAGCATACTCATCAACCCTATATCTTGGACACACAAAACAGAATTCACAAGGCTTAAAATAGCCTCGTTGTTTTATAAATTCCATTAATTCATTTCAACATTTTAAATATTTGATTGAATTATTAACAAATGAAAATGTGTTATTTTACAACAATGTACAAGGTTTTGAATCAATTATCCATGGGAAAAATAGGAAATCAATTAAAAACTTCCTCTTAAAAAATATTGCATTCAGTTTCATTTCATTTTAAACATTCCATTTAGCATCGAAATTACTTCTAATAATAGTAAGACCTCCAAGGGTCCTAGTTACTCAATACAAGAAATGAACACCACAAGTGATATGAGTGGCCATATACCAATCTATAAACTCCCCATACACATTACATGTGGAATTTGGCTCCCACATAATCAATTAAATTTACATTTATCATTTTAACATTAGCAACCACCTACACATCAAGACATCTATAACATGGAATGAAAACCTGTAACAAAAAATGATTCTATTACATAAAAGCAAGAAATAACATAAAATCATGTTAATCACAACGGCATCAGGACATATATTCACCAAAGAATGCTAAAACTATCACCAAAATATGGTATCTAAAGAGGCATGCTAAAGCCGATTAAAACATGGAATTCCACCCAATGAACACAATCAATATTAGTAGGCATCCTACTAATGAAACTACATTGGATTTTATATGAATGGAATGTGAATATATAAGTTCCTAAGATGATGCATGTAATTCCACCCCTTTTCCATATTAGGATATAGAAATTTTTTAAAATTATCAAAATCAATAATCCTCATAAAATACACTTGTTACTCCAGGGGAAATCATATAATCTATAACCATGAACAGAATATACATTAATTCCCATCCCTTTCCATGTGGTCATTCCCTGTATATGTGGAGATAAGTCCCAAGAACAACTATTAACTGAGTAGCAACACTTTCCTAGCCTCCTTTCTACCAATCCAAAATAGAAAGACAAACGAAAAAAAAGAAAATCTGTGTTCATATGATACCACTTTTTAACACCCTGACCATCTTACCGCCGAATCGATATCCATATTGGTCACCACAAGACATCAAGAGAACCTCCGCGTATTCCAGAGGCTTCTGAATAGTAGATAGGGAGTTAGTATAATCAGTGGGTAGACTATACCCTCATATCAGAGTTTTCATAGTAGTTTGAAAATATTTAAATAGATGAAAACAACAGAATTAGTATAGAAAATAACTAATGCAACACATGTCAATTGTAATGTAAACTCAATAATGAAAATGCCCAACATCAATTTATACAATGTATGCATGTCATGGTGGTACATATCTAAAAGAAATTAATAATACCATATGCTTTCTATCATAGAAAAAAATAATGGAAATTTCCAAAGTCCCAAGGATGATCTCTACGAGAATCCTGAGCTCCCTCTCGATCCATTCCTCAAAACACCCATGTACAAGAAAAACATCAATCAATTTCCATGGTCTTGTAAAAAAGTAGAGTCTACTCGGGTACTCCAGTGAAGTGGAAGCCCAAATAGGTTGCAAGATATAAATCATTGTAGGGAAGGACCACCACTATCTAGATCAATATGGATATTGAAATAATATTAAACAACGTGAATGTATATTGAATCCATAAAAGACTTGAATAAATTACCAACAACACATATAGGTTCCAAAGGGACACCTAAAAGTGATACCAGCTTCATCTTGTCGCTGGAATAAGAGTCTGATCATGAAAAAAATATACATAATAATTTTTAATGAACTGCTTATAACATTATTTAATACTATTTGTTTAACCACACAAAATAAATGTGCATGAAACCAATATTATATTTCACCCATTTGAATGACGTTATCATTCCATAACTTGTCCACACATGAATGTAAATGTTATCATTCAATGCTCACGCACCCATGAATTCCCTTGTTTCTATTCCATACTCACGCGCCCATGAATGTCCATGTTACCATTAAGTACTCACGCACCATGAATGTCCATGTTACTATTCCATACTCACACACCCATGAATGTCTATGTTAATAATAAATACTTACGCACCATGAATGTCCGTGTTACCATTCCATACTCACGCACCCATGAATATCCATGTTACAATTCCTTACTCACGCACAACTAACTTCCCTGTTACCATTCAATACTGATGCTCCCATGAATGTACGTGTTACCATTCCATACTCACATACCCATGAATGTCGAAGTTACCATTACATATTCTCACACCAATTAATTTCCATGTTACCATTCAACACTTTATGATATTATTAAATCATCAATTAATTATCATTATCAATCACATAACTAATTCAACAAATAGTTAAACACAAATATTCATTTAGTTAAGTCAACAATTAACTTATAACATTAATTACTATAGTTAATTCAAGAATTTACATATCAAAAAAACTACTCTAGTTTAATAAAACTTTAACTATTTACAAGGTTACCAAGTCAATACCGCATAATTAATTCATTAATTAATTATCGCTAGGAAACCATTTATATGTCATGTAATTAATTCAAAAATTAATTTTCTCATCTTAGCCCCGATTCAAAATCTCATAATTAATCCCATCAATTAATATTATCTCATAAAATGTAAGTGATTACTAATTAATTATCTTATCTTAAATCACATAATTAGTTCGTAATTAATTATAATTTTAGTGCACATAATCAATTTATAAATAAACATCTCAACATAATGAAATTAATTACTCATAATTAATCACCCAATTAATTATCCATTTTACAACCCCAAACCATAAAATTAATTTATAATTGATCATCTCATTCCCCCAGTATAAAATTAAATTACAATTTTCAATCAACATTAATTAGTCACTTAATTCCCAAAATAAACAATTTAATCCCAAATTTGTGTCAACTTTATCAAAATTAATAAATTAAGAAAACTAAATTTTATTAATTACAAAATATTTAGAACCCCACCTTAACAAATATGGACAAGCCAAAGATTAATAATTAAAATGTGACCTTCTTGCACATACACACTTCCACATTAATCTGTGTACATAAATGCAATTGATCGGCACTCCTAAAAACGACAAATAACACTCACAATTAGTGTGGTGGGGACCAACACACTCCAAAATTAATCATCCGTAACCCAATTAAACAATAATAAATTAATTAAAAGGGTAAAAAACATTTTATCGATTATATTTCCTTACCTAAATATAAATAAAGTTAAACAAAACCATCTGAGTTACATCGCCTTCAGCAGCTATCATTAGAATATGAACCAACGGGTCCCAAGAAATTATCTGCACCACCTAGAATAGGTAGATATGAATAAACCAAATCAATCCTGGTCTGTTGGGTTTCATCCTAATGGAGATGGGATGAAGGAGAGCTGATAAGGCAGATGTAAAGAATAAAAGACTTGAAGAATGACTCATCTCATTGATATGAACAACTTTAGTGAAGCTACTGGCAGTAGATAACCGCATGAAGAGGAGCTGAGAGGATGGGTGGGGTGCCACCCATGGGTGCTACACCGTTGCTACGTTGAAGGTGATAGATAGTTGAAACAACAGATACAAACAACTAAAATCATAGAGAAGGACTCACCTTACCAAGCCAGACAACTTCCATGAAGACACCACCTTGATCTGGTGCTTAGAGAGCGACTAGGGAGGATGGGTGGAGCGCCACCCATAGGAGAGTCAGGGGGGTCATGCCTCACCTAGGTAGTGCGCCTCTCCTTCTTTATATATCCATTATAATAATTTTAATAATTAATATAATAATCATAATAATAAAAACACGCATATTATTTTTAGTATTATGATTTAACTAAGACTCTTATTTGATAAATCATGTACTCCCCATTTACAACAGTTTTACCAATAATTTAATTATATTCATTTCTACTAAATTTATTTAAATAACTTCTCCAACACATAATTATTTAATTAAATTATCTCAAAAATGTAATTAAATAAAACCCTTATTTTAGATCAAGTAAATTTAATCATTTTGACCATGAATTTAATAAGATAAACACCCAACTCCTCATTTAACACATCATTTAATTAAATTCTTATCCAGTGAATTTAATTAAATAAATTATCTAATATAAAATTATTTAAATAAATTATATCTAGAAAATGTATTAAATAAAACCCCCATTTTTAATCAAATTATTAAACTCATCTTAACATTGAATTTAATTAGGTAAACACATTTATTGGAAATATAACCTTACCTGAATATAAGCATGGTAAACCCAAACAAGCCAAGTCACTTTGACTTCTACGATGGTCATAGGAATACAGACCAATGTGTCTTGAGACATCATATGCACCACCTACGATCATAATAAATGAAAAAACTGATTCAATCTCAAACCTTTGGATTTTAGCTTAACGGATACCGGGTGATGGAGAGCATAGAGAACTGATGCGAAGAACGAAACGCATGGAGAAATAATCACCTCACTGAGAAGAACAATGTACATGAATGAATCGAAAGGGGATAGTAGTGTGAAGGGGATCTAGGAGGAAGGGTGGTGTGCGAACCCATGAGTGTTGAACCGTGGCTGCCTTACAGACGACAATATGTCGAAACAGCTGATGAAAAAAATGAAAAGCATGGAGAACGACTCACTTCACCAAGGCTGAGAACTTCCTTGAAGAGACCACCCTGATCTAGTATGTGGAGATGGCGCCGAATGGATGTGTGGTGCACCACTCGTAGGAGACTTGAGCAGGGGGTGGAGGGGGTCGCACCTCACTTAGGTTGTGCGCCGCTCCAACATTATTTCAATTATAACAATTTTAATAATTAATATAAAAGGAATAATAATAGTATTAATAACAACCATAAAATTATTATCATTTAATTAAACAACATCTTTGATAAACCACACTCTCCCCATTTACACCTCATTTAAACCACCATTAATTAAATTCCTTTCAACAAAAAATATTTAAATAAATTGTCCAAATCTACATTATTTAATTAAATTTTCTCAACAAAATTGAATTGTATAAAACCCAATTTTTTCATCAAATAATAAAATTCATCTGAACCTTGAATTTAATGAGATAAAATACCCCCTCCTCATTTAACAAATCATTTAATTAAATTATTCTACAATGAATTAAATTATATAAATTCTCTCATACATCACTATTTAATTAAATTATGTCAACACAATTAAATTATATAAAATTCCCATTTTCATGAAATAATTAAATTAATCATAACTATTAATTTAATTAGATGAATCCCCAAATCCACAATTAACACATCATATAACTAAATTAATCTCCAACCAATTTACTTAAATTATTCTCCAAAAAATTTAATTAAATAAATTCTAAAACATATAATCATTTAGATAAATTATCTCAACACAATTTAATTAAATACAACCCCCATTTTCATCATATAATTAAATTTATCTTAATATTGAATTTAATTAGATAGAACCTGAACTCCACATTTAACATATCTTTTCATTAAATTCTTCTACAAGGAATTTAATTAAATAAATTCTCCAACACATCATTATTTGATTAAATTCTATCCACACAATTTAATTAAATAAAACGCCCATCTTTCATCAAATAATTAAATTCATCCTAACATTGAATATAATTACATAAAACCTAAACTCCACATTTAACACATCATTTAACTAAATTATTCTCCATTTAATTTATTTAAATATATTATCCAACACGTCATTTTTTAATTTAATTCTCTCAACATATTTTATTTAAATAAACCCCCATTTTTTATTAAATAATTAAATTATTCTTAACCTTGAATTTTATTAGATAAAACCCCAAGTATACATTTTACACATCATTTAACTAAATTCCTTTCAAACGAAATTTAATTAAATAAATTATCTAAATACTTATTATTTAATTAAATTATCTCAACATAATTTAATTAAAAAATCCTAACACATCCTTAATCATCATTTAATGAAATGTATTCCAATTGAATTTAAATAAATAATTTTTACAATTCTTGTCATTTAATTAAAATTCCTTGATGATAACCTAATTTAATTTAAAACTCCAACTCATAAAATTATTTAATTAAATTCTGTCAATATCAATTTAATTAACATATAACCCACATTTCACAGTAACCAATTAAATTATTATTATCCATGATTTAAATTAAATAAAACCTTTATTTTGAATTAATTAATTAAATTCCTCTTTACCTTGAATTTAATTAAATGAAACCCTTACACCTCATTAATAGAGAATTTAATTAAATTCAACTCATCACAATTCAATTAAATACCATCAATAGCTCAACGTCATTTAATTAAATTCTCTCACCACTAATTTAATTAAAGTAACCCCAAATAACTCATTTAATTAAATTTATTTATCCCAAAACTAAAAATGGGTAGACCGCATGGTTTGACATAAACAGTTTGACAGACTATACGTAGAATGTGCATCCATTACTAGACACCAACTTTATTAGGCTTGGATGACCCGCACTGTTTGACTAACTGTGCAAATACCGTGCGAATGTTACTGCCTAGTCTGATTCTCCCGAATCCCCTTCAACAAACCAGGAAACTACTTGAGACTTTACTCAGTTCTGTTATCAACATATTTAAAGATCCCAACTCACAAAACTTCTTTATGATGACTATTTTGAAAAACCAAACTATGTAGTAAACGAAAAAGTTCAAAAAATTTCAAATTTTTGCCTTGTCCAATAACACATGACTCCTCAAATAGATAAAAATAAAATGATATTTTATATTTCCAAAATCATTAATACATAATAAATATCATTTATATTTCATTTATATCAGTTATATTTATTATATTTCATATTATTATCTTCCATTTAACACATTGGAGAAAAGTGAATCACATCGCTTAGTGATGCGGTAGTCCTCTCTACTCATGAGGGGTGTTATATTATCCCTTATAGAAAAAACATAATTGGTTATATATGATATAATAACTACATATATATAATTATTTTATATATATTCTGTATAAATTATATCTGTACTCGTACACAATCTATAAAGGTGGTAACCGATACATTGATGATATCATTTCTCAAGAGGGAAGTCCTCCATTCACATGAATGATGACTTCGTAACCCATTTGATGGAAGTATGCCTAGTTATATGTTATAACCATAAAGTAAAAAAATAACAGTATATGTAATATAATGAGACTATTATATCATCATGAAATAATTATTTTTAAAGGATATTGAGAATGATGAAAAATAAAAATTCTTGTTGAAGAATGTTACCTCTTATCTGGGTATCCTAATTAGGATTCCATCAAAGGTCGTCCTAGGTTCAAATTATTCCAATAATATGTATTATAGGTTTACATGATTGAATTTTTTATTTTATTTTGTTAATTATTTTAAAACACAATATGTTTTATGGTGTGAATAATGGAGGAGAGGGGTGCCCTATTTTATGCGGGGTGAGTGGCACACTTGGAATTTATTTGGAAGAGTGAATTCAACATAAATTTTGTATATGCTTACATTCCCAAATAATATTAAATTATAGATAATATAAGATTAATTCTAAAAATATTTCTATCCCATTTTTTGGACATGTTTTGGGTAATTATTATATGTTATATTCTATGTTTAACCCCCATATACACTAGTTTTTTCCTCATGTTCTGTAATTATTTTAGCTACGTTCACTAATAATTATGTTAAAAATTTATGTTTTCCTTCCTAGATAATAAAAATTATGTTTATTACAAATATATTATCCATTTTTAATAAGTCAACTCACATAATATTCATAATTTAATTTAAAATTAATCTATTAGTCATAGAGATATAACAGGTAATTATAAGGAGTATTTTTGTAACAAAAGTTAATTATATAAAAACTCTATGAAAAATAATAATAATTTAATGAAAATAAATTAATATTAAATGATATTTTGTCTATATTTTTTAGTTTAAATATTCCCTATCATGTATTATTTTTATTACATAAATGAAGAGACACATTATGAATATGATAAAAGATTTTAGAAAAAACTAATTATTAAATCCAAAAACAGTCATATACTAAAAACCAATATATTGTTGTATCCACGTAATAAAGTAGAATAAATTTAAATAAATAATATTTATTTTAAATTAATACTAATTCAAAACATATTTGTAATTTTAAACTACATAATTTGTTCATAATAAATTTTTTTACAGAAATTTTTATTTGTCACTATTTATTGAAATATTAACATTTTCTGAAGTGTACCAAAATTCCAACCAATGTAAATTTTGATATTCCAATTTTAAATATGATGTTAATTTAACTAAACAAATTTTATAAATTTTTTAAAAATCATTGTTATATTTTTTTCATGATAGTCAGTAAAAATCATTGTTGAATAGAATATATTTTTGAAGAATAAAACCACTTTAATAAAAAATGATTGATTTTTTATTAACTTATACCAGTAATTTATATTTTAAAATATATATATTTATATATATTTCTAATCTTTTTAATAATATTCATACTTTTGAATTAGACTACTATTTTATAATGGTAATATATAACCTGGTTCATTTAAGTTTGATGTTGCAAGTTGATTACAATATCAAACCTGGAAATATCAGGGATTCTTACAATGAAAACTAAAATGAGAGTTTCATGTAACTAAAAAAACCAAGGGTTTTGTGTCACACATTATAAAATTGTGTTTTCATATCATGTATGATATTGAATATGATTTTCTTCATTTAAATTATAAGGGTGTTATATCCCCCCTTAATAAATTTCATCCACACAATTGGAACATTATCTCTATAATATGAGAGTATACATTAGAAAATAATTTTCCTGTTAACTGACATTTTAAAAACGGTTAATAAAGTTTTCTTTTAATAATAGTAAATGGGATGTGAAAAGGTTATATGGAATAACACATAACTAGGTTTCCTAATAAGAGAACATAGGTGATAATGGAGGAAATGAATAAATAATTATACAGAGTGATTATAATCATTGATCGAATGAATTTAAATGTTCATAGGATTGGTAAGGGCCATCAAAAAATTTCATTATTTATCATAAATTCCATCATTTCATCAGAATTGAAGGTAATAGGATAATAATTTTGTTTCAAAAAACATTTATTATAATTGAGTTTTTCCCCTACCATATAAATAATATAATGTTGGAATATATTTAATTTTGGATATGCACTTCATCCTTTATTCATTTTTCACCACATTATCATATTTTCCTCCAATGAAGTATATTAGGAATTATTTTTTATTAATGAAATCACAAAAATAGAATTTTAAAGGTCACCTAACTATAAAACGGAGGACAATATATTCCTCCTATCATATTAAATTTTCAAAAACTAAAATCGTTCACACATGGTCAGATAATACCAAAAAATATTAAATTGTCATATGATACGTTAAACATCAAAATTAAATAGCAATAAAAATTAATTTAACTAAATAATTACACAACATTATATCCATAATAACCACATAACCCGAAAACTAATGAGTGTTTTAACCCCAATGGTTATCTCACCCCTTTCACATTTCATGCCCAAAAATATGGAAGTTTACATTTAAAGTATCATTAATGACTTTTTCTCCAATTCAATTTTCAATTATTGGGTTATCTATAAGATATATCATTTATTATTAATATAAATTATCATATATACCCTAATGTTTATCAATACATTTAATCTAATTTAGAAAAATAATAAGTGAATAAATCTTGTAAAACTATAGCTTCATATGATAATTATGCATATTTAAACAACTCTAAAATGTAATTAATAACCTCAAAAGTGTAACTAATTAATATAATTATATGTAGTGTCTAGGAATTTGAACTTATGATCAAACATATTATTATATACCTTTAATGGTATCCCCTAAACATAATATAACATAACATGAAAAAATTATAAACTCTAAAGTTATCTAAACATACCTATGATAATAACTACAACATCCTAGAACCAACACTCCATGATATGGGTCAGGTATTATAAAATTTAAATTTCTAGATATGATCCCATTAACTGTAATTCATTTTTTCCTTCCAAAACATGCAATTTTAAAAGTAAAAATTAAATCAATAATATTTTTGATGACCTTTTTGTTTAGAGTTCTTTGGAATTAATTCAAAATCAAACACAAACAATACCCATGTTTTAAAATGATAATTTATCCCCCATAACCATGATTTTCTTATTTCACATTAACTCATCATCATTAACCAAATGAAATCACCTATAGAAAATATTCATTAAAACACATCATTTATAACCTAGGAAAAATTAAACATAAGAAGGTGAATCTCATTTTCTCGTTAATGGTAAACCAAAGCATTATCAATTGAATTTTAACAATGAGAATAAGAAGATAATATGAAAAAGATGTGCTAATTAGTGTGTATGAGAGAGTCATGAAATAACTCAAACACTTAAATACATAAATCCTCAAATATGAAAACATTTAAAAGGAATGAGTGGTTAAAATTAATAATCTTGAGACATGTGATATCAATATTGGTAATGGAATCATTATAAACCCATATGAAGCATCACCAAAAATGTTGTTATATTGGAGTATTTATATTCAAAACCCATGTTAATTCATTGTTAGAAATAAATATATCACAATAAAATCTAAATTAAAAACCCTTAGGTAACTCTCTCATTCTTGACTACCAATCCATGGTACATTACACAATAAAGTTTATTGATATATTTGTTCTTCGATCAGTTATACTATAACAGGCTCACATGCTACTATTTGGGCCACTCCATTATATAAGTTGTAATGGCCTCACAATGGGATATCTGGAACACCACATCATAACATTCATTTTTGGAACAACCAACACTATCTTGGCCTCACCATCATATAAAATTTATAAGAACCAAATCATTAAAAAAAGTATATATATAATTCCTCATCAAAAGCATAGACACAATCATTATTCTTTTCAAACATGTTTAACCAATGGAACTGAAATGGGTTTCATGTTCGAATTTTTTAAATATTATTAACCCATTAAAAGGAAATAAGTTCTATAAAAATGTCTTTGATATATGTTTAACCTATAGAAAGGAATCAGGTTCCATAAAAATATATTTAAAACAATTGTAATACATCTAGAGAAATAAAAACGATTGTATCATAAAAAGACAACCTCAATTGATAATCTATAACACTAAGAATTATTAACATCGATGAATTAAAATACCATTAGAAGATTATTCATACATTCGTAAAGAAAATATACTTCACATTTTCAAAATCATCTTTTAAATCATAAAACATTTTTGAAAATCCCATTATTTTGAAAATAACATTTATATAAAAGGAATTTATATAATATTATGAATAAAATTAAAAATACATCAGGTAAATTTTCAAAGTATCCTTCAAAAAATGATGTCCATTTTAGCAGGAAAATATTTATAAGCTATAAAAAAATTCATTTTACAACATAAAAAGGTTAGAAAAGTTCCATATCAAAGACAAGTTGATTCCATTAATAAATGTGTTGATAAAATAAAAAATATGCAACAATTCCAATTTTCATTAATTATTGATGTCTTAAAAACTTTTCATCTTTTTTAAAAAATTTGTTTTGAATGAAATAGATTTTAAACCAAATAGATAAATAATGTTAAATTTTCATCAATCATTTTCTGATTTTTTTATATTTCAAAATAAATCAATAATCATTCCATTACATTAAACTATTATTAATGAAAAAAATAGAATAAAATTAATTAGTTTATTTATAGATTGATTATATGATCTCAACATTGGATGTATAATCATAAACAATCCAAATTAATGATATGATGGCAATATAAGACTCTGACCACTTTGATGTTGTTGAATCATACTCCCCATTAAATTGTATAATTATATGAATATTATATAATAATGATGATAAGTTGATTTATTATATATCATGTAAATGTGGTTGTATATACCCCTCAAAAATAGATATTGGGGTATAATATAACAAACGTCTCAAAGAAGACACAGTGGGAAAAATGTTCATCAACTCTTTAATGAAATTAATACTATAAACCCCATGAAATAGATATAATAAAAAGGATATGTAAATATCAATAAATTTTTGTATTAGAAACTTAATTTCAATTATTTGAATTAGATACACCTCATAATAAAAATATGTTTTCATTATGGCATATATCTCCAACAAAAAGAATTCAACAAGAAAACCCTTATCCTATGTATGATTTTTCACATGATTATCTATATTCATGGATATTAAAAATATTTTAATTATTAACTTACATGATAATATTTTTTAATATTATTATTAAATTTATTTAACTTATTACCATATTATATTCAATTACATAATTGATTATGTTTACATCAGATGTTTTGTCCAAATTCAACTTCGTTATCAAAAACGACATAGATGTGTTAACTATTGACAAAGGTTTCATTACATAAACATATCCTAATTAAAAATCTTGTAATTATTATCATATAAATAATTAAATTATAATTTTAAACCAATAATGAAGTATTATAATGAAAAATTAACAAACATGTCGATCATGATTATGATAAACCATACATACGCATGAGTAACGTTTCCATTTTCCAAGGATTATTATGGAAAGAATGTAAGTAAACATTCATCTTTAAATTGTGACCGTAATATAATTACTAACATATTATTTTATTATATACATTTATATAGTATTATTGTGATGTGGGTTTGAAAAATAATGGCATCACTTTGAGGAGGTGGTAGTCCACGTATCAATGAATAACATTATTATTTTATTAAAGTGAGTGAAAGGGTAAAAATAAAAAAAACCATATTATATTTAAAAAATGATAAATATTCATTTAATTATATATATATTCCATGTATTTTACATATTATTATTATTTTTTGATCCTATTAAATTCCTTGTAAAATGTTAATGGAAAACAGGCCGGATCGCATTATGAGGTGATAGTATTCTATACACATTAGTGGCATTATGTATTCACTTGAAGAGTGAAACGTAAAAGTTTTTATTTGATATAATGAATCAAGAGGTAAAATTATTTCTTAAATTTCATATATTGAAATCATATCCAACATCACAACAAACCATGAGATATGGTAATAGAAAAAATAAATAAAATTTTTTCGTATGGTGGTAGTACACTGTACATGTGAATGATGATTTCACAACCCATTTGATGTAAGTATGGGTGGTTATTATTCATAACCATAACATTAAAATAAAAAATTATATGTAATATATTTATTTCATTATATCAGTATGTTATATTATGATTTTTAGTGGTGGATAACGAAATAAAATAAAAATGATTGTTTAAAAACATTACGTCTTCATCAGGTATCCTCCTTAGGATTCCACCGAAGTTATTTGACAATAGACTTATGAAAAAACAGGGAATATTGGATTATGATATGGAATTTTATAGGTTACTTGGTAAGTTATTTTTCTTACCTAATATCATTGTAGGTGTGAATATGTGATGATAGGGGGTGACCTTTTGTAAGTTCGGTGAGTGGCACACAAATAATTATTTTGAAAGGGTGAATTAAAACAATGTTCTTTCATGTCTCTAGGACCCAATAATAGTCTAATATCATTCAATGAAAATATAATTTTGATATATATCTACAAAATGGGTTTCTGAAAATTTTGGATCATTTTCACACATTATTGTCTAATTTAAAAAAAATTGTAAGCTCATTTTTACCATAATAACTATAATTGATTTTAACTAATTTAAATAATCTTTATTGTAAAAAATTATGATTAAAATATTAATAATTTTTAATAATTAAAAATATTTAATATATTTAAACATATTAAACTCACAAAACCTATATAATTTAATTATAAATTTAATCCTAGAGACATGGGAAAATAGTGAGTTATTAATAGGATTATTTTTTGAGAAAAGTATGATTCTACAATAAATATATGAATTATAATAATCATTGAATGAGACTAAATTAATATTTAATTATTTTAAATAAGTATATTTAATTTTAAAAAATCCACATTATGTATTATTTTAATTAATTTAATTGGATAAACATTATGCATTTTAAAAAAGTAGAAAAAATGGTTTAAACCCAAAAAAATAATCTTATACTAAAAAAATATAATATTGATTCAAAGTAATTAAATGGAATAGGGATAACTATATAATATTTATTATACTTTGAATAATATTTGGAACATTATTTTACTTTTAAAATAATTAAATTGTTTAAAAGAAATGACTATTTACAAAAGTCGTTATTTTTCATTATTCAATGAAAAATCAATATATTACAAATGTTAAAAAAATTCATCGAATATAAATTCTTGAATTATTATTACAAAAATGAATTTATATTTATGTAATTATTTTTTTAAAATAACTAAATATTTATTATAATATTTTTTCATGAAAAATAATAAAAATCATTTTTGAATAAAACAAATATTTGAAGAACAAAACCACTTTACCAAATATTTATTGAATATTTACAATAAACGTATCATTAATTTATATTTACTATGATATATATATATATAATAATTTAGTTAATATTATCTATTGACACAAATTTAATGGGTTGGTTATAACAAAAAAATAAATCATGGGGAATTTCAGTTCAGTGTTGTGTGTTGAATAGGCTATAGAATATAAAATCTATTAGTTGTATGTAACAAAAGATAAAATTTATAGTACATTTAATGAGTTATTAATATATTTTTTCATGTAATGCAAGATAAACTCATTGTTGTGTGTACTTTATGCTAACAAATAAAATTTTCTTCTCCTAAAATCATGTGGTGTTACAGATTGCTTCTGTTATGACCAGTCATAGTGTTCATCATTGGTAATTTATCTGGTTTTGATATTTTCATATCGTATTATTATATTTAAGAATATTTACATTAATAAAATATAAATAATATTAATAATTATATTTTACTCATCTCCAATGAATGTGAAAATATAAATGAAATATTTTCTATGGGGAAATAATAAATATAATTAAGATTTTATCTATATGATAAATTCATGATCATTCGAAGGAAAACAAATATTTTGACGAGGTTAATACTGAGAAATACATTTTAAATGTATTATTAAATTCATGGTAGGTTTAGGAATTGACCCTAAGGCCAATAAAAATAGTTCTATGTCCTTGAAAATGGGGTCAATGGTTACTGTTACATTTCTATTATATTTTTCTACAGTCATTTTTATATTGGCTCAAGATATACTAGAATATCTGTGTCTTAGGAATAATACCATCATAGGTTTTTTAATCCATGTCAACTCATGTATATTTCATAGAGTAACTGTATTGTTAGTTAAATTGGAGTAATTTTCATCAAACTAATGTATATATATAGTGTATTCTATGTAGATTTAATGTCACGTGTACATGTTCTTCCTTTTATATGATATATATGGTTTTTGCTTGACATTATGATCATAATGGTGATAAATTATTCTTTTTGTATTTTATTTCTTGAAAATTTATTATTAGATCATTAAAAACCCCTTTAGTCATATTACATCGCGGTAAAAAATCCTTGATTCATGAAATCAGGTTCCAAATAATTAAGTTTTTTGTATTATATTATATATAATAAGTAATTTCATATATTTTACTTTAAAATTTTTATATAATAACCAAAGTTGTAATGTATTATATAAAAATTTTAAATGATTCTTATTCTAGGAAATATGATACCACATCCTATGATTGGAATTATTTTTTGACATACGATGTTATATCATGAAATTAAGTGAAAATACATTGGGGATTACATGTAAACATAAATGATATGTAGATTCGCCATAGATTATATCATTTTTATAAACTCATTTAAATAATTATTAAAAATAAGTGCATATAAGTATGATATATTATTTTTAATAAATTCTAATCTTTTGTGTATAAGGCAATATCGTGGTCCATCACACTGTTTTTATATTCCACGATATATGAAATGAAATATAATATACATTATGATATAAGAAATTTTAAAACATTATTATGGTGATTGAATTTATATTGTAGGCCATATGGTTCCAATTATAAGATAGAATATCAAATTAGAACTAATCATAGATTACGATAAAAGCTATATCATTTAAATGATATGTACAAATATTTTATTTCTTTTATTTTCATTTATTAATTCAATTTTATTATTTATAAAATGTTTATAAATTACAGAAAAAGGAACTTATGAAAACTATTTAATATTAAAGATGTTATAAATTATTTGATTATAATTTCATTTTAATTATTAATTAAATTTACAAGAAATAACTATTAGCATGTCTATAGAATTTTATATATATATATAAAACAATTTTCCTCATTTTAAATGGATTAAAATTTTTATTTAATATTTGTGTATATATGTTTCTTGGTGAATTATAAAAATATTTACTAATTAAAAAAATATTATGGAAAAATACAAAGAAGACTATTTATAATTATTAATTATTCATAATTATTAATTTAAAATGACCAAATTCAATTTCAATTACTTGAATGATATCAAAAAGAGTAATGAAAAATGGATTATAACAGTATAAGAATAATAAATATATATATATGCCATTTTTATTTTATAAAATATATTAATAAATTAAATTAAAAATAAATTGTAACATTTCAGATATTGTATTTTTAATTAAAACTTTTAATAAGTATTAAAAATAAGTGAATATATTTGAAATTAATATAATGTTTCAATATCTATATTATTATAAAATCTACACAATGAATGTATATATTATAGAATTATTATTATTTCCTTATTTATATATTGTTCCTAAATAATTATCTTTTTCCCAAATTATTTAATGATTAATTAATTTTGTGGGATTCACTTTTCTAATATATATATATATATATATATGTTATTTATAAAGATGATATTTTCATTATTTTAATGTACTAGTACAGTTCGAAAAATTATCTTGCATGAAATAATGAATTAGTATTCAAGGTATGATAGTTGTTTTATTATACATCTACATTTATATTTTATTGTTCAGGGTTATGATTTCCAATACAAGTGTTAATAATAGTTTATATAAATTAGGTCTTACATTTGTAAGGAAACTAGGGACTTTCTTACATAAAATATTATGACTGTAAGGACATGTGTTTAGACTAATTATCGACATGAGAGATTTTTCACTATCTAGAAAATTGGGGGTTGTATACAAGTATCTTCACACCAAATGTTATGATGATTATTAATCTCATATGATTCAAAGAGTTTATATGAACTAGTTTTGTATTCCATAATCAAAGGATGCATGTGGATATGTGTACTTCAAATTGGATTAAAATTTGTGTCAGTAAAAAAATCCAATGATTTATATAAATTGTTACACATCTATATAGTAAAAACATTCAAATTTAGTGCAATGATAGGACTAAAAAATAATTTACAAGGATCATGAATAAATTTAAAAAAAAGAATGTAATAGGAAGGTGTGATAATAAAAAACATATTCATTTGTTTTGTTTAATATTTCATCTAAATAAAATTAATTTCAATACCTAGATCATCCACCTGAGTATATCATGAAAATGTTTGGTTCCCATGAGTTATTTTTTTATGTAAAATTGGTTGTGGGTGAACCTAAAATTATTAGGTGGTTGTATCTATTAGTAAATTTTTGTTACACATAAAAAGGGAACACAAATATGATTAGGAAACTAGAGGATTATTTATCCTTTTTTAGCCTTGTGGCTTGTGAAAAATGTTGGTACACGTTTTTTCATTCAAAAATTATATGTGTTACCCAAATCATACTTATAAATGGAAACCCCTCTCCCACAACTTAACATATCTAAAACCCATTGGATCAGGCTAGAGATTCCAAAATATCTTTGTTTCATCTCTCCAAATTTAGAATCCTTATTTTGGTCATAACTCTATCATATGAATCCTTTTATTGAAAACCAAATAAATCTACTTGAGGAATAGGTAAAACCCATAAACAAAAATTTTATATTGATTCTCTCACCACCTCCAATTAAATATAACTCAATTATGGTATAAAAGCATAAATATCTTCCATATACTTATATGTTTTTAATTTTAGGTAGTTACCTATACCCTTATCTTATTATATGAAATAGGATAACAAATCACCATTCATCTGTATGATAGACTATAGACACACGAACCAATGTAATTTGTTTTCCGTCATCAACTTTCATAGATAGATATAATGATAGATTAAATGTTTAATTATGATAATTATGATGTTAATATCCATATGAAATTACTATATCACACACACCTTCATAATTTTCATTCATTAGTAATATGATAACATTACTCGTGTGTATGATAGTCTACCACCATAAGAATCGATGTGATTCGTTCACCCTCTCTAGGTATGTTTAAAAGGAATGGTTCATTTAAAAATTGTGATATATATGAAATAAAAATGATTCAATAATAGTAATATATAGTGAACCTATCTTTATTTCAATACTTAAAGAAAATTGAAACAACATTCATGTGCACGAATGAAATACTATCTCCATGAATACTGTATAAGATTCTCTACATCTAAATTTTATGCATCATTATAAATTTATATATAATGACAATATATGAAATTAATGTCATGGTTAGAATTCAGGATATTATTGAGCCATGGTAAATTTAGATATCCAACCCCATAATTCTAGGTGTAAGTGTCTCATACCATCACATTGGCATGATTAAAACGAATTAAATCCCGATAGATCGAAGATTTTGGTTGTATTGGTAAACAAATTATATATATGGGTCTTACATTACAATTGAATGCACTATTTACAGTAGATTGTTTTCTTATATGACAACATTATTCTATATAGTGTGTCCTTTCATATCATTCTTAGTACACTTTAGGGAATCCTAGGGAAAGGAAACAAAATAATGGTGATTTGAAATTGTTAATAAGGGTTATTTATAGTTGAAACAATGATTGTTAAATGAGAATAAATTAAAACTACAAGGTAAATAACTATGAAAATATTCCATTAAAATAACTGGATGTGGAATATTCAACATGTCTTGGGAGATAACAAAATAAAATTCTATTTACTTAATATATTGAAAATGAAATACATCCATAGATAGTTTGAAAGAAAAAATAAATTAGATAATAATCATAACAACATAGTTATATATTGTAAGAACCTGGGTTTTTGAGCCGGTAAGACTTTGAAATTCTATTAATGTTATTCTTGAGAAGGGCGTTCAGACGACGTGAGATTCCAAGCCCCAGAGTGGTTGGAATACAATTTAAGTGCGTTCACACTAGACATGCAAATAAATAGAATATCTCCTAAACGGTTGCACGGATGGGAAAACCAAGGGCACCGTTAAGTCTGAAATGTGTCATTTACAATAGGAGGGGTGTATCTTTCACGAGCACGAACCTTATGTGAAAAACACCTCCAGGGGAATTTTCATAATCTTGTGGCCCTGGGTGTTCACTTTCTAACATCTGAATTGAGGCTCAGATAAAAATACCAAGACCTCTGTTGTGTTCAGAATGTGTTTTTACCCTAGAGGTGGCCTAACCCCGACCCCGCCGAAAGTTCGGGTACACGGTCTACGAGTGGGGGGTTTAAGTGTTTTTTTATATTTAAACACACCACCCCACCCTCTGCCTCCCCCTTTCACTTCATCCCTAGATGTTTCCTCTCAACGAGCTCCTCCCCTATTCTCCACCACTCTGGAAAGGTGCGGCGGCTCTGGCGGACCAATCGTGAATCTTTGGGCTACGCCCAACGAAGTTGGAGGTTTTGTTTTTCATTCTAGTTTCCTCTTTATCTATAAATTAAATATATTATGTTGAATTTTTGTCTGATCATCGAGAAAATCCCATTGTTTCATAGGGATTGTTTTTATCTTATCAACAATTCTTTCAGATCCAATTTTTTAGTCCTAGGGCATCCGGGGTGGCCATGGGAAGTTTTCCAGCCGATTTGCCCCGTTTTCCTATGGTTCCAGGGGTTCCGGCCGACTTCGGGTGGCTTCCCAGGCGGTGGAGCAGGAGATCTTGGAGGTGCAGCGGTTGCTTCACATGATGGAGGCTCCTCATCACAGTGGCTTCGTGCGGTGCGGCGGGGGCTCCAAGCGGCAGGTGAGCTCATCAGGGCACGACAGGGCAGGTTGCGGCACGCGACCCTGTGCAGGGACAGAGACCCAATTTTGGCGGGTCTTCACACGATACCACAAATAACCACGGGGTAAAGTCAGCATGGTCATGGACCTGGGGTCAGCAGCCGGGCGCGTGGCTGAGCCGCTGGCCTGCGCGGGCCCGACCAGGCCGGGCAGAACGGCCTGTCCAACCCAAGGGGTTTCATCCCCTCTGACATCAGACGCCCGTAACGTTTGTTATGGGTGTCTGTTTTTTGTTCCATCTACAGCAGTGCAATCCTGGAATCGAGATGAAGATTTTTAGATGGACTCGGGGATCTTAAATTCTCGGTACGAGGGCCGGTTGCACGACATAATTGTTATGTACTACACTGGGATTCTTCATTCAGATGGAGCGATCACATCCGAATTCCATTTATGGTGACGTCAGCGGCGTTGTGACCCTGGCATCGAGACAGATTGGACCAAGGTGTTTTAAAGCGTTGAAGTTGGAGTTGCGGTGTGGGCCCTAGGGGCTATCTTTTAAGCTGTGAGCAGCGTTTTGCGACCTTTTCATCAGAAATCTGTTCGAGGCAAATGAGTAGTCATTTTGGCATGTTTTTCCGAGAGCATCGTAGTGGCGTAGTTCGCCCGACCGCTATCAGGACCGAGGTGTGGGCCCCATGATATGTCATATGGGCGTAAAACGGCATGGAGTAATTTTATCATCAGGATCCTGTTTCCAACGAGTAAGTAGTATATCTCACATGTTTTTCCACAAGGATTACAACGATGTAATCTCTTTGGGTGAGCAGTTCCTCTTACATGATCTTCATAAATTTGGAAATATGAAAGGATTTTGGAAGGATGTTTCTTCAACTCACTCCAACCCTACACACGGTTGCGATGTTAGTGACACCCAATGACGGTGTGGGCAGTGCAGAGTTATCAGACCAATTCCGAGTTTACCTTCCAGCATGGTTGGGCTGAGGGTTACCCGTTGACCATAGGGTTTACCCTCCCGTGGGGTTGGGCAGTGGGTTACCCGTTGAAATTAGGGGTTTCCCTCCATCATGGCCAGGTAGTGGGTTACCCAATGATCTTTTAGTGTTTACCCTCTAGAAGGGCTGGGCAGTGGGTCACCCGATGACCTTTTGGGGTTTATCCTCCAGTTAGGATGGGAAGTGGGTTACTCGCCGACTTCTTTCAGAATCATCCCCTTTATGACAAGGCTAGTGAGTGGTTTTTATCTGTGGTTACTGGAGAGGGACGTTTGGTAGTACATTTTAGCGTTGAGGCAGCTTTAACGTGCGAGACAGTTGGGCATCAGTGGTGGACATCATTAAAACTATTGGCGAGTTTTTCATGGGATGAGCTTGGAGATAGAGATCCCCTTATGCACTCGTTCGGGTTTCTTGTTGAGCACATATATATACACCCTACTTTTGTTCCCACTGTATGGGTCCAGTTACTCTCCTTCTAGGAGGGGCGAAGACACATGGGGTATGACACGTGGTTTCCATATCTATCTCCTCTTTGTTGGGACGAGTTTACTTACTTTCTTTTATTGGGTTGAGTTGTACTCTCTCTATTGTACTCTTACATTGTTCTATTTATTATTTACCATTTAGTACCTCCTTTGTTTATCCCTCGAGATTTTTGGGCACCCTAATGAGTATCCTTATACTCACCCCTACATGGGCTTTGCCCCCACTTGTTATGCCTTTGAAGAGGATGGACATGTCGATCAAGTCTATGGAGGAGCGTAGGGAACACATGATCTTGGCCTGCGTTTAGTGGATGTAGTAGTATATACAGATGTGAGACTCACCAGTTGTTTACTTTCATTTACCTATTTCCAGTGTAATGGCCCGACCACAATTACCCAGTGTTGGGGAAATATTACATAACATTGGCATGATAAAAAAAGATCAAGTCTCGAAAGACCGATTAGTTTAGTAGCCTTGGAAACTCTAGATACCTTAATAAGTCCTACATTACTTCATAAAGTGAAAAACAACAACAAAATTGTCTCCCTAGTCCACACTCATATCCCCTCAGACTATCCCTGCAGGTCAGTCATGAAATACTTCTTCACATCCTGGAAAAAATAAAACATAGAAAGGGGTGAGATCATATGCTCAGTAAGGATAACAATATAGTGGAAACTTTCATAAATAAGCATAAATATTTAAGGAAATGTATAACTAAAACAAAATCCTTTTAAACATGATCTTCAACATAATATGGAAAAAATAAAACGAAATAATTCCATTTACTTATTCACATGGATATTCTACTAGTAGAATAATCAGATCCAATATCAATAACCACTTTCATAACGATGGAATTCATAATTCTAGACTATCATAACCACATAGTCGAGTCCTTGTTCAAAGACTACAAATAAATTTTTTTTCAAGGCTTTGTTCCAAGACACTAGTTTCTCCCATGAGACCAACTGATGTGTCAAGGAGCTATAGCGGGATCCACCTGTCACTAACTTAGTCCAATGCAGTCCTCATATGAATAGGTTTAAACATAACACAAACATTCTTATTAAAACTAACAAACGAAATGTCAAAAATTTATCCAAAAGCCATGATTGGTATAAAAATAACACATCCACAGTCAAACATATCAAAAAACCTTCAATACTATATGGATGTTTTGTATCATAATAAATCAACATCAAATAAGCTTAAAATCCATCAAAGGATGTTGACATAGATGAAATCAAAACTATTTGAGAGAAATATCTCTTTTTTGAAATCATTTAAAATCACATTATTATAAAAGAAAATATTCACATTGAAAATATTCTTATAAAATTTTATGGGAAGATTCAACGATTTTATAACGACAGAAAATAACCGCACCCTCCGTATAAGTTAAAAAAATATTCTACCATAATTTTCTCAAAAAGGTTATAAAGGACCTTGTTTGGAAAAGGACAGAAATGGTTTTTTATAAAAATCCTATAAAATGTCAAAAAACGGTATAAATGACTTTAAACTGTAATTTATAAAATAGTAAAAATGTTTTGGAATAAATTTTTAAGAAACATTGATATGGATGATAATTAGATCGTAGTATATAATTACATATAAACAACCTCGGATAATGAAGAGATTGTGAAACTAACCCTTACATTGTAATTTTCCTTGGTCGAGGTTATGTTAACCTCCTATATAAAGGTCAAATAATTTTTATTAAATTATACAAGAATCACATACATTAATATGATATCATATATGATTGTTTAATATTTCTTTGATAACAATATCTTAGTATTATCATCATTTCTGGTGTTTAACAAATTCGTCTTCCTTTATATTCATTGTTATGTGAGTCATATTTATTATGGATGGGATGTATCTTATTAATATCCAGAATGATATAATGTCTTTAAAAATAATTTTTAATCATCAAATGGAAATTATCCTTGAATGGATACGATGGGGAATGAATCTCATCATGTTTGTGGAGACGGTAATCTATACATACACACGATCGACGATATAATTATTTTGATATTAGAATAACATATAATTGGATTTTATATCATATATACAGAATCCTTATCATGTTTTATATATTATTTACATCAATTACATATCATTATTATACCCACCCAAATAATAAAATATTGAATAACAATTACACCACGATGTGGAGACGGTAAGCTGTACGTACGTACGTATAGTGACATGTCATTAAAAGGGTAGATAGAATAATGAATTTGGTGGTACAATAATTATAATAACATCATAGTATATAGAATATACTGGAGTAGTTATTTAATATGAAAACAACAAAGAAAAATGAAGTGGAAGAAGAAAGGATCTTGAAAGAGTGTGGTGAAATTATTACCAATTCTTATGGTTCTTCCTTTTAATTTGATTAAAATGGCTCCTTAAGTTGGATTTCAGACTAAAGGAAGGCCTCTAGGATGAATTGAGAAATTTTTAGAGGTTATTTGGGAAGGATTTGGCTGAGCCAAAAGGCTTTGAATGTGTGAATTAGAGATAAGGTGGAGTGCCCTTTTATAAGAGGGTTGAGGGGCACCTTAGAAGAAGTTTGAAATATTATTTTATAATAAAATAATTTTCGTTTTCTAATGGATCGAAAATGTATTATTTAAATTATAAGGTGGTTAAGGGTCGAAACCCACTTTACCAATTGGTTTTAGATAGGTTGGGGTCACTATATTAACCTTAATTTTTAGATTTAACTCTTTGTTAAATAGTTTGACATTTACCATGTCTCTTTGTATTATTATATTATATAGTTAATAAACATACGATATATTTCCAAGATAACCACAAGTGATTATTTAATGATGAAAATATCATTATATAAGGCATTTTTCCTACCCATATATTTTTAGGAAAATAATTTCAATTAAAAATATAATATTTGTTTTAAAAACTCTTTTATGTCAATTATAAAACTATTTAATAATTGATTTTTGTTAATGTCCTAAAAACATTATTAGATCAAAAAAAATTCATTTATGAAATCCTAACATGTCATATTAAACTATATACTTCGTGGATGTCATCAAAATATTCAAATAATATTTATTTTAACATTTATAATACCGATTATTTTATTCATTCATTAATAAGGAAAATACTGCATCATTATTATGTCATAAATAAATTTATTTATTAAATGTCTAAAAATTATAAATAAATGCTTTTATGTAGGAAATTATTTTAGAATTATAATTAATATTTATAGTCTAAATGATAATATATATAAACCTATGAAAAAATAGGTTTTTTAAAAGATACATGGTTGCGTCATTTTTGTATTTACTTTAACTTAATTTATATAAAGTGTCATTATCACTTACATGTGGATCCATGGGGTCCAAAAATTGACCCAAAGATGGCCATGGAAGGAAATGTATCTTCCAATAGGGTTATGACACATGTAAGGGTAATTTAATATTATTATAATATTATTTTGTTTACCCTTATTTCCCGGATGTACCCTTTAATCATGGTAAATAAAATATTTACCGATTTAATTATTCAAAATGTCTAAAAAAATTTAACTATTTACAAAATTTGGACCTCTTGATTATAAATATGGAAGCCCTTTTTCTAAATTAAAAACACAGAATTGGAAGAAATTAATTTAATATTAATTCCCGTTGTTAAAACAAAAAGCGCGTTTTTAAGAAATAATAACTATCAAAAGATTGACAGTTGTTTATGTCTAGTTTAAATGTGAAATTATGTACAATAACCAAAATTGGATTAAATGGTAAAAATATAATCTATTTATATTTTTAAACCATGAAAATTCATTACTTATCACTATTAATTATTTTGATTAAAAAGTTTTTTTTAATTAAAATTTAGTAATTTTAACTATTCATCAAAATATGAAAAGTATCAGAAAAGTACCAAAAATTCACCCTAAACTAATTTGGATATTATGAATCCAAAAATGAAGTCCATTTTGGATGATAAAATGAATAAAATTTCAAAGGGTGGGTATTACTATTCATAACGGCCAGTTTGATTGGCTGTGTTGTGTTAGAACTCGAAGTTGCGTACAACACATGCTATTTTATTATTCAAAGAGAAGTGTATCATGGAAGAATGGGGTTTAAAATTCTCCCCTCCAAATAATTTCTTCCTCGATATTTCTATAATATTACTGCATAAAAATACTCGATTGGTTCTTCAGCATAAGTTCCTAAGGTTCCCACGTTGCCTCTTCCATCTTATGGTTTCTCCATAAAACTTTTACCAGACAATTCATCAGGTTTCTGAACACCTGTTCTCTAGTATCAAGAATCCCAACGGGATCTTCATAATAGGACAAATCAGGTTCCAGTTATACTTCTTCATAGGTGAGTACATGCATTGGGTCAAGCATGTATTTTCTCAATAGTGATACATGGAACACATCGTGAACTTGGAAGAGATTTGGTGGTATTACCAAACGATAAGCTACATCCCCAATTCGTTCAAGAATTTCTAAAAGTCCTTTCTACCTAAGACTCAAATTACCTTTCTTACCGAAATGTATAACTCCCTTAAATGGAGGTACCTTCATTAAAATATGATCTCCTACCTAAAATTCCTAATTCTTTCTTCAGTTGTCATCATAGCTCTTCTACTGACTTTGAGCTGCTTTGATGTGGGTTTGTATTACATTCATCTTTTCCATTGTTTCCTCCACAAGTTCTAGGCTGATGAGTTTTCTTTCACCAACATCGTCACAACAGGTTGGTGTGCGGCATCTCTTTCTGTATAACACTTTATATGGTGCCATCTTAATACATGAATGGAAGATATTGTTATAGTAAAATTATACCAGAGGTAAATATTGGTCCCGCGTACCTTGAATATCAAGTGAGAAGGATCTCAACATGTCTTCGAAGGTTTGAATAGTTTGTTCTGATTGTCCATCTATTTAAAGGTGGTAGGCAGTGCTTAAATGAAGCTTAGTATCCCAGCATTTCTGAAGACTTTTCCAGAATCTTGAAGTAAAACATGGATGATGATCAGAAATAATCTACAGGGGTACTCCATGCAGTCTTGCTACTAAATTAATATATAGTCTTACTAGACGTTCAAGTGGTAAATCTTCTCTTATAGCAAGAAAATGTACTGACTTGGTATGAAGATCAACAATGACCCATATTGCATCATTCCTTCTAGGAGTCTTTGTTAGTCCCATGACAATGTCCATCATGATATTAGGCCATTTCCACTCCGGTATGGGAAGAGGTTTCATGAATCCTTTAGGCTGCTGCCTTCCAGATTTCACTTGTTGTTAAACCATACATCTCGACAAAAAATCAAGAATCTCCCTCTTCATGTTGTCCCACCAAAAAACTTCCTTGAAATCTCTATACATTTTTGTGCTCTCATAGTGTATATAGATATTCGAACTATAAGCATCGTCCAACAATTCCCTTTATAGATCCGGTATATCGGGAACACAATGTCACTTCCCAAATTTCAAAACTCCATCTTCATACACAAAGTCACTCAATCTCCCATCATTCATAGCATTAATCTTGTTTTTAAACTCCTCACCATCAGCCTATGAACTTTTTATCATTTCTATTAAAGATGGTTTGGTAACCATTTGAAAAAGCATTAATGATTAACCATCCATGGTTATTCCCATATCCATCATTACTAGATCCCTGAAAATAGGATCCCTTTCAACTCTCATCTTTTTCAAAACTCCATGATCCATTATGCTCGAAGAATCTTCCTCCTTATTTGACTTCACAGGTCAACAGTGTATCGTGTAATCATAATCCTTGAGTAGTTCAAGCCATCGCCTTTTCCTCATGTTGAGTTTTTTCGGTGAGAAAATATACTTCAAACTATTGTGATCGGTATATATCTAAAATTATGCACCATATTGATAATGTCTCCATATCATCGAAGCAATGATTACAGAAGATAACTCAAGATCATGAGTTGGATAGTTTTTCTCATTAATTTGTAGCTGTCATGTTGCATATGCAATAACCCTATAATTCTGCATAAGGACCCAACCATGTCCTTTCTTTGAAGCATCACAATAAATAACAAACCCATCATTCCCCAATGGTAGAGTCAACATATGAGCATTGAATATTCTTCTCTTCAGTTCTTCGAAACATTCTTCACAATTTTTTTCCAAACAAATTTAACCCCTTTACGTGTGAGCTTTGTTAATGAGTTAGCCAATATGGAAACATTCTGGTCAAAACATTGATAATAACCTGCTAAGCCAATAATATTGCATACCTCTATTATACTTGTTGGTGCTGTCCATTCTTGGATTTCCCTTGTACTATAAGGATCAACAGAGATTCCATCTATATAGACAATATGGAAAAGAAAAGAAATTTCTTGATGCTATAATTCACACTTGCTAAACTTACCAAATAATTAATGACTTCTATCAGTCTTTAGGATAACACGCATGTGATTTTCATGATATTTGAATCTTTTGGAGTATACCAAGATATCATCAATAAATACCACTAAAAATTCATCATGATATTCTTTGAAAACTATGTTCATTAGATCCATGAAAACAGAGGGTCTATTAGTCAATCCAAAAAGCATTAGTGTAAACACGTAATGCCCGTACCTGGTTTGAAATGCTGTCTTCGATATGAATTCCTTCTTTACACTCAATTGATGGTATCCAAATCAAAGGTCAATCTTGGAAAAGTATTTATCTCCATGCATTTGGTCAAATAAATCATCAAATTAGAGGTAGGGGATACTTGTTCTTTATTATTATATCATTGATCTTCTTATAGTCAATTCACATCCTCATAGATCCATCATTCTTCTTAACAAAAAGAATAGGGGCTCCCCACAGAGAAACACTATGGTTATCAAATCCCTTATTACTCAATTACTCTTGTTGTTTATTTAGTTCCACTAATTCTACAGTGGTCATTCTATAAGGGGTCTTAAATATTGGCCTTGAACCAGGAATTAAATAAATGGAAAACTCAATTTCACATTCTGGAGGATGTCCAGGTAAATCTTCTGGAAACACAACAATATATTCTTTCACAATAGGTACATACTCAATTTGAACATTCCATTCCTCACCCACAATTATTTCTTTCTCTTCCTCCCCAATAAATTAATTTTTTTGAGCTACTAGGGCTGGATCTAGATATTAATTAGGTGGTGACGATTCTGATCTAAAGATAATGTGTTCATTATCATCGTCATAAAAATAGTAACCTCCTTCTTGTTATAATGAAATTTTGCATCATGGTTCGAAAGCCAATCCATACCGAGGATTATATCAAATTAAATCATGGGTATGAAGATGAGATCAGCGGATAAAGAACATTTATTTTCCCTAATGGGAACTGATTCACAGAACATTGTAGCAATGATACTTTCCTTAAGAGTTTTGACTGACAACTCCCTTGTTAAATAAAATTGAAAATATCTAATTTTCATTGCAAACTAGGAAGATATGAAACAATGTGATGATCCAGAATCAAATAAAGCATTGGCTGAACTTGAGGAAACCATTAAATTACCTACCACCACGCCTTTGGGAGCTTCAACCTCAGCAGTAGCTATAGTGTATGCTTGGCCTTAATCCCTCGGCCTTTTCTGAGGAAAGTTCCCCTGAAGCTTAGGAAATTCATTTGAATAATGTCCCATCATCCTGGAATTGTATCACTGAACATTGGTAGCTTCTTTCTTTCCCATGAAATCATGAGCTTGGTGGCCATTTTCAACACACTTGTAACAGAATACCATTCCCTTCAAGCATATACCAGGGTGTTTCTTCCAAAATTTACTGCAGGATGGATAATCAACTTTTACCTTCTACCCCTTATTTCCATTTCTAGAGTGATCTGCAGATATATTTTTCTCTTTCTTTTCTTTAAAGTCGTAAGACTTAGAGAATTATTTTTCTATCTTGATAGCGCATGAGACAATATCTTCGTACGACGAGAATGATTTTGAGACTAATTCTCCATGGATAAATATTTTTATCCCATAAAATAAATTATCAATGATACTTCTTGGGTTATGTATAAAATCAGTAGCATGCCTCGCTAACATTGTAATTTCATCTTCATACTTTGTGACACTCTCATCCTCCTTTTTCCACAGACACAGAAATTTCCATTCCATATCCACTCGATGGTCACGAGGAAGGTATTTTTTCTAAGAAAATATTTTTAAACTCCCTCCATTCCATATTTGATACTTTATCATCTTCCTTTGAGTTTTGAATCAATAAACACCATTGATCAGCATCTCTAGTATGGCGGTAAACTACCATGAAAACATTTTTCCATTCGCTACACCCCAAGGAGTTGAATATTTTCTCTATGGAATTTATACATTTCTCAGCTACTAGTGGATTTGTACCCCCATTTAATGTTGGTGGTTGTTTCCTCATGAAGGGATCTTACATTGATCCTCCACACTGTGGATCAGGGTGCTCCATAAGTGTATGGTTATTATTCATAACCTGAGTAAGTTGTCCCTGTTTGGTGATTATCCAATCAGCACCAGTTGCATCGCCAGCTCCATAATAATTATCATGACCAGGATGGAAATCCCTATAAGGAGTGCGTGCATTGATACGATTTCCATTCCTTCCACTAGGTGTCATTTCTAAACAATGGCATACACTAGATTAATTTAAGAATCACAATACATAAATCCAAACTTGTAAAATACATAACATAAATTGAACAGTTTATGGATATAATCCATAATCATAAAAATGTTTTCTTTGAGGGAGTATATACTCATAAACATTTCATAATAGTTTGTAAATAAAATGAGAATTATCCTATGCATATACCCCAGGAGTTTCGTAACCAAGAGTGCGGCAAGGCCCATTTTTGTGCAACAGTTCCCGTTCAAGTCTAGCTCAAAGATGTGTTTTAAGGTTTTACCCCTAGGTACATCTATTCGACAGGTGCCTCTACCTTCTCGTATCCAAACATGGATGTATTGCTAGGAAAACTCACAATATCTCTACAATACCAAAATTCTTGGAATTTCTTCTATACTAATCGTCAAAGTGCATCTCAGGTCTATGTGCTCTAATCATTGTTTATTTAAATGTAGCTTCCAAGGTTTATACTAAACAACCTCTAACACCAAAAATACCACCCCTTTAAAGACCCAGAAATTTCAAGGAAAATGTTTTCATAAATACTTAGGAATTTTATGAGTCTTTGGATTTTGACAGCACTTGATTCCGAGGCTCGGTGTGCCCGAAATCAATTTCCGAAGTTTAGCTAAGGAAAGTTCAGTAAACAAATGAGCAGGTTTCTATATCTTTTGAATTGGTGTTCAGAATTTAATTATGAGAGCACCAATGAACTCGCAGCGCTGGTAATTGGTTAAGGGGACCTTTACCACATTTGCATTTGCACGGGATGAGAAGTTAAAATTTGTGGATTAAATAAGAAGTAAATAAAAATTGTGGAACGATTTTTATTTTATATCTAAGGTAGTTATATCCTACATGGGGGAGTTGAGGTGGGACCCACAAGCACCTAACTACCCCTGTGAGGATATTTGTGAGGTGGGGCCCACACAATCCCCAACCTTTCACATTCCCTAAACTCCTTTTAATCCCCCTTTATAATTGTTAACTACCCTTTAATTGGGTAAGACTTCCTCTCCCCTCTACCCCAATTTAATTCTTTCCAACACGCACCTTAATTAATTGATTGAACCTCTTCAATTAAATTAATTCAGTGTTTGAATTTTAAATTTTGAATGCATGGAAAGATTAATTGAAATAAGGAGATGTCATATTTTATTTGGGTTGGCAATTGTTGTGTGAGGAGAAATTGGGAGAACTCTAGAGTTTTTGAAGAACTTCATCCTCAACGAAGGATGGTTCTTCTCTGATGAAAAACATAGACCCTTTAACATAGAACGACTCGGCCACCACGGTTCTCCATCCTCTTCTTTCTTCATGACAAGGAAGGAGACACCGACGTGGAGAATTCTCCAACGACGACGCGCCATATATTTTCACTTCTCGATGACAAGAGAGGGAACATCGTTTCTTCCTCGGGCGCACTCCGACGACAACCACGAATCCTCACCTCACTACGTCGTCTTCTACGACGCCCACATTCGACATCAACTATTGAGGTGGGGTGAAGTGTTTTAATTTTATTGCAAATAAAATTGTTTGGTTGTGCTTCGTGAACCTTATTCATTCATGGATATGTATTAGCCTCTAACGTGCAGGGCGTGGGCCGAACGAACACGGCCCAACGACCCTCCGCTAGAACATTATCCCTTTGGAATTGGGAACCAGAGGTGGGGGAAGAATGGCTATGTTGCGCTGTTTTGGAAACATGGTGAAGGAAGCCAGTGCCGGCTGTGAGGGAGGAACCACATCCCGCATCACGAGCTGCTTCGACGGATGATCCGGCCGGCCCGTTGGTCGGTCGGTCGGAGGAGAACCGCGGAACCAAGAGGGCACCGTGCTGAGGAACCAGCAGGCCCATCGGCCGGCCGAGTGGAGCTGGACCGCGGCGCTAGGAGGGCACCGTGCTGGAAGACCGGCGGCCCACTCGTGCGGGCCGCGTGCTCCAAAAGGCCGACTGGCCTAGCCTGTTGGTTTGGGAGGGCGACGCACAATGGCGCCGCCGTTTTGGGCAGACGGGGGCCGCACCCCATCCTCAAACAGCTCAGCCAACCGGCCGAGCCAGCCGGGCCGCGCCGGGTCGGGCAGCGCCCCGCCGGTTTGGGTCATGCCCTGTCGGGCCGGGCCACCCCTCTTAGGGTCGTGCTGCGCACTTCGGGCCGAGCAGCGTTTTCCTTCAAACCGGTCTGACACCCCTACCGGGTCGGACCCGTCAAACTGGGTTAACCCGACCCGTCAGCCCACTGGGCTTAACGGGTCGGGCCAGTTATTCACTTAAATGTAAATAACATAAAGACCACGAATCTGATCGACACGCCGTCTGTGGTATGGAGACTCTTTTGATGAGACAATCCTTTTGCGAAACTCTAAGTGAGTTTGGAAAACTATGGAAAATGGATAGGTTTGGAATGAGAATATTTCCAACCATGCCCCTCGAACGGAAAAGCAAATATTTCTCAGACCGACGACCGTTTGAAGCGCCGTCTATCGTGTTGAGTTCCATTTGACGAGACGGAACTACAGGATACATCAACTTTGGAATTCGTGATAGTTGATGTATTGACCCATTTTACTCAGGGAGCAGACCCTCCTGGAAAAGAGTACCCTGTGTATGGGAACCCTAGAGCTGGCTGCGACTACGACGACGATGATGACTGTACATAGATCCTACGTGGGTTAGGCAGTGAGGACGACTGTACGTGGATCCTACGTGGGTTCCGCAGTGATGAAGACTGGACATGGATCCTACGTGGGTTTTACAGTGAAGGTTACTGTACTTGGATCATACGTGGGTTCGGCAGCGACGACTTCAGTACTTGGATCCTACATGGGTTCGGCAGAGTAGATGATTCAGAGGCTACATCTAATCATCTCCACGCCTCTTCATGAGTAGTATACATGTGTGAGGTGAGTCTTTTCTTTCAATAATTATCATTTATTTGGTTGACTTCTTTCCTGTGTGGACTGGATTGTTCTTGGGCTCGGAAGTTGGAGCCGTACTGGAACTGTTGACTTAGGTATATGTATGGGCATATACCTATGTAGGGTTGGTTGATTCTTCATGTTGTTCCATTCCTTTGTGTTTTATCCTTTATGGATTCTGGGAGACCTTAGGGGGTCTCTAGATCCCTACTGAGTATCGTATACTCACCCCTGCATGGGGATTGCCCACACTACGTTGTGTTGGTAGCAGACGACGGACAACACTGGTCGTGGTTGAGGCTTGTGGAGTTGGATGGTATCCAACGGTGGACCACAAGGTGGGATGTACACAGAGCAGACGGACAGACCCGAGGTACCGACGAGACTATCTGTACCCACCCTTCAAGTGAGATTTCCATAGGAGGACTCGGTGGTTGCTGTTTACTTTTTAGTTATTGTACTTTCTTTCTCATTCATACTATAATTTCAATTGGTTTTGTATACCGACCCATTTACTTTCCAGCACTTACTTTCGTATTCAGTTTACATTGTGTTTACTCCAGCTTGCATACTCTGTTGTGTTCGTTTACTTATAAAAAGGCAATGACATCCCTTTTATCAGGAATTACGCCTTTGCTGCTAGTCTCCTGCCCATGGCCTATGGAAGGCGGGCTTGGGGTAGTCACAGCACAGGCCCCAGGGATGGGTCGTGGCAGCCCTGACCCTAGTTGCCCAGAGTCGGTGCATTTTTACATAACATTGGCATGATCACAAAAGATCAATTCTCGGAATACCAATTAGTTTAGTAGCCATGGAAATAGAAGATACATGCATAAGACTTACATTACATCATAATGTGAAAAACTACAAAAAAGTAGTCTCCATAGTCCACACCCATATCCCCTCAGACTATCCCTGTAGTTCAGACATAAAATACTTCTTCACATCTTGGGAAAAATAAAACATAGAAAGGGGTGAGCTCAGATGCTGAGTAATGATAACAATATTGCGAAAACATTCATAAATAAGCATAAACATTTAAGGCAATGTATAAATAAAACAAAATCCTTTTAAATTTGAAATTCATCATAATATGGAAAAAATAAAATGAAATAATTACATTTACTTATTCACATGGATATTCTACTAGTTGAATAATAACATGTAATATCAATTACCACAATCATAATGATGGAATTAATAAGGCCCTAATATCATAACCTCATAGTCGAGTCCTTGTTCCAAGTCTACAAATAATATATTTTCATGGTCTTGTGCCAAGACACTAGTTTTTCTCATGAGACCAACCGATGAATTGAGGATCTATAACATGCTCCGCCTGTCACTGACTAAGTCCAATGCATTTCTTATATGAACAGGCTTAAACATAACATAAGTATTCGTATTAAAAATAGAATATGAAAAGTCAATACATTATTCAAAAACCATGAATGGTATAAAAATAACACATCCATAGTCAAACATATCCCAAAACCATCAATACTATATGGATGTTTTGTATCATAATAAATCAACATTAAATAAGCTTAAAATCTATGAAAGGATGTTTACATAGATGAAATCAAAACTATGCGAGAGAAATATCTCTTTTTTTTTGAAATCATTTAAAAGTCACATAATTATAAAAGAAAACATTTAATTTTAAAATATTTTTATAAGCTTGTAAGGGAATATTTGACGATTTTATAACTATAGATAATAGCCACACCCACCGTATAAGTTATAAAAACATTCTTAGCTTAATTTTTTCCAAAAGGTTATGAAGGACCTTGTTTGGAAAACAATGGAAAGATTCCTTTATAAACATATTATAAAAATTAAAAAAAGTTATAAATGACTTTAATCCATAGTCTATGAAATAATAAAAATGTTTTGGAATACATTTTAATGAAACATGGATGTGGATGATAAAGAGATCTCAGTTGATAATTACATATAAAATAACTCGGATAATGAAATGATTGTGAAATTAACCCTTACCATGTAATTTTCCTTTCTTGAGGGTATATTAACCTCTTGTATAATTGTGAAATAATTGTTATTAAATTATACAAGAATCTTTTACATTAATATGATATCATATATGATCTTTTAACATTGCTTTAGTAATAATAACTTAGTATTGTCGTCGTTTTGGGTGTTTAAAAAATTCGTTTTCCTTTATATTCATTGTTATTTGAGTCATATTAGATATGTTTGGGATGTATCTTAATCATATCCTGAATGATATAAAGTCATTAAACATTATTTTTAATCATCAAATGTAAATTAGTCTTGAATGGATACGATGGGGAATGAATCTCATCGCCTTCGTGGAGACGGTAATCCGTACGTACACACGAGTGACATTATCATTCTTTAGATATTAAAATAACAAATAATAGGATTTAATATCATATATACAGAATCCTTATCATGTTATAGATATTATTTACATCAATTACATATCATTATTATTCACATCCAAATAATAATGTATTGAATAACAATTACACCACGATGTGGAGACGGTAAGTCGTACTTACGCACGTATGGTGAGATTTCATTCAAAGGGTAGATAGAATAATGAATTTTGTTATAACATAATTATTATGACATTACAGTATATATAATATACTGGATTTATTTTTTTATAATGGAAACATCAAATAAAAAGGAAGTGGAAGAAGAAAGGAACTTGAAAGAGGGTGGTGAAATTATTACTTCTTCTTCGGGTTCTTCCTTTTGATTTGGCCAAAAAGGATCTTTAAGTTGGATTTATGAAAAATTTATGGCCACTAGGATGAAGTGAGGGATGTTGATAGGATATTTGGGTAGGGGTTGGCTGAGACAAAAGGAATTGAAGGTGTGAATTAAAGACAAGGGGGAGAGCCCTTTTAAAAGAGGGGTGAGGGGAACCTTAGGAAAATCTAGAAATATTATTTTATTATAAAATAATATTCGATTTATAATGTCCCCAAAATGGATTATTTAAAGGATAAGGTGGGTATGGGTCAAAAAAACACTCAACCAAAAGGTTTTATACTGGTTTGGGTCACTATATTAACCATAACTATTAGATTTAACTCTTAGTTAAATAGTTTGAGATTTACCATGTCTCTTTTTATTTTTATATTATATAGTTAAGAAACATACTATATACATCCAAAGGAACCCCAAGTGATTCATTAATTGTGAACCTATAATTATATAAGTCCTTTGTCCAAACCTTAGTTTTTTAGGAATATAATATCAATTAATAATATAATATTTGATTTAAAAACACTTTATTTTCAATTTTGACATTATTTAATAATTTATTTTTGTTCAACTCCTAAAAAAATTATTAATTCTAAATAAAATCCTTTAAGCAATATTAACATGTCATATTAACCTATAAAATTCTTTTATGTCATAAAAACGTTCAAATTTTATTTATTTTAACATTTATATTACCAATTATTTGATTAATTATTTAATAAAGAAAACACTGCATCATTATTGTGTCGTAAATATATTAAATTATTCAATGTCTAAAAATTTTAAATAAAAAACTATTATTTAGGAAATACATATATCTTTATAAAAAATATTTATAGTCAAAATGATAGCATATATAAACCAATGTAAAAATTGTTTTCAAAAAGTTATATGCTTATGTCATTTTTGTATTTACTTTAAGATAATTAATATAAAGTGTCATTATCACTTACAAGTGGCTCCATGGGGTCCCAAAATCGATCCAAAGATTCCCATGGTCGAAAATGTATCAGAGAATAGGGCTAGGACATGTGTTAGGGTAATTAACTATTATTATAATATTATTTTGTTTAACCTTATTTACCGGATTTACCCTTTAACCATGGTAAATAAAATATTTACCGAAGTAATTATTCAAAATGCCTACAAATAGAAGTTATTTATTTACATAATTTGGAAATCATGATTATAAATATTTAATCCATTTTTATAAATTCATAACACAGAAGTAGAAGAAATTAATTTAAAATTATTTCCTGTTGTCAAAACAAAAAGCCTCTTTGTAGGAAATAATAACTTTTAAAAGATTGACACTTGCTTATGTCCAGTTTAAATGTGAAATTATATCCAATGGCCAAAATTGGATTAATTGGTAAAAATATAATCTAATTATACTTTAAAACCAATCAAATGAATAATTTATTATTATTAATTATTTCGATTAAAAATGTTGTTTTTAATTAAAATTTAGTCATTTTCACTAATCATCAAAATATCAAATTTATCAATAAAGTACCAAAAATTCACCCTATGATAAATTTGATATTCTGATCAAAAAAAGAATTCCATTTTGAAAGATAAAATGTATAAAATTTCAAAAAGTGGGTATTGTTATTCATAACAACTAGTTTGATTGGTTGTGGTGTGTTAGAACTCGATGTTGCATACAACACACACTATTTTATTATTAAAAGTAATGCATACCATGGAAGCATGGGGTGTCACAGCTGGGTATTGACAACATTCTGTTTGGATGTGTGTTTTTCCCCTTTTTTTATTCAGTATCTATCAGTACTTTACAGCACTTTTCTTTCCTATTTAGAGGCTGATGCATGACTGTGGTTGAGTTATAGTTGTTTGACATTTGGTTTCTTTTTTTACTCTGCATTTCTACATTGAGTGGGTTGTGCGTGTGTGTATAGGTACATAGGGAAAGGCCTCCCTAATATTTTTATGCCTTCAGCTCTTGTCGCCAGCCCTTGACCTTTAGAGGTGGGCTTGGTAAATTTGCAGCTCAAGACTGGTATGGTCGGGTCGTGAAAAAGTGGTATCAGAGGTGGTTTGTTCCATGGGGTGTTGTTCAGATGTCCCTGAAATGGAATTGTTTGGGATTTAGGGATATAGTGTCGATGTGTCTCGAAATCAGCTCTCAGGGTCGGGAGTCCAGTAATTGTACGAGCGACCGACATTTCCATTCACCAGGAACCTGATAACCTGCTTGTCGACTCGGAATGCAGAGCATTTGTTGCAGCGAACATTAGAACACACATCCAGTAGGATTTGGTTTTTGACTGTGCTTTTAGAGTCAGATCCCCTTTGTTATTACTATTATATATATGCTCATCTGATCATGGTAATCCTTGAAAATATTTAGGATGCCCCCACGACAACAGCCATCCTGGTTACCCTCTCCAGTTCGTGACGATGACCTGGAGAGCGACGAGGCGTCAGTTCATGGACCCTCACGTGATCCCCTTCCTCCCAATGCTTCAGCAGTAGCCCCTCCACATGAGGAGTTGTAGTTAGTACCAACAGAACATGCCGAGGTTGAGTGCCGACTGAGTGTGCTCCGTGACTTTCAGCATCCGTGACCGCAGAAGTTCCATGGAGACCCGGATCCCCAGGCAGCAGAAGACTGGATATAGTCCGTGGATGACTTTTTTGGCTAGTACGAACACCAGTGGACCATATGGTAGCTCAAAATGCAAGCCTATTCCAATGGATGACCGGGCTTTGGTGGGAGTTGGTGACGCAGACCCACGACAAGTCGTCTCTCACGTGGTATAGCTTCTAGCAGCTCTTCTAGGAGGATCACTCCCCCTCTTTCTTATAATACGTTCGGATTCCGGATCATCTAGAGCTGAAGGAGGGGGGATGACCATAGCGCAGGACTCGGCCTGGTTTACAGATCTGACACGCTACTCATAGGATATGATCCGCCACATTTACTTTTAGGTGAAAAAGATTGAGCAGGGTCTTCGTAGGGAGATCTGTGCTAGTGTAGTACCCATGTGAAACCATACTTATGCCGGGGTGCTAGAGATGGTGCACATGACAATGATATTCATGGATAAGGGGTTCAAGCTGACAAGGCCTAGAAGTGGCCAATTCAGAGTAGAGTCTTCGGTGACAGGCAAGTGGCTGAGAGTAGAGCCTCGGTCGAGGAGGCCCTTCCATGATTAGACAGAGGGGCATGGTCATACACTGTCATGGCGCCATGGATCACTGGGGCAGGATGGAGGGATTCAGTTCTATGCCTGTGACAGATAGGTCCACCTAGGATGGGACTGCCCGACCAGGCGTACCAAGCAGTTTTGGCAGTCAATGGGTGTATCGCATCGGCAGAGGTAGCGCCATGACTAGGGATCCCCCAGGCATGGAAAGGGTGGTCCTCAGTGAGGCAGTGTAGGCATAGCAGTAGGACTTGGAGGTCTGGGACAGCGTTTCGAGGCCCTTCCACCGCCACCACCGGGTGGCCCACGCCAGGCTCTAGGATATGGTGGTAGTGGCCATAGGCAGCTTCAGGCTATGGGTGTTCGTGACCCCCCAGCACACAAAATGGTTTGAGTTCCAATTTGTATTTACTCTATGCTTGCTTTAGTATTAGTAGACATAGGAACCATCCCCTCCTTTATATCGCTATTATTGGTACGATAATGGGAGCTTCTAGTAGAGGCTCTGACACCTGCACATAGCCTCGAGGTTCCTATGGGAAGTGCCTCGTTAGTGACCTTTATCTGTAGATAGTGAGAACTATAATTCGGAGGAGGGAGTTTCACCAGGAACCTTCTCTTCATCATGATGGATCCTTACGACGTCATCCAGGGCATGGATTGTCTTTCTATGGTTCACGACCAGATCCATTGTCATCACAGACGAGTCAGAGGCGTGTTTTATAATGAGATGAGGTTCACCATCCTTGGTGAACGAGACCTCGTGGAAGAGAAGATGGGTACTCTGTGCAGGAGACTCCTACCTTTTTTTCACCAGTTGGCAAGCATGGATCTCAGAGAAACAGACACTACATGCACCTGGATCCCTATTGTTGTAGAGTACTACATGGAAGTCATTCCTGAGGATGTTCATGGACTACGTCTGAGGAAAGATATTGAGTTCTGCATTGACTTGCAGCCATGGACTTCCCTGATATCATGTTTGGCTTATCGGATGGCACCCACAGAGCTTTAGGAGCAACAACTTCAGCTGGACAACCTTCATGAGAAGTGATTCATCAGGCCTAGTGTGTCCCCCTCGGCAGCTCCAGATTTGATTGTGAAAAAAGGAGCAGGGAGTATGTGACTTTGTGTGGATTATTGCCACTAGAATCAGGCCACGATAAAGAATAAGTACCCCCTTCCGAGGATCGATGACCTCTTCAACCATCTTAGAAGTGTGATGTGGATCTGCACGATTGATCTTCAATCTGGCTTCCAGCAGTTCCAGGTTCATGAGGATGACATCCTGAAGTTGTATTTCAGTTGTTGATATGGGCATTATGACTTTCTGGGGATTCCCTTTGGCATAATGAATTCCCCCCTATTTTCATGGATTTCATGAACCAAATCATCCCTTCGTACTAGGACCGGTTTGTGGTTGTCATTATAGATGACATACTCATATAATCTGTGATGGAGGAGGATCACACAGAGCATTTGAGGATGGTCCTAGAATTACTTCGAGAGCAGCAGCTGCATGGGAAGCTCTCAAAGTGTCAGTTCTAGATTCATGAAGTTCACTTTCTGGGGCATGTCATTATGGATCAGGGATTAGCCGTAGATCCCACAATGATAGAGGTAGTGCTTTCTTGGTAGCCACCAAAGAATGCGTCCAAGGGGCGACGACTCCTTTGTTTGGTAGGATACTACAGGAGGACTATGGAATATTTTTCTCCATGATTGCTACCCCTTTGATCGCATTCACGTGGAAGGGATGACCGTTCACCTGGACTGATCAGTTCTAGAAGGCCTTCGAGGAGTTGAGATAGAGGTTAACTAGTGCTCCAGTGTTGAGGCTGCTAGAGGAGGGCATTGTGTTCATTGTATACTGTGATGATTTAGGGGATGGGCTTGGGTGTGTGCTGATGCAGCAGCAAATAGTGATTGCGTATGGGTTGAGGTAGTTGAGGCCCCATGATCAGAATTATGCGACTCGCGATTTGGAGCTAGCATCGGTGGTCTTAGACTTGAGGCTATGTAGACACTACCTTCTGGGTGAGCGTTTTTTGGTCTACTCATACCACTAGTGCCTCAACTAAATCTTCCCTTAGAGTGATTTGAATCTTTGGCAGAGGTACTGGCTGGAATTTCTATAGTACTATGATTTCGAGATAGTATATACTCTAGGGTAGGGAAATATATTATTAGATGCTCTTAGTAGGAAGTCCCAGGCTTGATTAGTGTGGGAAGCATCAGAGCAGTTTGCCTCCCTACGGCTGACCTTGGTGGAGCAGGAGGGAACGACTTTTCTACGGTTGATGATGTTGACTCCTTTTCCCCATGAGCGTGTCAGAGAGTCGCAGTTGGGGGATGTCGACAGCGAGGTACTGCGTGATCAGATATCCACGAGCGACTCACCCGATGGGTATACTGAAGGAAGGAATCAAGATATCCTCTTCCATAGGAAATATATAGTACCAGTGGAGATGCGGTAGTATGTGATGTGGGAGTTCCACACTTCTCCCTTGGATGTACATCCCGGTGTGGGGAAGATGTACAAAGACCTTCAGCGATAGTTTTGGTGGTCTGGCATGAAGCGTAGCGTAGCAATGTTCGTTTCTCGGTGTATTACTTGTCAGCAGCTGAAGGCAGAGCATCAGGTTCCAGCAGGGTTGTTGCAACCCCTTGATATCCCTGAGCGGAAGTGGGATGGCATATACGTTGACTTCTTCATAGGGATCCCACGCACAGCGAACAACCACAATTCCATTTGGGTGATAGTAGACCAACTCACGATGTTGGCGCACTTCCTTCCCATTAGGGAGCAGAGGTCAGTGGAGAGTCTGGGGTGGTGGTACGTTCGAGAGTTTGTCCGCCTTCACAGAGTACCCTCAATGATCATCCCCGACCGTGACACGTGGTATACATCACGATTGTAGAGAGGCCTCCAGGAGGCATTCAGGACCTATCTGTGGATGAGTACAACTTTTCACCCCCAGACGGATGGGCAGACAGAGCGCATTATCCACGTGTTGGTGGATATGCTTTCGGCATGCGTGTTAGACTTTTTCCTGAGATGGGTGTATCACCAACCCTTGGTGGAGTTCACATACAACAACAGTTACCACTCTAATATTTGGCATGGATCCTTTTGAGGCCCTCTACAAGAGACCCTGAAGGTCACCGTTGTGCTAGAAGGAGGCTTGGGAGACCTCCCTCGTGGGCCCAGTGTTGGAGTAGGTGACGTCGGAGAAGGTGCAGGTCATTCGTGTGTGGATGAGGATGACATAGAGTAGATAGAAGTCCTACGCAGATCGTCATCGCAGGCCTTTGGTGTTCAAGTAGGAGTACCATGGCTTTTAGAGGGTCTCCCCACAGCGTGGTACCTAGTGCTTCAGACGGGGAGGAAATCTTTCCCCGAGGTTTATCGATCCCTTTGAGATCCTGCGTAGGGTCGGTGAGGTGGCCAACCGTCTTTCCCAACCCCCACCGCTGGAGAGGGTGCAAGACGTCTTCCACGTGTCGCATCTAAGGAAATATGTGCATGACCCCATGCACGTTATCGACTAGGGAGAGCTGGAAATTGAGGATGGATCCACCTTCTCGATGCACCTAGTGGCGATTCAGGACCGACAAGAGCGGACACTGCATGGATGGACCATTCCTTTAGTTCATGTGATATGGAAGTACGAAAGAGTGCAAGAGAGCACCTGAAAAAAAGACAGCTAGATGAGTGATCAGTATCCATATTTGTGTTTGTTGTTTAGTTTTTTAGGGAATAAAAACATGAATGCAAGAATGTTGTAAGAACCTGGGGTTTTGAGCCTGTAAGACTTTAAAATTCACATAATGTTATTCTTGATCATGGCATTCAGACGGTGTGTGATTCCGAGCCCCGGTTTGGTAGGAATTAAATTCATGTGTGTTCACACTATACATTACAAATAATCAGAATACTCCTAAATGGTTGCTCTGATGGGAAAACTAAGGGCACCATTTAGTCCGGAATGTGCTGTTTACCCTAGGAGGCATGTCAGTTTCGCGGGTGTGACCCTTCTGTGAAAAACGCCATGAGGGGAGTTTTCGTTATTTGGCGGCCCCTGGCATGTACTTTGTAAATTCTGAACAGAGGCTTGGATTATAATTCTGAGACTTCCATTGTGTTCAGAATGTGGTTTTTACTTGAGAGGCGGCCAAACCCCGACCCCACAGAAATATCCGGGTACAGGGTCTACTAGCGGAGGGTTTAAGTGTTTTTTATCAATTTAAACAGACAACCCCCACCATCTTCTTCCCCCTTGCACTTATTCCCTATAGGTTTCCACTCAACGATCTCCTCCCCTCTCATCCACCACTCCGGCAAGGCACGGCGGCTCGAGGGGACCGATCGTGAATCTTTGGGCTACGCCCGACGTGGTAAGAGGTTTCGTTTTTCATTTTGGTTTCAATCTTATCTATAAATTAAATTTCTTATGTCAAATATGTGTCTGATCGTCAAGAAAAGTCCATGGTTGCGTAGGGATTGTTTTTATATTCCCAACTATCCTTTCATATCGAATTTTATAGACTCGGGGCGTCCGAGGTGGCACTGAGATGTTTTTCGGCGGATATGCCATGTTTTCTGGTGGTTCCAGGGGTTCCGGCAGGCTTCAGGTGGCTCCCCGTGTGGTGGTGTGACAGATCCAGGAGGCGTGGTGGCAGCTTCGCACGAAGGTGTGGCAGTGGCTCCTCAGCGTGGAAGCGTCTCCTTAGCGCAGCGGCTGCGCGCGGCGCAGCGGGGGCTCCAGGCTGCAGGCAAGGTCACCGGGGCACGACAGGGCGTGGTCGTGGCACGCGACCCCGTGTGAAGACAGAGACACCCCTTTGGCGGATATCTGCATGATACCATGACCAGAAACAAGGTCTGATCGGTATGGGTGTGGATTGGGGGTCAGTTTCCAGGTGTGCGGCTGAGCCGCGGGCTGGTGCTGCAAGCTGGGCCAGCCGTCCCATGTCGGTCCAGCCCAAGGGGGTTCGTCCCCTCTGACCTCAGACACTCGTATCATTCTCTACGGGTGTCCATTTTGTGTGTCGTTTGTAGCAGTAAAATCCTGGTGTCGAGAAAATGATTTTGAGATGGTCTCAGGGATTTTTAATTCCAGAGACGAGGGACGGTGGTGTGACACACTCGTTATGTACTACGCCAGGATTCTTCTTTCAGATGGAGAGGAGACATCTGTAGTCCGTTTATGGTGTCGTCAGTGGAGTTGTAACCCTGGCATCGAGCCGAAGTTGTCAAGGTTGTTTTAAGGCGTTGAAGATGGAGTTGTGGCGTGGGCCCCACGTCCCGTCTTTTATTCTTTGAGCATCGTTTTGCGACTTTCTCATTAGACGTCCGTTCGGGGCGAATGAGTAGTCGTTGTGGCATATTTTTCTGACAGCATCGTGATGGACCAGTTCACCCTACCTCTTTCCGGACCGAGGGGTGGGCCCCATGAGATACTATATGGGCATAAAATGTCATGGAGTAACATTTTCATCGGGAGCCCGTTTCCAGCGAGTAATTATTCTATTTCTCATTTTTTTCAGTGAGGATTACAACAGTTTTATATTTTCGGGCTAGCGAATCCACTTATGTGATCTTATTAAATGTGTAAATATGAACGGACATTGGATGGAGGTCTCTTCGACTCACTATGAACCAACAAACGATCACAATGTTAGTGACACTGAGTGATGATGCGGGAAACACAGAGTAATTGGACCAGTTTCAGGTATACCCTCCAGTAGGGCTGGTAAGTGGGTTACCCGTTGACCATATGGTTTACCCTCCAGCGGGGCTGGGAGGTGGGTACCCATTGTCTTTAGGGTTTACCCTCTAGAAGGGTAGTGCAATGGGTTATCTGATGATCTTTTAGGGTTTATCCTCTAGCAGGGCTGGGCAGTGAGTCACACAATAACCTTTTTGTGTTTACCCTCTAGTTGGGCTGGGCAGTGGGTTACCCGTCAACTTTATTCAGACTCCGCCCCTTTTTGACGAGGCTAGTCAATAGTTTTTCTCTGTGGTTACCAATGTGGGACTTTTGGTGGTACTGTTTAGAGGTGAGGCATCATTGAAACATGGGAGTATTGGGCATCAATGGTGGACATCCTTAGAACTATTTGCAACTTTTTTCTAGGCCGATCTAGGAGATGGAGATCCCCCTACGCACTCATTCGGATTTCTTGTTTAGCATATATATATAAAAACCATACATTTGTTCCCAGTCCATGGGTCCAATTACTCTCCTTCTAAGAGGGGTGAAGTCACACGAGGTATGCCACATGTTTTCCATGTCTAGCTCCTCTTGGATGGGACGAGTTTTCTTCCGTTCTTTTGTTGGGTTGAGCTGTACTCTCTCTATTGTACTCTTACTTTGTTTTGTCTATCATTTACCATTTAGTACCTCTTTTTTTGCTCCCTAGTGATTTCAGGGCACCCTACTGAGTATCCGTATACTCACCCCTACTTGGGCTCTGCTCGCACATTGTGTATGCTTGAAGAAGACACACAGGCCGATCAAGACTACATAGGAGCGTAGGGGACATAGGAGCATGGGCTGCGTTCCGCGGACGTAGTAGGACTTACAATGGTGAGACGCACCAGCTACTTACTTTCATTTACTTGTTGCCATTTTTTGAAACCTTTCTGGTTGGGCATGTGTTTTTCCCCTTTTTCTGTTCAGTATTTGTCAGTACTTTACAGTACTATACTTTCCTATTTTTCGGCTGATGCATGACTGTGGTTGGGTTATAGTTGTTTGTCCTTTGGTTTCTTTATTTTACTCCATACATCGGCATTGAGTAGGTTGTGTGTGTGTGTGTATAGGTACATAGGAAAAGGCCTCCCTGAGATTTTTATGCCTTTAGCGCTTGTCTCTAGCCCCAGGCCTATGAAGGTAGGCTTGGGGTAGTTGCGGCTCAAGACCGGTAGGGTCTGGTCATGACATATATAATGAAAATGATTAATTAATGGATTTCATGTTTCTTAGGTAAATGGTACCTTGAATATCCAGACCTTTCATAGGACAATTTACAACATACATGGTAAATACACATTTTTCAGCCAACTATATATCTTCAGCCAAAACATTTCACAAGATAATTGAAAACATACTGGTTACAAATGTGCAGGATTTGTCCAACCCAATGTCATCCCAAGTGACTAATGATTCATCAATGAGATTACATTAACTGGTCCATAGACCATATAGTGCTTTCCGAAATCACTACTAATATTACAAATAGTTGATTTAATTCATGAAAAAAATTATTTATCTTGATATATTCATATTGAATAAAAGATATGTATTTATCAACAATTCAAATAATCGTCAAAGAGAACAATGTATGTAAAAATGTTATACAATTGAGGAAATAGTTATATATATATTACTTAATAATATGGAGATTTTAAATGTAATTTACACTAAAAATTATCATATGGAAGATATTATTTCAAGAAAAGGTAATCGATAACAAAAGAAGGTGATTTTTCAAATATTACTTTTACCACTTTTTAATTTTCATGTAAATAGCCCTTAGATGAATAATTCAGAGTGAAATGAATAATACAATGAAATATGAGTAAATCATGATATTAAATAACAATGGGGCTGAATATACCCCACATGGAGGAAATAAGTGATGGTAAAGGTGTATACCTCTTGGAATAAAATGTGAGACAATAATCCCTTATACTACATTACCTTTTGGGGGCATGTCCTTCACCCTTTGTTATAATGGTTTTACAAATTTCACTAACATAATCTTGAGAGGACCAATTTGGGATACAACTAACATTGAGATGGTGATGAATAAGTGTTGGGGATTTTTTTAATGCGATTTCATCATTTTATCCATGCACCTCTTAAACATAATAGGATATTGAATCTCTTATTTACTTTTCCCAATTGCATTCATGTATATGAAAGCAATAAAAATGGAACATGATATTTTTACAAGGTGTTCTACACAAAAGGAACATAATCATCCTTGTAATGGTTTGAAATAATTTTGACCAGACAAACACTAAAAAAATTCATTGAATATGGTTACAATGAGTATGATATACCCATACACTCACATAAAACTATGAAAACAATCCAATAGAGAGTGTTTTACATCACTTGGATGGATCTTTATACTTCTTCCCAAGGTATTCTTATCCTTGATGATGATGTTTTGTAACACCTAGAATTTTCCCCACCTGTTTGGTCTTGTCCAATGTCACAGTTCTTCTTTGTTCTTTAACAATATTTATCTTCACTTTATTAATTTCACAAAAGCATGCAATAAACTCCTCTTATCTCTTCCCAGCTGAAAATATTATAGCTACATGAACATATTATTCATTCATTCATAATAATATGATTTTTTGGACTGATGAAAACAAAATATTCTTCAACCCAAATTCTAATTAGCTGAAATCATTTTGGTCACATGATCTTCTTTTATTATTCTCACATTCTTCATAATTGCTAAACCAACATCACTAAGATCTATTATTTTCATTCTGAAATCAAAATAATCCTTTTTTATTATAAAATCAAGGAAGATTAGCTTAGCATAGAATCATCACAATTTTTATGGTTTGAATAACTAAATATATATTGTCTAGTATTTTCTTCTTCTTACTTTCTTCTTCCTTGGTGGAGATACAAGTTTAGGTGCATGTCTAATTATTTTGTACACAAAAAATATATGTATTTGTTATTCTACAACTATTCCATATTAATTAGACACACACATGGTTTTATGCAATGTTTATTCTTCATGGATTGTATTATATCCTCCCCAAATTGTCCTGCACTTTGTAACACGAGTGCATTGTGAACAAGCATCCATTCCATGAACTACCTCTACTTCATGGATGAGTGATGACCCAAATACTATCAAAGCTTTTTATACAATCAATTCTCGACATATTTTCAGTGATTATTGGACTCTTAATTTGTTTTGGACTACCCATGCTCTATGGATGACCTTTAATTTGCTGGATACCATTCATTCCACATATATCTTCCTCCTTCGGAGACTGCCTTCTCTTCCATATACTATACTAACATCCACAGACAATATTCTCTTATAAAGACTATATGTGCTTCCATAGTCTATCATAAACATTGTGGATGGTCTCCACTTTCACGAACTGTCTACTCTTCTGTAGACTATCCCTCCTTCCATTAACTATATTCTTTTCCAAAAACATTCTCCTCTTTAGTGGACTATCTCAACCTCCACAAATTGTATTCTATTACACAAACAAACTACACTTTATAGACTATATACTCTTCCACAGATTTCCTCCACATCCACAAACTAGTGATTCTTCCACATATTACTAATTCTCTTAGGGAAACCTCTTTGCTGAGGGAACTTCCTTTATTCCACAGACACTCATCTCTTCAGGGACTAACACTCCTTTTCCAAGACTCCAAATATTTTAGGGAATTTCATCCATAAGATCGCTTCCATAAATAGCTGAATTCTTCTTCCAGTGATGATATTTTTTTTATTAAATTCCCATATAACATAAGGATGGGACTAAAATCCATTATATTGGTAAATTGATATGAAATCCCACATATCTGATTTACCGAAATTTTCAATCTGTTATATCCTTCACCAGAAACTATGATCATCTAAAATACTATGATCCTCCCACATAATGTGACCCTTAAATGAACCATTTTTCTCTTCACGGTTCATATTTCACCTTTGTTACTTCGTGGTGACTAATTCCATCTGCCAATAGATAACCGCCTCTCACCCACAAATGACACTACTTCCTCTACCTCTTTGACCTTCCACATATCATTGGGCTCCCACAACCCATTAGCCCCTTACAAACTTCTAGCTTCCCAAAAACCTTTTTCCCAATGAGGTATGTTTACCATGCATCATGTTCCGCATAACAGTACTTTGTGGAATCCTTCCTTTGTCAATTTTCCTTATCGATTCGGCATACCTCCTATGTGGTCTCTAAACTATCCTTCAGGGAAATCCTTCCATTTATAAAAGAACTACCCAAATTTAAACCCAAAATTTTAAAAAACACTTTAAATATAGGAACCATAAATATCTACTTCGTAAAATCCAACCATACTGATTTCCAGTCATATACATTTATCACGAACCTTTCTGTCATGATTTGTATCCTTTGATACAATACATTTACCTTTGTCAGTTTTTCCTAAGAAAGAATTAAAAAATCTCTATCTTCCAGCAAAATCTTTCTTTCCTAGTCAATAATTTAAATGATTTACATCATCGTTTCTCCACATTACTATCACAAGGATTTCATCAGAATTTATATATACAACAGATTATATTTCTAAAATAAAAAACACTAAAGCATCATCATATTTTACTAAGAGAATTATTCAGCCATGAAATCCATTGAATACATAATAATTCTCCATGAATCACCTTGATAATAAATTTCGTAAAACCATTCCCATGTTTCATAAAATATCAATACATTAGAAGTTTATCAATTCTCCATTAACATTGGAACTTATTTCACCACATAGACCACAATGAGATCTTATTATCTCATTGAACACTATTGAAAACCAATGAAAATAAATAGAAAAAAAATAAAATCCATAAATATCGTAGGATATAAAATTATAGAACCATATAAATATATATGATATAATATATTATCCTCTTATATTATCTTTTAATCCATTTTTTTAATCTTTCATTATTTTCACCATTTTGGGTGTTAATTGCATTATTTCATGAATACGTTTCAACTTGTAACTTGTAATTTATATTAATTATACCATGATTCCATAATATAGATAATGGAAACTAATAATTAATTATAATATATATTATGTATATATTTATTTATCATAATACATAATATTTGGATATATGAAATTAAATATATCGTTTAAGGAGACAAGAGGTTTTATGAATGCATGAACGCTACTTCAGTCTCCTTATTGTATTTTAAATAGTGTAATGTATATGATATATATGTTTATTGAAATTATAGTATAGTATTTATACAAGATATGTCACTTATATTTACTAAAAAAATCCTTTATGTATTCCATGTATTGCATGAATTAACCACATCACTTTGAAGAGGCACTAATCCACACTTCCACAAACGTTGTTATCATATTCCCAAAAAAAAATCATTAAGGTATGATTTATATAAAACATATAGAAGTTTTAATTAAAAAAATATCATATATATCATATAAAAAATGGGTTTCCATCATAATTACCACCTTTTATTGTGATAATGGAATAATGATTAATTTTCATTTCATGAGGTTGTACTCCTCTGTACACACAAACCATATATTCGTTACCCATTAGATGGATGTGTGTGGTAGTGTAGGTAAAACACTTGAATTAAATCATCAATGTATATTGATAATATTTAATTTTATATATATTCATTGAATAATAATAATTGAGTAGTAGATAAGGAAATAAAATGGAAGTGATCGTTGAATAATGTTACCTTGTTTTGGGGTAACTACTTTTGGTATATACCAAAACACTTCCTTGGATGGATTTCATTCCAAATGAATGTGTAACACCCCATGTAAATAAAGAATATTACATTTTTATATTTATCCATATTTGTGAATAAAATATTAATATGAATTTAAAGGGGACTCTATGCTCGATGGCGTACCCAACACGCAACAACGAGTTTCTTGGGAATCTTACGTTGCACTCTAATAAAAAAAATAATATTATTTTAAATGGTAGTTAACATGTAGCCATTGTATTGGCGGGAATGGATATAAATAACTAAAATAATATTATATATGTTTTTAAATGTTTTTAAATTTATCCAATAAAAGATAAAGGCTTAAAATACGGAAAGAATTCAATTTTAGGCGTATATGCCCTAGTTTTCACTAAAGGTTCATTTATCGCCTTTTGATGGAGAACAGTCATTAAATATAGTTTTTTTCACTCTTATACATTCTATTGGACCAAATAAAACTCTTCTTTATAATCCGGACATCAAAATTTAATTTTTGTAAATTTTTGGTATCTTTCCGATAAAGTTCATTTTTTAATGAATAGTGTATAATGTTGTATTTTAATTCAAAACCTCTTTTTAATCTAATTTATTTATATTATTAGATTATATTTTTAATGGTTTTAAATTTAAATTAGAATATATTTTAGCATTAAATCCTATAGTGGTCGTTGGAATTAATTTCACTTTGAAATCGGACTTAAACTAGTGTTAATCTTTTGATACTTATTGTTTCATAAAAACACGCTATTTGTCATGACAGCGGGAATTAATTATTAAATTAATTAATGTGACTTATATGTTTTGAATTTTTTAAAATAGGATTCATTTTTGAATTCGGAATATCAAATATAGCTTAGGGTTAATTTTTGGTAATTTTCTGAAAAACTTCAATTTTTGATGAATAGTGAAACCACTAAGTGCTACTTATAAAAACTGCTTTTCCATTTAAATAAAATTTTGCCACCTTTGTGTTTTGAATTTCAAAAATCCGACATAAATGGTTGTCATTAAGAATTATAATGTGGTTCAATGGGATTAAAATAATTTTTCGGTGAATAGTAACTTATTAAGTTTTTAATCGCGATTAAAGGTAATTAGTGTAGTTTAAGGTAAAAATAATGTTTTAATAATATGAAATGAACTTGACACATGTTCTAACCTCATTGGATGTGTCATGGACGACCAAGAAAAGCCATGGGTCATCTTGGGGACCCCATGGAGCCACTTTGGTTGGAAAATGACATAAATACCTTTTTATTTAATGTTAAAGTAAAAATGAGACAAACATGAAATGTTTTACTAAAAAAAATTTTACATGGGGTTATACAAATAATATTTTTGACTATAAATATTCATTTGAAAGATAAAAGGATTTCCTAAATCATAGTATTTTTTATAATTTTTAGACATTAAATATATTAAATTATTTATGACATCATGATGATGCAGCGATGACCTCATTATTTAACGATTTAAATAAAATGGAAAGATAATGTAATATCTTAGATCTACACATGTCCAAAACCTATTGGATTTGTGGATTTCGAATACTTATCACCGTATCCTCGAATTATATAAAATTGGGACCCTTTAAATCCGAAAATCATTTTCAAATAAAGTAACATTTCTTTACTTTCCAAAAGTGCCCCTCCTCTCCTCTTATAAAAGGCCCCCACCTCTACCTCCATACCCACACTCCAAAAGCCTTTGGCTCGGCCAACCTCTGCCCATTTTGTCTATAAACTTCCCTCTATTACTCCTTGAAGCCTTACTTTGGGCAGAAGTATTCCCAAGGAATCCTTTGAGCTCAAACCAATGGGAGTTACCCGATTTTACGGTAATGTCTTCTTTTGAGTCCTTTTGTTTTATTTTTCTTCTCCAACCCCATAAACTCTTTTTATTACTTTATTTTGTAACAAATACAGTATCCTAAATATACTAGGATGTTTCTATAAGAAGGATTTGAGCTACACTTACACACACCTACATCTAATAGTTAAAGAACATACTGTTTCCGTGGATGGAGAATTTCTACCTCACGAAACGATGATTGTTCAACACTCATATAACACCTTCAAAGGTGGCCATTAAGATGTCACTATATTTATATATGATTTATAATATGTTTATGTTTTACTTAAGCTTCTGTATTTTTCATTTGTGGCTTACCTTTATGGCTTCCATTATGGGTATACGCGATATCTTCATTTTAGGAAGTGCGGACTACCGCCCCCTCAAAGTGATGTGATTCGTTAATGCCATACGTCGGACGTATAAAGGATGGATTTAATGTTATTATATATGATGTTATAATGGAATTATTATATACCTCTATATCATTATTATTTCTTTCCATTAATGTATGAGATAGAAATGAAATTAGCGTTCATACGTACGTACGGCTTGCCGTCTCCATGAACGGTGCATTTCATTTCTTATCCCCAAATTTAATGTACTATTATAATTACATGTATATAATGGATATATATATGATGAATGATACATATAAATGATGAATATAATTATGGATTTAGAATATACATAACTCTCATTTAGTTTTAATTCCATTAATATGACAAAGAAATGAAAGTAGCGTTCATGCATACGTACGGCTTACCGTCTCCATGAACGGTGCATTTCATTTCTTACCTCTAAATGATTATGTGATATTATAAATACATGTATATTCTATATATATATGATATATATGATATCCAATTCAGGAATTTCATTCTGAATATAAAGAACCTTTGACCACACGAACAACATGTAATTGTAAGAAGTCCACTTTCGACTTAAGAACCAAATATCGACAAAACAAACATTATTAACTTAAATGATTACATAAAGTTTATAACATGGAAATAAGTGATATAAAAGGAATAATGAACTTGAAAAAGGTTCTTAAGAAAATAGAAATTAAATGAAGTTTATTATTCAGGACGTTAAAGAACGATCGAGTCAAGTCGGACCCGAGGTAAGGGATCCTTCACCTCTCTTTCTTTTTAAGTACATTCATTTATGTCATTCCTTTAAAAGATCATATTTCTTATTATTTGGTTTTTATTTTATATTACTCTTACTGTAATTTTTATGTTCATATGATGAGAGACCCTATTCTCTCTCATAAATCCATTTTGGAAGTTTTGAGTGGCGCCGTTAGGCTACCGAATTTTTCGTAAGAGATCCATCCTCTCTCTTTCTTTTTAAGTACTCTCCTTTATGTCACTTCTTTTAAGATCCACATTGTTATGTTAGGGGATGTTCTTTTATATTACTCTTTCTATAAACTTTATGTTAATATGATGAGATACCCTATTTGATCTCATCAATCCATTTTTGTAAGTTTTATGTGGCGCCGTTAGGCTGCCGAGTTTTCGTAAGGGATTTTTCATCTCAATTTTATTCCAGTGAGATTTATGCTACATTTTCCACAATTTCCTTTGAGTGGTGTACGTACTGCCCATTATTCTACTCTTTTTGTAATATAATTTCGTTTTATGAGTATTTACATCAATGATGTATTGTCCTTCTTTCATGGGGTGTATGTTTTGAAAGATACCCAAGTCGACAAGGGAACCTTTCACCCTCCACTTTTTAAAAGTCATATTTTGTTGGGTCTTCTAATTTACATATTTCTATGTTTGTATATGCTTTCATATATCCTTATTGATGTAACTTTTATGTACAAGTGATGAGATACACTTTTTATCTCTCATCAACTCATTTTGATGTGACGTCGTTAGGCTGTCAAGGGAACTTCTTAACCCAATTTCGATTTCTTTGGGTTCAACATGTAGTTATTGAATATGTCATCCTTTGAATATGTGTGAATGACCTTTGATTATTTTACACTTAATATCCACTTATATTTGGTGTATTTGTTTGTCACACTTAATTATGTAATTGATTTATCCATTAACCAAGGATACCGTCTTTGTAAGGGACTTCATCTCAATCTCCTTTCATTGAGGCATATTTCATTTTATACACAAATTCCTTTTATACGGTGTATAAACCCCTTTGACTTTTACTTTTATACAAAAGGAATCTTTTTCTACGAAGCGTTTTACTAAACGAAAAAGGGGAATTGTTTTTTAATGTACGCGGTGACAACGACCTTTTCCGCCGCCGCGAGTATTATTTTGTCTTTGGCTTCCTCAACAAGCCGTGATGTTTTTAAAATGAAATAAATACCATATAATCTTTTATGTATTTTGGTATTGAAAATGGTTTTTATAATGGATTTGTTATATCAATATATTTGAGTGATATATTGTTATCAAAGTGTGGAAATGTTTTCTTTCCATTATGTTTGTTTTATGTCTTATGATTTTATAATGGTACTTTGACATTTGACGGGTGGTTACGTGATAAACCATATGACGGGTGGTGCCGTTAATACTAGGACGGTTGGTTACGTTATAACCTCCAATGCATTGGGTGTGGAAGTCGGTCGTATGGCTATTCCATTAAGTATGTATGGAAATTGGCCGTATGGATATTCCATTAAGTGATATGTGTGGAAGTCGATTGTATAGTTATTCCACTTAAGTATGTTTATGTCCCAAGTTACTTTTATGTATGTTATGTGTTCTTTTTATGGGTTTTATGGTAATGCTTTGGATAGAAAAAGGTAAGTAATGATACTTTTTTTCAGTGAAGAGTTTTTACTACTTCATGAAGGTGAAAAGTATTACTTGGATAAAGTATACATGGTTTACTTGTTGTTTTGAAAAACTAACAGTTTTCATTCTTTGTGTATCCCTTATTGAGATTTTTATGCTCATCCCATGTTTTTGAAATGTTTTTCACAGGACTTAGCATGGAATAGGGTCAAGGATGGGATCATGGGAAAGTCATGCTACATAAAACATGGAACTATACATGTTTCTTTTTAAGAGTTTTTATTTTATGGAAATTTAGTAGAAGCGAATACTTTGTAAACTTGTGAGATGTAATAGTTATGTCCTAATTCTATAAAACTCTAAACCTGAAAAGACCCTCAATGTGAATTACTCATTTAATTCAATATTAAGTAAGGTTTAAGGCTTGGCCTTATAGTTGGTATCAAAGGTCGGTTTAGAAAACATTAGAGGTTAGGGTATTCTCTAAGCACAAGTGACATTAACATAATTGTTAGGACTTCAGAAAGAGTCCTAGTTTTAGATAAATTGAATGAGTTAGTATATCATAGTGTTTACCTTCTTCATTAGTACATGATGGTTTTGTTGATATGCTCACACTTACATTTCTGTTTTTAGTGAATGGATGGATCTAGCAGGCACCAAAGAGACAACAGGTTTGAAGGAAACTGTGGTGGTTCTCTGATTATGATACTAGAAAAAATGGGAGATTCAACGAGGAAACTCATGGTTGTTCTAAACCAACTATCAAGGAGTCATGATCAACCACTTGAACCTTGGTATGTTCTGTGATTCATCATGTATGAGATGACCAATCGATGTGGATGTTCAGGTAATAATTATAAAGGTAACCATTAGAGTTTATATGATCCTTAATTTTGAGGTAATTATGGGTTATTATATGATATGATGGAAAATGAAAGGCATGAGATAAACTTGAGGTTAAAATATGCTATGATTATTTTTGAAGATTTTATCTCATTTTGGGGAATTTTTTTAAGAATTATATAGTTTTGGAAAAAGGACAACACACAGACCGTGTGACAACCCGACGCGTTGGACAAAACTGTGGAAATCGAACCCACAACCAAAGTGCGACTGGTATTTATCGCCTACCACTGGACTACGTGAAGTCCCTGGTTATTTTGACTGATTCCTTTTAGTTGGATGATTTTAGGAATAAAGAGTAAGTTTATTTTTGGTTTTCTATGGAAATTATTAACCTATCATCAAGGATATGTGATTAGGTTAATTAATTTTCAATACAAGACATTAAGAGCAACTGATTTTGTTTGTAGAAAAATGTTATGATTTAACTTGGAATACTATGTGACTAAATCCTTCAAATATATGGGTTTCAATCTTAGTTTGGTTTACTTTGAAGAATTTTATGGACAAATTGTTTATCGAATGTCCCTCTTTGAAATTTGGGTTTTGTTGGACAAATTTTGGAGATTAAGAATAGATTTTCTTTTTATAAAGGGTTATCCTTTTCTGGATTATCTAATCTTGTACTAGCCTTTTTGGTTTTGGTTTTGGTCTAATGACATGGGAAGTATATAGTTCTCTTTTTTGGATTAGGTGATTCTCTAGAAGTTGATTGTTGTACTCTTAATGTGAACAAGTATTCCTAAATACTCGTCTTTTGGAGAAAATATGATTTTGTGTAAAAGTTGAAAGTCAACATGTTAAGTGATTATGTTTCCTTATGAATAAATTACTCAATAAAAAGTAACTTAAAAAAATGTTTTCTATTAACTTTTCTTACTTGGGAATCGAATACTGTTTAACCCATGACAAGTTTGTGATTTTCTTGTGGTTAACTTTCTCCTAAACATGTTTTCTATCACTCCCCATCAGAACATGACCCTTTGTTTTATTCCTCCATATCCATATTTTCATACTTAGAATCCTAGTATGGGTTAACTCGGGTGACCTTTGTACTTATCTTTCATTATTTTAAAGTGATTGTTTTACCGACTCTTCTTCTGATGTGGGACTTTCAAGGTTGTTTCCAAACCCAATTTTAAAATGGCGAGGAAGCAATTCCCAAAAGGGGGGAAGGATGTAACACCGCAAGTAAATAAAGAATATAACATTTTCATATTTATCCATATTTTTGAATAAAATATTAATATGACTTTAAAGGGGACGCTATGCTCGATGGCGTACCCAACACGCAACAATGAGTTTCTTGGGAATCTTACATTGTACTCTAATAATAAAATAATATTATTTTAAATGGTAGTTAACATGTAGCTGTTGTATTGGCGGGAATGGATAGAAATAACTAAAATATTATTATATATGTTTTTAAATGTTTTTACATTTATCCAATAAAAGATAAAGGCTTAAAATATGGAGAGAATTCAATTTTAGGCGTATATGCCCTAGTTTTCACAAAAGGTTCACTTATCGCCTTTTGATGGTGAACCGTCATTAAATATAGTTTTTTTCACTCTTATACATTCTATTGGACCAAATAAAACTCTTCTTTAGAATCGGGACATCAAAATTAACTTTGTGTAAATTTTTGGTATCTTTCCGATAAAGTTCATTTTTTTAATGAATAGTGTAATATGTTGTATTTTAATTCAAAACCTCTTTTTAATCTAATTTATTTATATGATTAGATTATCTTTTTAATTGGTTTTGAAGTTAAATTATAATATATTTTTACCATTAAATCCTATATTGGTCGTTGGAATTAATTTCACATTGAAATCGGACTTAAACTAGTGTCAATCTTTTGATACTTATTGTTTCATAAAAACACGCTATTTGTCATGACAGCGGGAATTAATTATTAAATTAATTATTGTGACTTATATGTTTTGAATTTTATAAAATAGACTTCATTTTTGAATTCAGAATATCAAATATAGCTTAGGGTGAATTTTTGGTAATTTTCTGAAAAACTTCAATTTTGATGAATAGTGAAACCACTAAGTGTTACTTATAAAAACTAATTTTCCATTTAAATGAAATTTTGCCACCTATGTGTTTTGAATTTCAAAAATCCGACATACATGGTTGTCATTAAGAAGTAAAATGTGGTTCAATGGGATTAAAATAATTTTTTGGGGAATAGTAACATATTAAGTTTTTAATCGCGATTAGAGGTAATTAGTGTAGTTTAAGTTAAAAATAATGTTTTAATAATATGAAATGAACATGACACATGTCCTAACCTCATTGTATGTGTCATGGCCGACCAAGACAAGACATGGGTCAACTTGGGGACCCCATGGAGCCACATTGGTTGGAAAATGACATAAATACCTTTTTATTTAATGTTAAAGTAAAAAGGAGACAAACATGAAATTTTTTACTAAAACAATTTTTACATGGGGTTATACAAATCAGATTTTTGACTATAAATATTAATTTGAAAGTTAAAAAGCTTTCCTAAATCATAGTATTTTTTTATAATTTTTAGACATTAAATAAATTAAATTATTTATGACATCATGATGATGCAGCGATGACCTCATTAATTAACGATTTAAATAAAATGGAAAGATAATATAATATCTAAGACCTACACATGTCCAAAACCAATTGTATGGGTGTATTCAGAATCCTTATCACCTTATACTCGAATTATATCAATGTGGGACCCTTTAAATCCGAAACTCATTTTCAAATAAAGTAACATTTCTTTACTTTCCAAAGTGCCCCTCCTCCCCTCTTATAAAAGGCCCCCACCTCTACCTCCTTACCCACACTCCCAAAGCCTTTGGCTCGGCCAAACTCTGCCCAATTTGTCTATCCACTTCCCTATATTACTCCATGAATCCTCACATTGGGCAGAAGTCTTCCCAAGGAAGCCTTTGAGCTCAAACCAATGGGAGTTACCCGATTTTAAGGTAATGTCTTCTTTTGAGTCCTTTTGTTTTATTTTGCTTCTCCAACCCCCTAAACTCTTTTTATTATTTTCTTTTGTAACAACTCCAGTATCCTCAATATACTAGGATGTTTTTATAAGAAGTATTAGAGATAAACTTACACACACCTACATCTAATGGTTAAAGAACATACTCTTTTCCGTGGATGGTGAATTTCTGCCTCATGAAATTATGATTCTTAAACACTCATATAACACCTTCAAAGGTGGACATTAAGATGTCACTATATTTATATATGATATATAATATGTTTATGTTTTACTTAAGATTCTTTATTTTTCATTTGTGGCTTACCTTTATGGCTTCCATTATGGGTATACGCGATATCTTCATTTTAGGAAGTGCGGACTACCGCCCCCTCAAAGTGATGTGATTCGTTAATGCAATACATGGGATGTATAAAGGATGGATTTAATGTTATTATATATGTTGTTATACTGGAATTATTATATACCTCTATATCATTATTATTTCATTCCAATAAAGTATGAGATAGAAATGAAAGTAGCATTCATGTGTACGTACGGCTTACCGTCTCCATGAACGGTGCATTTCATTTCTTATCCCCAAATGTAATGTACTATTATAAGTACATGTATATAATGGATATATATGATGAATGATACATATAAATGATGAATATAATTCTGGAATTAAAATATACATACCTCTCATTTATTTTTAATTCCATTAATATGACAAAGAAATGAAACCAGCGTTCATGCGTACGTACGGCTTACCGTCTCGATGAATGGTGCATTTCATTTCTTACATCTAAATGATTATGTGATATTATAAATACATGTATATTCTAGATATATATGATATATATGATATCCAAATCAGGAATTTCATTCTGGATATAAAGAACCTTTGACCACACGAACAACATGTAATTGTAAGAAGTCCACTTTCGACTTAAAAACCAAATATCGACAAAACAAACAATATTAACATAAATGATTACATAATTTTTATAACATGGAAATAAGTCATATAAAAGGAATAATTAACTTGAAAAAGGTTCTTAAGCAAATATAAATTAACTCAAGTTTATTATTCAGGATGTTAAAGAACGATCGAGTCAAGTCGGACCCGAGTTAAGGGATCATACACCTCTCATTCTTTTTAAGTACATTCTTTTATGTCATTCCTTTTAAAGATCATATTTCTTGTTATTGGGATATGATTTTATATTACTCTTACTGTAATTTTTATTTTCATATTATGAGAGACCCTATTCTCTCTCATCAATCCATTTTAGATGTTTTGAGTGGCGCCGTTTGGCTGCCGAATTTTTCGTAAGAGATCCAACCTCTATTTTTCTTTTTAAGTACTCTCCTTTATGTCACTTCTTTTAAGCTCCACATTGTTATGTTAGGGGATATTATTTTATATTTCCCTTTCTATAAACATTATGTTAATATGATGAGATACCCTATTTGATCTCATCAATCCATTTTTTTAGGTTTTATGTGGCGCCATTAGGCTGCCGAGTTTTCGTAAGTGATTTTTCATCTCACTTTTATTCCCGTGAGATTTATGCTACATTTGCCACAATTTCCTTTGAGTGGTGTACGTACTTCCCATTATTCTACTATTTTTGTAATATACTTTCTTTTTATGAGTATTTACATCAATGATGTATTGTCCTTCTTTTATGGGGTGTATGTTTTGAAAGATACCCAAGTTGGTAAGGGAACCTTTCACCCTCATCTTTTTAAAAGACTTCTTTTCTTCGGTCTTTTAATTTACATATTTATATGTTGGGATATGTTCTCATATATCCTTATTGATGTAACTTTTATTTCCAAGTGATGAGATACACTTTTTATCTCTCATCAACTCATTTTGATGTGACGCTGTTAGGCTGTCAAGGGAACTTCTTAACCCAATTTCGATTTCTTTGGGTTCAACATGTAGTTATTGAATATGTCATCTTTGAATATGTGTGAATGACCTTTGATTATTTTACACTTAATATCCACTTATATTTGGTGTATTTGTTTGTCACACGTAATTTTGTAATTGATTTATCCATTGACCATGGATACCATCTTTGTAAGGGACTTCGTCTCAATCTCCTTTCATTGAGGCATATTTAGTTTTATACACAAATTCCTTTTATACGGTGTATAAACCCCTTTGACTTTTACTTTTATACAAACGGAATCTTTTTCTACGAAGCGTTTTACTAAATGATAAAAAGGAATGTTTTTTTAACGTACGCGGTGACAACGACCTTTTCCGCCGCTGCGAGTATTATTTTGTCTTTGGCTTCATCAACAAGACATGATGTTCTTAAAATGAAATAAATACCATATAATATTTTATGTATTTTGGTATTGAAAATGTTTTTTATAATGGATTTGTTATGTCAATATATTTGAGTGATATATTGTGACCAAAGTGTGGAAATGTTTTCTTTCCATTATGTTTGTTTTATGTCTTATGATTTTATAATGGTACTTGGACATTTGATGGGTGGTTACGTGATAAACCTTATGACGGGTGGTGTCGTGAATACCAGGATGGGTGGTTACATTATAACCTCCAATGCATTGGGTATGGAAGTCGGCCGTATGGATATTCCATTATGTATGTATGGAAATTGGTCGTATGGCTATTCCATTTGGTGATATGTGTGGAAGTAGACCGTATGGTTATTCCACTTAAGTATGTTTATGTCCCAAGTTACCTTTATATATGTTATGTGTTCTTTATATGGGTTTTATTGTAATCCTTTGGTTACAAAAAAGGTAAGTAATGATACTTTTTTTCAGTGAAGAGTTTTTACTACTTCATGAAGGTGAAATGTATTACTTTGATAAAGTATACATGGTTTACTTGTTGTTTTGAAAAACTAAATGTTTTCATTCTTTGTGTATCCCTTACTGAGATTTTTATTCTCATCCCAAGGTTTTGAAATGTTTTTCACAGGACTTATCGTGGAATAGGGTCAAGGATGGGATCAAGGTAAAGTCATGCTACTTAAAACATGGAACTATACATGTTTCTTTTTTAGCGTTTTTATTTTATATAAATTTAGTAGAAGCGACTACTTTGTAAAGTTTTGAGATGTAATAGTTATGTCCTAATTCTCTAAAACACTAAACCTGAAAAGATCCTCAATGTGAATTACTCGTTTAATTCAATATTAAGTAAGGTTTAAGGCTGGGGCCTTATAGAATGACTATAGGAGGGGTGTATGCACTTTGGGAGATTATTTGAGAATATTTTATTTGATCAAAATTTCTATAGTTGGTAAAAAAGTCGGTGGGTGAGTGTATATTTATAGTAGAGGAGGTGTGTTGTTGTTTTAATTTTTTGAAAATGGAATTCCACTGATGTTTTCCCATTAAATGTTTCTTAAATAATTAATTAAGTTAGATAAAATGAATTTAATGGTAGAAATAATAACATCCAATGATTTTTGGAAAATTTTCTTGGTTATTTTTTCTCTTAAGTTTAACGTTTAGTTCTTTGTTAAGCTAATTTCTCTCTTTCTCTCTTTAATTAATTTTAATTACATTAACTAGTATTTTTGGTCATAAAATAAGATTAAATTATTATAAATAATAAATTATTCACATTCCAAATATAGAATACATTATCCTAAATTTTAATTTCATAATTTTATGAAATTAATTTAAATTTAATACATAAAAAAGGACAATGAAATTGGTTTTTAATGTATAAATGTTTAAAAGATCTAGATGTGTTTTTATCCAATTTTATTGTGAAATTTATTCCAACTACATAAATTAGATTAATTAATATTCAATTTGTCTATCTAAACATTAAAGGAAATAAAAATATATAATTTATTCTTATAAATAAATTAGATGAAATAGTGGATTTGAATTAATATTGAGTATTTTCACTATTCATCAAGAAATAAATCATAATAAAAATAAAAAAATTCATCCTAAGATAATTTATATGTTCTTATTTCAAAAAATGTGTTCATTTTTACATGTAAAATTTATAATAGTTGCACATATTGGATTTAAAATTGGTATCCATTTAAAAATATGTAAGACCATATTTAGAAACATACAGGTTTTCACGAAGAAAATTGGGTTTGTTCTTATCTTTTTCATATCAAATATTATGCATGGATATATTTTTTTTAATTGAATATTTAATATATATATATTAAATTAATATCACTCAATAATTTTAATTAATTTAATTTATTAAAATAAAAATCCATTTTGAGAATAGAAATAGTTTTTTATAAAATCATTCCAATTATATTCAATTTATTATAAATTGAATTATAATTAATTGGAAAAATATTAATTTTTAAAAGACATACTTTTTAATAATTTATTTGACACTATTAATAATAACTAATTTACTGGAATGTTTATATACTATTATATTAAATAATTTTTTTTTATAGTATATTGTTGTTCGGTAATACTCTTTCTTTCATGTAACACATGTTTTCGAAGAAAGTCATTATTTCATGTGATGAAAGAAAACACAATATATTTTTAATTTCAATATATATAATTAATATAAAATATTTAATATACCATTATTTACTGATAGGTTTTATTCTATTCTATATTTGGTTGTGTGTGTCATTCTCATTATCTAATAAATGTGACTCTTTCATAATTACAGGATATCCACAATTTCCCCACATTAAATAAATTATGTTCTCTCAATTTAGACATGATCACTTAAAAATATGGTTTTATGTTAAAACATAAATATTTTGAAAACCTAGATCATAAAAGTGTTTATAAAATTACCACATGATAAGAGGGAATGAGATGTATTACGGTCATAAAGAATGACATATTACATGGTTTCTATGAAGGAAAATGTTAATAAATGTGAAAATATGTGTCATGACCTATCCAAGAGGATCCCATGTCATGACTACTCCAAGCCCACCTCAATAGGCTAGGGGTTGATGACTAGCACCGAGTAGGTATATCCATTTAATGTGATGCATTATACTAAGTACCCCTATAAAAACACATCTCTACGCCACAAAATACTAAAATTTAAAAACACTATGTAAACAATCCATGCATGTAACACCCCAATGTTTTGAGGATTATTAATCATTGAATTAATTTATCTCTTAAATATTTTTCATTTCACATGACAATGGAAATAGTTATATATATATATATTTATATTTTTATATATATATATATACATAAGACACTAATTCAAACATTCCATTCACTTGAAATAACAACATGTCTTGCACTAAAAGAAACACTGACTTGGATTGCGATCTAAGGAGCCCCAACATGCCGTACGATGCACACACCACTAATTTCTATGAAACACCTTTATTTATTTATATAATTAATTAAAAGAGATAATTATGACATAACTGTTAATCATAGTTATTTTAATAGTAAAAATTACTTTCCAAATATTTTATATATTTTTATATATACGTAAAACAGATTGATAATGAATGTATATGAATTTTGAAAAAGCCATTCAATTTATAAAAACATCATTTTATTGTATCAACCACTTACCATAATGAAATTAATTTTAGAAAAATTTATAAATATAAATCTAAAAAATAAATTTTATTTTTGAATTAAAAACATTGAAATTATCCTAGGGTGAATATTTTGGACTTTTCTGAAAAACATGATTTTTTGATGAATTTCGAAAAATACTACTTTTTAGTCAAAAACTACCTTTTTTATAATTATTTATTAATTATAAATGAAATTATAAATATTTTTATGAACATATTAGAAAAATATTAAATATATTAATACAATTTAATTTTTTATAATCAATTTCACTTTTAAACTGAACATAAAAACCTGAAAAACTTTTGAAAATTTTCCAAAAATAAAACCATGTTATTTCTTCCCATCTGTGGGATTAACACTAATATTAGTTTCAATAATTTTATAAATTTAATTGGAAAAATATAAAATACACCATTTCATTCAGTATAATATTTTTGTGTCTAATAATTAACAGTTAATGTTTGACCAAATTTTGTAGTAAAAGTGATTAAAGTTAATCATAATAGTTAAGGCCAAATTAAGCTTAATATGGGAATAAAACGTATATTTAAGGGCTGAAATGACTAATAAACTAATACAACTCCCAATTTATGTCTATATTTCTTCCAGAAAGCTTTCATTATTTAGTTTTTTTCCTGTCATGACTTTTTTTGTAAGAACAAATTTACACCTAACCTGTTTCTAAAAATTCCATGTGAGTCCCTTTCCTACCCTATAAAAGGCCTCCACCTCTACCCAGTCCACACACCTCTCAAAAATTTTATATTCGGAAAATATATTCCCAATTATTCTCCCCAAATCCTCACTTATATCTTGATGTCTCCCTTTAGGTAGAAATCATTTCAAGGAATCCTTTTCTCACAAACCCAAAGGAGTTATCGGATTTAAAGGAAACATCTTCTCTCAAGATCCTTTCCTTTATTTCACTTATTCACCCCATCCACTCTCTTTATTACATTTTTTGGTATCAAAATTAATATATAAAATATCCTAGGATATTTTAATTCAATTAGAGAGACCTAAACTTACACAGACCACTATTAGTGGATATCAAACATAATATTTCTATGTATAGCGTACTACTACCTCACGAAATGATGATTGTTCATTTCCCCATTACGACCAACCATGATGGCCATTATTATGGAAAAAATATTTACTTATGTAATATATTATATTCGTTATATATTTTTTCATATTTATTTATATTATAATACACATCAATTTACCATCCATTTAGTGTTAATACGATAATCTTGTTTGAGGACATATAATGCTTATACCTGGTATTTATATCATGTTTTACATTCTTTAATATGAATATAATTATAAGTTCAAATTATGTAACATATTTTTACACAAGTGAAGAACAAAGTGATTTTTACCCGACGTGAAACTTTAACATATAATCATTAACAAGATGAAAATATAAGGTCAAAATAAAACAATATATTTTTTAATCTATTAGAATATCCTTATTTTAGATATTTATAATAAAAATATAATTATTATAAAGGAATCTTGTATGAGTATAGAGAGAGTATAGACACAAGTTAAGGGGATTTTCAACCATAATTTAATTTTTGTGAGATATATGTTATATTATCCACTCATACATTTTATGTGGTTTATGTATTATACAATTTTTTATTCTATATATATTTTTATTAAATTTATGGGTATTCACATATCCATTCTATGACCCTTATTTCATGGGGTTTATCATTTAGGATTTACCAAATCGGTAAAATAGTTTTGTCTAAAATTTCCGTCTTTGAGACCTGTGTTTTGTTATGCACATAAAATATTTTTCATGGTTCATACATTTACAATTTTTACGAAATATATTGAATAAAAACATTTTCATGATAGTATATTCTTCATGTAATTTAGTCTCCTTGTATAGAGAATATGAACCCATGATACAAAGTTACAATTTTTTATCGAGATAATCTCATTTCTTTTCAAGATTGGGTGTGTTTACAATATGATGAAATCATATGATACATCTACAAAGAATATTCAAGAGTTTCTTTATAAAATTATAATTATTGATATAATCATGTATTAGTATCATATTTTAATCTTTAGTACATAATATTGTTATGAGGTTGTTTTTAGTAAATCCCGACTTTAGTCTTTCTTTGGTTGAATGTTTATGTTTTCAAAAATGGGATTCCCTGAATATTATACCATTATAATTTAAGCTTTAAAATAATTTTTTATGCGTTTTGGATTACCAGTCTATTCAAGGGAATATTCTTGTCACTTTTCGAATAAGGGTTTTATCTAACCTTTTTACCATATAAAAGGAATGCTCTATTGACCTCATATGGAATGTACTAATTTACACAACGTCATTTATTCGATGATACCTTTTCATTTTTGAAAGGATAATCATTTTGAAAATGTTTTTAATAGATATTTTCACGAAAAATGGTTTTCAAAATGTTTTCAATATTCTATTATATTTTACATGAAAATTGGTTCTCATTATATTTTCGAGATTATTTAATATTTTTTCAAGAAAAATGGTTTCCAAAATATTTTCAAATAGATTTTATATACTTTTCAAAAAAGTTGTTTTGAGAAAAATTTCCAACTTATTTTATTTGTTTTCAAGTTCAATTGTTTCCATGAATTTTCAATATTTCTTTTAAATACATCAAATTTTTTTCAAATAATAAGGGTTTTAATGTGTATTTAAATTTATTTTTTATGTTTTTAAGAAAAAATGTATTTAAAATTATTTCAATTAATTTATATAAGTTTTCAGTGATATTTTCAAAGGGTTTGTTTTCAAAAGTCATGAAGTTATAAAAATAATTTTTCCAATAAGAATGGTTATTTCCATCAATAAATTTTATAAATGATATTTCACAATTATTTCCCAACTAGGATAACTTAAATTGGTTTTACTCAGCCTTTATGGGGAAATTATTCGATGTTTCCATTCATATTGTTTCTCCAAATAAATTATGTTTCGATAGCACAATGTTATGAAACTCATTTTCATTTCTGTGATTATATGCTTTCAAAACCCACATATTTTCATTGGTTATGTTTATAGTGAAATTATTATGAAACATGTCTCTTTTCATAGCTTATAATATGTTTACATGTTAATGATACCCATTTCATTTCATGAGTAATGATATATTTATTTATGATCATACGAAACATGTATATATGATTTCATTATGTGATATTTGGGACCTATATCTACCTCAAATGACTTGGTTAATGTTTTATATCTCATGAGATAACTTAATATAGTATTGGGAGTGAACATTGACTAATATTATGGCCATGGGAGTGAAAATGACTACTAATACTGTATGAGGAGTGAAATAATGATAATATAAGGGCCATTGGAGTGAACAATGACTACTATGTTCATATAGAGAGTGAATCCATACTACTATGATGTTATTGGCTGCGATTCCTTGGAGAATACGGAAATAATTATATTCTTATGTGTTTTCTATAATTCCATGTCTTATTCCTTGTCTTATGCATTCATGTCATTTTCTCCTTATTTCATTTGACTCATGTCTTCTGAACAACCAATCATTATGCCATGATTTCGATTATGATCTTTGATATGTGGGGTATGTTATTCTATTTACACGATAACATCTTCATTCCCTTATAATCATGTTTATACTTACACTTCTCCCTTGTTTACCCTTACTATGAATTGGTGCTCACCACTTTTATGCTTTCTTTCACCTAGGTTATGCTGATATGTACTATGTTTATTTGTCTAAAAATGTCGATAGTAAATAAGATCTTAGTGAGAGATGATGTATCTCACATATGTACCAGTGTTTATGTTTCCTTGTTTCCTAAGTCATTATTCCAACTATGGTATTTAAGCTTATGTTTTTATAATGTAAAATTATTCCACAAAACGTTATGTGGTGTTAATGTTTGAAAATTGAGGTTCTAAAGAATTGTTATCAAAGAAAAATAATAGTAAAACATTGGAAACTATGATGTGAAAGCCTTTGTGAGATCCTTACATATATTTCTAAGTATTTAACTTGGGATGTCTCTAAGGATAAAAATAAGGAGAGTTATCATATAGGAAAATTTCCTCGAACATTGGTAAAGGATAGTGCGAGTGGTTTCCAAGAAATACATCCCAATCTAGACACTATTTGTAGATGTATAACTGGAATAGATGTATCTAGGGGTAACAGCTCTCACAAGATGTTCCAAGCTTGACTTAGTGTAATCTGATACACGCCAACGGGCATTATTGTACTCGTGGTTTGACACTCCTGGGGGATATGCTTTCAAAAATCACAAACTCTTCAAAAAACCATCATGAATGATTTAGATATAAGTTCGTTATTAATAAACTATATTAAAATTATTTATTTTTTATGTCTATATGGTTTTCCACTATAATAAGTAAATCCCACACCATACTTTTCATTTTAGTCGATGGCGAGAACCGAAAGGCACTGTATTAATGTTGAATGTAATTGTTGATTTTCTGATGGGAATTCAATTAGAGTTCGGATAATGGAGACCATGATAGAAAGAATATATGGTATTATTTTTGTCAATAATGTGGAAAACTCATCTAAGTGAATGTATTAGAAGAACAAGATGGTTTTTTGACTGTAGAAAATATGGGCACATTGCAAGTGACTGGATGGAAAAAATTTAGAGTTCAGTTAATGAAATGGATGGGAATTTTAGCATCACTGTGACATCGTCGAAGGTTATGTGTTTTATGTTTGTAGAAAATGGTCATTATGTAACATAAGCTCCCAAGTGTAATGTTCATAAAGAGATTCCATAAGTTTCTATGATTAAGGGTTACATTATATTATTGTTAATGTATTAAGGATGAAGTAATCAAAGTATTTATGTATTTGGATTCAAAAGTTATAATGGATTAAATATACAAGGATTGTTCTACTTATGATTTCACTTGGTTTTTATAAATTTATGTAGGACTGTTAAAGTTATTTAATGAAAAGATGATATTTTTACTAAGGGAATGTATCCTTTAATATGTTCATTATGATAAGATATTGCTGTATGGATAAAGATACATGGGACATGAATAAAAAAATTGGATAGTATTGATTACCTTTTCACTATGTAAGTACTTATTAATATGTGGTTTCTACTAACACTGATGATGTTTACAACACTTTTGGATTTAATGAGTAAATCAAACATAATGTAGAATGAATAAAAATTAATGTTTTCCAAAAGGATATTTGGTAATTTTGGTAGTTACAATATTTCAAGAGAATATATAATGAGGGTATTCAAATGTTTGGAATGTGACAACTGAGAGATACTTATTGTTTTATAAGGGAGTAAATGTTAAGCTAATCATGTGACACTCCTCTAGTGTTTTGGATATTAACATTTGATAATGGTTATATGGTAACCATTAATGAAAAGTTTAATTGAAACATTACAGTAATTAATTATGCACTGAGTTAGTGTTGAAAACCTTATTTAAAAGTACAATCAGTGATTAACTGTATTTAAATGTTTTATATATTATATGTTATATTATGGTGGTTAAAACGACACTATTTCTATCAGGTGACAACGAGTCATGTCTGGAAAGGATGCTGGTCTTGAACCCCTGAAAAAAAGATGATAAGGGTTTCGAGCCAACAACTAGAGTACATAATGTCCTAGTTTATGTATATTTATTTTTGTTGAATAATTATTTATGATGAACCAGTAGTGTTACATTTTATTTTTATAAATTAATCCATTCTATTTTTTAGACACAAATAGTTAGACTTTTTTATTCTTTTATTGGCCTTAAGATTAGTTAGAAGTGTATTATAGTACATTATTCATTAGAGTTAATTTCTGGACATTAATTCCATGAGTTAATTTATGTATTGTAAATTGTTAAAAGAAAAACATAATACAGATTTTTATATAGAAATTCCTCAAGAATTTCTCAACGTTCGTAATGTGATACAAAAAAATTTGTCCCAATACCTTAAATTTTGTTAAACCAATGGCTTCTAGAATAATCAAATATTTATTAATTTTAGGACCTCAAAATTAAATTGATAATTCACTTGTTTTTGATTGATGACCTTAATAAATCATTATAAATATTTACACATTTCCTCCATGTCCAATCTTCACACCCAACCTATATTCTCATATATAGAAAAATAGTTATATGATTCTATGGGAAACTATTATGGTTCAAAATATCCCTTTTAATGGTATGTTTTAGTATCCATTTAAAAGATGTGGGTTTTAATGAATAAAACATGCAATTATAAAACCATTGATTACTTGGAGTAATTTTGAGGGAAAAAATAATCTTATGGTGGGTAAATGTTATACCCCGAGACATTGAGAATTATTTTTTTCAAATTATTTTATCATTTAAAAAATATGCATTTCGAATGACATTGAAAGTAGTTATATAAATATAAATACAAATATATATTAAAACACTAATTCAAACATCCCTTTCTTATGTAATAATAACATGGCTTATTCAACATGCAATACCAAATAGGCTTGTCATCCAAGTAACACCAACTTGGCATACGATGCACAAAACACAACCTTTATATGAAACTACATAATATATATATATATAATTAATTATTTAAATGAGATAATTATAACTTAACCATTAAACATATTTATAGTAAAAGTAATACTAACTTTCAATATATTTTTTAAATATTATTTTATTCAAATAAAATATTTTTCTAATGAGAGATATGATTTTTTTAAATCCCTTCAATGTTTAAAAACATGATTTTATCTAATAATCCAATTATAACAGTGAAAGTAATAGTACACACAATTAGAAATTGAATTCAGTAAAATAAACTCCATTCGTGAATTCATATTTTCAAAACTATCCTAGGGTTCTTTTTTTGGGATATTCTTGAGAAGTTTCAATTTTTTATGAATACTGAAATTACTTCTTTTTAGTTAACAATTTCCTTCTTTTCTAATTAATTATTAATTATAAATTATATTATAAATATTTTTTATAGTCACATTAGAAAAATATGACATCTATTAATACAATTTAATTCATTAGAGTCAATTTCAATTTTAAACTGAATATAAAATCATTAAAAAAAGTTAATCTTTTTTCTACATTAAAACCTTGTTATTTCGTCCAATCTGTGGGATTAGAACTAACATTAAATTTTCTTCTTATAAGAATTAAATTTAAAATATCCAACATAAAACATTCTATTCAGTACAATAATTATAATCTAATAATACCATGTTTTTTTTAAACTAAATTATTAGTAAGAGTAATTAAAATTAATAACAACAATTGAGGCAAAATTAAACATAATTAGGAACTAATCCTTAAAATTAAGGGCCCAAATGATCAAGGCACTAGTCAAAAACCCATTTTATGTCCATATTTCAGCCAAAAAAACATCTATTAATGATTTATTTTGGTTCTTTATAACTTTTTTAGGTCAAAACATGTGCACCCCTAACTTGTTTCTAAAAACTCCATTTGAGTCCTTTTCCATCCCTATAAAAGGACACCATCTATAACCATTCCTCATAACTCTCAAAACATATATTTTCAGAAAATATTTGATAAAAAAATCCTCTCAATAATACCCATTATTACTTGAAGTCTTTATTTGGGTATAAATCCTCTCAAATAAACCTTTTGGCACAAACCAAAAAGAGTTAACTGATTTAGACTCAACATCTTCTCTCAAGATCATTTCCTTTATTTCACTTCTTCATCCCCTCCACTATCTTTATTAAATAACTATGTAAGAACATCCGTATCCGACATATACTAGTCTATTGATATTAATATATTTCTATCTACAATTATACACAAAAGTATTTAATGGATATCGAATATACTATTCTTGTGTACGATGAACTACTGCCTCGTGAGATGATGATTTTTCATTTCTCCATGACCACCAATCCTGGTGGCCATTATGATGGAGAGTATTTTTATATGTCATATATTTCATTTATTATATATGTATTATTATAAATTTTAGTTACAATACCCATCTATTTACTTTCTATATGGTGTTAATATGATAATCTTTATTGACGAAGTGTGGACTACAACCCCATCAAAGTGATGTGATTCGGTCACACACCACCTGGAATGTATTAATGACGAGTTTAATGAACTTATATTGTATATATGAAATGTTTATTTCAATATAATAATGGTATATATATATATATACAAAAATTTCCTTTTCTTACATTAGTTTAATATAACAGTAATGACGGAAACAACATTCATGTGTACTTACGACTTACTGTCACCATGAATAGTCTATTTAATTTCATACTATATAAATATATAGATTATTAAAATAAAATTATAGTGTATATAAATTATATTTATATCATGTTTTACATTCTATACTTGTTATGTAATTATAAATACTAAATATGTTATGAATTAAGACACATGAGAAGAACAAAGTGAATTTTACCAGAAGTGAAACTTTAACACAGGGTCGTTAAAAAATGGTTAATATAAGTTCATAATAAAAACATATATAGTATTTTCAATAAGAATATTATTTATTACAATATCTATAATAAACATGTATTTGTTATATAGGAATATATTATGATTACAGGGAGATTCAAGACACAAGGTAAGAGGATTTTCATCTCACTTTTAATTTCCATGAGATATATTTTATGTTCGCCACTCAAACCATATATGTTGTGTATTTAAATTAAATGATTGTATTATATGTATCATACAAATCAATTTCTGGGTATTCTCATAACAATTCAATGATCCCTCTTTCATGGGGTTTAACTTTGAAACGATACCAAATCATTAGAATAGTTTTGTCTCAATTTCCCTTCTTTGAGACTCAAGTTTTGTTATGCAGCTAAAATAATTATTAAGGAGAATAAATTTACATTTTAATGAAATATCTTGAATCAAAAATGTTTTCATTATATTATATGCTTCATTTAATTTACTATCCTTACTTGAATTGTATGAACCAAAGATACCAAGCTACAAGAGTTTATTGAGACAATCTTATTTCTTTCCGACATTGTTTATTTTTATGCTTCCTTTGATGAAATCATTAGATCCATATCGATAGAATATAAATTATTTTCTTCATCCTATGATATATCATTATATAATAATGTATTATTATCATATTCTACACTTTGGTATATAATATAGTTAAAAATGAGTTTTTATGAAAGCCCGACTTTACCCTTTCATCGATCAGAAAAAATATATTTTCCAAAATGAAATTTTAAGAATATTATACCATTATCCGATATGATTTAAAATAAATTCTTAAACTTTTTTATTTTACATATTTATTCAAAGGAGTATTCTTGTCACTTTCTAAACAAGGCACTTTTCTAACAGTTTTTACAGTGAAAAAGGAATGTTCTTTTGACCAAGAAGGACATGTACCTATTTACCCAGTGTCATTTCATTGAATCTCCCTCTGCATTATTCAATGGCTAATCTTTCAAAAAATGTTTTTAAATGGTATTTTCATAAAAAATATTATTCAAAATGTTTCCTAAATTCTTTTCTAATTTTTTAGGAAAAATGGTTTCCAAATAGTTTTCAAGCTTCTTTTATAAGTTTTCTTGAAAAATGGGTTTCAAAAAAATTTCAATATCCTTTTATATGTTTTCAAGAAAAAATGTTATCAAAATTTTTTCCATATAATTTTAAATGTTTTCAAGAATAGTTGTTATCAAAACATTTTTGTGCTTATTTATTATGATTTTATGTAAAATGATTTTTAAAACATTTTCAAGCTTCCTTTAAATTGTTTCAATGTATTTTCAAGGAAGAAGGTTTTTAATGTGTTTTGAAACTTATTTAATAAATTTTCAAGGAAAAAGGATTTAAAATTTATTTCAAGTCCTATTTATATGTTTTAAAATATATTTTTTGAAGTTAATTTTTTTGAAAAATATTAATTTTATAAAAATATTTTTTCAAATAAGGAATGATATTTTCCAAAAGATGTTTTTTAAAATATCCTTCAAATTTTTTTCCTAACTAAGATAAAAAACATTGTTGTTAATAATTATTTTATAAAGATATTATTTAATTTTTCATTTCATATTTATTTTCTAGATGGATTATGTTTTTAGGACATGATGTTATGAAACTTGATTCGCTTTCATGGGTTATATGGTTTTAGAACCCACTTCTTTTCCCGAGTTATGTTTATGAGGGAATGTTTATGAAACCTTTCTCTTTCCACATGTTATGATATGTTCACATGTTTGTCGTACATATTTCAGTTCATGGGTTATGATATTTTTATTTATGATCATGTGGAAGATGAATGTATGATTTCATTTTGTGATAAGTGGGAGAAATATCTCCCTCTAATGCATTAGGTAATGTTTTATATGTCACGATATAAAATAATATGGGCTTGGGAGTGGACCTTGACTAATATGATTTCCATCAGAGTGATCCATGATTAGTAAGATTGTATGAGGAGGGTAATCATGCTACTATGATGGCCTTGAAAGTGAACCATGACTACTATAACAGGATGGGTATTGAACCCACACTACTTTGATGGTCTTTGAAGTGATTCATTGGCTAGAATGGAAATAATTTTATAACTATGTGTTTTCCATAATTCCATATATTATTCCTATCATATGATTTCATATACTATGATCACTATTTAATATGATTCATTTCGTGTGAGCTACCAATATAAATTCCATGATTTTGGATATGATTTTTGACATGAAGGGTTTGTTCTTCTATTTACTGGATCATGTTCTCATACCATTATACTCATGTTTATACTTACATGGTTCCCTTGTTTACCCTTACAATGCATTTGAGATCATCTCTTTTATATTTCCTTTCCACTAGGTAATGATGATATATACTATGTTTGATAATTCGATGAAGGGTTCTCGTCAAGAAGAACCCAGTGGGAGATAATGTAGTCACATTTCTACCAGTGTTTATGTTTCCATGTCTCTAAATGCACTATACCAACTACGGTCTATGGGTTGGTGTTTGGATAATATCTAATTATTCAGAAAAAAATTATTTAATGTCAATGTTTTAAAATAGATGTTCTCTATAATACATACAACTAATATCCCATGATTGATTTATCTAGTGAACGTAATGAAAACTAAATATATCCAAATAAAAGACCACCAAAAAAGAGTCTGTAACAGTAGTCCAACCCAGAAGTAATGGCATAGGGAATGGTGTCCGAAATCTATAGAAACAAACCTCAAAATTTCTAGTCTAACTAATCATTATTTTGTCCTGGTTATCTTGGGACTATGAAAAATGCTTTATTGTCTATACAATAGATGACCTGTGTAGGAATAGACCATGCATGTGTGAGTATAACAATACTCTATTAGAAACCCAAAAAACACAAACCAATACAATAAAGGAATCTCAAATAGGAAATTAAATTCAGATCTACACAGGTATATCTCTACAACAAATATAATAATAATATCAATATATACTCATGAGAAACACCACTCCATTAGGTGGTCATAAAAAACTATTTTCCATATGTTTCTTCTCGAAGCATTATTCTTTCAGGAGAACTCACCCCTTCAATAATGATATCATAAGAGATACTCACAAAGTGTTCTAACTAATTTTGGCCCTACCAAAGGATGATGTCTTATTAAATGAAGACTATGATACAAAGAGAGGGGGTCACACCCTGAACTTACATAGGGGGACAAAAAATCATTCTTGGACTTACTATGGGTTACCACATTCCTAATCTGGATCAACTTTCCATGTAGGGGATCACGCCCAAACACACTTGGGGATACCATTGGAAAATATGATGGGGCCCACTAGATGGAGGTTCAATGCCCTATTCAAGGAGGTTACATTATTCCATAGACATCACTGTGGCTGACAGAGGAGAATACTCCAATCTCACGTAGGGATATGATACTATATCTGGAAGGGATTACAATCTAGTGATGTTCATGTAATGTAGTAATAAACCCTAAAAGGAATGGTCCAAGGAAACCCTCTCAACCTATAGAATTAAAAACAAAGAAAACTCACTAAATTTCACGAAATTAGCATCTCAATTTTAGGGTCTCAACTCCAATGATGTCTCATCAATTGGGAGATTAATTTAAGAGATAAGCTTGTTTGAGGAAAACTGCCCACAACTGTACCATGTCTTGTAGAATTCATACCACGATGATCAGTCTTGTGATCAATCATCACGAAGGATGTTGAGTTTTCCAGAACTATTGGATGCTCAAGCTTTTGTTGTTCACAGTTGACCGTGGTCGCCTTCATCTCAATGACCCATGGTCAGACCCGACCTTGCCTAGTTCTTGGCTCAGCCAACCTTGGCCTAACCCGGACCACCTGGGCTTGCCCACCATGTCCCAACCTTCTCATCCTAGGCCCTATCCTCTTGAATCTCTCTTTGTAGACCGCATACCACATGGCTCACTACTGCATCCGCATTTTTCAGTGTGGTCGGTGCTGCTGCCACTGATCTCGCATCGCCACAACCTCCACATCCCTATTGTCAAAGTCATCTCACACGGCATCTATTGCAGCCACCAATGAACACACCCTCCACAACTGGATCTTCCTCTGGACACCGAAACTAGTCACCAATGTCGCATCAATGGACCCTTCTTCAGACCATTGGGCATCATACGATGTCGAAACAATAAAACAAATCACATATCTGAGTACCATGGGTCCCGATCTACACAGATCCAACCTAAGTTTTCAATTTACCATAAATTTTGGGGTTGGATCATGTGCGTAACCTCCCAAAAATATCTATATGGGAACAATTGAGTTCCAATGTAACATCCCATGATTTTAAAATTTTATTTATTTGATAATTTATGTGTTAATATTATCAAATAAATGATTTAAATATTTTTTTAATAATAATTTTTTATATTCCAGATATGTTTTGAATATAAAATATTACTTTATATTTATAATATAATATATATATATATATACTTTTATGATTAGTTTCATCAAAATTATATTTAAAAATAATGAAACTATTCAAATAATAGGTAATATATTTTGTTATATATAATAATTCTTCAATTATCAATATGATTACTTTTTTTAATTTTGTTATATATTTTGTTTCTAAAAACAATGAAATGTTATTTTATAGTATAAATATTTTAATATAATGTTAAAATTATATATATATTATTTTAATAATATGAATATTGTTTTTATATAAAATTGGAATATATTTTATTTTATAATTTTTTTGAAAATTTATAATTAATTTTAATTTTAATTAATTTTTAAAAAATAAAATTTAATAAATAATGATAATAAGAATAATTATATATGAATATAAATAAATTGTATTTATAATTTTTTATGTAAAAAATATTATGATTAGTTTTGAAAATAAAAAAGTATGATTAAACAATTTTTTTTAATTAATTAATTAATTCATTTTTTACTTCATTTCTATATAAAAAGAGAAGAAACTAAAATAATTAATGATAAAAAATGGGAATGGGGGTTCGGTCGAGCATAAGAGCTCTATGTTAAGGGTCGCACAAAAGGGGACCTCGAGCAAAGAGGTCCTCGTTTGAGGTTGAGCTGATTGCTAGGAGATTTGAGAGTGATTGAGAAATTGGAGACCAGCTACCAGTGATGGAGACCCAACTGACGTCGACGGAGACAGAGTGTGGTTAGGGTTTGGTCGTGGTTAGTGTGATCCATTATTCTTCATTTATGGTTTTATTTGAAACCTAGTGTGTGGTAGGCTTTTGTTCTGATGTTTCAGATCAATGTAGGCTATGAGTGTTTGTGTGAATCTATTGTATATCTGGATTACACAGACCATTTTCATATTTATCAAATTCATGCTTGGGTACCAATGTTTTTGGTTAATTAGATTCATTTTTTGTTGTTAACTCCTTGAATATGATGTTCCCTATATTAGTTTTCTTCTAATGGATTGTCTTTGTTATTCTTGTTGTGATAATTTGGAATCTATCCATCTTGTTTGGACAAGTTCTATAAATGATTTATATATATTTTTATGTGGATATAGAAAATGTCTGGATATATAAAATATATAATCTCTTCTGATGTCAACATCATCAATTATCTTTCTTGGAAGGCTTTCCAATAGTATGAAGCTCAACCTTTTCCAAATTTATATCACTGTATATGGATATAAAAACCAATAAACCATTGTCCATATAAATTGGAAACTCTGTCTGTTCGGTGGGATTTTGATTGTGTGTCTGAATCCAAGGAATCCTCATGAATTTTATTCTACAATTTAGGTAAGATATCCAAACATTATTTATTGATTTTTGTTCTTGGTTTTTATAAAATTAAAAAATAGGATTGTTAGGTTCAATTATAATGTTGTATTAAATTAATATTTGAATTTTGAGTCTTGATTTGGCATTAAATTCTGCAATTGTTCATCTTATAAATTAGTTTTTCGAATTATAATTATAAAATTTGTAACTATAAAATCTGGTTTTAATTTAAATTTCTTATAAATTTTCTACAACTAAAAGCATAGTTTCTCTTTAAAAATATAATTACATATAATTGTGTTCTGTTTTAAGGAATTATATTATCATGTTTTATTATTTTAAGGTAACTGATCACTATTTTTTTAAAACCTTCAATGCATGAACTTATAATTTTGTTAGATTAATTTATTATATATTATTTTATCTCAAATTTCATGTTTTATACATATGTGATTCCCATGTTTATATTTTTAGAATTCAAATTCATGACATATATATATAAGTATATGCATGAAATCTCAAGTTTTTTCATCATAAATACATATTCACATATTTATGTATATAAGTATTTATTTTTAAACACTATGAATTATTTTTTTAATAGATGTAAGTGGGTGCATTATATACAAATATTTTATACATGTTATAGTAAATGATGTTTCAAAACAGTTTTATTATTTTTGGGGAAGAAATTTTTAATCAACGTGATTATAATTTAATTATGATGTTTTTAAGAATTTTACGGACCATGTCTTCATGTTATATTATGTTAAAGGCATCACATCTGCATATAATCATTGTCATGTGTTTATTAAATACATTGACATCTATTGCATTTATATCATTTTCAAGGTTTTAGAATAAATTTCACGGATTAAGTACTGAAAATTATGAAGTAAATTGATTACATTGAAAGTGTTTTAATTTTAATTTTTGGTGAGGAACATAATTAATTATTATGATTATTTAATAAAGATAAATTACAGTTGTGTCTCCCTAAATGTTTTTTGAATAAATGGATATTTTATGAAAAGGTTTATGATATGGGTTTGGTAGAAACCAAACTCGCAAGTGTTATGAAATGAATGTTCATATATATATATATATACATATATATAATTATAAGTGGGAATGATTATTATAATTAAGTGACATACATTCAAAATTAAAAACTCCAGAGAAAATAAACATATAATTAATGAATGCATAAATGTTTTTTAAAAACATTATGTCTATAAGGTTTAAAAATTGAAGGTTGTTGGGGAGTGAACCCATCCTACACTGAGTGGAAATTACCAATACAACTTTCAATATATCAAGTGTTCCCATTAATTGAGTATTTTTTTCAAGAGATTGTGTATTGTTTTAAAAAAAAGCACTGGATTATGTTTAAACAATTTATGAACATAATTATTTTCTAAGGTGATATTGTATTTTTAAACCAGAAGTAGTTTCAAATTTTTATTCAAAAATAATTTTTCAAAAAATATTTTGGAAAGTAAATTCATCAAAATATTTTGAAAAGTTTTTATCTATAGTTTTAAAACCCCTAACTGGGAAGTTTTGTGCTCAACCAATGTATTTAAATTATTCTTTCTATATTGGTAGAAGTTCTATTTTGAATTTCTAATGTGGAAACATTTCTATAACGTTACATTTAATAATTTTTTATTAATTTTTTACTTTTGTATCTCAATATATCATTGGAGTTATAATTCACTAAAAACTGTGCTTGAAAAAGATCCTCTATTGTATTTAAGTGCTGTGTAATTGTTCAGTTTATTTTAATAAGAAAAATTACACAAAAATTGTAATGGCTAAGTCCTGTTGATCATCTTTGTGGCGTCATAGTGGGTATTAAAAGCACATCCTAGAAAATTTTGTAGATTAGTTGTTTTTGTCTTAGTGGAAGAGTTCATATGTCTATAATTCCTTGTTCTCTTAATTGTGAAATCGTAAATTAATAATTATTTTTGTTCGACGAAACGAATTGCAAGGATGAAATTATTTTTGAGGGGGAATAATGTAACATCTTATGTCTCTAAAATTGTGATTATCTAATTATTTATGAATTAATACTATCAAAGAACTGATATAATAAAAATATTTATTAATATTTTGTATAATCTATATATATTTTGAATATAATATAATATAATATATTAAAAATAGAATTTTTGTGTGTATTTATATATAACTATTTGATTATTTTCTTCACAAGGATATTTTCAAATAATGAAATAATTGTAATAGAAGGTAATATATTTTTGTTAAATATAATTATTCATGAATTATAAATATAATTAATATTTTTAATACTATTATAAATTTTGTTTCATAAATCTGTGAAATATTGTTTTATAATATAACTATTTTAATATAATTTTAAAATTATACATATATTATTTTAAATATATAAATGTTATTTTTATATAAAATTGGAATATTCTTTGTTTTTTAAAATTCTGAAAATTTATAATTATATTAATTTGAAATAATTTTTTAATATTACATTTAATAAATAATTACAATATGGATAATTATATATGAACATAGTTAAATTGGATTTATAATTTTTAATTTAAAAAATTGAGTATGATTAGTATAGAATTATAAAGTTTGATTAAATATTTTTTATATAATAATTTCGTTATAATTTCTTTATTTAATTTATATATAAAAAGAGAATAAATAATAACAATAAATGATAAAAAATAGAAAATGAGATTTTGGGGATCCTCTAATCATGAGAGCTTTAGGTCGAGGGTCGCGTGGAAGGGGACCTCAAGCAGAAGAGGTCTCCAGTTGGGGTGGAGTTGATCGCTGAGAGATCTGAGGGAGGGCGAGACCATTGAGACTTGAAACTAGTGAAAGTTTCCTGAGAAGTGTCGCTAGAAACTGAGCACTATTAGGGTTCCATCGTTGTTGGTGTGATCTGATATTCTTCATATATGAAATAATATCAAACCTAGTACCACGTTTGATTTTTATCGTATCCTTAGGATTTGTCTAGGCTAAGAGTGATTGTGAGAATCTGTTGTAGATATAGAATATGCACATCATTTTCATCTTTTTCAAATTCATTTTTCATAACAATATTTGGGTTAATTTCAATCATTGCATTTTGTTGAATCCTTGTATATTTGGTTCCCTATTTTAGTTTTGGTCTGAAGATTAGACATGGTTATTCCTATTGTAATAATTTTGAATCTATCCATCTTGTTTGGACCTGTTCTATCAATGATTTATATTTATTTTTATTTTGATACAACTAATTTGTGTACATGTAAGTTATATATTCTTTTATAATGGCCACATTGTCAATCATCAGTCTTGGAAACCTTACCTTGGGTCACCGGATCAACCATTTTGATATTTATATCACTACATATGGAAATAAAAAACAAAGTACCAATGTGAAAAAATTTGGAAACTCAGTCAATTTGGTGGGAGTTTGTGTGTGTGTGCAAAGCCTAGGAAACCTCATGTGTTTTTCTACAGTAATTCAGGTAGTGGTAAAATAAAATTATGTTTTTATTTATTCTTGGATTTTATTAAATTGTGAAATGTATTACTATTTTCAATTATAAGGGTATATTAAATTAATTTTTTAAATTTTGAGTCCTTATTTTACATAAAATTATTCAAGGGATCATCTTATAAATTATTTTTTTCCTTTATAATTATCTAATTTATATTTAGAAAATCAATTTTTTAATAATTGTGTCTTAATTTCCATGTACTAAAATGTTAGTTTTTTCTTAAAAATGTATTTACTTTTAATTATGTTTTGTTTTAAGGAATTATATAATCCTATTTTCATGATCTGAGGTAAGTGATCAATTTTATTTTAAAAACATCAATCCACAAATTTATAATTTTGTTAAGTGAATTTATTATATGTGTATTTATCTCAAATTTTATGTTTTATCCATATGTGATTCCCAAATTAACAATTTTTTAATTTAATTTCATGACATATCTAAAAATAAATATATGTATGTAATCTCTAGTTTTGTTCCTCAAACATGCATATATACATATATATGCATATGAGTATTAATTTTCATACTCTATGAATAATCTATTCAATAAAATTTATGTAGTTGCAATATATAAATTTATGTTAGACATGTTATAGTAAATGCTGTTTGAAAATGGGGGTCTAATATATAAGGATGAAATGTTTGATTGACATGTTAATAATTTTATTATCATGTTTCTAAAAAATGTGCATGTAATTTCATTGTGTTATTTTAAATTAAATACATCACATATTCTTATAATCATGGACATGAATTTATGCATTATATCATCATTCAGTGCATTTATAAGAAATGCAAAGTTCCAAATTAAATTTCATGGGTTATGTTCAAAAAATTATTATGTAGATGGATTATGTTGAATGGTTTTTCTTTAATTTTTTTGTTTATGAACATAATTATTTATTATTATTATTTAACATTGATAAATAGCAGTTTTATCTCTAGAAAGAAGTTTTGAATACATGGATAATTTATGAAAAGGTATATTGTAGAGGTTTTGGTTGAAACCAATATTGTAATTGTTATGAAATGAACATTCATATATATACATATATGTACATACTTATATATTATTATTTGTGGGAATGTGTATTTTAATGCAGTGACATGCTTTCAAATTTAAAAACTCTATAGATAATATACATATAAATAAAGAAAGATTAAATTTTTTTAGAGAACCCGGTGCTTGTATGTTGTAAATATGGAAGGTCATTGTGGAGGGAACCCATCCATTTCTAAGTGGGTAGGCCCATTAAAGCCTTCAAAATTTCATATGGTCCCATAAATAGTTTTTTGTATTCAGGAACTTGTGATATGGTTTTTAGGAAAACACAATATTATGTTCAAACAAGTTTCGAGCATAAGTATTTTCAATGGTGATCTTGTATTTGTAAACCGTAAGTTGTTTCAAATAATGTTTTCATAAAAAAATTTCAAAAAATACGTTTTGAAAGTATATTGAATAGAATAATAAAAAAAGTATTTATCAATGGTTTTAAAACCACTTACTGGGAATTTTTGTGCTCACCCCGTGTATTTAAATTATTCTTTTATGATTGGTTGAAGTTCTATGATGGATTTATAATGTGGAAGCACTTATATGATGTTACTTTTATTAAGGATAACTAAATTTTGTAATTTTGTGTCACATTTTATCAATGGATTTATAATTCTCCAAAACCCGAGTTGGAAATAGATCCTCTAATATATTTAAGTGTTGGGTAATTGTTCAGTTTATTTTAATAAATCAAATTACACAACATTTGTAAAGGATAAATCTGATTTTTCGGGTTTGAGGAGTCATAATTAGAATCAGAGGGACAGTCTAAAAAACATTGGAGATTAGATTTTGTCTTTCATACGGTAGAGTTTAGAAGTTTGGAAGTCATAATTTTCTTAATTATGAAGGTGGAAATTCATAATTCTTTTTAGTTTGATAAAACAAATTGTCAGGATTAAATTCATTTTGAGGCGGGATTAATGTAACATCTCGTATTTTTAATATTGTAATTATTTAAAAATTAACAAAGTTAGACAATGAAAATTAATGAATTAATAAAAAAATATAAAATTTTGGTATAATCAAAATATATTTTGAATATAAAATACAACTTTATATTAAAAATGACATTTTTGTATCCATGTGTATATATATATATTTGATTAGTTTCATCAAAATTATATTTGAAAATAATGAAATATTTGAAATAGATGGTAATATATTTTTGTTAAATATTATTTTTATTGAATTATGTATATGATTAATATTTTAATACTATTATAAATTTTGATTCCTAAGAAAATTAAATATTATTATATTATATAACCATTTTGATAGAATATTGAAATTTTACATATATTATGTTAATACTATGAATGTTATTTTTATATAAAATTATAATATACTTTGTTTTATAAAAGTTTGAAAATTTATAAATTCTTTTAACGTTAAACTATTTTTTTATAATAACATTTAATAAATGATGATAATAAGTATTATTATATATGAATATAATTAAATTGGTTTTATAATTTTTTATGTCAAATAAGAGAATTATTAGTTTTGAGTTACAATGAATTACTAAACTATTTTTATAAAATAATTACTTTATAATGATTTTAATTCATTTATATACAAATGATAATAAAAGATAATAATAGATTATAAAAAAATAGGAAATGATATTGGGGGGTTTCGCCGAAAATGAGAGATCCAGGCCGAGGGTTGCAGAATAGTGGACCTCGAGTAGAAGAGGTCTTCGGCTGAGGACAATCTAATCAATGGGATATCTAAGAGAGAGTGAGACCATGGATACTAGCTACCGATATTGGAGTCCCAAGAGGAATCGACAGAGACCGAGTGCGGTTAGGGTTCGACCTCGGTTGGTGTGATATGTTATTCTTCATCAATGGTTTAATTTCAATCCTAATGTGAGGTAGGATTTTGTATTTAACCTTCAGATCTATGTAGTCTAAGAGTGTTTGTGAGAATCTATTGTAGACCTAAATTACACACATCATTTTCACATTTTTAAAATTCATTTTTACTAACCAATAGATTGGGTTCATGGTAATATTTGTCTAATGGTGACTCCAAATATATGATGTTCTCTATTTTTTTTTTGAAACTTAGCCTTGGTTATTTCAATTGTGATAATTTTGAATCTATTTTTCCTGATTGGACCGATTCTGTCAATGATTTATATTTATTTTTATCCAGATACAACTAATGTGTGGATATATAAAATATTTATTCTATTATGATGTCTGCATCATCAATTATCTTTCTTGGAAAGCTAACCTATAGTCTTCTCTTCAACCATTAACATATATATCACTGTATATGGATATAAAATCCCATGTACCATTGTGAAACAAAATTAGAAACACTATATGTTTGGTGGGAGTTTGGGTGTGTTTATGAAGCCACAAAAACATCATTCATTTTCCTACTTCAATTCAGGTAGGTCTATGTTATTTTTTTGTTTTTTGTTATTGGTTTTTATTATATTACCAATGGAGATTATTACTTTCAATTATAATTATGTATTAATTTAATTTATAAATTGTCTGTCCAGATTTTTCTTTAATTTTACTAAGGTGTAATCTTATAAATTATGTTTTTGGTCTATATTTCTATAATTTATGTTTTGAAAATTGGGTTTTCAATAAAATTGAGTCTCAGTTTCAGATACTAATTTTTTTTATTCTAAAAAATCTATTTACATGTAATTATGATCTATTTTAAGGAATTATATTATCATGTTTTTATGTTTCGATGAATATGATCAATTTTATTTTAAAACATTCAATCCATGAATTTATAATTTTTGAGAAGAATATATTAAAAATTTATTTTTCTATAAAATCAGGTTTTATCCATTTGTGATTCCCAAATTTACATTTTTTGAATTTAAATTGAGGACATATCTATATATAAATATATGTGTGTATTCTCAAGATCTATTCATCATACATAAATATATATATATAAGTACTTATTTTCAAACTCTATGACTAATTTCATCAATGAGATGAAAGTGGGTGAAATATATACATATATGTTATACACGTTATAGTAAATGATGTTCGAAAATGGGTGTGTTTTATATAAGTATGAAATGATTAATCAAGATGTTTATAATTTTATTATCATGTTTCTAAATAATGGATATATCATTTCACCATGTTATTTTACGTTATAGACATTACATATGCATATAATCCTGGCCATGCATTAATGCATTACATTGACATCTGTGGCATTTATTAAAAATTCTAGGTTTAAAATTAAATTTCACAGTTTATCTTATGAAAATTATTATATACATGGATTATATTGAATGTGTATTATTTTAAATTTTATGGGAGTAAGATAATTAATTATTATTATTATTTAGTAAAGGTCAATGAAAATTGTATCCCCCAAGAGAAGGATAAAAAACATAGACAGTTTATGCAAGGGTTTATTGTATGTGTTTTGGTTGAAACCAAACTTGCATGAGTTATGAAATGAATTTATATATATATATATATGTACATACATATATATAATTATAGGTGGGAATGTGTATTCTAATGTAGTGACATGCTTCCAATATAAAAACTCCAGTGAAAATATACATATAAGTAAAGAAATATTTAATATTTTTTGAAAACCTAGCGCTTTTACATTGTAAATATGGATGATCATTGAGGAGTGAATCCATCCTTCACTAAGTGGGTATGCCCAAGACATCATTCAACGTATCAAGTGGTATAGAAAATAGTTTTTTTAGAGTTTGTGTATTTTTTTTAAAAACACTAGATTATGTTTAAACATTTTTCAAACATAAGTATTTTCTACTTTGATATTGTATTTTTAAACTGTAAGTAGTTTCAAATAATTTTTTCAAAAAAATATATTTCTAAATTTATTTTCAATGGAATCGTAAAAAAAATCTCATAAAAAGTATTTATAAATGGTTTTAAAAACCCTTACATGGCATTTTTGTTCTCACCCTATGTATTTAAATTATTCTTACAGGATTAGTAGAAGTTTTACGATGAACTTCCAATGTGTTAGTGTTGATGTATTGTTATTTTGATTAATGATATCTAAATATTGTACTTTTTTATCTCAATGTACCACTAGAATTCTCATTATCCAAAACCCTGGCCTATAAAATATCTTCAATCGTATTTAAGTATTGTGTTATTGTTCATTTTATTTTAATAAAAAAATTGACTCAACTTTTTTAAGGGCTAAGTCTGGGTGCCTAGGCTCAGGGAATTATATCCAATGGTTAAGATCACAAATAATAGAAGGATAAAAAATAATGAAATTTTATATTTCGTTGTACATGCATTCATGGCCACTGATAAAGATTAGAGAGTTAGGGGTAGACAACTAAAACAAATAACATCTGATAATCCCGCAAATATTACCATCCCGCAAATATGACCAAACCAAGGATCAATCTATTTGTTTTTTTTCGTGTTCATCATGGAATTCAAGAAAGGGGAATTAAAATAAATATAAAAAGCACTACTTCAATTTGGACTGCTCATTAATAGAGAATGGTTGTTGCATCATTTCCCAAGGCAAGGTCTGTTCAATATGAGGAGTGTGATTTGTCGATCCACGATATGTCACCATCACTTGAGAGGGAATCCTAAATGCTCTGTCCACCGATAATCTAATGTTTCAATGTTTATGCAGATAAAACTAGAAATTATCCATGATAGTATTTTTAATGATTGTTATCTACTGAGAAAAAAATCATTATTAATATATTTTATTCTTGTTACATACCACAATAACTATTTTACAAACATACAATTCCGACAAAATTCATGTTGCAACATTGGTAAATCTTCTATTATAATGACAACAGTGCCCTAGGGTTTCTTATATGGGAACCCATTTAAGATATATATCACTTTTTTTGGAATCCCATGTCTGTGAAATTAAAAAGTCTCATATTTTTCAAACATTTCTTCTTGTCAAACCCAGCCTCGGAATCAAATGTCGCCTAAGCGTATGTTCTTGAAATGAATTCATATAATATCAAAAAATAGTACACATAAAATTTGAGACAATAAATTATCCTTAATTTTTGGGATTTAGGTCCCCAAATTCCAAAAGGGCTAGTCAAGTAGATAAGGTTACTAAGAATAAATTTGATCCTATTGCTCCCATGTTCTCTCCTGGGGATTCTTGTGCTCTAACCAAACACACTCCAAAAGAATCAATCGTTCATAAAGGATCCTCTTCTTCCAATCCTTGATCTCCATAGGGTATTCGAGAAAAGTCTATTTATCCTTGATGTGAAACTTTCCCAATTTTATGACATGCGAGGGGTAATGTATGTACCTCTTCAACTAAAAAACATGGAAGACATCATATAACCATTCTAACATTGATGGTAGAGCCAAGTGGTACATCACCATTCCATCTATATGCAGAATCTAGAAAGGGCTGATGAATATTGGAGATAGCTTGCCACCCTGACCAAATTTGTATAATCCCCATTGTGGGGAAACACAATGGAACATGTGGACTCCATCCTTGAACACTAAAGGCCTCCATTTCCAGCCATCATAAGACTTCTGATGGCCATGTACAGTCTCTATCTGCTCCTGGATGTTCTTCACCTTCTCTCTAGTATCCCACACCAACTCCAGGTCCGTGACCACTAACACTCCTCAGACAGTCTTTTAAACTGGTGACCTACAGGTTTGTATGCACAGACTCTCGATTAGATCCATAGTAATGGTGGAATGATAGTTTTTATTCTATGAAATTTCTACCAGTGGTAGGTGATCCTACCAACTACAACCAAAGTCTAATATGAACTCCCATAACATATCCTCTAGAACATAGATGGTCAGCTCAGTCTGGCCGTCTGTCTGTGGGTGAAATGTTGTGCTCAAATATAGCTAGGTCACAAACACCTATTATAATAATTTCCATAACCAGGATGTAAAATGATAATCATTTTCTAATACTATCTTCGATGGCAATCCATGGATTCGAACGGTCACCTCTAGGGGTTTATATAAACCCCCTAGAACTTGGTGCCCACTCTTCACCTGCAGACAAGTAAGGCATTGATGGAAAAATATGAATTTCATTCCTTCATCCCTAGCCACAAAAACTAACATTAGAGGACATGGTACATTTTTTCTATGCATAGATGTATCTCTAATTTGTATGTATGAAAATCCCTCAGAACCACGTTTTACAATGCCACTGGTACTACTGTGTGACCTCTAAAAAGAACGATGTTCTCTCCAACTATCAAATATCCATCAGGAGTATTCCCAGTGGACCACTGAGAATTTATGGTATTGTAGTCATTATCCCCAAATGGTTCCTCCCTAACTTGCTATAAGAGAGGAGGGGTGAAAATCATCTATAGTTGGTAAATTAGTCCATCTTCATCTATAGAGGATGAATGCAATGATTCCAACTACTCTGATGCCTCATTCAACAACTATGTACTAGGTCTCCTACTGAGTGCATTTTTTTCCATGTTCAACTTCCTAGGATTATAGATAATCTCAAAGTCATAGTTCTGGAGGATCTCTAGTCTTATACAATGTATTATGATCGGATCCTTCTAAAAAAATATATAATTGAGACACTTATGATAAGATTATATGATAAACTTCTTCCCCATTATGTAGTTTCTCCACATATTCAATGTGAAAACTACAGCTTCTAGCTCAATTTCATGGGTTAGGTACTTCTACTCGTATTGTCTCAACTAGCATGAACCATAGGAAATCAATATTTTCCCCCACACCAGGATGAAAATAATCCCAATCCCTAACGTATAACAAAACACAGTGTACTCTATGCCTTCATTCATTAACAAAAATATGGGATCACTCGTCATCCTCTACCTCATCTTCTCAAATAACTATTGGAACTTTTTTATCCACATGAAAGGATACCCCATTCATGTCATATATATATTTCATGGTTTCTTATAATATAGATAATTCAGGTATAAACCATCAATAGTATACTAAAAATACAAGTAAACTCCACACCTTAGTAACACTATTGGGTGGCTCCCAAGTACTCACTACCTCAACCTTCGCTAGATCCACTGATTCACTAGCCTCTGAGACGTAGTGTCACGGTAAATGGAACTATCAAATATAGAACATAAAATTTGAGAGCATCCTATAAAGTTGGTTCTCTTGGAGTGTGTCCAGGACCATTCTTCTGTTTCCTGCATGCCCCTCATCGGACACCGAGTACACATGCATTTCATCAATGAAGACCACCATGAACAGGTCAGTGTAAGGTTCAAAGATCTTGTTCATGATTCCTATGAACACTACTGGGGAGGAGTTTGAAAAAAATATCACTACCATATACTCATATTGACTATAAATTCATTTGATGGAAATATTTGGTGTATCCTCATCTCATACTCATGACTGGTGATAGTCTAATCTAAGATCAACAATGAGAAACATTGTGCCACTTTCTCTGATCAAGGAGAACATCAATCCTCTGTAGTGGATAAATATTCATCATGTTTTCTTCATTAAAGATTTGTTAATCCATACATAACCTCATGCGTCCTTGTTCCACATTGAAATAAAAAACTGGGGCTAGCCTTGGTAAATCACTAGGTCTCACAAATCCTTTCCTCAAAAAGTCCTCTAATTGTACCCTCAGCTCACAAAGTTCTCCAGGAGACAGTAAATATGAATGTGTAAATATCGGTGAATTATAGGGGTGTATATCAATGTAAAAATAAATCATCATATGGGGAGGTAAACCCGGAACATCATTAGGGAATATTACCTCATACTCCTCCACTATAAAAGGAAAATATACTATTGAATTTGTTTCCATCAGCTTGACAACCAATGGTATCTGATTTGGTTTCCATCTGCTTGACAACCAATAGTATCTTCTTTGTTTTCCATTGGCTTGAAAATCTATGGTATACACATTGTTTTCCATCTTATTCACAACCTTGCATATTCACATTCATTTTTATCGGTTTAATATTTGATTTTATTCAATTTCTTATTTTCTCTACTTTCAATTTATACAATACTCTATTTTTACTTTTTTAATAGTTTGAAGCCAACAAATCACTTGATATCATTGATAGGTACATTATCATTTTATTTTGTATAACTTTTATTTTATGTTGTTGTTTCTTATTTTTCATTTTTTTAATAGTAACTCAAAAAATCATTTATTCAATAATGTTAGAACAATCATCTTCTAATATCAACAGTTGAAGTCCAACAGTCTCCCAAATTCTCTTATTAATATGGGAACCCCATTTCTAAAACCCACATGAGTTCTTCCAAATTTCTCAGTGAAGCACCGCTTTTCCTCTTAATCGTCTATCCATTTTATTAAATCAGATTTATCTCTCAGTCTTATACTAATAATCCTAAAGATATGTATTCAAATACTTTATCAGATTTGGATTTCATTACTGAAAGGTTAGTTATGTGATATTTCTATCATAGTTTTGATTCCTCTATTAAAAGGATCTGTTTGTTCCAAGATAGGGAACACCATTGTGTCCAGAAACCAATATTTCAAGATCTGATTTTCGTTGATGAAGTTAGGAAATTTTATAACATAGTGACATTTGATAAAGATATGATGATTAATTTTTCTGTGTATGATAAAATGTTTTCTTTTTTAGTAAAACAATCAGCACACATTCTCAATGTATCTAGTGAAGGTAATCCCTTCTTTCTGTGTCATATGAAACCTAAGAATGTCGGTATGTTTAATAAAGTAAGAGTTGAAAAGTAACTTTTTCAAATCAATGAGGAGAATATAAAGGTAGCACATATCTCTACAGAGAATTGGTTTATCATCCTATGGATGCAAGGGTTATTTATTCCAAGAAAATGGTATAGCGAAACTTTTAAGATTTCTAATATCTTTATGTTATATATTGTTATTAATATGAGAATGGTAAATCTCATGGGATAAATTTTCTAAACAATTAAGAATGTGAATTCAAGAGTGATTTAGTCTCATCTAATCGTGTATCTAGCCATCATTAAAAAGTTTATTATTTAAATTTCGATGTTTTGAAATCTTCTAGTGAAAGGATAATTAATAGTGTTGAAGGGATCATTGATTAGCAAGGATAAAATCATTAAAAATGAACGTTCATATTAATTCTAAATAAAAATTGTTTGTCAATGATGTGTAAGAATCAGCCCAAAATCAATCAGCACCACATTTAGAGGAATCAGCTCCAATAGTTGTAGTTTCTCAGAAGAGAGATCCTCAAACCAATGCAAAGTCCAAAAATAAAAGAAAATACAATAAATATGTTGTATCCATGTAGATAAAGGAGAAAGAGAAATGAAAAGACATTGATTTTCAGTTCACTCAAGACCATACCTAAGCTCTAATTGATAAAATAAAGATAGAAGATAACATATACCCATGGAATAAGAAGATAATTTTTTTGAATAGAATATTATAGGATAATGATATTTCCAAGATACTTAAAGGTGTTGTGTTAGCTAGTGCTCAACTAATAGAGGTTTTGTGTTAGCTAGTGATCAACTAATAGATGAAATATAACAAGACCTGATCATAAAGACTATTTTAGAGAAAGGGAAAGAAAATGTTAAAGAAGTAATTCAATTGGATTCATAAAAGGAAGGTGAAGAAAAAGAGGAAGATTATATTTTTATCAATATATTTAGAGTTATAAGATATGTAGAAAAGAAAATTCTCTTCAAAAACAAAGTGAAGTGGTGCAACAACAGAATGCTCAAGCCGATCTAACACCAGTACAATCTCTGGAAACTCAATCAAAAAGATCACCTTCTCTGGTTAAGAAAATGGCTAAAATTTTCCAATTCAAGATGGCCATTATCATCAGTGATAGAGTTAATGAAGACATAATTGAAGAAAGAGAAATATAAATAAAAAGGAAAATAACCTACTCAAGACTCAAGCCTACCACATGAACATCATTCATATGATGATGATATTGATTCAGAAAACACTATTTATGTTGATTATCTTTTGAAAATCTTTGACCTATTTTCAATTCAATTTTCTCTTTGTTGGAAGTTCTATTGTTTTTTATTCTGTTTCTCTCTAAAATATTCAAGAAATTAATGATTTACGTATTATTTTTTATAATCAAAACGTAGGAGAATTATTTATAAAATAGGATAACTCTTTACAAAGGGATAGAATTCCCAAAGGGGAGAATACTCAATGTTTTACTCAAATATAATAAATTAAAGAAAAGAATAATTTAAAATAAGGAAAACCAATATGAATAAAATCATTTGAAAAGTATATACCTAAGAGGGATTTAATATTATTCATTTATTTCTTCAATAGAGTTTTCATAACTCTAGGGGAATTAGTATTTCCTTCTAGTTTTACTTTTTGTTTTGTGCTTTCCAAAACGGGGGAGATTGGTATGTCAAAAGTCTTCTTTTCACTTTTATGTCTTTTTTTGGAAATCTCAAATATATTTATACTTCATTCTGAAGTAATATATTTACTTTGAATATGGTTTTCATTTTTTCATACTCACTATTTTATAGTTCTCACTATTTTATCGTAACCACACTATCCATCGTATCTATGATGATTATCATACTGACTATTTCATCTTACCCACATTGTGTATTATATAGGCTCTGAACATCATACCCACTCTGTTTATAGTACTGACTATGAAAATCATACTCACAATGTGAATCGTACCTACTTTGCATCATATCAATATTTTGGATTATATTTATACTAACAATCTAACTCATACCTATCATCATACTAGTGATATTAATCATAATCATGTTATAATTTTATCACATGAATGTTTTCATTATTTTATAAAAACACATGTTTTATATAAATCATATTCCTGATATCATTTTCATATATATATTCTTATAATAAATATGAAGTCATGGATTTAGTTATAAACTAATCAAGATGATATCATGTTTTCTATTTGAATATGACCGTTAAAATTCCAGGTGTCCAGGTCCCTCCAAATTTTCTGAAGAAATATGATTGTTGGAAAAAATATGCCCATTGGAACTTAAGGATTATAAATAAAATGTCATTTGAATAAGAGGAAACAACATTTTATTCTTCTATGTTCTAGAGAGAGGCTGTGTGACTTTTCTCCTTCTTCGTGTGAAAGCCTTGAAATTACAAAATGTGAACGACTCGTTACTAGTTTTTCTATTTCAATAAGTGCATTTTTTTTCTTTGTGCATCCGATTAGGTGATAATGATCAATGAATTTCAGGGATAGGAAGACGTTGTAACCGATCTTCATATCAAGGGATTTTAAACATTTGAAATACAGGGGTACTGATTGCCTATAATATTTAGGGACTGTGGGGATAACAAGATGGACATGACAATCATCATATTACTGGATTACCATTGTTGGTAAAGACAAACATATTATCCTAGGTTAAAGGATACCAACTCTTTAGGAGAAAAGAATTGTTATATATTTTAATATTTTGCAGCTTATTGTAATAGAAATAGAAAACTTTTATTTCATATTCATATTAGTATTATTTTATATTGTAGTTTTTGTTGTTATAATTTATACATTTTAGTATAGATTCTATACACTATATGGTAGAATCATTATAGTTGATATACTCTGAGATTTTTATTCAACCTGAACTCAATTGTTTTATAACCTATGTCATCATAACATCATACCAAGAGACAGTCCAATCATTTGATTTTACTTTATAAGAGGAATTCTGAATTGTTATAGTTTATGTCGTATTAAACTAACAACCTTCCTTAAAGGTCATAATTTTTTAAACATACAATTCACCCAACACTATTATATTTGTGCCATCTCATATCCATTTCGATCTAAAAAAATTTAATCATATCTAGAAGATAAACCATGTTTTTATCATGAAATTTATATAGTACATATTTATTTATAATAATCTACAATATCAATATATATGAAATGAAATGCACAGTCAATGTATATGATTGGTCGTATGTAGGCATCAATTCTAGTTCCATTTAATTGTCATATTTAAAAGAATTAAAAGAAATTTGTGTATATTTATATTATAGTTAAAATATCATATTCATATCATATGTGTTTCATAGGTTTATTAAAACCATCATTTGTATATTCCTTGTATATCTTGATGGAATCACATCGCTTTGAGGGGGTGGTAGTCCACACTACTAAGAACGATGTAAATGTATTCGCACAAAATTTAATTCATTAATGCATGATTTATATAAAAAATAAATATGTATTACAAAAAACTAAATATCATATATATAATACAAAACATGATTTCCATCATAATTCCCTCAATTTGAGATGGTAAATGACGAATGATCAATCATCGTTATATGAGGCGGTAGTTCACCATAAACATGAATTATAAATTTGTTAACCATTAGATTGATGTGTGTGTATGATAAGGTATAAATCATTGTACAAAACCGTATCATTATATTTATGACATTGATTTTATTATATATTCATAGAATTAGAATATTTTTTGGTGGAGAAGAAAATAAAATTAATGTGATCGTTGAAGAACGTTACCTCTTTTTCTGGTAACTCATTTTTATTTTATAAAAAAATATTTTTTTTGTTTGATTTATTATAAAATTTATGAGCCTATGATGGTGGGATGGCTTTTGGGATATTATTATAATATGGTTTAGGATTAATCAAAGGACTGGATAGGTGTGCATATGTTTGAGTGTGAGTGCATTTTTAAAATGGAGGAGGATTGGTATTGCTATTAATTTTTTAAAAGGAAATTCCGCCAACATTTTTCTCATATAATGTAGATATAATAATGAACCAAGTTTTAGAAAAAAGATGCTGGGGTCCAAATAGGAATATCAAATGGGAAATGGAACAGATATTAGGTCATTTTCATTATATTCAATTTTTTGTCCTTGTAGAATATATTTTTCTCTAAATCACTGTAATTAATTTTTATACTTCACTTCAAACTTAAATTTTTTATTATGGAACTCTTTTAAGGTAAAAAGTGTGAAACCCAGTCAAACACTAAAAGAGTGGACAATGTCATTGAAATGAATTTACATGCTACCTGTTTTAGTCTCACGAAACAGCTTCCATGATAAAGTATTTACCTGAATGTCTGGTTGCTGCATCAGAAGGCCTTCTAACTTGAATGTCAGCTTCCCCCATAACTGGATGTACTCCTCTACATTGATCTTTCCGTTGTTGAAACCCCGAACCAGATTCAAGTCCTGCTTTTCCATCCATTTGGTATGCTCATCATTGGTGTCCACCATAAAAGTCTTTTCCATCATTTGTTCTGCCTCCTCATTGGAAGACTTTATTATCAGTTCTGTTTCCAACATAACCTCCTTTGAGCTCATGAGCAATTCTATAGTATTCTCGACCACCTCCCATAGCTTCCAGGCCACCTTGGGGGATTGTGGGCTGAAATCCTTCAACATTCTCTTCGACTTCTTCACCGATATAGTCTTAATTGGTAAGGGTAATTGAGAATAGTCCTTTTTCTCTTTCTATTTACCCCATGTATTCTTACTCCCTCTTGGACTAGGGAACCTGCTCCCCTGGTACCCATCCTCTATATCACCGTCAAAGTGGCAAGATCATTCATCACTAGACTCTCTCTTCAAAGCCGACTCCTCATCCACGGAGGTTCTGACCAATTCATTTCTAGCAAATTGGGCAGAATCCTCAAAGACCAAAGTATCAAACTGGTTTTCCAACTCAATACCGTCAACCTCAATAGGGATTTACCTGACTACTATTGAATGCTCTCCAGCATTCTATAGTTTCTTAGCACCTTTGACACTCTTCCCGCCACCTGAGCTCAACAAATCTGTATAAGAAGCCCTGCTATGAAGAATGAGAACTCCCTCATCCCCCATTTGAGGAGCCACGAAGTCGACGACCTTGCTAGGGCATTCCTCAGCCTCACCCATTGGCTTCTGCTCAGGCGCAATTAACTCACACACCAATTAATTCCCATCCCTCGATCCACTCGGTACACCCCCAACAACAATGCCCTCAGAAGCTGCTGAATGAGCCACTGGAGGCTGCTGCTATAGTTTCTGTTGTGTGCTGACCACTGAATCCGGACTGGCATATGCAACCACCTCTAGAGCCACCCCACACCCCTCCATTTTCTCCTTCAATCATTCAGTAACCGACACTGACTGATCGACAATAGGCTCCAACTGCACCTCATGTCCCTCAGTCTCCCTAGGCACATCTGGTAGAGCCCTGACCCCGCGACGACAGGCTGAGCCCAAATGTCCGAACCAGTGACACCCCAAGAAAAACAGAGGCCACGATTCAAAAGTAACCCACTATTTCCAGCAGAATTCATCACCAACCATGATCCATATCCAATCCAGGGGGCCCTTGAATCATCAACCTCAACGCAGATGCAAGGGGTAATCAGATGACCCACGACCGACATCCGGCTATCAGATCACAAATTTTCATATAACTCACTAATTTTAATTGTTTAATCTATTAGAATAAAACACCCTTGAGAGAAAGAGAATAGTTTGTTTTTAAATCATACCCCATAAATTCATTACCTTTTTATATTCATTCATAATTTAATTGTAACCAATGATTATTTATAAAACATATATTTAAATTATTATGTTAATATTATTCATAATAACTTATTTAATGGCTAGTGTTTTTTTAATATATTAAATCATAATTTTTAGTAGTGTATTGTTGTTTAGTAATATTCTTTATTTCATGTAATTCAAGCCATTGAATGATGTATTTATTTCTTGTGATGAAAATAAAATTGTATTTCATGAATTGTAATATATTAAATTTATCTAAATTATTAAATATAATATAAACTCTCGATAGGTTTTAGTGCTTTCTATGTTTTGTGTTGCATGTTATACATGCTATCGATTAAAAGTAACTCTTTTATAATTTTTTTGTGTCACAATATATGTAATATGACAAAAAATAAAGGGTCAAAACATACATAAAAAATAAATAATTTATTTCCCAAGATGTAACATTAATATGGAACTGCCATTAAAAGTGTAATAAATGGTTTTGATATATAGAATTATTTATTTTATAATAGATGTATAAGTATCATATTTCTGTTATATATGAGGTGTTACTATGTATGAAAGAACTACAAAGTTAAGGTTAGGGACTTTTTTTCAATTTTTCATCTATGAAACCAATACAATGTTTTGAATATATCTTCATTTTTGAGATTTATTAACATCTCATTTACCATGTTATATAATTAGAATATTAAATTCCAGGATATATAATTTTTCCTAGGATTTTATTCTGTACTGGTATATAAGATTCAGTACAACCAATGTGATTATTGTTTTGTGAAGCAATCCTGTCAATTATCCGGAATAATTATTATTATATTTCTTATAATTATATCTAAATATCTATCTCTATTGAAACTCAATAATTTTCTTCCCATGTCACGATCCAACCCTGGTCGCCCCGAGATGGTCACGCGAGCTAATCTGTGGCATGGATCGAAGGGCATTCCAGTTCACTATAGGCTGTAAAATAGTGTCGGCTATCAAGAGAGTTGACAAAAAGAATTATTTTTCCCATTAATAAATAAGGTAAATAGTAGAAATAAACAAAACAACCCAATATATATATTAATATCCATACTGAAAATCAATAATACAATAATCTGAAAATATAAACAAACTATACAACAAGACCCAAACTAAATCCTGACAAACCTACATCACTATATGTCCCGGAGGGTCACTATTCGATACCAAGAAACACTATCACCTATAGTGATCAAGACAAACCCATGACCTAAACCGCAAGCTAAAATCCAGATGAAATTATAGGCATGAGTATTAAAACACAGTAGGCTAGTCCGATAATCTATTCCCAATTCATTTCCTTTTAAATAAAAAAATATCAATATAATGTTTTAAATTCATTATATAGTGATAAAAATTTCTACAATTTCACATTAAAATAAAACAAGACCCATTTCAATTTATCAATTACTCAAAAAAATTCCTTTCAATTAATAAAACATTAAAATTATCATGGGGACGGTGATGCTTTCATTTTAAAATTTGAATAATAGAGTATAAAATATTCTCTTCTTTATAACAGTTTTCATATCCATTTAAAATAATGAAATATATTTCCAAAGATTTAAACTACATCTGAAATCATTGAAATTATCACTTAATGAGGGAAATGGAAAAGATCTCACAATAATGGAAAAAAATATCCATTATCACTGGAAATATCTAAGTGTCAATAGATATGGGTGAATTTAGGGTATCATGAATAATAAAAAACATAGTAGTACATGACACCCATCTCTAGATGAATGCCTCACATGATGAAATCAAAAACATCCATAATAATACTGACCACTCTAAATCAGTATAGACAAATGGGAAAGACACATTACAATAAAACTAGTATATCTACCTACTATGGTCCAACAGCTAGTGCATAATCCTGCCAGTGTCGTAATTGTTCACAGAAAATTATCTCACTATGAAAGGTTCCCATGTCTCACGTAAAAATCGGGTGATCCAACTGATTCCAACCTTGCATCCAATCACATACACATATAATAATAATTTAATAATAGTAATCCTCCTGAGCCATCCCAAGACTACTCTCATACCATGCAACAAATAGGTCCAAAAAAAGTACACACTGAGGATGTCTGATTCTCAATATGGGTCACAAGGATTCCACAGTGGGGATATCCCATACATTTAACATAAATAGGATGGGGAATCATCCAATGGATGTTTTCATAATAAAATCTTTCCCTAATTTCACCGAGGTACCAAACATGCCTCAAACTATTTTTACAAAATAAATAGTTATCGATGATTCAAATAACTATTTTCAAAGGGGTGTAAACACACTATTTACCATTTTTCATTCATTAAATAATATTACATCTTTTTAAATCATGCCTCATTTATATGTAAATCCATTTAAATTAAAATTCTAAATGGTCCATTAGTCACTAGACATACCAAATTCACATTTCCATTAAATCAAAAACCACATTGAAAACCTATTAAAGCAACTCATATAATAATTTCTCATATTAAAAATTCATTTAAAAACCCAAACTATGCCTTATATAGTAAAAAACACACAAAAATAACAATGATAAATTATATCAAACACATTGTTTTCATCATTTAAAAGAAAAATTACATTTATCACCAAACATGGAATATATCACTATATTGCACACCAAAAAAAAATTTCAAAGAACACAGATCAATACATCATATTCAATGTAGGTGAAAAATGTATGAATCCAATGAGTCATAAATTATAAAAGAAATTTCAAAGGTGAATTTTACCTAAAATTCATGGTGCATCTACAATGCACACGGAGAACCACACCATAATTGTTCGACAAGAAAATAATATCTAAGAAGAACCATAAACAAATGAAACCCCTAAAATAAATCAAGTGTATATGATACCATGGGTGTACAAGACCATGGGAGATATCTGGTGATAACATTAAACATGAGAAAGGCCTATGATAGGATTGAATGGTGTTTTTTAAGGGTTCTGGCATGTATGTTGTTCTCCAACTGGACTTGGGATATTTTGTTTCAGTGTTTCAGCTCGGTGTGGATCTCAACATCATTTATAGGTAAGAAATTTGGATTCTTCAACGCATGATTATGTCTCAAGTAAGGGGATCCCCTTTCCCCCACTATATTCATTCTTTCACAAAACACCCTCATCTACTCCATTAACTGGGTCCTTCACACATGAAAAGTCCTCCCATATAGGAACTCACGTTCACCAGGGGGAATCTTTCACTAGATTTTTTTAGACAATACGATTTTATTTATTAATGGAAGCAATAGATCAGTGATGGGGATGAATGAGGTTCTTGATGAGTACTATAAATGGACCCGGAAGCAAGTCAATATGGAGAAAATCCTTTATTTCACTACTAAGACGATCTCAGGCAGTAGGTAAAGGGACCTGAATGTGATCCTATGTATGATAATAGGGTACTTACCTATGGAGCACATTTATGTTCTAGTTAGTCCTACTTCTCTATGTGTGCATCACTTTTATTATAACATTACCAATATCATGGGGAATATATTCAAATAGAAGAAGAGATTTTTATCTTTTAGCGGTCGCAAAACTCTCGTGAATAGTGCTCGGGTGTCTATTCACATGCTTATTCTCTCTACCCCAAGGGCCCCCAAAGGTGTTATTGTTAACATAGAGAGGATTTTTGTTATGGTTATATTGGATGGGAAGATGGAAGGTAGTCATTACTAGGCTTTATGGGAGGGTCTCGCCAGACCTTTTTTGGAAGGGGTATAAACTTTAGAAGTGTTGCCTCGTCCATGCAAGGGCTACACCTGAAACTCGCATGGGTGGCCATTGAATAAGATAATCTTTGGGTAATGACCATGAAATGAATATACATCAAGGATGTGAGTGTCCATATGTATCAACATTCAATGATATGGAAGATTATTCATTCGTACCTTGATTCATTGAAGCCACTCTCACATTGGCTGGTGGGGAGAGGTGAAATAAACTTTTGGAAGCATTATTGGGGGGATGGGGGTGGCAGGTTGTGGTTTCCGAGCTATCCCATGCCATTCATTTCCATTAGAGATGATTTATACCATCCTGGTTTATCTCGAATATACTTGACCATAAACAACATGCTTTTTCAGTAATATCGTATTGAGTGAAGATCCATATAGGCTCATCATTACGGGTTCAACATCAGGAAAGTTTTCAACCAAATCCATTTCTCATGTGAGGATTAACACAGTTAATGGAAACATGTAGAGGGAGTTGATGTGGTGTAAAGTGGTTCCAAACACGTTAAATTTCTTTTTTTGGAGGGTGAGGCACAACACATTACCGACAGATGATAAAATTCAATGCATGGGAGTGAGTTTGGATTTAAGGTGTTATTGTTGTAGAGCTCATAAACAGGAAATGGTGGGTCATATCTTCAAAAATAGGGATTGGGGTAGATGGTTTTGGAACGTTTTTGGGGTCTTCTCAGGTAAGGATAACCACAGAGGCCTCTTGATAGTTCTTGTTTCACCTAGTGGCTTCAATGGTCTGGCGATCAGGAGTTTGAGAGGAAATGATGTGTTCTATTTATCTTGGAGGGACGTTGGGTCATTTGGAAGGCCAAAAATGATTCTTGACGAAACACTTCTAAAATATCTCAATCTAGAATCACCTTTAACATGAGAAATATTTTACTGGACTTGGTGAGCTTATGCACCGACTAACATGTAGCTCCGTTGATCAGGCTATTTCTCTCGAATCATGTTTCCTCCAATCAAGTTAGTAGGATGCGGAAAGGGAAATTGTTCCATTGGTGGCATTCAATAGGCGGGCTCAAACTGAACTCGGATGGGTCTCTTCTCATTGGGGTGATGCGTAGTGGTGGAGTAAATCGGGATAGGGATGGACCTATCTTAGATACTTTCTCTTCCTGTTATGGAAGCTGAAATGTTCTAAATGTGGTGGCCCTAGATATAGCCATTATGCTGGAGTTATGCGAGAAAATATACCTAAGCCCGAAGGTAGTGGAGGATGAATTTTTTATTTTCTACAATTCACTCTCTAGAGCAATAAATTATCCTAGGAATATTGAGAATATTATCAGGAAGTGTAAACATCTCATGGGTACTCAAACTAAGGTCACAGACACTTAGAGGGATGGGAACATGGTATCAGATTTCGTGGAATCCAGGGCCCCCTCAAACCAAAGTATTTCCTACTTCCTCAACTAGGGTTCCATTTCTAGTGAGAGAGTCAATTTTGTGGTTAATTATGCTTTGGGCCTCCAATAATTTAGGCCCCCATGATGTTTCCCTTGCAATTCCTTTTTGAAAAAATCAATAAAAACGATATTGTTCAGTCATTGGATAGTGGATTTCAGCATGCTTAATGCATGATTTTCTTAGCCATGTGTATGCCATGCACCCTCAACTTGAAGCACACCCATACCCACATGATTATTTGGTGCAGGACACATATATTTTTCAATCCGTTCGCTGATTGTGCTCTAGAGGAAAATCATCTCAAAACTATAATTTTAAACCAATTACACCCAAAACATAAGAACCAAACCCAAGGAAACAAATAATCCAGAACATGGATCCAAAATAAAAATACGAGTGTGAAAATTCTCCCCACCATAAACTCTATCCAACCATAGAAATCCATAAAAATAAAATTTGATGATCAATGAATAAGGTTTCCATAACCATGTGATACAACCTCTTAAATAATGAAAATATCAAATGATGCTAAAAAATATATGTTTTTCCCGAAATAGGGAAACAAAATGAATCTATATCCCATGAATAGAATGGAAACTCGAGCACAAGCACAACAACCAAGCTTAGATATAGACCATTGTTCCTCTCCAATGAACAAAAATACTAAAAAACCAAAAATTAAAAAAAACAACATCAAGTAAGCTATTTCATGCCTAAATGACACCTGAGATTAAAAGACATTCACAAAAAGGTAGGCATGAACAGAATCATCTCCATTAAGAACCAAATAGAATAGACCAATTGAAAATTAAACATGAACCAACACAAGGCCTTTCCCACATAGTCCAACAAAAATCATCTACACAGTCCTATCAACTATGGTTAAAAAGAACACACAAAATATTTAGACTGCCCACTACTAAATGAAGGGGACTAGAACACAGCCAAATCTCCCCGCACCCCTAGCAGTTTCATGACAACATGAAATTCATCACTCTAAGACCTATGTATGATGCTCTAATGATTGAATCATATGACAAATCATAATTAGGAGTACATAACCCCAATGTGGATAATTCCTCGTCATATAAGATTAAAAATAAAAACTAGAAATACCAAAACAAAAACTATAGTTCTGTTGAATCCTATATTTCATTAAATGACATGCAACATTCCCCTACATTTGAATCAAAAATAAAACAGCACTATAACAACCTCCACAAAAAAAACTATCCTTACATCTAGAAGGAAGATTATGATAAATAAACCTCAAACGAGTCTCTAAACATGACATCACTTCTGTGTTTTGGACCAATGACGCTTTCCAGAAATACCCATGCAAAACAACTTCATGTGACCTTAGTATCGACAAGTATGGTAAGAATTTAGATTATATGGACATGATTAATAATTATGACCCTTCCTTCTATATTGATAACACCACATGTCCTAATTCCTAGAAGAGGTTGATGAATGAACCTCGGTTTTTCTGATTCCACAACCAGTACTAGAAGCTTCAGGTCACTTAACAACATCCTTAATAGAAGTATCATCACCACTCACATGGAATAATTAACGTTTGGATAAATCATGAATTCCTACTAGCATAGATATAGCATGAAGACCATGTTTTACCACATTGGGGAAAGAAGTTAGGTAGATCTTAGACGCCTTCAAATGCATCTCATGACAAATTCCATACACAAAACACCGAGCCTTCATGGAATCATTTGAGACATACTCTAAGAGGTATGAAAATATCTCTACAAAAGGTTATAAATATTCATAAACCACTGTATTATATTGATATAAATATCACATCTTCATCCAATTTTTCACACTAGTCATTTTAGAGAAATACTAAAAAATAATCAAATCATTGAAGACATACCATATAAGATATTCAAAATTCTTATTTCGAGACAATGAAATCAACCACCTCCATGGAGAACCTTCAAGCATAAAAGTAGAAATATTCACATTTAACGACATAGGTAACCCATGGGAATCAAACAACCGTTCCATTTTTTATCCACTTTTCTTCTTTGAGTGGGTATACATGAAAATAAAAAAGAGGTGGATTTAGCTTCCATAAATCAAGAATGAAATACATTGTCTGATAAACAAGAATTACGTCTAATGGGGAACCTTTTGTAGCCACAAAATGCCCCTCCATCAAATATCCATGGTTAAAAAAACTATGAAATTAGAAAAGTAGTAGAATTATCAAAACCAATTCATCAAAAAGGGTTATTAAACTCAAAACAATGAATAAATAGTGGTTCCAAATCATAAAAATAAGAATTAAACAACCACTGGTTTTTCAAATACATAAAAAAAATACTTTATAAAAACATTTTCTATGAAATAAACATGGTGGGGTGCACATTTACTAATGGTATTTCATGGAACCTCACACAATGAAATTCCATGCCACCCCTAGAACCCAAAAACCCATACCAATACAAACACTTACCAACCATATTACACATATATTCATGCATGTGAGAACACATGGAAACATGAAAGTCCCAAAAAAACTCTCATTTTACATGTCATAAAAATATTCATCATCCGAACAACCATCAAGACCAAACCATGTTTCAATCTTAACATATTAATACACCTTTTAATTTACATGAAATATATCACATGGATTCCTTTCAATATCCTTGTTTTAATTCATTTTAAACATTATATTTTTCAGCAACACAAAAATATCCTTCTATTAAAAATAATTTGATAAAAAGAATGCTACTTTTCATGTAAGAAAATTTTCAAAATAGATATCCTTCTTCAATAACTATTTTCCATAAACCCCTAGTTTTGATAATAAAATTTTGGCATTGTTAAGTTAATTATATTTTACCAAAAGAGTTAATTTTTAGGAATTCATTTTTCTGAAGTATTCCATAGTGAAGATTCTGAAAATTCTTTTTTCCATTTTAAAAAATCAAATCCTTTCTACTAAAACACAATTTTCACAATTCCAAAATTTGGGTTTAAAAAAAATAAGGACAAATAAAGACTCAAGGAAACTCACAATGGAAACTAGTGTTGATGGGTTAGTTGAAAAAATGGTTGGTGGTTATATCCCAGACACTCCACAGTCACAAAGTGCCTTCTAGGACCATACCCTCCACTCCATATTTTATTCAAGGACATGTGATCTCATAGAATCCTTTATCCCAACTATTGTTTTATATCCCAAATTGAAAAAAACTACAAGAATTAATAGACCAACTGAAACTGGACATCCCATGGAAACTCAAGGATCAGAATGGGAAAAGGTTCATGATGTGCATCCCATTCCCACCTCTCGAATCCCAAAAAAGATACTCTATCTAACTTGAAATCCACAAGTAACAAAGGTACCATGGAAAATAGATTTCCTCTAATGGTTTGAAACTCATCTGATACCATTTTTTCATGAACAAACTCTGGTCGACCCAAACCAGTCACCTGATCCAATCTGTAACATGGCCCAATGTGCGTTCCCAATCCCCATCGGCTAGAAACTAGTGTCTTGAATAAATAATGTATAAAAAGTAAATTATTTATCCCATAAATAAATAATTAAAATAGTGGATATAATCCATAAAACTCAATAGATTTAACAATATCTAAGGTGAGCATGCTTAATAAAATATTCTTAAAATATAACAAACTATACAACAAGACCCAAATTAAAAGATCAAACCCAAAAATCTCTAAGTGACCCAAAGGGTCACACTTTGATACTAAGAACCCCAATCTCCCATGATGATCGAGGCTAAGAAAATACATGCACCATAATAAAAAAACAAGTGGATAGTATAGGTGTGATTAATAAAACATAGTAGTCTATCCTGATAATCTATTCCGAACGCTCATCCTTAAAAATAAAAAACCATCAAACTCAACTTTAAAATATAGTATATAATGATATTTTTTCAGAATTTAAATTGAAAATAGAACATGAACCATATTCCTTTCTCCATTAAAAAACCATATTTCATTCCTTCAAGGAAACATTAAAATTTTCAAGTGGAATGTGGTTCTTTCTTTTCAAATCAAGACCAAGTGATTATAAAAAATATCTTCTTTTAAAAAAATATTAACCTTTTATAACCAATAAATAACAGTCCATAGAGGTTCTCCACATGTTATGGAACTAAAATTGTCACATAATAAGGTAAATGATAATAAACACATGACAATAACCAAGAATCTCAATTAACACTACAGAACACTATGTATCAATAGACATGGGTGAACCTAGGAGATCATGAATAATCCATAAAAACTTATATTGGAGACATATACCTAGAATCCTTCCTCAAATAATGAATTAAAATATCCCTTAAATACTCATAGCCACCCTAACACATGAAATACCCAGAGGAAATCCCATTAAAATATCCCAATATATCCGAATACTATGGGCCACCAGGTAGTTTGTAATGTAGACAGTGCATCAATAATTCCCAGAAAATTATGTCACTATACTTGGTTCCCATGTCTAACATATAAAGGTGGTGAGGCAATTAATTCCAAATTTTCATCCAATCACATTCATATATAATAATTATTAAACAACATGAATGACCTCAAGCCACCCCAAGGACCGATATCATGCTATTGATCAAATTGATCCAGAAGGACTTCACACTGAGGATATTCCAGTCTCATAATGGATTGAAATAATTCTATAGCATGGATAACCCATCCGTTAAACATTATTAAGGAAATATAGTCATCTAATAGGGGTTTTGTATAATAAATACTTCCAACAATTTAACAATGGTACCAAATGGGCCCCAAATGATTTTCTTAAAACTGACACCTATCAAACAACCAAATAACCATTTTAAAAGTGGTTCATTTCATAAATTTACATTTTTATTAAACATTACTTATTTACAAGTCAATACATATACATTAAAATTAAAAATGGCCCATTATTCATCACAAATACTAAATAGATATTTCTTTTAAATGCAAAACCTGATTGAAACCCCATTTGAGGAACTCAAATAAGCCTTTGACTGATCACATATTAATTTGCAATTAAAAAATGTTCTTTATGTAATAAAAATGACACCCACAGGCCAATAAGGCATTTTATCAAACACATGGTGTGCATCATATAAAAAATTAGTTAAATATATCAACAAACAAGAAAGAAAAGATTAATTTTCACACCAAACAAGCATTAAAAAGATCACAGATAAATATATAATATTAAATGGAGGTGTGAAAATAAATTAACTCATGATTCTTATATTATAAAGGAAACTGAAACGGAGAATCCTACCTGAAATACATGGAGTATCGACAATGTGCACCCAAAACCAAATTATAAGGGTTCGAGAAGGAAAGCATATCGAATATGAATATTAAAAAAACCCTATAGTGACCCTCGATTTTCAAAATTTAATGTTAAATAACTTTTTCAAAATAACCAATCAATATCCAAACAGACTCCTAATGATCGTAGTCACTATAGTGACTTTGGAAACATGGAAACATAAACACTGGTATATATGTTTGCTAAGTCATCTCCCAATATGTTATTCATGAATCGAACCCTTCTCAGAAAAATAAAACATAACACATATCATCATAACTTGGGTGAAATTAAATATAACAGGGGTGACCTAAAATAGTTATTAGGGTTAAAAAATAGATATATTTAAGAATAAACATGATTGTAAAGGTTTGAGAATGTAATCCTATAAATTTATATGTATCATCATAACTGATATCATGGCACAAATATCAGAACTCGCTAAGTCATGAATAATATGAAATAAAGAGCATATTCTATGACAGAATAAAATATGAACAAGACTCAGATTTATGAAAAACACATATGAATATAATCATTTCCATAGTATCCATGGAATTACTACCAAGACCGTCTCAGTCGTATGTGTTCACTCCCAATACCATTACAATACTCATGGTTCACTTCCATGGGCATAATAATTGCATGATTTCACTCATCATACCATCTTAGTAGTAATGGGACCCTCCCATGGTCCTCATAGTATTCATGATTCACTCCCAAGACCATATTAGTTTATATCATGAGATATGAAACATTATCCAATGATTTGGAAGTAGATATAGGTCCAAAATGTCACATAAAGAAATCATATATACATCTTCCACAAGATCAAAAATAAATATCTCATAACCCATGAAATGAAATGGGTATCATAAACATGTAAACATTTCATAACCTATATAAAGATACAGGATTCATAATAATTTCATCATAAATATAACCTGTGAAATGAATCAAGGTTCAAAATAATATAATCCATGTAAGAGAAATTGGTTTTATAACATCATTCCATCAAAACATAATTTATTCAGAGAAATAATATGAATGGGAACATTGAATAATTTCCCCATCAAGGAATGAGTAACACAAATGTATGTTATCATAGTTGGGAAATAAATTTGAAATAAATTTTGAAACATTTCTTGAGGAAAATATTATTTCATCATTGAAAAATTATTTTCAAAACCTAAAAACTTTTGAAAACCTCTTTAATTGAAGATGGATTTTAGTACATTGGAAGAATAATTTAAAATAATTTTAAATTCTTTTTCCATGAAAACATTGAAAATAAGATTAAATAAACAATTAAAATATTAATCATTGAAAACACTTTGAAAACCATTATAGGATGGTCGAAAATGTTTTTAAAAGCATTGTACTTGAAAACATATAAAATATGATTGAAAACGTTTTTAAAAAACATTTATTTAAAATATATAAACAAATCCTGAAAACATTTTGAATTTTTTTTAAAAACTTATAATGAAGCTTGAAAACATTTTGAAAACAATTATCCTTTAAAACATATAAAAATAGCATTAAAAATGTTTAAAAACCATTTTTTAACTTATAATAGAAGTTTAAAATTTTTTAAAAAACCGTTTTTCATGAAATTACCTTTTAAAAATAGTATCCTAAAGATTAACCACTGAAAAATTCAAAGGGAACTTTGAAGAAATGATGGTGGACAAATCTGTAAATGTCTTACAACATCAAAATAACATGCTATTTGCATGGTAAAAAGTTTTAGAAAAGTTCCTTTTTTTCGAAGAGACAAGAATGTTAACTTTAATATAATGTGAAAATACAAAAAGGATAAATATATAAATTAAATATTATTGGAAAATTTTATAGGATTATTGGAATACCATTTTAGAAATCATAGATTTATGACCAAAGAAAGGGTAAAGTATAACTTTCATCAAAACACTTTCTTAACTATATTATATACCAAATGGTATAATATGATACCAAAACATTGTTATAACATGAAATAATAAAGGATAAGGAAACTCATATATATTCCAGATATATATATCAAAATATTTCATCATAGGAAGCATAAACATAAACAATCATGCAACGTAATGAGATTCTCTCAATAAACTATTTCTACTTGGTATCTTGGGTACATACTCTCATCATATGGAAGGAAAATTAAATGAATCATATAATACCATGAAAATATATTTTTATTCCTGATATTTCATGAAAATATGAAATATATCCACCTTAAAAAAGTTTTTAGGTGCATAAAAACCTGATTCTCAATGAAGAAACATTAAGACAAATTTTTTTACCGATTTGGTAACTTTTGAAAGTTATACCCCATGGAATAAGGATCATGGAATGGATATGTGAATACACAATAATTTTAGTTCATGATAAATATAGTACAATAATGGAATGTATATACACCACAAAAAATTTATGAGTGGCGAACATAACATATATCTCAAGGAAATTAAAAGCGAGATGAAATTCCCCTTACCTTATGTCTTGAATCTCTTTGTATCCAAAAAATCATCATGTATAATAAATATTGGTTTATTGTACATGTTTTTAAGAATAATATTCTTATACATAATACCATATACTATATTATTGTGACATTGGATCACCCGCGTGTTAATGATCATATGTTAATGTTTCCCTTCGGGTAAAATTTTCTTTGTTCTTCTCATATGTATTAATTTGTTACATCTTTGGTACTTTTACTAATATCAAGATTATATAATTTATAACATGATATAAATATAAGGTATATAAATTATATGTGTATTATAATAATCTCTATAATATATGATTATGAAATGTAATGAACTGTTCATGGAGATAGTAAGTCATACATACGAATGAACATTGTTTCCATATTTATTGTTGTTTTGAAAGAGAGTATGTAATATATATATACGTGTGTGTGTGTGTGTGTGTGTGAGCGTGTTTGTGTGTGTATGTAAATCCTTGACCGCAGAAGCCTGGATATGGTGCATTATTGTAATACATTGGCATGATTACAAGGAATAAAGTCTCGAAGGAACGATCAGTTTAAAAGTGTAGGAAAATATTTTACATACATGAACGTTAAATTACACATTCAAATATAAATCAAAACATAATTAATCATTTTATAATGCCATTATTTCCATATCTGAACCTTTCATATCTATCACAAAACACTTCTTGGAATCCTGGGAAAACAAAAAATAAGAAAAGGGTGATCTCAAAGGCTTAGTAAGGGTAAATAATTTATCAAAAGCTATAAAATTTTGAGGAAAGATGTGTAATAATAACAACAAACATTTAAACATAAAATTGAACATTATATGGAAAAAATAAATCAAACATTACCACATAAACATTCACATGGATATTCTACTAGTCAAATAATCCCATGTAATACCTAATTTCATAATGAGGGAATGCATAATGCCGAACATCATAACCACATAGTCAAGGTCGTGTACCAAGACTACAAATAAATAATCTTTCAAGGCCATTTTTGAAGGCACTAATTTGTATCATGAGACCTTATGATGCATCGAAAATCTATAGAGGGATCCACCTATCACTTACAAAGTACAATTCAATCCTCATATCAAAATGTTGAAACATGACTTAAGCAATCGTATTTAAACTATCATACGAAAAGTCAATATTTTATCCATAAACCATGAATTGTATAAAAATAGAAAATCCATAGTAAAAAATATCATAAATAATTCAGTACAATATAGAAGATTTTATTATAATTAATCAACCTCAATTAAGAATAATATCCATTAAAGGATGTTGACATAGTTGAAATTGATCAGTCAAATGCTTTGAAAGAAATATAACTTTTTTTGAAATCAATTAAAAGTCACAAATTTATAAAGGAATTCATTTAAAAGTTATTTTTGAATCAAAGTGTCCCATACAACTTTGAATCATTTGAATAGAATTAACATTTTAAAACAATCATATAAATAAATCCATTAAATAATTTTAAACACATGGACATTAATTAAAATGATTTAGAAAAAAATCATTAAATCATTCAAAATGATGATCTTGAAAAAGATTCCCACCCAAAAAACCATATAAATTTCTTTTTGAAAACATTTTTTTGAAACCTGGACATGGATGATAAAAATTTCTCAGTAAATACTTACACATAAACAATCATGGATAATAATGAGATTGAGGAATTAACCCTTACCTTGTACTTTCCTTTGGTAGATGGTACGTTCAACCTCATGTATAATGACTAGAGTTTGTTATTAAATTATAACAGAACCATATTCATATTTATGATGTCATACTTAATTCATTTATGAATTTATTATATCGATTTATAAACTATTTCGATGTTAATGTAACATTTCATGTAATTATCATTTTCTTTATCGTTTGTTTTGTAACTTGTTATTCATGATCATATCACTTTTATCATGATTTAATTGCTTAAAAAATATAAAAAAAATATTTATATATATTATATATTATGAATATAAATATTTATAATTGATAGATATATGAAATGGAATAAACTGTTTATGGAGACGGTAGGCCGTACGTATGTAGAAACATTATTTCCATTTTCATATCATATTGTATGAAAGTAAGTGAATGAGATTAATATAAATACCCAAATATATATAAATAAAAATTATTATGTCCTATATTACATACTTAATAAAAATATGTATTTTTATAATCATCGTTGAATGGTGAACGTGGAAATGAATCTCATCATGTCTTAGAGATGGTAATCCGTACGTATGCACGAGCGATAGTATCATTCTTTTGATGGTGAAATCGTATGTAAATAGATGATATATTATATATACAAAATAATGAACATTTTCTATTTATTATTTAAATCAATTATACGCATTATTATACCCATCCAAATAATAAAGTGTTGAATAACCATCTTAACCACAACATGGAGACAGTAAGTCGTATGTACGCACGTATGGTGACTTTGTCATTCATATGATTTATAAAATAATGAATATGGTTGTATAATATTTATAATGATAGAAATGCATATAGAAGATACTTGAGTTATTATTTTTGTATGGAAACAACAATGAAATAGGAAGTGGAAGAAGAAAATAACTTTGAAAGAGGTGATGAAATAATTACCTCTTCTTCGGGTTTGAATTTTGGATTTGAACAAAAGGGCTCCATAGGTTAGATTTATGAACAATGTAACGCCTTTAGGATGGCGTGAGGTTAGTTGGGAGAATATTTGAGTAGGGTTTGGCTGAGCCAAATGGCATTGGAGGTGTGAAATTAAGATAAGGGGAAATAGTCTTTTATAAGACAGGTGAGGGTCACTCTATGGAAAGCTTGAAATAATATTTTGATATAAAACAATTTTCAGGTTATATGGCTCCATGTAAAATTATTTCAAGTCTAAGGTGGTTATGGGTATAAATATTCTCAACCAATAGGTTTTAGACATGTTTAGGTCACCATATTAAACATATCATTTAGATTTAACTCTAGGTTAAATAGTTTAATATTTACCATGTCTCCTTGTATTTTTATAATATATGGTTAATAAATTTACTATAAAATTTCTAGAGACCCTAAATTGGTTCATTAGAAACATATATAACCTTATCTAAGTCCCTTGGATGAATCTTATATTTTTAGTAATAATATAACATTTAATAATATAGTATTTTCTTTGAAAACTCATTAATGTCAACTTTGACACTATTTTGTATTTGGTATTTTTGGAAGTCATAATAGGTAGTTTACTTCCATAGAAATACATTAAATCAACCCTAAAATTTAATATTCACCCATAAAATTCTTGTATGACATAAAAAGTATCAATTTACATTTACTTTGATATTTAGAATATCAATGATTTTAATCATTCACTAATAAGGTAATTAATACATCATCATTGCGTAGTAAATAAATTTAATTATATAATTTCTAAAAATTATAAATAAAATTACTTACTGTAGGTAATTTTCATTATATATAAAATGAATATTTATAGTCTAATTTATCTTATGTGTAACCCTATATCAAAAATGTATTAGTTATTAAACACCGAATTTAACACTTTTAACTCTTCTATAAATAAAATATAATAAATGTTATAATATCACCCAAATGAATAGAAAGGAACTTATTTTTGTTATAAGGTTGATTTTGGTCAAAATAGGCATACCCAATAAAATTTGGACATTTGTTGGGGGTAATTTTAATATTATTTTGACCTTTAATTAATTAATTTACTTTTAACAATGGTAAATAAAAGTCAAAAGTTACTATTCTCAAAAAATTATTTTCATTATATTGAACCAAATTTTACATACTGATGTCAGCCGTGTCTCTCGTATTTTTTAAATTCAATTCACAGAAGCAGTAAAATTGCGTTTTATGCAAATTTGAAAATGTGCATAGAAGGTGCGTAAAAGGCATTAAAAATGTTTAATAAAATTTTGTACGTGTAATACTATTATAAAATGACCACAAGGAATGACATTGTACTATTATAGTTATTATGTATCTATTTTGAATTTAAGATATATTTTTAAATAAAAATAAATATTTAAATGAAAATGTCGGTTTTCATTTATAACGCAGTGTTTTTCACTATTCATCAAAATTTGTTGTTTTCAGAAAAATACCAAAAATTCACCCAAAGATAATTTTGATATTTCAAATTCAAAAATTATGTCTATTTTAACATATTCAAAACATTTAAGTTGCATTAATTTAGTTAATATTAATTCACGTTCCCAAAACCAGAAAGTGAGTTTTTAAAATGTAAAAACTGTCAAAAGATTGAGATGTTTTAATGTCAAATTTAAATGAAAAATTACATAAAATGAACTAAATTATATTAAATTATTAAAAAATAATCTATTTTTTCATTAAAACCAATCAAATTAATAATTTAAAACATCAAATTATTTCGATTAAAAAAGTTGTTTTCAATTACAATTTAGCACTTTATTACTATTCATCAAAATCTGAAAGTTATCAAAAAATTACCAAAATTTATCCAAACTAAATTTTTCTATCCCTATTCAAAATAAGAATATAATTTTATTAAATTGAATATATAAAAGTTTCAAATATTTGATTTTAAAAAAATTTCCCCATTAAAAGGCAGTAAATTTTCATTTTTTTAAAAATACTTCTTTTATTAGAAATATTGATTTTTTTTCTTACATTGTGTCTTTGAAACACATAATATGGATATTAAAATTATATGGAGTATATAAAATTCAAAATAAATGTAATAATATTTGTAATTGCTTTTTGAAAGGCTGGTCTGGTAAATCGTGGTGCGTTTGAACTCAGTGTAGCGTGTGGCACAAGCTATTGAATTACTTTAATGAGAAAACATACTGTGAAATCCTTAGGTGTTATATTCTACCCTCATTTAATAAATTGTTCTCTCACAATTTGAAATTTTTCATCGTCATTAAAATGTTAAAAATAGAAAATACCTTTGTGGAAAACCCACATTGGAAATAAGGTTACTAAAATTTAGTCTTAATAAGAGGGAAAGGGAAACTAAAAAGTCACCTCCAAATTTGGATTTCAAGTTGGATAACATTGGTGGAAATTAGAGACACATAATTGGATGAAAAATGTAAATATTTATAGGGAGTGATTGAGGTCATTAATAAAAAACAACTGAACAATAAATGGAATATTGAGGGACTCAAAGCCATAAATATTTGATGATTTAAATATCATCAGTTCTACAAAACATAAGGTATGTTGATAACATGTTTTTGGTTTTAATATACCCTCACTAAATTTAATGAATTATTTTCTTCATAGAATTAAAAAAACAAGATATGTAGAGTTGAAACATTCTACTAACATCTACAAAAAACTCATCATTCACTTCAAAAGATAAATGAACTGAAAAATACTCTATTTATCCTAATCGTATAGGGTTCAAAAAATAATGACATTATAATTCATCTACTAGACATTTTTAAAAAAACAACATTATAGAAACTAGGATATCACGTAGGCCAGTGGTAGGTGATGCACCCTTGTCTCCATTTGGTTACGGGTTCATGTCTCGCGGTCTGGCTAGATGCGACGAGTTGTTTCCTGACCTATGGGTTGTTATTTTATAAAAATCCAAAAATAATCTTAATAAAAGTTTTAACCTTAAAAATTATTTTCCAATGTTCAACATAATTCATTACAACCATTAGACTTATCTGAAATACTTTTTTCCAAACTCAAAGGGAAATATTTATTAGGAAGTTAACATAATGGAGATCACGTTTTCCACATAATAACATGTCAATAATATCATCATCTATTCTCTTAAATCATAGTAATACCGTAACCTACCATAAATACTTATTGAATACATTCATTCTCTCTTATTATTTATAGAATACCGAATATACTCCTTAAATCCAAAAATTTTGTAAACTCTAACAATGATAGTATAAAAAACAATTAATTAGTTTTAAAGTATTCAGGAATATCCAATATAATTTATCTAAATCAATCTTATCTTATTCCAAAATCACTACCTCAGTATTAGGAAAATATTAATTTTTATCTTTTCCTAATCCATTTATTTTCAAAAAAATTTGACTTTCAATTGTGTAACTTTTCTTAGTACCATAAAATCTCAAATCCTCAATGAAATAGTAATGAATTAAATTCCTTATTTATTTCCATAATTCGTAGAACCGTTATATCATTGAGACCACACTAAAATGACACAATTCTTTAATAACCACATAAGAACACTAATCATTCCTCTTCATCGTTTGTAGTATCATAACATGATTATTATCAAATAGCATCATTTGGGGTATACTTTTATGATTTGGAGATTAATTCGCATAGTGTCCCAACTCCTTGCAGATGAATCATTATTATTTTGAAACATTTTTTTGACCTATGAACTCTTGAACTTGGTTTCCTTTTTCCCCACACATATAACAAACTCCCATTCCTTTCAAGAACTTTTGAGGGTGATTCTTTCCACAGTTATCACATATGGGAAAATCCTTCTTTCCCTTCTTCCCATTATCCATCTATATCTCTATCATCCTCTTCTTATCTAGCTTCCCATCAAAGCCATACCACCCAAAAAATTAGTTACTTATCTTATTAATACATTATAATATTTCTTCATATGATGAGAGTACGTGGGATACTATTTCCATTCTCAATGATGTCTTAAGACCATGGATGATATTATTCTTCTTACTCGTTAGATCATGCGTATTTCTAGAGTTCTCATTCCTTCTACATGGCTCTATTTCAAAATGATGAAATACAATATGTTAGATCGTATCATAATGTACAATCCAAAAACTATAAAAATTCTCAATATTAATTGAACATTTTCAGACATATAGTCTCATTATCATAAAATTTGTTTCTTTTCTGACATATTTATTCATAAATCCTTCATAATGGTTTGTAAATAAAATTTTAATTATCCTAATCATATCGCCCGGGAGTTTCGTAACCAAATGTAAAGAAAGTCCCATTGTTGTGCACCAGTTCCCGTTCGATTCTAGCTCAAATCGGTGTTTTTGGGTTCTACCCCTTGATCCATATGTTCCAGATGCACCTCTAACAGATTGTATCCAAATAGGGATGTATTTTGTGTAAAATTCACAAAATATCTACATTAAAAAAATCATGGATGTTTTTCTATACTAATCCTCAAAGTTTATCTTATGGTAATGTTCTCTAATTAGAGTTTATATAAATCTATTTACAATGGTATTGATAATAATCCTCTCATACCAATAGTAATTCTCTGACCCCAGAAGCCTAGATCCAGTACATTATTTTAATAAATTTGCATGATTACAAGGAATCAAGTCCTGAAGGACTAATCAACATAGCAGTCTTAAAAAATAGATTACATACAGGAACATTAATTACGAATTAAAACATAAAAAACAACATATATAATCCTTTGATAATTCCATTATTCCCCTTGCTTAAACATGCATATCAATCATAACAAACTTCTTGGAATCTTTGGAAAACAAAACATAAGAAAGGGGTGAGCTCAGATACTCATCAATGGTAAATAATTTAGCGGAAGCTATAAAACTATAAGGAAAGATGTGTAATAAGAAAAAAATCATTTTAAACATAAAATTTAACATAACATGGAAAAAATAAATCAAAAATTACCATGTAAACATGCACATGGATATTATACTAGTTGAATAATCACATGTAATAACTAATTTCATAATGTGGGAATGCATAATGTTGGACATCATAACCACATAGTCAAGGCCTCGTGCCAAGAGTAAAAATAAATATTTTGTCAAGGCCTTGTGCCAAGACACTAATTTGTCTCATGATACCTACTGATTATTGGAGGATCTATAGCAGGCTCCACCCATCACTTATAATGGCCAATGCATTCATCATATGAAAATATGGAAACATTACATAATCATTGGTATTAAAAAGGAATATGAATGGTCAAAACGTTATACATAAATAATGAATGGCATAAAAATAGTGCATCCACATTCAAACATATCGTATCTCATTAAATACAGTATGGATGATTGCATTATAATAAATCAACCTCAGTCAATAATACTATCCAGCAAACGATTTTAGCATAGTTGGAAATGATTTGAAAAAATCTTTGAGAGAAATAGACCTTTTTTGAAATCAGTTAAAAGTCACACATTTATAAAGGACGTCATTTAAAAGATATTTCTAAATAAAATTTCCCCATACCACATTGAAGCTTTTTAAATGAATTAACACATTAATACAATCATATAAATAAATCCTTAAAGACATTTTTAATACAGAAACATTAATTAAAAATATTTAGAAAAATAAATAATTAAAACATTTAAAATGATGATATTGATAAACAATCCCATACAGGAAAACATAAAATATTCATTTTGAAGACCTTTTTATGAAATATTGACAGGGATGATAAAAATGTCCAAATAATCAGTTACACTTAAATAATCTCGGAGAATAATGATATTGATGAATTAACCATTACCTTGTGCATTCCATTGGTCGGGGGTATATTTAACATCCTGTAAAATGACCATAGTTTGTTATTAAATTATACCAAAATAGTATTCATATTTATGATGTCATACCTAATTTATTTTGGACTATTCTATCCATTTAATAATTATTTCTATGTTAAGGTAACATTTTTGGTAATAATCGTTTTCTTTATCTTGAGCATTTTAACTTGTTATTATTCATCGTATCACTTATATCATATTTTAATTTCGTCCAAAATATAAAAAATTATTTATATATCATATATATTTAGAATATAAATATGTAAAATTGATAGATATATGAAATGGAAGACACCAGTCATGGAGACGGTTGGTCGTACGTACGCATAAACGTTGGTTCGGTTTTCATATCGTTCTTTATGGAAGTAAATGAATGAGAGAAATGTATATATATATATATATATCCAATTGAATTATTATGTCATATATTACATACTTATTAATAATATATATTTTCATAATCATCGTTTTTCACGAACCAGTCCCTCAGGGCCCGTGTCGTAACTACCCCAAACCCGCCTTCCATAGTCCAGGGGCTGGCAACTAGCACCAAAGGTGTAAAACCATATAAATGGGAAGGAAATTCCTTTATAAAACTGAAACTCACACAACTAGAGAACAAGAAGAAGAAAAACCCTAGGTAAAACTAAATACAAAAGTAGTGCTGAAAGTAAAGGGGTCCAGAAATACAATCTCAACTATATAGTACAAGGAAAAAGACAAAACAACTGAAAGGTGACAAGAAGATTCGGGATCTTCCACCATGGATCCTACCTGAAGGGTAGTTATAGATGTCCTCCACAACACTCCGCATCCATCCGTCTGTCCGTCTCCTCCGGGTACCGACTCGTCATGAGATCCACCTATGGGTACCGTCCAGTCCTCGTACACTCTGCCTCGTTCTGAGCTGTCCGTCATCTGCATCCAACACAACGAGGTACGGGTATAACCCATTCAGGGGTTAGTATAACGACACTCAGTAGAGACCTCGATACCCTCAAGGTCTCACTAAATACAACAAGGATAAATCACAAATAAAGATCTCAACAGATAACCTATACATGGGTTTATGCCCATACATAAACCTAAGTTATCAAGTAACCCATCTCAATCATGAGGAAAACACAAAGGTCATTGAGTTAGCTCAAACCAGGATTTTAATTATCAAAACCACAACTTCTAGATAACTCCTCCTCTTTCTAGTACAGTGGACATGTCACGACTCCGAGGCGCTACTCACTAACCTTAGACTGCTGAGGTACTCCTCCTATCGAGTACCGCAGGTCGGCCACCTGACAAAGTAGTGCTCCCCTGCCATGGGTCTGCCACCTCAAAAAGTAGTGCTCCACCTCATAGCCTATAGAATTACACCTCATGTCGAGTACCACGGGTCTACCACCTCACAATGTAGTGCTCCTCTGCCATGGTTCTGCCACCCCAACACTGTAGTTCTCCCCACTAGGCTATTCAAGTCACTCTGAAACGAATCGGACAAGCAGTCATTAGTTTTCAGGGAGCTACTAGGTCTCCGCATCCAAATTATCATCTCTGGTAGGATCCTCTCCAGGAGCTACTGGTCAATACCCCATGTATTTCAATGTCCCATGAAGAAAAATCTCAAAAGACCGCCTCATCATAGGGGTCTCAACGCAACAGACGCCGCGTCAATCGGATGCTTGGTCTGTGAGTTATTAGCGTATTAGTCCCAGGGGCCCAGTTGGTTTCGTGTATGATCAAACTCGACCATATCTCAACAGTACCCTGAACTCCCATGGGGTATACTCAATGTAACCGTTTCTCAACAAGATTACCAACGCCGCAGACGGTTCGTCAAACAGATGTCTGGTCTGAGAGTTATTGGATTTTTCGTCCCAGGGGCCCTATTGGTTTATAAGCTAAACCAACCTAGAAATAATCCAACTACATCCAAACCCCATTTTGAGTATGCCAAAAGAATCATCTCATCAAGAGGAATCCAACATAGTCTACGACACGTCAATCAGACGTCCGGTCCTATAGTTATAAGCGTTTCCGCTTCGAGGGCCTAGTTGGTTTCGAGTTCGAACCAACCTAGACATACCCAAACATCACCGAAACCTTGAGTGTAATATTCAAAAACGATGATTCCGATCCAAGGAATCATACGCAACTGACTGTGTGTCGATCGGAGGTCCGTACCTCATGATATGTCTGTTTAACCGAAAATGGTCCGAAAATGGGGGCTCTAGGCCCGGTCCGGCCCGACCCAACCCGCCCGGGGTCACCCAAAACAGGTCGAACCGACTTGGGGTAGGGTCCGGCCCGATAGGGCGTGGCCAAACCCACATGGCCCGCCCCGGTCCAGATGGGGGATGCTGGCTTGGCCAGCTGGACGAGCGTATCAGGGCCGCAGCCTCCAGTTTACTGGCGCAGCTTAATGTCGCGCCTCTTCGATTTTCCAAAACGGATGGGCCATTCCGGTCCATCCGCCGTCGTGGCTCATCCACAGTGGTCTACTCTAGTGGAGTGCTGCAGCCATCGGACTCTAGTGCCACCGTGCCGGCGTGGCGTCCCAGTAACGTCTTATGCGGACCACAGGGCGCGCTCCGGTGGTCCGATTCGCCCACCGTCTACGCCCACGGTTCTCTTGGGACCTGCTCTTCACTGCAATGGCTTCAAATTTATGTTGCGTCCCCATTTCATTGTTGCCTATAATCCCATGCACAAATGAAGAACCAACAGAGAGTCATCAGGTCATGTTTGTTCGGCCCGCACCCTCTGCGTTTGGCGTCATCAAATATAAATAATCAAACACTTTCTTTCAACTATAACAAGGGTATAATTTATTCAAGAATAAATTATACAAAAAACATATAAATAAATTCTCATGCTCAAGAGTATAAACCAATTAATGAGAAATAAAAAATATTTCCATAACTCGCAAAGACGTCGCACGTCGTCAAACTACGGAAGACGAACGTCACGGTGGTCGGACGTCGCGGAAGAATGGTGTCGATTCCATTGACGTCGAAGGAAGAGTCGTCATCATTGGCGACGTTCCCCGTAGCGGTGTCTCCTCCTTGATGTTGGGGAAGAAGTAGAGAAAGCACATCATCGGTCACTTCGCTTTCTTCGTCGGAGGAAGAACCCCTCTCTTTCTAATCCTCCAGAGGTTCCCCACTGAAATATTTGCTATCCCAAATATTACAAAAGACTTCTCCTGTTTAAAGAAGCGTCGTGAAACACAAAATAATTCAAATGAATTCATGACACACAATCAATTAATTAAATTTGGGTGATTAATTATCTTTTAGTTTTGGAATATTAAATGAGATAGGGGAAGGTGGAAGGGTTCACATAATTAATGGAAGAGTTGGAAATGAAATAAATGTAAGGGGAGTTTCAAGGGAGATGAAGGGTAGGGGCTCATGTGGGCCCCAGTTCTCATATATCCCCACATGGGTAGTTAGGAGGTCATTGGTTCAACCCATAACTCCCCTTTATAGGATAAAATTACCATAGAAATAAATAAAATTGAACACTACCAGTTTTATTTATTTTATTATAGATTCCCAAATATTAACTTTTAACCTGCATAGAATGCAACTGTGGTAAAAGTTAACTTAAGAAATTACTGGCGCTGTGAGTTCATCAGTTCCCTCAGATTTCAATTCCGTGCACCACTTCAAAATATAGAAAAACCCACTCGTTCGTTCACTGAACGTATCCGAGCAAATCTTCAGAAAATGATTTCGGGCACACCAGCCCTCGGAATTAGGTGATTTCAGAAGATATAGACTCATAAAATTCCAAAGAAATTATGAAAAAAAATTCCTATAAATTTCTGGGTCTTTACGTTACTCCCACTTCTAGGATTTATGTCCCTGTAAAGCTACAACACACACTAGGGAAATAAAATGGGTATTGAGCACGAATCTGAGCCTCTTGCTCCCATGTGCTTCCCTGGAGGTTCCTGTGCTGCCAGTGAATGCACACTAGAGGAATCGACCATCCAATTAGGACCCTCTCCTATCGATCCCCAATCTCCACCAGGAACTCCATGAATGTCGACCCGTCATCGATGTCCAGATCTCTGTGGTCGATGATTTGTGAAGGGTCGTGCATGTATCTTCTCAGCTGAGATATGTGGAAGATGTTGTGCACCTAGTGTAACTGAAGTGGAAGGGCCAGGTGGTAAGACACCTCGCCTACTCTGCTGAGGACCTAGTAAGGTCAGATGAATCATAGAGATAACTTGCTGCCCCAGCCAAATCTCCATAGACTTCATCGAGGAGAGACCCGTAAGAAAGCGTGATCACCAACCTTGAACTCGAGTGGTCTCTGTCTCATATCAGCATAGGTCTCTCTCCTGATCTGTGCAGTCTTCATCCACTCCTTGATGATCTGCACCTTCTCTAGTAGCCTCAATATGAGCTCATTGGTCATCCTTTAACTCAGATTTTGATAATATCTACTGGTATCTCTCTGACCACGCTGTTGACGCTCCTTTCATCACAGAATCTAAAGATCGGAAAAGGGAATATCTGAGCTCAAAGTGATTCAACCTTTGAAGAAAATATCAATAATCGACAAAGGAATGAACAAAGGATCAACAACAACTGCACCGCACAAGTTATATCACTGTCGCGCAAGTCCACTTGCGCGACGCCCTTGGTCGCGCAAGTGACTTGCGCGGCCTAAGTGATAACCGCACGGTAACCACTCGGGGTCTTCTTCTGCCTATAAATAGACCCTGTGGGCCCCCCATTCGAGAGGATCTTTTTCCCGAAACTCGGATTGATGCTTCCGATGCCCAAGCCTCTTATCAAAGCTTCCGGAACACTTCTAAGGTAATTTCTTACCTAGAACGAAAGATCTAAAGAGAGGGAGGAAGGCCTAAGTGTTGAAACTCATCAACACTTGCACGCCTGAGTGGCCATCCCTTAATGGAACTAGTCACACTTGCGCGCCTCCTTATTCCTTCAATAGAACTTGCGCGTACCTTTTCTGGGAGAACCTCAAGAGGATTCTAAATTCTTTAAGAAAGAGTCGCTCAAGTATTTTAATGCTGGTTGAAAATCGCGAAAGTACCCCACATGTCGCGCAAGTATACCTGCGCGACCAATACTTGCGCGCCCACGCAAGACTTGCGCGCCTTTCAAGAATTGCACGCCCCTACCTTTTTGGGTGCCCATCTTGCCCATTTTACCCCTCTTAAGCCATTTCACCTTTCCTATTCAAGATTTAGTCTTCAAGATACTCTTCAAAGCCATTTATGGCATGATTTCTTGATTTGACTTCCTTATCTGAATGGAATTCGGTGGAATATCTCTCAAAACCTAGTGATTTACACATATTTATGTCACCAAAGATTTAGAATTCATTCATTCAACCTCATCCTTTAAGATGAGAGAATTTTTAACCTGGGTCTCCTTTTTAGGAATAATCCCCTGTTATAAGTCCTTTAATCTGGGCATCTTCCTCAGGAGTAAGCCCCAAATTCTTAAAGTTCCCAAACTTGGGAATCCTCCTCAGGTGTAAGCCCCAAACCATAATTCCTTTACTTGGGCATCCTTTTCAGGAGTAAGCCCCAATCATAATCCTTTAATATGGGCATCCTTCTTAGGAGTCAGCCCCAAGTCCTCTAATTTTGGGCATCCTTCTTAGGAGTAAGCCCCGAGTCCCTTAATTTGGGTATCCTTCTTAGGAGTAAGCTCCGAGTCCCTTAATTTGGGCATCCTTCCTAGGAGTAAGCCCCAAAACTTAATTCCTAACCTGGGTCTCCTTTTCAGGAATAAGACTCAGTTATAATCTTGGGCTTCCATTTCAGGAGTAAGCCCCAAGTCCCCTAACCTGGGCTTCCTTTTCAGGAATAAGTCCCAGTTATAATCTTGGGACTCCTTTTCAGGAGTAAGTCCCAGTCATAATTATGGGCATCCTCTTCAAGAGTAAGCCCCAAGTCCCTTAATTTCTCTTAACCAGTCCTAAATTACGTTTGATATGGGATTCCTTCTCAGGAGTAAACCCCAATTATCAATCCTCTCCTAATTTGGGTTTCCTTTTCAAGAATAAGTCCCAAGTTAGAGTATTCAAATCTCCATAAAGAACATATACCTTTATGGACCTTGTTCCTGGATTTTCTCCCTAAAAGTAAATCCTAAACCATCATCTATCTGGGTAGTCATACATACATAAACCCCAAAAAATTTCTTATGATTGCATCTTTCATGGAACAATTGTCTAATTTTTACCAATACCTCTTGTTTCTCACACCGAACAAGACTCACGTGAGCTTAGAGTGTAAAAGTAATTATGACATCCTTCTTTGAGCCATCAATCATAAACGTCATACTCCATTACTCGAACTACGTGGGTTCTGATTCCTTTTCCAAAACAAAGGATACGTAGCTAGCCCATTTATGGGTTCGATCCCAACTTTGAAATAATCCATGTCCTTCTGAATGACGATAAACTTCAAGTCCCCCACTGAGTGGCTTTAAAACCAGCCTGGTCATCATAATGACCAAGAGACTTTTTATAAATGTTTTGAAGGATACCATTGACCAAGAATCTCTAAATAGATACAGATGATTCTCTATTGATGAAGAACATCAAATACATATAAAAGATTCTCTAAATTTCTTACTTATTTAATCATTGATTGTTAAAACTAAATGAAATCTCATTTTATACTTGGTAATGTTATAAGGATTCATGAACATAACATAAATCTATAAAGAGAGTCCCGGAGTAGACAATAATTCCCCTCAAAAAGGTGTGATGATTCCGACCTCCCATCCTCTCGACCAATGCAAATTCCTAAACCTCATCAGTCCACAAGCTAATGAGCACCTACCTTGGTAAAGTAGGTCCAAACGGATGTGGAATCATTGGATGTTTCTGGTTCAACGAACAAACCCACTAGAAACCGATCGGAACGTTTGAATCTCCCATCTAGGAGGTCATCCCCGGATTCCGAGGGAAACAAAAATGGTGAACCCGACGTGAATCCTTAACCAAGTTAAAGCACTCTTTTCTCAAGATCTTCTGCAAAATGGATTTCCTTAAATTCACCCCTATGAATACTACTGCTGTGAACACCTCTACTGTGAGGTCTGCTGCTGTGAAAACCAATGTTGTTACTCCTGCCGGAACGTCATCTCCTCTGAGGATGACATCACCAACTCAGCGTCTTCAACGCTGGGTTTCTAATGCACTGGTTAAGGAGTACCATCACAATGGTACTATCACAACTCTGGAGGCCGCTCGTCAAGCCCTCCAAGTTAACAACTCTACCTGGTCGTCCGGACAACGGCGGCCAGTGATCAAGAAGCAGGCGATGCTGACTACCGTCTCCAACCGTTTCGGGTCATTATCCCCGGAACGCAATTTCCATTTACTCCCTTACTCTGAGGAAGTGAATGAGCAGGTCCCTCAAGGCCTTAATTCAAAAAGACAGGAGTCCTTCCTGTTGGGTTCGGGACTGCGCAGCGGAAGCCAATGGGCCGGGATTTTTAAATTTTCTGCATCATCGGAGTGACATAATCCTGTCAACTCCGGTGATCTCGTCCCAGCTTGGTCCGAGGATCTCGCAAGGTTCATAAGGAGCACAAAATAAAATTGAACGTTTACCTTGTTCAGAATTGACGTGTAGGACACCGGCGATCGTTGCTCGAAGACTCCGACGTCGAAGCCCTCTAGATCGTCCACACACGCCTTGCAAATCTGCACGCGCGTCGTTCGTCAAGATCCGGGTGCTAGCGCGGATCTAAGACGCACACTTCAGCGCAACGATGATCACCGCAAGGGAGGATGCTTCGATCCGGGATGGATAGGCTTGAAGATCCTCCTTGATTGAGAGACTCTCTCTCTAAATTCTAGGAGTAGAGAGATGCTCTCAAATTTGACACATGAATAGTTCTGGTGGGAGAGCATCTCTCTCACTTATATAGGGAGTATTAAAACATGCGGTGTAGGTTCCCGGCCCCCGTGTATTAGGCGTCCGCTATATAAGTGATGTAAATAATTATTTATGGAAAATAAAATTATACCATAAATAAAATTTACAATTTATCACTTACTTGTAATATATAAATATATTACGTGATAAATTTGAGTCTTTAACTCAACTCATACCTCCTACTAATATTAAACGAACCTAGGATATTTAAATCCAGTCGAATAATATTAATATGTGTATTTACCATACAACTTGTAAATACATGTTATAAATAAATTCAACTAATTATTCTAAAGTCGAATAATTAATGAACTTATTTATTATTTGGTGATCCATAGAACTTGGATAGTACTCGGACCCTTTGGCGGGGCCCACCAAGTTCTAAATTCCTACTCACAGAATAGGGCAGATTTTCAAGGCGCTATCGTGTGTGACCCTCTAGGCCCTTATCTCAATAGTAGTGAATAATATCACAGACCTAGAGCGGGGCCTAGCAACCCATCGAGGCCCCTATAGAGATAAGGCAAAGTCAAAGCAACGACTGCCTTCCTATGAACATGGTCCGTGTAATATAATCTCTTTGTCAAACGATATCTCAATAAAGCAGAATTCATACTAGTGTCATCATTCTTTATTTGCTTTATTTTTGTTTGTTGATTTGTCCGGACGGTCTTACCTTCGTCTACCATGGCCATGGATTTAATGAAGGTGCAACCATCCTAATCAACCAGGCCCGAGATATCTCTTCCTAAACTTGGAAGCGACAAATCCTTTCTCGATCATTCAATCAATGCCATGCCATTAATGACGTACCCAATACAAACTACCTCGCCACGACTTTGTCGCCATGGTTTTCGTCTTATATCAAATGTACGTAATTAAATGACATTCATTGATAATGATCTCAAGTCAGGAGACCATTACACATGCCCATAGATAGGAACGACCAATGACACCAGAAACATGTGGTGTTCCTATTAAGCGGGTCTGTCCTCATGATCTCGTTAGCTAGAGATCATCAAGTGCGAACTTCATGAGATGAAGTCTCAATGCTTATGAGCCCCCAGCACCTGATGGTCACACATCATCTGTGTCCTTTCAGAATGATGTAACTGGACCATAGGACGTTACTTTAAGATTACTGTCATGGCATCTCAGGGTTCTCATTATAGCCTGGGAACTGCTATAACCATTTGATGCGACAGGTAATCTAAGGACATTGCCATTGATGAAGTGGATGCAGAAGTATCTATACTATCATGGCAAGATAAACACATGCATAAAACCATACTGAATACATGTAATAGTAATCAAAGTACAAGACAAGTTGGGTCTAGAGCACCCACTTTCAACACTCCCACTTTCACTAGAGCCAACTGCTAACAGGTTTCAATCCGCTAGCTCTCACATGTGAATCATGCTTCTGCTGAGAAATGGATTTAGTTAGGGGGTCTGCCACATTTTCCTCTGTGGCTACTCTGCTAACTGTCACTTCACCTCTCTGAGTAAAATCCCTCAAGAGATGGAACTTCCGAAGAATATGCTTTGTCCTCTGGTGAGACCTGGGCTCCTTGGCAAGCACCACTGCAGCAGTATTATCACAATATACTGGAACAGGGTCTGCACTGCTAGGTATAACACCAATGTCTGAGATAAAGCTACGTATCAAGACTGCTTCCTTTGCTGCATCAGAAGCTACAATATATTCGGACTCTGCTGTCTAATCTGCAACCACAGCTTGCTTTGAGCTTCTCCAGCTCACTGCACCACCATTCAGGCAAAAGATGTAGCCTGACTGCGATTTCATATCATCATGATCTGTCTGGAAACTAGCATCAGTGTATCCCCTCACAACTAGTTCCTCATCTCCTCCATACACCAGGAACATATCCTTAGTACGCCTCAAGTACTTAAGGATTGTTTTAACAGTTGACCAGTGCATCTCTCCTGGATTAGCTTGATATCTACCCACCATGCTTAAAGCAAAGGCAACATCAAACCTAGTACATAGCATGGCATACATGATAGAACCCACTGCTGAAGCATAAGGGACGCTACTCATTATGTCAATCTCCTCCTGTGTTTGTGGACACATTTTCTTGGAGAGATTAATACCATGTGACATAGGTAACAATCCTATCTTGGATTGTTCCATATTGTACCTTTTGAGTACCTTGTCAATATATGTACTTTGACTTAGGCCAAGCATCCTTTGAGATCTATCTCGATAGATCTTGATCCCTAGAATGTAGGCCGCTTCACCTAAGTCTTTCATGGAGAAGCATTCATTTAACCAAGTCTTAACTGACTGTAAGACTTGCACCTCGTTTCCCATGATTAATATGTCATCAACATATAAAACTAGGAAAACAATAGCATTCCCTTCAACCTTTTTATAGACACAAGGCTCGCTTTCATTTTTGACAAAACCAAAATCTCTTATGGCCTTATCAAATCGTACATTCCATGATCTTGATTCCTGCTTCAATCCATAAATGGATCTCTGCAGCTTGCATAATTTATTGGCATCCTTTGACTTAACAAACCCTTCGGGTTGAGTCATATAGACGTCTTCAACCAACCTCCCATTTAGAAAAGCAGTTTTGACATCCATTTTCCAAATTTCATAATCATGAAAGGCTGCTATTGCAAGCAAAATTCTGATGGATTTAAGCATTGCCACTGGTGAGAAGGTTTCATCATAGTCAATGCCTTGACGTTGTTTGAAACCCTTTGCAACCAGTCTTGCTTTAAAGGTATTAACCTTACCATCCATGTCCAGCTTCTTCTTGAATACCCATTTACAACCAATGGGCTTCACATCAGCTGGAGGGTCTACCAAAATCCAAACTTGATTTTGATACATGGACTCCATTTCAGAGTTCATGGCTTCTTGCCATGTAGCAGCTTCTTTGCCTTCTAATGCTTCCTTGTAGGTCAAAGGTTCATCATCCTCAAGGATTGTTGTGTCACCTGACTCGGTGACAAGAAAACCATAACGTTCCGGTTCTCTAACCTCTCACGTAGACCTACGCAGTATCTGTGTCTCCGGAACAATTTCTTCTTCCACTTGTTCTTGTAGAGATTGTTCCTCTACCAACTCTTGTGCATCTGGAGCATTGACTTCATCGAAGTCAATCTTGCTCCCACTATTTCCAGTAGAAATGTTATCCCTTTCTAGAAATGTGGCGTATCTTGCCACAATGACTTTTCTATCTAAAGGGTTATATAGGTTGTATCCTCTAGTTTCCTTAGGATAACCTACAAAGATGCACTTAGTGCTTCTGGATGCTAATTTGTCACTTGGTAAAGTCTTGAAAAATGCCTCGCACCCCCACACTCGCATGTGTGTCAGATTGGGTTTCTTTCCAAACCATAACTGATATGGAATCCCATCTGTAGCTTTAGTTGGTACTCGGTTAATGGTATATGCTGCTGTCTGTAAGGCGTATCCCCAAAAGGATAATGGAAGAGTTGTATGACTCATCATTGATCTGACCATGTCAAGCAAGGTCCTATTCCTCCTTTCACTAACACCATTCCATTGTGGTGTATAAGGAGGAGTGAGTTGAGATACTATTCCAGACTCCTTCAAATGATCAATGAAAGCTTGGTTAAGATATTCTCTGCCTCGGTCTGAGCAAAGTGCTTTTATCTTCTTACCAAGTTGGTTTTCTACTTCATTTTGATATTCCTTAAAGAAACGAAAGGAATCTGACTTATGCCACATTAAGTAGATATAGCCATACCTACTATAATCATCGGTAAAAGTGATGAAGTATAGAAAACCACCCCTTGCCTCTACTGGAAATGGACCACATACATCGGTATGTATTAATTCCAGTACTGTATTTGCTCTTTCTCCCTTTCCTGAGAAAGGTGCTTTGGTCATCTTTCCTTGTAAACAAGCTTGACATACATCTAAGGGTTCTAACTGTAGCAAGTCTAGATACCCTTCTTGATGTAATTTTTGTAATCGCTTCTCGTTTACATGACCAAGCCTAAAGTGCCATAGGCGGGTGTTATTTGAGTCATGTTGGTTATTTTTGTCATTGATGGCCATTACTGAGTTTTCTAGTTCTAGTATATATAAACCATTGTTAAGATGTGCCATACCATAACATATGTTATCCCTATAAAAGAGACAACTTTTATTTCCAAACTTGAAATAAAAACCCATAGTGTCTAAACATGACACAGAGATGATGTTTCTGGTAACAGACGGTACATAATAGCAATTGTTTAAAACTAGAACCAAACCAGTTGGTAAAGTCAAGTGATAGTCTCCCACTGCCAAGGCCGCCAGACTTGCACCATTTGCAGCTCGGAGATCCACGTGACCTTTTGCAATCTTCTCAAACCTACTTGGTTCCTGTATATGAATACAAATGTGTGAGCCACATGCCGTATCCAATACCCAACTTGTAGATAATGATAGATTGCATTCAATAACAAAAATACCTGAAGCAGAAGCGTCAGCTTGCTTCTTCTTCCCAGCTCTGCAATTCTTTTTCCAGTGGCCTTTCTTGCCACATCCAAAACAGACAGCTTCCTGCTCATTACTCTGCCTCTGAATCTTTGACTTCTTGGCAGGACGATGCATTGGTGTCTTTGGCCTTGACTTGGCCTTATACGCCTTTGCCTTGCCCTTGTTTTTCTTGTTCACCATAAGGACAGATGTATTGGTGTTTTTCATGTCCTTATCAGCTTGGCGAACTAAAGCCAAAAGATCCAGGAGCAACTTTGTCATATCATTCATATTATAATTGACAATGAAAGTTGAAAAGCTTGACGGTAAAGAGGCAAGAATGAGATCCACTGCTAGTTCTTGGTTCAGTTTGAACCCAAGGGCTTCAATCCTCTCAATATACCCAATCATCTTGAGTACGTGATGACCGGCTTGGTGCCCTTCTGCTAGCCTGCACTTATAAAGTGCACTTGAGATCTCATACCTTTCTTGCATAGCCCTCTCCTCATACAGTTCTTGGAGGTGTGAAATCATCTTGTAGGCATCCTCTTCCTCATGCATATTTTGCAATTGGCTGGACATGGATGACAACATGATGCATTGTACATCAAGTGCATCATCTACATGTTTTTTCCACTTATCTTTTTCCGTCTTTCTTGCTCCCTGAGGAGGCTCAGCAGGAATTGTGGATTCCAGCACATATAACTTCCTTTCTTGGCGTAGTACTATGCGCAAGCGCCTGTACCACTCCTGGAAGTTGTTGCCGGTCAGGATATTTTCTTTATCCAAGATTGATCGCAGTGATAAAGTACTAGTGGTGTTGGTGATTGCCATTTTAAATCTACATCAGATAAACATTTAGCAGTTAGTACTTTGTCTTGATTACCTTTTGACATTTTTATGATTAATAAATTATTATATCATTTAATGTCTCCCACTACTTTAACGAACCTTAATGGCCCTCACCATTAGATTCGGAATACTCTATCGCTTGAGCATTCTAGTGGCAGGGATCCTTGAAACCTCCCTCGTAGTCTACAAGCTAGGGCTACGACACTACTTGGAGGGTTTCAAGGTAGGCGCTATGCTGGCCAACCACCTGTTCTTGTGGTTCCTTGTGTAGTTGAGTAAAGTCCCAGCTTTTTGGAATCTATACTTAATTCCCTCAACCTCTTGCCTCTAAAGTGATAATAAGTTAGCTAAGGATAAACCTTGATTACTCACTTTAGTTAAGTCGACCCATTCCTCACATAGAAACGCCCTGGTAGTAAGAGGCACTCTCAACTGAGGCTGATGAGCACCCAAACAGCCGGTTTTGTTTAGATATGAGAAATGGAAGGCACTATGACTTAATATATCTTTGAGGGATTTTTAAATTATTAATTGATGAATATAATCCCTTTTCTATTTATTATGTTCAAACTAGGTTGTCTCGCTCACAACTGAACATTCAAAAGAGTATTTATTCGTCATAACATTATGCATTTTTCTCTTGTTTACTATCCTATGTGATCCTGCAATAATCATGCAGTCGCATAAAAATAATAAACTATGCATAAAGTAAATCAAGCATTCCGACTGGTCTTGAGCATTCTATAATGATTGATCATTAACTGATCAATCATTACCTAGGGGCACACGTACCTGAGTAAACACAAGACTCGTATCGCTGCTGGCCCCAGTGCAAAGCCCAACTCATGTCTGGACTACCTCCTCATCTTGGCGGGGTCTGCCTCTCGGATCGTCACGAATTATTACAAATATACTCGCACGCAGGCGAGGGGGTCTGGGGTACAATATACATATAGTGCAATGGACGCGCAGGCCCTTATACATATTTGAATTAAAAGACGATTCGCAGACCGTCATTTATCTAATTAATTATTACAATCATCGCACGCATTGAATAAATAATTAAATAAATACATACATCCCAAACATACACAGGTTGGACAAAAGCTCAAGACCAGTCGGGGTAAAAGTGAAATAAAATTAAACTGCAATAAATTTAAATTATGCGAGGGTGTTTTAATAAATTAAATGAATTTGATTAAATTCAAATAATTTATTTTTATCTGTTCCATTTGTTTAATTTAATTTTAATTCTAAAATTAAATTAAACCATTAATTTAATTCTTAACGTAAATTAAATTAATATTCTTGGATTAAAAGAAAATCTAAACCCCTAAATTAATTTCAATTAATTTAATTTAAAGAAAAACTAAATTAATTAAAATTAATTCAGTGCTCGGTTACCTCTAACCGGAGAGAAGTCCGACGGGTCTGCGTACCGCCGTGGGATGTCGTCCTGAACCGCGGCGTGACCGCGGTGTGACCGCGGCGTGACGGCGGCGTGACCGCGGAGTGACCGCGGCGTGACCGCGGCGTGACTGCGGCGTGACCGTGGCGTGACCGCTTCCCACAACGGTTGCATCTCCCGGCAGCCCGCAACTCCGGCGATGGTTCGGGGCGGCCGGACGGAGCTGGTTTGACGCGGACCGAGGTCGGCAGGGGTGGTCCGGCAGGGTTTCGCGTCTGGCGAGGGTCGCGTCCGGCGAGGCAGGCCGCATCCGGCGAGGCAGGCCGCGTCCGGCGAGAGCCGCGTCCGGCGAGGCGGTCCGCGGCTGGGAGGTCTGGCGCGGGGTGGGTCGGTGCGAGGTCCGGTCCGCCGCGGGGAGGCCGACGCCGGTGCGCCGTGATGCTGGACCGCCGGAGGAGGGGAGGTCGGCGCGAGGAGGGGACGGCGCTGGGAGGTCCAGCGCAGGGAGGTCCGGCGCGGGGAAGGAGGGCCGGTCCGGCGAGGAGCTGCGGCGCGGAGGAGGAGGGTCGGTCCGGGAGGAGGCCGCGGCCGGCAACCCTAGGGTCTGCTGGCCCTTGGCTGCACGAGGGAGAAGACCCGTAAGGGTCTTCTTCCTTTTTTTTAATTTTTTTTTTCAAAAAAAAAAATTCTCCTTTGCCATAAAATTCCAGCCGCCCCACCCCTCTTTTTTTAAAATAAAAAGGAAGACCCCATCTTGGGGTCTTTGATTCCTCCCCCCCCCCCCTTTTTATTTTAAATAAAAAGGAGGAAGACCCCAAGTCTTGGTCTCCTCCAATTATTTTAAATTTTATATATATTGTATTATTATAATATATAATAAATATTTATTATAAATTATTTTTTAATAAAATAAATTTATTTGATGTTAATTCTCAATTTGAGATAAACACCAAACAAGAAAAAAAACACAGACGTCGATCCGATTGAAACTTTCAAATGATCGTATCTTGATCATTTGAAATCGAAAACGACACGCGGTCGAATCCGAATGAACCGTCTTAACACCCCGCAATTAAATTTAATGCAATTTAATATTTTTGACTCAGAAAAAACCTTGCGTCCCTCTAATACCACTGTTGGGTTCGGGACTGCGTAGCGGAAGCCAATGGGCCGGGATTTTTAAATTTTCTGCATCATCGGAGTGACATAATCCTGTCGACTCCGGTGATCTTGTCCCAGCTTGGTCCAAGGATCTCGCAAGGTTCATAAGGAGCACAAAATAAAATTGAACGTTTACCTTGTTCAGAATTGACGTGTAGGACACCGGCGATCGTTGCTCGAAGACTCCGACGTCGAAGCCCTCTAGATCGTCCACACACGCCTTGCAAATCTGCACGCGCGCCGTTCGTCATGATCCGGGTGCTAGCGCGGATCTAAGACGCACACTTCAGCGCAACGATGATCACCGCAAGGGAGGATGCTTCGATCCGGGATGGATAGGCTTGAAGATCCTCCTTGCTTGAGAGACTCTCTCTCTAAATTCTAGGAGGAGAGAGATGCTCTCAAATTTGACACATGAATAGTTCTGGTGGGAGAGCATCTCTCTCACTTATATAGGGAGTATTAAAACACGCGGTGTAGGTTCCCGGCCCCCGTGTATTAGGCGTCCGCTATATAAGTGATGTAAATAATTATTTATGGAAAATAAAATTATACCATAAATAAAATTTACAATTTATCACTTACTTGTAATATATAAATATATTACGTGATAAATTTGAGTCTTTAACTCGACTCATACCTCCTACTAATATTAAACGAACCTAGGATATTTAAATCCAGTCGAATAATATTAATATGTGTATTTACCATACAACTTGTAAATGCATGTTATAAATAAATTCAACTAATTATTCTAAACTCGAATAATTAATGAACTTATTTATTATTTGGTGATCCATAGAACTTGGATAGTACTCGGACCCTTTGGCGGGGCCCACCAAGTTCTAAATTCCTACTCACAGAATAGGGCAGATTTTCAAGGCGCTATCGTGTGTGACCCTCTAGGCCCTTATCTCAATAGTAGTGAATAATATCACAGACCTAGAGCGGGGCCTAGCAACCCATCGAGGCCCCTATAGAGATAAGGCAAAGTCAAAGCAACGACTGCATTCCTATGAACATGGTCCGTGTAATATAATCTCTTTGTCAAACGATATCTCAATAAAGCAGAATGCATACTAGTGTCATCATTCTTTATTTGCTTTATTTTTGTTTGTTGATTTGTCCGGACGGTCTTACCTTCGTCTACCATGTTCATGGATTTAATGAAGGTGCAACCATCCTAATCAACCGGGCCCGAGATATCTCTTCCTAAACATGGAAGCGACAAATCCTTTCTCGATCATTCAATCAATGCCATGCCATTAATGAAGTACCCAATACAAACTACCTCGCCACGACTTTGTCGCCATGGTTTTCATCTTATATCAAATGTACGTAATTAAATAACATTCATTGATAATGATCTCAAGTCATGAGACCATTACACATGCCCATAGATAGGAACGACCAATGACACCAGAAACATGTGGTGTTCCTATTAAGCGGGTCTGTCCTCATGATCTCGTTAGCTAGAGATCATCAAGTGCGAACTTCATGAGATGAAGTCTCAATGCTTATGATCCCCCAGCACCTGATGGTCACACATCATCTGTGTCCTTTCAGAATGATGTAACTGGACCATAGGATGTTACTTTAAGATTACTGTCATGGCATCTCAGGGTTCTCATTATAGCCTGGGAACTGCTATAACCATTTGATGCGACAGGTAATCTAAGGACATTTCCATTGATGAAGTGGATGCAGAAGTATCTATACTATCATGGCAAGATAAACACATGCATAAAACCATACTGAATACATGTAACAGTAATCAAAGTACAAGACAAGTTGGGTCTAGAGCACCCACTTTCAACACTTCCCGAGGGCTCCCATCAACAATCGCCGCCAGACTCGTGCGGTAGTGTGCCTTCAACATGACGAGGGTACCGACTCCACGCATTCAGCTCAGGTTCCTTAAACCCGAGCAGGCAAGATGAACCGCCAGAGACGGAATCCAGTTAACAATGGGTAGGTTATCATCCCTGCCATCTCTAGAGAATTCCACCAACCTAAATTGGTGGCAAACAATGAGCAGGCACACACACCTGCCCGTTTTAATTCCGTTGTCCAGCAGACTCGTCTGACAGCATCAAGCCAATCCCGCCAGGCAATTCCGGCGGAGTACTATAGGCAGGAACATACACCTGCTTATGCATCATCAGTTAGTCAGCAGGCTCACCTAACTACATATGATGGATCTCGTCAACCGCGTTTGGAGAAGTGTAATCAGCAGGCATATACACCTGCTAATACTAATCAAACCTACCAACAGTCTCGCTTGGTAGCGCACAGAGAAGTCAGTCGGAAATCCCCGAAAACAAACAGGAGGCAGACTCAACTTTCTGCCTCCACACTTGAGTACTTTCAGGATTCACTGACAGGAAAAGGAGGACAGGAGCAGACACATACACCTACTCCAATCCCGGAATGGACGTATATCCCCGTTCCGGCGGCTGAAGTCACCAAGAATATTTTGTCAATGGTGAAAGAGAAGAGGCAAATTCCTGATCATATTCGAGATGCTTTCCAGGATATCATAATAGCTTCAGCATCATCTCAGGGACATGCACATAAATCTATCCCTAGCAGTGGAGTGACACATCAAAGATTCACTCCGGAACAGACACACACATCTGTTCCAATCCAAGAGGGTTATGGGGCATACTCCCCCATATCATATGGACAACCAAGTCAGGCACATACACCTGATTTGAGTAGAGATCGTCAGCCTAACCTGACCATATTTCATGATCATGCACATACACATGCTTAGAGTAACCACTTTCGTCAAAAAGTTATTTCCAAAGAGAGTAAGAAGGCATCTAAGAAAAAGATCCGCCTAGCACAATGAGGAGATCAAAGGCCAATCTGCACCAAGGCCTTACTCGATGCTGGAGTTCTTGAAGCCCTCAGACATTTATTTTTCGGAATTCAAGATTCTACTCCCTCAGTTCCCAATAACGGGAACATTAATTCCGAAGGTCTTCAACAGACACTTCCTCATGAAGGCTTGCATCATGAAAATTCAGTCAATATTGATGTTTCTTCTTCAGATGAGAGCCACAGGAACCCTCTATGTGGTAAGAAGACCAAGGAGCAAGAGATCTCATCTTTTGATGTAACCCATTATGGTGGTCCTCCCCATGATGATGAATTTCAATGTGAAAGTCCTCTCTGTAGTAGTGATTCACATTGCCTGGAAAATACTCCAGTGGACAATGTAGTGCCGAGAAAGCCCTCTTATCTTGAGGGACTTGAAAATGCGAAACCGGTCATGTCTGATGCTTTATCGCTAACAAGTGAAATACTTTCTCAATCAGAATATATCCCAGGGTGTAGGTCATTCTCCGAACCACCCCTATGTCATGCATCTTCTAGTTTGATCATTGATCTCTTTACCAATCTTGTTGAATCTGATGAAGCAACAAGGAAACACCAACTCTGGTCAAAACAAGTAGAAGAATCTTTATTTATTGATAAAGAGGAAATACTGAACATGAGGAAAAAACTGGAAAAAGGTGAAGTACCAGTCATGTTTTGGCCTTTGGCTGACTCCCAGTACGACATTCCAAAGATGTTGACGGATGATGGAATACATGATATTCGTCTCAACATATGGAAAACTCTTTTTCAAATGAAGAAGAAGGTATTATCTTATGATGAATATGAAAATCATCTTAAGATAATAGAAGGGCTACAACGTCATATTGATTTGGAATCTCTATCAGTCTCTCGGTATCCGAAGGCTGAAAAGCAGCAGAGAACCCTTCAACGTTCATGCCTTGGCGCACTAAGAAAATTGTGTCAGTTAATTTCCAATGCTCCATCTGATGTTCATATCCGAGGATGGGGTGTTCACGGAGCACTACATTTCACATTGCTTTCCAGCCAGCAAAGCCCGCCTAAAATGGTCTCATGCAATGTTATTGCCCATGGACGGCTATAATCAATGGGATTTTTTCATAATCAAAGGCTTGCTCAAGAACAGGCTTCAACTAGTTCCTCTCAAAATCAAGCATATAGAGAACAAGTTGTTGAATTGCTCCTACATCAAGCAGGCGAGAATATTGCACAAGCCTCTCGTCTGGAGAAAACACGTCATCAAATGACAAAAGTTTCGGAAATCATCCAACGGTCTGTTGAACCAGGTGATAAAAATGGATATAGGCTAATGCATCCATCTAATTTCCAAACTAAGATTCGCAAGATCAAGAGATCTTTTAAGAAGATCTCAGATGTAGCATGTCAAGAGCCACCCCATCTTGTCAGACTGGGGACTTCTTTAACCCAACCCTCAGAGTCAACAAATGGGATTCGAGGAGTTGAGCGGAATCAGCAGGAACATCCCCAGTTCACAAGATTGGGGACTCTTTCAAATCATCAATCCCCTCCTCAGAGAATATTGGTCTTTTCTCGATTGGGAAAAAACCCCAAGAGGAACGAAGAGCCAAATTATCAGGAGATTCCCTCTAAGTTATAGCTTGTCAAGAAGTTCCTAAAATATTGAATCAACAAAAGGAAATGTATCATCAAATACATGAAAGAAGACAATATCACATAAATTTTGATAGAAGAGATGCGATGCATTATGCATCAATCAATGTCATCAATGTTGTTGTTGCTAATACACCAGAGGAGGTTCACTCAAGGGACTCAGATGAAGAGCGTCATGTTCAATAAAATGTTTGCACCAATACAAATGATGAAGTTGTTCGTACACGGAGTCAAATGATTACTCAGAACCTAGTAAATCCACTTCACGCCCTCCAAAAGGTATCCAACAAAGGGAAGGGAAAGAATCAGGTTACATATCCTTCCTCTGGAGAAGGTAAATCGCTCTCATTGGAGCAAAGATTTGCATAACAGGAGGAAGAAATTAATGAATTAAGAAGGTTGAATGCAGAACTACTTCATAGTAGTCTTCTTCTTAAGAATGCTGAAGTCCGATAGCCGAAGGAATTTGTTGTAACTACTGAGATGGATCAGGAATATCCTCCTTTATCAGTACACCCTCAGAAGTCTAATCCTATGGGTCAAATTCAACAACGGTTGGAAGCACTACCATCAGTTACAACACCAACCACCACGTCTGTCCAAGCTCCATTCATTGCACCTACCCAAAACCAAGTTCAACCTGATGTTTCTCAAAAGTTAATAACTACTATTGAGTCATTAACAGCTCGGTTAGAAACTATGGAAGGGAAAAGGGAGCAAGTTCAACCTGAAAAGAAAGATTACATTGAAAGGGTAGATTCAATTTCTCCTCCATCCAGTTTTGGAAACCCTGTTTTCCCTACTTTCAATGGATCAGGTGACCCTGAACAACATTTGACGCATTACGTGTCTTGTTGTGATCCTATGATGGGAACTCCAGAATAGTAAGAAGCAGTGAAACTCAGATGCTTCGTACGAACCTTGCAAGGAATAGCTTTTGTCTGGTATACAAGCTTGCAATCCCAGTCAATCATCGGATGGGAGGATCTTCGTCAAAAATTCCTTCTTCAGTTCAGCTAAACTTTTCCAAAAACGATAGTTTTCGATCTTACAAACTGCAGAATTCCATGCAGTGATATCTTTTACTGATAAAGATGATGATTATGTTGTGCATGGGCACATAAAACCTCTGTACTTATCTGGAAAAGTCAACGGTGTAGATATCCTAAGAGCTTTCATTGACAACGGTTCAGGAGTCAACCTCATGCCCATTCGTACACTTCATCGATTGGGCCTCACAGAATCTGATTTATCTCCTTCTACCATGATGTTACAAGGATATGATAAAAATGAACAAAAACCACTGGGCGAAGTTTCACACAGAACTCAGTTTGGAGATCTTGTATCCAATTCGGATTTCATGATTGTTGATCAAGACTCAGCTTTCAACGTCTTTCTTGGAAGACCCTGGCTACATCAGCATGCAGTTATTCCTTCATCATACCATCAATGTCTCAAATACTGTTTCAATGTTCAAGTTGGAACATTATATGGTGATAAGGCCCCGTTCAAGATATGAGAGTCTCAATACATTGAGGCGGAATTTTATCACATGAAGGGAAGAGAAAAATCTACAATGAAGGAAATTACCAAAGTTAATGCTCCATATGGTTTGGAGAAAATTCCAATAAATCCATTTACACATGTGAGTACAGATTATGTGTTACCTATCAATCAAATTGACAAAATTTTCCCAAATCAAAATACTCTTATGGAAAGATCCATAATGTCAATTACGGCAATCGAGCCAGACAACATGGGAGAAATTGGTAACCTACCAAACAGTGATGAAAGCCTAAGTGGTGACATTTTTATTTCATCTACTAAAGTCCAACAAGTCTATACTTCACCAATCAGGCTAGAAGAAGTTATAGCAACACCAGAGGTGAATAATTATGTCGATTCTCAATCCATCATCTCCTCTTTATTTCCCAAAGAAGGCCCTTTATCATCAATAGGGTCGGAAATTGAAGCTTCTTCTTCAAAATGTGAAAATTTTGATATCTTTTATGATCATGAGAATTTCGTTTCGTCATCTAGTTTGCAAGTAGAAACGGAAGAAATAGCACGTAATGAAGAGGAGGAGGAAGATCTTAGAGGTGCTCCTCCATCATTTGAGGAAGGTATCTCTACCACTGTGGATGAACTCATAGAAATAAATCTGGGTACAAAGAAAGATCCACGCCCCACTTTAATTAGTGCGGCCATAACCCTTGAAGAGAAAGAGATGAATATTTATTTTCTAAAGAAAAATAAAGATATTTTTGCTTGGAATTATACAGAAATGCCTCGGCTTGATCCTGATGTTGCTACTCATCATTTGGGTTTACCAAAAGAACATCGAGGATTTAATCAAGCCGCGAGAAGAACACACCCAACTTATGCTTCCAAAATTAAAGCTGAAGTGGATAAGCTGATCAAAGCTAACTTCTCCAGAGAAGTTCAGTATCCCAAGTGGTTGGCTAATACTGTCCCTGTAAAGAAGAAGAATGGAAAAATTAGGGTTTGCATCGATTTCAGAGATCTTAATCGGTATTGTCCTAAAGATGATTTCCCAGTTCCGATTACAGAACTCTTAATTGATGCGATGGCTGGCTATGATGTACTTTCCTTCATGGATGGATATTCCGGATATAATCACATCCGAATGGCCCCAGAAGATGAGTAATCTACAGCCTTCAAAGCCCCTCAAGGTGTGTTTTGTTACCGGGTGATTCCCTTTGGTTTAAAGAATGTAGGTGCAACATATCAATGCGCCATGCATCGTATCTTCAAACCTTTCTTAGGGAAGTTTGTTGAATACTATGTAGACAATTTGGTGGTTAAATCCAAACAATAATCTAATCACTTGGCTGATTTGGAGTCATATTCCACAAGATTCGACAACATAATTTGAAGATGAACCCCTTAAAATATGCTTTTGGGGTAACCTCAGGAAAATTCCTCGGCTTTGTTGTACGCTATTGTGGTATTGAAGTCGATCCTGAGAAGACCAAGTCAATCCTTGGTATGTCACCTCCTCATAATTTGAATGAATTAAGACGACTTCAAGGACACTTAGCCTATATTCGGCGTTTCATCGCCAATTTGGCAGGCAAAATTTTACCCTTTACCAAATTATTGAAAAAAGGAGTCACTTACCGGTGGACTGAAGAATGTCAAGAAGCGTTTGATGTTCTCAAGAAATACCTCTTGAGTCCACCAGTACTCATTCCACCTGTCGAATGTAGACCACTTATCCTCTATGTGATAGCTCTAGAGCGATCATTGGGTGCCTTTCTTGCTCAAAAGAATGATGCTGGGAATGAAAATAGCCTCTACTATCTCAGTAGAACTATGATTGATGCAGAAACCCGGTATTCAAGTATTGAGAATTGCTGCCTGGCATTAATCTTTTCAGTTCAAAAACTGAGACACTACCTGCAACATCACGAGGTCCAATTGGTATCTCGCAATAATCCGCTCAAATTCATCCTTAGTCGTCCAATGCTTACAGGACGTCTAGCAAGGTGGGCAGTTATTTTGCAGCAGTTCGACATTCAGTATGTGTCTCAAAAGGAAATAAAGGGCCAAGCTCTAGCTGATTTCCTGGATGAACATCCTTCAGTGGAAGACACGTCTTCAGATATTGAAATCCCTTATGAGGAAGTTTTCTCTATTCAAGAGAATCATCAAACATGGGAAATTTATTTTGATGGTGCTTTCAGAAGTCCAATAGGGAAGAAAATGGAAAATCATAAATTCAACAAAGTTGGTTTAGGAATTGTGCTCATTTCTCTAGATAAGGCAGTGCTACCTTATTCCTTTTTATTTTGGGAAGGTGGTACCAATAATGAAGCCGAATACCATGCTCTCATTACAGGCTTGGAGTTAGCGCTCCAAGCACAAGTGAATCACTTAAAGGTGAAAGGTGATTCAGACCTGGTAATCAAACAAGTCAATGGGGATTATGCCATCAAAAAAGAAGAATTAATCCCTTTGTATGATTACGTCAGAGAGTTAATGGCGGAATTCCCTTCAGAATCGACATTTTCTTATTTCCCAAGATCACAAAATGCTCAAGCTGATGCACTGGCTAATATAGCCACAGCTTTAGCAGATCTAAATCGGGACGAGACAACCATCAGTATTGCCCATCGTCGTGGAATTTCACCTTATGTTCAAGCTAGAACAGAGGAAATTATTGATGTTAGTCCCATTCCTGAACCGTATGGTCATACTATAGGATGGATGTCACCTATCAGGGAATACCTTCAAAATGGAACACTTCCACCTGATAGAGCCGAGAAAGAACAAATCTGGTGACGTGTGGTCAATTTTACTCTTTATAATGGCCCAAACCACCTAGAGAAAATTCTCTACAAACGTGGTTTTAATGGAGTTATATTCAGATGTATTGATGGTGAAGAAACAATGGTTGTCATAAAAGAAGTGCATGCTGGAGGCTGTGGTGCCCACCAGTCTGGACATAGACTTTCTGATCAAATTCTAAGTCTCGGATACTTTTGGCCTTCAATGATACAAGATTGTGTTAATTTCACAGATAACTGTCATTCATGTCAAGTACATGCCAACTTCATTCATCAACCTCCAGAGTTTCTTCATACGGATAAATACTCATGGCCATTTGCCACATAGGGAATGGATGTGGTGGGACCTTACCCTTCAGCTACGACCAAGCAGTTTAAGTACATTCTTACTGCTACTGATTTCTTTTCCAAATGGGCAGAGGCAGTACCTCTCAAAGAAGTCAGTTCTAAATGCATTGTTAGCTTCATCAAGTCTAACATCATTTCTAGATTTGGTGTCCCTCATACCATATTGACGGACAATGGAACCAACTTCTGTTCTTCTGAGGTGATGAAATTGTATCAAGAATACAACATTAAATCCAACCATTCATCTCGGTATCATGCGGCGGCCAATGGACAAATAGAATCCTTTAACAAGACTCTTTCAAATATACTGCAAAAGATGGTGGATAAAGATAAGAGGTCATGTCCTGATAAACTCTTTCATGCTTTATGGGCTTATCGTACTACCACCCGCAATGCAACACGATCAACTCCATATTCATTGGTATATGGAACAGAATCAGTCTTGCCAATTGATGTTCAATTTCCCTCACTCAGAGTATCCATTTGTGATCAGTTATCTACAGATGAGAAATCCCAAAAGCGATTGAATGAATTGGAACAGTTAGATGAGAAAAGATTGTGCACTTTGCACCACTTGTAAATCTATCAGAATCGAATAGCACGAGCTTTTAACAAAAAAGTTCATCTTCGTTCATTCATTCAGGGAGAATTGGAATTGGTTCTCAGAACACCAATGATACCAGGAAAGAAACCTCCCAAACTTGAGCCAAAATGGGAGGGACCTTATTCAATACATAGGGTCTACGCCAATGGAGCTTATTCATTAATCTCAATGGATGGAGAACTCATCACGACTCCAACCAATGCTATATTTCTGATGAAATATTTTGTATAAACACAAAATATGGTCCACAGAACCATGATTCTTGCAATTGGTTCATACAAAAATGGTTCAGTATGGCCTTAAACTACAACATGGTCCAATATGACCTTAAACTACAATATGCTCCAGTATAACCTTAAACTACAACATGATCCAGTATGACCTTAAACGACAACATGGTCCAGTATGACCTTAAACTACAACATGGTCCATTATGACCTTAAAATGCAACTTCGTCCAACAATACATTAAACTGTAGGGAAGTCCATTACGTCCGGAAAGATGTTAAACTACATAAGTACTTAATAGTCCAGTATGACTTTAAACTGCATCATCCACGGTCTATTCATATGACCTTAAACTATTTGCACTTTCGTCCAACATGATGTTAAACTGTAGAAAAGAACATGTCCCCGCAACATGGCACTAAACTGTGCAGCACCAGTTTGTCCTTGCTATATGACGTTAAACTATACAGCAATGGTCTAGTATGACCTTAAACTGCAACTTCATCCCACACAACGTTAAACTGTGAAAAAGTTCCCTAAACCGTCCAGCATGACCTTAAACTGCATCATCCTTGGTCCATGCATATGACCATAAACTATTTGCAAATCCCTTACGTCCAGCAAGGCATTAAACTGTGACGTCCTAACTACATGACGCTAAACTGTATAAAAGTCCCTTACGTCCGGAAAGACATTAAACTATATAATAATCAAAGGTCCAGCATGACATTAAACTACACTATCCACGGTCCATGCATATGACCTTAAACTATTCGCACTTTCGTCCAACATGACATTAAACTGTGGAAAAAATCCCCAATATGTCCAACATGACATAAATGGTGTGTTATTTTGTCCTTACTGCATGACATTAAACTTTACAGTCCCTCTTTCGTCCAATATGACGTTAAACTATATTGTCCCAATCGTCCTAACTACATGACGCTAAACTGTACAGAAAGTCCTTGATATGTCCTACATGACATTAAACTGTTATTTTGTCCCTGCTACATGACACTAAACTGTGCAGCACCAATAGTCCTAACTGCAAGACATTAAACTGCATAGTCCCTTTTTTTATGTCCTACATGACATTAAACTATGCATCATTAAGGTTGTTTTTACATATTGTTTCTCACACCGAGTATGACTCACGTGAGCTTAGAGAAAACATCAACCATAACACTCTCTTTGGGCCGCTAACCATGTGTAAGTCCCAACAACATTTTTATTAGATCGTTGTCCCCAAAAAACAACTTGATCATTAATTCATTCTTTAATTGAACTACACAGACTTTGATCCTTGCCCTCCAGGCTGGGTATGTATGCAACCTCCCAAGGTTCAAGCCCAAAAACAATCTCTTCACATAGGTTCACCACCATCTCATATGATGTTGATTCGTGAAACCGCCCCTAGAATCAATATCTTTACATTGATTCACTTTCGTCCTTGTTATATGACGTTAAACTATGCAAAACTTTTGTCCGGTACGACAATAAACTACAATACTCTTCGATTTCCTCATTTGAAAGGGAACTACTATTGACATTGATGTTTTCAATCATGTTTTATTTCAAAAGACTACGTGCATACATGGCAATGCCTAAACTTTTTATCTTGGGTTAAACCATCATTGTAATAAAGTCCCCTTTCACCCTTCACATGTACGAACCAAATTTGTACAAAGGGTAGTTCTAGAACTACGTGGGCTTGATTCCCATCCTTATGGGATACGTTGGAACGTTCGAGTATCCCTCGAATCCAGCCCCAAGCCTTTTGGGCCTAACCCCAAATTTCACTTTCAGTCCCTTAGCTGAAAAGTCCTCATGGAAACACACACTGTGTATTCATTATTATGGTCCGAATTCTATGACCCTAAACTAAGATATCTCATACTTTCTTCCTACACGATGTTAAACTGCATTTCAAAAACTACGTATGGCTTCATTCTCATTCTTATGAGATACGTAGTGAAGTCCAAAATTTCAATTCAGGACCCAGCCACAACATGATTATGGTTATCATTGACCTATGTATCTCTATATAAATTGGACAATATCCAACTTTATGTGTTATAATCCTAACCTTAAATATATTCAGATCTTCATAACCCTTTTCATGACTTCTAGTCACAAAAATGTCAAACTTCTGAGAATTCTTTTGCCTGACTATGCAGCATGTGCCCATAGGTGGCCTTGCATAAACAGTCCACATAACAGACTTGTTATCCAAAAGATACTATTTTATTTAACTATGCAGCCAATCCCCTTAGGTGGCCCTGCATAATTCAACCCCCTAACGGGTTTGTTAAATGATGGTAACTTCATTCTTGGGAAGAATGCCTCTTTTGTCCTTATTTGTCTTAAACGACAGTATGTAGGGATCCGCAAAAAATAGCCATCCTTAACAGATTTGTCCCATATCCTTTTTCATGATCTGAAAGTATTCAAGTCTATGGTTTATTCTTCTTCCCTAAGTTTGGGTCAGACCTTCGTGGTAGTGATATTCACCCAGTTCTTCGATAATCTTGTCTGGAAATATCTTATCCATATTCAAGTATCTCTTTCCATACAACAAACACTATACTTTAGAAAATTTGAATCTCCATAAACTTTCACTAGATTTTAGCACTAGGAAAGTAAATTTCTGGGAGTTCTTTTTCCTGACTATGCAGAACGTGCCCATAGGTGGCCTTGCATAAACAGTCCATATAACAGACATGTTAGCTGAAAGATGCTATTTATTTAACCATGCAGCCAATGCCCTTAGGTGGCCCTGCATAATTCAACCCCCTAACGGGTTTTGTTAAATAATAGTAACTTCATTCTTGGAAGCCACTTCTTATGATGCCTTTTAGCTCTTTTTCATATCATTTCTCAGATTCAAATATTCTTAAGCCATAGTTTACATTTTTTTTCTCCCTCATACTTGAGTATGGTAATATGTTTTCAGATAAATTGTCAAAGAATTGAATCAATTTTAACCCATTTTGGTCAAATCTATTTCGACCTTAAACATTAGCCCCTTTATGTCCGGCATGCATGACTTTAAACTGCCCACAAAAGACAAAGGAACTCTGAATAAAAGTCAAGTTTCATCTCTCTAAATATACATTTTTTGTATGATTTAGTTAATATTGAGCAATTAAAAGGTTCAATGTTTGTAGGGTTATTTGTAATAATCCTAGTAAAAATCAAACTATGCTTACTAGGCCCATTGGCTTAAGTAAATTTGAAGCAGGTAGTGAGATAATGATGGTACAAATAAGTGAAAGTGAAAGTGTTTTTCATTGATGCACAAGAGTTAGAAGGACATCCATAGACTGGAGTCTCTTCTCTTTTTCAAGAATTAAAAGAGGCTTTCAACATAACGCTTCATTTGATTTATGGCATCCCGAGCTTCATCAGCAACCACCTGGAATTCATTCATTCAACTGGATAAAATAAGAGATGCAGTGATACCAGCTCTTCTTGGAACAATTATAAAAGGATGTTCTTGAGTGCGGTTTGAGAAAATTTTCTACTGATCAAACAGTGACTCTGTTTCTGTCCAAGAGTCTTGGAAGATGGATACATGGATTTGAGAATCGAGCATTGAATGTAAAGAGCCATTTGGGGAGAGTAATCTTTTCAGATATTGCTCTAATACCATGTTTGTCTTCTCTCTACCAACCGGCAGTGGAAAACATTTCACCCCATGGGTTTGCCATTTTCATATCTGCAAGGAAATGACATAGAGGAAGAACTTGAAAGTTCACACCATTGTTGTTTCTCTTAATGCACAGCATAACCGAAATAGAGGAGTAGCAGTGCAGCTGCATCTCAGGTATATAATTGTTTGCATTTGGAACATTGACTCCTTGCAGATGACCATGACTATACAGAGGTAGATGGATGCTCTGTGGAAAATTAGGATGATATTTCTTCAAGTACCTAGCCAAATCTGGGAGAGTGCTGCTGCAGATATCATAGTAATCATGGCCAATAATGTTCATCATGTCATCAATCCACTTGATAGCCAATTCATCAACCGTTCCAATTCCCTTGGGAACTACTAAATCTGCACAAAAGATGAATAAACTAACTCTTAAATAGGTTTATTTTTCATAAAATTTGTGAAAGATTTCGAAAAATGGCTAAGTCATTAAAGGCGCGCAAGTCTAAAACATGGCACGCAAGTATTCGTGTGACGTGATAATTTTTGACGCACAAGTATAAACCGCGCAAGTACAAATACCTTTACAGTAGCGCGACATCAAGGAAAACACTAGAAAACAGAGCAACCTGCGTGGTTAAGGTAACCTACGCGGCGAGAGCTCGAAGGTATGAAGTCCGGAAATCCAGATGCTTGTACGGAAGTGAGGCCCTCTATTTATAGACGCGGCTAGGACCCTGTGCGTCGTACCCAGTGCGCTCAAGGCCTGCGCGATGACACTTGTGCGCCGCCCTCTGTGCCCTGAAAACTTGTGCGCCCCCTTTTCCTTTGGATGGATTCAATTTCCTCAGATTCAAACCCTCATTTCTCTCCGGATACAACTCTAAGAGGGGACTTTTGTTGACGCTCCTTTCGTCACAGAATCTAAAGATCGGAAATGGGAATATCTGAGCTCAAAGTGATTCAACCTTTGAAGAAAATATCAAAAATCGACAAAGGCATGAACAAAGGATCAACAACAACTGCACCGCGCAAGTTATATCACTGTCGCGCAAGTCCACTTGCGTGACGCCCTTGGTCGCGCAAGTGACTTGCGCGACCTAAGTGATAACCGCCCGGTAACCGCTCGGGGTCTTCTTCTTCCAATAAATAAACCTTGTGGGCCCCCCATTCAAGAGGATCTTTTTCCAGAAACTCGGATTGAAGCTCCGGACGCCCAAGTCTCTTCTAAAAGCTTCCGGAACACTTCTAAGGTAATTTCTTACCTAGAACGGAAGATCTAAAGAGAGGGAGGAAGGCCTAAGTGTTGAAACTCATCAACACTAGCGCGCCTGAGTGGCCAGCCCTTAAGGGAACAAGTCACACTTTTGCGCCTCCTTATTCCTTTGATAGAACTTGCACGTCCCTTTTCTGGAAGATCCTCAAGAGGATTCTAAAGGCTTTAAGAAAGAGTCGCTCAAGTATTTTAATGCTGGTTGAAAATCACGTAAGTACCCCACATGTCGCGCAAGTATACCTGCGCGACCAATACTTGCGCACCGACGCAAGACTTGCGCGCGTTTCAAGACTTGCGCGCCCCTACCTTTTTGGGTGCCCATCTTGCCCATTTTACCCCTCTTAAGCCATTTCACCTTTCCTATTCAAGATTTAGTCTTCAAGATACTCTTCAAAGCCATTTATGGAATGATTTCTTGATTTGGCTTCCTTATCTGAAAGGAATTCGCTGGAATATCTCTCAAAACCTAGTGATTTACACATCTTTATGTCACCAATGATTGAGAATTCATTCATTCAACCACATCCTTTAAGATGATATAATCCTTAACCTGGGTCTCCTTTTTAGGAATAATCCCCAGTTTTGAGTCCTTTAATCTGGGCATCTTCCTCAGGAGTAAGCCCCAAATTCTTAACGTTCCCAAACTTGGGCGTCCTCCTCAAGAGTAAGCCCCAAACCTTAATTCCTTAACTTGGGCATCCTCCTCAGGAGTAAGCCCCAATCATAATCCTTTAATATGGGAAACCTTCTTAGGAGTAAGCCCCAAGTCCTTTAATTTTGGGCATCCTTCTTAGGAGTAATCCCCGGGTCCCTTAATTTGGGCATCCTTCTTAGGAGTAAGCCTCGAGTCCCTTAATTTGGGCATCCTTCCTAGGAGTAAGCCCCAAACCTTAATTTATAACCTGGGTCTCCTTTTCAGGAATAAGACTCAGTTATAATCTTGGGCTTCCTTTTCAGGAGTAAGCCCCAAGTCCCCTAACCTGGGCTTCCTTTTCAGGAATAAGTCCTAGTTATAATCATGGGCCTCCTTTTTTGGAGTAAGTCCCAGTCATAATTATGGGCATCCACTTCAGGAGTAAGCCCCGCGTCCCTTAATTTCTCTTAACCAGTCCTAAATTACGTTTGATATGGGATTCCTTCTCAAGAGTAAAACCCAATTATCAATCCTCACCTAATTTGGGTTTCCTTTTCAGGAATAAGTCCCAAGTTAGAGTATTCAAATCACCATAAAGCACATATACCTTTATGGACCCTGTTCCTGGATTTTCTCCCTAAAAGTTAATCCTAAACCTTCATCTATCTGGGCAGTCCTACATACATAATCCGCAAACAATTTCTTATGATTGCATATTTCATGGCACAATTGTCTAATTTTTACCAATACCTCTTGTTTCTCACACCGAGCATGACTCACGTTAGCTTAGAGTGTAAAAGTAATTATGACATCCTTCTTTGAGCCATCAATCATAAACGTCATACTCCATTACTCGAACTACGTAGGTTCTGATTCCTTTTCCAAAACAAAGGATACGTAGGTAGCCCATTTATGAGTTCGATCACAACTTTGAAATAATCCATGTCCTTCTGAATGACGATAAACTTCAAGTGCCCCACTGAGTGGCTTTAAAACCAGCCTGGTCATCATAATGACCAAATGACTTTTTATAAATGTTTTGAAGGATACCATTGACCAAGAATCTCTAAATAGATACAGATGATTCTCTATTGATGAAGAACCTCAAATACATATAAAAGATTCTCTAAATTTCTTACATATTTAATCATTGATTGTTAAAACTAAAGGAAAGCTCATTTTATACTTGGTAATGTAATAAGGATTCACGAACATAACTTAAATCTATAAAGAGAGTCTCGGAGTAGACAATAATCCCCTCAAAAAGGTGTGATGAGTCCGACCTCCCATCCTCTCGACCAATGAAAATTCCTAAACCTCATCAGTCCACAAGCTAATGAGCGCCTACCTTTGGAAAGTAGGTCTAAACGGATGTGGAATCATTGGATGTTTCTGGTTCTACGAACAGACCCGCTAGAAACCGATCGGAACGTTTGAATCTCCCGTCCAGGAGGTCATCCCTGGATTCCGAGGTAAACACATGCGAAGGGTTTTCCCCTTCTTCATCAATGCTAAAAGCAGTGCAGCAACTCTGGAGAAGTCTGGCTCAAATATAAGTCTGGCCAATTCATGGGTGATCGACTGCACACAATTATGCAAGATTCCATCTGGTGCTGCCTGGGGTTTCCTTTTTTTCCGACCAAGGAAAAAAACTCCATCCCAACGTTGTAGATAAACCGCAACCTATTTTCCTAATATATTCAATCTGTGTATGAAATCTCGTTGCCTAGTCCATACCCAAACTGACGTCGTAAGTCCTTGACGCTGCCACCAAGAGGATCCAACTGAAACTCTCACCACAAAGGTCTAATCACACTGTCTGTGTAAGCGTGATTATCAAGTCTCCTCCTACTGGTATCTTCAGACATGAGGGTCAAGTCAATGGCTTAACCGGAAACTCTAGGTTTGGGACAAAGATACGTGGAAGGAAGGAATGGTTTTTATCAATGTCTGTTGTTACGGCCGCCAATAGTAGACACACTACGTTCCTCAACTCATTCATAGAGCCCTTGGGTCACACTCCATGACTGCATGCAACTAATTTATTCTCCTGCCCACCTCCTCCGTGAGCCTAACAGGGACTACAAAGGCGGGTGGTTGTAATCATGTAGATTTTTACACCACCTCATGCTTTTCTCTGAGCTCTGCATCCACGTCTGATGCTCTGTAGATTCATCTGTCCTTAACACTTCCTCTTCTTGAAAAATTTTTCTTGACAAAGTCTTTGAGACTTTCGCTAGTTCCCTGCATTCCCACTGCTAATATTCTATAGATGTATCCATTCAGCCAAAGACCATTCATCCACAATGGTTCTCTCAAGCACCCTAGCATAAGTAAGAATGAATAGTGGAAAAGTGTTGGAATAGTTATCCTTTAAACAAACCATGCTCTGAGGTCCGAGCTCCAAACCATTGATTATATTGTAGTCATCAAGTACCAAGAATGATCGGTACACCTTGATGAATACTCAGTGACCGACTAGTCATCCTGCTGAAGCTGTATATGGTCTAGAAAACTCTCATCCACCACCTCAAGCTATTCCTCAGCTGCCTGTGAGTCGCGCTTGCCTCGAAACCTGAGGGTTATCTGTTGCTGAAACACATGTAAGGCACTAAACCTACAAGTGTCCTCTATCGGTATTGCCATTCGTAACTGCAGACCAACATGTAGTGATATATCTGGCACACTACCCAAAGGTACTATCTCAGGCATCATTTCACATACCGAAACCTCATCACTATGCGGACCAACCTCATGGTCACTCATTGGGAAACACTAGTAGCTAAGATCATCAGCTGCTCTAATAGTGTCTAAACTTGGTGTATAACTCTAGAAATCGCCTCCATCCAATCCACTACTACCTGGGAATATGTCTCTCCTCATAACCTCAGAGGCCATTACTATTGGAACTCGTGAAATATGCTATTTAATCATGCACCATTTTCTAGTATGGCTGGTGGCATCTGCTGCCCAATGGGTGGTGGTGCTGCTGGTAAACCACCTGAATGTGCCATCATAGTAAGAGGGTCCTACACCGGAACCTCATCGCTCAGTGGACTGTCATCGGGTACTCTCTCGGAACTCCAACAGACTATCTGCATAGAGGCTTCCTAAACAGATGCGACACGGTCAAACGATTTAAACCTAGTGAGCTGACCTGGTTTGAGCTGACATAAAGAAAACTTTTGGAAACACACACGCAATCAGTGATTTCATGTTCTGAGTCGGAAATTAGTAGTTATGGTCGTGGTTTATGGATATGTCAGTCGCCGCACCAACACTGGACTCCCTGAACTGAAAGCCACACTCAGTATGCTTAACACTATTGCTTCACAGAAAAGAAAATATCAGAGTCCTAAGTTCTGCAATAGAACCGACTCATCTGATACCAATTTGACATGACCCGTCTCCTGGGGCCCGTGTCGTAAGTACCCCAAGCGCACCTTCCATAGGCCAGGGGCTGGCGACTAGCACCAAAGGCATAAAACCATATAACTAGGAAGGCATTGCCTTTATAAAACTAAAACTCACACAATCAGAGAATAAGTGGAAGCAAAACTCTAGGTAAAACCGAATACAACAGTAGTGCTGAAAGTAAAGGGGTCCAGATATACAAGGCCAACTGTAAAGTACAAGGAAAAAGACAAAATAGCTGGAAGGTGACAAGCAGCTCCTTGATCATCAACCATTGATCCTACCTGTAGTGTAGGTATAGATGTCCTACACAACACTCTGAGCCCGTCCATCTATCTGTCTCCTCTGGGTACTGACTCGTCGTGAGATCCACCTCCGGGTACCGTCCGGTCCTCGTACACTCTGCCTCGTTCAGCACTGTTTGTCATCTGCATCCAACACAACGAGGTACGGGCATAGCCCATGCAGGGGTGAGTATAACGATACTCAGTAGGGACCCAGAGACCCTCAAGGTCTCCCTAAATCCAAAAAGGATAAACCAAAAAGATAGATCTCAACAGAGAACCTCTACTTAGGTATATGCCCATACATATACCAAAGTTATGAAGTAACCCATCTCAATCATGAGGAAAACACAAAGGTCGTTGACTCATCTCAAACAAGGATTTTCATTATCGAAACCACAACTACTGAAGAACTCCTCCACTGTCGAGTACAACTGCCATGTCATGACTCTGAGGTGCTACTCACTAACCTTAGACTGCTGAGGTACTCCTCCTGTCAAGTACCGAAGGTGGGCCACCTCACAAAGTAGTGATCCCCTGCCAAGGGTCTGCCACCTAATACAGTAGTGCTAACCCTCATAGCCTATAGAGGTACTCCTCCTGTCGAGTACCATGGGTCTGCCACCTCAAAATGTAGTTCTCCTCCACCATGGGTCTGCTACCCCAACACAGTAGTGCTCCCCACTGGGCTATTCAAGTCACTCCGAAATGAATCAGACAAGCAGTCATCAAGTTTTAGACAGCTAATAGGTCTCGGCACTCCAAATGATCATATCTAGGAGGACCTTATCCACGAGCTACTGGTCGATACTCCATGTATCTCAAAGTCCCATGAATAAAAATCACAAAGTACCACCTCGTCATACGGGTCTCAACGCAAAAGACGGTGTGTCAATCAGATGCCAGGTCTGTGAGTTATTAGCCTTTTAGTCCCAGGGGCCCGGTTGGTTTCATGTATGATCCAACCAAACAATATATCAATCGTACCCCAAAATCCCATGGGGTATACTCAAAGGAACCTTTTCTCAAAAATATTACCAACGCTGCTGACGGTTCGTCAAACAGATGTATAGTCTGAGAGTTATTGGTATTTTCTTCCCAGAGGCCCAGTTGGATTATAAGCTAATCCAACCCAACCGTACACCAACTACATCCAAAAATCAAGTAGAGTATGCCAAAAGAAACATCTCATCAAGAGGAATCCAACATAGTCGATGACACGTCAATCAGACGTCTGGTCCTCATGTTGTAAGTGTTTCTGCTACGAGGGCCCGATTGGTTTTGAGTTTGAACCAACCCGGCTGTACACAAAAATCGCTGAAACCTTGGATGTAATATACCGAAACGACCGTCCGGATCCAAGTAATCCTACATAACTGATGGTGCGTCGATTGGAGGTCCGTAGCTCAAGATATTTCTATTTAACCCAAAATATTTAGAAAATGCGGTGTCCGGGCCCAGTCTGACCATGCCCAACCCACCCTGGGTCGGCCAGAACCAGTTCACCCCGACTCGAGTCTGGGTCCTGCCCTATAGGACACGGCCCGGCCCAGAAGGCACGGTGCGGCACGGCCCGACCAGCGCGCCCCGACCCGCATGGCCCGCCCCGGCCCGGCCGTGGGAGGCTGGCTCGGCCAGCTGGCCGAATGTATCGGGGCCACAGCCCCCAATTTACGGGCGTGGCTTAATGGCGCGCCTCTTCGATTTTTTGGAATGACTAGGCAGTTCTGGTCCTTTTGCATTTGTGGATCATCTGCGGCAGTCTGCTCTGGCGGCGCGCCGCCACCACAGGACGCCGGTGCACAGGCATCATCTTCTGCAGACCACCAGACGTGCTCTGGTGGTCCGATTCGCCCACCGTCTGAATTTCCTGCTCTCCCAGGACCATCTCTTCATGTCGATAGCTTCAAATTTCCATTGCGGCCCCGTTTCATTATCTCCCGTCATCCCGCGCACAAATGAACAACCAACGGAGGGTCGTCAGGCCGTGTTTTTTCGGCTCGCGCCCTCCATGTTAGGCATCATCAATTAGAAATAATCAAACACTTTATTTCAACTATGACAAGGGTATAATTTATTCAAGAATAAATTATACAGACATCATATAAATAAATTCTCATTCTCGAGAGTATAAACCACTTAAATGAGAAATAAACAATATTCCCCTACCTCACAATGACGCCGCATGTCGTAAAACTGCGGATGTCGAACGTCGCGGTGGTCGGACGTCGCGGAAGAATGGTGTCCATTTCATTGAGATCGGAGGAAGAGACATCATAGTTTTCGACGTTCCCCGCAGTGGTGTCTCCTCCATCAGTATGGAGGAAGAAGATGATAAGGCACGTCGTCAGTGGCTTCACGTTCTTCGTCGGAGGATGAACACCTCACTTTCTAATCCTCCAAATGTTCCCCACCGAAATATTTTCTATCCCAAATATTACAAAAGACTTATCCCATTTAATGGCGTGCCATGAAACACAAAATAATTCATATGAATTCATGACACATAAGTAATTAATTAATTATGGTTGATTAATTAACTTGTAGTGTTGGCATATTAAATGACAGAGAGTAAGGTGGAAGGGTTCACATAATTAATAGAGGAGTTGGAAAAGAAATAAATTTAAGGGGAGCTTAAGGGGGGGTTCAAGGGATAAGAAGGGTTGTGGCTTTGTGTGAGCCCCACCTATCATATATCCACACATGGGTAGTTAGGTGGTTGTGGGTTCCACCCTTAACTCTCCTTTGTAGGATAAAACTAACATAGAAATAAATAAAATTTTACACTACCAATTTTATATATTTTATTCTAGATTCCCTAATATTAAATTTCAACCTGCATAGAACGCAACTACGGTAATGTTTCCCTTAAGCAATTACCGGCACTGCGAGTTCATCAATGCCCTCAGATTTCAATTTTGAGCACCACTTCAAAAGATAGAAAAACCCGCTCGTTTCTTCACTAAACGTACATGAGATAATCTTCAGAAAATGATTCCGGGCACATCGAGCCGCGGAATCAGGTTCCGTCGGAAGCTACAGACTCATAAAAATACAATGAAATTAAGATAAAAATTTCTTGAAATTTCCGGGACTTTAAATCATTGAATACATAACATGGAAATGAATTTCATCGTTCCCTAAATACAGTAAGCCATACGCACTCACAAGCAACAATATCATTATTTTTATGGAGAAATTTTATCTAAATGGTTGGTATATTATATATACAGAATAATTAACATGTTAGTTTTATTATTTCCATAAATTAGACTCATTATTATAAGCTTCCCCATAATAAAGTGTTGAATAACACACTTCACCACAACATGGAGACGGTAAGCCGTACGTATATACATATGGTAACATTGTTATTCATAGGATAGATAAAATAATCAATACGGTTGAACCATATATATAATAACATCACTAAATTTATATGGAATTTTATTTATTTTTTATTATGGAAACATCAAAGAAATAGGATGTGGAAGAAAAAAAATAACTTTTAAAAAGGTGATGAAATAATTACCTCTTCTTCGTGTTCTTCCTTTTGATTTGAACAAAAGGGATCCTTAGGTTGGATTTATGATCATATTAAGGACTCTAGGTTTAGTTTAGGGTAGTTGGGAGAATATTTGATCTAGGGTTGGCGGATCCAAATGGCTTTGGAGGTGTGAAATTAAGACAAGGTGAAGTACCATTTAAAGAGAGGTGAGGGTCACTTTAGGAAATGCTCGAAATATTATTTAATAATAAAATAATTTTGGGTTTCTAATTGATCAAAATGTATTTATATCAAGGATAAGGTGGTTATGAGTCGAAATATTTTCAACCAATAGTTTTTAGACAAGATTAGGTCACCATATTAACCTTATATTTTTTATTTAACTCTTGGTTAAATAGTTTAACATTTACCACGTTTCCTTGTATTTTTATATTATATGGTTACTCAAATTACTGTAAAATGCCAAGAAAAACCCAAGTTGTTCATTAATGACATATATATCATTATATATGTCCATTTCTTAATATTATATTTTTATGAATTTTATAACATTTAATAATATAGATGTTTTTTTAAAACTCATTTATGTCAATTTTGACACTATTTAGTATTTGGTTTTTGTGAAAGTAATTACAAGATTATTACTTAAAAAAATACAATAAATTAACCCTAAAATGTTATATTATCCTAGAAAATTCGTTTATGGCATCAAAAGTATCAATTTACATTTATGTAGATATTTATATTGTCAATTATTTTAATCATTCATTAATAAGGTAATTACTAAATCATCACTGTGTAAAAATTAAATTTAATTATTTGTTGTCTAAAAATTAAAAATAGAATACCATGATTTATTAAATCTTTATATATTTCTACATAATTTTTATAGTCAAATTTATCTTCTTTTTAACCCTATATTAAAAATGGTTTAGTTATTAAGATTTGAATTTAACACTTCTAACTCTTCATTAAATAAAATATAATAAATGTCCTAATCTAACCCAAATGGATCCAAGGGAACTTATTTTTTTCTTAAGGTTGATTTTGGTCTAAATACACATTTATTATACAATTTAGACATGTGTTGGTGTAATTTTAATATTATTTTTACAATTAATTACCATATTTACTTTTAACCGTGGTAAATAAAATTCAAAAATTACAGTTAACAAAAAATTATTTTAATCCTATTGAACCACATTGTACTTACTGATTTCAATCGTGTCTCTTATATTTTTGAAATTAAATTCATAGATACAGTAAAATTTCATTTTATGCAAATTTGTAAATGTGCCAAGAAGGTGGGTAAAACGTGTTAAAAAAGTATAATAAAAATCTATTTGTCTAATCTTATTATAAAATGACTCCAATGAATTAAATTGGAAAAAAATATTTACTATGTATCTATTTTAACTTTAAGATAAATTTTTAATGAAAAATAATAATTTAGATGAAAATGTTGATTTTTATCTATAACACAATGTTTTCACTATTCATTTAAAATTGATTGTTTTGGAAAAAGATACCAAAAATTCACCAAATTCTAATTTTGATATTACAAATTAAAAAATTATGGATATTTTACCAATTTTTAAATATAGATGTTAAATCAATTAATTTAAATTAAATTCCTGTGGTAAAAACCAGAAAGCTGGTTTTTAGAAATAAAAACTATCAAAAGATTGACATGTGTTTATGTCTAATTTAAATGTGAAATTACCTAAAATGACCTAAATTATATTAAATGATAAAAATATAATATAATTTTAATTTAAACCCACTAAAATTAATTATTTAACACTTTAAATTATTTTGATTAAAAATGTTGTTTTCAATTAAAATTTAGTATTATTTTAGTATTCATCAAAATATGAATGTTTTTAGAAAAGTACCAAAAATTTATCCAAACAAAATTCTTATGTCCTGATTCTAAATAATAATTTAATTAAATAAAGATGAATATATAAAAGTTTCAATTATTGTATTTAAATAATGGTTCCCCATTAAAAGGCGGTAACATTGCATTTTAAAATAAATACTTCTTTTTTAAAAAAAATTAAATTTGTTCCTAAATTTTGTCTATGAAACACATAATATGGATGTTGAAATTTTATGTAGTATATAAAATTCAAAATTCATTTAATACTATTCAGAAAACCTTTTTGAACAGCTTGTTTGGTAATTCATGGTGCGCTCGAATTTGGTGTTGCGTGTAGAGCAAGCTATTGAATTACATTAAAGAGATAACATACTATGAAATACTGAGGTGTTACAATATCATTATTAATGTAGAATTAATATATCATATATATATAATAGGTTTATTAAATCTATTCTTAATATAATTCATGTTGTGTGTGAATGAATCACAACGCTTTGAGGGTGAGGCGGTCTACACTTCCTCAAATAAGATTATCGTATTAACACCAAATGTAAAGTAAAAGATGTGTGTTTTAAAAGAAATAAGGATAATTAAATACATATTAAATATAATATATGAAATATATAAATATAGTTTTCCCTCATAATGGCCACCATGACTGATATTAACAGAGAAATGAATAATCATCATTTCGCGTGGAAGTAATTCATTGTACATAGAAACTGTATGTTCGATATCCATTAGATGGAGGTGTGTTTAAGTGTAGGTCTAAATCAGTTCATAAAAAATGATAGTAGATGTATAATACTGGTTTTTAAAAAATAACGTGGTAAGGATATTGGAGTTGTTGAAGAAGATAAATAAAGGAAAGGAGCTTGAGAGAACATGTTACATCTAAGTCGTGTAACTCCTTTTGGTTTGTGCCAAAATGAATTATTGGAGATGCTTTCATCCCAAAGGGTGACTTAAATGGAGAATTTAGTATTGTTTGGAGGATATATGGGAATATATTGGTCAAAATAAAAATGTTTTAGAGGCTTTTGAAATGCTTATAGGTGGTGGCCTTTTATATGGAAGGTAAAGGACTCACATGGAATTTTTAGTAACATGTTTTGTGTGGAAATGTTGTTACCAAAAAAAGGACATAAAAAACCAAAAAACACGATAATTGAAGGTTTTTGGATGAAATATGGATAGAAAATTTGTTTTAGACAATTTTATTGGTCATTTGGGACCTTGACTTTAAGGTTTAGTCCCTAATTAATCTAAATTTGGCCTTAACCATTTCGGTTAATTTTAATCAATTATAAAAAACATTTTGGTTAAATATTAATATTTTCTTTTTAGACACTAAATATTATAGTGAATAAAGTGGTTTATGTAAATAAATTTCAAATCAATTCACAGAAGTGGAAAAAATTAAGATTAGTACTATTTCAGAAGAGAGAACAAAATAACGTGGGTTTCATGTAGGTAAAAGCTCAATTTTTTTTATGATTTTACAATCCGTTTCAAATTGAATTTCATTAAAATGAATTAAATTGTATTAATATATGTTATATTAATATATTTTTACTATGATATTTATTTATAAGATCTTATATCATTAATAATTTATAAGGCCCTGGCCTTAAACCTTACTTAATATTGAATTAAATGAATAATTCACATTGAGGAAGTTTTCAGGTTTAGAGTTTTAGATAATTAGGACATAGCTATTACATATCAAAAGATTACAAAGTAGACTATGTTTACATAAAATAAAAACACTTAAAAAGAAACATGTCTAGTTCCATGTTTTAGATAGGATGACTTTCCCTTGATCCCATCCTTGACCCTATTCCACATTAAGTCCGGTGAAAAACATTTCAAAAAAACATGGGGTGAGCATAAAAATCTCAGTAAGGGATACAAAAAGAAGGAAAACTATTAGTTTTTCAAACATCAAGTAAACCATGTATACTTTGTCAAAGTAATACCTTCACCTTCATGAAGTAGTAAAAACTCTTCACTGAATGAAATATCATTACATACCCTATTGTAACCAAAGTATTACCATAAAACCCATATGAAGAACACAAAAAATATAAAGGTAACTTGGGACATAAACATACTTAAGTGGAATAACCATACGGTCGACTTCCACACATATCACTTAATGGAATAGCCATACGACCAACTTCCATAAATAGTTAATGGAATAGCCATACGGCCGACTTCCATACCCAATTCATTGGAGGTTATAACGTTACCACCCGTCCTGGTATTCACGGCACCACCCGTCATATGGTTTATCACGTAACCACCCGTCAAATGTCCAAGTACCAGTATAAAATCATAAGACATAAAACAAATATAATGAAAAAAAACATTTCCACACTTTGATCACAATATGTCACTCAAATATATTGACATAAAAAATCCATTATAAAAACCATTTTCAATACCAAAATACATAAAAGAGTATATGGTATTTATTTCATTTTAAAAACATCACGGCTTGTTGAGGAAGCCAAAGACCAAATAATACTCGCGGTGGTGGAAAAGGTTGTTTTCACCGCGTACGTTAAAAGAAACATTACTTTTTATAGTTTAGTAAAACTCTTCATAGAAAAATATTCCTTTTGTATAAAAGTAAACGTCAAAGGTGTTTATACACTGTATAAAAGATAGTTGTGTATAAAATGAAATATGCCTCAATGAAAGGAGATTGAGACGAAGTCCCTTACCGTGGGTCCGACATGACTCGATCGTTCTTTAACGTCCTGAATAATAAACTTGAGTTAATTTATACTTGCATAAGAACCCTTTTCAAGATTATTATTCCTTTCATATCACTTATTTCCATGTTATAAACATTATGTAAACATTTAAGTTAATAATGTTTGTTTTGTCGATATTTGGTTCTTATGTCAAAAGTGGACTTCTTACAATTACATGTTGTTCGTGTGGTCAAATGTTCTTTATATACAGAATGAAATTCATGATTTGGATATCATATATATCATATATATCTAGCATATACATGTATTTATAATATCACATAATCATTTAGAGATAAGAAATAAAATGCACCGTTCATGGAGACGGTAAGCCGTACGTACGCATGAACGCTACTTTCATTTCTATATCATATCAATGGAAACTAAATGAGAGGTATTTATATTTTAACTCCAGAATTATATTCATCATTTATATGTAACATACATCATATATATCCATTATATATATGTACTTATAATAGTACATGACATTTGGGGATAGGAAATGAAATGCAGCATTCATGGAGACTGTAAGCCATACGTACGCATGAACGCTACATTCATTTCTATCTCATACTTTAATGGAGTGAAATCATAATGATAAAAAGGTATATTATAATTCCATAATAATATTATTAAATCCATCCTTTATACGTCCCACTTATGGCATTAACGAATCAAATCACTTTGAGGGGGTGGTAGTCCGCACTTCCTAAAATGTAGATATCGCATATACCCATAATGGAAGCCACAAAGTTATGAGATAAATGAAAAATAAAGAAGATTAAGGAAAACATAATCATATTATATATCATATATAAATATAGTGACATATTAATGGCCACCTTTGAAGGTTTTAGAAGAATATTGAACAATCATCATTTTGTGAGATAGAAATTCTCCATCCACTGAAACAGTATGTTATTTTACCATTAGATGTATGTGTGTGTGAGTGTAGCTCGAATTATTCTTATAAAAACATCATAGTATATTTAAGATACTGGAGTTTTTACAAAATAAATGAATAAAAAGATTTTATGGGGTTGGAGAAACAAAATAAAACAAAAGAACACAAGTGAAGACATTACATTAAAATCGTGTAACTCTCTTAGATTTGAGCTCAAAGGCTTCCTTGGTAAGACTAATGCCCAATGTGAGGCCTCTAAGAGTAATAGAGGGATTTGGAGAGACAAAAAGTGCAGATATTGGCCGAACCAAAGGCTTGAGAGGTGTGGGTAAGGTGGTAGAGGTGGGGGCCTTTTATAAGAGGAGAGGATGGGCACTCTTGGAAAGTAAGGAAATGTGACATTTTTTTAAAATGAGTTTCGGATTTAAAAGGTCCCAAATTGATATAATTCGAGGATAAGGTGATAAGGGTTATAAATATACCCATACAACATGTTTTTGACAAGTGTAGGTCTTGTATTTTACATTATATTTTCATTTTATTTAAATCGTTCATTTATGAGGTCATCACTACATCATCGCGGTGTCATAAATAAATTAATTTATTTATTGTATAAAAATTAAAAAATATATACTGATGTTGGAAAGCTTTTTATCTTTCTAAATTATATTTATAGTCAAAAGTATGACTTTTATATCCCCATTTAAAAATTGTTTTAGTAAAACAACTCATGTTTGTGACATTTTAATTTTAACATTAAATAAAACCTTTTTAATGTCATTTTCCTACCAAAGTGGCCCCATGGGGTCCCCAAGTTGACCCATGGATTTTTTTGGTCATCCATGACACATAAAATAAGGTTAGGACATGTGTAAAGTTCATTTCATTTTACTAAAAGATTATTTTTACCTTAAACTAAACTAATTATCTATAATCGCGATTAAAAACATAAAAGTTACTATTCACCAAAAATTATTTTAATTCCATTGAACCACATTTTACTTCTCAATGACAACCATGTATGTCGTATTTTTTATATTCAAAATACAGAGGTGGTAAAATTTCATTTAAACGAAAAAATCAGTTTTTTAATTACCACTTAGTGGTTTCACTATTCATCAAAAATTGAAGTTTTTCAGAAAAATACCAAATATTTACCCTAAGATATATTTGATATTCCGAATTCAAAAATGAAGTCAATTTTACAAAATTTAAAACATATAAGTTGCATTAATTATTTTAATAATTAATTCCCGCTGTCAGAGCAAATATCGTGTTTTTATGAAACAATAAGTATCAAAAGATTGACACTAGTTTAAGTCCGATTTCAAAGTGAAATTAATTCCAAAGACCACTATTGGATTAAATGGTAAAAATATATTCTTATTTCACTTTAAAACCTATTCAAACGGTAATCTATTCATATAAATAAATTAGATTAAAAAGAGGTTTTGATTTAAAATACAACATTTTTCACTATTCATTAAAAAAATGAACTTTATCGGAAAAATACCAAAAATTTACAGAAAGTAAATTTTGATGTCCCGATTATAAAAAAGCGTTTTATTTGGTCCAATAGAATGTATAAAAGTGACCAAAACTATATTTAATGATGGATCACCATCAAAAGGCTATTAGTGAACCTTTAGTGAAAATTAGGGTATAAATGCCTAAAATTGAATTCTTTTCGTATTTTAAGCCATTATCTTTTATTGGATAAATGTAAAAACATTTAAAAAAATATATAATCATATTGTTGTTATTTCTATCCATTCCCGCCAATACAATGGCTATGTGTTAACTACCATTTAAAATATTATTATTTTATTACTAGTGTGCAACGTAAGATTTCAAAAAAAAACTCTTTGTTGCGTATCTGGTACGCTCTCGAACATAGAAACCCATTTAATGTAAAATTAATATTTAATTCGTAAATATTAATAAATATGAAAATACTTTATTCTTTATTTACCTGGGATGTTACATCCTTCCCCCCTTTTGGGAATTGCGTCCTCGAAATTTTATTCACTTATCAAAATAAGTGGGGGGTATTTATCCCTCATAGCATTTTCAGATTCCCACGTTGCCTCTTCAACCATATGGTTTTTCCAGAAAACCATTACCTGGTGAATTACCTTATATCACAACACTTGCTCTCTTCGGTCAAGAATCTGGACTGGTTGTTCTTCATAAGAGTGATTCCCTTCCAACTGAACTACCTCTGGGCTCAAAACATGAGATGGATCTGGCATATACTTTCTCAACATCAAAACATGAAAAACATTGTGGACCTGAGATAAATATGGAGGTAAAGCAAATCGGTATGCAACTGATCCAAATTTCTCCAGAATTTCATATGGTCCAATGATCCTTGGACTCAGCTTTACTTTCTTACCAAATCACATCACACTTTTCCATGGTGAATCATTGAGAAAAACATGATCACCTACCTCGAAAGATAGATCCTTCCTCTGGTTATCCGCATAACTCTTCTGCCTGCTCTGAGCTGTTCTCATGTGTTTCTGAATCAACTGAACTTTTTCTTCCATCTCTTCTACCAATTCTGGTCCCATCAGCTTCCTTTCACCTACTTCATCCCAAAAATCTGGAGTTCGACACCGCTTCCCATACAATGCCTCAAACGGAGGCATCTGTATACTGGAATAAAAACTGTTATTATATGAAAACTCAACCAAAGAAATATGTTGGTCCCAACTTCCCTTATAATCCATCGAACAAGCTCGTAGCATATCCTCCAAGGTCTGAATTGTTCGTTCTGACTGCCCATCTGATTGCGGATGAAAAGCTGTACTAAAATTTATTTCAGTACCCAATGACTTCTAAAAGCCTTTCCAAAAGTTAGAAGTAAAACTGAGATCAAGATCGGACACAATGGATAGAGGAACTCCATGTAACCTGACTATCTCTTGAAGATAATAATGGGAAAGTTGATATAGGGAAAAAGTATCTTGTATAGCAAGGAAATGATCAGATTTAGTCAAGCGATCAACAATAACCCTGATTGCATTATTACCTCGAGATGTCCTCAGTAATCCCACAACAAAGTCCATGGATATGTTTTCTCATTTCCACTCTGGCACTGGTAAAGGCTGAAGCATCCCTTTCAGTAACTGTAGCTCTGCTTTAACCTGCTGACAAGTCAAACACTTCACAGTAAAATCAGCAATATCTCATTTCATTCCATCCCACCAGTAATACACCCACAAATCTCTGTACATCATAGTACTGCAAGGATAAACTGAAAATGGGGAACTATGAGCCTCACATAACAACTCATTCCTCAATTATGAATCACAAGGAACACATAATCTCTTCCCAAAACTCAAAACACAATCATTATCAATGTTGAATTCAGGACACTTACCCTTCTGAACCCGCTCTACCTTTTTCTGCGACTCACTATCTTCCCTCCGTGCTTGCTTAATTCTGTCTGATAGGGATGATCTCACTGATACCTGAAACAAAACAGAAGAACTTCTTACACCAACAATTTCCATGCCAAAGTTCATCAAATCAAAAACCAAAGAATCTCGTTCCAAACGTAGCATGCTTAATGAAGCATTACTTTTTCGACTCAAATCATCGACCACTTTATTTGCATTTCCCGGAAGGTAATGAATTGTACAATCATAATCCTTGATTAATTCCAGCCATCTCCTCTATCTCATGTTCCATTATTTCTTAGTGAATATATACTTTAAACTTTTGTGATTAGTATATATTTCACACATTACTCCATACAAATGATGCCTCCAAATTTTTAGAGAAAAAATAACAGCAGCTAATTCCAAATTATGTGTAGGGTAATTTACCTCATGAGTTTTCAACTGACATGAAGGATATGAAATTACCTGATCATTCTGCATAAAAACACAGCCAAGTCCCTTCAACGAAGCATCACTGTATATAACAAATTCAACATCCCTGGAAGGATGTGCCAAAACTGGAGCATTCACCAATCTTCTTTTCAACTCCTGAAAACAATCATCACATTCTTTTGTCTAGATAATCATAACACCCTTCCGATTCAGCTTAGTCATTGGAAAAGATAATCGTGAAAAATTTTCAACAATCCTTTGGTAGAAACCTGCCAAATCAAGGAAACTATGGATCTCGGTTACATTTGTGGGACTTGGCCATTCTTCAACAACTTTTCTTTTAGCAGGGTCAACGGTTATGCCATTTTTTAAAACAATGTGACCAAGGAAGGAAATTTGTTGTAACCAAAACACACACATGCTGAATTTTACATATAGTTTCTTTTATTTTAAGGTTTCCAAGATAACCCTTAAATGTATTTCATGCTCCTCTTTACTTTTAGAAAAAACCAAAATATCATCAATAAAGACAACCACCATTTATCACCTCATTCAACATAGCCATCACTACAACAAACTCTTCAATTATGATTCTGACCATCTCAGGTTGCTGATTTAGAAGTTCATTTGCCTCTGTATGCCATCCTAACATAGCGGACATTATTCCTCTATGGAAAACCATTCTTAACATAGAAATATCTTAGGCGAAGTAACATGGTAATCATTAAATGCTATATCATACCATAAATTAATTTATGGACAAGATTTTAACAATATTATAACTCCTAAAGTTATCTAAACCGACCTCTGATACCAAATATATGGCCCCATCCTTAAACGTTACTTAATATTGAATTAAATGAATAATTCACATTTAGTATATTTTCAGGTTTAGAGTTTTAGAGAATTACGACATAACTTTTACATTTCAAAAGATTACAAAGTAGACTAAGTTTCTATAAAAAGACTCTTAAGAAGAAACATGTATAGTTCCATGTTTTAGATAGCATGAGTTTCCCTTGATACCATCCTTGACCCTATTCCACATTAAGTCCTATGAAAAACATTTCAAAAAAAAACTTGTGGTGAGAATAAAAAGTTTAGTAAGGGATACACAAATAATGAAAACTATTAGTTTTTCAAGCATCAAGTAAACCATGTATACTTTATCAAAGTAATACCTTCACCTTCATGATGTAGTAAAAATTCTTCACTGAATAAAATATCATTACATGCCCTTTTGTAACAAAAGGATTACCATAAAACCCATATAAAGAACACATAACATATAAAGGTAACTTGGGACATAAACATACTTAAGTTGAATAACCATACAGTTGACTTCCACACATATCACATAATGGAATATCCATATGGCCAACTTCCATACATATTTAATGGAATAGCCATACGACCGACTTCCATACCTAATGCATTGGAGGTTAAAACGTAACCACCCGTCCTGGTATTCACGGCACCACCCGTCATATGGTTTATCATGAAACCACCCATCAAATGTCCAAGTATCATTATAAAATCATAAGACATAAAACAAATAAAATGGAAAAAAAAATTCCACACTTTGATCACAATATATCACTCAAATATATTGACATAACAAATCCATTATAAAAACCATTTTCAATACCAAAATACATAAAAGAGTATATGGTATTTATTTCATTTTAAAAACATCATGGCTTGTTGAGGAAGCTAAAAACCAAATAATACTCGTGGCGGCGGAAAAGGTCGTTGTCACCAAATACGTTAAAAGAAACATTACTTTTTGTTGTTTAGTAAAACACTTCATAGAAAAAGATTCCTTTTTTATAAAAGTAAAAATAAAATGGGTTTATACACCATATAAAAGATATTTGTGTATAAAACGAAATATGCCTCAATGAAAGGAGATTGAGATGAAGTCCCTTACCTCTGGTCTGACTTGACTCGATCGTTCTTTAACGTCCTGAATAATAAACTTGAGTTAATTTCTACTTTCTTAAGAACCTTTTTCAAGCTTACTATTCGTTTTATATCACTTATTTCCATGTTATAAACATTATGCAATCATTTAAGTTAATAATGTTTTTTTTGTCAATATTTTGTTCTTAAGTCGAAAGTGGACTTCTTACAATTACATGTTGTTTGTGTGGTTAAAGGTTATTTATATCCAGAATGACATTCGTGATTTTTATATCATATATATCATATATATCTAATATATAAATGTATTTATAATATCACATAATCAATTTGAGTTAAGAAATGAAATTCACTGTTCATGGAGACGGTAAGCCATACATACGCATGAATGCTACTTTCATTTCAATATAATATTAATGGGAACTAAATGAGAGGTATGTATATTTTAGGTCCAGAATTATATTCATCATTAATATGTAACATACATCATATATATCCATTATATATATGTACTTATAATAGTACATTACATTTATGGATAAGAAATGAAATGCACCGTTCATGAAGATGGTAAGCCGTACGTACGCATGAACGCTACTTTCATTTCTATCTCATACTTTAATGGAGTGAAATCATAATGATAAAAAGTTATATTATAAATACATAATAATAATATTAAATACATCCTTTATACATCCCACATATGGAATTAACGAATCAAATCACTTTGAGGGGGCGGTAGTCCACACTTCCTAAAATGAAGATATCACGTATACCCATAATGGAAGCCACAAAGGTATGACATAAATGAAAAATAAAGAAGCTTAAGGAAAACATAAAAATATTATATATCATATATAAATATAGTGATATATTAATGGCCACCTTTGAAGGTGTTAGAAGAATATTGAACAATCATCGTTTGGTGAGGCAAAAATTCGTCATCCACAGAAATAGTATGTTATTTTAGCATTAAATGTAGGTGTGTGTAAGTGTAGCACGAATTATTCTTATAAACACATCCTAGTATATTGAAGATACTGTAGTTGTTACAAAATAAATGAATAAAAATAGTTTAGGGGGTTGGAGAATCAAAATAAAACAAAAGAAGACAAGTGAAGACATTACCTTAAAATCGGGTAACTCTCTTAGATTTGAGCTCAAAGGTTTCCTTGGGAGGACTTCTGCCCAAAGTGAGGGTTCTAGGAGTAATACAGGGATGTAGAGGCACAAAAAGAGCAGAGCTTGGCCGATCTAAAGGCTTGACATGTTGGGGTAAGGTGGTAGAGGTGGGGGCCTTTTATAAGAGGAGAGGAGGGGCACTCTTGGAAAGTAAGGAAATGTTACTTTATTTTAAAATGAGTATCGGATTTAAAAGCACCCAAATAGATATAATTCGAGGATATGGTGATAAGGGTTCTAAATATACACATCCAACAGGTTTTTGAAAAGTGTAGGTCTTATATTTTACATTATATTTTCATTTTATTTAAATTGTTCATTTATGATGTAATCATTGCATCAACACGGTGTCATGAATAAATTAATTTATTTAATGTCTAAAAATTATAAAAAAAACAATCCTGATGTAGGAAATATTTTTATCTTTCTAATGAATATTTATAGTAAAAAATATGACTTGCATAACCACATTTAAAAATTGTTTTAGTAAAACAACAAATGTTTGTGACATTTTAATTTTAACATTAAATAAAAAGTTTTTAATGTCATTTTCCTACCAAAGTGGCTCCATGGGGTCCCCAAGTTGACCCAGGGAGTTTTTTTTCGGCCATGAAAAATCCAATATGCTTAAGACATGTTTCAAGTTAACTTCATATTATTGAAACATTATTTTTACCTTAAACTACACTAATTACCTATAATCGTGATTAAAAACCTAAAAGTTACTATTCAACAAAAAAGTATTTTAATCCCATTGAACCACATTTTACTTCTTAAGGACAACCATGTATGTATTGTTTTTTAAATTCAAAACATGGAGGTGGTAAAATTTCATTTAAATGAAAAAATCAGTTTTTTAATTACCACTTAGTGGTTTCACTATTCATCAAAAATTGATGTTTTTCAGAAAAATACCAAAAATTCACCCTAAGATATATTTGATATTCCGAATTCAAAAATATAGTCTATTTTAAAAATTTCAAAACATATATGTTGCATTAATTAATTTAATAATTAATTTCCGTTGTCAGAGCAAATAGCGTGTTTTTATGAAACAATAAGTATCAAAAGATTGACACTAGTTTAAGTCTGATTTCAAAGTGAAATTAATTCCAACGAACACTACTGGATTAAATGGTAAAAATATATTCTAATTTCACCATAAAACCAATTCAAATGGTAATATAATCATATAAATAAATTATATTAAAAAGAGGTTTTGAATTAAAATACAACATTTTTCACTATTCATTAAAAAATGAACTTTATCGGAAAAATACCAAAAATTTGCACAAAGTAAATTTTGATGTCCCGATTCTAAAAAAGTGTTTTATTTTGTCCAATAGATTGTATAAAAGTGACCAAAACTATATTTAATGACGGGTCTCCATCAACAGGTGATAAGTGAACCTTTAGTGAAAATTAGGGTATAAATGCCTAAAATTGAATTCTTTTTGTATTTTAAGCCTTTATCATTTATTGGATAAATGTAAAAACATTTAAAAACATATATAATCATATTTTAGTTATTTCTATCCATTCCCGCCAATACAATGGCTATGTGTTAACTACCATTTAAAATAAAAGTATATTATTACTAGTGTGGAACGTAATATTTCAAAAAAACTATTTGTTGTGTTTCGGGTACGCTATCGAACATAGAAACCCCTTTAAAGTAAAATTAATATTTAATTCATAAATATTAATAAATATAAAAATGATTTATTCTTTATTTACCTGGGATGTTACATAATTAACTAAACAACAATAGATATTTTAACTAAAAACAATATTTTTCACTACTAATCAAAATTGGGGGTTCACAAAAAAAATAACGAAAATTAACCCTATGATAATTTAAATTTTATGAAATAAAAAAATGAATTTTATTTCCAAAAATTCAATTTATTAATATGTCTATTGTAAATATTATAATTAAATGTATTCTATTCAAGAAAAGAATATTTTTAAGAGAAGAACGACGTTATGAAAAAACCTATTTTTCATTATCAATATTATATACATATATACATATAACTCTATAAAAATTTAATATTCATATAACTATGTTTAATGGGGAGGTTATAATTATAATCTTTAAATTATTATAATAAAATGAGATATTTCACAGAAACTCATTATTGTGTGCATTGTATGCCACGTTGGTGTTGCTTGTATTGGAATCTAAGTTGGTGTTGCTTGTAGTGCATGTAAAGTTGGTATTTAATGTTAAAGTATTGTTTTAATGTGTTTATATATATATATATATAAATATAACTACTTATAGTGTCTTGTTAAATGCAATATATTGAAAAGTTAAATTATTTCAAAAATAATATTTCAAAAAATCAAGGGTTGTTACATTCTACACCCTTAAAATGAATTTCTACCTAGAAATACATTTGGGTTATAAGATTATTAATACAAGAAAGTTTAATTCATAAAAACAGACATCGGAAAAATGGATACTAATAAATTACTTAAAAAATGATATTTGGAACCATAATAGTTAACCAATGTAATATAAAAGTGGGTTTTCACATAAGAGAACATACGTTGGGTGTGAAGATTGGATATAGAGGAAAAAAATATTTATAAGCAGTGATTGAGGTCATCAGTCACAAATAATTTAATTATATACGGAATGTTTACTGCATTAAAGTCACAAATTTTTCATAATTCTAGAAATCATTGGTTCCACCGAATTTAATGTTTTAGGAAAACATTTTTTCTATCAAATTTATAATGTTGACTAATTCTCGATAAATTTCTATAAAAATATTTATTTCTTGGGTTAGGATTTGATCAATTTCTAATACATCCATTACCTCATGGAATGAATGTCTATGAATTATCTCTGATGAATAAAGCACTAGAATACACTTTTAACAAATATTAAGGCCCATAATATAATATTAAGACTAACTATTTTTATCAATATTCATTAACTTATAAAAACCAAAAAGTAACTCTACTGGTTCAACAAAAATATTTACTCAAAAAAATATACATTTACCAAGATATCGTGTAGGCTAGTGGTAGGTGTGAAACTGTTATCATCCTTCGGTTATGTGTTCAAGACCCACGACCCTACCGAACATGATTGGTTGTCACCCAACATACATGATGCCCTTTTTTAAACCAAAAAAAGATATTATATATCATGTACATCCATGAAATAAGTTTAATTGCTATTTTTCCTTTTAACTAAGGTTATCAACACAAAGTTAGTGCACAAGTACTTCCTCAATATAATAACATAATCTTTTCATGAACCGTTAACATTATAACAAATATCAAAGGTGAAAATAAAAAACATTAGAAACAAATTCACAAAATTAACATAACATTCATAACCTATTATAACACAAAGTATCTCATGGTTTTCACATACCAAACATGTGAATAACAAAATCATATATTCTCTTCAAACATTGTAGAATCCTAAATTAATATAAATCCTTTTAAAAAATGTACACCCTTCCTCATTCCAAAGTATATTGGATTTACTTCTAAAATTGATTTTCTTTTGTAAAAATCATTAGTGGTATCATAAACTTGTAGTATCCAGATAGAGAAGTATTTCTTAGACTCCACTCACTCTACCCTTTACCAAAATTCCAGGAATTTTTACGAAATCATAAGGCATACTTATACATATCCTTAATGGAATCACTATATATATAATTTGAAATATACAAAGGGATAACACTATGGTATTCTCATTCTAGTTTACCAAGTATAACTACACCTTTTCTCTGATACCAAATATAGAGACCCTATATTCTCAATCTATAACATTACATAAAATTTTATAAATACATAATCATTATACAAACAAATTCCCAAAGACTGTAGTTGTTATAGAGCCTTTGGAAACATGGAGACATAAACAGTAGTACACATGTGTGCTAAATAATATCCGAATAGGTTCTTCTTGACTAGAACCCTTATTAGACATATCTAACACCGTATATATAATCATAACATAGTGAAAAAGAAACATGAAATGGGTGATCTCAAATTCCGAGTAAGGGTAAAAGTGGGAGACATGAAAGAATAATCATGATTATAACGGTATGAGAATGTGATACTATAAATAGAATCTAATACCCTGCATATCAAAGTTCATTGCCGAAATCATTGCATAATGATATGTAGTTTATAATACATGAATCATATGAAATGAAGAGAATAATCAAAGATAACCTAAGATAAGAATAAGTCATGGAGATTTGGAAAACTCATAAGTATAAAATGTTATCTATATTAGAAAAGGCATCACTCCCATGATAATCTTAATAGTATGGGTTCACTCCCCGTAAAATCATTGTCTTCATGGTTCACTCACAAGTCTATCCTAGTAGCAAGAGTTCTCTCCCCTTACAATCTAAGTATTCATGGTTCACTCCCATGTTAATATTAGTTTTCATGGTTCACTCCCAAGATCATCTTAATTTATCTCATGGGATTTAAAACTATACCCAATGCATTGGAGGGTGATCTAGGTCCCACACATCACATAACGAAATTATACATACATGTGACATAAGATAATAAATAAATAATCATAACCCATGAAAGTAAATAGTTATCATAAACATGTAAACATAAAATAAACAATAGAAAGAGATAGGTTTCATAATAATTTAATCATAAACATAACCTGTGAAATGAAGTAAGATTCAAAACATATATCCCATAAAAAATAAATGGGTTCGAAAACATCATTCCTTCAAAAAAAATTCCATTAAGTTAAATAATATTAATTTAAGCATTGTATAATTTCCCCACAAGTTCATGAATAAAACCAATGGATATTACCTTAGTTAGGAAATAATTTTGAAGGAAAATTTCAAACATTTTTGGAGAAAAACATCCTTTCATGTTTGAAAAATTATTTTTATAACATAAAACATTTTTAAGTCATTTTTCATGGTAAATAGATTTCATAATTTATAAAGAAGAAATGAAATCCTTTTAAAATCCTTTTTTAATGAATAATTTTAAAATAAGTTTCAAAACACTTTAAAAACCTTGTTCTTTGAAGACACATTGAAAACCACTAAAAGAAGATTGAAAATGTTTCGAAAACAATTGCACATGAAACCATATAATATAACCTTGAAAAGTTTTTTAAAACCACATTTCATGGAATCTTATTAAATAAGGTTGAAAATATTTTGACATAAAATTTTCCTAAATAAATATAAAATATGATTGATTTTTTTTTTGAAAATAATATTTCATGAAAACATATAAAAGAATCCTGAAATAATTTTGCAAACCATTTTTTATGAAAACTTATAAAAGAAGATTGAAAACATTTTGAAATACTTATTTAATGAAATTTTATATTATAAAATTTTGTTAATTATTATCCTTGGAAAATTAAAATGTAACCATGATGAAATTATAGTGGATAAATCATTACATGTATTACGAGCTCAAGAGTATAGTCCTTTTTCATATTAATGTCATTTAGACAAGTTCCTTGTTCGGAAAGAGACAATAATATACCATTTGATAAATTATTAAAATCAAAAAGGGTAAAAATTTATTTTAATTCATATAGGGTAATTTTATAATATTATTGGAATTCCTTTTGAGAAAACATAAATTTTCGACAGAAGAAAGCATAATGTCAGGATTTTCTAAAAACTATTTCCTAACTTTGTTATGTACCAAAGAGTGTAATATGGTACCAATAAAAGTATATATCATTAAATAATAGGGGATAAGGACACTCATGAATAATAATTATATATGGATCTTAATAATTCTTCAATGAAATCAAAGTCACAAATAATCTTGAAAAGTAATGAGAATGTCTCAATAAACTCTTATATCTAAGTATCGTGGCTTCATGATGTCTATGTAAGGAAAGTAAATAACCTGAAGCATATAATATCATTAAAATATTTTGACTCATGACATTTCAGAGAAATTGGAAATATATTACCCTCGAAATATATGTTAGGTGAAAACTAAAATATGAGTCTCAAAGAAGGAAATTTGAGAAACAATTTTTTTTACCGATTCAGTACCATTCAAAAGTTAAACCCAATGGTAGAAGGATCATATAATGGATATTTTAATATCCATGAATTTAATTAAAACCTAAATAGAATACAATAATGGATATTAAAAAAACCACACAAAAATAATTTTTAGCGAACCCCACATATATCTCACGAAAATTAAAAGTTATATGAAAATCCCCTTACCTTTTGTCTCGACACTATTCATAATCGTACAATCATCCTATATAATAAATATAAGAATTTTATACATATTTTATATAATATTATTCTTATACATAATACCATATTTTTATATTATGAGATTATATCATTCTCTTATGAAAGATCTTATGTTAATTTTTCACTTCGACTAAGATTTATTTTATTCTTCGCATGTGTGTTAATTTGTAACATCTTTGGCCCTTATATTTATATCATGATTCCAGAATGAAAATTAGGATATATATATATATATTTGGAATATAAATTTTGTTTTTATAATAATATATATTATATATGAGAACTAAATGGAATATGTCATTCATGGAGATGACAAGTCATACATACGCATGAATGTTGTTTCAGACTTTATTGCCATATTCAAATAAAGTATATAATGTGTATATTTATGTATATATATATATATATATATATATATATTCTTCTAGAATTAAAATATCATATATATCGTAAAAGTTTATTATAACCATAATTAATACATTCCATGTGGTGTGTGAACAAATCACACCGCTTTGAGGGACCGGTAGTCCACATCCACAAATGAGAATATCGTATCAACACCAAATGGAATGTTCAATGATGTCTATTGTAAAAAGAATATAAAAATTTAAATAAATAGAAAATTAAATAAATTTCATATATAAACAGATTTTACATCATATTGTCCAGCTTGATTGTTGGTAATGGAGAAATTAACAATCATCGTTTCATGAGGTAGTAGACCACCATACACTAGTGCAGAAAACGTTTTTTACGTCACCATTTTTTACGTCGGTTATATAAAACCGACGTCATAATATGTAAAACGAGGTTTTTTACGTCGGTTATTAAATAACCGACGTAAAAACCTGTGTTTAGTACACCTTTAACGTCGGTTATTTTTATAACCGACGTTATTAATCGCGCGGCTTCGTTTTTTACGTCGGTTATACATTAACCGCCGTAACAAACAGAAGCGGGGGGCATTTGTTACATCGGTTATTAAATAACTGACGTAAAAAACGCGGTTTTTGAAGGCCTTTTTACTTCTGTTATTTTATAACCGACGTAAAAAAAGAATCCGCAGATGTTTTTGACGTCGGTTATGGAATAACCGACGTACTAAAACGCGGATTTTGAGCCCTTTATAACGTCGGTTATAAAATAACCGACGTACGAAAAGATTCCGAGGAAGGTTTTTACGTCGTTTATTGAATAACCGACGTTATAAATGTTTTTAAAAAAATTATAACGTCGGTTATTGAATAACCGACATGATAACTCATTTAAAAATTTACCCAAACCCGTGGATTGTCATTCGCGAGTTTACCTTCAACAGTTGCGACTCATCTCTCTCGCGCGTAAACCCGAATCGGCTCATCCATTTCGTTGGTTTAGATTCATTTTGCGATCATCGTTTCTCATATTTAATCTCCTCGGATCAATCATCTAAACTCACAGCACTCAGGTAATCCTCCCACTCGTTCGTTTTTTTTCGCGGATAGTATATATATTTGTGTTGTGATTTTTTTGTTGAAACTAGCTAAGATTCTTCGATTGCGAACCCTTTTAACTCGTTTTGGCACCATAATCTTATTTATCATCCCAAGATCTATTAGTTCGACTTGAAATATTGACTAATTTTATGATTTCACTAATTTTTCATCGTTTTCTATAAATCCCCGAGAGGGTTGGGGCGTGTCCATTTGGATGGGTTGTCCAGGGGGGGTGTCCAAGGGGTTGGATGGGTGTGGGGGGCTGTCCAAGTGGGTGGCGGCCTCTCCAGAGGGTATTTGGGTTTGTCCGTGTGGGTGGGGGGGGGGGGGCTGTCCAGAGGGTTGGGGGATGTCCAGGGGGTGTCCAAGGGGGTAAGGGGTGGGGGGTGGTGTCCAGGAGGGGCGGGGGGCTGTCCAGAGGGGTCGGGGGTGTCCAGGGGGGTTTACAAGGGGGTGGGTGGGTGTGGGGGGCTGTCCAAGGGTGTGGGTGGGTGTTGGGGGGTGTCCAGGGGGGTGTCCAAGGGGGTAGGGGTGGGGGTGGTGTTTAGGAGGGGTGGGGGGGCTGTCCAGAGGGTTGGGGGTGTCCAGGGGGGTGTCCAAGCAGGTCGGGGGTGGGGGGTTGTGTCCAGGAGGGGTGGGGGTGCTTTCTAGAGGGGTCGGGGGCTGTCCAGAGGGGTCGGGGGGTGTCCAAGGTGGTGTCCAAGGGGATGGGTGGGTGTGGGGGGCTGTCCAAGGGGGTGGCGGCCTGTCCAGAGGGGTCGGTGGGGTGTCCAGGGGGGTGTCCAAGGGGGTGGATGGGTGTGGGGGGTTGTCAAAGTGGGTGGCGGCCTCTCCAGAGGGTATTTGGGGTTGTCCGGGTGGGTGGGGGGGGGGGGCTGCGCAGAGGGTTGGGGGATGTCCAGGGGGGGTGTCCAAGGGGGTAGGGGGTGGGGGTGGTGTCCAGGAGGGGCGGGGGGGGGGGGGGGGTGTCCAGAGGGGTCAGGGGGTGTCCAGGGGGGTTTACAAGGGGGTGGGTGGGTGTGGGGGGCTGTCCAAGGGTGTGGGTGGGTGTTGGGGGGTGTCCAGGGGGGTGTCCAATGGGGTAGGGGGTGGGGGTGGTGTTTAGGAGGGGTGGGGGGGGGGGGGGGCTGTCCAGAGGGTTGGGGGGTGTCTAGGGGGGTGTCCAAGCAGGTCGGGGGTGGGGGGTTGTGTCCAGGAGGGGTGGGGGTGCTTTCTAGAGGGGTCGGGGGCTGTCCAGAGGGGTCGGGGGGTGTCCAGGGTGGTGTCCAAGGGGATGGGTGGGTGTGGGGGGCTGTCCAAGGGGGTGGCGGCCTGTCCAGAGGGGTCGGTGGGGTGTCCAGGGGGGTGTCCAAGGGGGTGGATGGGTGTGGGGGGCTGTCCAAGTGGGTGGCGGCCTCTCCAGAGGGTATTTGGGGTTTTCCGGGTGGGTGGGGGGCTGCCCAGAGGGTTGGGGGATGTCCAGGGGGGTGTCCAAGGGGTAGGGGGTGGGGGGTGGTGTCCAGGAGGGGCGGGGGGGGGGGGGTGTCCAGGGGGGTCAGGGGGTGTCCAGGGGGTTTACAAGGGGGTGGGTGGGTGTGGGGGGCTGTCCAAGGGTGTGGGTGGGTGTTGGGGGGTGAACAGGGGGGGTATCCAAGGGGGTAGGGGGTGGGGGTGGTGTTTAGGAGGGGTGGGGGGGTTGTCCAGAGGGTTGGGGGGTGTCCAGGGGGTGTCCAAGCAGGTCGGGGTGGGGGGTTGTGTCCAGAAGGGGTGGGGGTGCTTTCTAGAGGGGTCGGGGGCTGTCCAGAGGGGTCGGGGGGTGTCTAGGGTGGTGTCCAAGGGGATGGGTGGGTGTGGGGGGGGGGGGGGGGGGGCTGTCCAAGGGGGGTGGCGGCCTGTCTAGAGGGGTCAGTGGGGTGTCCAGGGGGGTGTCCAAGGGGTGGATGGGTGTGGGGGGCTGTCCAAGTGGGTGGCGGCCTCTCCAGAGGGTATTTGGGGTTGTCCGGGTGGGTGGGGGGGCTGCCCAGAGGGTTGGGGGATGTCCAGAGGGGTGTCCAAGGGGGTAGGGGGTGGGGGTGGTGTCCAGGAGGGGTGGGGGGCTGTCCGGAGGGGTCGGGGGGTGTCCAGGGGGGTTTACAAGGGGGTGGGTGGGTGTGGGGGGTTGTCCAAGGGTGTGGGTGGGTGTTGGGGGGTGTCCAGGGGGGTGTCCAAGGGGGTAGGGGGTGGGGGTGGTGTTTAGGAGGGGTGGGGGGCTGTCCAGAGGGTTGGGGGGGTGTCCAAGCAGGTCGGGGGTGGGGGGTTGTGTCCAGGAGGGGTGGGGGTGCTTTCTAGAGGGGTCGGGGGCTGTCCAGAGGGGTCGGGGGGTGACCATGGTGGTGTCCAATGGGATGGGTGGGTGTGGGGGCTGTTCAAGGGGGTGGAGGCCTGTCCAGAGGGGTCGGTGGGGTGTCCAGGGGGGTGTCCAAGGGGGTGGATGGGTGTGGGGGGCTGTCCAAGTGGGTGGCGGCCTCTCCAGAGGGTATTTGGGGTTGTCCGTGTGGGTGGGGTGGCTGTCCAGAGGGTTGGGGGATGTCCAGGGGGGTTTCCAAGGGGGTAGGGGGTGGGGGTGGTGTCCAGGAGGGGCGGGGGGCTGTCCAGAGGGGTCGGGGGTGTCCAGGGGGGTGTTATATCATACTATATTTTGTTTAAAGAATAATATTCAAGCATATTTTTTTAAATACACATCGATTTGTTTTATATTTCAAAATTGTTTACATTCAAATTATGATTTTTTTCATATAAACATATATTTGTCTTATCTAAAAAATATATATATTTTTGCTATTTGTTATAGGTAATAATGAGTTGAAGTTGGATTACGGCACATCGAATGAGCAATGAATATGAGGAAGGTGTTGATGCCTTTTTGGAATTTGCTAAACGAAATGTTCCAAGTAGTGACATTTTTTTCTGTCCATGCCTGAAATGTCTGAATATGAAGAAGTTGAAAAGTAGAGAGATAAATGATCATCTGATTTGTCATGGTTTCAATCCGAGTTACAACCCTTGGATTTGGCATGGCGAAACTGGACAGAATGTCACTGATGATAATGAATCGCAAGATGGTAACTCCGATGGAATTGAAGAAATGATTCGCGATATTGTAGCAGAACAAATTGAGATAGAACCGATAGTTGCACGTCTATATGGTGATGCCGAAAAACCATTATATCATGGTTGTACAGATTTTACGGTTTTGTCGGCGGTGTTAAGATTGATTAACCTGAAGGCGAAACATGGATGGAGTGACATAAGTTTTACAGAGCTGCTATAATTGATGAAATACATTCTTCCAAAAGATAACGATTTTCCAGATTCACATTATAAGGCCAAAAAAATATTATGCCCGATGGGATTGGGATACAGGAAAATACATGCCTGTCTGAATGACTGCATTATATATAGGAAGGAATATGAATTTCTGAAAGAGTGTCCTAAATGTGGGACATCACGGTATAAGGTGAAAGAAAAATCACAAGCTGATGTAGAGATTACAAAGCTCCCTTCAAAGGTATTTTGGTATCTTTCTATAATTCCTCGTTTCAAACGTTTATTTGCTAATTCACATGATGCAAAAAGGATAAGATTGCATGCTGATGAGCGGGTATGTGATGGAAAAATACGTCATCCAGCTGATTGACCACAATGGAAGAAAATTGATGCCCAGTACCCTACATTTGGAAATGAAATTAGAAATCTGAGACTAGGCTTGTGAACAGATGGAATGAATCCATACCGAACCCTCAGTAGCACACATAGTTCATGGCCTGTTTTATTGGTAATTTACAACCTCTCTCCTGAAGTTTGTATGAAGCGCAAATATGTCATGTTGAGTATCATGATATCTGGTCCAAAGAAACCCAGCAATGATATTGATGAATACTTGTCACCGCTGATTGATGATTTGAAACTGTTATGGGCTGATGGTATTAGGGTGTATGATTCTTATAAAATGGAATATTTTCAACTGCATGCAGTTCTTCTATTCACTATAAATGACTTCCCAGCATATGGAAATTTGTCTGGATACAGTTTTAAAGGGCATAAAGCATGTCCAATTTGCGAACAACAGACGTCATATTGTCAATTGCATCATGGGAGGAAAACAGTGTACATGGGTCATCGAAAGTTTTTGCCTATGGATCACCCATATAGAAGACTAAAAAAGGAATTCAGTGGCTCACAAGAATTTGATACTGCTCCAAAACCTTTATCCCCAGATTTGTATTTTGAGAGGGTGAAAAACCTTGATGTGACATTGGGAAAGACACAGAAATCTGGTAATGATAGACATATTTGGAAGAAAAGGTCAATATTTTTTGAGCTACCATATTGGAGGTATCATGAAGTCAAACATAATATTGATGTCATGCACGTGGAGAAGAATATCTGTGATTATTTGATCGGAACATTGCTAGATATTAAAGGAAAGACAAAAGATTGTTTGAATGCAAGGTTAGACCTACTATCAATGGGAATACGTTTGGAGTTAGCTCCCACTCCTAAAGGAAGACGAACATTTCTTCCCCCGGCTTGTCATACATTATCGAAGAGGGAGAAAAGTAGCTTTTGTCAGTGTCTTCATGATATCAAAGTGCCTCAAGGTTATTCTTCAAATGTAAAAAATTTTGTCTCATTGAAAGACTTGAAGTTGATAGGTATGAAATCACATGATTGTCACGTCATGATGCAACAAATTCTACCAGTTGCACTGCGTGGAATATTGCCCATCCGTGTCAGAAAGACTATAATGAGGCTGTGTTATTTTTTCAATTCAATTTGTAACAAGGCGATTGATGTGAATGCTTTGAAACTTTTGGAAAAGGATGCAATTTTTATACTTTGTCATTTGGAAATGTATTTTCCTCCAACTTTTTTTGATATGATGGTGCATTTAATGATTCATCTGGTTCGAGAAATAAAGCTTTGTGGACCTGTATATCTTCGTTGGATGTATCCTTTTGAAAGGTATATGAAAATATTAAAGGGATATGTTAAAAATCCATATCGACCTGAAGCCTCCATTATTGAAAAGTATATTTCTGAGGAGGTAGCAGAGTTTTGTACGAGCTACTTGGCTACGGCGCAACACATAGGTTTGCCTCCATCTCGCCATGAACGGGTTAATAATGAGGGAAAGGGGATTCGTGGCTTGAAAGTCAAATCACTGTCAACTGAACCTATGAAGGAGTTAGAATCATACATCTTGAATAACATAGTTGATGTTCAACCGTATATCACATTGCATATTAATGAGTTGAAACAATGTCATCCAAAGAAGAAAGAAATGTGGATTTTGAATGAGCACAACAAAATTTTTTTCCCATGGTTTAAAAAGACCTTTCTTGGTAGATCAGATGTATCAGAGACATTAAAATGGATAGTGGGTGGTCCATCTTCAAATGTGATAACGTGGTCCGCTTATGAAATTAATGGCTATACATTTCATACGAAAGCTCAGGACAACAGAAGTGCAGTTCAGAATAGTGGTGTATTGGTGTTTGCAGAAGCAATGCATTTTTCGAGTGCTAAGGACAGAAACCCAATTTCGGCATCAAGTGCATATTATGGAGTGATTGAAGACATATGGGAGGCTGATTACTTTAAAATTAAAGTTCCTGTTTTTAACTGTAAATGGTTTATCGGTAACAACAGTGTCAGACACGATGAATTTGGAATGACACTTGTTAATCTGAATAGATTGGAAGACACGGCTAATTCTTTTATAATGGCATCACATGCCAAACAAATTTTCTATGTAGTAGATCAATCAGATATGCAGTGGGCGGTTGTTTTACACGGGAAAAAACAATATGTTGGTGAGGATGAAATTGATGAAGATGCTGATTTATGTGAGATCCCTACTTCCATGGAAAGATTAACAGACCATAATGATGAGTATGTTGAAAAAATGGTTTGTGTCATAAGGAACGATCACGACGAAGGAATTTGGGAAAACAATCCAACTGTACATTCCTAAAATTACAGGTAACACATGTTTATTTCTTGTTTACATTTTGTTTTTTCATATAATGTTAGATATTGTAATTTTTTTACTTATTAAAACATGTATCAAACCAAAACGATAAAACAATAAAAACCGTAAAGAGGAGAAGTCCTGGGCACACCGGCTGGCCGGTGGTGGATCACCGGTTGGCCGGTGGTCCAGAGCAAAGCTCTGTCTGGTCCACCGGCCGGCTGGTGGTCCAGACAGAGAGGAAGGCTCTCTGTATGGTCCACCGGCCGGCCGGTGGTGATCCAGCGGTCGGCTGGTGGACCAGACATGAAGTCTCTGTCTGGTCCAGCAGCCGGCCGGTGGTGAGCCAGCGGCTGGCCGGTGGCACCAGGCAGTGGGCAAGTCCACTGCCTGGGTCCTCCGGCTGGCCGGTGAGCTCACACCGGCTGACTAGTGGACTCAGTGAGTCCACTTTTTAGCTTTCTTGGGCCAACTCCTTGGCAACCTTTTTCCTGTGTTTACCATGTTTATCATTGTTTAACATGCTTACCATATTACCAATGTTTACTATTATGTAATTTAGTACACTTTTCTATTTTCTGATTAAGTAGTATTACAATATTTAAATTTGTATATTTGTGAACTAATGTTTGTTTTTTTGATTTGAAGGAAAATGACAGATCAATCAGTTGATCAGCCACATGATTCTGGAGATGAGCATATTGGTCATACATCTGGGGAGGAACATTCACATGCTCCTATTACGAAAAAGAGTTCAAAGGTTGGTAAGCGTGGGTGCACACGTTTACCAAAATTATCACTTGCTCGTACGAAGGAGGAGTGGATAGTCGTGGAGTTTGATGATGATGATCTTCCTAGAGGTCCAAATGCTAATGATTTTAAGGGTTTTGTAGCAACTCAGGCTAAGATCAAAGTAAGCATTCTCTATGATGATTGGAGAAGTGTGGATAAGGCGATAATTTCTCAGCTGTGGGAGACCATTTTGGTAAGATCTTTTGCTATTGTTTGACTGTTCTTTAAATGTTTCTAGTATATATAATATTTTTAACCTCTTTTTTATCAGATGACATTTGATATTCCTGACACTAGAGGAGTCAGGAAGAAATGCTTATCGTTGGCTGCTAGGAGATGGAGGGATTTCAAATCAACCCTCTCATATGATTTCATTTATGGTCATAGGAGTCGTGAGAATCCATGTCGTATATATCCTTTTATAGATGAAGACACATGGAGACAATTTTTTGAAAGTAGAAGAAAAGAATCATTTTTGGTAAGGGCAATGTAAACTTTTATAAGCATTCTTATATAAATGATCTTATTATTGTTTTGTTAATGATTACTTATTCTTAATTTACAGCAAACAAGGAAATCTCATCAAGAGATCCATTCTAAAAATGTATACCCTCATAGTTTATCTCGGGGAGGGTAAGCATTATTGGAAGAACAAATGATGGCAGAAAAATTTCAACAACTAAGAGCTGAGTCTTCAAGCTCTGGAGAGGTGGCCCCTCCATACCCTCCATCTAGACATGAGAAATGGAAAAGAGCTCGGAAGGGCAAAAAAGGACAATATCTTTCGGAAGAATCGAGACTCGTAGTTGAGAGGATTGTAAGATATCTATTTTATTTATTTAAGTTTACTATTTTCGTCATATATTTCCAATCATTATAGAAATGTTCAATTTATTATTACAAGACTCTCTTGAGGAGCAGAGTTCACAGGGGACATTTACACCATCTGGGAGGGAAGATATTTTTTCTGTGGCATTGGGAAAGCCCGAACATCCTGGCCGTGTAAGAGGATATCCGGCAGGTGTATCGGTAAGAAACGTGTTGCCATGTTCCTCAACTTCTAACGTTGATGGAGTTTATAAAAAAAAATAGAATCCTTGGAGGCTGAAGTCCATAATATTAATGCGACAATGGAGGACAAGATTAGAGAATTGGTGCAGTTTATGTTTGCAGACTTGCAAAGACAATTTCAGGGTGCAGCTCCCACTCCACCTCTCCCAGTATCTCCCACTCCCCCACCTCAGCCTGCGGACCCCATTTTTGATCCTCCTCCTCCGCCGCAGCTACCTACTTATTGTGAGTTGTACGTTGATGATCCTCAACATCATATAGTTGCATATGGGATGGTATATTGTATAGTAGATACAGTTCATCATCAACAGTTAGAGGTAGATAATCAGAGGGTCACTGTACAGGATATTATAGATAGATCAGCTCGGATACCATTACCTACAGATGAGGTGACGACAGCTGGACATAGTATCGGCCATTTTTTACTTTGGCCATCTAGACTTCTTCGACTCATTACCATAGAGGTATGGATGCTATATCTTTTATTTTATATTTTTATTAATGTTTTATCATTTGAAAACTAATATATTTTTCAATTTATTTTTACAGGAATACTTCAAAGGTAAAGAAATACTGTATAGATAACAACAAAGACAGATAGCTATGACATCAGATGTAGATACTAGCAGTCTTGACAAATTTTCAAGATATTCAAATTTGTTGGCGGATCATTATGACTTTACAATGGAAGCTCATGTCTGTGGACGTGAACTAAGTGTGGGGATTATGAAAACTGATATCATGGAGTTTGTCACTGGAGATATGTTGGGCATCAACATGGTACAAATTTTTATCATGTAAGTCTTAAAACCTTTTCCTTGCGTTATATTTATTAAAAATGTATACTTATGTCTTATTTGTATTAGTAATCTGTAAAAAATTTGTGAGAGGAATGAGCTGACAGATGTATATGGATTCGTGGACCCACAATTGATTTCCCTTGAAGCATGTGCATTGGATTAGGAACAAAGAATGCTTTATATTGCTGATAGATTTGAAAAGAATGTAATCACACAGTGTTGGATGATGCCTTTTTGTGAGAGGTATGAAACACATCCCTCTCAAAGAGTTAATTATCTTTTAACATAAAAAACCACTAACGTTAAATTTCCTTTTATCAGGGATCATTGGATGTTAGGGGTTTTTTTCCCTTGGGAGAAAACACATTATTGGATATGCTCTCTCCATGATGATGTGCGAGAATGTTTTAAGAATATATCGGAAACGTAAGTTTCAATTTCACAATAGTTTTATATATTATAATGAATTTTAAATTTACCCCATTCGTATTATTTTCTAACAGGGCATGGGTCCACTTTCGAAAAAGAGCAAAGAAAAGGAATTTCAAGATCAAATATGTACATGCGAAGGTAAATATCCATTTATAATTTGTACATTTTGATTTATTACATAAAAATAATATATTGAATTTACACTCATTCAAACAGAAATGTCATGAGCAACAAGGCATCATCGAATGCGGATATTACATGTTAAGATTTATGTATGAAATAATAACAACTGGGACAGTTCTGAGTTTTGACCTGGTAATATTTCCACTTTCTCATAATATTTCAATTTGATTTATTCATTATACACGTTGACTACTATCCTTTTCCTTTGTAGCTTTTTGATGACCCTCAACCCTTTAATGCTGAAGATATCAAACACTTACAAGTGGAGTGGTCAAATTATTTTACAGGTTCGATTGACTTTTAGTTGTTTGTAATGTAAAATGTAATTTTGAATATTGTCAATGTAATTGTGTATTTAGTAGTCATTTAGGTTGGATTTAGTTTTTTTTTTTGAAGTTGACAGTGTAAGTTTTGAATGTTATATAAGTGAATGTTTAATTTTTCTCAACTTCTTGTTTTGGTCTACTGTTGATGGTTTTTCTGGTCTGGATTTTGGTATGGGGGGAGAGGTTCCAAGGGGGTGGGTGGGTGTTTGGGGGGAGTCCAAGGGATATGGGAGGGGTGTCCAAGGTGTGTTTGGGGATGTCCTAGGGGTCGGGGGGTGTAAATGAAGGTGGGGGGTGTCCAAGGGGTGGGGGTGTCCAAGGGATATGGGAGGGGTGTCCAAGGTGTGTTTGGGGTTGTCCAAGGAGTCGGTTGGGTGTAAATGAGGGTGGGGGGGGGGGCTGTCCAAGGGGTGGGGGGGGTGTCCAAGTGGTGGGGGTGTCCAAGGGATATAGGAGGGGTGTCCAAGGGGTGTTTGGGGCTGTCCAAGGGGATGGGGGGGTTTCCAAGGGGTAGGGGGGTTTCCAAGGGGTCGGGGGGGTGTCCAGGGGGTGGGGGGGCTGTCCAAGGGGTGGGGGGTGTCCAAGGGGTGGGGGGGGGTGTCCAAGGGATATGGGAGGGGTGTCCAAGGGGTGTTTGGGGCTGTCCTAGTGTTCGGGGGGGGGGGTGTAAATGAGGGTGGGGGCTGTCGAATGGGTGGGGGGTGTCCAAGGGGTGGGGGGGGTGTCCAAGGGATATGGGAGTGGTGTCCAAGGTGTCTGGGAGTTCTGTCCAAGGGGCCGGTTGGGTGTAAATGAGGGTGGGGGGGCTGTCCAAGGGGTGGGGGGTGTCCAAGGGGTGGGGGTGTCCAAGGGATATGGGAGGGGTGTCCAAGGTGTGTTTGGGGCTGTCCTAGGGGTCGGGGGGTGTAAATGAGGGTGGAGGGTGTCCAAGGGGTCTGGGAGGGCTGTCAAGGTGTGGGGGGGGGTGTCCAATGGGTTTTTGAGGCTATAATAGGTGTCTTGGGGGTGTAAATGAGGGTGGGGGCTGTCCAAGGGGTGGGGGGTGTCCAAGGGGTGGGGGGTGTCCAAGGTATATGGGAGGGGTGTCCAATGGGTGTTTGAGGCTGTACTAGGGTCGTGGGGGTGTAAATGAGGGTGGGGGGGCTGTCCAAGGGGTGGGGGGTGTCCAAGGGTTGTGGTGGGGCTCCAATGTGGTGGGGGACGGCTGGCCAGGTTGTTAGGTGGGTATAGATGAGGGTGGGGTTCAGTTGGGGCTTGGGGGAGGGCTGGCATGGTTATTTTTGTTGTTTGGTTTTTGGTTGCTTTTTGGTGAGATCAGTGCAATTATTTTAAAAAAAAAATATCGCTTTCACGTCGGTTATTTTATAACCGACGTGGTAAATAAATCGTTAGGGGTTTATCACGTCGGTTTTTTTCGAGAACCGACGTGATAAACCGTTCCCGGGCCTTTTATCACGTCGGTTCTTAATATAACCGACGTGCTAAAAGGCCTGGGAATCGATTTACCACGTCGGTTATTGGATAACCGACGTGCTAAAACGTTTACCAGGCCTTTTTATCACGTCGGTTATTTAAGAAACAGACGTGATAATAGGCCCGGGGAAGGGTTAATCACGTCGGTTATTTCATAACCGACGTGATAAACGATATCCCAGGCGTTTTATCACATCGGTTTAGAAAATAACCGACGTGATAAACCCCCCCCCCCCCCCCCCCCCCCCGCATATTTATCACGTCGGTTATTATATGAACCGACGTGATAAAGAACGTGATGTTAGGGATGTTACGTCAGGTTTTAAATAACCAACGTAAAAAACGTTATTTATAACGTCGCCTAAAAACCGACGTAAATAATGAAAAATAACCGACGTAAAAAATGTTTTCTGCACTAGTGATACACAGAAAAAGTACGTTCGATATCCATTAGATTGATGTGTGTGTAATTGTATATTGAAATAATTGCATAAAAACACAATTATATGTATGATACTAGTGTTGTTACACAATAATGGAGTAAATAGTGTGGAGTGGTGATGAAGTCAAATAAAGGAAAGGAGCTTGAGAGAAGATGTTACCACTAAATCAGGTAACACCTTTTTGTTTGTGACAAAACGCTTCAATGAAAGTCTTTCTACCCAAAGGGACAAGTCAAGGTCCAAGTGAATATTTTTGGACTATATTTTGGTAAATATTGTCCTAACATAAATGGTTTTAGATGTGAAATTATTAGGTAGAGGTGTTTTCCTTTTAAAGGAATTGAAAAAGACCCACATGGTATATTTAGAGCCAAGTTTGGTGTGCACATGTTCTTACCTATAAAAATTAATTCCAAATGAAAAAACTAAAGAGTGGATGTTTTTTATGAAATATTGAATTAAAATGGAGTTTTTATAGGTTTATTGGTCATTTGGGCCATTAATTATAAGGTCTCATCCCCACTTCTACTTAATTTGACCTTAGCCTATATGATTAATTATAATCAGTTTTACTAATCATTTTGGTAAAAAAATTACATGATATTATTAGAATTTAAATATGATGTTGAATAATATGTTGTATATATTATTTATGAAATCTAATTCAATGAATTATAAAAACTATTGTTAGTGTTAATCCCGTAAACGGGATGAAATAACATCGTTTTAATGTAGGAAAAATTTTAACTGTTTATTTATATTTTATATTCAGTTTCAATGTGAAATTGATTATAACCAATTAAATTTTATTAATAAATGTAATATTATCTAATTTTACATTAAAACATATTTATAATATCATTTACCATTTAGAATTAATTACAAAAAAAATTGGAACTAAAATGAAATATTCTCACTATAAATAAAAAAATGAGGTTTCGCTAGAAATTCCAAAAAATTCACCCAAGGATAATTTTGAAGATATAAACAAAAAAATGAATTCTAATTTATCAAATAAAATTTATAAATAGTTTTAAAATTATTTTTTTATTAAAATCTATGGATTAACAAAAATAATATTTTTAACACAAAAATGGCTTTACCAAAAAATATTATTTTTGATTATCAATATGATATATATTTATAAAACAATTGTAGAAAATATTTATATTATAACTCTGTTTAATAGCTAAGTTATAATTATCTCCTTTAAATTATATTAATAAAAATAGATCTTTAATAAAAACTCAATGTTTCATGCATTGTACACCAAGTCGATATTGCTTATAGTGAAATCCAAGTTGGTATTGCTTGAAGCACAAGAAAAGTTCATATTATGCATGAATGGAATGTTTGACTTAGTGTTTTAACATATATATTATTAATATTTCCTGTTTCATGTGAAATGAAAAATATTTAAATGATAAAATAATTCCAAAAATATAATAATTCCCAAAATCTCAGCGTGTTAGAACCCATATCATAAATCAATGGGTGACTGAACCCTTGGTCAACATAGCCTTGGGAGAAGAGAAAATCTAGGATAAAAGGAAGAAAAGGTAATACGAAGAAGATAAGAGTGGATTACCATGAGATAATTATACCTAAACAAGAATAATTCCTTATATCCACACTAAGGGAGGAATGTATAAGCTTGGAGAACTATGGATAGGCATCCATAGGTTTGTACGAACCAGGTAGGGAAGAATATGGAAAATTTAGGTTAAAAATCCTAAGAGGCTTGTTTGGTAATTTGAAAAACATTAGGCTCTTGGAAACTCACATTGTTTAGTGGTATAGTATACCAAATTGTATGCCAACAATGATCCCCTCAATAGACACCCATGGGAAACTTGCACGGTTAGATCGCACGGTTTCCAAACCATGTTCTAACTATATGAAATGGTTCTTCCATAGGATATTGGCTTTCTGTATGCCTACCGCATAGTTTTCCTGAACATACACTGGTTGTGTTCCCTCAACCATAAGTAGTCAAAGACTTCACGGTTACATGGCGCAAGATGCTCGGTTTCATTAATGTTGTGCTTACTGTGCTCCTAGACAGAGACAACCATAAACTCCAATTTTAATCTATTCACACTTGAAACAAGAGAACCAAACCAATGTCTAAATGATTAACCAGAACACGGATCCAAGATAGAAATCATGGTGTAACAACCTATCTTGGTATGTCATTAAAATAAATATTTTCAAATCATTTACCAAACATATCAAATTAAATATATCAAATGAATTCCAATCAATAAAAATAACTTTAATTACCTCTTAGATTGAAATCAATTTCTCTCATGTTTATGTTTTATAAAAATGTTTTCAAAAAAGCTTCTGTGAACTTATAATATGGATTAAAAAACTTCTTAAAACATTATTTTATTATTAAATATGTTTTAAAAGGAATTTATATTTCATTTTATAATAATATTCGTTTGGATTTTAACAAAAATATGTGAATTATATTTGTTTTAAATTGTTGGAGATAAAAGAAAATTTTATCATGTCATGAAAATTAATTTATTTGAATATTCCATAATTATATTTTTGTACTATTTTAAAATATATTTATTTAAACAACATTTTATGAATCTATAGTTCTAGAAAAAAATTATTTTCAAATAATGGATATATTCAACCTGAAATATTCCAAGTGATTTTAAATTCAAAATCATTATCCATCTAAGACAGCATCCTAATTTTTAACATATGATTTACTGGGTATATGAACTAAGGATAAATTTATTATTATTTCCTAATATTTTTTCTATTTATGTTACAAGATTATTATGAGACTCTTTTCTCTTCCACATGTTGTTTAATAATAAAATTCATACGAATCCCGCATCTCTTAAATTGTGTTATTCTATAAGGAAATGATGAAATGATTCTAAAACCCAATATATTTTATGGGATATGATACGATGAATGATTTATAATATTTTGGTACAATATGTATTATTTTCATAATGTTACATGTGGGATCTATATGACTCTCCAATGAATTGGGTAATTATTAATGTTATTTTAGCTCAAAGGCTGCATAATAGGTCATCTTATGCCCCATACAGGGTAAACATGATGTTATACCAAGACCGAAATGGGTTATATAAGATGTTATCCCAAGAATGAATTTGGTATATGGGTGGATATCCCAAGCCTAATATGTTATGAATATAGTAGTTGGTATCTATTACATAACTTTTTTTTGTGATTATGCATATAGAAAAATTATATGTCTTATTCTAATATAATTATCTCAAGGCTCATGTTATTTGATTTCATTATGATTTATCCAAAATTAACTACTAATATTTATGCCATTATTAATGATTAATATCATTGATATATTGGTTAGGGTTTTAAAAAGTCATTCTCAGGATTCCATACCATTATGTCAATGTTAATTCTAAGTATCTTCTATTTTTACCCTTTCTGGGCCTCTGAGATTACCCATTATTATGTTTAGTTTCCACATGATATGAATAAATGGATTATGAATGGTATTTATAAGATGTTTTTATTAATAAACTGCTCAATTGGTGAGGTTATAGTTCCCATTTGGATGAGTTAATTATGTTTTCATTTTCCCAAATGCACTTTACCTTTGTTATCATTATATATGTGTTTGCATAACGTAATAAGAATTTATCTAAAAGTTGTAATATATATATATGTGTGTGTGAAAATACATTGTCACTATAATTGTTGAACATTCAATTTTTTTATAATATAGTAAAATAAAATTCCATGTTAAAAATAATTAAACTAAAAATGTTAGGCATTGGAAAACAATTATTCAATGTATTTTAAATTATTTTGAATGTATTATTTTTTCAAAAGAAATTATGTAATTTTAATACATGCTAATTTTACATTATAAATATCATTTAAATTGTAATTATATTTTATATTGTATATGTTTTCAAGGCCACCTAAATATACCATGATATATTTCATAGATTTTGACATAATGTGTTAAGTGTTGAAGGATCATGTTTTGTGAATATTTTCATTTAACCTATTTTTCACTTTTATATTATTTTATATTTAATTATATATTATGTTATTCATACTTTAATTTCTTGATCATATTTTATATAATTCTTTTAATATAGCTTATTATTTTGTAATGTATCTTATTGATATAATATTATAACATATTATTTTCTCAGTGGGAGAATTCGAAAGTATATAAAATTTAAAATATAAATAGAGTCTAAATGAATTTTAAAACATAGGCATATGAAGTAAAAAAATAAAAACAATAATAATACATAACAGATAATAAAAAACTATTTAAATAATACATTAAATGTTTTATTTTGGAAAGAGAATTTATACATTAAATGGTTTGTACATGGAATACATTAGTTTGAGAGGTTAATATATTAAAATGAAAATAATATTATACAATAAAATTTCTAAATGGAAATTCTAAATGAAAAATAATTTTAAATTATTAGTCATATTATTAATAAAATTCATATGTATAACTAGATTTATTAAGTATTAATAATTATTATTAATATTATTAAAAAAATCATATTACAAATCATTACCTAAAAATTAATAGTCTTTAATACGATGTTTGTGTTAGTGAAATTTGATAAAACATGAATTTATATTATGTAATGCCTTGTTATAAGATACTGTTTTATTAATATTTAATTTTTTTACATGCATCCCATATTCAATTATATATTTCTAAACTCATATTATTTGAGGTGAGAACATCATGGATAACATATATGAATTTAAAACACATGTTTTTCATTTTAAAATAATTATATAATCAAATTTATGAAATATTCAATGTAATTTTTTTGTCTTGTTTCTAAATAAATATTTAGCCATACTATTGCATCTATGATTTTTAAAATTTAAAAAATAATATAGTAAATATGTAATATCTAATACATTAACTCATTAATGTAATCAAAAAATATGGGAATAATATTATATTTAATAATTTATTAAACAAAATTCACAAATTCTTTAATTTAATATAAAATAAATTCTTACAATCATAGAAATATAAAAATTCATTTATATATATCAAAATCCATCAATAAATCACATTTGAGAAACTTTGATGTCATATTTCATCTACTATATAATATTAGAAAAGAACGATACTCCATATGTTTGTGAAAAATAATATCATACATTGAAAAAGCTATATAATTCTCGTGTGAAAAAATATGAGATCATTGGTCAATTTGTTTTACAAAAAAAGAAACATAAAATGTTTATAAAAATCTAATACATGAAAATTATATTATTAAAATTTTAATTAATTTCTTTAAAATTCTATCATAGAACCCAATACAACATATTTGAAATGCAAGACACTGCAAAACAAAATATCATGCTGGAACACTTTTCCTTCAATCAATTCAGATCAACCCAACCTTATAATATATTGAACCCCAAAATTTGTGATGTAGTATTTGATTCCAATACTAGTTTACAAGTGATGATTACCGATGAATTTATTCATATTTAAATAAAATTATATCTACTTTGGACTAGTTTTCAAAATCATTCTGTGAATATTGAACCATAATTCTCATTGGGGGATATTGGTCAAGAAGACTTCACGTATATGTGTTTGGTCTATTAATAAAATATTAATTAATTATACATTAGTGATGAATACCTATCAGATGAAGTATTGAAAATATTTGGAATGAGTTACAATGTCTTATAGAATTACATAGGTTGAGGTGAGATGGATTCTATTGAGATAGAATTATTTCTTGATGATCAGTTCTCAATACAAAAAATATTTGGATCACGTATAAAATTGTTGGGGAGATCATAAAACATAACATTGTACAAAATTTATAGAATACATCATTTGATATGAGTTTTTCTTATTTATGAATATCTCAGAGTTCTATTATGACTTTATCCCATGTTAGACCTTTTTAAAGATACTATAACATTTTGATATCAATGTAATGTTTTAGAAGAATCCCATAAGAATTAGAGGGTCGTGTATGACTTTATTCTCCTGTGAATGTTATTTTCCTCACTTGAAATTATGTAATGATATATAAGACATTAGAATATCTCATAATATTATACTATCACGTAATACATCATGTTGTAAATAGAATTCTGGGACATCATATTTCTTTTTTGTGTAAAATGAAATGTTTGATGTTATAGAATATTAATTATTTTGAATAAATATATTTAATTTATATGAAGTTATCAATCTATTCATCACTGGATAAAATGTCACAATGAACAACCATGATTCATGATGAGATATAAGATAAATACAAGATATTATCATGATGAGAGTGAAAAACTATAGAGGGGTTATCAACATTTGTGACCATGAAGGCAAGCATGTGTAGATGAATATATCAAATCAATTAAATGATGGGGGTTATATGAGGATCCAATGATTATGATATTCAAATCTCATGTATTAATTAATAATGTGATTTTGAAGAATTATTAACAAATTCCATGTAAAATGTATTTAATGATATTTCATATAAAAAGAGACCTTTTAAATATTAAATAGTTTTTTATAATAAAAATGGAATTAATATTCACTGAAATAACAAATCAACTTGAAACAAATAAATAAAAATGAGGATTTTTATTAAGTTTTTCTTGATTCAATGATTATTCAGGACATGGAAATATGAATTTTTGAAAATATTGGAATAAGATCAAATTTTATGTCTACATAGTTACCCGAGTCATTATTTGTTATCATTATTTTAAAAAGAATAATTTTTTTCCCTTAATAAATTAATATAAATAGTTGACTGAATAAATTATAAGGAGTTTAAGTTTAAACACTTTCTCAATTACCTATTTTTAATAACAATGGAACCATATGAATGGGATAATAAATATGACACATTGGGGATGTAGTCATTTTTAAATTACACGAGACAAATTAATATATATTGTATGATAATATATGTTCAACATCAATGTTCATATGAGAGGAAGATGATGAATAAGAATAAGAAAATAAAATATTGTTGAAAAAACTAAACAAACTAATTTATCTTTTTATTCAGATTGCATTTCATTTTTCATGATCCAAAAAATAAAATCAGTTCCATAGAAAAATCTTTAGTGTTTACCTGATGTTCCAAAAAACTGATAAAAACAACTCTGTTGATAGAAATAGAATCACAAATTTTAATGGGAATATATTTTATAAGTAAAAAAGAGATAATGGTTTCAAACCATCACTCCATGGGATATGATGCTCTTGATTCTGTTTAATAAGGTTTTACTATGAAAAATGATGCCATTTTATAGCCTCTCACCGATATGAGGAATATTGACATTATTATAAAAAGGTACCATTTTATTTTTTATCAATGATGAAAATATCATAGGTTATGACATTAATAAGTTATAATTCTACTTGGAATAATACACTACGAAAATTTTAGGGGAATATAAGTGTGAAATATGAAATTCATCAAATATATCAATATTATTTTAATGAAATTAAAATTCTGGATAATGAAACATATTACGTGATTGATACTATTATAATTATAAATTTTATAACTATTATTATATTATTTGCAGTTATTTAACACTTTACTGCTGAAATTTTTATGAAAATATTTCGAGTCAAATTTTATGTGTTGAACTCAACTCTAGGTGAAAGAGAAAATTATTAAATACCTTCTTAAGAAGTCCACTCTAATTTAGTATGTAATTAGAAGTGAGGATTCTATTAAATTTAAAGGAATTTATAAAATTTAGTTTTCCTCAATGATTTATAATGTATAAAAATATAACAAAAGAATGAATACATAGTTTTAAAAAAATATTCAATATTATGCTCTGATTAATTCTATCTTTTTATGTAATTTCAAAATATAATTAATTGGAAAATTTAAAGGTACAAATCACTAAAAGTATTTTAATCTATGAAATTATTTACATATTACTTCCAATTAATCAATGATAAATTTAGGGGTAAAAGATGATAATGAAATATCTAGGAAAACAACTAATAAAAAAGATCATTAAAAATGATATAATGATTGAAAAAAGAAGATGTCACCTTGTTCATTTAGAAAGGAATTTTTTTGAGGAATCTATGACTAAATATGAATAAAATTGGGATGGTCGGTAAACTAATAGAGGTGTTTCATAAAGTGTGATTCTACTAAAAGAGGAGTAAGAGGTTAACCCATATGAGGACGTGTCACCACATAATAGTTAGTTCTCTATAGTAAATGGATACATGATTAATCAATATATAATGGGTATGCAAATTAAAATGTGGATGAAATAATTTTTAAATGTTGATAAATGAAATTACTTTACAAAAATGATATTAAAAAATAACATTTTCAATTAAAGGATGAATGTGATAGTATTATCAATGATATTGAACAAATAAAGATTGATATTGATAAAAATTGAATGATGAGGAATTAAAAAAGTTCTAACATTACCTTTATCGATATTGAGTTTAAGAAAATATAAAATTTGTTAAATGAGATTGAAAATCTGAGGAAAAATTTTTTAATTAGAATAATTATATTAAGGAAAATTGAAAATATTATAATCAAACTGTATAATGTATATATTTTAAATATTATTCAAATGTTGAAACTAGAATGTATACTAATGATCAATTTAAAAATAAAATCACCACTGTGTAAGAATAAAGTGGAATAATTGAAAATGTAATAGATGAGATTTTTGAATAAAATTCAAAGTAAACTATGATTAAGAAACAATAAAATTTAGGATCTTTTTCTACATCAGTGAAAAATGTTTAGAGAGTGTACTCAAAATGGGTATTTTTGTGTTTTATGAAATTAATAGTTTCAAAAATACCAAATTAAAAACCCAATTAAGAGTATTTTTTATCAGTAAAGAATATTTCAACAATAATAGGAAGGATTTTATGTGTCTATGTAGTATGAATAAAAATATTGGCATTATATTCCATTATCTAGATTTAGAATGTAACATAAATTGTTGGGGATATAATTTCCATAAAATTATAAAAAATAGGGGAATAAATTTGTTGATAAACATTTTCAAATATTGAGAGTGGATTATGGAATCTATGGTCTAGAATGAAACACCATAAATATATTTTTTTCAATCATTTTACATATATTTAAAATTTTATATACATATCAAAATAATCAGAATTTATATTATATTAGTCAATTGAAAAAAGTAGATATTTTAGAAATTAATTGTTAATAATTTAAAAAGACATGGATGGATGATGGTTTTTCATCTCATATGACATGTTATTGGAAAAATCTAAATAATATACAGATTTTAAAAGATGATATGTTACATTTTAAAATTATATCAATCTAAATATCAGTGTTATTAAAACAAAAATACGGACATATTTAAAATTATATCGGATTTTGTATTATTTTTTGTTGGGAAAATTAGATTTTTGGTACTCATGTAAACTATTTTATTGTAATAATGAAATGTTCTTCGTGATAATTTCATATAAAATCAATAAAATTGAATCTGATGTTGCTGTGACAACTTTTTTGAGAACTCAATTAAATGCTTTTCAAATTTTAGATGAAATAAAAAGGAAATATGAAATTTATAATGTAAAATGGGAATTTATCCGTAGAAGACATGGTCACCATAGCCAAAAATATGAATATGATTATCCCTAAATGATTTTTATTGGTTATACCCATTTTGAAATAGGTTGCTACAATTATCATTAAGATATATAAAATTGAGAAGTGGTCAACAAAAAAAATATAACAAGAGAAATGAAAACATTAATTTCTCTTTGATTGTTTCTATTAGATTTTTTTTCACATGTATAAGAGTTCAAAAAATAGAGAAATATATTTCATCAGATTATTTGTTGATTTAACAAGGATGAAAATTTTTCTTTTTCATGTAAAAACTGATTTTGATAGATTCAAGTGTTTTAGAATACATGTTGAGAGGAAAATATTATTGTGATTGAATGTATTTATATTAGACAATGGAAGTGAATATATAAATAAATACTTTAATGAATTCAATAAAAAATATTATATACAATAGGAACTCAGTGGTTTATATACACCCTATAAAAATTGATTGGTTGAATGGGAGAATATTTTTCATGGGAAAATTTATATAAAAGTGATTTTAGTTATTGATTCGTCAATAAATTTTTTATTATACCCAAACACATTTATAGAACCAATTCAAATCAGATGTCTCATTACTGAAAACATAGATAGGGATCTATATGAGATGTGGGATAAAGGTATAAAATTACAAAAAAAATTATATTTATTTGATGTTTATGTCACATCATGAAAAATTAGATAAGTGGTTAATTCTTTTAGGAAATGGTTTAGGATAAAAAAATAATTGGGTAACACACTAAATTAGTGTTATTACAAGGCTTATAAATAATAAGAATGTGTTGTAAAATTTTATCATGTAATAGTTCTTGAAAATATAGAAGGTGTTAGAAGAAGATCATTACCGATAATTAGGATGGAAATTTTGAAACTAAATGTTTTAATTAAAATATTTAATATACATAGATTCAATCTAAATATTAGTATTTTTCATTATCCTGTGATTAATATGATGGTCAAAAAATTATAATAGAAAATTCATTGATAAAGAAACATGTTGATGTTTAGAATATTATTATAGATCTGAATGAAGGTGTATGTCAATAAGAAAACCACATACACTAGTAATAGTAGTTTAATATAAAAGTTTGATCCTGATATTTTTTACTCATATTAATAGATTATGTTTGTTAATTTTGTAGATTAAAACAATAAATATATTTAAATTAATTGTTCAAGGGTATATATTCTTGAACCATTAGTAAAGATTGTAACTAGATAAAAATGGATATTTCATGTCACAGATGACCCATTAAATAATTTATTTTCGAAATTTTCTTAGTATAGAGTATTTTTTCTGGAATCCTACTTTTAATTTTTGAGTTCTTATTAAAAAATAAACATTTTGGGCATGACAGCATCAGGCGCACAAGAACATAATATCTACGAAACTGGGTAGGTTTACCCAGGTTATCATACGGCCTACCTCATGTTAAAAATAAATAAATAAATAAAATGAAAATGAAAATAAAATAGAATGGAAATTATTTAATAATAATAGTTTTGTTATTATTGTTATTATTAATAATATTATTATCGATATTAAGATTATTTTTAGATTTTTATTATCTAATTTATTATGTTTATTACTAATTTAATTATGTTTATTATGTTAATTGTTACCATATTATTATAATTATTAATATTTATATAATTATTATTATTATTCTGTTTTTAAAAAAATTAATTACTTTTTTGGGGTTTCATCCTCACCCTCTATTTTCCCCACCTTTCATACAATTCCTAACACTCCCTTTCCCAACCTATCTTGTGGAACCATAACCCCCTCTGACTCCCATCTCATCCACTACCTCCCTCCCTTCCGGTGATCCTCTAGTTTCAACCTCCCCTCCCTTGTTCTACCCTAAAAGCTATATCCTCCACTCCCTCATGCTCCCTTGATAGCTGTTTCTTATCCCCTCTCACTCCAGCCTCACCCTACCCCACTCACAATCACACCACCCACTAGAATGACCCCCTTCCCTAAAGGCTACTTTCCATAATGATCATATCATTTAGATTTTTCATCCAATTTTCTAGGGGTTTTTTCCTTGTATATCATAGGGTTTCCATATTTCCAGTAGTTAGGGTTTCAAATTAGGGTCTTAATCTTGGGTATAACTGTTCAATATTGTGTATTTCGGTTTAATTCATTTTTTATACTGTAATTGGCACGTGATTGAAGCATTCATACAATTTTTGGGAATTTTGACATCATGGTCGGTGGTTCAATGCCATAACACTTTCAGATGGATTAATATTGCTATATAATTAATTTTAGCATGATTTAAGTATTATTTTATTGGTGCAAAACTCGTTTTATTAAGGGTTTATTGTGTATTTGGATTTTAAAATAAATAAATAAATAAATCTTTCATGTAAAATATGGTGTTTTCAGAAGAAAACAATTTTATTTGTGAATTTATTTTTTTTAATTAATTTGGAATGTTATTTTTCAATTTTATAAGTAGTGAATGTGGGGATAAAATTTATTGGTAGTGTATTTGGCTCCAAATATGGATTTTCATAGGAAATTATGTGTGTTTTTGGTGTAAAATTTTTCCTGATCATTTATAGTGTTTTAGAAATTGTTTAATTTGATTTATTAAATTATATGTGTAGTGAGTGGTCCATGCTTTGTGGTTTCGAGTCATCGGTACTAGGGAAACTAGAATGCTTGTGCATAGGTAATTATATATATGTATAAGTGTGTGTGTGTCTTTTTGTGTTCCCTCGTTTCAAAAATATTCATCCATTGTAGTGAGAATACATCTATGGGGCTATGTGTGCCCATTTATATATATGAAAATCAATACATATGGGAGTGGTGACTAGTATATTCATATAATCATAAATGTTGGTATCCCCTTTCAAATGTACATGGACATGAATGTGAGTTAATAAGGGCTATGTGTCCTTATATATATGTGAAATTATATATTATTAGTTGGAGAGAAGAATATTCGAGTTAGAAATCTCTACGAGTTGAATGTGAAGCTTAGTTCCACCCAGATGTAGGTTCCATTTTCCTTGATCTTTAATTAGAATTTCCATTATTTCTTGGTGTTCTATAAATATGTGTCGTCTGACATTATATGAAATGCACCTGATATATATATATATATATATGTACATATGTATATACATAAATGGTCATAGTCCCTGAAAAGTGTTATCCTATATGATTTGGATGTGAAATAGGTATTTCCAAATACATGTGGCCTTTCAGACGATTTTGTTATAAAAGTGTAATTATATGCTTGATTTTTTCCAAAGAGTTCTCAACTGATTTCTTAAAGGGATTTTTGTGCAAACACAAGCTTAATGGGTAATATGACATTATTAAAAATTATTTCTTCGTTATAAGTATTGTTTCAAACATGTTTTTAAATATTTAATAACTTGATTGTTTATTTATAATTTAAATTTATTTTGGAAACAAAAATTTGTTGGGTAATTATGTGTTCTAAAATTAAAAGTGTTTATTGTTAGTAAATACTACATTTTGGTACTTTGAGAATTGTTTACGAATGTAGAAACTCCCTCTTGATGAATTCCACCTAGTATGAGAAATGTGATGTTGGTTTTAATATGGGAATTGTAATACATGCTTCGTGTTGAGGATTTAGAAATGTCGTGTGATTTAAAATAGGGGAATGTTCTTGTGGAGGGAGAACGACGGTGAGAGGATGAATACGTTTAGGGTAAATAATGTGTTATTTTTGTATGTCTTTCCTTGACAAAACCTCACCACCGTTGAAATAGAGGACACGAAAAACCCAAAGTACCTAGGTGGGATGGATAAGACTTTTATACTCGAATATTTGGATGCAGTTCATCTTGGTTTATTCTAGTAGGATTGATGTTATGACACTAACTAAACATTTTTTATGATTGGAGACCACTTAGCCATTATGATGTCCCATAATAGTGGTTCATGCACAAAGAATGGTAATGGTGGACGTTTCTATACCACATTTCACAAGGGTAGGAGGATCCTAGGTCCCCACCTATCACTGGCTGATCAGGGATTTCCCGTGGTGATTTTGATTTGATTTACAATTTAGTTGTTTCATTATTGTTCCCTCTTTTTTGAAAACTATATTTTTATTCTAAATTGATCTTATTTTTTTAAAATGTTAATGCATTCTCAGAACATATTTTCAAAATTAAGGGGAAGAGAAATTATTTTCATAAAAATGATAACTTGATACTTGAATTTGAAAAGATTTAAAAACACTGTTCATTATGTATTATATTCAAACTAGTACACCTTGGGATTCTATTCAATGGTATGGTCAAAAAAACTATTTATCCTTTTAATTCCTACTAAGCATCTCGGTGCTCACACCTACTCCATATTTCTAGATTGAAGTCACACATATATTGGATTTCTATTAGAGTGAGCATGGTTATGTGATTGGTGGTTACCTATGAAGGAAATTGGAGGTTTATTTAGTGGTTGTAAATTATTTTAACTCAACTACTTGTGTTTATCTATGTTTGTCAAAAAAGTAATCAAAGTAGTTTCACTCTTATGGGACTTGTTTCTTGTGAAAGAGTCAAGGTATAATGAATCTAGGATTTTTGGAACTCAACGATCCTATAAAATTTAAGTTGCCTATCTAGTACACCACATAGTGGGACTTGAGTTACAAGGGCAAGTCAGTATCTAGTGAGTCTTTTGGTATTTACTATTCATTGAATTTTGGGGAATGAAAATAGAGCAGGGTCAGTGGTTTCTGTGAGCTCAATGGGCCTGAAAAGCCATGTGTATCTAAGGACGCTATCTTATAACACTCTCTATAGTAGTAATGTGACTAGTGTATAGCTTCCAACCATATGTCCATGTCACCCATCAATACTATTTTCCACCTTAATTGTATTGTGAGTCCTTCTATTCTGAAAAATATTTTTGAAAAATATTGTTCAAAAACTGTGGAAATAGAGATTTAAAAAATAAAATGTTTTTATTTATAATGGATAGAAAATGGGTTTTCAAGTTTCTTGTGAATAATAACTTGGAAAAGTGGACTTTTTTGAAATGGTTTTGTTTGAATGGGATTTTGTTTATCAGAAATGTTTTTCGTATCCAGGAATTGTGGGTTGGATGTTCTTTTTTGGAAATTGAATGGTCTTTTTTAACATTGTTGTTCTCCTAGGTGACCAAATGCATGGGTCATATTAGGAATGAGGATGGGTGCCCATTGTGGCACGAGAACATTCTTGTGTGAGGCCCATAAGTAACATTTGGTAAATATAAACTGATAATTTTTGTTCTATTTATGAATATTATTTTCATGAAAATATGGGGTGTTTGATAACTAGTGATTTTGTGGTGTCCATTTTATTTTTGGGAATGTGGTGGTGTGGTGTTGTGACTTTTAAAACCCCTTAAAATTGAGTGTTGTTTATAATTGTGTTTTTTCGGTAATATGTTTTTAGATATCGGTTAGAATTATTTTTTAAGGAGAATTTTAGGGATCCATAGTGGTGGTTCCCTTTGTGTGTATCAGTGATAGTTCATGGAATTATTTGTCAATTAACCAGTTTGATTGGGCTCTTGTGGATCCTTTCTAGCTCATATACACCCCCATAATGAGTAAGTGAACGATTTAATTGAGGCTATAAGGGATTCTCTATAGACAGATCCTCTAATTGATCAGTGTAATAGTCCTCTTGTTCTTGAGAATCGAGATATGAATCAACCTATTTTTTTAATGTCTTGTGGATCCTATCATAGCGGGAGAGGATATGTGAGAGTATTTTGGGGAAATTTTTATCTCTTGGGTTTCTTAGTTTGTTGAAAATGGTGTTTAACACCTATAAGCCTATACTTTAGGTCTAGAACTAGAGAATGAAATTCAAGTGGGTAAAATTGGGAGAATTTGGGAGTTTTCGATGCGAGAAGTTATTTTAAAAAGGTCATTTGGGTCTTTTGTTGGTTTTTCCTATGTAAGAGATTACGTTAAGCCACCAGTGTGGTGAATCAAGATAAATGAAGTGTTTATGGATGCTTATAGTAATCGTATGTGGAAATGGAATCGGAATAAGGTCCCTCTCATTGAGATGTATCAGTCTGTTTCAAGGGTTCTGTTTGTTGACACTATATAGTTTCATTTTCTCACTCGATGGTAGATGTGATGGTTATACACCCTTATGAGAACAAAAAATCTAATAAAAGTGTGTTTCCTTTTGGGAATCCGGAACTTTTATGTATTAGATGAAGGTGCATTCTATGTTTCCTTCCTCTCAATGTTTCTTATTACATTTAAAGAGGGGTTATTCCAACACATTTTCTAAGCCTTTATATTGGTGAAGTGTGTGAGAAAATGATGTTTAAGTGTGCTATATCTGATGGTGTTGTTTAGGTTGTGGTATGGTCTCTTTTGGAACCAAAATGAGATGTTTTTTGGTGTTTTTTTGAATATTTACATTGAGGAAAGATATGCTTCAATCACTAGATCTCTAGTAATAGGACATGGAGTGATGCTGGTGTGTGGTCAGGAGAACCCGAATGGTTTGAAAGCCTTATATAGGAGTTCTGTTCTCGGTGTGGGAGATAGAGAGTTTTTAAACCTATGGTGTAATTATATTGTTTCAATTTTTCTTGTTCCTTGAAAGGAGGTGGGAGGACCGCATTTCCACCTTACGACCCATTTCAGTTTAAGAGTTTATCATTGGTTATAAGAAGATATAGTAATTTTGTTTCCAAATAATCTTGGTGGTTGTCTTCCACCAAATGTGGGTCTTCTTTTAATAGTCCCTACATGGAATGTATTTATAAATCAAGAGTATTTGTATTTGTTTTATATTTGTGGAAAAACCATTGTGATGTGTTAGTGGTGCTCTTGTTGGTTCATTGGATGGGACCCCTACCCCCTCCTCCCCTTGTCGTGGTAGTTCATGGTATGTATAGAATTTTACTCAAGATTGAACAATCTGGCCAATTTTTATGGTGGGGATAACCACAATGTCTTTTGATGAAATTCATACTATGTGAATCTTAGATAGCCTACTTCTTATGGCAGGGAGTCCGTTCTGGCCTCCCCAAGTTAGTGTCCATGTTTCGGCTTGTGTGTATGTTGTATCTTATGGCAGGGAATCTATTTGTTAATCCATATATATGAAAAATGGATTCTTTGTTCGTTTTAAGGGGAATGAATGAGATCTTGTGAATGTTTAATGTGTTTGTATCAGGTTTTTGGATTTTGTATGATGAGACGATCCTTTCCATTGATAGATAAACTGGATGTGCTTTCACTTTTGGGGGCGGCTGACACTTAGCGAGTATTTCATTTTCTCGGCCTCCATGTTTGATTGGTAGGTCCATTTCATGCTGGTGGTGTTCTTATAATCATTTCAGTTAACTTTTGTTTGGGACTCTCCTTGTATAGTAATGGAATACAAGTTATTTCTTCCAAATCATATTGGGATGGCTTTTTGGGGGTGGAAAGCATTATAGTGGGGAGAATTTTTACACCCGACCCTTTAAATTATTTTATTTTATTAATTTTTTGGGCATCAGGTATTTTGAGATGAAGCATAGTTTAAAATTTTGAGTATTTATTGAAAAACACATGATATGGCCATGGAAACATCAGGTAAATTGGTAGAGAATGCTATGGGAAACCGTGCGGCTTTGTCTTGGTTACCATGTGTCCTTCCCGTTGTTCAAACAAACAAATAAATAAAATGAAAATGAGAAAAAAATAAAAAAAACACTTAATAATAATAATAATAATATTACTGTTAATAATAATAATAATAATAATTCATTAATATGATTATTATTATTATTTTTATCCATATTATTAATTTTATTACCATGTTTATTATGTCTATTGTTATCATATTATTATTATAGTTATTATTATTATTATTATTATTATTATTATTATTTTATAATTAATTAAATTTTTAGGGTTTCATCCTCACCCCTCCCTTTCCCCCTCCTTTCATGTGAATGCTCACCACCCATTTCCCTCTCCTTTCATGAGGCACCTCACCCCTCTATGGGCCCATCTCAACTGCTTCCTCCCATTGGGTGAACCTCCGTGCGTGGCCTCCCCTCCCATATGCTACCCAGCCAATGACATCCTCCCCTCCCTTGTGCGACCCTGTCAACTGTGGCCTCCCCTCTCTCATGCCACCATCTCCCCTCTACAGCCACCCTCAGCCTGCAGTCTGGCAAGACCCCCTACCGATGAGGCTCCATGATTTCATGACTATCCTAGGTAGATCGTTCTTCCATATTGCTAGGGTTTTGGTCCTTGTTTTTTTGGTTTTCCATATTTCTAGTAGATAATGATTCAAATTAAGGTCAAAATCGAGGGTGTTTTTGGTCATTCTTGTTGATATGGAATTAATTTAGTTTTCTTGTTGTCTGATTATTGTGAGATTAATGAATTGACATTTTTTTATTTTGACATCAAGATAGGTGGTTCTTTTCCCTAACACTTTAAGATGATTTAATTTACCAATTTGATTAATATCATCACAATTTATGAATTATTATCATGGTGTGAAATTAGTTTTATTAAGGGTTAATTGTGCATTAGGTTTTTAAAATAAATAAATAAATAATTTTTTCATACAAAATTGGGTGTTTTCATATGCACACATCTATTTTTGGTGAATTTTATTTTTGTAATTAATGTAGAATGTTCATTTTCTATTATAAAATGTGAGAAAATTGTTTTCAAATTTATTAGTTGTGCATTTGACCACAAATTGGGGTTTTCATATGAAATTGGGTGTGTTTTGGGGAAATATTTTATTGTGGTAATTTGTTGTGTATTAAAATTGTTTAATTGGATTTATTAATTTTTATGCCTAGTGTGTGGTCCATGCTCTGTTGTTTCGAGTCTCTAGGTCTAGGTTGACTTTCATGCCTTTTCATAGGTAAGTACATTGATATATATATATATATATATGGGTTCCCCAATTACATGTATAATCATACAAGCTAGTGAATATACATGTAAGGGGCTAGTTGTTCCCATGAATATAAATGAAAATTCATACATAGGTGAGTGGAGACAAGAATATGCATATAAGAATTTATGTAAGGATCCCCATGCACATTTTTATGGTCATTGTTGTGTGTTCATAGGGGCTATGTGTCATTATATGTATGTGAAAGTGCATATTCGTAGTGGGGGAGAACCGAATTATAGTTAGAATGCACAAAGATCTAAATGTTCAGTTCGGTTCAACCCTCAAGTAGGTTCCTCATGCCATGATCATTAATTTGAATTTACATTATTGCTTAGTAATCTTGTAATATATGCCATATGCCTTTATATGAAATTCAAATTGTATATATACAAACATACGTAAATAGTCTCAGTTCAAGAACAATGTTCTCCTACATGTATTGAATGTGAAATGGTTATTTCCAAGGATGTTCCGCCTTTCAGCCAATTTTTTTTATAAAAGTGTAATGACATGTGTGAAATGTTTTCAAAGGGTTCCAAAGAGATTTCCAAAAATGCCTTCTGGTTTGATCATATAATCAAAGGGCAATATGAAATTCTAAAAAATGTTTTCTTTATTATAAACATGGTTCTAAGCTTTCTAAAATATATAGTACCTTGGTTGTATATTTGATCTTCCAAATATTTTTGGAAACCTAAAAGTGCTTGGTGATTATGTGGTATAAAATTAAATGTTTATCTTGTATGCAATTAAGCCCATTAGTCAGTTTGAGAATGGTTTATGAAAGTGGAAAACCCTTCTTGAGAAATTCCCCCTAGTCTAGGAAATGTGATGTATGCGTTAATATGTGATCTGTGATATGTGCCTAGTGTTAAGGCTTCTACATTGTTGTGTTTAATAAAATAGGTGAATGCACTTAATGAGGGATACCAATGGTGAGAGTATGAATGGGGTTTGGGTAAATAATGTTTTATTTTGTTATGAATTTTCATGAAAAACCTCACCACCATCGAAATAGATCACATGGGAAACCCTAGGTACCTAGGTGGAAAGACATGGACTTGTGTGGTAGTTGATTCAGAAGTGGTTTGTCCAGTTTTGGTTGAGTATCATTGACGATACAACATGAACTATACATTTTATATGATTTTAGACAAGTAGGACATTAGGATGTCCAATCACAGTGGCTTGTGTATGAGAATGTTGATGGTTATGGTTCTTAAACCACATTTCACTGAGGTGTGAAGATAATATGTCCCCAACTAACACTATCTTCTATGGGATTTCCCATAGTCCTCATGATATGATTTTTTCATTAGTTATTTAATTGTTGTTCACTATTTCTGAAACCCATATTTTTAATCTAAATTGATCTTCATTCGTTTTTTAATTTTATTGAATGATCTGAACCAAATTAGGAAACGATGTGGAAGATAAATTATTTTCAAAAAAATGTACACTTTTTTTACATGAATTTAAAATAAATTAAAATCATTATTTTATTATGCATTATTTTCAAACTAGTTCAATTTGGGTTTATTTTTAAAGGTAAGGGAATATGTCATTTTTTATCCATTCATTTATGACTAGACATATCGGTGCTCACGCCTACTCCCTCATTTCAGTTTTAGGTCCCCCTATTTTTGGATCGCTATTGGAGAAAGCATGGTTCTGTTTTTGGTAGTGATCCAGGAGGTAACCTGGAGGTGTGTTCAGTGGTTAAAAATTATTTTATTTCAATTTCTATTGATTATCTATTTTAGTTGGTTTAAAGGTATTTTTTCGTTTATATATTATGAACCAAATCATTCCCAACTAATTTATTTAATTCCCATCACTAGTTTCTTGTATATGGGGATTTGGAACATCTGTTGGGCTCTGCAGTGTATGAGGTTGAGCACCAGTTCTGATAGAGACACTTCTTGGTTCTTGATATTTCATAATATGTTGGTTGAGAAATTTTATGCACCTAGAAATATGGAATGTGAGGTTTCTCACGGATGTTCAAAAATTTATGGGGATGAAAATGATTAAACTTTTCCCATATATCTTGAAATTAATATATTTGGATTTTATAGCTACTAAAAAAGTTGAATATAATAATTCATTTTTTAAAAAATGAATATTAAATTTTTTGTTAATGATTGTCATAATAAAGAACTATTTAGGGAAGAGATAAAAGGATTTATTCAAGATTCAAATTGAATTAAGGGATAAGGGAAAATAAAGTATCTCTATTTTATATTTTTTACTCTACCCTATTTCATTTTATATTAGATAAATATTTAAAATACAAGAAATTAATAAATGGTAAAGTAGAAAGAAATTTATTTTTGAAAAATAATATCACCCCATTACATTTTTTGACCATTTACAATGATGACCTATTTGTTGGGAATGATGACTAGTTATATTAAAAATTATCAATAAATATGAATTAATTTTTTCAAAGAATGAATTTTGTAAGAAATGAAATTCATTAGGTAATTTAAATGTTATTATAGAATATGGATATATTTGTTTTTCCAAAAAATCACACTTTAGAGATAATATAAAAAAATTTCATGAAAAATGTATAGGTGAATCCAAACCATGCATTATTGGAACAAAAATAATTAATGATGTTTCCAAAAAAAAATTAGAAGAATTTTTGTAACACCCCAGGTAATTAAAGAATATGGCATTTTTATATTTATCCATATTTGTGAATAAAATATTAATATTACTTTAAAGGGGATTCTATGCTCCATGGCGTACCCAATACACAACAACGAGTTTCTTGGGAATCTTACGTTGCACTCTAATAATAAAATAATATTATTTTAAATGGTAGTTAATGCATAGATGTTGTGATGGTGGGAATGAATATAACTAACTACAAAATTATTATATATGTTTGTCATATATTTTTACTTTTTACAATAAATGTTATAGGAGTAAAAATGCGAATGAATCCAATTTTAAGCGTAAACATTCTAATATTCTTTAAAAGGTCGATTAACTGCCTTTTGATGGAGAACCTCATTTAAATACACTTTTTGACAATTTTATGTGTTATATTTGACAAAATAAAATTCTTCTTTAGAATCGGGACATAAAAATTTACTTTATGTAAATTTTTGGTATTTTTCCGAAAAAGTTCACATTTTAATGAATAGTGAAAAATGTTTTATTTTAATTCAAAACCAATTTTTAGTCAAATTTATTTATATGATTATATTATCTTTTGAATTGGTTTTAAAATGAAATTAGAATATATTTTTACCATTTAATCAAATAGTGGTCATTGGAATTAATTTCACATTGAAATTTGACTAAAACTAGTGTCAATCTTTTGATATATATTGTTTCATAAAAACACGCTATTTGTTCTGACAGCGGGAATTAATTATTAAATTAATTAATTCAACATATATTTTATGAATTTTTTAAAATAGACATCATTTTTGAATTTGGAATATCAAATATATATTAGGGTGAATTTTTGGTAATTTTCTGAAAAACTTCAATTTTTTATGAATAGTGAAACCACTAAGTGGTACTTACAAAAACCGATTTTCCATTTAAATGAAATTTTTCCACCTTTGTGTTTTGAATTTCTAAAATCCGACATACGCGGTTGTCATTAAGAAGTAAAATGTGGTTTAATGGGATTAAAATAATTTTTTTGGTGAATAGTAACTTATTAAGTTTTAATCACGATTAGAGATAATTAGTGTAGTTTAAGGGAAAAAATGTTTTAATAATATGAAATGACCTAGCAACATCTTTTACCCTCATTTTATGAGTCATGACCGACCATGAAAATCCATGGGTCCACTTGGGGACCCCATGGAGCCACTTTGGTTGGAAAATGACATAAATACCTTTTTATTTAATGATAAAATTAAAATGACACAAACATGAGTTTTTTAACTAAAAAAAATTTTAAATGGGGTTATACAAGTCCGATTTTTGACTATAAATATTCATTGAAATTATAAAACGATTTCCTACATCATGATAATTTTTTTATAATTTTTAGACATTAAATATATTAAATTATTTATGACATCATTATGATACAGTGATTACCTCATTAATAAAGGATTTAAATAAAATGAAAGGATAATGTAAAATCTATGACCTACACATGTCCAAAACCTATTGTATGGATATATTTCGAACCCTTATCACCTTATCCTAGAATTATATCAATGTGGGACCTTTTAAATCTGAAACGAATTTTAAAATAAAGGAACATTTCGTTACTTTCCAAGAGTGCCCCTCCTCTCCTCTTATAAAAGGCCCCCACCTCTACATCCTTACCCACTCTTCCAAAGCCTTTGTCTCGGCCAACCCCTGCCCATTTTGTATCTTAAAATACCTCTCTGACTCCTTGAAGCATCACTTTGGGCATAAGTCTCCCCAAGGAAGCCTTTGAGCTCAAACCAAAGGGAGTTACCCAATTTTAAGGTAATGTCTTCACTTGAGTCCTTCTGTTTTATTTTGCTTATCCAACCCCCTAAACGCTTTTTATTAATTTCTTTTGTAACAACTCCAGTACCTTCAATATACTAGGATTTTGTTATAAGAATTATTCTAGCTAAACATACACACACCTTCGTCTAATGGTTAAAGAACATACTATTTCTGTGGTTGGCGATTTTATGCCTCACGAAACGATGATTGTTCAATATTCTTTTAACACCTTTAAAGATGGCCATTATGATATCACTGTATTTTTTATATGATATATATGGTATTTATTTTTACTATATGATTCCGTATTTTATATTAAAAACATACCATTATTCTTTTCATGTTGTGTAAATGCGATAATTTCATATGACGAAGTGTGGACTACCGCCCCCTCAAGTAATGTGACTTGTACATGAAATACATGGAATGTATAAAGAATGAAATTAATTAACATATGTGACCTATATAACATATATATTATACTATAATTATAATATATATATATATATATATGTTTTTTTTAATTCCAATAATATGACAAAAAAATTGAAAGTAGTGTCCATGCGTACGTACGGCCTACCGTCTCCATGAACGGTGCTTTTTGTTTTTTGTATCCAAATGATATGGAATAGTATAAAATGAATATTTACTGTATATATATTATTTTTTAATCATTAATACTATTCTGGAAATTATTTACTTATAACTACATGGGAAATCATTTTTCAAGCAAGTTCATTTTTGACTCATGTACCAAACATCGACAAAAACGTCTGATATGAACTAACATTATTAAACAATTATTATAACATTATAATATGTGATATGAACTGAATAATAATTTTTAAAGGAGTTCATTAGGCAATTATAAATTGAACAAAGTTTATTATTCCGGAATATAAAGAAATGAACAAGACAAGTCCGACTTGAGGTAAGGGAAACCTACCACTCTCTTTCTTTTTAAGTACACTTTTTTATGTCATTCCTTTTACGCTCATCTTTCTTATGATTGGGATGTTCTTTTATATTAATCTTACTGTAATTTTTATTTTAATATGATTATAGACCCTATTTTCTCTCGTCTATCCATTTTTGGAAGTTTTAAGTGGCGTCGTTAGACTGCCGAGTTTTCGTAAGGGATTTTTCATCTCAATTTTATTCCCGTGAGATTTATGCTACATTTTCCACAATTTTCTTTGAGTGGTATATTTACTGCCCATTATTCTAATCTTTGTATAATATACTTTTGTTTATGAGTATTTAAACCAATGTTGTATTTTCTTTCTTTCATGGGGTGTATGTTTCGTAAGATACCTAAGTCTGTAAGGGAACCTTTCACCCTCTTTTTTTAAAAAGACTTCTTTTTGATGGGTCTTTTAATTTACATATTGTTATGTTGGGATATGTTCTTATATATCCATATTGAAGTAAATTTTATGTCCAAGTGATTAGATACCCTTTTTATCTCTCATCAACTCATTTTTATGTGACGTTGTTAGGCTGTCAAGGAAACTTCTTAACCCAATTTCAATTTCTTTGGGTTCAACATGCAGTTGTTGAATATGTCATCCTTTGAATATGTGTGAATGACCCTTGATTATTTTACACATAATATCCACTTATATTGGGTGTATTTATATTTTTTGTACAAAATTATGAGATTTATTTATCCTTAATTTAAGGATACCATCTTTATAATGGATTTCATCTCAATTTCCATTTCCATTGGGACTTCATTGTTGTTATGCACCAATTCACTCTTATATGGTGCATATACTATCATTTGTAATATTATATAATGAATCCTCTTATTTTCATGATATTATAATGTTTTTATTAAATGTTATTCCTCAATTATTTTATTCAAGTGTCTCTCATTTTGTTAAAAACTCTTTAACTAAAATATCGTTTTAAATGTTTTAATGATTTAATATTATAAATATTTCTCATTAATATCCATGTTTTCTAAATGGTTTGAAGGATTTATTTATATGGATATTAATGGTTTAAAATTTTAAAAGCTTCAAAGTGGTATGGGACACTTTGATTCAAAAATATCTTTATTAAATGTTTTAAATGGTTTTGAAAATTGTTTTTAGAATGGATTCATTATTTCAATATCTTAAAATGTTATATTGTTATTGCAATGTGGGAATGTTATATTTCCTTTATGCTTAAGTTATGTGCTATGATTATGTTATGGTTCTTGGGAATTATTATGAAGACGGGTGGTTCTATGATAAACAAAGGGCGGGTGATCCCGATATAGCTCTTCAATGCATTGGGTAATGTGAAGGAGTGAAACGTTAAGGTTTCTCCGAAGAGATTTAGGGAATATACTGTGGTGGGTATTCCAAACGTAACCAAGAGGGTTACTCCCTATGTAATAATGTTATAAATGCCTCAAGTTACCTTTTATGTCTTATGATTTCTATGATTTATTCATGATTTTATGAGGTATGTTAAAGTTCCTATGTTTTATGGGTAAAGTATGATTTCATTCTTATGTATATATGAACTCATGTTTCCTTTCCATATTTTTATATCCCTTACTGAGTTTTTTATGCTCATCCCATGTTTTTTTGAAATGTTTTTCATAGGTCAAGGGAATGGTACATGATATGATGATAGTTTCAAGGAAGTGTCAGGAAAGAATCCATGTTTTATTTTAAATATGTTTTCGTTGATGGGAAAAAATGAATACTATCTTTATGTAACCACATTGTTTAAATGTGGAATGTAATGAATGTTTTATGATCTAATTCAATAAAACTATAAACCTGAAAAGCTCCTCAACATGTAATCTTGTATTAACTCAAGATTATGTATGGTTTAAGGCTGGGGCCTTATAGTTGGTATTAGAGGCCGGTTTAGATAACTTTAGAGGTTATGATATTATTTAAGCATAAGTGACATTACCATAATGGTTAGGATTTCAGAAAGGGTCCTAGTTTTACATAAAGTTAATGAGTAAGTATATATTACTTTTTATCTTCCTCATTAGTACATGATGGTATTGTTTATATACTCACACTGACCTTTTTGGTTTTAGTAAATGGCTGGATCTAGCAGGCACCAAAGTAACTGTGGATGTGAAGGAAACTGTTACAGTTTTTTGAGCAAGAAACTGAATGATATGGGAGATGCAATGAGAACTCTTGTGTTTATCCTCAACCAACTATCTGGAGTCATGATTGACCACATAAACCATGGTGATTTCTCTAAGGAATCATATATGCGAGAAAAAAATCCCTACAGAACTACAAGTAATAATCATAAAGGTAAGTGTGTTAAAAAACCTATGTGTCAATGATGTGGAAAGAAACACCTAGGAAAATGTTTCAAAGGGACAGAAATATGCTATATATGTGGAAATGAAGATCATAAAGCAAGAACATGCCATGGAAAAAGGAAGCATCCAGTTGACTCGAGGAAAGGGAAAGAAGTTGTTTCTGAGGGATCAATTGAATGTTTTAAATGTGGTGTGCATGGTCATCATGAAAACACATGTCCTATGAAGAAGTTTCGTGAATGGGATCACCAAGATCGTACAAGTATTCATTTACCAATACCTAATGACATTCCGATTGAGGATGAAGAAACTGACAATGGCCAATCAAAGGTATGGATTATTTCATAACATTGTTTTCCTATTTTGGAATCTTAGGATATGATTCATGATTTTTTTGTAGGAAAGAAGTATTTCAGAATAAGTTGGAAATGAATGGCTAATGGATCATGAAGAATGTGGAATGAGTAAGAAGTCAACATATAAGGGATTCAAGAGTTATGGTGAAATTCTTAAGAGTATTAAGTCTCTTTTGATAACGGGGTTACATTAGAAGACTTTTTATAGTATGTGTAATCCTGATGTTTAATATATGAAAATTTTATTCATGGAATAGTTATCTGTTCTTTTGTGGATATAGTTATAATGAACCATTTGGGATTATATGATCCTTACTTTTGAGGTAATTATGGGTTACTATATGTTATGATGGAATTGAAAGGCATGAGATAAAATTGATGTTAAATTATGTTATGGTTATTTTTGATGATTTTATCTCTTTTTGGGGAATGATTTGAGGATTATATAGTTTGGAAAAAGGACAACACGCAGAACATGTGACAAACTGTCGTGTCGGACAAAGCTGCGGGAATCGAACCCACAACCAAAGTGCAACTGGTATTTATTGCCTACCACTGGACTACGTGATGTCCCTGGTTAGTATGACTTATTCTTTTTAGTTTGGTAACTTTATGAATTATGAGTAAGTTTATTTTGGGTTATTTGTGAAAATGATTAACCTATCATGGAGGATATGTGATTAGGTTTATTACTTTTCAATATGAGACTTTAGGAGCAACTAATGTTGTTTGGATATAAATGTTATGATTTAACTTGGAAGACAATGTGACTAAATCCTTCAAATATTTGGGTTTCAATCTTATTTTGGTTTAATTTGATGAATTTTATGGACAAATTGTTTATCGAATGGTCCTCATTGAACTTTGCATTTTGTTGGACAAATTTTGGAGATTAAGAATAGATTTCCTTTTTATAAAGGGTTATCCTTTTCTGGATTATCTGATCTTGTACTAACCTTTTTGGTTTTGGTTTTAGTTATGGTCTAAAGATATGGGACGTATATAGTTCTCTTTTGTGGATTAGGTGATTCTCTATAAGTTGATTATAGTACTCTTAATATGAACAAGTCTTCCTAAATACTCGTCTTTAGGAGAAAATATGAGTTTGTTTAAGGAATCTAATAAAAGTTGAAAGTCAACATGATAAGTGATTATGTTTCCTTATGAATAAATTCCACAATAAAAAGTATCTTAAAACAAAAATGTTTTCTATTAATGTTTCCTACTGGGGAATCAAATACCTTTTAACCAATCACAATTTTTTGATTTTCTTGTAGTTAACTTTCTCCAAAACATGTTTTCTGTCACTCTCCATCAGAACATGACCCTATATTTTCTCCTCCATGTCCATGTTTTCCTACATGGAATCCTAGTATGGATAAACTCGGGTGACCTCTATACTTATCTTTCATTATTTTGAAGTGATTGTTTTACCGACTCTTGTTCCAATGTGGGACTTTCAAGGATGTTTCCAAGCTCAATTTTAAAATTGCAAGGATGCAATTCCCAAAAGGGGGGAAGGATGTTACACCCCAGGTAAATAAAGAATATGACATTTTTATATTTATCTATATTTATGAATAAAATATTAATATTACTTTAAAGGGGATGCTATGCTCGATGGCGTACCCAATAATCAACAACGAGTTTCTTGGTAATCTTATGTTGCACTCTAATAATAAAATAATATTATTTTAAATGGTAGTTAACGCCTAGCTGTTGTGATGGCGGGAATGAATAGAACTAACTGAAAAATTATTATATATGTTTGTCAAATATTTTTACTTTTTACAATAAATGTTAGATGATTAAAAATGCGAATGAATCCAATTTTAAGCGTAAACATTCTAATATTTTTTTAAAGGTCGATTAACCGCCTTTTGATCGCGAACCTCTTTTAAATCAACTTTTTGACAATTTTATGTTCTATATTTGACAAAATAAAAATCTTCTTTAGAATCGGGACATCAAAATTTACTTTGTGTAATTTTTTGGTATTTTTCTGAAAAAATTCAATTTTTAAGGAATAGTGAAAAATGTTGTATTTTAATTCAAAACCTCTTTTTAATCTAATTTATTTGTATGATTAGATAACCTTTTGAATTGGTTTTAAAGTGAAATTAGAATATATTTTTACCATTTAATCAAATAGTGGTCATTGGAATTAATTTCACTTTTAAATTTGACTTAAACTAGTGTCAATCTTTTGATATATATTGTTTCATAAAAACATGCTATTTGTTCTGAAAATGGGAATTAATTATTAAAATTAATTAATTTAACATATATGTTATGAATTTTTTAAAATAGACATCATTTTTTAATTTGGAATATCAAATATAGCTTAGGGTGAATTTTTGGTAATTTTCGGAAAAGCTTCAATTTTTGATGAATAGTGAAACCACTATGTGGTACTTATAAAAACTGATTTTCCGTTTAAATGAAATTTTTCCACCTTTGTGTTTTGAATTTCAAAAATCCGACATACACGGTTGTCATTAAGAAGTAAAATTTGGTTCAATGGGATTAAAATAATTTTATTGGTGAATTGTAACTTATTAAGTTTTAATCGCGATTAGAGGTAATTAGTGTAGTTTAAGGTAAAAATAATGTTTTAATAATATGAAATGACCTAGACACATGTCCTATCCTCATTGGAAGAGTAATGGCCGACCAAGAAAATCCATGGGTCAACTTGGGGACCCCATGGAGCCACTTTGGTTGGAAAATGACATAAATACCTTTTTATTTAACGTTAAAATAAATATGACACAAACATGAGTTTTTTAACTAAAACAATTTTTACATGGGATTTACAAGTCATATTTTTGACTATAAATATTAATTGGAAAGATAAAAAGCTTTCCTACATCATTATATTTTTTTATAGTTTTTAGACATTAAATATATTAAATTATTTATGACATCATGATGATGCAGCGATTACCTCATTAATAAAGGATTTAAATAAAGTGAAAGGATATTTTAAACTCTATGACCTCCACATGTCCAAAACCTAATGGATGGGTATATTAAGAACCCTTGTCACCTTATCCTCGAATTATATCAATGTGGGACATTTTAACCGAAAAACATTTTAAAATAAGGAACATTTCTTTACATTCCAAGAGTGCCCCTCCTCTCCTCTTATAAAAGGCCCCCACCTCTACCTCTTTACCCACACATACAAAGCCTTTGGATCAGCCGACCCATGCCCATTTTGTATCTACACATCCCTCTCTAACTCCTTGAAGCCTCACTTTGGGCAGAAGTCTTTCCAAGGAAGCATTTGATCTCAAACCAAAGGGAGTTACCCGATTTTAAGGTAATGTCTTCACTTGAGTCCTTTTGTTTTATTTTTCTTATCCAACCCCCTAAACTCTTTTTATTAATTTATTTTGTAACAAATACACTATATTCAATATAATATGCTGTTGTTATAAGAAGTATTCGAGATACACTTACACACACCTTCGTCTAATGGTTAATGAACATACTGTTTCTGTGGTTGGTGATTTTCTGCCTCACGAAATGATGATTGTTCAATATTATTTTAACACCTTTAAAGGTGGACATTATTATGTCACTGTATTTTATATATTATATATATGGTATTTATTTTTATTTTTCTGTATTTTATATTTAAAACATACCTTTATTCTTTCCATGTTGTGTAAATGCGATAATTTCATATGAGGAAGTGTGGACTACCGCCCCCTCAAGTGATGTGACTCGTACATTCAATACATGGAATGTATAAAGAATGAAAATAATGAACATATGTGACCTATATAACATATATATTATACTGGAATTATAATATATATATATATATGTCTATCATTTTTTTAATTGCATTAATATGACAAAAAAATGAAAGTAGCGTTCATGCGTACGTACGACCTACCATCTCCATGAACGGTGCTTTTCGTTTTTTATCTCCAAATGATATAGAATAGTATAAAATGAATATGTACTGGATATATATGATATTTTAATCATTAATACTATTCTGGAAATTATTTACTTATAACTACATGGGAAATCATTTTTCAAACAAGTTCATTTTTGACTCATGTACCACACATCGGCAAAAACGTCTGATATGAACTAGCATTATTAAACAATTATTATAAAATTATAATATGTGATATGAACTGAATAATAATCTTTAAATGAGGTAATTAGGCAATTATAAATTGACCAATGTTTATTATTCAGGAATATAAAGAAACGAACAAGACAAGTCAGACTTGAGGTAAGGGAAACCTACCACTCTCTTTCTTTTTAAGTACACTCTATTATGTCATTCCTTTTAAGCTCATATTTCTTAGGATTGGGATATTATTTTATAATAATATTACTGTACTTTTTATGTTCATATGATTAGAGACCCTATTTTCTCTCGTCTATCCATTTTTGGATGTTTTAAGTGGCACCGTTAGGCTGCCGAGTTTTCGTAAGGGATTTTTCATCTCACTTTTATTCCCATGAGATTTATGCTAAATTTGGAACAATTTTCTTTGAGTGGTATATGTACTTCCCATTATTCTATTCTTTGTGTAATATACATTTTTTTATGAGTATTTACACCAATGTTGTATTTTCCTTCTTTCATGGGGTGTATGTTTCGTAAGATACCCAAGTCGGTAAGGGAACCTTTCACCCTCTTTTTTTAAAAAGACTTCTTTTTGTTGTGACTTTTAATTTACATATTGTTATGTTGGGATATGTCCTTATATATAATTATTGATGTAAATTTTATGTCCATGTTATTATATACCCTTTTTATCTCTCATTAACTCATTTTGATGTGACGTTGTTAGGCTGTGAAGGGAACTTCTTAACCCAAATTTCGATTTCTTTGGGTTCAACATGTACTTGTTGAATATCTCATCCATTGAATATGTGTGAATGACCCTTGATTATATTACACTTAAAATCCACTTATATTGGGTGTATTTATATTTGTCTCACATAATTATGAGATTGATTTATCCTTAATTTAAGGATACCATCTTTATAATGGATTTCATCTCAATTTCCATTTCCATTAAGACTTCATTGTTGTTATGCACCAATTCACTCTTATATGGTGTATATACTATCATTTGGAATATTATATCATGAATCCCCTTATTCTCATGATATTATAATGTTTTTATTAAATTTTATTCCTCAATTATTGTATTCAAGTGTCTCTAATTTTGTTAAAAACCCTTTAACTAAAATATCGTTTTAAATGTTATAATGATTTAATATTATAAATATTTCTCATTAATATCCATGTTTTCAAAATGTTTTTAAGGATTTACTTATATATATATTAATGGTTTAAAATGTTAAAATAATCAAAGTGGTATGGGACACTTTGATTCAAAAATCTCTTTTTTAAATGTTTTAAATGGTTTAAAAATTGGTTTTAGAACGGATTCATTACTTCAATATCTTAAAATGTTATATTGTTATTGCAATGTGGGAATGTTATATTTCCTTTATGCTTCAGTTATGTAATATGATTATGTTATTGTTCTTTGGAATTATTATGAAGACGGGTGGTTCCGTGATAAACTAAGGTCGGGTGAGCCCGATATAGCTCTCCAATGCATTGGGTAACACGATGGAGTGAAACATTAAGGTTTCTCCGAAGAGATTTAGGGAATATACTATGGTGGGTATTCCAAACATAACCAAGAGGGTTACTCCCTATGTAAGAATGTTATGAATGCCTCAAGTTACCTTTTCTGTCTTATGATTTCTATGATTTATTCATGATTTGATGAGGTATGTTAAAGTGCCTATGTATTATGGGTAAAGTATGATTTCATTCTAATGTATATATGAACTCATGTTTCCTTTCCATATTTTTATATCCCTTACTGAGCTGTTTATACTCATCCCATGTTTTTTTGAAATGTTTTTCATAGGTCAAGGGAATGGTACATGATATAATGATAGTGTCAAGGAAGTGTCTAGAAAGAATCTATGTTTTATTTTAAATATGTTTCCGTTGATGGGAAAAAAATGAATACTATCTTTATGTAACAAATTTGTTTAAATGTGGAATGTAATGCAAGTTTTATGATCTAATTCTCTAAAACTCTAAACCTGAAAAGATCCTCAATATGTAATATTGTATTAACTCAAGATTAAGTAAGGTTTAAGGCTGGAGCCTTATAATTTTTGAAGCATTATTGGACATTATATATATTTAATAGTTGATATACATAATATTTTATATTTTCTCAACACAACTAATTCGATTCGAAATAATATTATGGAATCTAATTTATTGGTAGCATATATAATACTACATTATCTTATAATGACAATAAGTGAAGGGTAAATGAACAATAAGAATGATGTGGTTGATTTGAAAGGGGATAATAATTTATAATTTCCTTGAGTAGTGGATGATAGTTAATCCACATTTGGTGGATTGATTCAAATTAGTCAGTGATGCGTTCCATGTAATTAATAGAATAAAAAATTAATAAAATCAAGATAACCTATGGTTCAGTATTTGGATTACTCGCATGAGACAATATAGGGGATGTGTATGGGGACATAACATCATAATTTGACTATGGAAGACGAGAATCCCATGGTTATAAAAAATGATAAAAATTCTCTATAAAACTATTGAAAATCCATCTTTAACTGTCAATGTCCAATAATATCGACATATATTATCATTTTCATAAATAAAAGTAAGATGGTGGAATCTCAAAACATTATTTTGATCATTTTAATTCTAATTTTCCTGATATTTTCACACACAAAAAATCATAATTGGAAAATTGTTTAAGTTATGTTGATGGGTGGGAGGCATCCCAAAATTCAAAACTATTTTTTTAATATATATAAACCCCATACTTTATTCTTTCTTAATTAATTTTCTAAGGAGATGTTTTTTGGATGTGAGAGAAATATACTACCCCTTGTGTGTTGTTTTAGATTGTGTATCAATATTCATATGAAAGTATGTATAAAATCATAAATAGAATGTTTTTCTATGTATTCATGATGACTTTATATACTTTAAATATGTTCTTAAAGGGAAAAATTGCTTTTTTATTCAACTAGAATTTTATCAATATTACGCTTTCTTAAAAAGACTTATAGTAGATCATTTAATCACTATTTTCTTTAAGAAATTTAACTTGATATCTAATTCTATTAACATTAATTTTATTATTAATAATTTTTATTAAAATTAGTATTATTTAAGAAAACTAATTGGTTTACTGTTTGACACCTCATGGAAGTCTAGTTATTTACATTTCAAAAGTATAATTTATGTGCCAATTGTTGTTATTGTTCTTAATGATTAAATAATTATTTCAATTTTTTAATTATAATAGTAAAAATTTACTGAAATATATATGATATAAATTGTTGGATGGTATTGTTATAGAATACAAGAATCCTCCTTCATTAATTAATTAATATTTATGCTAATGGTATTATAGACTATAGAGGAAGACCCACATGATGATGTGATGAAATTTTTTAGGATATGTTTTTTTGTGTTTGGGAAGGCCTCATGTTTAGTTGAAGAGGTTTTGATTAAATTTTTTTATTCATGAATTATTAGATTTTAATAGAGATAATTGATATAAGTTCCTTATGTATGACACCAATGGAGATCCAGGATGCCTTTATTATCAAATGACATTGGACATCCACGACATTACATTCGAATTTTTCCCACATTAGACATTGTGAATATTATTATATGACTTAATCCTACACCATATGTTGAGTAAGATGAAGAGATATTTTGTTAATGGAGAAATAATATAGAAAAAGAACATCACACATTGATTGTGACATAAAAATTCAAACACATTCAAATAACTATTTCACTCACATGAAATTATGTGTGATACATGTTCATCATTAATAAAGACCTTTACATTTTTTACATTTAATGATGGCATATTATGGGAATTCAGTAATTAATGAATTCATAGGAATTTTAATGTATTATGTCATTGATGAGATTCCATAATATTAACAATTATGAGAAAAATGTTTACTTTATATGATAAAATATTTAATTATTCATTAAACTAAAATATAACACTGAATGTTTTTGGTTCGTGATTAAATATTATATCAATCCAATATCTAATCTAGATGATTGTTCCACATCACAGATGGGGTTTTCACATTAAAGTTTATAAATCCATTCTTATATGGTTGATAATTTCAAATGAATTAAAAAATGTTTGATTTTTGTAGACATTGGGTTCTCAAAATAAAAATATAATGAGGGGATTAATAAATTGAGTTGTAAGGAATATCAATTGAAGAACATGACTTAGGTATTTAATTGGTATTCAAATGATAAAAATATTTCATCAAATCAAGATATTTTTATTATTTAAAAATTGAAATAATATTGGAATAAAAAAATATAGGAATAATATTAAAATTAAAAATTTAGAAAAAAACCTTATGATAATCCATTAACAAAAATGTGGATATTTATAATGTTACCATAAATCACAATCCAAAAGAAATATGTTTATGTGTAAAAAATAAATAATTTTTTAGAAAAAAACTTATATACACATATTAAAAAACCTTATCATAATTAGTAAGTATTATATGTAGTAATAAATTATAAAATAGCAATGTTCTATATAGATAAATTGTATGAGAAATTAATTGATGGATTTGATGTGTTCGAAAAGAAAATTTCACTAAATTTTTACAACTAATCTACATTAATATTTACATAATAAATAGTTGGATAAATAATATTAGATGTCACATTGGGTTAATTTATGATATAATTCCAACAATTAAACATAAAATTTTATTCATTGATGATTGTTTCATCACACTGTATGTACTCTTGAATTTTACAATGAAACAAATTATTTTTTCTAAGAACAAACATATAATATATAAAAATAGTTGAACACAAGTAATATATTTTTTTAAATTATCAATGTTTGAAAAAATGGATTGGAATCCACGCCATCACAATTAAAAAGGTAAATAATATTTTTATAATTATTTGATTTATAATCATCTATATATCTAAAATATATTTTATGAAATAAAACATGAGAAAATGTTTTATACTATAGCAAGGTAGGTCTAGCCAGATGCCAATGAACCTAATTACTCATTAAATAAAATGAAAATTAAAAAAATATAAGAAATAGATGGGGTCAAACCACACACACCCAAGTAAATAACTACATATTAAAAGGGTGAATTTAAACACCATACTCATATTCCGAAGTTGCACCAGTATCAGGTGACTCCTATTCAGATTGTGATTTTTTGTTGATTAAGGAGCACCTAATACATATCCCTTAGAAATTTCATCTCATATGTATGTTGATCCATGCAATAATTCTTTTTGTAAAGCATCCACTTGGGATCAGAATCAATCTTTTCTAATTCCTTAGAAGTGGACTTGGTAGACACCATCCTTGGTGTGTTGGAATAGTCCTCCTATGTCTTTCTCTTTTGGTGAGAAAATAGGAATCCCTCACTATCAATCACTTTTTCCATCCTATGTGTAATGATATCACTAACTAACAAGAAATTATTTTTTATTTAATTATAGTCCCATTTTAAGGGCTGAAGGGAAGCCCAACATGACTTTAAAGACTAAAACATTAAATTGTTCTCCAAAGGATCAAAATACATAAAACCAAATCAAATCAACAAAGGCAGCCCCTCCCCAATAAAAATCAATCAGCCATACTTTCACCTTTTCATCTTTACTCGGCTAGTCGTCCCGTGCGGAGATGCATGAGCCTGGTACCGATGGAAAAATCCATACCCTCTCAAGCTTCTGAATCCAAAAAGCCATGATTTGATGGAAACACTTAGTTCTTACATCCTCTGGAGTATCCCCTGATGCAGATATGGAAGCATAGACCCTAGTACCTCTAACTACACATCATAATACACCACCCAACCAGAATCAACCCGAATCAGATAGCATAATACACCACCCAACCCAAATCAATCAGATTCGCACAACATATTCACCGAAAAAAGAAACATCATAGTAATAACTGGATAAAAGCATATGAAACATTAAAGAGAAAACCCATCACCATCCACCAATGAAAATTCCACCAACAACCCAGATGCTGGATGAAGACAAAGATCCCCACTGCCTCTATGAGACCGATGTAGGGAACCGCTGTGATGATGAAACCTCAAAATTATAGATTGAAAACATCACAACCTCAAAAAATCACTATGAGAGACGATGAACACCTAACGCCATAGATGAAGAATCAAAAACCCGTCGCCACCATCCATACTCACCTGGAGAACACAGTGGACCTTCCCATGCTCTCCCATCTGACGGTGAAACCACAACCTCAGTCCAAAGATCCTGACCGCATGAGCATCGCCGTGGCACTGATGAAATCCCTAGCCATAGAAGGGGGTAGGATAAGAGTCAGGAAAGAAAAATGTGAGATACATCCAAAATGGCCGAGAATGAGGAAGACGTCATCTGAAGAATGCCGAGTAGGAGTGCCAAGAGGAGAAGCTAAAGACGATCTTTAGAGAGGAAGAAGGGTAGCGATGGTGGAAAACCTAGAGGAGTGCTACACCTAACAGGCCCATCCACCCATATCACTAACTAAGGCTTTACAAAAACAGAAGTCTTTAAAAATATTTCTATCACTTTTTTCATCACCATTTGTATCATTCACCCATCTGTTAGAAATGTGTGTAGAACTATAAATTTTGAGAATCTCTTCCTAAAAATTATCTTTTTGTATGTCAGTGGAATGTTCCCGAAAACATGGAACTTGTAATGGAATATATGAACCCCTTGACTACACAAATTCATGTCCCATTAACTACAGTTGAAAATTAATGTTTTCCAAGACCAAAAATTGAGAAACCTCAATATCATGTTGGTCATCATAGATCCCTTCATTAATTACTAAAATCATGTGCATGACATAAACCTTCCTCTATTGATGCACAATACAAACATCCTGAATAATATTAGTAACATACGACGCCTATGGAATCACTAACCTCACATCATACTCTGAGAGATCATCATATAAATGTGAATTATAATCACACGGTGACAAAATATTCCTCAAATTCATAACAACATCATAAGAACCAGAAAAATCCAAATAAGAATAGAATATATCATAAACATCATCGACTTTTGGATAATATTATTTAACATGTAGGTGATTTTATATGTCTTGGTAACATAACATATGATGAACGTATCAAAATAAACAATATGAACAACCTATTTTAACCTTGGACCTTTATCTATTTCAGGACAATTGATATCCAGAAGATATCCTTGAGCAAGAGAGTCCTCAACAGGAACAGGTTCTATGTGAGAGACACAAGCCCCAGATGAATTTATCCACATCCTCTCATGCTTGCACACCATCGATATATGTCCCAGTTTCTTTCAAATTGAAAAGTACTCAAACCAGGAATCATTTATGACTGACTACTTATAATCAAATTCATCTCTCACAACAATCCAGAAGGAATCAACCAAGGTCTCCGATATATCCACTTCTAGGGGAATTACCATGCGGATGATTTTGAGAGTGTCTACATATTACTCCCCTAAATCCCCAATTTGTAATTTCATTAGCAGCTATGAATATGAATATAAAATATTTTAATGGAATATTAAAATTTAATGATAGAATAATCCATTTAAATGATAAAATATTAAAAATTTATAAAATTGAGGTTAATAGTGCTCATATCTTCAAGGATTCAATCTATGAAAAATATATTAACATTTTTATTAATATTAAATATATTATTGATAATATGATGTAAAAATATGTGTATTTTAATGATAAGTAATTACAATAGGAAGAAGATTGTGATATTTTATAAAACAAGAACATGTTTTCAATTTTTGTTACTGTATAGTCTAAGAATCATTTAATATAAAAATTATTTGGTTATTAAATATCACAATTAATAAGGATATACTATTTATCAAATGTAGACATCATTTACATAAAGATAGGTTCTGGAATATAACATATTCCATTATTGAATATGATGACTAAAAACCGAATTTTCACTAGTTATGACACATTTAGAAAATAAAATTATATATTTTTATGCTACTATATCTACTACTGAAGAACATTATAATTTTGAATCTCATCATTCACATCAACATGATTTCATTCGTATCACTAAACTAAAATTACTCTATGTGTGGATCAATAGTAAGAGTTCATCAAATAATATTTAATAAATGGTAGATTATAAAAAATATGATGATGATTTATATAATGAGAAATAGTATTATGATTAGGATATATTTTTATATAATGATTCCAAATAACAATATGAACCATCCCTTAACAAGTTAGATTAAACATTAAATCATCATCTACAGGTAAAATTATTTCATAAAGAATGTATCCTATATTTTTTTTTGATTTTGTTGTTCTATCATCACACCATGAAGATAATTATAATTAAATATTAGTGTTATACATTAGTTTGTAAAAGATAGAGTTTTTATATAATGAGTGTTTTATATTTTGAAATACATTGAAGACTATGATTAAAAAATATAACATTAAATAAAATTTTTCTTATTTTATAGAATAATCAAATAGATACAAAATTAAAATTCAACCTAAAAATTAAAATTTAGATTTCAATATATGGATGTAATAAACCTTATATATAAAAATTAATGTTTACAATATATTCTAATTTACTCATACCATATTATTGAAGCAAAATGTGTCACATGGTTACATGAACATAGTAAACAAAATAATTTCAAATATTTTTATTTAAAATTTCAAGAGAATGTCATAATGTTCTAACAGTTATTCTCAGGGATATAATTAATTTTCATTTATGATATTTGATATATTAGATGAAAGAATGTTTCCCAATGATGAAATTCATGGTAAATTTTATCCTAAATATTATAAATAAAATCAAGTTTCACATAATATTTTATGGTTTTGGATCATTAAAATATTATTTCATAGTAGATACATAATATGGAATAAATCAGCTAAACAATTTACTAGTTAAAATTGTGGATTCATAGAACATTTGTTTTATGTTTTTTTTATTTTTTACGAATTACATGAATATTATATTGATTAATGATATATTTTTTATATAAAAAATTATAATATATTTCTAATTATGTTTTTGAATTGATGGAAAACATGAACAAGAACATGATGTAATTATATATTGTGGTGTTAGAAAATTACTCTTCATAGAGTAGATTTCTAGACTATTATAGAGAATATTTGATGAACATTGATTGATTCTTACAAATTTATTTTTTAAATAGATTACCCATGATGGAATTAAAATATCATCTTCATGCATGTAGATTATTTAATATATTTGATTAGTGTATTATTAAAAATATTTCTATAAATGTGGGAATGAAATTCATGGATTTTTCTCGGAAAAATAGAATCACATTATTTGGTAAATATATAGTTTTCTAAAATAATAATTTATATAATTCTATGTACTATAATAAATTTCCATCAATTTTTTATATAAGAATTTAAATATCAAAGATGGAGAAATATCACAAATGTATCTAAAGAGATATTAAAAAGGAATATAACCACATAATTTAAACTGAGAAAGTGAAATTTTTTGACGTTTAATATTCTGTGAAGAGATTTTATCACATGTGGACCAATAAAATAATATAAGTCAATATAGTCTTAAATAATGTTTTCAAGCTATGACCACATATATTTTGAAAGATACTTTTGATCCCCTAGTTAATTATTTTATATAATATGTAAATCCAATTGGAGAGGATCATTAGAGAGAGATGGTATATGATAACCATTTTAAATAAGATATTGAAAATATTTAACAAGGGAATAAATCAATAGGTGTATAATCATTAGACCATGAAATGACCATATTTTAGGTGACATTGTGTCATGATCTTTTGAATGGTATTAGTGGACATGTTCTATAATTTTATATGTATAAGAATTACTGTTGTTTTATTAATTTCAAGGTATATAGTTTCATTACACATATATGTTCCTAATATGTTATATAAATTTGTATCCTTGGTGTAATTAATTGACCCAATAACTTATCTCCATACTTTTAGTGACTACAACAATTCCACAATGGTTATTATATGGTAATGTTAGAAAGAGAGATAATTAATGCATGTTACTTCTCTATTATTGAAAATTCATAGATTGCAAATAGTTAAGTGGCTAGTGTTGATACAAAAACATAATGAGATGTTTGATCCCTATGAAAACCCACCCTCATATTCATGTGGTCTATTTCTCTGGGATTGTAAGAGAAAAATGTTATTCAAAATATTTAAAAGGACAAATTCATCAATGGGGATAATGTTTAGATGCAATCACTCACATCGTGGATTTATTTTGTGACAAAATGTTTTAATTGGATATTGTGTTTTAAAATTTTATATGAATTTATTATAATTCACTCAAGCATATTAACATTATAATAATTTTACTAATTTAATTTATATTTATAAAATATATTTTATTTAAAATAGTACAAATATGATATAAATTTATGTAAATATAATTTTATTGGATAGAGTAGTAGTTTTTACCTTCCAAATAGTTGCATGTCTCATGTGACATACTTGTCAGGTGTCACTGTAGAAATAAAATTTTATATAGTAAAATTAATTTTCATCTTGATTAACCTACATATTATAACTAATAAGACCTATCCCACTTAGATGACAATTTAGAAATAAGAAGATGTGTTTTCCTTCTAAAGAATGATTCTAATATTTCTAGGGATGATGACTATTATCGAGCTTTCATATTCCACAAAATGGATTTCCATACCCAAATTAACATATTAATAAAACACATATATACATAAGAAAAAATATATTAAATATTTCATGTCACTATATATGAAATTAAATATGGATGATGGATGACATAATTAATTTTAGAATGGGTGACATAAACATCGAATAACTGATGGAAAAAAAACCCAAAAATTTAAGACGAATATGTTTTCTCCATAAGATATCTTCAAAGGCATCACCCCCAGTCTACTAGATTAATATATAACTATGTAGCATCAACATTGTGTCTTATAAAGTAATAAAAAAACTTTTCGTTGTCTAAATAATCCAAGACATTTGTGGGTGAAGATTCCCATGTAGGGGTGACTATTAATATAAAAAGTAAAAGTACCAAAATACATAAATTTGGAACATCTAACAATTCATCACAGCCAAAATACATTAATGATTTTGTAACCTATAAAATCCCTGATATTCTATATGGGAGAAAACTAAATTCATTAGTAAGAGTCCCTAAATTTGAATCTTATCTCTATGAGTTTGAGAAACATATTTTTTATGTAAAATAAACCCAAAACCAAAAAATTTGGTCAGTGTGGGACCAATGAGGTACTCATCATGTACCACTATAGCAAATATTTTCATTAATTTCATACATGATCTCTAACAAGGGAATAAAAAATATATACAAGTCCAGCTAACTAGATGTGTACTCCTTTGTCTAAGGATCATGTAAATGTAGTTGTAAAATTAATTTGGTCTTAAGACAATGTGAATGGGAAAAACACAGGGGTTTACTCTATATAAACTCTATGTTTCAGATAATGGATGCAAGGTATATTCCATATTTTACATGGAATATTCTATTTTTTCATACTTGGATTCCCTATCACAATTATCAAGGGACTACAAAATGTTTTAATCTGAAATAGTGGCTATGTGTTCATCCTATCATACCAATAATTTTGAAAACATTAGGAAACTAAATTTTTCATATTTATCATTTCTGATCTATCAATAATAATTAAAAAAATTCATGAGTCATACTATTTTCCCTCTATATTTTGATTTCTATTTTTATTTTCCAAGAAAATCAATTTACAACGTCCCCACCCACACTTGAATTTACTGCCCATTACTGTCCTTTAGGGTACTACATTAGGCTTCTAATTACAATATAAATCATCTAATTTCTCACTCATATTCATTGATCCCCACCATAAATCCAAAATAAACCATAAAATTTCAATAATTACTATTTCACAAATATCTAGTCAAATAATTGTTCAAACACCAAAAAAGAAAATGACCAGTGTCAAATGTAATAAGATTGATATATGAGAAAGGTTAAAATCTTGAAAATAATTTTTCTTCGATTACTTTGAGTCCTAGCCACTAGGTTTTTGTAGTGAAATTTAATAAAAAATGATACTAGAAAAAAATAATTTCTTAAATCCAATATTGGGAAAGGCATTAATTTCATTGTGTATTCATTTAGGTTTAATTTAAGTACAATAATATCATTCTAGAAATCAAAAAATATAAAAAATTTATCAAATCCCTACCATCCAAAAAAATCAACTACTAATAAGGAATGTGTCCAAATGAGGAATCAAGTGTGATTTCAATTAAGAATTTTATTCTTCATGTAACATTGATTATTCATGTATTTCTCAATATCTTCCTCTCTATTAATCACAAATTAAATTATTTATAGTATTAATCATTTGATAAAGTGGTTTTAGGTATATAAATAAAGAATCAATTACTCAATGGTCTATTAAAAAAATTTAGTTAATTAATTAATTAATTAAATTTATATAATTAACTTATTAATGTAGAATATATATCCCCATATTTAATGGAAATTATTGTTCTAATTTAATTTTATCCTAATTAAATATTCCATATTACTCAATGATATCTTATATGAGGCTCAATATGAATATAAAATAATTATTACCTTGAAATCTAGTGAACCTCATAAAATTAATATATTATTATTGATGTTCTATTAAAGTGGATTAAAACACTAATAAATTTTCTATAAAAAAGTTCATACTATAAAAAATATTATATTTAATATTCTAATGGTTCAATTATTAAAAATAATTCCACTAAATTATCCCATTCATTAACTGTGTAATCCCAGAAATAACATCCTACAAAAAACTATTATATTACATAACATTTATCTTATTCATTATATTATCCTAGATCACCAACAAATACCATTTCATCTCTTGAGAGATTCTATGACCTCAATAGTGATTAATCTCATCGCTCTCTCAAGAAAAAGGATGACCTACCGATTCTCCAAAATTGGGCCTCAAAAGGATATACACTGATTGTTGAGTTTTATGTTAATTTTTACATGAACTCCACTAATGTTATATGATACTCTCATCATTAGTAAAAAACTAACATATAATCCCTTAACACGCCCTGAGTCACATAAATTGTATTCCACATCTTTTCCTAAATATGAAGGATAAAAAATATTCTTAGTTGAATTATTGTCTCAAATTCCACCTATAAAATTATCTTTAATCTCAATGTGAATTTTTCTTATCTATTAGATACTATAATTAGGGGTCTCTCATATATCTAGGTTATGTCATCCGTGAACAAAATTCTCAAAATCTCTAAAAAATACCAAATTAGAATAGCATGGAATAACACTGACCTGGTAATTAAGACAATGATCACCAAGATAGAATCATGACCTCTCTTTATATTTTGAATCATCATTAAAAAATGCATTTATAAACTATATCACATTATGACTATCATAGACCTTTAAGATCCACATAATAAATGTGTCATAGTTTGGCCACTCTTGAATACTAAATAACTGAAGGAGACACAACCATTAAAAAAAGGTAAAACAATTATCCCTCAACAACAATGGATAAGTTCAAGAGGATGAATTCTCAGATACCTCTCCCAAGATCTGATAATCGTTCCTTTTGTTGAGGATATCAGCTCCCACAAATATATTCCCTATAATTTAAACAATCTAAAATTTATAATCATGTATTAAATAAAACAACAAACTCAATTATAGGATAATATTTCTATATAAGGAAAGACGTGTCTATGACTCTTATGGTTTTTATTGGTAATAGATAACTCTCTAATAACGCAGTTCCATTAATTATTTTGTGAGAACACTATTACAATCAATTCAATGTAATGTGTTTTTTTATTTTTCATTTGTTATAAATATTTTCTGGACACATAATCAATCACTTCCTACCTCTATATCGAAACACACCAAAGTGAATCTCAAATAACATAACATAACAACAACAAAAAATCTATCTTATGGAAAAAAATAATGTAGGTAGAACAATAAGATAATCATAATGTTCTAAAAAATGAATCTTTTATCACTATGTATAAAAAAATTCCCATTCAAGTATGGGTTGCAGTGTGGCACGTGATCCTCTTGAAAACTTCTAAAAATCACTAATATCACCCCACCAACTATAGAAAAATATAATCCTCAAACACACCTTTTATTTGTAGGTTCATAATATACCCCTTTTATATCATTAATTTTTCTATAGATACACTACAATAAAAGGTGTAATTCTATAACAAGTGGACCTATCAGATCCAGAATTAACCTATAAAGATAATTTAGTATTTTTGATTCACACAATGCCTATAACAATCATCCGATTCTTAATATGATAATATTATGGTACTTCATAGATGATGTTTCAACTATTGAAAAAAACCATTAACCAATCTAATAATGTGTGGATGGTCAATTTTATAATTTTAACACCCATGGTTTGTTTAATGACCCTATACTTATAAAATATTTAACCCTATTTCAGATATTAAATTCGGATTGGGGATCTAGGGTGATGCACATGGTGAGTCGGGATGTGTGTAGACAGTTTTTGATGCACAATAGATTTCACGACTTCATAGTGTATAATGTGCTTCATAGTGCCTAATATCATAAAAAATGGGTTATTCCAAAAAATTGAAGGGGTGTCGTGGGCATATGTGTGGTGAAATTTTTCATTTTCTATCAACTTCATCCATATAGACCTCACCTCCACATTGTCCTAGGCATCATGGGCCATATATATCTATGATTTCTATAAAAGGGAGTGTCTGATGTCCACTTCATTCATCTAATTTTTGGTTTTTAGATTGACTCTGCCTATTTTGGGCTTTAACATGGTGTCATTTTTGTAAATCCTGTTCCTTTACAGGAAGAATCTAATGTATGTATTTGGGGAAACATATTATATCCTTGTGGGACATTATTATGGGAATTTTAAAGCAGTCATGACTTGAAATTTCTTCTTATCTTCCAGCGATTTACTCATTACAATTTGTTTTTGGATCATATATTTTATTGTGTGCTCATGGAGTACACCATGTTGGATTATAATGAAATTTATAGAGAAAGGATGTTGGTACTTTAGTTTCATTCATTATAATTGTTATATGGAAATCCTTTGGATTTTTATAGATTGAATATCTCTCAATCTACAATTCTTGGTCTTAATTTTATAGTTTTCCAAAATCATAATTAGATTATGAAAAGAAATTATTTGTCAAATATAACTTAATAAAACCTTATTTTAGAATGATTTGAAAAATTGTAGATTTAGAATAGGGAAACCTATACTTTTTCTATAAATACTTGATGAAAAAATGATTATAATTATTTATAAAATATGTGATTGTGAATTATTTTTTTGGATTGTTTTCATATTCATGCAGTATAGATCATGATGGAATGCACCACCAACAAAGAATAGAAAACATGGCACAAATTATAGCCAAAATTACAACCTTTTAATTTGTTCACCAACAGATGAATTAATGAACGTATAAAACACCACTTGTGAGTATAGGGAGGTCCGTGGAAGCTAAGTGTGTGTGATGTTTTGTGGTGATATGATTTTTATTCCACTGTATTAGGATTGATAATATTCAATAATTTTTATTTTCATTTAGGGAACCTGTTTATATATTTATGAAACCCTATATATCTACTTATCATTACTTTTATACAAAATGAGATAACATTATCTTGACCTACTGGGGTTAAATAGAAATTGTCAAACCCATTATTTGAATTTTGAGGTGATTGAAGATTTATTTTACCCAAAAAATTGTTAATGGAATATTTTTAACTTCCCTATATTTGATATGTGGTGTAATTTTGATTCTAACTGGATTTGGATCTTCGATTTCTTCACATATTTACATATAGTGGTTACACTATTATTCAATGTTATTAAATCATTACTGTCTTAGAATATATAACATTTTGGTAGACATTGGTCATCTGTATCATAAATATTAGTTTCTATTACATTAAGTATAATATTTTTATATTAGTGAATCTGTCATAAAAATAAATAAATATATATATATATATCTTGTTTTATTATGTTTTCATTTTTTTTTTCTTTTTATGTGATAAAAAGGGTAAACTATTCATCATTTCTTTTTTACTGACCCCATAGTATTTTTTCCATCCAATGGTGTTAGGGGAACATTATATATGGTTATAATCACGTCTAATATATCTCAAGCTAATGGTTTGGATAGGTATCTTACTCATGTATTTAGTATTAGTCTTCACATATGGTTAGTATATAATAGAATAGATATAAGTTTTAATGTATTAAATTTATAGTATAAAATTTTACGATAATAACTTCATATTGATCACCAAGTCACTATGGTGATCTAGTTAAATAAGGTATTTATGATAATTTTAGGTGCATTGTTATCTAATCACTATGACTTTTTGCAACTATTTCATGGAATCATTTATTAGTAAAGGGACTTCCAAATAGGTTTGAATTTTCACATGATTATTTAATTTTGTCAAAGTTATCTTATTTTATTTTATTGATATTTATTAATAACAATGAAAAATGAATAGTATAACTTTTAAATCAATGACTTATGAAATCATGTATAGAATAGAAATTCGACCAGTAAGGGTTATGAGAAACCAATGTGTTTGAGTAACTGAGAACATGGTTGAACCCATGATATAGCTCAACCAAAATCTTTTTAGTGTACTTGGTATGCCAAATATCCCATTGACTATGGACATAGTTCTGAGTAATTCCGTTATATGAGTTACTTGGAAGAATTTCTAAAGCCAATACCATTGACGTTTCACTATGATTCACGGATAGAGCATGAATATATATTATTGAGAAGGATTAAATGAATAATCAAATTAGTTGGTATTCAATAGAAATAATTTGTTTTCTAGACACCTATATGTTGGTTACCATGGTACTAGAATGGTGGGACTTTTCTATTCAATCATAGTTGTATTGATACCTAGCATGGAACATATTTGGGGAATAATTCAAAAAATAATAATTCAAAAAACTATCCAAATATCCATGAAGAATAAATTATTTCAATTGTAAAAAGATACTTTGTATGTGGCCAAATTTAAAACTAAATTTAGTCGCCTTCTATTCATTTTTTTAGAGGTGTCATCAAGAGAGAAACTGAATTCATGGTTAATTAGGTCATGTATTTGGTAGGAGGATCACTAAAAGTTTGTAATGTTCAATATTACTGAATATCAATAGATGGTGGAAATGTAATATGTTAGATAGGGAGGCCTTCCATAGAATCATATTATAGGGGAATCATTAGTCCATCAATTTCCTATGGGGAGTGTTAATAAGTAGAATAAAAGGGACACAAGGGGTTACTCCAAAGGTACAAAGTGAACTAATAAAAAATCAACAATTTTATTCTCTTGTCCGCTGAATTACATCAATGGACTATATTATTGCTAGTGCGGCTCTATAATTTAATGAATAAAGGTATACAACTCAAGACTGAGGAATTTCATCCAATGTGTCATTAAATGGAATATTAGGAAGTATTTTCATAAACATATAAAATTAGAAAGTGGAACTATAATAACAGAACCTCATGATTCATATACTCAGATATAACATCCCCATGAAAATTTTTCTTATCCAAAAATATAGGGGAATTTTGATACCTATTGGAACATAAATCCTTATATTCAACATATATAAAAGTGAAAATATCTATACGATGTAGTTGATCAATTTCAATACATGTCATGATAGGAAATTATTACATAGGAACAAGGTCCCTCCATAGTGTGATGTACCATCATGCAAAATAAATTTTATATTACAATATTGTATGAAATAGTTTCATTGTATTATTTTTCATATTCATTTTTTGAAAAATAATTCAAATTATAAAAGGATATGAATTATCCAAATATTTTTTGTAAGACACACATAAGAAAAAGGGATTACAATGGAGTCAAACGTCTAGTATCTTCCATTACTATTATTGTGGTATAGATTCTCTGGTAGTTTATAATCCAAGAGAATTATGTTCTTGATGAGATATTTGGGATATAATAGATTTTATAAATTAATTCTCATAATGACTACCGCACTAAATACATTTTTTTCACATCCCCAGCTGAAACACATATTGTATTTAAGGGGCTGGAGCATAATTGAAGTAAATCATGACCACTAGTTTTAGTATATGCAACCATATCATGTTATCTAGTAGCCATAAAACTAGATTCATGAGATGAAAAATGAAATATGAGTCTTCCTTCTATAGTGGATTGACACCCAGATTTATTTCCAAATTGTTTTAGAGTGTTACAACATGAGTGGGAAATCAAACTATCAATTGACATATTCTCATGAAGAATCCATATTCCATTCGCATATTGTAGAATATATCAAAAAAATAATTGAATTAAAGATATATATATAGTAATTGATCGTTAAAGGCATCATAAAACATATTATGTCACTTGGTATGAGTTGTATTTTATTCGTAACCAAGGAAAATTGTTAGGCCCATAAATATTTCATAAATCGTCATTAAAATCATGTTATGATTAAAAATTAAAATATTATTCCTCAAATATATGATCTATTTCATTTATTAAACATAGAAAAGTTGTAAAATAAAATTTATCTTTGATATGGATATCTCTATTCTGTTGTTATGATAGAAGATATTATGAAGACAAAATTATAATGTTGATGTGGACATTGAGAAAGTGTTTTGATGGTTTTTTTCTGACAAATGAAGATGTGGTATCCATGAGAAGTATAAAAGGTATCTCTTATAGGTACATTAATTCTAATATTTGGAAATTTTTATTTATTGTTTGAAATATTATAAAAAAATATGACCTTGAGGTACATGAATATTTTCAATTTTATGACCTAAAGATATTGGAAACCTATATCAAAAGACAAGTAGTTTATGAAGTGGTCATATCAGTTGATCCTATTAATATTGAAGAATCCATCACTTCAAATCTAATCACGAATTTAATTATGAAATGTGGTAATTTAGTATTAGCAGACTTTTATTTATGATTTTCTAGGATTTATAAAGGATTTATTATCTCATTAATTATTTGGTTATAATTGTTAATCCATTTCCAAGAAAAGCATAGCATTAAGAAATATTTTTTAGAGATTAAACATTTTCTCACCATAGACCACATACTAATCATTCACTGTCATGGTTTAAATTTTGTGATAAATTATAAATGTTATATATCTACTCTTTATTTTATTCGCATTCCGTGAGATCATTTTGTCGAAAATTGTTTGATATAAATTTTAATCAATTAGAATAAATATCCATCAAATGGCATTGAATTAGTTGTAGTGGTCTATGTATTAATGACCCATAGTCACAGTATATTTGGGGGAATGTTTATAGTATTCCCTAAATATAATGTTTTAAAATAAATATTATCGTATTGTGACATGAAATTGAGTCAATGATGATAAATTATGTATCTCCATATGTTTGTAATTCACTCTGTGTGCACACCGGGGAAAGGGAATTTGATGAAACATTATTCGATTCTGATATCATGTAATTATATTTTCAGGGAGGTTGGTGACTAATGGAAGACAATTAGAGTTATTTATGACATTCTCCCTGACTGTTCTGCACATTATTAGAATGAAATTTTCTTCAATTTTAACCATGATCCATACACTATGGATTTATTAAAAGAGGATAAAATACTAGATCATGATCAATTTAGTGTTATGTTGTACCCAAATAGTGGATAGACTTCTAGTGTATAGTTAGTGGATAAAAAATGATTTTATTCATTATAAATAATTTATAGTCCCTCTTCATTACAAATAATGGATTATTTTAATTTATCACCAATCAAAATGGTTAATCGATCCGGGTATAAAAAAATTCACAAGGTGATGATAGATCATTTTTTCATTTCCATTATGAAAATCCATAAATCCGATTATGCTTTGAAATTTTTAACATTACATCATGTGAGTATTGAGAATCACATATCAAATTGTGTGAAAAATTCAACTAATATAGAAATATATAAGATAGGGAATATTTATATGGTAATTTTCATTGGTATGAAAAAGTTACTTCAGAGTAAATGATTCATATTGGTAATTGTGGTTCAACTCATAATATAAGATAAAATTCACCTAATTAGAGTGTCTAACACTGTAATGAATTTAAAAAGGATTTATATTTGAGATTTCATTATGTTGTAAAAATTATTGGTTCAATTTTATCTGATGGAGATCCTCATTTTAGTTCCTTGTTTTTCTGAATGTTGAAACAAGATCTAATTACTATATTTACCAAGATCATGACATATTATCCTCATGCATATTGGAATTATGAAAATTTAATTATAAAATTTTAATATAATAATAGAGAATATGCCATAATCATTTGTGGATAATGGTATAATCATGTTTTTGGTGGATTTTTCCTATAATATAATCTAAGTGATGATGATTAATATGGCCCAATTAAAGATATTATATGGTAATCCATATCATTATCCAAAATGTTGGTTGGAAACATGAGAGATTTAGTAACCCCAATATTAGTAACATGGATCCTATATAAATTTTTTTAAAATCTTATAATATACAATTTTCCTCAACCCCATGGACTTATCATCTTATTGGTTGTGAAGAAAAATATATATACATGATTCCAATTTTTTTGTGAAATTATAACATATAACCCATAAAAATCAATTCTAGAACCTTGATATTATTTAAAATATCCATATTTATATCTACAATTAATGAAAAAAAATTATTGGTGAGATTATATTATTAGTATGATTTATATATAAATAACTATATCATAAATTAGTGAGTAATAATCAATACGACAAGGAAAATAACTGAAAATACATAACATATAATCAATAAGTTATGCATGAAATGTATCCATTTATAATTTCTAATTCAATAATATAATGAATAATACTAACATAACACTCAATAATGTAAATGATAAATATTAGTTGTCATGATAACATAAATACTGATATTTTTAATGTTGATAAATTTCACTAAACTTTTATAGACTATGTTTAGTAATACAGACAAACTATTTTCATTATGTCTAGAAAGAGAATTTACACCATGAGAAATATCGATGCATTATAGGGAAATCAATTACTATACCCACCTATCACAAAAAGTCCAATTTATTCCTCATATAATTAATTATCAATTTAATTAATAAATAAAAAATTGTATTAACAAAAATCTATATTAATTAAATAATACAGATTTATGAAGTTTTTTGCAGTTTATCAAGTAACATTAATTTTAAAACACTACATTTATATATCAAATACATTTTATGAATTAAGAACAACCATGATAATGAAATGATTTGTTTAAGATAAAATCAATTTATAATGATCACATGCAACATGTTTTTTCGAAGGTATTTAATTATCCATGAAATAATAATAAGATGATAGATAACCATTATAAAAGTTGACAGGGTTGTAAAATCAGTACTTTTATATAACATAAATGAAAATATTCAAATATGTATTAATACATTGTATAATTTTCATTTTAAATTAAAATTTATAGATGAATCTAAGCGTCTTATAAACTTTATGGTGGAAGGAAAGTCCATTAATGATATATATGTTAAAACGAAAACATTCCTTTTTATTTTTTTTGAAAAAATGTATGAAAACATCCATTCAGTGAAAAGAATAGAAGGATTCATTAAAATCCACTTAAAAGTTCATGGATGACATAATATTTTTGTAATATTACATTTTTTTAATAAAAATGTCTATATTATAATCAATTTACAAAATTTGGAAATGAAAGGAAAATATACCCGATCAAAAATGATAATAAGATCAATTTATATTGTAAATATTCATATTGAATGAGTTTCCTCAATATAATAATTAATGATCACTAATAAATATATTCATTTGAAATACTTGATATGGTTACTATATAATTGACCAAAATGTATATAGGTTTAAAATACCAAATATGTCTCAATGAAGTGGAAATTGATAAGAAATCTCTTACATCATGTATAATTTGTAGCATATATTGTCTATTTTCTTGAATAATAATTTTTTTCAATTATATACGTAATAAATTAAAATTATTATTTTTAGGAATCCTTTTATTTTATTCCCTACCATTTTATATTAAACTTATAAATAAATTATTTTCCCATCAGATTGTTTGATGATATTTTTTATTTGAATATCATATTTCGTAGGATGATTATTTTAGAAGTTATAATTCTTCATTCATATCAATGATAATAAAAATGAAATAATTTTTCTTTTTATAGATATATTAAATATTAAATAAAAAACTTTTATGATGGTTATGTAAAAATTAACTATTTTTCTATAAATGAATTAATATGTTGCACATACACATCATTAACATTTCTGTTGTTCAATGATCATGATTTAAAAAAGGTATTTAATTTTTTTCTATAACGATTAATAATTAATTAATATTATATTATTTATTTAAATAAATTTATATATACATCTTATGTGATGTGATGGTTAAAAATGAATCACATCACATCGTGGAGGTGCAAGTTCACATGTATACAGGAACGAAATTATCAGTTTTAAATGACTAGAAATGCATGAAGATGTATGATAAATAAATATTAAAAATAGATATATATTTCATGAATATAATTTATACACATTAAATATTTTAATTATATAAATCCATGATATGAGGAAATAGAAAGTGAAATACATTGGTTCACAATGTGATAATCCTCTATATAACATAATGATAGTCTAGTTTCAGATTCAATAGAACATTATCTATGGTAACATATGTTTACTATTTTTACTATTAATTATGACCATAATTTATGTTTATCATAATACGATATATTAATTATTTGGATTAAAAATATGAAATCTATAATTTCGAATTAAATTCACTAAAGTGTTCTAATTTAATATAAAATTAAACACGAAAAGCTCTATGAATTTTTTTTTCCTTTTTAAATATGATATTTTTAATAAGAAATTCAGGTATAAAATTAAATTAAGAGACCATAATTAGATTATAAATATTATAATTGAAATCATTTTTCCTTAAATTCATTTAAAAAATTTAACATTATAAAATCCTAAAAGGAAACTATACTTTTAAATAAAATTTATTATTTTCTATACATTAAAAAATCAATATTTGTTGAAAAATCCTAAAAAATATACTATTATATTTTTTAAATTATTAATTCTAATTTTTTTAAACAGAAATTCTATAATTTTAAAATAAATAGTTCCAATAAAAAAAATTATTCATAAAAATGGAGTTTTTTTCAATAAGGATTTTCCCTTTTAGTTAAAAAACTACATAATAAACATATAACTCAATAAAATATAATTAATAGGTATTAAGAAGTGATTAAATATATTTATAATATAATTAAATTGTTTTTTTAATTATTACCACCTATAAAAAACCATCCTAGAAATTTTCATTAATATTACATTAAATAAATGATTGTGGTACTTCTTCAAAACGTCCTTAGGTTACCATGTTGCTTCCTTGATTTATTGATTTATCCAATGAACCATTACAAATCAAGTCAAATGATTACTCACCACATTCTCAATAGTGTTGTCAATCTAGAAAGGAACTTCATTGTATGATAAATTATATTCCAAGTTTATTTCCTTTTTGGTTAGAAGAGGTGTTGGGTCTTGGATAAAATTTCTTAACAAAGAAACATAAAACACGGAATGTAATTTATAGTGGCTTGGTGTAATTTCTAATATATTATACACGAATCCAATTCATTATATATTTTCAAAATGTCAAATATATATGGTGCTTATGTTTCCCTTATCACCAACATTATTACACCATTCCAAGGAGATTATTTAAAGAAAATTTTATCTCTAACCTGATGTTCCAAATCCTTCATTCAGTTATTAACATTACCATTTTCCTATTATTATATGCACTTATATGAGTTTTATTATCCTATAACTTTTTCATTGACTCCTAAAATATTCTGAGATAACCTGACTCATTTTACCAACTTTAACCCAAATTGATGGAGTATAAGATAATTTTTCCATAAAATGCTACATAGGGCTCTATTAAATAAATTAATTGGATATATTGATGTATATAAACTCTACCAATGATAAATAGTAATTACATGTATACATAATGTCATGTGATTATGATATCAACATTCATTCCAAAGTTTAAATATTCTTTTAGGACTACCAATCTATTTGATGATAATAGGAAGTGCAATGATGAAGCTTATTATCATGAAATATTTGAATAATTTTCAATATTTTCAATATTAGTTAAAGATCATGATTATACAAAATAGAATGAGGTGATTATTGATTTCTAACATCTAAATCAATATGAATTAATTCAAGGTGATAATGGCTTTAATATTTTCTTATAATTATTATTTATGAAGATTTGATAAGGAAATCAACAATAACCAAAAATGTATTAGTTTTTTTGGGGTCTTTGGTAATCCAGTTACAATGTTTATAGTAATGTAACCCCATTTACACATAGGAATAGTTGTAGGTTTCATGAATCCTCTTGTATTGGTCTCTTATCTATCACCTATTGATAAAAATGAATTTTGATGCACATTCATCAATTTATCATATCACTTTATGAAAAAAAGTTATGTATATTATATATTCATCCATATGCATCTACTATTCATAAATAAATTTTGAGTAACAAGAATAGTCAAGTAATTATATTTTCAGAACATGTATATTTGAATCACATGTCCTCTTCTGATGTTTTTTGAATTTCATCTTCATATATGATGTCTTCCAATTTCCCCTCATTAAGGGATTTAATTTTTATTTTAAAATTATCATCATCAATATTAGAACATTATAAAATTTTAAATAATTTTATTCATGATTTTATTTAAAATTAGTGATGCTTCCCATTTATTAAAAATTCCATGATCTATATTTACTAAATCAATGTATATATGAACCATTTTAATCACTATTTGGTCCATTAAACCATGATATTTCCTACTCAATGAAAATACTATAATGTTTTCCTTCCCAATATAATATCATATTGGGAGATAATAATCCAAAGTATATCAAGACATTACCTTTTCCTTGTGTCAATCAATTATTATGAAATTATATTTTTCAGACACTTAGTATAATTATAAATCTAACATCATTCACAATAGAGAAATTGTCTACATATAATATGAGAAAATATTATAGAATATATCTCAATATCATGGGTTTTATAGTTTTATTTATGATTCATTAACTGCATTGATTCATAAGAAATTATATTATCATTCTATAATAGGAAAGTACCAATTCCATTCATTTTTGAATCATAATGAATCATAATATATAATTTTTATTGTACAATTATAATATGATAATTTACCAATATCTTCTTAAATTGTAAAAAAAATAATGTTATTCTATTGTCCATATGATCTCTATACCTATACATGTAAGCCAGTTTAACTGGTCTAACAAACAATTAGAATTTTATAAAATTCAACAATATTAACCTATAAATCTGAATAAAATACGTGCCTCCATTTTTTATATTAGTTTTGGTAATTAATTGACTGATATTTTCTTCATTGGATCAATTATAATTCCATTATTTAAGATAATATGGGATAAAATAACCCCTCTAATGACAATATTTTGAATTTCTAAATTTACCGTATAACACTTTTCATCTAAGAGACTCACGAGTTATTCATAGGTGATTCTCATGGTGGTTATATCATTTTGAATATACCAAGTCATCATAAAAAAATGATAAAAAATTTATTAATATAAAACATGAATACACTATTCATTAGATAAATAAAAATATATGATTCATTAGTACATTAAAAATATAATTACAATAAACATGTAATGTTAATTTCTCTTATGATATGTTATCTTTATAATATATTCCTTATTTACTTCTAATTTATGATACATTGAACGATAGTAGATTTTTTAAAAATAATGAGATTCATAAAGTTGATAGAATAATTCATCAATGTGAGGATTATAATACTTATTCATTATCAATATAGACATAATTAACTAATAATCAGTGAAAATACACATATATCCAAGATTATTCTCAATAAAAGAATAGGGGACCACCAAAGAGAATAAATCACTAGAGAAAAAAATAGTTTCACATTGGATGTTTCAGGTATATTATTCATTATTTTCATGAAAGATCCATTTAACATGCTTTATCATGTTAGTTTTAATGTGACCAATGTAACAAATAGTATAACATTATTTTTCATATCGGTTAAATAATAAATGATGCGAATAATCCTACTTCGATGATTTATCATGTAAGTTATTATAATTACCAATGACATAAAGAAATTTACACCATTATTATATCCCATAAATAATAACTGATGTGATAGAGAATCATTATCATATTGGTAATCTTTTAACTGACCTGGAAATTCAATTTTAACATTTTTTAAAATAAAACCAAACTTATATTCCCTTTAAACTTTTATGAACAGTCATTTTGAATGATTTCATAGTTATTCTATCCTGTGAAATCCAACTTTTTCCTCTCACATTGAAGCTATAAGCCTCTTTTCTTCAATCTGGTGGACTCGAATAACAAATTTAAATAATCAAATATCTTATGATTTTATCATCCCCTTTTTTGAGAATTCAATCTACTCGACTCTCAAGTAAGACTCAAACATCAAACTTATATTTTGGGCATTCAATATAACTCAATAGCTAATATTTATTTTATTATATTCGGTGTACATTAATATCAAATTAAGATCTCCCTAAAACCTCATATATCATTGGCCTCATTTTTATTTTGTTTGAGTATAGATTTGATCATCTAAAATCATGTACTATCATTTTCATATACCATAGTTATGAATTGATTTTTGTAAACATGTTTATGGATTGCATTTTATCTTAATGTTGTGTTATTTCAAGAAAATGGAATGTTATTTCTTCTAAATTGTTTCACATATTTTAACATTGCATATTATGTAACATTTATACAATGATTCTAAAAATATTGTTTCTTTGGATGATGATTCTGAATTATTCATTGTTTATGCACAAAATGCCATGTATATAGATAAATTTCAATTACTGTTATGAAAAAATTAGTGACTCTGTAATATTAAAATGTAATATATATATATACATTTAAATTTGTATATAGTTAAATTTAAAATATCATATAACTAGTGTATATGCAAATAAAAACTTATTATTGATGTGACTATTTCATACGTTGAAAATCATGTATTAAATATGCAACCGAAATATTATGAGTTACTGTCAATATAATGATGAATTTATTGGTGAATACACTATAGAAACTATTAATTCGTTCATATATACATATTTATTATATTCTGATAGATATATTTTCCTATAATTACACATGCATCACATTATATTAATATTGAAATAAAAATTCTCCCTATAAATTTGGATTTTAATAAAATAAAAAAAGTATATTGTATTACTTTGAATCACTATTATTATTGTGTCACATTAAAATAAGACATGTAGTCATAGAAATCACAATAAATAATATACTTTGTGTAATTTTCTTAAAACAAAAGATATAAATAATATATATTATTAATTATATATATACACCAGTTTGAAAATTAATAATTGTTTTGTTTGAACTCTACTATATATAAATGTTATATTATAAATTAACGTTTCAGCTAATAATTGTTGTATTTTTCATGAATTTTTATAGTAAAATCGCTGATAAAGATACTAATAGAAAGGAAAATGATCAATTAATTTGGATTCCCCTCAATAATATTCAATTTCAAGATTCATTTAATTTAATTCAGAGAAAAATGAAAAATGAATGAATGGATTAACTATATTCTATTTTGTGAATTACTTCCATTAATTTTGTTTCGAGAACTATCAATAATACCTAATCAAATATACCATTATTTTCAAGAATTTATAATTATATATTTCATATACATATATATTTGTTTTATATTTTATATCCCTTAGATCTGACATGGTAAAATAGGGTATAATTTCATATCTTTTGATGACGTTTTTTTCAATGTGATAAGTCTGAATAAATTGAATAAATGATTTAATATACTCAAGTAGACAAAATTGAGAATGAATTGGTAATTGAGAATCTATATAGATATTTTGAAAACCCATTTTATCTGGTTTCAATCATAATTACAATGTTATCTATGATCTTAATATTGGTTATATTGAATAAAAACATGGATAGATTGACAAGTATTTTATAGATTTACGAAAATTGTAGAAAGATGATATTGTTTAAAAATATGATCTTATAGATTCATATTTAAATTTTCTAAAATCACTATTACTAGTTGTATTAGGGTGTTAAAATAGAGAATCCTTTATAAATGAGTGTGTTCTATATAGAAAATAATATTAATTTCATTCATAGTGTCCGAAATGTGGGATGTCACGGCATATGTTGAATGAAAAATCATAGGATGGTTTAATAATTATAGAGATCCTTGCCAAGTGATTCTAGTTTCTTCCTATAATTCCCCATTGGAAACTAATGTTTTAAAATTCACATGATGAAAAATGTTTAATATTTCATGAATATGCGATAATATATGAATGAAATTTATAACATCTATCTGATTTTATATAGTGGAAGAAAAGTTATCATTTGTTCCCAAGATTCAGAAATGAATGTAGAAATATATGACAATGTCTATGTATGGATGGAATGATTCTATATTGAAGAACTAGTATCACCCATTTTTAATGGTTATTTATTTTGGTAATATATAACTAATCTCATGAATGTTTTATGAAGTGAAAATATTTCATCTTCAGTTTAATTATCAGTGGGCCAAAATAGCATAGATCAGATATTAAGGTTTTCTTTTCACTATTAATTGAGGAATTTAAATTCTTATAGGAGTAATTTATATGGGGGTATGATTATTATAAAATTTAATATTTTACTTATAAAGAAACTATCCCCTATCACATATTATTAGATGATTTTATTAATGATTAAACATAAAATTAAAAGTGAATGATGGTAAAATCTAGTGTCTTGGAGAATAGTTACATAATTAAAAATTATGAACAAAATATAAATTCATCATTTAATATATATTTTTAAAGATATCATGACTTCCTTTGACACCTTAAATTTTTTTAGGATAGTCTGGGGGGAATACATGAACAAAGAGATGAGCTAAATATACTATTATGGAAATAAATATTAAAATAAGGAATACCACATGGGTGAGAAGTCATAACATAAGGATATAAAAGGCATGAAACATGGTTAAAAATATGGAATCATAACATATAGAACATTTTCCATAGAAATAGTGAATAAATGTAATTTCTAATCAACAGAAAACATGAATTTAGCATGATTCAAAGATCATTGCACATAGAGTTGCACAAGTCAAGGGTATCCCCCAAGACTATTACACAATGGTCTTCAATCAAGGCTTACCAATAATACCATTACACATAATGTCTCATGATACTAAAAATTAGAAAATTCATTTGAGAATTACCTGGGTGCACTCATCATTACTTTTCAATGAATATTTTTTCGACATAACAAATCATACATAAGTGATCATTCATAAACATAAGGGTTACCCATACAAATAATAGGATATCATAATCATGTCAAAAGGAAAATAAAAAGGTAATATCATAATAGTGTCAATGATAGGATATATTTAAATCATAAATCAACACTAATAAGGGAATACTGGCATAGATAATGATATTTTATGTCAAACTGAAGTTTAAAATATAAAAAATCGTGTCTAAGAAAATTAATAAATAAAAAATTTTATTACGTATTAAGGGAAAACATTCAAGAATATTCAAAATTGAAAAATCATAATTTTTTTTTAATCAGAATTGAACAAATATAGTTTTCATGATAAAATTATTGATTTTATAAAAATAGAGGTGGCTTAAAAAATATTATATAGTTTACTTTAAAATGGGTAAGAAATCAAGAAGTTCACTTTAATCGGGATTACTAATCAGGAATAATTTAGAATGGAACCATTTTCAACCATGTATTTCCCATCAAAGTATGATGATATAATAAGGATAAATGGGTAAGAATATAAACATAAAATATAGAAGATATAAATAAAATAAATTGGAATTACATTGGGATAATGTCTTGTAAATATTAACTCAAATGCAAAGTAGAGTTTCAGAATGGTTCCCTTATCAAATGATCGAATGTATTCTGCACTTGATCTTCATGTCTTCTATAATAAAATTAAATTACATAATTTAGAAATATATAATATTTAATACTTTTATTTGATTAATTATATTTTTTTTAAATATAATTTCTGGGATTTAAATTGGGTTATAGTGTTTAATTTCATCGTTCTAGAGTGTTCATTTTCATCTGTTTCATGATTGGTTCACTAGCATATCAGTATGGATGTTCATGTATAATGGGTATAATTCTCCATAACATGTTAATGATAATCATTTAGATTAATTTTAGTTGTTTTCCATCACGACAAAGTAGTTTTACTCTATAATTTAATACCATGTATATATAATGGTTTCTAAACATTTCATAACATATAATAAAAATATAATAATCATTTAAAACCATAAAAACGGTTTCATTTCTAGAATTGAATATGGAAATAGAAATTGAAAACCCATCATCCTTTAATGTGACAAATTAACCCATCACAGACAATGTTTTCATATTTTTAATAGATGGAGAGGGGAATGAATTGATGATGGATTATTCCATAAACATAATAAAATAAAATAAATTTAAAGGTATCGTATTTATTTTTCCATTTTGATTTGAGGATTTTAAGATAGAATTAGAACATAAAGAACTTGAAAAGAAAATAAAAGAAAAGGAAAGAGTAATTTACCTCTTTAATTTCTCTATCTTGAGAGACTGCTTAGGGGAATGGTTTTGGATTTATCATATGACCAAGAGCTCTTAGAAATGGTGGAGCGGTTTGGGAAGATCTTTTAGATGTAATTTGAAATTTTTCAATGATTTATGGGTGTGAGGATAAGAGGTGGTGAGGGGTGGTATATATAATTGTGGAGAGGGTGTTTTATCCCTATTTCACTCAGTAGTTTATTATTTTGAAAAAAACAAATGAATAGTTGGATAATTATGATTAAAAATATTAAAATAATGAATTATAGTAAGATATTTTGGTATTTCATTAACTATACATCATCTATGACTCAATAAGTAATGTATTTAGATTATACCATCAATTTCCATATTTTAATATTCACAAAATATTCATTTACTTTAGAAAAATCCAAAAAATCCACCCAAACAATTTTTAGATGTTTGGAAATAAAAAATGAAATCCATTTTATGAATGTATTTAGATAAATATCAAAAATTAAATTTTTAATTAAAATCATCTTTTAATCAAAATATACATATTTTGAAATGATAATTAATTTTTAGTTCATTGAGAAGATAAATAAGGTCTCATAAAAATATATAAAAATCATAAGAAAATAGAATATTAATTTATAAATAATTTTTATGAAAATAAAGTTTCTTTTAAATCCCAATAATAATTAAAAAAAATTAATTAAATTTTTATAACATAAATAATTGAAACAATTAATTAATAATTTTCAAAACAAATAATTATTTATACTATCATATAATTATACCACACTTTCATTTTAAGAAGGCTAAATTTCATTTATACTTTCATAGGTGATGTTACTATTTATTTGGCATATTTACTATTTATAATGGTCATATTACAATTTCTATGCTCATGTTACTACTTCATCATTATAGGTTCCTTAACTTCTTGAAATACATCTTGCTATATTCATTCATTATTTATAATGTTGTGTCATTAATGTGATTTGTCCAAGACAATACTATATTACCTAATTATAAGAATTTGATTTCCATTGATAAATTTTTTTGATGTAACATTCTCCCCCCTTTAATAAATTTATCCCTTGAAACATTATTTTACATACAATGGAGATAATATGTGATGATAATTTTCCTTTATTACTTCCTCTAGTTCCCATGTTGCCTATTCCAACATATGTTTATACTATCATGAACCAGAGTTTGTCTCCATCCAACATGGCAACTGACCCTATCTGTGGGATAAACCGAATTCTATTATATTTCCCAATGGGTTTGAATATATTTCCAGGTATCATAAACAATTGTTAGATAATTAATTACCAGATTTTGGAATCATAAAAATATACCAACACCAATAGATAAAATAAATCAAAAAATTCATTCCATACAACCTTTAAATAAAATTCAGAATTTAAATACATGGTATTTGGCAATGAAAAAGAGGGCCACAAATCCAAATAATCATCAAATACAACTCAAAACCACCAGATGGAAAGGGGACATCATCCTTAATTCTTATCCATAAAACCACATCTAGGATAAAAGATTAAAACCCAAACTACCATCTCCAAAGACCATTCCCTTGACGATTTCAAAAATTATCAAATCTATATACACATAAATTATTATGTAGGTTGTGACCTATGCCCTATAAGATTCTACCGAATAGAATCAATGTGACAATCCTGTTATGAAAAAATTCATTCATTCTCTTTTTAATCAAGAAATGATAGTAACAATTTTTAATGGATGCAACTTCAACTAAAAATAGTTTTGAAGGGAACATATTTGAAGAATGGGAACATTTGAATAAATCACATAGTATACTTAATTTTCCTTCAAAACACCCCATATTCCATCAGTGAGTACTATATAGTCAATTATCACTTGTAATTGGAACATTTCTATGCACCAGATAGTTGTTGGGCCCTGTGTACATCATTTCTCAGTGTAAACGTATACATAATTAACAAAAATCACTTGCATGATCCACTAGGATGGAAACCCTGAAGGGCCTAGGGGTCCCCAATAATCCTCAATGTTTACTTGGTGCTTTCATCACCAAACATTCTATGTGAAACATGAACGATATGACTACTGGATCACTGGCATAATAGAAATAGTCCACCCAACTAGATACTTGGGTATCCATATTTTTGATCAATCTACTTTCACATGTTAAAAATAAAATTTTCACATAAAAACACATATTCTCAAATAAACACCAATTAAACAGTACCTAACAATCCTTTTCACCCCTTGTGTAACTCAATTTACCATTGAATGCTTTTATAAATCAATTCCAAGAAGTATAACAAGGTTTTGCACACAAAAATTCATTCAAACATGATCTTATAAGGCCAAATTCACATCAATACCATACCATACCAGATTTGGAATCCCTACCAACATTTAATAAAACCATTTCTAGAATCATGAAACAAACCAAAATGATAAAACATGGAAAAGCCTAGAAAACATAGAATTTCATGCCAAAATGTAGCTTAAAGTTAAATTCTAAATCAAAGATAACATATATTACATTCACATCACACTAAAATGATGGAAAATATTCTAAATATGTTAAACAAGAAAGATATGGTCATCCATGAATCTTTATCCATGGAAAACCCTACTTTACAAGTCAAAAACCCAAAATCCTCATGGGAAATGTCAACTGCCCCACCGCTGCCCCACAAGGGAGTGAAAATAAACCCTGAACCCCATATTAGTCCAAGAAACACAAATAAAAATGATTGGTACGAAGCCCAAGATTTTGAAATTTGATCATGATCAATGTTTGAAAAACCCCTAAGGAAATGGTAGAAAAAAAGAAGGAAATCACTTACTTGAAGAATATTGATGTTTCCCCACCAAAATCCGATCAAAAATCGAGTTCTAAGAGAGGTAGTTAGGAGAATTCCACTTATTCTAGTGTCTAATGGGGGAAGAAAGGCCTAATAGAATATTAATTTTGGTAGGTAAAAATTGTCAAAACATAAAACAAATTCTGACCTCGACACCTGTGAACGGTTTGTCTACATGGTTTAGTAAACTATGTGGCCAAATGATGCAGCATGTTATGGACACCCAAAAACATTACAATTTCATCAAAATTAAATGGGGTCTTAGAGGTAACATAGTTATAAATATAGTACTAGAATATAAGAGAAAAATGTATCTGAAAATAATTATATGTATGTGATAATTTTCCCCACCATGAGAACGTTACACCCTAGAATGTCAATGTGAAGCTTGATCAGAAAAAAATAATGCATAATATTTCTCAAGACATAAATTATGCTCCTATATCTCTTTTACATCATTACCATACTACCAAAGGACCCATAAAATTGGGATAGACCTCCTCCAAAGAACCTTCTATTGGAAATATACTATTCACATTTTCCACTCAAACACTGATAAATTAGGATCAATATCTAACTCTTCCCAATTCAGCATATGAGACAGATCTGGATTATACATCTTCAACTAGGATACATGGAATATGTTGTGAAAATATTCCAACTAAGAGTGAAATGATAACTTTTATTACACCATTACAATACGCTCGGTGATCTCAAAAGGTCCAATATACATTAGTGTTAGCATTTCCTGCTTTCCCAAACGTCGGTGATCCAAATTAGGGGCCACCTCCAAGAACACCCAATCACCCACTAAAAAATCATGATCATGATTCCATTGGCCAAAATAGTATTAATGGTGACTCTATGTTTTCAACAAATGATGCTTGATCAACATGACCTTCTCAGTTGTCTCTCGTACAAGGCTCAACCCCAACATCGAGGTCTCACCAACCATAGCCCAACACATGGGGGTCTAACAAGGTTGGAAATAGAGTACCACAAAAGTATCCATTTGAATAGAGGACTGAAATTGTTATTATAGTAAATCTCGACCAATCCAATATGGAAATCCCATGAACTACTGAAGTCCAAGAAAAAAGCACAGAGCATGTCTTCCAGAATCTGGTTTTTCCCCTCTGTCTAACTATACATCTGAGGATGAATACCATGATCATATTAATATATGACCCCAAATCCTTCTTAAGGCCTTCCATAAACCAAGAGGTGAGGTGGGGGTATTTATCTGACACAACTACTATTGGAAAACCCTGAATCATTTTCACATCTTGAATATACAATCTTCCAAAATCTACCACTTAAGTTGTCACTCTGATCAGAATGAAGTTGTCTGATTTGGTCAGATGATCACTAACAACCCAAATTTGCTTCTTACCTAGAGGTGTATGAAGTAATCCAACAATAAATTCCAATGTGACCTCATCCCACTTCCTGATAGGAATGAGTAATGGATGATTAAAACTAGAGGGCCTTTGATGCTCTTATTATACCTATTAACATGTATAACACCTAGATACAAAATTATTTATATCCAACTTCATATATGGACACTGGAACATTCCAAAAACATAATAGTACATTTTGGTAGCATGGGGATAAATTAACCACTGAGATTGGTGGCTATCCTACATCACCTCCTTCATCTGACACAATAGATCACCGAATGACCATTCAAGCATAAGATTCCTTAAAGAGATTAAAACCTATTAGAAGGCATCTCCCCATCATGAATAAACATCATCAACTTCTAACATACCTCATAAATGGGATGGTCTTGCAGAGTGACCACTAAATGAGGAGGAGTCAACTGAATGATTTCCAAGAACACACCTTCACTATGCTCCTTAGTCTCCACATGCATCTAAGAAAAGTGTCCCATAATAGACCACTCATCACTCGACATCATCAAACCGTGCACCAGTATTTTCCTACTCAAAGAATCTGCCAAAAAATTTCCATTTCTTATCGTATAAACACTAATAAAGTCGTACCGTTGTAAATATTCTATAAAACAATGATACCTCAAATTGATATCCTAAATGAGAAGAAGTTAGTTAAGCTCTTATGATCAGTGTAGACCACACAACTTCGCCCCAAAAATGATGATACATCATGTATTTAGATCTTTCATAACAAATGCCAATTAAAATTCAATGTTTTGTTAATTATTTACATGTGGTCAGAGTTGGCGAGAGCCATAATCAACCATGTGATAACACTACATAGGCACAAACCCAAAACCTATACCTAAAGTGTCAAAATACAACACATATCCCATTCTGGATTTTAGAATGATCAGTAAGAGTGTGGTAGACAGTCATAGCTTCAATTACTCAAAGGGTTCCTGACATTCTGGGGACCATACTAACTTCACCACTTTTCGGGTGAGTGTAGTCATGGGCGAAGCAGGCTGGCAAAAATCTGGAACAAACCACCTATAATAACCAACCAGGCTGAGGAATGTATTGATCTTGGTCACATTATTCATCTTCTACCATGAAATAATTTCATAGAACATCTCAGGATCCTCTAAACCCCTCTATTCCGAGATATAAAGTCCCAAAAAATCGCCTCCCTAATCTAGAAAGTGAACATGTACAACATTTCATTAAGGATATGATCCCTCAACGTGTCCAACTTGTTTTGAAAATAATTCGCATTATCTTCCCTATATCCATATTAGACGGGGGTTTTCTTCATGAATACCATGATGAAGGAGTTTAGATACTGGTGGAACATCCTATTCATGAGTTCTATAAATACCGCAGGAGTATTGGTCAATCCGAAGGGCATGACCAAGTACTCAATGTGGACATATCTGCTTCAAAAGGCTATATTTAGGATATCAACCTCTCCCACACTAACATGGTGGTACCAGAATGCATTTCTATCTTGGGAAACCACTTTTCCCCCTTTAACTGATCATAAAATTAATCTATTCCTTGATAAAGATATTTGATTTTTATGGTTACCTTATTCAGTTTCTGGTAATCAATACACAACCAGAGGGAGTCATCATCCTTCTTCACAAATAGAATAGAAGAATACAAAGGAGTTACACTCAGGTGAATGAATCACATGGATTCTAAATCATCAAGATGTATATTTAATTCCATCAACATAGTTGGGGTCCATGTGATACAAGGGCAAAGATACCTACAATTTTTTTTGTTCCAAATCAGTAAAGACCTCTATCCCATGTTGTAGGGGGAAGCCTACAAAATCATCTCGAAATATCTTTGGGAACTTATCCAAAACATGAGGTAATCCACCCAAAATTGCATGGCCATAGTTTTCTAGTTAGAGTGATGATAACATGAATACTATATTTCCCATCTTAAAGAGTAGAGGTCTTATAGGACCCGATCGAGGATCGCATTCACATAGAAAAACCCGATGACTCCAATCGAGTTTCATGAGACTCACCTGCCACCTATAGAAATCGTTATGAGCATGAAAATGCACCAGCTAATCCATAATGATAATTATGTCAGAATGTTATATATCCCATAATGGGAGGTCCAACTCCATCTCAACCCCTGAAATGAAAAGCACTCACGATAGGAAACTGAGAGATTTACCCTTCTTCTTACACAACAGAGCCACTAAATCCATCTAAAAATGTAAAAAATTTGTTGGAAAATTTAGTTGGATTAGAATATGAGTAGAGATAAATGAAACAAACGCATTAATATCAAAGAGGATAATAGCTAAATAAGATGAATTCAAGAGATTACCTCAAACTGTAAAATTCCCTACATTTGATACCATATCTTCCTAATCCCTAACATGAAGATGCATCTTCTCTACCTGAGAATGGACACTCAACTATGGCCTTACCCTGAACTAGATATATCCATATGATGATCTAGACATTCCCCAAAATCAACATAACCAAGAATCCACCATCCTCGAAGGCTCTAACTGAACTGGCACTATCCTGGAAGCCACAGATCCAGCCCCACACTAGAGTGGATGTGCCACCATGCAAGATCATTTCATGTTCCCCATAGCTTCACACTAAATAAATGTCCTCATAGGGGATTTACATGAAGGTCCAATTTTCTCTTTCCTCTTGTACTTATGGTACATGATGGACCTCGCATCATAAGACATAGAAGAGAACTCCCTAGGAGGATGGGATAAAATTCCACCTCCCTTATGTAAATGCCACAAACCCCTCTTGAACATTTTGGTAGTTATCAAAATTTTGGTGACCATTTTAGGTGCATATCAGTCTAGCTTAGTAAAGTATATGTCATAATACATTACTAGCTCATCCCCTGGATGAGCTCCATAAACTCCTAAGGTCCTGGAATAAGCCAAGATTCCAGGATAGTACTTGTAATTGATGGTAACATTGAAGTGCTTCTAACAACTCTCTTCATGCTTCCCAGCTTGAAGAACTAATTACCGCCACCTACGACTAAGATCCCCAAAAACAAATAAGGTTCATTTCACCCTGAAATCCTTAGTTGTGTCAAAGAATTAAAACATGAACACTATTTTTTAAGGTCATTACTCTACTTTATAGGGTTTTGTACTACCATATAATGTAGGAGGCTTGTTCTTAAGGAACCATTGGAATTTTTTCATTCCAAAGAAAAATCTCATCTTCTGTAGATATGGATAGAGTTGTATCCACTCCCTATCATACTGATTGGATATCCATGGAGATAGATTCTACCATACTCTGATCAATTGGTGAGGGATAACTCTCTCAGGCTTCCTCTCGTGGGTGTGTGAGATATTTTTAGGGGGGTCATCATTCTACAAAAAAGAAACAATCATAATGGAAAAATTTAGTAAAATTGTTCTGAGAAATTTATTTAACAACATCAAATTTAAATAAATCAAATTTAACACAACAACTAAATAAAAAATATCTTTTCTCTCAAAAAATGTACATGTGTAGTTTGTAGCCCGCACATCCCACCTGGAAGAGAGGTTAAAAAAAGGAAAATCCCATGGTGACTCAAGGTCTATCATGAGAGGTACTGTGTTAGAACCTAATTCACAACTAGAACTGTGATCCCTGATAGTCACATCTCCTGCATAACCGAACACATACCAAATAACATAACCTAAAAATCATAACCTCAATTAGATTCCATTTTTACACGAACTAGATCTGTTTTCCATTCTAACCGAAAATTGGCCTAATCCATAGCGTAAACTGATTTGAATTACCTAATCGCGCGTGATGACACAAGTTCTCGGGTATCAAAAACACTAGTCCTGGAATGATTTACCATATATTGGAATTATAAAACAATAAAAAACATTAAATACATTGAATAAGAAAGTTCATTCTAAACAATATTTAAATAAAATATATAATTTAAATGCATGGTTTTAGACAATACTCAAGAGGGCCACTACTCAAAACTAATAGAAAATAAAACTAATGAACCACCATTTTTTATGGGGTCATCATCCTAAAGCCTTATCCACAACACCCCACTAAGGATGGAAGCTAATAACTCAAACCCCCATCTCCAAAGACTTTTCCCTTACATGCGTCAAACACAATCAAGACTCTTTACACACAAATGTGTATGTATGGTGTGATCCTAAGCCCGATATAATTCCACCCAATAGATTCAATGTGATAAACATTTTAAGAAGAAAAATATATCAAGGTTTTATATACAATAAATTCTATTGAAAATTTTAAAAAGTATGACACATCAAATGAATGTTGTTTTCAAAGGAACATCTAGGAATAATATGAGAAATTGAATACAAAAGACATGCTACTATATTTTCAATCAAAACACACCGTATGTTGAGGTTTATTATCATATATTCAATGACCACTACCCACAAGAACACCCTAAGGAAGAAGCTTGTTTTGGGTCCCTAGGTACATCATATATTAGTGTAAATGTATGATTAATAAATAACCCTCTCATACACAGGACACTAGATGGGGAAAACCCGATGGCCTTTTGATCCCCAAACATCCTTAATGATTTTGTTACTGTTTTCATCTTCAAAATATCTACATGAAATCTAGATTATACCACTTTCTGATTAGTAGTATACTAGTCCTATTCCACCCACCTAGATACCTTGGTTTCTATCGTTGTCCTCAATCATGTTCCATATGTTAAAAATACCATTTTCCCAAAAACACTACTTCTAGAGAATACAAACACCAAAAAGTACCTAAAATTCCTTCTTACACCTTGTGTAACTCATTGAAGCATTCCATACTTTTATAAAACAATTATAAGTAGTAAAATAAGGTTTTGACACCAAAATCCGTCCAAAAAACCCTTTTCCAAGGCCAAATTCATATACATACCATACCCAACCAGATTTGGAATCCCTAACAACAATTTATAAAACCATTTCTTGGATCATAAAACATCCCCAAATTACACAACATTGAAAAAACATGAGAAAAACAATTTTTATGAAAAAATGAAACATTGAAATTAAACACTCAATCAAAGCTACCAAAGATGATTTTCGTAGCACACCCAAAGGATGGAAAACTAAATAAATAGGTTAAACAATTAAGATAAATTCATCCAATTCTATTCTTCAATGGAAACACCTACTTTATATGTCGAAACCCACAAATACTTGTGCAAGACTTCATCCAATTCAATTCCTTACCACAATGGAGTGAAAATAAAACAAAATAAATATTATTAGAACAAGAAACCCAATGTAAAACCCTAGTAATGAATAAATTTTTGTTGGAAACTTGTATCTCCAATAATGGTTGAAGAAACCCTAAGGAAATAGACAAAACAATGAAGTAAATGAATTACATGATGGAAATTTATGTTTCCCCACCTAAACCCCCTTCAAAAATCGGATCCAATAGAGGTTGAGGGGGGATGGATGACTTCCATGTATACTAGGGTAAAATGGGGGAATAAATGGGAGATATATTTTTAATTATTGAAGGTAAAATTGTCAAAACCAAAATCATTTTGTGACCTGGAGACCTATGCATGGTTTGTCCTTGAAGTTTAGTAAACTATGTGGCCAAAACATATGGCATGTTCTAGCCACAAAAAACCCCTCCAATTTCTTCCAAATTCAATGGGGTCCTATAGGTAACCTAGGAAAGAATGTTATACCCACAATATAATATAAATATGTACCTTAATATAAGGATATTAATGTGATACCCGCAAAGTACATTGTCCCGGAGAGTTTTCTTGTTTCATATAACAATATCTCTATAGTCCAAGATCATAATTGATTGTTCCACATAAGATAGATCATTTCCCAATTGTTCCATCTATGAATTAAATACATTTGACAGATATGGTATGTACTTCATCAATAAGGATACATGTAATACATCATTTACTTGTGAAATAGTCAGTGTAAGTTCTATTTGATAAGACACAACTCCAACATGATAATGAATCTCGATGGGGATGTTGTACCAAGGAAATATAATTCCTTTTTCCCAAATATAATGATCATATTCAATGGATATTCATAGATGAATAACATGCCTTTATCCTTAAAATCAAGTTCTCGTAATGTTTTGTATATAAAGATTATTTTTTCAACATTGGGGTGTTTTGTTATGACACTGAATGATTATAACCTTCTACACCATTTCTTCATCCATTTAATGTTATATCATCTTAAGTTCACTGAATTCATCCTAGCATGTTAGTGTTCTACAGATTTTCCCATAAAGGTATTCTTATGGAAAATTTGGGATTCTTGAGTAGTTTTGATATTTTTAAATAATTTAACTAGTTGTATATGTTTGTCCCATCCCTCATTGATTTCCATAGATTATGCTCTCAGTATTCCTTTTAGTTTCTAAATATTGCAATCATATTGGCCATTATTTTGAGTATAATATGACCAAATAACTTTCAATATAGTTTTTATAGAATGTTTTAGAATTTTCTAGAACATGGATTTGATTCTCACATCTCTATCAGATACAATCTATAGTGGTATTTCATGAAGGCTTACAACTTCATTAAAGTATATTTTTTCAAGATGATCCATTAAGAAGTCCTCTCTAATTGTGATAATTTGAGTTTTATTTGTATGATGATCCAAAAAACCCCATATAGCATTGTTTCCTATTGATGTCTTTGGATATCCAGTGACAATGTCTATGGTAATGTTCTCCCACTTCACTGATTGTCAGGGTGGTGGTTGCATCGTACCCTTAGTCATTTCTTCTTCTATCCTTTACTTGCTTACATACCAAGAACTTTTATGTATATTTAATCATCTCTATTTTCATACATCCCCACCAATAGTTCTCTAAGATAACTTGATACGTCATTATTCTCCCTTGATGAATGGATAAGGTGGACTTATGTGCATCATTTCGATGCTCCCTATTTATCTTTGGATCAGATGATACCCATATTCATGACCCAAATATTAAAACTCCATCCTCATCAATTCTAAACTCTATGGATATCCCCCTTCTCATGGATTCCACTTTCATATATACTTTCAACATCATTCCTTTTAGTACCATTTATTTTCTTCATAAGGGATGGTTGAAAAATATTTTTATAAATGAATTATGATATTCTGTCCTTAACGATCCCCATGTCAATACTTTAAAAATTTATGAATATTTATCCTTCTCAATTCACATCATTGATGAAGATATCAGATCCCATATACATATCATATCTACTACCTTAATTTCCTTAACCATATGGTAGTGGATTGAGAAGTCACAATACTTGATGATATCTAACCATCTTTTGTAGTTTTTATTAACCACTGTCTATGTGAATATTTATCTAGGACAATCGTGATCAGTATATATCTCATACTTCTCCCTGTAGAGATAATGCTACCATATTTTCAACGCATAAATCAATGTTTCCAACTCCAAATCATGCATGTGATAGTTTTACTCAAGATTTTTCAACTCATTTGAGGATTAGGATATCTCATTATCATTTTTACTTAGTAATCATCCTAATGAATTATTTGAATAATTGTTATATAATATAAAGAGTTCCCCAAATTTTTGTAGTTTGATAGTATGTGTAGTGATAAGTCTATTTTTTAACTCTTTCAAGTAGTCTTCACATCCACTCGACTATAAAAATATCCTCCATTCTGAGTCATCTTGGTTATTTTATTTGATAACCAGGTTAAATCCCTCTTAAATCATTTGTAATACACTTCTAGTGTAACACCCCACGATTTCATAGTGTGTTATTTTTCAAAATAATTCAATAACTTGCACTACACGCAACACCGAGTTAAAGCGCACCATGACTTACCAAACTAGCCGTTATGAATAATAATACATTCTTTTTGAAATTTTATAAATTCTATCTCTCAAAATGTCCTTCATTTTTGGATTTTAAATATAAAAATTATCCTAGGGTGAAATTTTGGTGCTTTTGGGATAACTTTAATATTTTGATGAATAGTGAATATTACTAAATTTTAATTAAAAACAATTTTTTAATCAAAATAATTAATAGTGATAAATTATGAATTTGAGTGGTTTGAAAGTATATTTAGAATATATTTTTACTATTTAATACAATGTTGGTCATTGGACATAATTTCACAATTAAACCGAACATAAACATGTATCAATCTTTTGATATTTATTATATCTTAAAAACCCGCTTTTTGTTTTGACAGCGGGAATTAATTTTAAATTAATTTCTGCCACTTATGTGTTTTGAATATGGAAAATGGAATCCATATTTGGAATTAGGATGTTAAAATTGTGTAAATAGGTAACTTTTATTTTTTTGACATTTTGAATAATTACTTCGGTAAATATTTTATTTACCATAGTTAAAGGGTAAATCTGGTAAATAAGGGACGAAAAATAATATTATAATAATAACAAATTACCCTAAAACGTGTCCTAACCTTATTTTTTGATACATATCCGACCATGGGAATCTTTGGGTCGATGTTGGGACCCCATTGAGCCACTTGTAAGTGATAATGACACTTTATATTAATTAAGTTAAAATGAATACAAAAATGACACAAGAATATATCTTTTAGAAAAACAATTTTTACATTGGGTTATATATGTTATATTTTAGACTATAAATATTAATTAGAAAGATAAAACGATTTAATACATATTAGTATTTTATTTATAATTTTTAATCATTAAATAAGTTAATTTATTTATGACACAATGATGATGTAGTAATTACCATAATAGAGAAAAATTAAAATAATTGATATTATAAATACCCAAATAAATATAATTTGAGACTTTTAATGAATTAAACTAATTTTATAGGATAATATGACATATTATTATTTATTTAATTAACTTATTTCGAAGTAATCATTCTGTTATGATTTTTACAAAAGTCAATTATTGAATAGTGTCAAAATTGACATAAAAGAGTTTTTAAAAAAAATATTATATTATTAATTGATATTAAATTCCTAAATATATAAGGTTCATCCAAGAGACTTATATCATGATAGTTGTATCATTAATGGACCACTTGGGGGTCTCTTGGATGTATATTGTATGTTTATTAACTATATAATATAAAAATACCAAGTGACATGGTAAGTGTCAAACTAATTAACTAAGTGTTAAAACTAATAGATATGGTTAATATAATGACCCAAACCTGTCTAAATTCTATTGGTTGATTAGTTTTCGTCCCATACCTACCTTAATCTTTAAATAATCCACTTTGGATCCATTATAAACTGAATATGAATTTATTATAAAATAATATTTCTAGCGTTTCCAAAGGTGCCCCTCACCCTCTTATAAAAGGACACTCACCCTTTTCATTAATTCACACATTCAAAGCCTTTTAGTTCGGCCAAACCCTGACCAAATACTCTCTCTACTTCCCTCAATTCATCCTAGAGTCCTTTCTTTAGTCATAAAGCCATCCTAAGGAGCACTTTTGATCAAATCAAAATGAAGAACCCGAAGAAGAGGTAATGATTTCACCACCCTTTTTCAAGTTCCTTTCTTCTTACACATCTTCTTTCTTTGTTATTACCATTATAAAATAATGAATCCAGTATCCCCTATATACAATAATATTATTATAAATATGGTACAACAATATTCAGTATTCTATCCATCCTTTGAATGATATGTCACCATACGTGCGTACGTACGACTTACCATCTCCACGTCGTGGTGTAATTGTTATTCAATATATTGTTATTTGGATGGGTATAATAATGATTTTTTATTCATGTAAATAATAAATATAAGATTATAATGATTATTTATATATGATATATCATACAATTATATATTATTTTGATATCAAAAGAATGATATTGTCGCTCGTGCGTACGTACGGACTACCGTCTCCACGAACGCGATGAGATTCATTCTCTATCGTATACATTCAAGGATAATTATAATTTTATGAGTTAAAAATAATGTTTAAGGACTTGATATCATTCTGGATATGAATTAGACACAACCTATCCCTGAAAACCACGAATTACATAACAAAACATATAAAATAAAACGAGTAAGTTAACAACCGAAACAATAATAATTCTAAGATATTATTAACAAAGCAATGTTAAAAGATCATATGTGACATCATATGAATGTATATGATAATTGTATAATTTAATAAAAATTATTTTACCATTATATAGGAGGTTAACCTACCCCCATCCAAGGAAACGTACAAGGTAAGGGGTTTTAATCTTACTCCTTATTCTCGTGAGATTCATGCCATATTGCCACTATTACATTTGTGTGGTGTATGTACTGCCCATAATTATATTCAGTGTGTAATACACTTTAATTTAGGTGTATTTACATATTCATTGAATTATACCTCTTTCATGGGTTGTACGTTTCGTATGTTACCAAAATGGTAAGGGTTTATTTCGCAATCTCTTCATTATCTGAAGTTGTATATACGTAATAATCTATTGGGATCTCTTTATCATCCACATCCATGTTTCTTAAAAATGTATTTCAAAACATTTTTACTATTTACAAGAATATGGGTTAAAGACATTTATATCCTTGTTTGACTTTTTATAAGAGGTTTATAAAGGAATCATTCTGTCGTTTTCCAAAAAAGGTCTTTTTTAACCTTTTGACAAAATTAAGGTAAGAATGTATTTTTTTAACTTATATGGCGGGTGCGGTTATTCTCCGCCGTTATTACACATTTGAAGCTTCCTTCACAAGATTATAAAGATAATTTCAAAAAAAAGGTTGTCTCTATAATTATGCGACTTTTAAATGATTTCAAAAAAAGAGATATTTCTCTCAAATAGTATTGATTTCATCTATGTCAACATCCTTTGATAAATTATAAACTTGTTTCAGGTTGATTTCTTATGATACAAATCATCCATATTGTATTTAAGGTTTTGTGATATTTTTGACTATGGATGAGTTATTTTTATGCCATTTATGGTTTATGATTAAAATTTTGACATTTTTTATGATAGTTTTAATATGAAAGTTTATGTTATATTTCATCCTCTTCTTAAGATGAATGTGTTGGACTAGTAAGTTCTGGGTTGGGGACGGGTAAAATTAAGCCCTCCGGGTTGGTTTCTGGATATTAGAGGAACTTCGGGTTGGTGCCCGGTTATTAGAGGCACTCCAGGTTGGTGTCCGGTTATTAGAGGCACTCCAGGTTGGTGTTTGGTTATTAGAGGCACTCCGGGATGGAGTCCTGTTATAGAGGCTCTCTAGGTTGGGTTCCGGTTACAGTTATCCCTTAGGTCTTGGAACGAGGCCTCGACACAGAAATTAAAGTTCGGCATCATGAATTCCATCATTATGAATGTGGTTTTTGATATTGAATGTGATTATTCGATTAGTATAATATCCATGTGAATAAGTAAATGGAATTATTTCATTTTTTCCATTCTATGATGAAGTTCATGTTTAAAAGGCTTTTGTTTTAGTTATACATTGCCTTAAATGTTTATGATTATTTATGAATGTTTCTACTGTATTTCTTACCCTTACTGAGCGTTTGAGATCACCCCTTTCTATGTTTGATTTTTCCCCCAAGATTCCAAGAAGTATATTGTGATTGATTTGCAGGGTTAAGACAAGGGAACAATGGCATTCATAAAGGATTATTTAGGTTGTTTTCTATGTTATGAATTATAATGTAACATTCATGTATGTAATTTATTTTCCAAGACTGCTAAACTGATCAGTCCTTTGGCACTTGATTCCTTGTAATCATGCCAATGTATTAAAATAATGCACCGACTCTGGGTAACTGGGGTCGGGGCGTTACAGTTGGTATCATAGGAAGTTTAGCAATAAACTTGGAAACTAGATTTAGATAAACTCTGATTAGAGAACATAGCCCTAAAATAGACTTTGAGGATTAATAAAGAAGAACTTCCTAGAATTTTGGTATTGTAGAGATTTTGTGAGTTTTCTGAGCAATAAATCCCTATCTAGATACGTGCTGGTAGAGGCAACTCTGGCATAGATGTACCTAGGGGTAAAGCCCAAAAACACCGCTTTGAGTTAGACTCGAATGGGAACTGGTGCATGACAATGGGCCTTGCTGCACTCTTGGTTACGACACTCCTGGGGGATATGCTTAGGATAATTATCATTTTATTTACAAACCATTATGAAGGGCTCGTGAGTATATACTTACTCAAAGAAAACATTTTTTATGATTATGGATTATATCCATAAACTGTTCAATTTGCATTAGGAATTATTTATTGTAATTCATAAACTGACCTAGTTTATGCTATTGTATAGAAATGGCGCCCAGTAGAAGGAATGTGAACTCTAGTAATACATATGAACCAAAGAGTAAGAAGGATCATATCATTCATGGTATTAAGACATCATTTAGAAGGGAAATAGTCTCCCACGTATTATCATCATATGAATAAATAGTATCATGTGTGGATAAGATAACTAAAGAGTTTACTGAGTCTTATGGCTTTGAAGGGAAGCAAGATAAGAAAAGGATGGAAGAGAGAAATATGGATAAAGGGAAGAGGGAAAAGAATAATTCCCCCATATGTGATAACTTTGGGAAGAAACACCCTAGAACATGCCTGAAAGGAATGGGAGTTTGTTATAATTGTAGAGGAAAAGGGCACAAGGTACGTGACTACAAGGGTAAGAAAATGGTTTCAAATGTACAATGATTCATTTGAAAGGAGTTTGGACACTATGTGAACCTATGTTCTATTCATCAGACTATGCCGTAAATGATGCTATTGTATAATAATCAAGTTATTATACTTCCACAGATGAAGAGGAATGATTAGAGTTCTTATGTTGATTATGTCATTTGAGTGTTGTATCAACAATGTACTTATTATAATAATTATGGAGTATATATGGATTTTACTGAAGTACTATTTCATTAAGGACTTGAGATTGTGTGGAACAAAGAAAAGTGACTCAATTGCAGGATAAATTTTTGGAAAATATATGGTTGAGATAATGATCAATCATAATATAGTTCTGATACCGAGGTAGTGATTTTGGAATAATACATATTTAATTTGGATAAATTATATTGGATATTCTTGAATACCTTGAAACTGATTAATGATTTGTATATTCCATCATTGTTGGGGTTTACAACATTTTTTGGATTGAAGGAGTCTACCCATTATTATTTAAGGAATAAGGGATCATGAAAGTAATCAATAATGTTTTATGGTAATTCAAGATGTTGCAGTGTTATAAAATAATACATGATGAAGGTGTCCACATGTTATTACACAGAAAAAAGGATCTTCATTTTTGGACTAAAGCATTTTGGATAGTTCTAGTTTAGATTATTTTTGGATTTCCATAAAAGGACAACCTGGAGGATGGACAGTAACTCATTGCGTCCGGCAGGGCTACGAGACTTGAACCCACAACCGAAGGGAGACAAGGGTGTATCACCTACCACTGGCCCATGTAATGAAGTTTTTTTAAACGATCCGGTAGATGAATTATAAATTCATTTTTTTGGAAGCCTATATGACTAGGATAAATAGAATATTTTTTTACGTTATATTATCTTTCAGAGTGAAAGATGAGTTTGTGGTAGAAATTAGTTAAAGGATGGAAGTATACTTGTCAAGAATCTATTTTTCTTCTTCTGTTATTCTATTAAGAAATTAATTCTTATACTTTATTTAAGGAATACTAATACAAAAAATGTGTTATCCTAATACCCTATGTTTTGTTGAACCGATGGTATTTCAAATCATCATAGATTGATGAATTTAAGGACCTCAATTTTACACTTGTTTGTGATTCATGACCTCAATCACTACCTATAAATATTTATGTTTTCCCACAAATTATATGTCTCAAATTTCCACCAATGTCCTCCTAATTGAGATCATAATTTGGTGGTGACCCTTTCATTTCACTTTTCCTCATATTAAGACTAAATTTTAGTAACCCAATTTCTGATGGGGGTTTTCCCACAAAGATATTTTTTTATTTACAACTTTTTATTTTCAAAGAAAAATTTCAAATTACGAGGATGCAATTTATTGAAGGAGGGGAGAATGTAACACCCCAAGATTTCATAGTGTGTTATTTCTTCAAAATAATTCAATAACATGCACAACACGCAACACCAAGTTAAAGCGCACCATGGCTTACCAAACTAGCCGTTATGAATAGTAATACATACTTTTTGAAATTTTATAAATTATATCTCTCAAAATGGACTTCATTTTTGGATTATAAATATCAAAATTAGCCTAGGGTGAAATTTTGGTTCTTTTCGGATAACATTAATATTTTGATGAATAGTTAAAATTACTAAGTTTTAATTAAAAACAACTTTTTTAATCAAAATAATTAATAGTGATAAATTATTAATTTTAGTGGTTTTATAGTATTTTTAGAATATATTTTTATGATTTATTACAATGTTGGTCATTGGACAAAATTTCACAATTAAACCGAACATAAACAAGTATCAATCTTTTGATAGTTATTATATCTTAAAAAACGTTTTTTGTTTTGACAACGGGAATTAATTTTAAATTAATTTCTGCCACTTCTGTGTTTTGAATTTGGAAAAATGGATTCCATATTTGGAATCAGGGTTTTCAAATTGTATAAATAGGTAACTTTTAATTTGAGACATCTTCAATAATTACTTCGGTAAATATTTTATTTACCATGGTTAAAGGGTAAATCCGGTAAATAAGGGTTAAAAAACAATATTATAATAATAACAAATTACCCTAAAAAGTGTCCTAACATTATTTTTTGATACATGTCCGACCATGGGCATATTTGGGTCGATTTTTTAACCCCATGGAGCCACTTGTATGTGATAATAAAACTTTATATTAATTAAGTTAAAACGAATACAAAAATGACACAAGCATATATCTTTTAGAAAAAAAACATTTGCATAGGGTAATATATGTTTTATTTTAGACAATAAATATTCATTAGAAATATAAAAAGATTTTATAAATAATGGTATTTTATTAATAATTTTTAGACATTAAATATTTTAATTTATTTATGACACAATGATGATGCAGTAATTACCATAATAGTGAAAAATTAAAATAATTGATATTAAAAATACCCAAATGAATATAATTTGAGAATTTTAATGAATTACACTAATTTTATAGGATAATATGACATATTAGGATTGATTTAGTTAACGTTTTTCAAAGTAATCATTCTGTTATGAGTTTTACAAAATTCAATTATTGAATAGTGTCAAAATTGACATAAAAGAGTTTTTAAAACAAATATTATATTATTAATTGATATTAAATTCCTAAAAATCTAAGGTTCGGCCAAGAGGATTATATAATGATATTGGTATAATTAATGGACCACTTGGGGGTCTCTTGTATTTATATTATATGTTTATTAACTATATAATATAAAAATAGAAAGTGACATGGTAAGTGTCAAACTAATTAACTAAGTGTTAAAACTAAATGATAAGGTTAATATAATGACCCAAACCTGTTTAAATTCTATTGGTTGATTATTTTTCGACCCATACCCACCTTAACCATTAAATAATCCACTTTGGAGCCATTATAAACCGAATATGAATTTATTATAAAATAATATTTCTATCTTTTCTAAAGGTGCCCCTCACCCCTCTTATAAAAGGACACACACCCTTCTCATTAATTAACACCTTCAAAGCCTTTTGGTTCGGCCTAACCCTACCAAAATACTCTCTAAACTTCCCTAAAGTCATCCTAGAGGCCATACTTTAGTCAGAAAGCCATCTTAAAGAGCATTTTTGATCAAATCAAAAGGAAGAACCTGAAGAAAGGTAATGATTTCACCACCCTTTTTGAAGTTCCTTTCTTCTTCCACCTCTTATTTCATTGTCATTACCATTATAAAATAATGAATCCAGTATCTCCTATATAAAATAATATTATAATAAATATGGTACAACCATATTCAGTATTCTATCCATCCTTTGAATGACATGTCACCATACGTGTGTATGTACGGCTTACCGTCTCCACGGCGTGGTGTAATTGTTATTCAATATATTATTATTTGGATGGGTATAATAATTATTTTTAATTCATGTAAATAATAAATATAACATTATAATGATTCTGTATATATTATATACCATCCAATTATATAATATTTTAATATCAAAAGAATGATATTGTTGCTCGTGCGTATGTACGGACTACCGTCTCCACGAACGTGATGAGATTCATTCTCTATCGTATCCATTCAAGTATAATTATCATTTGATGATTTAAAAATAATTTTTAAGGACTTGATATAATTCTGGATATGAATTAGATACAACCTATCCATGACAACCACAGATTACGTAACAAAACATATAAAAGAAAACGAGTAAGTTAATACCCGAAACAACGATAATTCTAAGATATTATTAAAAAGTCATGTTAAAAGATCATATATCATATCATATGAATGTATATGATACTTGAATAATTAAATAATAATTATTTTACCATTATACAGGAGTTTAACCTACCCCAAACCAAGGAAAAGTACAAGGTAATGGGTTTTCATCTCACTCCTTATTCTCGTGAGATTCATGCCATATTGCCACTATTACATTTTCTATGGTGTATGTATTGCCCATAATTATATTCTTTGTGTAATACAATTTAATTTATGTGTATTTACATATTCATTGAATGATACCTCTTTCATTGGTTGTACATTTCATATGTTACCAAAATGGTAAGGGTTTATTTCTCAATCTCTTCATTATCTGAAGTTGTGTATACGTAATAATCTACCGGGATCTCTTTATCATCCACATCTATGTTTTTTAAAAATGTATTTAAAAACATTTTTACTATTTACAAGAATATGGGTTAAAGTCATTTATACCCTTTTTTGACTTTTTATAACAGGTTTATAATGGAATCTTTCCATCTTTTTCGAAACAAGTTCCTTTTTAACCTTTTGACAAAACTAAGGTAAGAATGTCTTTTTTTAACTTATACGGCGGGTGCGGTTATTCTACTCTGTTATTACACCTATGAAGCTTCCTTCACAATCTTATAAAGATATTTTCAATATTAAGTTTTCTCTATAATTATACGAATTTTAAATGATTTCAAAAAAAGAGATATTTCTCTCAAATAGTATTGATTTCATCTATGTCAACATCCTTTGAAAAATTTTAAACATGTTTCAAGTTGATTTATTATTATACAAATCATCCATATTTTATTTAAGGTTTTGTGATATTTTTGACTATGGATGAGTTATTTTTATGCCATTAATGGTTTATGATTAAAATTTTGACATTTTTTATGATAGTTTTAATACGAAAGTTTATGTTATATTTCATCCTCTTATTAAGATGAATGTGTTGGACTAGTATGTTCCGGGTTGGGGACCGGTAAAAGTAAGCCCTCCGGGATGGTGTCCGGTTATTAGAGGCACTCCAGGTTAGTGTCCGGTTATTAGAGGAACTCCAGGTTTGTGTCCGGTTATTAGAGGCACTCCGGGATGGTGTCCGGTTATTAGAGGCACTCCGGGATGGAGTCCGGTTACATAGGCTCTCCGGGTTGGGTTCCGGTTACAGTTATCCCTTATGTCTTGGAACGAGGCCTTGACACAGAAATTAATGTTCGGCATCATGAATTCCATCATTATGAAAGTGGGTTTTGATATTGAATGTTATTATTTGATTAGTAGAATATCCATGTGAATAAGTAAAAGGAATTATTTCATTTCTTCCATTCTATGTTGAATTTCAAGTTTAAAAGGATTTTGTTTTAGTTATACATTGCCTTAAATTATTATGCTTACTTATGAAAGTTTCAGCTGTATTTCATACCCTTACAGAGCATTTGAGCTCACCCCTTTCTATGTTTTATTTGTTTTTCCCAGCATTCCAAGAAGTATATTGTGATTGATTTGCAGGGTTAAGACAAGGGAACAATGGAATTCATAAAGGATTATTTATGTAGTTTTGTATGTTATGAAGTGTAATGTAACATTCATGTATGTAATATATTTTCCAAGGCTACTAAATTGATCGGTCTTTGGGACTTTATTCCTTGTAATCATGCCAATGTATTAAAATAAGGCACCGACTCTGGGTAACTGGGGTCGGGGCGTTAAATCTAGACCATGGAAACTAAATATCTCTATTACATATGTTGTCCTGGGCCACTCATCGATCACCTTTGTACGGGAAGGGTCCATAGATATTCATTTACTAGTGATATAATTCCATAAGAATGATACTTCCTTCATCAAAAACTCACATTTGTTATTATTCTCATCAAATTTCTCCCTTCGCAAAGTAATCAACACAGTATTCAAATTCTCTTCATGCTTCTCCTTGGATTTTGAGTATATTATAAAATAATATATAAAGGCTACCCCAAATTTTTGGAGGTATTATATAAATTCTCTATTCCTTAAATACATGAAAGTTTTTGGAGCATTAGTGAGTATAAAGGGAATAAACAAGAACACATAGTGTCTATAACTCATTGGAATGTCTGTCCAGGGAATATCACCCCTCCTCACTATTAAGTGATGATATCATGTCTAAAGTTCCACATTTTATATATAATTGGTCCTACATAGCTAATCGTGCAAGTAGTGTATCTGTTGAAGGGTATACAATTTCTTTATAATTATTTTATTGAACTCATGATAATGAATGCATAAGCATATTAATCTATCCTTCTTCATTAAAAGGAGGACTAGTGCACCTGATGGAGAAGCACTCGAGAATATATAACCCTTATCTTGAATGTCCTGTAACTACTTCAACTGTTCTTCCAACTCAATTTTGGCCACTATATAGCGTATCTTTTATATAGTAAATGATTGAATAATATGTTCAATTGAGAACTCAACATCTCAATCATGAGGAAGACCAAAAAAACTCATAGGGTAATACATCAGTGTTGTCCCTCATAATGGGCATGTCTTCGAGCAAGATTATCATTGTTTTTTCAATAACTTTTTTGTTTGGTATACATTATCATAAGGAAGAAATATCCACACATGAGACAATGATTCTGAATGAGACTCATCTTTCTTCATACACTTGTATAGAAATAGAGGATACATTAGGATGCGAAAAGTGATTTCCCTTTCCTGACAGTTAATGTTGGATTTGTATAAATTTAGCCAATCAATGCCCAAAAAAACATCAAAATCTACCAATGGGAGTATGAAAAAAAATATCTAGGATTTTTAGTCTATATATGTTCTTCAGGGAGGAGTAACAATCATTAGATGCAATAATTTCTCCATTTTATAATCTCATAGTCTACTCATCCTTTATAATTTGAGGTGGCGTTTGAACAATTCAACTAAATATGCTAGATATGAAAAATTTTGTAGAACCAAAAACAAATAGTACATTATCTATTATTGAATGAATAACATTCAAACCTATCAAAACATTATTATCAGGTCCCACTCAGGTATTAGAGACAACATATTCACTTCCATGCTACCTTGGGGGTTGTTATTGTTTATTTCCTATAACAACCCTTGATTTAGGAAAATTATTCTCATAATTCCAATGTTCCTTGTAGTTTTAACACTTCACTACATGTCAATTGTTGATATGAACCTTCCCTTTTACTTACGCATTAGTGGGATTATTCATATATAATTTTTAGTTATTATCAAGATTCCCCATTCTTCCACATGTGAAGCATTTCCTTGTACAATTTATATAGTTCCCAAGTTGCTTCTTCCCAGAATTTTAATGCATGGGATATTGTATTTTATTTACATCATAGGATTTATCTACTCATCCACCCATAAGAGTCTCAATATTCTACTTTATTATCACTCGGACAAAGAGACAACTAAGTGTATCAAACCTTTATTTATTCCTTAATGGTACAACAAATAATATATTCATAGCTAAAAATGTCTTGATCACTGTCTCTTTTCATAGACATAGCTTTATTACACAAAAGAAGTGATCCACCTTGCAATTTTTGTTCATGATACATTCGTCTGTGTATCATATAGGACTTGTAATGTTTTCTTCATACAACTGGATAAACACAACATCATTCTTATTTAGTCTGAGAAAATATTTTTACATCATGGAATGATGGGTTCATGGAAAATATTTATTGAAAAACATTTTCATGAATTCCTCCCAATCCATGGAATCAATTTCTTCCTTGGACATCATGTTTTTTATTAGTGTCCACTAAGGATCAGCTTCTCCATTAGAATGATAGACATCCAACACAATCTTCTATTATTTTGATCACTTGATGATTTATAAAATCTTTTCAATAGAGTTAATCCACTATCCCATGAGGTAGGAATCAAAAGATCCACTAAACATGGTACACCATTTGGTATAAAGGATTTGATAGATTAATTCTCTATATTAGGAGAAGTAGGGTGTCTCATGCGATTCAAGTTATTATTTGTAACTTGATCAAGTTGAGCAAGTATTGTAATGATGGTTTGATAACCTATTCTTATCATACTTGTCATATCATTAGGGAAATCATCCCTTTTCTTATAATATTGATTATTTGTTAACATTTTTCTATTCATGGACATTACCTAAAAAAATAAATTATATTTATGGTTCATGAATACATAACTAATAAGAAAAATAAAAATAATATTTGAACATATAAGGATAACATATAAAGTAAAATTATAACCTAACTTATGATTTCGTACATTTCAATCAAGGTTATCCATGAACTATTTCATGATCTATATTCTTATGTTATTTGTGTGTTCCCTTTTTAATGGTTTTTAATTATCTTAATAATTTATCAAATCATATCACCTAAGAGTGTTAAACTTGGTGTTACTTATGTCCCACAATCGAGTACCAGGTTACCCTGAGTTCGGCGCAAAACCCTTTTTAGTGTTGGTACCCCTTTGAACATTTGTGTTATAACCATGTCCACTTCTAGTATCTAGATATGGATGTATTTTCTTGACCAAATGCTTAATAAATACTAACATAAATTTAGGGATATTTTCACATACATAGTCTTATCCCTAGGGTTTTTACTTACATTTTAAATTCCTAATCTCCAAAATAACTAATCCTTCATCTAATATCAACTATAGAGACTGTATCCTTTTACACATATTATTACATTATTTTAACTATAATTAATCGTCAAATTACAAACCAATGATGTAGATGTTTGGTGTCCTGGATATTAGGTATATAATTAAACACATTGAATCAAAAATAAGAACATATTTGGATTAATTATTATATAGAGTGCCAAATTTCCTTTGAGAACATATATTTTCATAGGAAAACTAAGGGGAAAGATGAACTAAGGGATAAGCTATAAAGAAAATTATGTAAATAAACATTAAAATAAAGCTGACCACATGGGTTATGAGATAAAACATAATGATATAAAAAGGTATGAAACATAATTAAAAATATGGAATAATAACATATAGAACATGGAATCCTATAATCGTGGAATTATAGTAAATTAGAAGAAATATAAAACATGTATTTATAATGAGTTGAGACTCATTGTAAATGGAGGAGAATGAGTCAAGGCTAACCACCAGGGGTATTGTATAAGGACTAAGAGTCAAGAATAACCACCAAGATAGTTGTACATGGTGCATCGTGAGACTAACTATTACCCAATTCATTAGAGTGATATCTAGTGGAACCCAAATAAACATGTTAATGAATCTATTTTACACATAAATAATCATACATAAGAAAACAAACATTAATATAATGTTTACCTATGGAAATAATTGGGTATCATAATCATGACAGAAGGAATATCAAAAGGGAATATCATATTGACTTCCCTGACATGTTGGATTTAAATCATACAAGATATTCACAGTGGAATATATATATATATATCAAAAAAATTATTTCAAACTAAATTTAAAATATATTAAATGTGGTTTTTTGAATCATTTGAAAGAAAAAACATTAGTAAGGTTTTTGGGAAAATGATCAAGATTATTTAAAATGGAAAAGTCATAAATTATTGTTTAAATAAGAAAAAAATCAATGATATTTTTTCATTGAAAAATGATATATCTTAGAGAAATCTATTTTTAATTAAAATGATTATGCAGTGCCATTGAAAATTTGTAGGAAATTAAGAAGTTCCTATTAATTGGGATTGCTTATCGAGAAAAAATTGAAAAGGAACCCATTTTTAAAACATCTGTTTTCCTTCAAAAAAGGATGATACGACATGGATACAGGAGTTTGGAACATATCTAATGAATTTAGAGCATTCAAATAAAATGAATGTTGAATTATATAGTGGTATAGTGAAATGAATAGTAACATGAAAGAAAAATATAGGTTTGGAAGGGATCCCTTATATTATGACTAAAACAGTTCTTCACATGATCTTAATGACATGGATATTTAAAATAAATTCATTAATTTAAAAATATATAAATTTTTTATATTAATATGATTCTTTTTAGTTTTATTAATATTATATATGTGATTTTTGATGACTTATAGAGATTATTTTCTTTATTCAGGAATGTTCTCTTCCTTGGTCTTCAGGATAGTTTAACTTGTAAATGAGTATGGATTTTCATATAGAATGGGTATAATTCTAAAAAGGTGAAATTATATTACATTAATAAACATACCAATGATTAATTAGTCTTATAGATTATTTTGAGTGCATATATGTGGATGAATCAGTAGATAACTTGTTAATGATAATCATTTAGATTAATTTTAGTGGTTTTTTATCACAATGAACCAGATTTGTTCTATTTTTTAATATCATGTATATATTATGGTTTTATAACATTAAATAATATATAATAAATATATTATAATCCTGTTTAGCTATAAAATTTGTTTAATGACCCCCCTTGAATATAGTAATATAAATTTAAAAATTTTCATCATTGAATGAGATAAATTAACACCTCATAGAAGATGTTTTCAGATTTTAAACAAAGTGATAGGGTACTGAATTGATGATGGGTTATTCAATAGACATAATAAAATTATAGTATATTTATGTTACCATATTTTTCATTCCATTTGAATGAGGGTATGTGAGAATAGGATAAGAAAAGTAGGAACTTGAAAATAATATAAAAGAATAATAAATAAGAATTTTCTTGTTGAATTAATCCTTTTTGAGAGCCTCCATATGGAATTGGAATTGGTATTTTGATGAGAAAAAAAGTTAATGGATGTGGAGTATAGGTTTTGTATTATATTTGAGAATAAATTTGTCATGTCTCAATGAATAAGAGGTCTGAGGAGAAGTGCTGATGAGGGGTGGTATTTATAGTGGAGGGGAGTGTTTTCACATTTGTTTACTCATTAGTTTGTTACTTTTAATCAAGACTATAAATAGTTTGAGAATTATAATAAAAAATATTAAAATAATAATGTATTGAATGATATTTTGGTCTTACATCATCTATGAATCATGAAATAAATTATTTATCTTATATCGTAAACTAACATATATTTCTATTTATGAATAAATTCATGTATTTTATAAGAATTAAAAAAATTAACCATAAAAAATCTCAAAACATATAGAATATGAAAATAAAATCTATTTTATAAAAATAACATTATAAAAAATGTAAATCTAATATTTATTTAAAATCATTATTTACATGAAAAATACAGAATTTAGAATTATAACTGAATTTATTGCACTTTGAAAAATAAAATAATGTCGTAGAAAATTATCACAAAATCATAATAAAACATAATATTATTTTATGAACAATTTTTATGAAAATAATTTTTTTGTCAAATCCTTTTATTAATTTTAAATTAGTTATTAAATATTTATAACTTACAGAAACACCAACACTTATTTAATAATTTTTAAAGAATTTAATTACATATTCTATGATACAAATATATCATACATTCATCTATAATATTCCTAAAATTTATTTATAATTTCATAGATGAGGTTACTATTCATTCAGTTAGATTAATATTTACAAGGTTTATATTACTATTACTGAGGGCATGTAACTATTTAATCAGTATAGGTTCCTTAACATCCAGAAATACCTCAAATTCCATCCATTCTTCATTTATAATTTTTTATTGTGTTCTTAATGTGTCTTATGTGATATTATACAATATTAAATAATTTTATGAATGTTATTTCAATTGAAAAAAATTTGGGTTGTTACATTCAACTTCATGAAATGATTAGGTCCACTATAAATGACTTCCTAGAATATGAAAAAATTTCTTGAAACAGTGTTACATGTTATAAATGTTATTTACATTTTGAACAAAAACAACATATTTTCAACAACATCATGAACAAAAACATTATATATGGGTCCTTGAAAGAGTTTTTCTACAGATAACACATATAGATGACTTGAAAATGATGTCAATGGCTCACACGAATGTGATATTACTCCAAACCCATTATCTAGTGAGCAGTATTTTATGAGATTGAAAAATATTGATGTGACATTTGAAAAGACAGAGAAATCGTTTACTGATAGTAATAATTAGATTAAATGGTAAATATGTTTTCACCTACTAAATTTTTGATATCCTGAGGTCAAACAGAACACTGATGTCATGCATGTCAATATAAATACCTATAATATCTTGATTGGATCATTGTTAAATGTTAATGGAACGTCTATAGATAGGTTGAAATCTAGATTGGGTATACTCTAAAAGGGAATAAGTTCGGAGTTTCCTTCGACTCCTCGTGGATGGATAATATTCTTTCTACAAGATTATTATTTTGACCAAAGAAGGAGAGAATTTTTTTAATGTCTTCATGCTATCAAAGTTTAACAGGGTTATTCATTAAATGTAAAAACAATTAGTCATTGGAGGATTTGATGATGACAGGTATGAAATCACATGAGTTTCAAATCATGATAGAACATTTCCTTCCAGTTTCAAAACGTGGAATATTTCTCATCCATTTATAATGACTATCATTAAGGTGGGATTCGTTTAAAGTAAAATATTTAATATTTAGATTGAAAATAATTCTTTGTATTTTTTGGAGAGTGAAGTAGTTTCTATATATTTTCTATTTGAAAAGTTTTATCCTTCATTTTTTGACATCATGGTGCATTTAAATTGTCAATTATTTCAGGAAATGAAGTATTATTACCATTATAGCAACATTGGATGTTATATTTTTAATGATATATGGAGATAATGAAGTGGTATTTTATGAATCCATATAATCCTATAACAATCATTATTGGGTAGTATATTTATGAGGAGGTTGTAGAGTTTTATACATTCTATTTTTATGTAGTTGATCACATTAGTTTTCCGATATCTAAACAAGAATTTGTAAGTTATGGGGGAAAGGGGATATGTTTCTTGAAATTCAAATCATTGACTAGTGAATAGATAATAAAGGTACACTTATTCATCATGAATAAAATTTATGATCTTCAACAATATATAACATTTCATATTAATGTTTTGTTACAATGTTTCCAAAAAAATAATGATACGAGGATTTTGAATGATCGTAACAATAAAATTAAAATATTTAGAGTGACCATTCGTAGAATATCAAATGAAACCTAAACAGTGATATTGTTTTGGGGTGGTCCAAGTTTATATTTTTTAACAAATTCCATGTATGACATTAATGGATATACATTTCATAGGAAAGACCAGGGAAATAGAAGTGATATTTATAATAGTATTTTATTAGTGGTCATAGAATCAAATCATTTTTGAGTGATAAATATGGAAACAAAATTTCTTAATTAATATCATATTATGGTAATATTTGAACAAATCTGGTAGAGTGATTACTTTAATTTCATGTTCTGTTTTTTAAATGAAAATGGTTCTTTAGTAATAATCGTGTCAGATATGATTAATTTGGAATGACAGTAGTTAATTTCAAAAAAATATAATACACATCCAATCTATTTATTATAGAAACACATTAAAATAAAATTTTATAAGATCATGATAATTCCAATACCTAGTGGTCTATTTTTTAAAAAAATGAAATAATAGTATGTTGTGAATATAAACATCAATACGATACTGATTTTTTTGAGATCCATACTACCATGGAATGACAAACAAATAATATTGATGAGAATTTCGTATAAATGGTTTCTGCCATATAGAATAATCATGATGAAGGAATTCAGGAATCCAATCCTTTAGTAAATTCCAAATATTAATGGTAAAAAATATTTTTTTCATTTTTTATTTTTAAATTTCATAAATGTTTTGATAAATTGTTTTTTTCTTTATTAAAAAATGTATTATAACCGATAGGTTATTTGTTTAAATATCAGTTTATTTTTTTTTAGATTACTGTGTTCTTCCTTATGTAACTAATGTAATATTTTATTTAAAAAAAACAATTATTTATAATTTTCATTGTTGAATAAAAACAAAAAATATGGTATTAGAGTATAATAAAAATAAAAATTTTACTGTTTAAATGATTTATCAGGTTGGAGAATTTTATCTATTCAATCAAATTTTTTTTTGTATTTATTAATTCATTTATTTCATATCCTCTTTCACTAAAATTTTAATCATTTTAGTTAACTATAAAGAATAATTTTGAATTTTTATTTGTTTAGTTAATTTAAATTTTTTTGATAAATTCTTATTTTTTATTTACAATTTCATGTAATATTAGGTTTTTTTTTATTTTTTTATTTATTTTTTCATTGGTTTGTATGATAATTATTGATCAATAATATTATGTACAACTTCTTTCTATTGAATATCATAGTCATACCTCAATGGATAATTATACACATACTTCTACTGATGATCTTCTTCATCATTTTCCACATGATAAATCTACTTCCATAGAGCCAAAATAGAGTTTTAGGGTTGGAAAATGTGGCAACATGAATTTAAAAAAATTACCAGTTTTCTATATCTTGGATAAGAGGATACCAGTAGATGTTTATGATAATGTTTTTACAAGATGTTCATATTGAAAAAATAAAGCCTTTTTTTGTAGTGTAGAATAAACGAAAGTTAGTTTTTTTATGATTTGTGAAGTGTTAAAATTGTGGAAATATATAACTTTTGCGATACCATTTCGGTAAGCATGTTAGATATTATTATGCTTCTCATAATTTCTTTAGTAATATATAGTTACCCCTTTCTTATAAAAATTCATATGGAATTCTTGATACTGGGGTAGTTATTAGGAATTTATTATCATTGTATTCTAGGATATAGATGGATTTTCAATCACCCCTCACATCACATTTAATTTTGGGGGATATAAAACATCATAATCCGTATGATATATAACTATTAATAGATGACAATAAAAGAAAGAATGCTTTTGAAATTATATGAAGAGGTGCATTTTTTGAATGTATAATGTTATCTATTAGGAGTCTTTTTATATGAATGACCATGTTACTGATATATTTATTCTTAATAATAATTTTATATAAATTGATTATATCTCAATAGGTGATCCAATCTTGAAGCATATACCCTCAAATTTTATATTTGGTAGGGTATAAATTATTTAAAGAATAAATAATGGCAGAAAAATATAAAAATATGTTCATTGAGACTCCAGTGTCTGTAGAGGTTTCCCCACATTCAACCACAGATTCTAGAGATAAAAAATAGTAGAGCGCTCAGATGAGAAAAAATGGACAATATATTTCCAAATAGTTTAGGGTTGAAGTTGAAAATATTGATAGATGTTTAAATTATTTATTTATTTATTTTAAAATTAATCTCTATATATTTTTGTTTATTATAATTTTTTCAAATATTCCATTTAGTATTGTCTTTAGGATAATAGAAAATAGAGGGTTTTATAACAGATGAATGAAATGATAATTTTTTTAATGCATTGGGAAATCCCATGTATTCGTGTGGGGTAAGATGATACCTTGTATGTGTATTAGTAAAAAAAATTCCAAATTTAGAATATTCTTCTATAGAGGATGTTTATAAAAAAATTGAATCTTAGAAAGATGGAGTATAGGATATTCATGTGATGATGGAGGAAATTATCAACGCTTCGTTACAGTAATTGTTTATAAACATGAACATATAGATTTTGAATGGTGATCAAAATCCTCAACCTCTGATAATAGATCCCACTCCAACTACTTATCCTACTCATTCATCTCAATTTTAATCTCCCACGCCATTGTATTTTACCCCTACACCCGTCCACCACATCTTTCCAGTTATTGTGAGTTATAGGATGATGATACCCAACTTGTTTTTACATATGGGTTGATATTTTATATCAACGATACCATTATTCATCAATAGATAGCGTTAGAAAATCATAGGGTCATTATATATAATAGTATATATAGATAAGAAACAATACCATGTCATATAGATGAGGTGACTAGAGTTGGACAGAGCACCTTCCAATTTTCTGACATATTTATTTGTAAGATACGTTAACATATTGGTATGTATATGATTAACATTTTCTTTTATTTTTATATTAATTTAATTTTTTAATTTATAGTATAAATTATTTATATATTTTTACAGGAATAATTTAATGTTATGAAATAAATTTATAAACAACAAAAATTTCAAATTGTTATGTCAACAAATAATGTTTCATCATTCATAATAGATTGTCAACATATAAAAATTTCTTATCAGACGTATTGAGATTCAAATTAATGTTTAATTTTTTATCTCGACAATTTTTATGTCTTTAATGAAAATTGATATCATGGAGCATGTATTTGGAGATCATTTGGTCATCACCATGATAAAAGTTTTTTCTATTTAAATATATTTTTATTATTTTTATTCTTCATTAATTTATTGAATTTATTGAATTTTGATATTTTTGTATTACGTATATTTATAGAATTTGAATATTATATTAAAAGAAACATTTATATTCATTAATGTACACACATTTTATTACACCTATTAATTGGATAATGACTGATGTAGAAAAAATCAATTATATTGCTCACAGAGTTCATTTGAATGAAATTATTTTGTTTTACATATTTTATATTTTCAACAATATGAATCATATTTCTCAAAAAGTTTTATATAACTCTAAATATAAAAAAATCACATTAATGTTTTATTTTTATTTGTGGCCATGGTTTGTGTGAGATTTGTGTCCAATAGGGAATAAGTTTCACTGGATATGCACTGTCCATAGGGAATTGAGAGAAAATAGTAATAATGTGTTGAATAAGTAAGTTTGAATATTTTAACATATGTTTATATTATATTGAATAACCTCAATCTTATTCATATTACTATCAAAAAGGGTTTTTAATTTATTTAGAGAGACAAAAATAAAAAATAGTTCCCATATAAAATTGGTAAAATCTAGGGTGATTTTTCATGTAAAATTACTAAATTTTGGATATATTACATAAAAATATTATATTTAATTGATATATTATTTAGAATATAAATTTTTTAAAAAATAATATGCTAAATAATATGTATATAATGAATTAATATTTTTATATGATACGATTTCAACAGGTACAGTTATGAATTTCAATATAGTTAAATTTCTTTCTAATGTTTTCAAAAATATTACATTTATTTTATTCAAAATACATGTTAAATGATTTAATTATTATATTTAGATTTTTTATGACCCAACTAAATATAGTAAAAAAATACGTTTTACAATTACAAATTATATGGGTGAATCATTATATAGTTTTGATTGATTATTGGTATATTTGTAAATTATATTGATTATTTGAGTGTACAATAAGTATGGTTCTTTTTCTTGTTGTTACGCAAATTTTTATTATTCCATCACTAATGAATTTTCATCCATCATCTACTATGGAGTGGATAAGTCATAAGGGAATAATTTTATAAAAATAACATCAATTATTGGATAAATACAAGAAAAAATAGAGGGGGGGGGGGTTAGGTCATGTATCTAATAAGAGGTGGGAAACAATTAGGACATCCATTATTCTAAATAACTGACATGATAATTTGTTTTTCATGTTAATTATTGTATTATATAAATAAACCCTTCTTTAATCGATTTCTCATATTAATTATTCAATTACAGAAATCAATAACCCCATCAATGATTTATTTACAATGTCTTTTTTAAATAACATATTTTAAAAAATTTATTTATATTTTCACCTTCAATAAGATTTATTAATAACCGATATAAAAAGGAAAATAAAAAATTTGATAAATCATATCTACACTAGTGAATAGGTGGTATAAATACCATACTGCACATCTCTCGTATTTCATTCATTATGTCCGCTAATTCAAATGTATCAATTTTATAAGAAGACAGTAACATAGGTGTTTCACTCGGGATTATTTAAATGTAAAAATCATCTTCATGATATATTTGATGTCGAGGAAATTCCACAATAAATATACCAATGTAGTCATCTATAGTTTTTAAATCCCTAATTTATGTTTTCCTATTCAATTTTTTGGTTTTTTCTTCTATAATAATTTAAAATATCTACTAGCTGGGAATCCAGAAATTTCAATGATGACGTTGTATCCCCACAAAGGATAAAGAATTACACATAATTATCACAAATTATAGTTTACTTATCAATATAATAAATTATTCAATTATATATTAAAATCTAATCCATAAAAATGATTATATAAAAATAATCCATAACTATACTAATATTGTTCAAAAATAGGGAATCTTTACGAATCATAATTGAAACTGACTATCACATAATTGTTGGAGTGAGTTTTCAATTATGATTTTTGATATATATATCTATATTCATGTTATGTAAAGGAAATATCTAAATTTCTTAGAAAATATGGATTATATAAAAATGTGAAATGATATATAATAAAATAAAAGTGTAGTTAAATTTGAGACTATGATTAAGGTTCAAACCACTACAACCTTATGAACATCATCCCAATCTGTTGTGACCACATTTTCAATGGAAAATCTCCTTTAAATCATTTTGAGTAATATCCCCATGAATTTGAGACAATGGTTAGAATGATTCCACATTTATCTTTATATTATTAACTATATTTAAGTGGTCTATTTATTCAACTAAAACTCATTATCCAAATAACCATTATCTAAAAAATTATTATAAATTCCAATAACCTTCTAGTATTTTTCAAGAAGTTTCATTCAATAATTTCCCTATGATGGAAATTTTCCATTCTATTATTGAAAATTGAACCATACCATGTTTTTATATTTTTATGTGAACCATTTTTTAATTAGTATCCATTGAACATATAAGATCCCTAAAATCAGTTCTCAATATTAACGTCTCTCCACACTATATCATCATATGATTCACTATTTTTAAAATATATCACCCTTCAAATAATATTATATAGTTCATCAATGAAATTATCATTATATTATTCTGATGCATGTGTGCAATCAAAATCATGGTATAATAGTTATGTTAATTTAGACTAATAATATAGACAAAAATATTTTTTTATCCTTTAAATTGAAAACACACTCTCTATTTCAGCTCATTACTATTGGGGAAATTATTTCTCAATGTATGTTCCATTAATATTTATCAATTACATGTGTTTTTATTTCATTGTTAAAAATATTTTTTTATCAATAATCTCCATTGATTTAAATCATCATTCATGCACTAAACTTTTAGAATAAAAATTCCACTTTCAGTACAACCCAATGATAGAAATATATCTTTGAGAAATATATTACGTTAACAATCTACCAATGGATTTGTAGTTACATTAAATTATTTATGATTCTATATCAAGAAGTGATTCAATATTAAGAGAATCACATATTGGAACATCAGGTTCCTCTATTTAGGCATTGATATTCATCATAAACTAAATAAGATTTCATAATATGGCCATGGTTGTCTCATTTCTAATAAAATCATTATTTTATTTATCAGTATAGTAAAATATACATCTTTTATGGTTGTTTATTCCATTCCATCCATTTGGCACCATTACCAAATAATGGTACACACACAAAATTATCATATAATAATCATGAATATTGAGCAGAAAAATTAAAATACCTATGATTTTAAAAGTTCTCATATACTGTAAGGTATTATCAAAATTTACATGATATATATGTCTATTTTCATTCTAGTTCCCATGATATCTACTAAACTATGATTGGTTACAACTCTAACAACCCTAACTCCAGTAACTCAGAGTTATTGTTTATATTATTAAATTTTTATAAGATTCAAAGGATATCATCTTGAATAAAAAATAATTTTATAATTCATGAAGAACTAGATAAATATATGATTCAAATTTTGTATCGGAAATATCAAATACATAGAATAAAAATGTCCATTCAACCATAATTTTATTCATAATAAATTATTTATATTTTTTGGAAAGTAAAAAATTGGTTAACTCAGATTCTTTGTAAATTTTACATACAAAATACACTATTATGAATAAATAAATCATAATCAATTTAGATCTTAAATATATTACATCACTTTCAATTTAATCAATAACAGGAGCATAAAATGAATCCACATATAATATAAAATCAAATAATCTCACGAATAGTAACAACATCAATTCAAAATAATGAAATGATTCATATTTCACATCATGATATCATACATAGTGATATATTTACCACAAACCCCATGATGCAAGAGATTTTAAACTATTGGCATCAAACTAAAAAAATTATATATGGATAGCTAAGTAAATTATGTTATTAGAATAATCGATGAATCATGGTTATATTTCTTATTGGTCCCCACCTATCACATCATTTTCAAATCATATTTTATATAAAGAAGGATATATTTAATTCGTATAAGTAATCATTATCCAAATATATATATACACACACACACACATACATATATATATATATTTATAGAATATCCATTTATCATATTTTTATTAGTCAATGACATACCTTTCATAGTAAAACAGAGTATGTAGAAATGATATATGTTTTTTGATATAATAATATAAATGATAAATAATATGGATATTTAATAAATATTTAATTTTTAATGATCATAATAAATTTTATTTTTAAATGGTATTTTAATATCAAAAAACTAATGAAGGGTTCATAGATGTCCTTGAGAAAATAATATTTTTAACCCATATAAATTATTTGAAAAAAAATATATAAACTATTATTTCATAAATAGTTTCCTTTTTAAAATCACAGAAATAATATCGAATAATATTAAGTATATAAAATGTTTTTTTGGTAGAGGTAAATTATGTTAATGTCATATATGTTAAAAAGAAATAATTCCATTAAATAAAATTAACCATAATGATAAAAAAGTCCATAACGGAAAACAATATAAATATTTCATATAAACCATGAAAATAATTTGTGATTAACATAAAATTTATTTAATAAATCTATTAAGTAGTAAATATTAATTTAAAAAATAATTAAAAAAATATTGACATGAATGAGAAAATACTTATTCATAAAGATGAATAAGATGAACATTTATTTTATTCAATCCTCTAAAATGAGAATCCCAAATCAAATTATTGATAAAAATGAAACATATAAATTTTTGTTAATTACGTGAAAGGGTATTGATTAGACACAATATTATAACTTCCTGGCCTAGATGCCTCTAATATGGTGCTCCGAGCCAATTCCCCAGGATGCCTTAAGCTGGCCTCCCCAGACATCCATGGATACTGACTCGCACTGAAGGACAAGGGTGTGATAGTAGGGAGATGATGACCACATATCATTGTGAGAAAACAATATAAATATCTAAGTATAATACAAAATAATATAAAAATAGAATTTGTAACTAGTAAATAAGATGATATAGAACATTCTATAATAATAAATAAAAATACTATAAAATCACAACTATATATTTCATATAGAAACTCTGGTCACCCATGGGGATGACCATATAGATATTGGAGTATAAAATGAAACTGAAAAAATTAGAGGGATATTCTACTAACATTTAGAAAGGCCACATACATGGATAGAAGACACTTTAGAACTGTACCATCCCAATTAAGAGAAACCACATGAGAATCTTCGCTCAATCATGAATCTATAAGTATCATCCCTATATACTATTCAACTATTCAAAACAATAAATATTGACATAAATTTTATACATATACACAATTCTATATGAAAGAGTGAGAAAAAATCATAGTATCCCACCCAATGATAAATATATAAATACTACCATAAGTTATTTAAAAATCCATCTGCTTAGCCTAGTCGATACACAAATAAAATTATAAGTAAATCCATATAATGTGATACCACATCCGAACCCCATTTCCCTAATACAAGTCAACTATGATAAGTGATAACATGGATATCCAAATATCTATGTATATAATGGAATAGTCCCAGACACACACACACACACAAATATATATATATATATATATATGAGTGTACATTATTGATGGTAACAAAATAAAATAAAAATTTGTAATCTCGGTCACCTAGAAATCATGTGAAAGGTAATTGATCTGGATGTCATGTCAATCATTCCATGTATCATTAATTAAATCTCTAGGTCTGTAAGACCACATTAAATATTCCTTCTTTATTCTGTTCCAGAATATTCTCTAAGCAAGCTATGTCACCAAAAGGGGATACTCTTCCTAACCCTTGGTTCACTCGTACTCACATCCAATAATAGTAAAGAATGATTCAAGGAAAGTAAATATGTGGATATTGTAAATGTTAACTGATCTAGACTGCATGCCTCTCACTTAATGTAAATATAGACCACTTTCTGACCCCATAGTCCCAATTTGTAGGCGGTAAAATCATTGATTTTCAAATTAAAATTAAGTGTCTCTCTCATAGGTGTCATGTAAGGATATCTCACGGGTGGGACACCATTCCCACCGATGGATGTCTGTAATAAGGGGTGTCATAATCATCATGAACAGTAGAGATAGTGAAATAATACATGTGTATCCAATAAAGGGAAATTCATTTCCATCACCACGACCAAGTAAAAAATAAAGGAGATCATAATCATCCATATCACATGGGAGAGGGAAATCACTTACTGGTATTCTCATATCGAGGAGATATTAATCAACCTCATCATATGTTAATAAAAAGGGAAAGAATCATCCTCTCAAATGTCAATCACTGGTGAGAGTAATCATCCTCATCACTTAGGAGAACATAATCATCCACTAGCATCATTACTATGGACGAAATGCTCGTATAACATAATCATTGGCATGACAGCTAGATTCAAGGAATCAACATTCTAAATCCATATAATGTAACAATAAAATATAAATTCTAAATAGCCCGATCCATTGTAGTACCCCATGGTATTCAAATAATCATGAAAATAACATGGTGTATAATTCATTTAACATAAAGAACTTCTAGGCATCCTAATTATTCGGAAATACACATCACATTATGCTCATCATCCACCAACCACGAAGAACCTATTTTAAATAATTATCACATCAACCTCAAATAAGTGATAGTATAAACTAAAGAGTGAAATTGGTTGAATTCAAAAACCCATAATTTCTAGAAAAATCTCCATGATAATACATGTTTTCTATTGGTTCTATATTGACACCTGTTACCACTTTACACACACCAGACATATTAGCTTAGGGTTGGTCAAACATCAGGGCCTCAGTTGGGCCCATTAGGTAAAACAGTGAGAGGAAACCAAAATGAGATCCAAAAGGTATATACATAAGAATGTGAATCTTACTCCTGAATCTCATCTATGTAGGTAAAATGTGATATCATAAATGGGATCCTCTTATGGTTTGTAAATGGGGGACTCCTATAATGACCTATAATTCTAGCAATAAATTTTTCCATATTATAATTATTTCATATATTATAAAGAACATAAAATTACTTATAGAACTGAATATAAACATTATAAATTAAGAATTAATAAAATAAGAAGTTTTTAATGAAATTAAGGAACTAAAACCAATGGAATAGAAACATAACCTTTGGAATAGTAATGTGACCATTAATAATAGTAACTCTACAAATAGAATAGTAACCTAACCTATGAAAGTATAATTAAAATTTCATAATCATTTAAATTAAATTATTATATATTTATATCATGGAGTAAGTATATATATATGTAATAAAAATTATTAATTAAATATTGGTATTTTTTTGAAACATAAAATATTATTTATAATGTTAAAAATAAAATAATTTTTTAAATGAAAATTTATTTTCCTAAAATATATTCATAAATTAATAATTTTTTTCATATGATGACAAGATAATTTTATGAGACTTTAATTAATTTTCTAAATAGTTAAAAAATCAAATATAATTTTAAAATTTGGACTTTTTTATAAAATGAATAATTTATTAAAAAATTAAATTTCAATCATTTATAAAATTATTTTCATAAAATGGAGTACATTTTGGAATTATAAATTTGACAAAATGTTTACTGTGAATTTTTGGGAATTTTATAAAATGGATAAATTTTTGTGAATAGAGAAGCATGATATTTAATATATTAATCATTATCAGTAAATAATTGAATTTTTGAGTCATTGTTGAGTAATGGATGATGTAAGTGGTCATTATCTCAAAATCATAGGATAACTTTACTATATTTAGTCCCTAGAATCATGATTATTCATATTCATGATCCAAAATAATAAACTAATGAATAAAATAAACAAAATCACTTCTCTTTTCCCACTATAAATACCATCCTCACCACCTATTCTAATAACACCACAAAAACATTTATTAATGTAAAATTTTTGACCAATGATCTTTCCAAATCATTCCCCCATGTCTAAGATCCATTTTCTAATTAAAATTCTAAACTCATGTTCCTCATGGAGGTTCCCATAGAGAATAATTGAAGAGGTAAACACCACATTTTGTTTTATTATAGTCTCTTTATATACAATTATCCAAGTGGAATGATGAATCTTGTACCATTTACATAATTTAATTTTATTATGATAATGGAACAACCAATCATCATTTCTATTCCCCTCCCCTTTTTTATAAAAATGAAAATGTCATCCTTGATATGTTAATTTATCACATTAGAGGATAAAAAGATTTAAATTTTCATCACTACCTACAAGTACAGTAATAAAATCAATTTAATGGTTAAAATAGATTATAATATATTTATTACAGATTATTTTTTGTTATGGAACCATTATATATACATAATATTAAATAATAAACATAATTTCTTCACGATGACAGAAAAAACACTAAAATAATCTAAATGATTATAATTAACATTTTATCTAATGAATTATACTCGCATCTAGATTAAAAATATATAATAGGAAATTTAATATTCTGTAAGTTCATTAATTAAATTCAATTTCAATTTTTTATTACTATTCTCATTGTACATGATCTTCTATGCACGTATACAAGTGAAATGATCGTGAAATCCAAGGAAACAGACACTCTTGAATGATGAAATTAGATGTTATAACTCATCAAAAATTCTATGAATGAACATAAATATAACAAATAAAATACATGTACAATAGGCTATAAATAAATTAGGTTATGGATATAATTTTATTATCCATTACATTTAGATTAGGTGAAGAACAGTTCCATTCATTAGGTAAGGGACTCTTTCCAAACCTCCATTTTCCTTCGGGTTACACTTTCTCTCCCTTTACGTAAATGTAATTCATAGTTATTTTTTTACTTCTTATAATTTCTATGTATATGTTCCAAACATATGTTAGCAGATCATATCGTCCTTCTTTGATTGGGAAAAACATTTTTTAATATAGTCCCCTTCTCAATTCATCCTGTAAATTAAGCCAAATTGAATTGAACTCCTTGATCTCTTACCCATTTTCTAGTACAAACACTTGTTTGGTTTAATAACATTTTATTATTATGGAATATAAAATTTTAACATTAAAATCCATCATGGTTCATTTATAGTTTTATATAAATAATTATTTTATATCTACCTTAAATGATCATTAATATTTTCATAAAATAGCATTGAAATGTATCATTTATGATGTATTTTATACACTATTTTTAAATGTTTGAACACTTATTTAACCTCACCTAACATAAAATATTCATATTTTCCCTTATGAGTGTATATTAATTATTTAAATACATTCTTCTATTCACATATTTATAATATTCCTATTTTTATGGATTAAAATATGTTTACAATACACATTCCATTCGATTGGAAACCCTAATGTTTATTCCATATATATGATTATTAAGAAGGAAGACGTATTCATGTACATGTTATGATGGTTGCACCCAGAGATTGATCCAATGCATTGGGTAATTTGTTTTCTCAAGAGACATCATGTTGGAATAGGGAGTGAACCTGAATCCTTTATGGGATTATGTCAACTATCTGTAATGGTATTGATAGTTAGCCTTGACTCATGGTCCTCCATGAGCAATGGTCTTTGTAGTTATCCAATACTCATTCTTACATAAAAATGATTATTTTTTCCACATTCCTTTGATTATTTGATTGCATGATACCATGTTTTACATGTTAGGATTCCTTATGTTAATTCATGCACGTCAATGTAATCATTTTATGCCTACAAGTTCATGTGGTATGATTTAGTAGAATTCTTATTTCCTTATTGGTCTTCTTATCTCATCCATTTTGTTCATGTATTTCCCATGTCATCTTTTGCATATGATAGAGCAAAATGGGTGTTTGGATATCAATATGATGATCAAATAAAATATTTTTTTATTTTGGGGTTTTGTTTTCCAAATCTCCCTTAATCATCCAAATACAATTGAGGTTATCATACTCAGTTTTTATTTAAAGTCAATTTGTTTGAAATCATGTAAAAATATGTGAAAAATGATATGGATATTATAATTCATATCATAGTATAGTCTAGTTATTTTTTGAGATTAGGACTGGAGAACATTATTATGAACGCTGGGGATAACTCTATCACCATTGATAGTAATATTGAAACATAGGGAACCACAAGTTATCATATGCTTTTAATTTAAAATTTTACCCCTCAATATTAAATGATTCCTAGTTATATTACAATTGGATAAGTATTCAAGCCCCATAATTGCAATTGTTTCTTAGATAATGGATATAAAATGGTAAATCCATGCCAATAATCGATGTGATAGGAAATTTTGTGATTTCTCTACTAAAAATCCTAATCTAATGGGAATGGGTGATAAAAAATCATTCAAATACTTTATAAAATGGTCCATGTTTTGAATAATAACATGAATCATGTGGATGAAACTCTTTCCCCCAATAAAGAGAACGATGTTGTTGAATCCATTATATAACAGAGGCCTCGCATGTTTAGTGGATCTTCTGATCCCCTATTTATAAAAAAATGTATTAAATCCACTAAGAAGATATTATCTATCCACCAATTCATTGAAGAAGACAAATAGGTTCCGGTAGTTTATCATTTTAATAGGTAATTTGATGAGTGGTTGACACATATAATGAACAAGAAAATAAAAGTGGAAATTTATTCCTTGGAGTGGGATAAATTCATGAATATATTATTCAATAAATATTTTCACCAAACCCTCCATATCAAGATGGAACAAGAGTTCCTCATAAAAAAGAAGAAGGAAGACGAATCTATTGGGGTGTATGAAGAAAACATCACAATTCTTGAATGATACGATAATGTATTTTTCTTGAACATAAAAAGCAAGGTGGTTTGCTTCTATAGATGACTCAATATGAGTTTACAAAAAGCAATGGTGGTTTAGGACTTTGATAGCTATGAGGTGATTTTCTGTTGTTCCCTTAAAGTTCATATGCATATTGGAAACTATTTGTGGTCTCGTGGGGCCATAGGTAAGAAAAAAAATTTGATTTTAATATGGGATGATCAATATATGAATCCCATGGAGTAAATATAATAAAACATCATTCATGTGAAAATTCTAGGAATAATCCTCTTGGAAACTATATAAAGGGAACTAGGAGATGATTCTATAATTTTAGAACAAGTTATAGGTCTAATTACTACCAAAGGTATATGAAGAATCCAATTATTGTGGATGATGAAATTATTATTTAGATCAAACCTCATCCAATAGTGGAGTGTTTCAACTACAAGGAACATTGGAATTATGCAAGACATTTCCCTATGAAAAAGGTCCTTAGAGGCAATCAACAACACCAACCTCCAATGGAAACAATGATGGGAATTGTCTTTCACTATTGTAGAGCTAGATCCTAAAAATGATAAGATGGTATGTATGTTGTTCATTCATTCCAGAATAGTGAATTTACTATATGAATCTATTTCTACACATTCATTTATATCTTGAATATTTATTAGAACTATTCAAACACCACTTTAATATATGGAGTTTTAGTTATATATGATAAAAAATGGGTAAATTATAGAATCCATGTATATAATTCCTCCTGAGATAATGTTTGTGGACTAGACCTCCCAAAAAATCATGTCATACCTTTTTGGTAGATTTTGTTGTTATATAGGGAATAGATTAGATACCATTGTACAAATACAAAATCAACATTCTGGAATTGGATATCCCTCTTCACATCTATAAGAATTCTCCAATTCTATACAAGTGGAAGGGGGATAGATTTTCTATAGAATCAACTTCTAATGTGTGCATATTATTTCCTTATAATAAGTCATATATAACTCAAATGATTTATACAATGGAGACAATCATGTTCGAATACATCCCATTGTGAGGGACTACGCTGATGTATTCCCTGAATAATTTATCAGTCTACCACATGACTAAAATGTTGTGTTCTCAATTGAAAGGATTATAGGATATCTTCTCAAATCAAAGACACATTATTTAATAAACATCATTGAGTTGGATGAACTGAGGAAGAAGTTATAGGATAATCTGTATAAGTGTTTTATATTCATGATTTCTTCATCGTGGGGTACACCAGTCCTCTTTTTCAATAAGAATGATGGATCTATGTGACTATACATTTATTTTCATAAGAATAATAAAATCATGATTGATAACAAGTATTACCTTCCATAAATAGATTATATGTTTGATCAAATACATGGAGCTATTTATTTCTCTATGTTAGACCTTCGGTAGGGATAACACCAGTTAACTGTGAGGAAAGCATATATTCAAATGACATCCTTTAAAAAAAGGTTTGAAACTAAGAGTTTATAGTGATTTCACTAGGACTCTCTAATTATTCCAAAAATATTAATCGATTCAGTGAATAGTGTCTTTAGATATTAACTTGTCAAATTATAGGTAGACTTTATTGATGAAATTTTTATATATTCCCTGATCTTATAAGAATACAAGGAGCATTTGAACACTATTCTAAAGATATTTTGAATAGATAAACTATATGAAAATTAAAATAAATGTTAGTTTTGGATGGAGGAAGTGTGATTCATGGGGAATGTTATCACCAAAATGGTAATATATTTGGACCATTCCAAGGAAAAGTGAATTGAGGAGTGGCGCAGCAAAACATCTATAATGGATATCGGTAATTTCCATATTCTAGCTTGGTATTAATGAACTATTCTGAAGAACATATTCTAAATATACATTCTGATTACCAAGCTAGATTTAAATGGGTTGAGGTTTTTCAGGACTATAGAATGAGAGGACTACATCAATGATTTGAAAATAGGAAAATCAGTGCACCATTTCACACAAAATGAACAAGTGGGGTACTCTTGGTGGTGTGAAACGATGCATCAATGAATGTATTGGGATTTTTAGTGATACAGAATGATATAGTGATATCCTATACCTCAAGGCGGTTAAAAATTCATGTGAAAAAGTATCCCACACTTGATATAGAGTTGGATGTTGTGATATTTCCGTTGAATATATAGGGGAATTATCTATATGGGGAGATGTGTAAAATATATACTGATCAGTAGATCCACAAATACACATTCACACATAATGATATTATTATAATCCAGTTAAGATGGTTATTCTCATCGAAGATTATTATTGATCAATGCACAACCATCTCAGTAAAGTGAATCTTGTGGCTGATTCTCTATGTAGAAATGATCATACATCTTTAACAATGATAATAATTGAAAAGGATCCAATTTCATATACATACCATCGATGTGAAATGGAATTATTTAGGATGGAACATCATAAATCTTTACTCATATTATTTCTCATCCATATCATATGCATATAATAAATTAATCTCAAAGAAAAATGAAGAAATTATGAAAAAGGTGGATGTTATTAGAAATTGGAAATACTCAGAGTTAAGAATTTATGAGGAAGGAGTTGTAATATTTGGGTATTTATTATGTGTACCACCAAATCGATATATAATTAAATAGATTCTAAATGATGCACATATCTCATCCTTATATATTCACCCAGGGAGAAAAATGATGTATCGAGATTTCCAAGAGAACTGTTGGTGGGTATATTTAAAGAAATTGATCGATGAGTATACATCGACGTTCATGGAATATCATCAATTTTAGGATTATAGGATAAGAGTAAGGAAATGATGAAATAATTACACATACTAAAATGAATGTTGGAACACATCATCCGGGAATCTGTCCCCAAAAATCCCAAAATATCCAAAATAAATAATGCTATATAGGTTATTATAAACCATCGTACAAGAAATATCACTTTATCACAATTTTTGAGGACTCCTAACTACATCAACATGAATGGATATTCATCAGGTAAGTGGAAAGGAAGAATGGGGTTCCAATATCAATAGTATCTAGTCAAGATATGTGATTTACCTCCGCATTTTAGAAAAGTCAGCAATATGATCTAAACACTGAGTTAAACATCAGTGTAGTCTATCATCATCAAACCAATGGCCAATATGAGAATACTATTAATACATTGAAATATATGCTATGATAATGTTATCATAGATTCAAAGGAGGATACGACTAACATCTTCCTCGGGTCTAGTTCTCTTACAACAACAATTTCCACTGGGGAATTCAAATGGCTCCATATGATTACATTTTCGTAAAAAGAAGTGGAACACAAAAATGATGGGATGAAGATGTTGATCATTAATGATATGACTAAAATGGTTTATCAAATCATAGAATTGTGAAAACTATTTTGTACCACATGAAGAAATCCAAATGTTAAAAAAGATATATATATAAAATCATGAATGAGAAGAAAATGTTAATATCGGAGACATGGTATTACTCTACATATCTCTATGGAATATGTTCATGATTTTTGGGGATCATGGAAAGATATGTCCTAGGGAAGTACTCTACTTCATTATTCTCGATCGTGTTAGAGTAATTGAAGATCAACGAGCACTTCCACCTACCATATCTCATGTACATAATTTATTTCATGTATCCCTCTTGAGTATCTACATCCTGGTTCCATAACATGTAAAAAAATTAGAAGTGGTGCAATTTGAAGATGATATCTCTTATGAGGAACAACCAGTGAAGATATTAAATTGTATATATAATGATCTACCCAAAAATACTACTCACCTAGTCATAATACTATAGTGGAACCATAATTATGATGGGGAAACATTGGAACCAGAGGAAGTGAAGAAGGGAAGTACCCCTTCCTTTTTTTCTCCATAGTATATAAAATGAAATTTTGGGTGTAAAATTTCATAAAAATGGATAATGTAATGACCTAAAATATAAATCCCATAAAATCACTTAGAGAACATGTAAAAAACGTTATTGATTAAGAATAAATTAAATAATAATTATTTATAGAAATTAATGAAACTAATCCAATTGAATAGTAACAAGACATTTGGAATAGTAATGTGATTATTATGAATAGAAACCCAGCTAATACAATAGAAACCTCACCTATGAAGTTTTATTTAAAATTTGAGAATCATTTAAATAAAAATATGTTATATTAAGATCATGATATCAATAAATAAATGATTTAAAAATGACAATTGATGTATTTGAGTATTGTTTAAAAATAAGTATTTCTTCACAATTTTATAAATAATATAATGATTTAAAATGAAATTTATATTCATAAATTGGACCCCTAAATTTATTTTTTGTTTTCTTCTAATAGTATTATTATTCAATGAGACCATAACTAATTTTTAGCATGCTGAAAGATAAGTTATAATTTAAAATTTTGAAATTTTCATGTAAATGATGCTTTTATTTTAAAAAGTATATTTCTCATATTTATCAAAATATTTTTAGAAAAAAGAGTCCATTTAATAATTCAATATTTCAAAAAAAAATGGTTATATTTTACGATTTTCTTAAAATAGTTGAATTTTAAGCTGAATGGTGAAATACGTTAATTTACGATATTTATCATTATAAATAATAAAATTAAATTTTTAGTCAAGGTTGAGTCAGGGTTGATTTAGCGACCATTATCTCAAAATCACATTCTATATTTACAATTTTTAGTCAAATAAATCATCACAATTCAATGTCATGATACAAAATATTAAAAAAATGAATAATATAATAAAAAAACTCCTCTCATTCAACTATAAAGACTACCCCTCACCACATATTCTACAAACACCTAAATATCCTCAAATCATTTCAAAAATCAACCCAATCCTTTTCCAAAATCTCTCCCCAAAATACTAGGTCCCTTTTTCTCAATAAATAACAAAACTCATGTGCCTAATGGTGGTTCTCACATATATTAATTCAACAGGTAAAAACATCTATCTTTTACTTTAAAGTTATCTAAATTTCTTTTCGTTTCATTTTCTATAATCTCATATATTTATCAATGTGAAATGATAACTCTAGTATCTTTTATATACATTGATTTAGTGTTTTAATGCAAGAAACCATCATAATTTCTCTTCCCTTCCCCTTTGGTTCTTAAAATTAATTCAATTTCCATGATGTGTTGATTTATCACATTCAAGGATGAAGAGTTTTCAATTTCCATTACAGCCATCATGTATGGTCATAAAATTATTTTTACGATTAAAAAACATTATGATATATTTATTAGAGGTTATTTAATATTATTTAAAATGTATATATATAATATTAATTAATAAAAGAAAACTACTTCGTGATGATCAAAAAAAACCCAAAATAATATAAATAGTTATCATAAACATTTTATCAAATGAATCATCGTCACATATAGAAGAAGAAAAAATAATTGAAAATTTAATATTCAACAAGTTCATTATATAATATTATTTCTATTATATATATGTATTATCATTTTACATGAGCTTCCAAACACATATACAAGCTAACCAATCATGAAATCCAAGGATACAGATAGTCCTAAATGATGATATTATATACATAAGTCTTAAAAATGGCTATCAATGAACATAAATATACTAAATAAAATGAATTTTTTAAATTTATTTATTAAATTTATTTATTTAATTAGTTTTAATTTTTGTATAGTTAGGTCAAGTAAAGAACGGTTTCATACATAATGTAAGGGATTCTATCTAAACATCCATTTTTTCATGTTATATTTTCCTCTCATGAACCCATTTTAATTATTAATTATTTTTATGTAATTATTCAAAAATTATTTTTATATGTTTCATAAAAATATATACATATTGGGCCATTCTTATTTTATGGGGAAATACATGTTTTAAAAATGATCCCTTCTAAATTTTCCCTGAGAAGAAAGCCTCATTAAAGGTAACTTCTAGATTTCATACCAATTTTGAAGTGCCAAAAATAATATTTTTTAAGATAAAAATATTCATCTAAAATCAATAATTTTTCATGAAAATAAATCTTAGTTCAATTATGGTTTTGTATAAAATATTATTTCATTTCCTCTTTAAATGATCCTTAATATATTCCTCAAACCTCAATAAAATGTTTCATTTCTATAGTTTCATAAACACTAATTTTACATGTTTTCCATTTAATTGGGAAACAATTATCATGATATATAACTAATTTACATTTTTTAATTTCCATGTATTATATAAGTCCATTCTTTCATAGAAGGCATTCAGATATTACTTTTTTTATGCCTTATGACATGTTTATGAGGCACATTACTCTCTATGGGTGACCCTAATGTTTATTTCTTATTTATGAATCTACGGGTGGAAAAATATTAATGAACATGTTATGATGGTTTCCCCCAGATAACACTACAATGTATTGGTTAATTTTTAGTCTCATGAGATGTCATCAAGGAACATTGAACGAACCTAAATCCATCATGGGACTTTGTTCACCAAGTGCATCGTTCATGGTAGTTATCCTTGACTCATGATCCTCCAAGTGAAATGGTATTGGTGTTAATACTTTACTCATGCTTATTTCAATTTCAATGTTTTCCCACATTCCTATGATTCCATTATTAAATGATCCCATTTTATACATATTATGCATCATTATCATTATCTATTCCTTTAAAAAGTAATCGTGATATTCCTTACAACCAATGTGATGTGCTTTATTACTATTTATATTTTTTTACTAGGTGTTTTAGATATTCCATTTTTACCATGTATTCCTCAGGATATCATATATATATGTATGATCTAAATTGAAGTTAGTAGCTTGTTGGGGAGATTAAATAAAACATGTTTTCATTTTGGTTTATGATATCTAATTATATGGATAATCATTAAAATAAATAATAATTAATGATCCATGGTTTTTATATGAAGGAAATTTATGATAAATCATTTATGTGATCCTCAAAATTTTACCTAGGAAAAGGTGACCTACAGGGAACCCAAAATAACTGAGTATGAAGAATGAGGAATCCTACCTGGGATCCTATGAATATATATAGGTAATGTGGTACTACAAGGGGCTCCTTATGTATAGAAATATTAAAATGTATCCCATAGGGTTCCATTGGTGTAAATTATAAGATAAATTAAACCTAAATATAATCATCTATGGACCCATGTAAGAAGAGGAATCCTAGAGGGGATCCTTAAAAGAAACTAACCACACTACCTCCTAGGTTATGAGGGATAATTTATGAAGGGAGATGACCTTAGTGGAAGAGATAAGAGAAAATGTTATATAGATCTATCTCATTTATCAATATATATCGATGTATCACCCCCAAGTTAAAAATGGGTTCCATTTTTGGGGGAAGAACCTCAACAATTAGAAAAATCCTAAAACTTCACATAGAAGTAATTAAAACATGATTATAGTTTCACCATCTTAATATGTGAAAAATTATACTCATAATGGACTAAACATGTATAAAATTATATCTCATGGGTGTGATGATATCAGAAACCCCATGATGCGTAGCAGGGTAAGAGTCCATGACATGTGTACCCTAGTACATAATGTGTTCTCTCAAAGCCCCACTTGGGGGTGCACTACATCTGACCATGGCAAGTCCAATGCTACATACATGGTGGGTTGGTCATGTGTATGGATTTTTCCTACATTTGGTAACTATTAGGGTCTCTCATTGGGCCTATCTATATATAATGATGGGTTGTGTATAACTTCACAGTGTGTAACCCACATAGGGTTTGACCATGTACTCTACATGGACATGTACTTCTAAAAGGGTTGTCTAGTCAGCTACTCTGCTATATAGAAGAGTCCTAGAAAATAGTGTGTATATAAAACTCATGTTTTTACTATTATAGAATTAATATTTTCTGAATAATAATAAAAACAAGTTGTGTGTTATCAGAAGTACATGTCGTGTTGATGGGTTTTCACAATTAGAAACCCCTCAAATCGTATGAATCACCCATTTTCCTAAAAAAAATTAGATCAACATAAAAAGTTCCTTAGTCAAATTTAATATGGGAATATAGATTGAAAATAATTTCTATACATTGATATACTGAAAAAATTGCCTAATTTGGGTGAAATCAATGGATGCTTCTCCCACTTCACTAGACCACGTTTTCCGCACAATGTTACAACACATCCTGTGCTCTACAGTGTTACCCACCATTATCCCTCCCTGTCCCTTTATATTTCCATCTATATTTCTTTATTAGGTAATGATGAAGTTGATACCATGTGGGTGTCTGTGAGATTCAATGGGAGAAGTAATAATGACTGGGGGAAAAGAAGTAAGAAAAAGAAAACAAAAGGAAAAAACAAAATGGATCCCTGACTGAACCCATCATTCAACATGAATTTATGCCCCTCCTAAGAAGAAATCGGCATTCCAAACTCAATATAGGAGACATAATATCCATATGATGCACTATTATATAGATATTTCTTAATAAACCAACCCTAAAAGATAATTTTCAATATATTAAATATTAAATAATAATTATTCCAATAAAATTCACAAAGCTCAGAAATAATAATACATCATATCCTAGGGTAAAATCTTTATTACATGTCCAAATGACCAGACATAAAGTTCTTATGAGGTTATATGATAAGTGTAAAAGAAAATTTTAAATTCTATAAGTATACAAAATGAAAAAAAAATTCTGTTCAAAATTACATTCTGAAAAAACATGGGTCATTAAAATCTCTCGATCATAAACGTTATCATCTGTGATAAGCCTAGTAGTAAGACTATTATCCATGATATCACCTAATAGTATGCACTAAAGAATTTATTTTTACTATACAATGACCATTCTCATAGTTTATGCATATGAATCCATTATTGAATACTTTCTTGTTCAACCGATTTGGTTCTTCTCAACATAGAATTACACATATGGTCATCTCAAAAACAAACTATCCCCACAATGAATCATAAAAAAACTAATTCCCAACTGAAAATGAGCTTCACCACACTAAAATAGAAAAAATTAAACTCCCTAGAATATGGATTTCATTATAAAGATCCTCAAGTATACTAATAACAATATTTTATCACCATGGAAAGAAAAATACTTAAAATAATAGAAACATTATGTAGAGTACATTCACTCTAATTATACTTAGGGTTATGTCCAGATAGAGCATGATGAACCCTTAACAGGAGTACATAAATATTACACAGAATGGAGTGTGCTGGTCTTCAGATACATGCTCACCTCAAATAGGCTAAGCATTCCACTAATAAAATCTTGACACCATGTTTCCTAAAAAAGCATGTCTATGTAAAAACATGGGTCATCCTTCCAATGACACATGACTTATTCCCAATTTACGCTTTTCCATAGAGGGATATTTTTCATTTTAACCAGATTTCATGAGAAACCACACACATATAATGTCTCAAAAAAATCGGTCCTTAGCTCACACTTGGATACTCACTGATTTTTTATTTAATGACAAAACATGAAACAAGTTGGTATCTTTATCACCTAACCCTTTCCTTGATGATGCATCCATTATAAGGTTATGATGATCATGCTACCTGGAACATCTATCACATTGATCCAGAATCACCCTAAGAACTCCTCGTCATGATCGGTAACCACACATGTGAAAAGATTTAATGTAAGACCTCCCATCACCTGGATCCCTTACAGTTGTGAGCATCTAAGTAAGATATGTCTATATTAGAAATAGTTTAAATAATGGTAAACCAGGCCATACACCAGAAATATCATGCCCTTCGAAGCCAACCATTATACTAATGGATCCTTGGTTCTCTTCAAATTATAAATGCATTGATATGACCATATAGAAAAACCCATGTACATACTTTTCATCAGTATGAAAAGATCACAAAAACAAGCTCTCTTCCAAAATAAATTTACAAACTTGGGACATCCTCTTATAAAGGATTTACTTGAACAAAAAAACATCAAGCTACAAGGGTTTGAGTCAAAACTAATATCCTCTAGGACACCCATAGATCCCTACTGATCATGTCTCGTAACTAGGTCACATGGTCTAACCACAAATCCCCAATGATAAAACATATCTTAAAAGATAAATATCACAATGACCTATAAGGGTCACGACAACCGTCAAATCCTATAAGGGCATGATCCTAATAAAGAATCCTCATAATGAACTACTCTCTAGAGTCCATGATTCCAATAAAAATATTTATTGAATTAACACTCACCAGGAAACCATATATGGTAATACCCCTTAGAGGTCAATTTTAAGAGAAATGTTTGGGTAGCTATGAGCATCATACATAGTGACCCAACAAGACAATCATAATTGATGTTATGTTATGTAAAATTTCATCCCAATCGATGTATAAAACACTATTTATATTACTCATATATTCCATATCTCAAATACAAAATTCATGTATAAGAACTAATATGACACAAATTTGTAATGTCTTGACCTAGATGCCACTAATACGGTCCTCTGATCTAGTTCTCCATGAGGCCATGAGATTGAATCCATGTATGCCAATGGATACCAACAAGTGGTGAGGTCCTAGGGTGGGGTAGTGGAGAGACTATTCCCTCATATAAGAATGACAATGTAACAAAAATATCTATATATACTAAACAATATTAAATAAATTGTCGGTTTATGTAATAAATAAAATGAAATAGAATATTTGGTAATTGTAAATTAAAATTTTGTAAAATACCAAATAGTTATGTCCTATATACAAAATCTGTCACCCACTGGGGTGACCAAAAAGATACATGAGTAAAAAAAGAAACTAAAATAAATTTACATGGTTCTACTACTATATTCAAGACTGAACACAAACCCAACCTTATAAAACTATTGAACATCACCATGCTGATTTGTAGAACATAATGGAGACACTTTTATTGATCATGAAACTTTGGTCCTTATCCATATCCACAAGGAATACCTTCTTAACATGAAAGAAAAATGTAAGGTCTACATGAAAATTGAGGTGAAAATGCATGGTTGAGAACTAATCTATATAGTCCATCCTAATGAGGAACCTATAAATACAGAAGTATGTTCCGTCAAATTAAAAATGATTATCCTAGCTAAGAGACAACTCAAAAATAAAAGTAATTCTAAAAAACCTGAGACCACAATTAAACCATAGTTCTATAATATAGGGAAACCGGGAAAAGTGATATAATGGGTATCCATATTTATATATGTATATATATATACAATCCCAGTCATATACATATATAAATTTATATTAAAATACATGAGTAAGGTAAATTTAATATCATAAAAACCAATAATGTTCGATCTTTTAGTCTGAAATCAAGATCAACTCAACATCATGTAAAAGAGAATTGATGTTGACGTCTTTTAATTCTAGTCTTGTATCATTAAGATTATCCTTAGGACTGTAATCCCAATATAAATATACATTCTTCAGTAGTCATAAAAAATTTCTCTGAGAAAGTTATGTCAACATAACTGGATACACATACTAACCCTAGGATAACTCATACTCAACTCCAATCAATGTATTGAAGGATTCTAGGGATGTTTTCACAAACCAAACCGGGTCATCATCTAAACCTGCACCCAACCTAGTCCGTGGCAAGGCCCAACGTAAATTTTCAATCCCCACGGACTGCCACAAGTTCCAGGGAATCAATAAAAGAAAGTGGAAATAGTTTACCTGAAGATATAATAATAAAACCACCAAAAATATATTGAAATTGAAATTAAAAACAACAACCAAACAAGACCATAAATTTTTTTGGATTTGAGTAACATGTTAAATTAAAAAAGATGGGATAGTACAAAAAAATGACCAAAACCCCAACCCCAATTAACCACCACAAAGAAAGGGGGTGCATCTCTTTCAAACCATATCCACAAAACCACCAAAAAATGATCTCTAATAACCCAAAACACCATCTCTATAATATTTACATTTAATTCTATCAAACACAACCTAGTCTACTAACACCCAAGAGAGTATGTAGGGTCTGAGATTTTTCCTAGCAAAATGCTACCTAGAATGCTTTCATGCTATAATCATTATACGATAAATAAATATCATTTAAAAAAAGATATGATAGATTAATCCAAATGAACACAATCATAAGGAATATAATGTATATAAGAAGGAAGCATTAATTATTAATATGTTTTCTTTGTAAGTAACTAATATACCATATTTAATGGTAATAGTATGTGAAAATAGCCTAATATCACTAGTCAAGGGAGAGTTCCTATAGGTTGTAGTTAGAAATGGGAACCTAGTAACCACACATCTTAGTGAAATGTTATATAGAAACCATGATAACCAGAATTGTCATGCACAATTCACTAGTAGAGGAAACCCTTGTTACCCTAGTGGTCTACCATCATCATCCATATGTTCAGTTAGTGGTGTAATCATCAATACTGCTTAATGATGATTACTTTTATATGTTTCATAAAAATGTATACAGATCAGGCCATCCTAATTTTATGGATAAATACATGTTTTAAAAAGGATCCCTTCTCAATTTTCCCTGAAAAGAAAGCCTCATTATAGGTAACATCTAGATTTAATACCCATTTTGAATACCAACAATAATATTTTTTAAGATACAAATATTCATCTAAAAACAATCCTTTTTCATGAAAACAAATCATGGTTCATTTATGGTTTTGTATAAAATATTATTTAATTTCCTCTTTAAATGACACTTAATGCTTTCCTCAAATCCCACTAATATGTTACATTTCTATAGTTTCATAAACACTAATTTTACATGTTTTCCATTGAATTGGACATAAATTATCATGATATATAACTAATTTACATTTTTAATTTCCATGTATTATATAATTCCATTATTTCATGGATGGAATTCAGATATGACACTTTTTATGCCTTATGAAATGTTTATGAGGCCCATTACTCTCCATGGGTGACCCTGATGTTTATTCCTTATTCATGAATCTACGCGGGGGGAAAATATTAATGAACTTGTTATGATGGTTTCACCCAGATAACACTCAAATGTATTTGTTAATTTTTTGTCTCATGAGATGTCATGTTGGAACATGGAACGAACCAAAATCCATTATAGGACATTGTTCACCATGTGCATCGTTCATGGTAGTTATCCTTGACTCATGATCCTCGATGTGAAATGGTATTAGTGGTAATACTTTACTCATGCTTATTTCATGTTTGATGTTTTCCCACATTCCTATGATTCCAATATTACATGATCCCATTTTATACACATTATGCATCCTTATCATTATTGATTCCTTTAAAAGTCATCATGATATTCCTTATAAGCAATGTGATATGCTTTATTACTATTTATATTTTCTTACTAGGTGTTTTAGATATTTCCTTTTGATCATGTATTCCCCTGGTTATCATATGTATATATATGATCTAAATGGATGTTTGTAGCTCGTTGTGGAGATTAAATAAATGATGTCTTAATTTTGGTTTATGATATCTAATTATGTGGATAATCACAAATATAAACACCTCAAATCATTTGAATCAACAATTTTACTAAAAAACTATAGATCAACATAAAAAGGTCCTTAGTCAAATGTAATATGGGAATATATAATAAAAATAATTACTATACATTGATATACCAAAAAAATGACCAACTTTGGGTGAAATCCATAGATGCTTCACCCACTTCCATGGACCATGTTTGTCGCAGAACGATATAACACATCCAAAGGTCTACACTGTTACCCACCTATATCCCTCCCTGTCCCTTTTTATTTCCATCTATATTTCTTTATTAGGTAATGATGATGTTGATACCATGTGGGTGTATGTGAGATTCCACGGGAGATGTAATAATGGCTGGTGGAAAAGAAGTAAAAAAAAGAAAACTAAAGGAAAAAAGAAAAGGGAGCCCTAACTGAAATCATCATTCAACATGAGTTAATGCCCCTCCAAAGAAGAAATAGGCATTCCAAACTCAATAGAGGAGACAAAATATCCATATGATTCACTATTATATAGATATGTCCTAATAAACCAACCCTAAAAAGTTATTTTTCAATTTATTAAATGTTAAATAATAATTATTCCAATAAAATTCACACATCTCAGAAATCAAAATACACCATATCATATGGTAAAATCCTAATTACATGTCCTAATGACCAGACATAAAGATCATATGAGGTTATATGATATGTTTATAAGAAAATTTTAAATCCTCTAAGTATACAAAAATAAAATAATATTTCTATTAAAATTTACATTCTGAAAAAACAAGGGTCATTAAAATCTCCTCATCATAGACGTTATCATCCGTGATAAGCCTGGTAGTAAGACTAGTATCCATTATATCACCTAATAGAATGCACTAAACAAGTTATTTTTACTATCCAATGACTAGTCTCATTGTTTATGCAGATTTCTCCATTAATGAATAGTTTCTTCTCTAACTGATTTGCTTCTCCTCAACTTAGTATTACACTTATCGTCATCTCAAAAAAAACTCTCACCACAATGGCTCATAAAAAACTAATTTCCAACTGAAAATGAGGTTCACCACCCTAAAATAAGAAAAAAGTGAACTCCCTAGAATATGGATTTCATTATAAAGATCTTTGAGTATACAAATAATAGGTTTTGATCACCATGAAAAGAAATATTATGTATAGTTCATTCACTCTCATTATACTTAAGGTTATGTCTGAATAGACCATGATCATCTCTTAACAAGAGTACATAAATATTACACAGAATGGTGTGTGTTGGTCATCAGATATATGCTCACTTCAAATAGGTTAAACATTCCACTAATCAAAACATGACACCAAGTTTCCTAAAAAAGCGTGTCTATGTAAAAACATGGGTCATCCTTCAAATGATACATGACTTATTCCCAATATCAGTTTTTCCATATAGGGATATTATTCATTTTAACCACATTTCTTGAGAAACCGTGCACATAGAATGTCTTGAAAAAATAGGTCCTTAGCTCACACTTGGATACTCACTGATTTATGATTTAATGACAAAAATTGAAACTATTTTGAAACTTTATCACCTTACCCATTACTCGATGATGCATCCATTAGAAGGTTATGAAGATCATGCTACATGTAACATCTATCACATTGATCCAAAATCTCCCTAGGAACTCTTCATCAATATCAGGAACCACACATGTGACATGATTTATTGTAAGACCTCCCATCACCTGGATCCATTATAGTCGTGAGCATCTTACCAAGATCTGTCTATATTAGAAATAGTTTAAACAATGATCCACCAGGCCATACACCATAAATATCATGACCTTTGAAGCTAACCATTATACTAATGGATCCTAGGTTCTCATCAAATTATCAAGGCATTGATATGCCAATATAGAAAACCCCATGTACTTACATTGCATCCTTATGAAAAGATCCCAAAATCATCCTCCCTTCCAAAATGAATTTATAGACATGGGACATCCTCTTATGAAGGATTTCCTTGAACAAAAAAACATCAAGCTAAATGGGTTTCAGTCGAAACTAATATACTCTAGTACACCCATAGATCCTTACTGATCATGGCTCGTAAATAGGTCACATGGTCTAACCACAAATCCCCAATGACAAAACATCTCTAAAAAGATAAATATCACAATGACCTGCAAGGGTCACGACCACCGTCAAATCCTATAAGTGTATGATCCTAATCAAGAATCCTCATACTGAACTACTCTTTAGAGTCCATGATTCCAATAAAAATATATATTGAATTAACACTCACCAGACAACCATATATGGTAATACCCCATAGAGGTCATGATCAAGAGAAATGTCTGGGTACTTATGAGCATCGTACAGAGTGACCCAACTAGATAATCATAACTGAAGATAGGTTATCAAAAATTGCATCCCAATCTATGTAGAAAACACTATATACACTGTTATTGACACATTAAAAATCATACCGAAGAAAACAATAACCTATAAGGGGAATAACATAGGGGAATTGTGTGTACGATCAACAAACTAGGTTTTCCGCACCTCATGTGCATGAGGATGGAGTCATCTGCCTAACTAAAAAATTCCATAATTTAGATCCAAATAACCTACCATCAGAACAAATATATCCAATTATGGTCAATTTAGTATAATTTCATTCCAATCCATAATGTAAAAACCTTTACGGACTTTCACTACAAATTTTATCAATTTTCTAAATGTTTTTAGTATTAACCACACACTAGCAGGCCTATATGGTGTGAATCCTATGTATGAAATTTAACACTTGAGACACCTTTATACTTTACTAGATAATAGTCAAGATTCATATCCAGAAAATTTTCAATAGGATTAGAGCTTGAAATCCATATTAAATATTCACACCTATAAAACTGGTACACCTATCAATTAAAAAAATAAAATAAAACTATAGAATCTCATAAAAAACATCAATCCCATACCCATAGAATCTGTAATTCTTAATGTAATAGGGTTCTTGATGAATCCTTAAAATATCATTCAATGGTTATGAAACATTCAATAATACTCGTATATACCATATCTTAAATACAAAATTCATTTATAAGAACTAATATGACACAAATTTGTAATGTCTTGACATAGATTCCACTAATACAGTGCTCTGATCTGGTTCTCCATGAGGCCAAGAGAGTGAATCCATGTATGCAAAAGGATACCAACTAGTGGTGAGGTTCTAGGGTGTGGTAGTAGAGATACTATTCCCTAATTTTAGAATGATAATGTGAAAAAAATATCTATATATCCTAAAAAAATAATAAATAAATTGACTGCTGATGCTGTAAATAAAATGACATATAATATATTATAATAGAAAATTAAAATCCTATAAAATACCAAATATTTATGTAATATATACAATAATAGTCACCCACTGGGGTGACCATAAAGATACATGAGTAAAAAAAGAAACTAAAATAAATTTACATGGATTTACTACTAAATTCAATCCCGAACACAAACCCAACCTTATAACACTATTGAACTTCACTAAGCTGATTTGTAGAACCTAAAGGAGACACTTTTTTTGATCATGCAACTTTGGGCCTTATCCACATCCACTGGGAATACGTTTTGAACATGAAAGACAAATGTAAGGTCTACAAGTAAATTGAGGTGAAATGCATTGTTGAGAACTAATCTATATAGTCCATCCTAATGAGGAACCTATAAATACAGGAATATGTTTCTTCAAATTAAATATGACCATCCTTGCTAAGAGACAACTTAAAATAAAAGTAATTCTAAATAATAAGAGACCACAATTGAAACATGGTTCTATAAAATAGGGCAATTGGGAAAAGTGAAATAATGGGTATCCATATTTATATGCGTATATATATATATATATATAATCCCAGTCATATACATATATAAATTTATATTAAAATACACGAGTAAGGTAAATTTAATATCATAACAACAAATAATGTTCGATCATTCAGTCTAAAATCAAGATCAACTCGACATCATGTAAAAGTGAACTGTAATTGACTTCTTTTCATTCTAGTATTGTATCATTAAGATTATCTTTAGGATTATAATCCCAATATAAATATACATTCTTCTGTAGTCATAAAAAATTTCTCTGAGAAAGCTATGTCAACATAAGTGGTTACACATACTAACCATAGGATAACTCATACTCACCTCTAATCAATGTAATGAAGGATTCTAGGGATGTTGTCACAAACCAAACCGGGTCATCATCTAAACCTGCACCCGACCTAGTCAATGGAAAGGCCCAATGTACATTTTCAATCCCCATGGACTGCCACAAGTTCTAGGGAATCAACAAAAGAAAGTGGAAACAGTTTACCTGATGATGTAATAGTAAAACCACCAAAAATATATTGAAATGGAAATTAAAATCCACAACCAAACAAGACCATAAAATTTTTGGGATTTTAGGTTACATGTTAACTAAAAAAAGAAGACCAGATACGACAAAAAACGGACCAAAACCCCAACCCCAATAAACCACCACAAATAAAGGGGTGCATATCTTTCAAACCATATCCACAACACCACCCACAAATGATCTCTAACAACCCAAACCACCATCTCTATAATATTTAAATTTAATTGTATCAAACACAACCAAGTCTAATAGCACCCAAGGGAGTATATAGGGTGTGAGATATTTCTTAGGAGGATTCTACCTAGAAAGCTTTCATGCTAGAATCATTATAAGACAAATAACTATCATTTTTAAACAAACAAGAAATGATAGAGTAATCCAAAGGAACACAATCATAAAAAAATTAATGTATATAGGAAGGAAACTTTATTTATTAATACATTTTCTTTGTATGTAACTAATATGCTATATTTTATGCTAATAGTAAGTGAAAAATAGCCTAATATAACTAGTCAAGGGAGAGTTACTATAGGTTTTAGTAAGAAATGGGAACCTAGTAACCTTAAATCTTAGTGAAATGTTTTCTAGAAACCATGATAACCAGCATTCTCCTTCACAATTCACTAGTAGAGGAAACCCTTGTTACCCTAGTGGTCTCCCATCATCATCCATATGTTTAGTTAGTGGTGTAATCATCAATACCGCTTAATAATGATGACTTTTATATGTTTCATAAAAATGTATACAGATCAGTCCATCCCTATTTTATGGGGAAGTACATGTCTTAAAAAGGATCACCTCTCAATTTTCCCTGAAAAGAAAGCCTCATTAAAGGAAACATCTAGATTTCTTACCCATTTTGAAGTACCAACAATAATATTTTTTAAGATACAAATATTCATCTTAAATCAATCCTGAATCATGAAAATACATCTTGGTTCATTTATGGTTTTGTATAAAATATTATATCATTTCATCTTTAAATGATCCTTAATACTGTCCTCAAACCGCACAAAAATGTTTCATTTCTATAGTTTCATAAACTCTAGTTTTACATGTTTTCCATTGAATTGGACATAAATTATCATGATATATAACTAATTTAAATTTTTAATTTTGATGTATTATATAATTCCATTCTTTCATGGAAGGAATTCAGATATGACAATTTGTTATGCGTTATTAAATGTTTATGAGGCCCATTACTCTCCATGGGTGACCCTAATGTGTATTCCTTATGCATGAATCTACTCGTGGAAAAAATATTAAAGAAAATGTTATGATGGTTTCACCCAGATAACACTCCAATGTATTGGTTAATTTTCACTCTCATGAGATGTCATGTTGGAACGTGGAACGAACCAAAATCCATTATGGGACTTTGTTCACCATGTACATCGTTCATGGTAGTTATCCCTGAATCATGATCCTCGATGTGAAATGGAATTGGTGGTAATACTTTACTCATGCTTATTTCAAGTATAATGTTTTCCCACATTCCTATGATTCAATTATTACATGATCCCATTTTATACATATTATGCATCCTTATCATTATTGATGCCGTTAAGAGACATCATGATATTCTTTATAACAAATTTGATATGCTTTATTACTATTAATATTTTCTTACTTGGAGTTTTAGATATTCCCTTTTGATCATGTATTCCCTTGGTTATCATATGTAGATGTATGATCTAAATGGAAGTTAGTAGCTCGTTGTGGAGATTAAATAAAAGATGTTTTCATATTGGTTTATAATATCTAATTATGTGGGGAATCACAAACAGAAACCCTCAAATCGCTTGAGTCACCCATTTTCCAACAAAAACTATAGATCAACATAAAAAGGTCCATAGTAAAACCTAATACGGGAATATAGAATATAATTAATTACTATACATTGATATACCGAAGAAATGGCCTATTTTGGGTGAAATCCATGGATGCTTCTCCCACTTTGCTGGACCATGTTTGCCGCACAACAATATAACACATCCTAAGGTCTACAGTGTTACACACCTCTATCCATCCTTGTCCCTTTATATCTCAATCTATATTTATTTATTAGGTAATGATGAAGTTGATACCATGTGGTTGTATGTGATATTCCACCGGAGAAGTAATAATGAGTGGTGGAAAAGAATTTAAAAAAATAAAACACAAGGAAAAAAAGGGAGCCCTGACTGAACCCATCATTCAACATGAGTTTATGCCCCTCTTAGGAAGAAATCAGCCTTCCAAAATCAATAGAGGAGACACAATATCCATACGATTCACTGTTATATATGTATGTCCTAATAAACCAACCCTAAAAAATTAATTTTCATTTTATTAAATATTAAATAATTATTATTCCAATTAAATTCCCAAATCTCAGAAATCTAAATACATCATATATAAGGGTAAAATATTTATTACAAGTCCTAATGACCAGACATAATGATTTTATGAGGTTATATGATAAGTGTAAAAGAAAATTTTAAATCCTATAAGTATACAAAAAAAATAAAAAAAATCTGTAAAAAATTACATTCTGAAAAAACAAGGGTCATTAAAATCTCCACAGCATAAACATTATCATCCATGATAAGCCTGGTAGTAAGACTAGTATCCATGATATCACCAAATAGTAAGAACTAAATAAGTTATTTTTACTATCCAATGGCCAGTCTCATAGTTTATGCAGATGTATCCATTAATGAATAGTTTCTTCTTCAACCGATTTAGTTCTCCTCAACATAGTATTACACTTATCATCATCTCGAAAATAAACTCTCACCACAATGACTCATAAAAAAACTAATTTTCAACTGAAAACGAGGTTCACCACCCTAAAATAGAAAAAAGTGAACTCCCTATAATATGGATTTAATTATAAAGATCTTCGAGTATACAAATAAAATGTTTTGATCACCATGAATCAAAAAATACTTAAAATAAAAGAAAAATTATGTAGAGTGCATTCACTCTATTTATACATAGGGTTATGTCCGGATAGAGCATGATCATCTCTTAACAGGAGTACATAAATATTACATAGAATGGTGTGTACTGGTCATCAGATACATGCTCACCTCAAATATGCTAAACATTCCACTAATCAAAACCCGACACCATGTTTCCTAAAAAAGTGTGTCTACGTAAAAACATGGGACATCCTTCAAATGAAACATGACTTAATCCCAATTTCTGCTTTTCCATAGAGGGATATTTTTCATTTTAACCACATGTCTTGAGAAACCATGCACATAGAATGTCTTGAGAAAATAAGTCATTAGCTCACACTTGGATACTCACTGATTTATGATTTAATGAAAAAACATGAAACTAGATTGTAAATTTATCACCTAACCCATTCCTCGATGATGCATCCATTAGAAGGTTATGATGAACATGATACATGGAACATCTATCACATTGATCCAAAATCTCCCTAGAAACTCCTCATCAAGATAGGGAACCACACATGTGACAAGATTTAATGTAAGACCTCCCATCACCTTGATCTATTATATTCATGAACATCAAAATAAGATCTGTCTATATTTGAAATAGTTTAAACAATGGTCAACTAGGCCATACACCAGAAATGCCATGCCCTTCGAAGCCAACCATTATACTAATGGATCGTTGGTTCTAATAAAATTATAAAGGCATTGATATGACCATATAGAAAAATGCAAATATTTATATTTCATCCATATGAAAAGATCATGAAATCAAGATCACTTCCAAAATGAATTTATAAACCTGATACATCCTATTATGAAGGATTTCCTTGAACAAAAAACATCAAGCTAAAAGGTTTTGAGTCAAAACAAATATCCTATAGGACACCCATAGATCCCTACCGATCATGTCTTGTAACAAGGTCACATGGTCTAACCAACAATCCCCAATGATAAAACATCTCTAAAAAGATAAATATCACAATGACCTGCAAGGGTCACGACCATCGTCAAATCCTATAAGGGCATGATTCTAATCAAGAATCCTCATAATGAACTACTATCTAGAGTCCATGATTCCAATAAAAATATATATTGAATTAACACTCACCAGGAATCCATATATGGAAATACCCCTTAGAGGTCAAGTTCAAGAGAAACGTTAGGGTACCTATGAGCATCTTACATAGTGACCCAACTAGATAAACATAACTGAAGTTAGGTTATGTAAAATTTCATCCCTATCTATGTACGAAACACTATATAAATTTTTATTGACACATTAAAAAATCCTACTAAAGAAAACAATAACCTATAAGGGGTATAACTCAGGGGAATTGTTTGTACGGTCAACTAACTAGGTTAGCCGCACTACATTTTCATAAAGATGGAGTCATCTGCCAAACTAAAAAATTCCATAATTTAGATCCAAATAACCTAACATATGAACAGATATATCCATGTATTGTCAATTTAGTATAATATCATTCCAATTGATAATGTATAAAACTTTATGGATTTTCACTAACAATTTTATCAATTTTCTAAATGTTGTAAGTATTAACCACACACTAGAAGGACAATATGGTGTGAATACTATGTGTGAAATCTAACACATGGGACACCTCTATAATTCACTATATAATAGTCAAAATTTATCTCCAGCTGATTTCCAATAAGACTAGAGCCAGAAATCCATATTAAATATTCACACATATAAAACTTGTACACCTCTCAATTTAAAAAATAAAATACAACTATAGAATCTCATTTAAAAAAATCAATCCCATTCCCATAGAATCAGTAATTCTTAATGTAATAGGGTTCTCAATGAATCCATAAAATATCAATCAATGGTTATGAAACATTCATAAATCTAATATCTAACATATCTCAAAAACAAAATTCATGTATAAGAACTAATTTGACAGAAATTTTTAATTTCTTGAACTAGATGACACTAATACGGTGCTCTGATCTGGTTCTCCATGAGGCTAAGAGTGTGAATCCATGTATTCCAAATCATACAAACTCGTGGAATGTTCCTAGGGTGTGGTAGTGGAGAGACTATTCCCTCATATCAGAATGATAATGTAACAAAAATATCTATATATCCTAAACAACAATAAATAAATTGACTTTTGATGCAATAAATAAAATGAAATATAATATTTTACAATAGAAAATTAAAATTCTATAAAATATCAAATAGTTATGTCATGTATACAAAAATAGTCACCCACTGGGTTGACCATACAGATACATGAGTACAAAAAGAAACTAAAATAAATTTACAATGATCTACTACTAAATTCAAGACCGAACACAAACCCAACCTCTTAACACTATTGAACTTCACCAAGCTGATTTGTAGAACCTAAAGGAGACACTTTTATTGATCATGAAACATTGGGCCTTATCCATATCCACCAGGAATCCCTTTTGAACATGAAATAAAAAGGTGAGGTATATATATACATTGTGGTGAAAATTCATGGTTGAGAACTTATATATATAGTCTATCCTAATGAGGAACATATAAATACAGCAATATGTTCCTTCAAATTAAATATGACCATCCTAGCTAAGAGACAACTTAAAATAAAAGTGATTCTAAATAACATTAGACCACAATCGAACCATGGTTCTATAATATAGGACAATGGGGAAAAGTGATAAAATAGGTATCCATATTTATATGCACATATATATATATAATCGCATTCATATACATATATTAATTTATATTAAAATACATGAGTAAGCTAAATTTAATATCATAACAACAAATAATGTTCGATCTTTTAGTCTGAAATCAAGATCAACTCGACATCATGTAAAAGATAATTGAAATTGGTGTCTTTTAATTATAGTCTTGTATCATTAAGAATGTCTTTAGGACTGTAATCCCAGTATAAATATACATTCTTCATTAGTCATAAAACTATCTCTAGGAAATTTATGTCAACATAAGTGGATACACATACTGACCCTAGGATAACTCATACTCACCTCTGATCAGTGTAATGAAGGATTCTAGTGATGTTGTCACAAACCAAACCAGGTCATCATCTAAACCGGTACCCGACCTAGTCCGTGGCAAGGCCCAAAGTATGTTTTCAATCCCCACGAACTTCCACAAGTTCCTGGGAATCAACAAAAGAAAGTGGAAATAGATTACCTGAAGATATAATAATAAAACCACCAATAATATATTGAACTGGAAATTCAAAACCAAAACCAAACAAGACCATAAATGTTTCGGGATTTGAGTTACATGATAAATAAAACAAATAAGATGGAATACTACAAAAAACGGACCAAAACCTCAACCCCAATAAACCACCACAAAGAACTGGGGTGCATCTCCTTCAAACCATATTCATTACACCACCAACAAATGATCTCTAATAACCCAATCCACCATCTCTATAATATTTAAATTTAATTATATCAAACACAGCCAAGTTTACTAACACCCAATGGAGTATGTAGGGTGTGAGATATTTCCTAGAAGGATGCCACCTAGAAAGATTTCATGTTGTAATCCTTATAAGATAAATAACTATCATTTTTAAAAAAACAAGAAATTATAGAATAATCCAAAGGAACGCAATCATAAGGAAAATAATGTATACAGGAAGGAAACATTAATTATTAATACATTTTCTTTGGAAGTAACTAATATGCCATATTTTATACTAATAGTAAGTGAAAAATTGCCTAATATCAGTAGTCAAGGGAGAGTTCCTATAGGTTTCATTTAGAAATGGTAACATAATAACCTCACTTATTAGTGAAATGTTATATAGAAACCATGATAACCAGCATTCTCATGCACAATTCCCTAGGAAAGGAAACTCACATTACCATAGCGGTCTCCCATGATAATCCATAAGTTTAGTTAGTGGTGTATACATCAATACCTCATAATGATACTTTGAAGTAGCCATATATGTATCACTATCATGCATATCCTATTCCACCCACTATGTTCTTAGGATTCCCTTTTTTTCTCAAAATTTTTTCACACGTGACAAGATACAACACATTCGCACACAATAGCCAAAAAATGAACTAGACATCCCAAATTCCAACATTTACACACCCAAAACCACTTTTAAATTCACATTAACATAAAAACATTCTAATGTATGATTTTTATCTCATAAAAAACTCATTAAATCATTTACAAAATTTATAAATCACTAAAAATGGACACAAAATGGTTTTACACATAAATCCCACCCAATTTCTCATGGATGATACATTTTGAACACTAAGAGAAAATCAAAACCTTTTGTAATACAATTTCAGACATCATATTATAATCTTATAACAAGTAAAAATGCACAATAAATAATCACAAATTCACTAATTAATGTTTATGTAATGAATATCCTACCTCTATTAGAGATAACACTTAAACCCAGTGCGCATCTTCGACTGCAGCTCAAACGCACCACAATCCCACCACTATAAGACATGATCGAAACCTTCACAAATAATAACCCCCATAAAATCCATGATCAAAACCAAAAATTGAATACCAATCCATTTGAGGGAATAATTTCCCATGAAAAGTGGGAAAAACCTTGAATTTAGTGTGAATGGGGGGAGCAAAGAGACTTACTTAATGATTTGAGGGGAGATCAACCCAAATCCACCATGAAATTGTGGCCCCAAGGGTGGTGGAAGGAGTTGTAGGTGATCCCACAATGAAGACTCTAGAAGGAGGAGATAAAATTATGGTTTTGGGGGTTTAAAATTGGGAGGAGAAAAAAATACCCATGTCTTAAATAACTTGGACCAACCTCACGGTTTGTCCATAAGGTTTTTGAAACCATATGGATAACTGTGTGGTTTCCACTACCTACCTAGTAAATGCCATAATATTAGCATGCATGGTTTGGAAAACATTACTAGAGCCATGAATTTTCCCACAGCCAACAAACATTACATGTTGCATGGTTATGTGGGCTAGTCCGCACTGCTTGGAAAACCATGCACCTCTTGTTGTTTACCCAAAAAATTAAATTTTCTCCAAAACTACAAAGGAAACCAAAAGGAAATATATGTGATGAAATATTTACTAAAAAAATACTTCAAAATAAAATCATGTATGTTATAATTACCCTCACTATGAAAACTTTTCGACCCCAAAAATTCATCTCAAAGCATAATTGAAATAAAAGGATACTCCAACTCAACCAATTATTCCTAGTCCCATGTATCATGTGTATCCCTACCATGTTGACAATGAACTTGGACCAGTGGAATATAATTCCCATGAATCTCTTTCTCGAGGAGATACACTTTACGTATGAGTCGCTTATGCATGGAAAATCATGTTCTATTTACAAATCATCCTAATTCAACACTTGAGATGGGTTCAGATTATACTTCTTCAACTAGGATATGAGGAACACATTGTGATTCAACGTCAACTATGAAGGAAAAGCTTACTGGTATTCAACATTGCAAAACTGCTATGTGATTTAAAAAGTTATGACATACCTCGATTTTAGATATACCTACATAGCTAAATGAACATGACCCAAATGTGGTGCTACATTCAAGAACACATGGTTACCCACTGAGAACTCATTGCCCCACTACATCTATTATGCATAATATTTGTGGATACTCTATGATGTCAATAATCACTACATTATTGACCTCACTTTCTAAGACATCTCCTAAAGAAGGCGTGTTCCTAATAGAGAGGTCTTACTTCCCTCAACCAAAGACAAAGGAGACCGGGAAGCCCGACCATAGAGCACCCCAAAAAATATACCTTTGAATAAAATATTGTTAACTGTTATTATAGGAAATTTCAACCAATCCAAAATTAATATCCTAAGATCCTCCAAAATCCAAAACACATGCTTAGATAATGTTGTTTAGAATCTAATTTTCCCGCACTATCGGAAAATCTGTTTGAGGGTGGTATATCATGATCATCCTGGTCTGTGGCCCCCACTCTTTTAAATGGCCTACCCAAAATCTATAAATGAAATATGTGTATCTTTTAGAGAAATTATTGATGGCGCACCATGAATCATTACGACCTCCAAAACATACAACTGACCCAACTCATCTACTTTTTCTGAATCATTGATCAAAATGAACAGGGATGATTTTGTCAAATGGTCTATCACCACCCAAATGGTGTTCCTCCCCTGAGGTGTACAAAGAAATACCATGATGAAATCCCTAGAGAACCCCTTCCCAATTCCATGAAAGAATGGGTAACGACTGAATCATAACAAATGGTCTGTGATGATCTGACTTTACCTGATGATATTTATAGCACCTCCATACAAAATTAGCTATGTCTCACATCATGTATAACCAAAAAAACTATCGATGAAAATAATAGTATATTTTGGTGTCCATTATATGAATAAAGAAAACATATTGGTGGATATCTTGCATCACCAGCTTCATAATAGATAATAGCACCATGAAACAATCCATAAAACAGAAGACTCCTCTAGGAGACAGTGAAAAATCACCAGATATCTGCCCAATATGAAAGAGATTCATATACTACTGGAACAACTCATCACCCTGATTCTAATCTAAAGGAGTTAAAAATTGGAATGAGTCAACAAAACAGTATCCAAAATGCACCTCCATTGAGCTCCTTGGTCCCTGAATTCTTCTAGGAAAAGTGTCCTGTAAAGTTCCACTCATTCCTAGATTTACTCAATTCTTGCATAAGAACTTTTCTACTCAAGGTGTCATCCACTACATTACCTTTTACATGGGTATAGACAATGGTAATGTAAAAATCCTTCTTTTATTAAATCCAATAGCACTGCCTCAATTGGATATCATTATTTTAAAAGATGTATTCTAAGATCTTTTGATCATAGAATACAACAAACTTCTCCCCAAAGAGGGCGTGGTTCCACATTTTCATAGTATACAACACCACTTATAACTCCATGTCATGTTTCGGGTAATTATTTTCATGTGGTATGAGTTTTTGTGAACCATATTCCCCCAATTGACCATCTTGAAAAAGCACAAACTCGAGACCTATACCTAAAGAATAAAAATAAACCACATACCCCATTCCCCATTCCAAAAAGATCAACACTGGCATGGTAGAAATATACCACTTCAGTTCCCCAAAATACTTTTGACAATTATTTTTACATTAAAACTTCTCCCCTTTTCATGTTAGTGAGGTTATGGGAGAATAATGATGACAAAAATTCTAGATGAACTGCCTATAATAACCTACCAGGCCAAGGATGTGTTTGATCTCAAAAACATTATTTGGAAATTCCAATGACAAAACCATAATGATCTTATCAGGGACCACTAAATCCTCATAATCCATGATAATGTCACCAACAAACATTTCTTCCCTGATATAGAATGTAAATTTTTATAGTGTTTTATAAAGACGATGATCCTGCATAGTGTCAAACACGATCATTAAATAAGGATCATGATCTTCCTCATATATGTAATAAACTAGGATTCCATCCCTAAATACCATAATGATGGATTCAAGATACTAGTGGAATACCCAATTCATATGTTCTATAAAAAATGCTAGAGTAGTGTTTAATCCAAAATAATGACCAAATAAACGAAGTGGTTGTACATTCTTTGGAAATTTGTTTATGGGATATCTGCATATCTTCACCCTAACTTGGTTATAACCCAAGAACGAATCTAAATGGGAACACAAATTTTACCCATAATTTGATCAAAAAATTCATTAATTCAAGGAAAAGGATACATGTTTTCAATGGTTACTTTATTCATCTTTTTGTAATTGATGAAATGCCGGAGAGATCCTTCATCCTTTTTTACAAATAGAATAGAAGTGGCCCAAGTAGAGATGCCTATGTTGATTAATCCTTAGGATTCCAAATCAAAAAAAATTATATTTAATTCCATCAGCTCGGTGGGGGCCATGTGATATGAGGAAAGAGATATCGACTATTATCCTGAAGCCAAATCAGTTAAGAACTCCAGGTTCCTCTCTGGGGGTATGCTAGAAAATTAATATGTAAATACCTATAAGAACTCATCAACCATACGAGGTAATCAACCATCTAGAGCACAACCATCTTCCTCTAGTGTCATTTATGATAACTAAAATAAAATATTTTATAACTCTAGGAGTGGAGGCCCAACACGACCACACTGAGGATCCCATTCAATATGAAAAAACTAAGGACTCCCATCAGGATCCATTAAAATAACTTGTCGCCTATAGATATTATTATGATCTGGTAATAAAAATAGCCAATAAATGGTGAGGATTTCCTCAAAATGGTCCATATCCCTAACTAGAATATCCCACAAAATCATGAACCCTTGGGACAAAGATCTCACAAGACAGGCACCTAAAACACTGTTCCTTTTTCTTACCCAATGGCATTACTAACTAATTCTCAAAAGAAATCATTTTGGATTGAATGATCAAAAGATTTGGAATATTGGTAGATATAGAAGAAATTGAAGCACTAATATCAAATAAAATATTTTCTATAGAATATGCTATCATAATTATACCCCCAAATGTCGAGGACCCTACATACGAACCCATTGGTTCCTAAACAACAGTGTCAAGATGACTAGATTCTATCTAAGTCTGATAAAAACCAATGACCTATGGATCTACCCTAAAGAGGTACTGACCAGAAGAAGCTTTGGTCCTACCACCATCACCACTAAACTGAGATCCCACCATCCTAGATAGTTCCGACAGAGCTGACATCTATCTGAATTCCATAGTTTCTTCCCCACTCTGATATCAGTATGTCTCCTGGAAAAATAGTTATTGGTGCCCCATGTATCCACACTGATGGAATGTCCTAGGGGTGTGGGAATACATGTATTTTGTTCCCTTTCTTCATACACAAGTGACACACTAACGAAAAATCATTAGAGACCATTGATGATGACTTCCAGGAATGGTGGCTCAAACCACCACCACGCTTCTACCCCTACTCATCCTTCTTCATATTCTTCTCTGATGATATGCCTTTCTCCACCATACAAGCTCTATCCACCACCCCAGAAAGGGTATTTAGCTTAAAGACGAGGTCTTGAAAATATATCTCTTTATAAAACCCATATTTTAACTTCTCAGTATTCATCTTATCATTAGAGACTATCTTACGGGAATATCAAACTAGATCAACAATGTGGTTGTACTAAAACATCGTCGAATGGTCCCCCAAAACAAGATCCATGAACTCCTATGATCAAGCATATTCCAATACCTAAGGGAAGTATTGGTCATTGAATACTGCATTGAATTCCTTATAACTCATATGCTCATTCTTTCCAGTATGAATCACATAGTCCCACTACCTTCTACTAGGACCCTCTAGTAGAAACTAAGAACCCTTCACCCTGACCTCTTCAGGTGTGTCCTGGAACTCGAAAATGTTTTCTATCATCTCGAGCCACTCATCTACATCCTAAAGATCTAAGCTACCATAGAAATAATGATTATTATTTTTTAGGAACTCCTGTGATCTTTCTTTCCATGGACTGAGTTTAGCCTCTCTAATAGCAAAAGTTGCAGGACCTGCTCATTGTCCATAGGCCTAAACAACTCGAACCACTACATCTACTAACCTATGATCAAGTTTTGACAATGAACACCCTTTTTATTATTCCCATGGTTGAATGGGAATTCTCTGGGAGCCATTTAACTCAAGATAAATAGTCACATTATAAAATCATTAATACCTTACATTTGAATGATCTCAATAATAAGCACAAACCTAATAAATCAAAAAATGCTATGGTAATACAATGACCAAACCACTTCATGCCCATCGTATGTCCATGTACACTTTATATCCTTCATGTTCCTCCTTGAGGAGATTACAAATAGGTTTCCCAACAATCCATGGTGAATCGAGGTATGTTAAGAGGTGTGTTAGATTGGAACCCTATATGAAACTAGAACTCTGAGACCCGATAGTCCTAGCTCCCGTCTCTATAGACTCATCCAAAAAATAAGAACCAAAGATATAAAACTTCTATGATAAATTTTTTTCAAAAACCGAGATGGGTCATCATCTAATCCTTCACCCGACCATATCCAGGGAAACACCCAAAAGGTGTTCCCGATCCTCACGAGCTGAGACAAGTGCTTGAGTATCAACTACAGCAAGTGCAAAATTTTTACCCAAACGTACAATAATAAAAGAGCCAATAATTTAAGGAAACAAAAATTAAAAACCTCCAAAAAGAAACCCCTCAAAATTTTCTATATATGAGATACAAGTTTAATAAAAAAAATATTAAGGCCTAAAACTAAAAATAGAATGAATAACAAGACCCAGGTTCAAATCCGGGTAGGGATGAATTTCAGGGGTACTATAGCAGGGTACTGTAGTAGGGAACTGTAGCAGGGCACTCTAGCTGACACTGTAGCAGCGGTGAAACTGTAGCGGCAACAGCACTATAGCGGCGGAGGAACTTTTGCAGGATATTGTAGCGGTGGCAGGTATTGTAGCAGGTACTATAGATGTGCGGGGTACTGTAGAAGTACTGTTCACATAGGATCATGTGGGACAAAAAATGGGATTTCAATCCTTGTATTCAGGCCACTTGGACATGGGCCTTCGGGCTATGTATTGGGTCTCCCTCTACCCTCTAAAGATTTCATCGCATTAATAATAAATTGAGGCTTCCACCCCAACCTTTAAAAAAACAAACCCCAAAAAATCACCAAAAGGAAAGGGGGTGCATCTCCCTCAATCCATCTCCACAACAACTCCCATGAAAGATCTATAACTATATGAACATTCATATCTATATTATTTACAATTACATCTATCAAATATATCAACATCTATATAAACAAAAGGGTGTATGTAGGGTGTGATATATTACCTGATAGGGCACCACCAAAAGGGATTCCATGCTATAATAATTGTATGATAAATAACATGCATGTTTGAAAAAAACAAAAATTTTAGAAAAATCCTAAGGCTAAAAAACCAATGAAAAATAAACATTATATAAATAAAAATTAAAAAAACCCTTTTTATAGAAGTATATAATAATAAAAACTATATGCCAATGGTATCTGAAAATATCCGAAGAGAACTAGTGAAGGGAGAGTCCATATAGGAAATATATTGCAATGAGACACTAGGAGCCTCGCAATGCAGTGAAATGTGGTATAGTGTCTATGAAAACTAGGTTTAATTTACACTAGACACTATTAGATGACACCCCTAAAACCCTAGTGGTATTCCTTCATCATCCATATGTTTAGTTAGTGTTGTAATTATCAATCCTACTAAGTGATACTGGGCTCGACCAACTTTTGTTTCACTATGATGCAACTCCTAGTTTGAGAAACTTGTTCATGGTTTTCCATTTTTGTGCTCATTCAACACGTTCAATAAGATACATTATATTGACACACACATGCCCAATAAAACACTACACATCACAAATTCCACCATTTTCACACTCATATCCTATTTTAAAATCCAAATCACACCAAATTTTTTAAATTATTTTTAAAATATCATAAACATTTAATAAATCATTTTCACATTATAAAAAAACTAGAAAGGGGCCCAACAAGGGGTTACACATTAATCTACCCCAATTTCTCAAGAAAATCTATGTTTAATACCCAGGACATATCAAATCCTTTTGTAAACCACTATAAAACCCCACATGATAATTATTGAACATGTAAAAATGCAAAAGAAAACATCATAAAATCATTAAATATTATTTATTAAAGGATTCTTCTACCTATAGTGGAGATAACACTTAAAACTAGTTCAAATCTCATACCACAACTCTACTGCCCCACATAAAGTAAAATCAAACTATAATTATGAATATTAACCACAAAAAAATCCAAGATCAAAACCACAAATTGAAAACGTAGCGTTGGAGAGAAGAAACCCCATGTAAAAGAGGGAACACCCTAGAATAGAGGGATATATAAGGAGGAAGGAGTCTCAATTGATGATTTGAGGAGAGATCTAACCAAATATGCATTGAAATAAAGGCTCCAAGTGAGGTGGAAGGAGGTGGAGATACACCTAGGGTGAATAATTATGAAGGAGGAGAGAAAATGAAGGATTTGAGGATTAAAATCAGAATGACAGAGAAATTACCTAAATTTTTAATGACTTGGATTGGTGGCATAGTTAGTCTGCATAGTTTTTCAAACCATTCAGAAACCGTGTGGTTATTACTACCTACACAAGACATGATTTATGGTTACATGGGCTATGCCACACTTTTTGGTAAACCATATGACAACAATGTGCCTGAATATTATTATCTAAAAATAATAATATTTTTCCAAAATTATAATGGAAATCCAAAGGAAATATAAGGGAAAAATGGTAGACTGAATACAACAGAAAAATAAGTGAAAAGAAAATCATGGATGTGCTAGTTGTACACCATGACAGCTTGTAAATGGTCACTAAGATGGGTTCTATACCACTCATTCAATGTAAATCCAATCCAAATTCTAATACCTACGTCCTTGTTCATTGGAGGTCATTACATTTAGACTAGGATAAACCCTAAGGGTATGTCCCCAAGGCAATCTATAAAGAGATATAACCGGTGATACAATATTCTCACCCCTGGAGGCCTCAAATCTAGGACAGAATAATCATCCCTATCACTTGTGAGAGCAGAATAATCCCTATATATCAGGTGATTTGAAAATACATTAATAACACCCATGTCATGTAACTGATCCAAGAGAGCATAATCATATCTATTACTTGGGAGAGCTTAAAAATACATGATAATAATCAGATTGAGGATAGTGTAATCATCTTAATTAAATTTCAATTTTAGGAGAGAAGAATTATCCTCATTGCATGTCAATCAGAGGATAGAGAAACCATCTAAATACCTCGTATGAGCATAATAATCCACAAGTATATTTACTTGGGATTTCATCCTCGTATAACAAAATCATAAGATCAGTAAAAGAATTATGGTAAAAACCTATAGAGATCCCAGTAATTTGATTTTCAAATATACATGAAAAATATACAGATCCTAAGTAGTACCTTTGGGTATGCATATAAAAATTAAATAATATCTTTTTGAATTAGGATACAAGTAAAAATGTTTGGGAATCCCAAAATGAAAAGAATATGCATCAAATTAGGCTCATCAACCCCCAACCAAGAATCGCCTCTGCTAAACAAACGTTGAATCACAATTAAATAGGTTATAGTATAAATTAATTACTGGGGGAGTCCGAATTCCAAAAACCAACACTACCACCATATCCACACATGCTTACATGTTTGGAATGAATTCTAAGGTGACACCCACTACCATCTCTACCAACACCAGACATAAAATCTCACTTTCATTCATAGATCTAGTAACCTACTAGGCCCTATAATTCAAACCCTAAGTGGAATCCTACTTGGGATCCTAGAGGTCCTCACATAAGGAAGGTTATCTTACTCAGGATCCTCAGTTGAGAAATTAATAAGTAGAATCCTAAATGGTAACCTCTAATAGAAAATAAATATATTCATCATTCATGAGATCCTTTTAATGGTATATAAGAAAATTCATCCTACAATGGGACCCATCGACAACAGATTAACCAGGAAGAGGAATCATAATGGGGATCCATTGACATAAACATGTAAAGGGATCCTATAGCGTACACATTAGTTCATCAAATATGAAAATTCGTCTCATAGGGAACTTTTGGTATGAGTAAGAAGATATAGGAATCCAACATAGGATCATCTAGGGAAAATCATAAGTAATATAATCATAAATAGTATTCCCAAAAGCAAAAAAACCTCACAGGCTCCGAGGATACAATGGAAAATCTCACAATTTAGAATTAGTAAAATGAAAATCTACCAAATAATAGTCTATAGAGGTATCTTTTTTTCTCATCTCATATCAATGTATCATCCTCAAGAGACTATTGGATTTCATTACTAGGGGAAGAACCTCCCATTTATAAAAACCCAAAAACATCACATTACATCCCTTAAAATGATGTGATGCTTTCACCATCATGAACTACATGAAAATATAATAATAATAAACTACTCATTGGTCCAATTATGACTACTCAGTTTAATGGTATGAAAACCCCCAAGATGTGTTGCAAGAGAGGAATACATGGAATGTGTACACAACTACCTGGCATGTAACCTCAAACCCCCAACTAGGCATGCACTCTAGAAAAACGTGGCTTGTCAATGCCCATGTACACTGGGTGTTGTTCCATTAGACAATGTGTTCCATACATAGAATACCTACCCTTGCACGTCACATAGAAAGTCAATGTATAACTCTTATTTGTGTATGTCTACATGGGGTGAAACCTACACAAGGTCTGACCTTATACTATACATAGCCATGTTCCCTTATATACGTTGTTCTGCTGGGCACTCTGCTACATGACCGAGTCAAAGTACATGGTTTGTAGAATCCATACATGGCATGTACTTCGATAGAATTCATCTTCCAAAAAATAATAGAACCCAATACATGTGTTTTCTACACCAAATTTCCTACATATATGTTTTCCTATACAAAATCACCTTAAATAACCTTAATTAGCTGTTGTTCTCCCTTAAAACAACAAATTGAACCACAAGGGGTCCTAAAAAATAATAATAGGTTATTAAAACTGGAAAATTATTACTCTATTTTGATATACAGAAGAAACGTAAAATTGTACTTCCACTGAGAAGAATACACTGAATCATGGCATATTTCTATGGTATAGGGTTTTTCGTATGACAATCTATGCATGTCAGGCTCTATGGTGGTACATCCATCTATATCCCTATATAAATTTATCTATTCCTCTCCATTTCCCTATTGGTTCATGGTGAAAGACATTCCATGGGGGAATATGAAATCATCAAGGGTATAAGGAACAAAGAAAAGTGGAAAATAAGGAATGAAAAACAAAATAAAATGAAAAGGAAACGGTTGACCCAGCCATCCCCAGTGACAAACCTAGGTTTATGAACCACCAAGAAAAACACCCCATTCTGAACTAAATAGATGAGATGTAAATGAAATCTAAATATCTGTTAAAAAAGATATGATTGTTCGATCCTACGTGAATAAGTCTATAATCAATTTATTTAATATTAAAAATTGGTTATTTTAGTAAAATTAAAACAGATAATAAATCTACCAAACTCATGTACTTTGGTAAATAACCAATTTTGGGATGCAAAATGCTTTAAAAAAAATTATCTGATATCATCTCCCATGGGAAAAAGATAATTTTACACCTTAGAAGCATCTGAATGAAAAAAAATCATATTTCTACAAAAACATTCAATAATGAAAATAAAGGGTCATTACATTGTAAAAGTAACCATGTAGATAATTCCAAATATGTCTCTATGGTGTGAAAATTTTGAAAAAATCCCATACCCCAAATCTCACTATTTTATTATGATCTGTGTTATCTGTAATAATAAATAAATATTATTTATTTATTTTCATATTTACATCTATCATGTAAATTATTCTTATTAATTTATTTATTTAATTTTCATATTAATTAAATAATCACTTATTCTCTAGTTCGATGTTGTATGTATATTCGATTTATATATCCAAAATGAATTCGGAAGGTTGATAAGAGTAATGGAGGATATATATATTTATAATGTCTAAAATTAGAATTTGGTTAAAAATACATGATTTTACTTCTGAGTGAATAATTTAATAATATTCTTATAACTCATTAAAGAATAATTAAAGAATTTTTAGGGTTTTTATATAATATGTCACTAATTTGACATAGTCATTTACATAAGACCTTGGATAAAATATAAGTGATCTAAAAAAATGATGGATGTGGATAAAATCCTGAAAAATCTTATACTGATCATCATATTCATAATTTTTCATTCGATCAGAGTGATCATGTCTTCTTGAATTTGTCTTTGAGGCATGTTCATCTATTCTTTGGGGAGGAAGGGAAGCTGACTACATAGTAGATTAGACCATATTATATTTCCAAAATAAATCTAATCGATTTATATAAAATAACATTACCTTAAATATTCAATATAATTCATATTGTTTTATATGTATCCCAACTAATGATTTTAACCCAAATACCAGTCATTTGTTCAATTAGGACCATGTTACTCTTCGACTAAATAAAAGTTTTATCCATATACCCATTTATATTATTTATTAAATAGAAAATATCATATTGAGAATATGAATAAATTAGATACATATACATTTGATGTAAGGTTATATTCAAGATGAAACATTGTAATGTGAAATGATCATGCTGAAAAAAATGTCAAACCAACACAATCATTCCATGGTCAGAAAGCCCAATAGTTGGGATAATTTAACACTTTTAGTTCAAGTTATTTCCTTATGATTATAGTGATTTAAATACTTCTTCATGGTTCAAGTGGCGTATTGGGATCCTGGGTGATGTACATGGTTATTTTGATATGGTTGTAGTTCTTTAGAATACCTAGGGTAGCATCACACTATTGTGTGTGGTATGGTGCATTGTGGGTTCTCATGTTAAACACATGATCATGAAAAATAAATAATGGTGGGATTTTCATTAGGATTGTTGTTCTTAGTAATTTTTGTTGAAAATAACTATAGGGGCCTCACCATGTAAAATCCCATTTCATGGTAAACCTAAAAAGTGTATACTACTAACAATAGGGGTTGTTCATTGTCCATATCACTCATCTTTCAGGTATGCCTTTTAATATATCACTAAAATTTTTGGGTCTAGGATTGGAATTCTATTTTCAAACAACTTTTTTGAAATAGAAAAATCTCACTCATATATTAGGGGAAAACAAGGGATAATTATGATATCATAATGGAGAATATTTAATATGAGTTTTTTATTGAAGTTAGATCTTATAACTCTTGGAATTCCACATATGATAGGAATTTTTTTATATCAAGATTTAGGGTGTTATAAAGGGTTCTATCCTACTAGATTATGATTTAGTTTCATGATTTTGTTTGTTGGTGTTACAGTCACCTTCTATCTCATATCATTGGTGATATACTTTTTCATGAGGCATGTGGCTTCTCAATGAAACTATTATTCTCGAACATGATTTCAAGGATTTGTGTAAATAAATAATTTTTTTCTATATAGTAAACATATAAATAATATATATTTGTAAACCATATTATTTAATGAAATTAATAATGATAGCTTTGGTATATTGAACAAATGTTTTTTAACAAAACTTGTTATTGAAAATTTGATTGAAATGAAGGATTAAATTGCTGACAATGAATAATTGGGTCAATATTTCTTCATGTTTTTGTGGGATGGATCATGTTCAGTATCACCACCATCAAATTAGGAAACCATGTGATGAATTGAAGAAAGTATGTATTATTAATTGCAATTACATAAATTTACATGTAATTTATTTTTGTATGTGGGTGTGTTTTAAAATGTGATGGTAATTCCATGTGATAAGGATTGATAATATTATTTAATTATTTTTTTGGAAATCGTCTATAGATTTGAATAAAACATTTTTTATATCTTTATAATTTTTTATACGATGTTATAATCTTTTTTTAGAAAATATCACATGCCATGATGCCTATGGGGATTACGTATTGAGTGTTATACTCGCCCCTTTCTGTGAATTATGGTGTTTTTTAGATATAATTTATTAGGACACAAGGTAAATGTTTCTTATATCTTTATAAGTGAACCATGATGTAACATTCATGGTCGGTTGAGTTGGAGATTTATGTTGCTCACATCATGGTTTTGTGTGGTGCCCCCATAGTTTTAAATATTTACTGCACATGTGTCTTAATATTTTGGGTAATTTGGTCAATATTTTTCTTTGATCACTCTTATATCGGTCAGTTTGTATTATTTATGATTATTGGGTTGAATTGTAGGTATAATTATTAAATATATCTCATATTTTATTTCTATTGACATTTAATGTGTATAATTTGTTAGTAAATTTAAAATGTCAAAATAATCCCCAATGTATATATTATTAATCCAAAAATATATATTCATCCTTTGGTGTTTGGGGAATGAAGCATATTTTTAATTGCACCATAGACCTAAACAATTCTCTTGGGTTTTTTTGGTTAGTTGCAATAATAAATATGAACACACTCAAAGCATTTGATATACCCAAGTGAGTTACAAAAAAAATCATAATTTCAACTGTGATATATAGAGGCCATAATTGGGATATACTATATTTAAAAACCAAATAAATGGTATTTATAATATATATATATGTGTTCATGGACCACATATCTCCCAAAAAATGGTCAATTGTGTCATTTATCCTTGATAAAAATAACTGGTTTATTTTGGTCACCCAATTTATATTGAGATAGAGAAATAAATATATATTTATCTCATTTTACATCATGGTTAAAAATATTATATATAACCATGGTGACATAATTGGTTAGATAAAACATGTCCTAACAAGTTACACAAACTATACCTTTATCCCATTGAGATTATGTTATTTTTTATGATAATATATAGAATATATATCTGTGATCCTGTCATGAAAATAAAAAATTAATTCAACAAATATATTATGTTAATCCTCTCAGATCCTAATGTAAAATTTATATTTACTTTAACACAACTATTCAAAAAAATTATTAGGATTATATCACACATAAATGAAAATTATCTAATTTGATTGTAAACATATACATATTATATCAAATAGTCCCATGTATTGACATTCTGAAATGCATCATTAAGGACACTAACGTCGACCCTACTATAAGGGATATCTATCCAAGTAAGGAGTAATTGAGGGGAATACTATAATCATTCATTAATCAACATGATATAATAGTATTTAAAAAAATGGTTTGTTAAATTTATAGGAAGACATACCTTCAAATGTGAAATATAATGTTTATTAAAATGGCGGAGGAATTTTAAACAAATTATGATTTTTAATTTTAGGGACATTACATGGGAATGAATATTTCATTGAAATATCATGTTTTGGTCATATTTTCGTTAATTTTAAATGATAATTAGATTCCACCATGATTAATATTTTTAAATATGTCGTTATTTCATGATGTTTTACTATATATTTGACATGTTCCTTTAATATTCCCCGTTATTTTCAATTTGAATTTTTTAAAAACATGGTCAATGTTTATCATGTTCTATCATATGGATTAATGTTATTTAGAAATGTTTTATCTAGTGGGTGTGCATTTTGAGTAGTGAAGGGATCTGATAATTTATTAGGGTCTTTTATTTTGTGGTTGAATTAATCTTTTCAAACCCCACTTATAGCCTTTCTAGTTTTTTCATTTTTCCTATATTAATGTTTTATATAAAATATTTATATAATAGTGATGTCAATTTGATGGGTAATTTTCATGAATTAATGAAATTTTATCGTATTAGATTAAATACATGTCTATTTTGAAGATGGTTTCATAGTGCAATATCATTTGGATTAATGAGCATAGAGGTTGTTGTTTCATTTTGAATGGAATTTCTGATATTCTAAAAACATGGTTGATGGTTTTGTTTCACGAGCTACTGAGATGTGATGTTCCAAGAATATTATTTTTCACTATCCTATGGACATCTTCATGGAATTTGTATATTTCTAACCTATATTTCATAGATCACTCAACACATAATTTTGGAGTCTTTGGGGACAAACTGATCAAATTTTACTTTAACTTCTTGGTGTATTTTTATAGTTCCATGTGTAACAAATATAAATTTCTATTTCTATAAGATCATTACACCTCATGAGTACCCTGGATTTTTTATATTTAATAATATTTTATGAGATATGGATGGGGAATCCAACAAATCTCACATTTTTGTTAAAGAAAAATTTTGAATACTTACTCTCCCTTTACACAAATGATGAAATAGATGTGGAATGTAACCCACACACACAAAAAAGTTATTACATTGTTCACTAGTATGGTTTAATAAGGGTAATGTACACATGGTATTGTATTAGTGTAGTGGAAGATAACACTAATCTCTATATGTGTTTTAATTGATTCTTAATAGTTTATTGTTGATCCAAGGTTTCATCATCTTATCAACAATCAGTGAACTATTTTACAACATTACTAGAAATTTTATAGCACTACAAGGATTCGAAAATTGTTTATATACATGACGATCATTCATAGTTAATAATTGGTCATTATGAAATTTTTCATCTCACCCTTAAAATGTGATTCTATTTCTAGTCACCTACAATACACATTTCCTTTGAAAACACTAAATGGAGTGAACCCCTAGATGTGATAGTTGAAATTTAGTCTTCTTTAAATCACTATATCCACACTCCTTTCAACATTATTATAATAATTCCAATACATATATGTCATATTGGATTTATTCTCTAATAACTGAATATTTTATTATTGTTCATACTTCTTCATCATCAATCCTTAACACTAAAAAAATTATAAATAAAAAAAATAGAATTTGTATCAAGGGACCTCCTCTACTCCTATGAAATCTAATTAATAAATGTTGTTATGCCCTCATATTTTTTCCATGAAACATCATAATGTAATTATATATAATTATTTAGCTCATCCTAATAAGTAAATATTTTAGATCACTCTATTCCACTATTATTATCTATAACCCCTATGATACTCCAACATAATTTTGCCTATGGTTTAATTTTTTTAACTAAATGATTCCCTGAAATAAAGATCCATAAAATCCGTTTTATTTTCATTCTGAAACAATCATGTTGTATGGAACGTAACTGTATCCATTACAATGTCTAATTACATAGAATTTTTTTAGAAAACATTCTATTGAATGGGGTATGGACTAATTAATTATGACATACAATTCTGTGATTAAACCGATCTATTTTCCCTGGTTAAATTAACACCAATATACGTCCATGAGTGTCATTGATTTTATTTCAATATTCATGATTCATAAAACTATTTTAATATTTTATACATGTACAAAACATAAGTAACACAATAATTTAGACATAGAACATATGAATGTTATTTAATTTTATCATTTATTAAAACAAAACTCAATTTTAATAATTTCATGTCATCATAATAGCGACAATATTTAGAAAATGATAATCTCTTCACATCTATCAAAATACATACAACTATCAAAAATTGAATAAGATTACAATATATTGAATATATAATAATCCAAAAAAAACAAATCATAAAACAAATCATATCAATGGTGTTAGTGTAGAAAAATCGATTTTGAAAAATCATGGAGAATTGGAAAAAAATACTAAATTCATTATATGAAATTAATAACATGAACATTTTGTATAAATGGAAAACATTGAAATGGAACTATAAAATTTTCAGAAAAAAATTATAATAAAAATATTGACATATAACTTTGTGTCCCCCACAAGAAAAATATATACTCACACCCTTTCATATCAATTCCTTCCGTACTACCCAACTGAATCCTCTAATGAATCCCCTAGATGAAATTTTTGTATTTGATTTCAATACTAGTCTATAGGTGATGATTTTTTATGATGTTAATTGTGATTAAGACATGTGTTATTAAAATAGAAATGTTTTATAAAACAAATAGTGAATATTGGAATGTTATAGCTTGTGGAAGATGTTGGTCAACATGCCATCAAGTATCCATGTTCACTATATTAAACAGAATGTTGATTCTCTAGTAAATTAGTGATGAATACCTCTTAGAGGATGTATTTAAATCATTTGTAATGAGATATAATGTATTTTATAAATCCATGAATTTATTTTAAGAGTTTCTAATTTTGTTTGTGTTTTTTCTCGACGTTCAGTTATTATTACATAATAAATGAGTGTCCTAGATTACATGTTACCCTATTGGGGATCCAATTTACCTATTCCTAATTCAAATTTGATAGTGTAATAATTTTCATTACAATTGGTTATAAAGTCTTACTTTCTATAAGTAAATTAATAATTCTTCCCATGGAATTTTTTGATGACTACAATAATAATTTTACTCATATATGTTATATTTATGATGTAGTGATCCTAAAATTGAGCGTCGTAAACGACTTCTTGATCCTGATATAACCATTACCCTCATATGATTTTAAATTTGATATTTAATGGAATTTTAGGATCTAATATGACTTTATAATATATAATAAAACATCAGCTATACATTATAAATTGAGAAAACCATATGAAATCTCTATTATTATGATATGATTGAGTTTCTAGAATATTAAATATTCATAAAAATATGTTTAATTCAGATATTGTGGTAAATAGTTTAAATAATAAATAAAATATCTTAAAATATCATGTGTAATGCAAAGATATTATATAATTATAATGTATTTTATTGAGGAGAATTCTACAAAACATAAGTGTTATCCACATTATAGTGAATGAATCCTGGACACAGAAAGAAATATTTAAAATGAATAAATATTTGTGGCCTTTTTAAATATTTTAAGAAGATATAATTTAAATTATATATGAAAAATTATAAGTATTTCCTTGATGAATATTTATTGAAGGTCTTGAAAATTTTAATGAATATGAATTATAACGATTATAAGACTTCCATAAATTAATTTCTTTTAATTATCAGAAATAAAATAATTTTCGTAGAAATAAAATCAATATTAAATAAGATAAATTATAATGAGGTTTTCTATAATGTTAATCATGATCTATTAATTATCGATAACAACAACTGATGACTTCTATAAAAATAACAGGAAGATGATTAGTTGTGGAGTTCATTTTGTTCCTCAAATATACATTGAAAACATTATTTAATAAGTTTCATTAAAATACATTAACGTGAGAGTTTTACTAGTTGATGACGTTTATTAAAAATAATTCAATCCATACCATTATGGAGTTACCCTTGATTACCATTATGGATGTATGTCCATGGGAAACCCAATACATTTTGGGGATGTAGTAATCCTTAAATGAGTAAATTTCATTAACAAATGTCTTATATGTATATTTTTTTAATATCAATGAGTGTATTGATATGAACGTGTTATATAGGCATAAGTGTTTAAATGGATATTTATAAAAACAATACAAACTATTCTCAAATGACTAATCCTCATTGTGTATCACATATTATGTGATATAAAAATTTATATATATTCCCATGACTACACATTGGGGATTCATTATTTTTCCTGATAGGGATAGGAAAGGATCTATTGATTGAAATGGAATCCCAATTTTCGATACAAAAAGGGTTCCATTAAAAAAAGTATGACTTCAGTCATTATTTCATTGGAGGTGATGTTATTTATTAGGTTTAATATGGTCTTGTAGTTCAAAATGTGGCCTTTGTATTGTCTTTAACTGATAAGAGGAACATTCAAAATTATGGATTGGAAAAAGTTATTATTTATTAATTATTATATAATGATCTATCAAATATTATGAAATTAAGAAAAATTTAGGGTTTTAGTAAGATTCTTCTAAGAATTTGTGAAGGTAATAAAATTATCAAATAAGAAATGAATGAAATCAATAAATTAAAAATTAAATACATTGGAATTTATAATAATAAAATGGTTTTTGTGATCTATAGAATGGATAATATGTTTTGTAGATCTATTTTAAAATTAGTTAAAACTATTTATGACTGCTATATGGGAAAATTATTTGATGTGAATCATTCCAGATTATTTTTAAGTAAAGATCATAGAATTGTAAATTATAGTGAGACAAATTAGTCAACTAATTATGATGTCCAAAACACTCTCATTTACTATGAAAAAAATTAGGGGATGCTGCTATAAGTAAATAAAAATACAAAAGATATTTTTTTACCAATTCAATCATATGATTTATGTAATAAGAGATTAATGAATACTCTAATGAAGAATAAAAATTAATTTCTATTTTTTATTACTTCACCCATTTTATGATATTTTATAATAAGTGTGATATGTAAGTATTATGGTGACCTTCTATTCAAATATTTTAATTTTTGAATTTTTAACATTTCCCTTTAAATTATATTTTATAAAAAATAAGATAAAATTATGGTGAATAAGATTACAACAAGAAACCTAATATGTGAAATATTTTAAAAGATCATGAAAATTGTAAATTAGAATACAAAACATAGTTACAAAAGAAGAAAAACTATTTCATTTAATGACTCTATAAAAAACAATAAAGAAAGAGGTGGGGGTGGAAAATATTATAATACTTTATCTAAAACAGTGATCAAGGATGAAGAAGATAAAAATTTTAAATCATACTTGAATAATTCACAGTAAAATACAGGTATTTCTATATTGAATGGAGACTCCTATAAATAATACGTAATTGTTATGGAAATGAAAATTTTCTCAAAAAATATTTGAAGGATATCAAATGGAAATACTTATCTAAAAGGATGTTCCAACAAATATGGTCAATTAATGATTTAATACGATAGTACTATATATGAAATTTAATATCCAAAAATTAATAGTGTTTAAAATGCAATGATCATAGATTATATAAATTCTAAAATTTTAATTATGGATAATAATTCTAATAAATAGAGAAAAAAATAACTGATGTCAAAAATGTGGTTGAGAAAAATAATTATCACTATGATAAGGCTGTTAAATAAAATTTTGAGGGATATAATAAATATATATAATGTATTTAATCAAAAAAATATGATAAATATGAAATATTAAAGTCTATTTCAGGTTGATTTGAAAATAAAATCATTTATATATATGATTAAAATAGAATACCTCAATCAGAAATAGATATGAATTTTGAAGTGCAATATAAATCACCACTAATCAATAAAGAATAAACATTATTAAATGGGTCTATATTTTTCCGAAACATTCATGTAAATAACTGAAAATTTTGATTTATGGGTTTTAATCATTTAATAAGTCAGAAAAAGAAAAAATAATAACCCATTTAGAAGTAGAATTATTTCAAAATTAGAATATTTCATGGATACAATTATTTTTCTAGTAAGTTATCTCATATATCCCAAAATTATTGTTATAATATATGTTTACCATGTATAATAAGAAAATATATAAATTGGGATACACATACCATAGATGAGAACAAAATAGAAACATAAATTAAACTAGAAGATGTTTTCAGGGATCAATATTTTTGGAAGATTAAAAGAGGCCCAAATAATATATTATGTAATAGGAAACAACAAAAATATTTTTTTCATTAATTTTATATAATTAATTATATTTCAATGGATTTTAAATACATAGAATATATCTCATAATAATGGATAGAAAAATATGTTTTATTTAACATTTGACGATTACTTTGTAAAAACCCATGTAAATAAGGAATATGAAATTTTCATATTCATTAATTTTTGTGAATTAAATTTTAATTATACATTAAATGGGATTATATGTTTGATGGTGTACCCTAGAGTGAAAAATGGGTTTCTTCGAAGACATAGGTTGGACACAATACTGAGTCATACTGAAAAAAAATATAATATTATTATTTTAAATGATAGTTAACGCATAACTGTTTTATTAGAGGGAATGGAACTAAATAACCATATTATGGTTAAAATGTTTGTTAATATTTTTAAATTTACCCAATAAAAATTAATGGCTTAAATAGGGAATGAATCCAATTTTAGGCATAAATAATCTTTATTTTTAAAAGGTAGTTTTACCACTTTTTGATGAAGAACCCATTTTAAATATATTTTTTAGCTCTTATATGTTTCATTTTATAGAATAAACTTCTTCTTTAGAATCAGGACATCAAAATTTATGTTGGGTGAATTTTTGGTATTTTTTTAATAGTGTTCATTTTTAATTGAATAGTGAAAAATACTATATTTTAAATCAAAACTACCTTTTCATCTAATTTATTCATATAGTTAGATTCTACTTTTAGTTGATTTAAAAGTGTAATTATATTATATTTTTTAACATTTTATCCAATTTTGGTCATTGTATGTAATTTCACATTGAAATAGGACATAAACACTTGTCAGTCTTTTGGTAGTTTTTACTTCATAAAAACAAAAATTTTAGTTTTGACAACATAAATTAATTTTAAAATAATTAATGAAACTTCTATGTTTTTAATTTGGTATGATCGAAATAATTTTTGAATTTGGAATATCAAAATCTTCTTTAGGTGAATTTTCAGTATTTTTCTAAAAACGATCTATTTTTGGTGAATAGTGACCAACACTAAAGAGTAGTAAAAAAACGAAATTTTCATTTAAATGAAATTTTACAAAATCTGTGAATTGAATTTCAAAATTCCGACATACATGGTTTTAATTAGTAAGTTAAATGTGGTTCAATAGGATGAAATATATTTTTTGTGAGTTGTATCTTTTTATTTTTATTTGCCACAATTAGAGGTAAATTGTGTAAGTCGAAGAAAAAATAATATTATAATAATATAAAATTACCCTAATTGTAACATCCCGGGTAAATAAAGAATAATAAATTTGCATATTTATTAATATTTGTGAATTAAATATTAGTTTCACTTTAAAGGGGTTTTTGTGTTCGATAGCGTACCCAATACGCAACAAAGAGTTTCTTTGAAATCTTACGTTGCACACTAGTAATAAAATAATATTATATTTAATGGTAGTTAACACGTAGTCATTGTATTAGCGGGAATGAATGGAAATAACTAAAATAAAATTATATATGTTTATTAAATGTTTTGACATTTATCCAATAAAAGATAAAGGCTTAAAATACGAAAAGAATTCAATTTTAGGCATAAATACTCTAATTTTCACTAAAGGTCCACTTATCACCTTTTTATGGCGACCCGTCATTAAGTATAGTTTTGGTCACTCTTATAAATTCTATTGGACCAAATAAAATTCTTCTTTTGAATCGGGAAATCAAAATTTACGTTGTGTGAATTTTTGGTATTTTTCCGATAATGTTCATTTTTAATGAATAGTGAAAAATGTTGTATTTTAATTCAAAACATCATTTTAATATAATTTATTTATATTATTTTATTATCTTTAGAATTTGTTTTAAATTTCAATTAGAATATATTTTTACCATTTAATCCAATGGTGGTCATTGAATTAATTTCAATTTGAAATTTGACTTAAACTAGTGTCAATCTTTGGATACATATTGTTTCTTAAAAACACGCTATTTGTTTTGACAGCGGGAATTATTTATTAAATTAATTAATGGAAATTATATGTTTTTAATTTTGTAAAATAGACGTCATTTTTGAATTCATAATATCATGTATAGCTTAGGTTGATGTTTTTGTATTTTTCTGAAAAACTTCAATTTTTGATGAATAGAGAAACCACTAAGTGGTAGTTAAAGAAACTGATTTTTTTTGTTTAAATGAAACTTTACCACTTCTGTGATTTAATTTTAAAAATCTGACATACATGGTTTTCATTAGGAATTAAAATTTTGTTCAATGATATTAAAATAATTTTTTGGTGAATAGTAGCTTTTAAGTTTAATTAATCGCGATTCATGGTAATTAGTGTAATTTAATGTAAAAATAATGTTTTAATAATATGAAATGACCTAGAAAAATGTGCTACCCTCATTGGATGTGTCATGTCAGACCAAGATAATTCATGGGTAAACTTGGGGACCCCATGGAGCCACTTAGGTAGTAAAATGACATAAATAACGTTTTATTTAATGTTAAAATTAAAATGTCACAAAATGAGTTGTTTTACTCAAACAATTTTTAAGTGGGGTTATAAAATTCATATGCTTGACTATAAATATTAATTAGAAAGATAAAAATACTTCCTATATCATGAAATAAAATTATTATTTTTAGACATTAAATAAATTAAATTATTTATGATACAATGATGATGCAGTGATTACCTCATTATTTAACGATTTAAAAAAAATGAAAAGATAATGTAAAATCTAAGACCTACACATGTAAAAAACCAATTGGATGGGTGTATTTCGAACTACTAACACATTATCCTCAAAATAAATAACTTTGGGACCTTTTAAATCTGAAAATCATTTTATAATAATGTAACCTTTTATAACATTCCAAGAGTTCCTCTCCTATCCTCTTATAAAAGGCCCCCACCTCTACCACCATACCCACACCTCTCAAGCATTTGGCTCGGCCAACACATGTCCATTTTGTCTCTACACATCCCTCTATTACTCCTTGTAGCCTCACTTTGGGCAGAAGTCTTGCCAAGGAAGCCTTTCAGCTGAAATCAAAAAGAGTTACCCGTTTTAAAGGTAGCGTTTTCTCTTGTGTTCTTATGTTTTATTTTGCTTCTCCAACCCTCTAAACTCTTTTTATTAATTTCTTTTGTAACAAATCCAGTATCATAAATATACTAGGTTGTTGTTATAAGAATCATTCTAGGTACAGTTACACACACAAACATCTAATTGTTAAAGAACATACTGTTTATGTGGATGGCGAATTTCTCCCTCACGAAACGCTGATTTGTTCAATATTATTCAAACAACTTCAAAGGTGGCCATTAAGATGTCACTATATTTATATATGACATATAATATGTTTATGTTTTACTGAAGATTCTGTATTTTTCATTTATTTCATACCTTTATGGTTTCCATTATGGGTAAACGTGATATCTTCATTTTAGGAAGTGCGGACTACCGCCCCCTCAAGGTGATTTGATTCGTTAATACCATATGTGGTAAGTATAAAGGATAGATTGAGTGATATTAAATATGATACAATACTGGAATTATAATACTATTATGTATAATTATTTTTAATTCCATTAAATAAAAAATAGAAATGGAAGTAGCGTTCATGCGTACGTACGGCTTACCGTCTCCATGAACGGTGCATTTCATTTCTTACCTCTAAATGTAATGTCATATTATAAATGCATGTATATACTTGATATATATTATATATATGATATATACATTATGGGGATAACTCTGGATATAATTGATACATGATAAACATGAAATTATAATGAGCATATTTTTTACTCAAGTACAAATGATCGTTAAAACGACCATTATTAACTTAAATAATTACATTGTGTTCATGACATGGTAATAAGTGATATAAAAGGAATAATGATCACGCAAAAGGTTCTTAAGAAAGTAGAATTTAACTCAAGTTTATTATTCAGGACATTAAAGAACGATCGAGTCAAGTCGGACCCGAGGTATGGGACCTCGTATCAATCTCCATTCATTGAGACATATTTTGTTTTATACACAACCTTCTTTTATACGGTGTATAAAACCCTTTTACTTTAAAGTTTATCCGAAAGGAATATTTTTTATACAAAGAGTTTTACTAAATTACAAATGGGAATGTTTTCGTCGTACGTATGCGGCGACAATGACTTCTCCGCCGCCGTGACCATTATTTGAGTTTCGGCTTCCTCTACAAGCCATAACTTTTTTTGAATGAAAAATAAATACCATGTATTACATTTCATTTATATTGGTATTGAAAATGGTTTTCATAAATTTTTTATATCAATGTGTTGTATTGATATCTTGTGATTGAAAAGTGGAAATGTTATGTTTCCTTTATGCAAGTTTTATGTGATACGATTATGTTATGGTTCTTGGGCATTGTTATGAAGACGGGCGGTTCTGTGATAAACTAAGGGCAGGTGAGCCCGATATAGCTCTCCAATGCATTGGGTAACATGAAGGAGTTAAACATTAAGGGTTCTATGAAGATATTTAGGGAATATACTGTGATGGTTATTCCACACGTAACCAAGAGGGTTACTCCCTACGTAAGAATGTTTTGAATGCCTCAAGTTACATTTATGCCTTATGATTTCTATGTTTTATTCATGATTTGATGAGGTATGTTAAAGTGATTATGTTTTATGATTAAAGTATGATTTCATTGATTCCTTTGTATACATGTACTCATGTTTCCTTTCAATATTTTTATATCCTTTACTGGGCTTTTTATGCTCATCCCATGTTTTTGAAATGCTTTTCACAGGTCAAGGGAAAGGTACATGATGTGATAATAGGGTCATGGAAGGGTTAAAAAATAATCTATGTTTTATTATTAAATATGTTTCCGTTGAGGGGAAAATGAGTACTACATTTTATGTAACCACTTTTTTTAAATGTGGAATATAATGCATGATTTATGATCTAATTATCTAAAACTCTAAACCTGAAAATATCCTCAACATGTATTCTTGAAATATCTCAAGATTAAGTAAGGATTAAGGTTGGTGCCTTATATTATCACTTGTACTAACCATATTGTATGATTCATAGCCGACCAATAAAATTCTTGGGTAGAACATTTGTCCTTTGGAAGCTACTTGGGTACTATAATTACACTAATAACGTTTTCTTTAAATTAAAAATAAAAATATCATAAACCTGTATTGTTTTTCTAAAACAATTTTAATTTGGGGTTATATAATTGATAAATTTGACTATTAACATTAATTAGAAAGATAAAAATCTTTCTTATATCATTATATTTTATTTAATATTTCTATACATCAAATAAATAAGTTCTTTATAACACAATGATGATGCACTAATTACCTCATTAATGAATGTTTTAAATAAATGAGATAATAAATGTTAAAATAAATTTATTATAAAACTTTTTATGTACTCCATGTATTTTATGGATGATTATTACTTATTATCATTGATTTAATTAATTGTTTTCTAATTTATCATGTTTTTATAAATTGTTAAAAACCCATGATATGAATAGTAAAAATATTGACATAAATGAGTTTTTAAATCAATTAATTTTTTTAAAAGATAAAATAGTCCTAAAAATATAAGATTCATCCTAATAATAGATGTGATGATAAAAGTTTCATTAATTCTAGATTTTTGGTCTCATGGAATTTTATTGTAAATATATTATCCATATAGTAAGAACATAAAAGAATACATGGTAAATGTTAAATAAATTAACCAAGGGATAAATAAAAAAGATAAGTATTAAAAAATATCCACAACATATAAAATTCCTATTGGATGATTTTATTTCGACTTATATTCATCTTATTTTCGAATATAATGTGTTTTGGTTATTTTGAAACTGAAAATCATTTTATAATAAAATAATACTTTCAATCATTTTTAAAGAGCCCCTCCACCCCCAGATAAAAGGGCATCATCTCTAACCCATTACTCACAACTCTCAAAACACATGGTTAGTACAACCTCTTCCTAAATAAGCTCCCAATATCCCTAGATACCTCCTAGAATCCTTCCCTTAGGAATAAGGAAATTCAAGAGAGCCAATTGGATCAAACCAAAAGAACTTACCTGATTTGAGGTAACGTCTTCTCTCAAGTTTTTCTCCATTATTTTTCATTCTCCACTCCATATTCTCTTATTATTCATTGTTTATATAATAACACCAGTATCCTCAACATACTAGTTTTTTATGAGATGTATTCTAACTACAATTACACACACCACCATCTATTGTATATGAACATACTATTTCTGTGTACGGCGAACTGCTGCCTCACGAAACGATGATTGTTCGATTTTCCCCTACAATCTCTCATGATGTCCATTATGATGGAACTATAAATAAATATGATATTTATTAATTTTTTTAACAATATTAATCTTTATTTCTCATTTATAACATAACTTTATGCTTTTCATGTTTTATAAATACGGTAATATCATTTTAGGAAGAACGGACTACCGCACCCTCAAAGTGGTACGACTCGTTCATACAATACATGGAACATATAAAGGACGGTGTATTGAAAATATGTAAATTATATACAATATTATATTTTAATGGAATAAAAATATAGTTATGTATCATTTGGTTTTCATTCCTTTAAAAATGAAAAAAATGAACTGAAATTAGCATTCATGCATCTGTATAATTTACCATCACTATGAACGGTGCATTTAATTTACATATATTAAAATGATATAGACTATTATAAATACATATATACTTAATATATATGATATATAGTATATCTATATCATGAATATCATTATGTAGATAATGAACATTTTGCGACACGGTCAATTTGTAATTATAACAAGTTCATTTTCTAATCAAGTTCCAAACATCGAAAAGATGTCCAATATGATCTCAAATAATTAAATAATTATTATATTAAATAAATAAGTGATATAAATAGAATATTAAACTTGAAAATTGTTCTGAATCAAAAATAAATTAATTTATGTTTGTTATTCAGGATGAAAAAGGGACATACGAGTCATGTCGAACTTGAGGTAAGGTAACCTTTCACCATCCGCTTTTAATCAAAGACTTCTTTTATGTAATGTATTTTAATTTAAATTTTATTTTTCTGGGATATATTCTTATATATAATTATATATTTACAATTTACGTCCATCTTATTAGAGACAGTTTTTCTACCATCAACTTAATTTTTATAATTTAATGTCATGTCGCTAGGATGGCGAATATTCTCAAGGGAAATACTTTACCCAATTTCAAATTCTTTGAGTTAAAAGTATACATTTTGATTATTTTATTCTATGAATATGCGTGGATGTACTAAGATTGTTTTACACTTAATATCAACCTTTATTAGGTGTATTTATATTTTTGAAACATAATTGATTCATTGATTTATCCTCAATTTGATGGTAAAATCTTTGTAAGGGGCATTGTCTCAGTCTCTTTTCATTGAGGAAAACATTTATTTATACATGACTTTATTTTATATGGTGTTTAAAACCCTTTGAGATTTATTTTCGTTCAAAGAGAATATTTTATCTAGGAAGCATTTTACTAAATAAAAAAAAAGAATGTTTCTTTTTAACATACAGAGTGAGAATGACCTTTCCACCATAGCGGGCATTATTTGATATTTTCCTTCCCCTAAAATATGTACTTTTTTAAAAATGAAAATTAATACCATATACTCTTTTTATGTATTTTGGTATTCAATATGGTTTTGAGAATGGATTTATTATTTCAATATATTTAAATGTTATTACAGTGTAGAAATGTTACCTTTCCTTTATTCTTGTCCATGTATTAGGATTACGTTATTGTTCATTGGAATGTTTTATGTATATAGGTGGCTTTATGATAAAACTAGGGTTGATGGGACCAATATAGCTCTCTAATAAATTGGGTAACATGAAAGAGGTAAATTTTAATGTGTCTCCTAAGAGATTTAGGGAATATATTATGATGGGTATTCCAAACACAACTACCTACATAGTTGTGAAATCTAAAATGTAAGTATGTTATAGATTCCACAAGATACCATAATGATTTAGGGTTTCTATGTTTTATTAATAAATATTATTATTTCATGAGTTATATTAAAGAGATTTTGTTTTATTATTGAAAATTATGGTTTCGTTTTTTTGTATTGACAGGATAATTTTTTCTTTCCTTATTTTCTAACCCTTACTGAACTTTTTTAAGCTCATACCACTTTTTGAATTGTTTTTGAATGGGGATAAGGATGGGTTAGGGAATAGAATATTTATAGAATATTTATATCCCAAAGAAATTTTGTGTTATTTAAAGAGTATTATTAGTGTGAATAAAATTTGTATAGAGTAGAAGTGTCTATATTGTAATTTTTTTGTTGTAATGTAATTGTTACGACCTAATTCTCTAAAAATCTAAACCTAAGATGAACCTCAATGTTAATTATTAATTTAATTCAGGATTATGTAATGTTTAAGGATGGTTCCTTATAGTTGGTATCAGAGTTAGGTTTAGATATCTTTAGAGGTTATGGTGTTATTTAATAATACATGACAAAACCATACTGGTTAGCATATTAGGAAGAGAAATAGTTATTTCGCATTTATTGAATTAGTTTAAGATAATATGAATATGTATATTTTATATTTTTCCCTCCGAATAAGATATTGTATGATGATTTTACTTATATACTCACACTGATCTTTTTGGTTTTAGTAAATGATTAGATCTACCAAGAACCCAAGTAGGAATAGATGCGAATAAAACTGTGACAGTTTTCTAAATAAGAAACCAAATGAAATGGGAGCTACAATGAGAATTCTTGTGTTTATTCTCAACCAACTGTCATGAGTCGTTATTGACCACCTGAACCATGGTGGTTTTCATAAGGCATCGTATATGTGAGAAACAAATCACTATAGATGTTCAGGTAGTAAACATAAAGGTATGTATATTCATAAACCTATGTGTCAACGATGTGGAAATAAACACATAAAAAAATGCTTCAAATGGAGGGGATGATATTTCAGATGTTGTAATGAAGTTAATAAAGCAATAACCATCCATGGAAAAAGGAAGAATCCAGTTGACTACAGGAATGGGAAAGATGTTTTTTCCGAAAGATCAACTAAATGTTTTAAATGTGGTGTGAATGGACATTATACAAATAGATGTCCTGTGAAGAAGGTTTGGGAGTGAGATTATTTAGATCGTAGAAATGTATGTTTACCATTTCCTAATTCCATTCCAATTAAAGATGAGGAAACTGAAAAATACATATGAAAGTTATGGACTATTTATTAGCTAATTTTTTGACATTACGGATATCATAAGACATTATGCTTGATTTTTTTGTAGGAAATAAGTATAAATGAATAAGATGAAAAACATGGATAAAAGATCATGAAGAATGTTCAATGATTATGATATCAACATGTTAAGAACTGAAGCATTATGTTCGATATATAGATGATGATATGTTCAGATGCATTAATGATATGATTGCTTTGGAAGGCATTTTTTAGTATGTGTATCCCTGAGGTTTGACATGTGAATATTTTATTCAAGGAATAATTATCTTTTATTTCATGGATATAGTTATAAAAAACCATTTGGGTTTCTAAGATCCAATAATTTGATGAAATTATAGGTTATAAATTTTTGGAATGAAAATGCATGGTATGAGATAACACCTTTGGTTAAAATATATTATCATTATTTTTGAGGAATTTATCTCATTTTCAGGAATGTTATAAAATCATATAGTTTTTTAAAAAGGACTACATGAAAATAATGTGACAACTCGTCGTCTCAATCAAGGCTATGGGAATTTAACCAACAACCAAAGTGTGATTTGGATTTATATCCAACCACTAGACTATGTGAAGTCCCTGGTCAGTATGACTAAATATTTTAGTTAAATGGTTCTACAGAAAAAGAATAATTTTATTTTGGAAACTAATGTTTTATCAAATGGGTTTCCTTAATATAGGAAAACTATTTGATGATTAACTAATAAAGGTTATTTTGGAAGGCATTCTCTATTTTTGGGAACACTATATTCCTAATGAATATAGAATACGATGGGATTTTATTTGTAGAGTAATGGTTGAAATTTTATGTTTTTATTGTGGACATATAACAATTTGGGTTATTTTTGGAAATGATTAACCCACCATAGAGAATATGTTATTAGGTTAATTAAATATTAGTTTGAGACTTTAAGAGTAGCTGATGATATTTGTAGATAAAAGTTAAGATTTTTGTGAAAGACTATGTGATTAAATTCTTCTTTGTATTGGGTTTCAATCTTAGTTTTGATTATATTGATGAATTTTAAGGACAATTGTGTATTTAATGTTATTTTTTGGAACTTTCTGTATTTTTTGGTCAAATTTTGATATTAAGAGTAGTATTTCTTTTTATAAATGATTTAACTTTTTTGGGATTATTTGATATTGTACTATCCATTTTGGTTTTGGATAATGTCTAAAGATAGGAGAAATATACGGTTCATATTTTTTGGATAATGTTATTCTATAAAAGATGATTCTAGAACATCATCTATGACCATGTCATTATGAATACTAATCGTTTGGAGAAATGATGAGTTCATGGGAGACATTTAATAAAGGATGAAAGTCTACAAGATAAGTAAGTATGTTTTCTTATGTTCTTAGTTATATTCATAATTAATTTATCCAACTTTATGAAAGGTAACTTAAAACAAAAAAAACGTTTCCTGTTTACTCTTCTTGTTGGGAATCAAATTCCATTTAACCCATCTCAATTTTGTGATGTTCTGGTGGTTAACATTCTCCTGATCAGGTTTTCCATCACTCTCCATCAGAACAAAATGGTTAGTATCTCTTCCATATCCATGTTTTCGTACATGGAATCCTAATATGTGTTATCTCAGGTGACCTTTGTACATATATATCTTTCTATTGATGTGGTGGTTTTATTTACTAATCAAACAATGTGGGACTTTCAATGATGTTTGCAAGACAAATTTTAAAATTGTGATGATGAAATTTCCTAAAGGGGGAAGGATGTAACATACAAGGTAAATAAATAATATGTAATTTTCATATTTATTAATATTTTTGAATTAAATATTAATTTTTTCTTTAAAGGGGATGCTATGTTTGATGGAATAATGGGCACACAACCATGGGTTTCTCTAAAGTCCTCTGTTGCACACAATGATGAGTCATACTGAAAATAATAATAATACAATATTATTATTTTAAATCGTAGTTAACGCATAGCCATTTCATTGGAAGAAATGAATAAAACTAACCATATAATTATTAAACATGTTTGTTAAATGATTTTACATTTATCCAATAATATTTTCTGTCTTAAAATGATAATGAATCCAATTTTAAGCATAAATACGCTAATAATTTTAAAAAGTAGCTTTACCACCTTCTGATGGAGAACCCATTTTAAATATAGTTTTTGAAACTTTTATATGTTTCAATTGAAAAAATAAACATCTTCTGTATATTTACGACCTGATAATTTATTTTGGGTAAATTTATGGTATTTTAATGATAATGTTCATTATTTTATGAATAATGAAAAATTCTGCATTTTAATTCCACACAACATTTAAGTGTAATTGATTTATATAGTGATACTTTACTTTTAAATGTTTTTAATGTTTAATTGGATTATAAATTTACCTTTTATTCAAATATTGGACATTTTAATTAATTTCACAATGAAATTGGACATAAACACATGTCGATATTTTGGTGGTTTTTACTTCATTAAAACATGCTTTCTAGTTTTGACAATGGAAATTAATTTTAAATTAACAAATGAAACTTCATTGTTTTTAATTTTTTAAAAAGAAAATAATTTTTCAATTATGAATATCAAAATTATCTTTGGTTGATTTTTTGGTATTTTTCTGGAGACGTTAAATTTTTTATGAACTCTCAAAAACATTGCATAGTAGTTAAAAACCCATCTTCTGCATTTAAACGAAATTTTACCGCATCTGTGAATTGAATTTAAAAAATATGACATACATAGTTTTCAGTATTAAGTAAAATGGGGTTCAATAGGATGAAAACAATTTTTGGGGAATAATATCATTTGATTTTTATTTACCACGGTTAAAGTTATATAGGGTAAATAAAGTTAAAAATAAAATTATAGTAATATAGAATTTCCATAACACTTGTCCTAACCTTATTGAATGAGTCATGTCCAACCAATAAAATTCATGGGTATAACATTTGGTCATTGGAATCTATATGGGTAAGATGATTACATTAATAACATTATATTTAATGAAAAAATAAAATATCATAAACATGTATTGTTTTTCTAACAAAATTTTAATGTGGTCTTATATAATTGATATTATAATGGAACGAACCTCTCTAGTCTATTCCTCTTCCAGTATCTGGTGTTTTAGGTGTTCTGGGAAGTCATAGTGACTTATCCCCTACACTTTTCTAAATTTAAAATTTTATGAACAGTTCTATTGTTGAGGCCGATGAAAACAGTTCCATCAGTGAGTTTGATGAGAACAATTCCATCCATGAGATATATGTGAAGTGTTCCTTCGGTGAGACTAATGATAATAGTTCCATCAGTGAGACTGTTTAGAATAGTTCCATCTGTGAGACTGATGTGAATAGCACCATCGGTGAGACTGAAGTGACAAGTTCCATTGGTGAGACTGAGTAAAAATAGTTTCATTTGTGAGGCTAATGTGAACAGTACCATCGGTGAGACCCATGGGAAGAGTTCCAGTGGTGAGATCAATGCAAATTGTGAAATAGGTGAAACTGATATGAAAAATTACATCTGTGATACCGATGTGAAAAATACCATCGTTGAGACTGATGGGTATAGTTCCATCGGTGAGATGGATGGGAACAGTTCCATGGGTGATACCGATGTGAACAGTTCCATCGGTGAGACCGATTGAAACTCTTCCATAGTTGAGACCGATTGGAACAGTTCTATTAGTGAGACCGATGCAAACACTTTCATCGGTGAGACTGATGTAAACACTACCATCAGCATCAATGAGTTATTCTATGAACGACACCATCGGCATCTGTGAGTCCTTCTAGGAATAGTACCATCGAAATCGAGGAGTCTTTCAGTGAATAGTACAATCAGCATCAGTGATCCATTATGTGAATAGTACCATTGGCATCCTTGAGTCATTTTTTGAACAATACCATCATCATCAGTGAGACTTTCTATGAGCAATACTACCAGCATCGGTGGGACGTTTTGTGAAAAGTACAATCGACATTGGTGCATTGTTCTGTGAACTATACCATCAACATCGATGAGCCTTTCTGTGAATAGTGCTTCTAGAATTGGTAGGTGTACAATGCTTCTAGGATCGTGAATAGTGTTTCCAACATCCTATATTTTCTCTCCTTAGACATTTTCATTGACATAAAATGTATTGATGGACTTGTTTTAAGGGATTTATGGCTGAATAAAATCCCATAAATACTATAGTAATATTAATAAGGCACAATATTTCATTAATTGGTTAAACCATGTGGTTTAATGTGATCCACTTTTAATAGAATATCCGGCGTATCTTAAACCACTACTCTATAAATCTTTTAAAGGGACAAGATATCTTTCTCCATTGTTCTACCTTGTGAGAGATTATTGAAAATTTCCTTCTAAACATAAGAGTGGTATTATCAAACCTTAATCCTCAGATCATTTCCCATTGAAGTTTCTTCCTGCAGCATGCGCACCCCCTATTTTGGTGTAAAATTCAAGGGTCGATTCTTCATCGATATAATATATGATTAATCATTACTCTTTTGGGATCATCTTCTATTGTTTCTCTTTTCAATGTTATGGTATGTGATCTCCATTCTTCTAAAGTAGTTTTACTGGGATTTGGATGGTGTGGTCATACCACAACATCCTAAGGTGGATGCAGTTGTCACGGGAGGAGGTGATCATGTTCTGTTGTGTGGATCGTTCTCATATAAATAATGTCAACAATATTTTGTGGTAGGGGATTCATTTCTTCAATATTATTTTACATGATACTATAGAGGTATCATGTTTTATCCCATTAGATCACATTGGAATTGACATAATAAATAGTTGAACATGAAAATAAATTGATATCAATCCAATGTTATTGCCACTTATTTTGAAAGATAGTGTGATATCTATTCTTTATTGGTTTTTCTTTTGTTTCTAGATGGAAATTGGAAATGAATATAAACTGGGATTAATTGAAAATTAATATTTCGAAGATAAAGAGGCATGTAACTAAATTTAGTTCTTCTTGTGAAAATTTGATGTTAATCAAATTGATGCAGTAAGGATGTTTACTTATATATGATATCTCACTATTTTGGTTTCCCGTAGCTGGAACCTATAATTAATAAATCTTTTAATTATATATTTATTAAATTACTCGTTGTTTGAAAAAAGATAATTCCACTTAGTGTTATGAGTTACCCTCTTTCTTGCATAAGGGATAAGGGCCTAGTTGATATGATGTTTGTTTTCCTACAGCTTGTGATGTGAGACTGGATGATTGTTGTGATATCTGGGAGTAGGTAGTCTTATTGGTTGTGGTATCAGTTGATGACTAAAGTAGAGAGATGCAATTGTTTATGCGTGTGGGTGTCGGGGAAAACACTAGAGATAATGAAACAGGTTGGATGTGAATGTTTGGATACCTGATGAATTTCATTGGCCGTTTATTAGTTTTATGTTCCCCACTACTCAAAGAAACAATTCTTGCTCACCCTCCTCCCTAAAAGGGATGATGACGCGTGGGGTATTCCATGCACCTTCTATGTTTATATTCTCAAGGAGGATGGGTGTATGCTCTTTCTATAGGAAGAAAAGACTTGATGGGTAGTTTATCAACTCCCCATGTTGATGTCCTTGTGTATAGAAGCTTAGAATATATTTTGGGAATTCTTAAGAATATGGGAATGTAATAATACTGTCAATAAATGATTGAATAAATGATGTTAACCCATGGGGTTAGAGCTTGTTGGGACGTAATTCAGAGGATTCAATTTAAAGGAATATTGAACATTGGGTGTGATACTAATGAAATATGATGTGGAAATTATTAATGGTTAATTAATTTTTAAATAATTAATTTACCTAATGTGAAAATGATATCAAGGGAATGTTGTAATATAATAATTTTCTCTAAATGGTTGTGTGCTCATAGGATTGCTAGCCTTAGAAGTGGATGTCGATATTCCAAGAGACGTGAGCTAAGGTTGTGTCTAAGGATAGGTTATTCCCATAGTGTTGTTTTGAGATATTGTATATTTTGTAATTTATGTATTTATATTTTCTACTCCACCCCATTGGTTACTGAAACTGACACCTTGAGAATTCTATGCCCTGGGGGGGTGTTTTCCCCAACATTCTGGTGGGAGGATGGATGGATGACTACCCCCTTTGGCCCCGCACTCTTATCTCAGTAGTTACTTGAGCTGGTAGGCATGATAGTTAGTTTTACCCATATATGTGTGTAAAGGGTCGTAATGGCTTTCCGTTATTTACACACATATATTATGGATATTGTTTCCTTTGGACTACTATAGGTGAAACGTGTATAGGCAGTGATGTCTTGATGATGCTTACTCGATGTATGGGATATAATGGATTGAGGTTTAATAGTTGAAGTATGAAACACATTATGTGATCTGTGGTTGTAACGCCCCGACCCCAGCTGCCCGGAGTCGGTGCATTATTACCATAACATTGGCATGATCACAAGAAAGATCAAATCCCGAAAGACCGATTGGTTTAGTAGCCTTGGAAACACTAGATATAATCATAAAGTTTTACATTACATTTCAAAGTGGAAAACTACTACAACAACAAAGTCTTGATATCCACACTATTAACCCCTCATAATATCCCTGCAAGTCATTCATAATTTACTTCTTCACTACCTGGGAAAAATAAAACATAGAAAAGGGGTGAGCTCAAATGCCCAGTAAGGATAACAATATAGCGGAACATTCAAAAATAAGCATAAACATTTAAGGCAATGAATTACTAAAACAAAAGCCTTTTAAAATTGAACTCCAACTTAGTATGGCAAAAGTAAAATGAAATGATTACATTTACTTGTTCACATGGATATTCTACTAATCGAATATTCACATGCAATATCAATAACCACTTTCATAATGTTGGAATTCATAATGCCAGACTATCATAACCACATAGCCAAGGCCTCGTGCCAAGACTACAAATAAGATTTTGTCAAGGCCTTCTGCCAAGACACTAGTTTGTCTCATGAGACCTACCGATTCATCGAGGAGCTATAGCGGGCTCCACCCGTCACTTATTAAGTCCAATGCATTCCCATATGAAAAGGTTTAAACATAACATAAACATTCGTATTAAAACTAGCATACGAAATGTCAATACTTTCACAATAAACTATGAATGGTATAAAAATAGCACATCCACAGTCAAACATATCACAAAACCTTCAATACAATATAGATGTTTTGTATCATAATAAATCAACTTCAAATAATCTTAAAATCCATCAAAGGATGTTGACATAGATGAAATCAAAATTCTTTTTAAAGAAATATCTCCTTTTATTTTGAAATAATTTAAGATCCATATAAAATAAAACATTTTCTTTGAAAATATTCTTATAAGCTTGTAAGGAAAGCTTTGAAGATTTTATAACGGCGTAAAATAACCGCACCCGCCGTATAAGTTAAAAAAAACATTCTTACCTCAATTCTGTCGAAAAGGTTAAAAAGGACCTTGTTTTGAAAACGACGGAAAGATTCCTTTATAAACCTCTTATAAAAATTCAAAAAAAGGTATAAATGACTTTAACCCATATTCTTGTAAATAGTAAAAATGTTTTGAAATACATTTTTAAGAAACATGGATGTGGATGATAAAGAGATCCCAGTAGATTATTACATATAAACAACCTCGGATAATGAAGAGATTGTGAAATAACCCTTACCTTGTACTTTTCCTTGGTTGGGGTAGGTTAACCTCCTGTATAATGGTGAAATAATTGTTATTAAATTATACAAGAATCATATATATTAATATGATATCATATATGATCTTTTAACATTGATTTATTAATAATATCTTAGAATTATCATCGTTTCGGGTGTTAACTTACTCATTTTCTTTTATATGTTTTGTTACATAAGCCATGTTTGTTGTATCTTATTCATATCCAGAATTATATCAAGTCCTTAAACATCATTTTTAAATCATAAAATGATAATTATACTTGAATGGATACGATGGAGAATGAATCTCATCGCGTTCGTGGAGACGGTAGTCCGTACGTACGCACGAGCGACAATATCATTCTTTTGATATTAAAATAATATATAAATGAATGGTATATCATATATACAGAATCATTAACATGTTATATTTATTATTTACATGAGTTACACATCATTATTATACCCATCCAAATAATATTATATTGAATAACAATTACACCACGACGTGGAGACGGTAAGTCGTACGTACGCACGTATGGTGACATGTTATTCAAAGGGTGGATAGAATAATGAATATGGTTGTACCATACTTATAATAACATCACAGTATATGTGAGATACTGGAGTTATTATTTTAGAATGGTAAGAACAAAGGAAGAAGAAGTGGAAGAAGAAATGAACTTAGAAAAGGGTGGTGAAATCATTACCTCTTCTTCGAGTTCTTCCTTTTGATTTGATCAAAAGGGCTCCTTAGGTTGGCTTTCTGATCAAACTAAGGCCTCTAGGTTGTAGTGAGGGATGTTGGGAGAGTATTTGGGCAGAGTTTGGCCGAACCAAAAGGCTTTGAAGGTGTGAAGAAATGAGAAGGAGGAGTGCCCTTTTATAAGAGGGGTGAGGGGCACCTTTGGAAAAGCTAGAAATATTAATTTATAATAAATTCATATTCGGATTCTAATGGCTCCAAAGTTGATTATTCAAAGGTTAAGGTGGGGATAGGTCGAAAACCACTCAACCAATAGAATTTAGACAGGTTTGGGTACTTATATTAACCTTATCTTTAAGTATTAACTCTAAGTTAATTAGTTTCACTTTTACAATGTCTCTTTGTATTTTTATATAATATGGTTAATAAACTTACTATATACATCCAAGCGACCCCCAAGTGGTCCATTAATGATTAACCTATCATAATATAAGTCTCTTGGCCGAACCTTAGATTTTTAGGAATTTAATATCAATTAATAATATAATATTTGTTTTAAGAACTCTTTTATGTCAATTTTGACACTATTCAATAGTTGATTTTTGTGAAACTCATAATAGATTGATTACTTCGAACAAAGTCCATTAAATCAATCCTAATATATCATATTAGCCTAGAAAATTATTTTAATTCATTAAAAGTATCATATTATATTTATTTGGGTATTTATAATATCAATTATTTTAATTTTTCACTATTTTAGTAATTACTGCATCATCATTGTGTCATAAATAAAATAAATTATTTAATGTCTAAAAATTATAAATAAAACATCATTATGTAGGAAAGATTTTTATTATTCTAATGAATATTTATAATCGAAAATCCAACATGTATAACCCTATGTAAAAATTGTTCTTCTAGAAGATATATGCTTGTGTCATTTTTGTATTCATTTTAACTTAATTAAAATAAAGTGTCATTATCACTTACAAGTGGATCCATGGGGTCCCAAAATTGACACAAAGATGCCCATGGTCGACCATGTATCAACCAATAGGGTTAAGACACGTTTTAGGGTAATTTAGTATTATTATAATATTATTTGTTTTAACCCTTATTTACCGGATTTACCCTTAACCATGGTAAATAAAATATTTACCGCAGTAATTATTCAAAATGTCTAAAAATAAAAGTTACCTATTTACACAATTTGAACATCATGATTCCAAATATGGAATCCATTTTCCTAAATTCAAAACACAGAAGTGGCAGAAATTAATTTAAAATTAATTCCCGCTGTCAAAACAAAAAGCGTGTTTTTAAGAGATAATAACTATCAAAAGATTGACACTTGTTTATGTTTGGTTTAATTGTAAAATTATGCCCAATGACCAACATTATATTAAACGGTAAAAATATATTCTAAATATACTTTAAAACCACTCAAATTCATAATTTATCACTATTAATTATTTTGATTAAAAAAGTTGTTTTTAATTAAAATTTAGTAATTTTCACTATTCATCAAAATATGAAAGTTATCCGAAATGTACCAAAATATCACCTTAGGATAAATTCGATATTCCGAATCCAAAAATGAAGTCCATTTTCAAATATAAAATATATATAATTTAAAAAAGTAGATATTACTATTCATAACGGCTAGTTTGATCGGTTGTGGTTGTGTGTTAAAACGCGACGTTGCGTACAACACACGCTACTGTTTTATTCAAAGGAAAGTGTACCGTGGAAGCTTGGGATGTTTCATTTTAAATTTTTGATGTCCCCATTTAGTCAAAAAGTTTAAAATATAGTATTTAAAAAGGGTTCACTATTAAAGTTGATAAAAGTGCAATACTGAAAATGAATTTGTTCTTGCATTATATCTAAGAAACTCATAATATGGATTCTAAAATTATAAGGATTATATAAACATTAAAATTTATCTAATACTATTCATAACCTCTTTTGAACGGCTTGTTTGGTAAGTCATGGTGTGCTTGAACTTTGTGTTGCATGTAGTGAAAGTTATTGAATTATTTTGAAGAACTAACACACTATGAAATCTTGGGGTGTTACATTCTCCCCTCCTTCAATAAATTGCGTCCTCGCAATTTGAAATTGTTCTTCAAAAATAAATGGTTGAAAATAGATAATATATATGTGGGAAAACCCACATCGGAAATTGGGTTACTAAAATTTAGTCTTAATATGAGGAAAAGAGAAATGAAAGGGTCACCACCAAATTATGATCTTGATTAGGAGAACATTGGTGGCAATTAGAGACATATAATCGGAGGAAAAACGTAAATATTTATAGGTAGTGATTGAGGTCATCAATCACAAACAAGTGTATAATTGAGGTCCTTAAACTCATCAATCTATGATGATTTGAAGTACCATCGGTTCAACAAAATATAGGGTATTGGGATAACACATTTTTGACGTTTCAAAATATCTTAGTTGAAATCCCACATCGAAAAATGAATTAACGAGGCCTCTATTTAAAATAAAGAGTCGAAAGTATGAAGATTACCGAAAATAACACTTACTAGGGTTCCATGTTGGAAAATATGGATATGGAAGAAAAATCTAACCATCAATTATCTAATGGAGGGTGGTAGAGAACATGGCTATGAAAAGGCCAACAATCCCAAAGCCATAAATTAGTGATGATTTAAGGTACCATCTAGGAAAACATTTTTGTTCAAAGTTGCTTTTCTTAATATTGAGGAATTTATTTATGAGATTGGCTAAGATCATAAGGAGATATACTTACTTTATAATTAGAGTTTTATCCATTAATAAATTTCTATCACAAACTCATCTTTCACTCTAAAAGATAATAGAATGTAAAAAAAATTTTATTTACACTATTCGTATAGGTTTCCAAAATAAACGAATTTATAATTCATCTACATGATCTTTTAATAAAAACTACATTATTTAATCCAGGACATCTCATGGTCCAGTGGTAGGTGATACACCCTTGTCGCCCTTCGGTTGCGGGTTCAAGTCTCGCAGCCTTGCCGGACGCGATGGGTTGCCGCCCGACCTCCGGGTTGTCCTTTTATGGCAATCCAAAATAATCCAAACTAGAACTATCCAAAATACTTATGTCCAAACTCACAGTATAACATTTATAAGGAAGGTAAACATAATATAGATCCTTTTTACCCCGTAATATCATATGAATATCTTCATCATGTATTACCATATTCCTTGTTGATTACATTCATTCTCCCTTATTCCATATAGAATGTTGGATATACTTCATTAATCCAAAAATGTTTTAAACCCCAACAATGATGTAATATACAAATCATTAATCAGTTCCAAGGTAGTCAAGAATATCCAATATAATTTATCCAAAATCACTACCTCAGTATCAGAACTATATTAGGATTTATCATTCTCTCAACCATATATTTTCCAAAAATTTATCCTGCTATTGAGTCACTTTTCTTTGTTCCACACAATCTCATGTCCTTAATGAAATAGTACTGCAGTACAATCCTTATATACTCCATGATTATTGTAACAAGTACATTGTTGATACAACACTCAATTGACATAATCAACATAAGAACTCTAATCATTCCTCTTCATCTGTGGTAGTATCATAACTTGATTATTATCCAATAACATCATTTGCGGCATAGTCTGATGACTGGGACATAGGTTCGCGTAGTGTCCAAACTCCTTGCAAATGAAGCATTGTACATTTAAAACCATTTTCTTACCCTTGCAGTCACGTACTCTGTTCCCTTTTCCTCCACACTTATAACAAACTCCCATTCCTTTCAGGCAAGTTCCAGGGTGTTTCTTTCCACAGTTACCACATATGGGAAAATTCTTCTTTTCCCTTTTTCCCTTTATCCATATTTCTTTCTTCCATCCTTTTCTTCTCTTGATTCCCTTCAAAGCCATAGGACTCAGTAAACTCTTTACTTATCTTATCAACGCATGATATTATTTCTTCATATGATGATAATACATGGGAGACTATTTCTCTTATAAATTCTAGCTTAAGACCATGAAAGATATGATCCTTCATTCTTTTTGGATCATGTGCATTTCTGGAGTTCTCATTCCTTCTACTGGGCGCCATTTCTAAAAAATGGAATACACTAGATCAGTTTATGAATCAAAATACATAATCCCATACTTATAATACACTTAACATAAATTGAACTATTTATGGATATAATCCATAATCATAAAAATGTTTTCTTTGAGGAAGTATATACTCATAAACCCTTCATAATGATTTGTAAAGAAAATGAGAGTTATCCTAAGCATATCCCCCGGGAGTGTCGTAACCAAGAGTGCAGCAAGGCCCGTTGTCGTGCACCAGTTCCCGTTCGAGTCTAGCTCAAAGCGGTGTTTTCGGGTTTTACCCCTAGGTACATCTGTGCCAGAGCCGCCTCTACCTGCTCGTATCCAGACAGGGATGTATTGCTCGGAAAACTCACAAAATCTCTACAATACCAAAATTCTAGGAAGTTCTTCTATACTAATCCTCAAAGTTCATCTTAGGTCTACGTGCTCTAATCAGAGTTTATCTAAATCTAGCTTCCAAGGTTTGTACTAAACTTCCTCTGATACCAACTGTAACGCCCCGACCCCAGCTGCCCAGAGTCGGTGCATTATTACCATAACATTGGCATGATCACAAGAAAGATCAAATCCCGAAAGACCGATTGGTTTAGTAGCCTTGGAAACACTAGATATAATCATAAAGTTTTACATTACATTTCAAAGTGAAAAACTACTACAACAACAAAGTCTTGATATCCACACTATTAACCCCTCATAATATCCCTGCAAGTCATTCATAATTTACTTCTTCACTACCTGGGAAAAATAAAACATAGAAAAGGGGTGAGCTCAAATGCCCAGTAAGGATAACAATATAGCGGAACATTCAAAAATAAGCATAAACATTTAAGGCAATGAATTACTAAAACAAAAGCCTTTTAAAATTGAACTCCAACTTAGTATGGCAAAAGTAAAATGAAATGATGCCATTTACTTGTTCACATGGATATTCTACTAATCGAATATTCACATGCAATATCAATAACCACTTTCATAATGTTGGAATGCATAATGCCAGACTATCATAACCACATAGCCAAGGCCTCGTGCCAAGACTACAAATATGATTTTGTCAAGGCCTTGTGCCAAGACACTAGTTTGTCTCATGAGACCTACCGATGCATCGAGGAGCTATAGCGGGCTCCACCCATCACTTATTAAGTCCAATGCATTCCCATATGAAAAGGTTTAAACATAACATAAACATTCGTATTAAAACTAGCATACGAAATGTCAATACTTTCACAATAAACTATGAATGGTATAAAAATAGCACATCCACAGTCAAACATATCACAAAACCTTCAACACAATATAGAAGTTTTGTATCATAATAAATCAACTTCAAATAATCTTAAAATCCATCAAAGGATGTTGACATAGATGAAATCAAAATTCTTTTTAAAGAAATATCTCCTTTTATTTTGAAATCATTTAAGATCCATATAAAATAAAACATTTTCTTTGAAAATATTCTTATAAGCTTGTAAGGAAAGCTTTGAAGATTTTATAACGGCGTAAAATAACCACACCCGCCGTATAAGTTAAAAAAAACATTCTTACCTCAATTCTGTCGAAAAGGTTAAAAAGGACCTTGTTTTGAAAACGACGGAAAGATTCCTTTATAAACCTCTTATAAAAAGTCAAAAAAAGGTATAAATGACTTTAACCCATATTCTTGTAAATAGTAAAAATGTTTTGAAATACATTTTTAAGAAACATGGATGTGGATGATAAAGAGATCCCAGTAGATTATTACATATAAACAACCTCGGATAATGAAGAGATTGTGAAATAACCCTTACCTTGTACTTTTCCTTGGTTGGGGTAGGTTAACCTCCTGTATAATGGTGAAATAATTGTTATTAAATTATATAAGAATCATATATATTAATATGATATCATATATGATCTTTTAACATTGATTTATTAATAATATCTTAGAATTATCATCGTTTCGGGTGTTAACTTACTCATTTTCTTTTATATGTTTTGTTACATAAGCCATGTTTGTTGTATCTTATTCATATCGAGAATTATATCAAGTCCTTAAACATCATTTTTAAATCATAAAATGATAATTATACTTGAATGGATACGATGGAGAATGAATCTCATCGCGTTCGTGGAGACGGTAGTCCGTACGTACGCACGAGCGACAATATCATTCTTTTGATATTAAAATAATATATAAATGAATGGTATATCATATATACAGAATCATTAACATGTTATATTTATTATTTACATGAGTTACACATCATTATTATACCCATCCAAATAATATTATATTGAATAACAATTACACCACGACGTGGAGACGGTAAGCCGTACGTACGCACGTATGGTGACATGTTATTCAAAGGGTGGATAGAATACTGAATATGGTTGTACCATACTTATAATAACATCACAGTATATGTGAGATACTGGAGTTATTATTTTAGAATGGTAAGAACAAAGGAAGAAGAAGTGGAAGAAGAAATGAACTTAGAAAAGGGTGGTGAAATCATTACCTCTTCTTCGGGTTCTTCCTTTTGATTTGATCTAAAGGGCTCCTTAGGTTGGCTTTATGATCAAACTAAGGCCTCTAGGTTGTAGTGAGGGATGTTGGGAGAGTATTTGGGCAGAGTTTGGCCCAACCAAAAGGCTTTGAAGGTGTGAAGAAATGAGAAGGAGGAGTTCCCTTTTATAAGAGGGGTGAGGGGCACCTTTGGAAAAGCTAGAAATATTAATTTATAATAAATTCATATTCGGTTTCTAATGGCTCCAAAGTTGATTATTCAAAGGTTAAGGTGGGGATAGGTCGAAAACCACTCAACCAATAGAATTTAGACAGGTTTGGGTACTTATATTAACCTTATCTTTAAGTATTAACTCTAAGTTAATTAGTTTCACTTTTACAATGTCTCTTTGTATTTTTATATAATATGGTTAATAAACTTACTATATACATCCAAGAGACCCCCAAGTGGTCCATTAATGATTAACCTATCATAATATAAGTCTCTTGGCCGAACCTTAGATTTTTAGGAATTTAATATCAATTAATAATATAATATTTTTTTTAAGAACGCTTTTATGTCAATTTTGACACTATTCAATAGTTGATTTTTGTGAAACTCATAACAGATTGATTTCTTCGAACAAAGTCCATTAAATCAATCCTAATATATCATATTAGCCTAGAAAATTAGTTTAATTCATTAAAAGTTTCATATTATATTTATTTGGGTATTTATAATATCAATTATTTTAATTTTTCACTATTTTAGTAATTACTGCATCATCATTGTGTCATAAATAAAATAAATTATTTAATGTCTAAAAATTATGAATAAAACATCATTATGTAGTAAATCTTTTTATATTTCTAATGAATTTTTATAATCGAAAATCCAACATGTATAACCCTATGTAAAAATTGTTCTTCTAGAAGATATATGCTTGTGTCATTTTTGTATTCATTTTAACTTAATTAAAATAAAGTGTCATTATCACTTACAAGTGGATCCATGGGGTCCCAAAATTGACACAAAGATGCCCATGGTCAACCATGTATCAACCAATAGGGTTAAGACACGTTTTAGGGTAATTTAGTATTATTATAATATTATTTGTTTTAACCCTTATTTACCGGATTTACCCTTAACCATGGTAAATAAAATATTTACCGCAGTAATTATTCAAAATGTCTAAAAATAAAAGTTACCTATTTACACAATTTGAACATCCTGATTCCAAATATGGAATCCATTTTCCTAAATTCAAAACACAGAAGTGGCAGAAATTAATTTAAAATTAATTCCCGCTGTCAAAACAAAAAGCGTGTTTTTAAGAGATAATAACTATCAAAAGATTGACACTTGTTTATGTTTGGTTTAATTGTAAAATTATGCCCAATGACCAACGTTATATTAAACGGTAAAAATATATTCTAAATATACTTTAAAACCACTCAAATTCATAATTTATCACTATTAATTATTTTGATTAAAAAAGATGTTTTTAATTAAAATTTAGTAATTTTCACTATTCATCAAAATATGAAAGTTATCCGAAATGTACCAAAATTTCACCTTAGGCTAAATTCGATATTCCGAATCCAAAAATGAAGTCCATTTTCAAATATAAAATATATATAATTTAAAAAAGTAGATATTACTATTCATAACGGCTAGTTTGATCGGTTGTGGTGTGTGTTAAAACTCGACGTTGCGTACAACACACGCTACTGTTTTATTCAAAGGAAAGTGTACCGTGGAAGCTTGGGATGTTTCATTTTAAATTTTTGATGTCCCCATTTAGTCAAAAAGTTTAAAATATAGTATTTAAAAAGGGTTCACTATTAAAGTTGATAAAAGTGCAATACTGAAAATGAATTTGTTCTTGCATTATATCTAAGAAACTCATAATATGGATTCTAAAATTATAAGGATTATATAAACATTAAAATTTATCTAATACTATTCATAACCTCTTTTGAACGGCTTGTTTGGTAAGTCATGGTGTGCTTGAACTTTGTGTTGCATGTAGTGAAAGTTATTGAATTATTTTGAAGAACTAACACACTATGAAATCTTGGGGTGTTACAGTGGTGGCTTCAATTAAATACATGGTTACATTTCTTTCATTGATGTTGTGGTTTTGTTACATGAGGTGCATGTTGTGGTTCTTCGTCCAGGTGTCTACGGGCAAGCCTTTTTGGAGAGAGATGCATAGAGTATGTGACATTGGGGTAAAATAGAAAACTACTGGGGAAGTGGTAGTGTGGTACCCTTTATATTCATTATTATATTATATAATCTTGTATGCGATACATTGTGAGAGTATCCATAGTGAGTATAGGTACTTAGTATACCTCTTTATGTGACGACTTAATTTCAAATAATGTTCACTGTACTTTATAATGTTTTTTTTACTTTTGCACAAGAGGGTTTGGGGAGGATCATACTGAGTATACTATTATATTCACCTTATTTATATTAACTATATTACAAGTCACATTTAGAAGGTTGGAGGTTAGTATGGTTACTACTTACTTGGGGTTGGAGGAGATGTTTGTGCTTTTTGGTTGCTGTCATTTTTACATTGTTTTCATACATGGATTTTCCCCTTTCACTTGTAGCAGTTTTTCATGACATTACATATGTGAACATTGTATTTCTTTTATATTGCTATCTGGGATGGAGTTAGTTGGTGTCTATATTATCTCTCTCTTTCGCATGTGTTCTCTTAGAGGGTAATGCCTCTGATTTGTGTGTTTACTATTCACTCGGTGCTAGTTTCCAAATTGGGGCCCATTGGTGGTAGGACTCGGGGGGGTCATTCAATCTCTTCTCACATTTCCGGCCAAGGAGGGGTACACCTTGTGGGGAGGGGGTCGTGACACAGTGGTATCAAATGACTGGTTAAGGGGTAGGATAGAGTTCGGTGTTAGGAAGATGTGAGGTTTCATGGGTTGGTTTAGAAAAAAAATTAGTTATGATTGGAAAGTGATGTAAACAACAGATAATGGATGAGACATAGGCATTTAGGGCCCCCTGTGAACTGATGCACAGGCCTTTACGTTTACAATGTCTAGTAAATTAGGTGACACTAGTTACAGGGTTGAGACCATGGGATGGATCATATATCATTCTTCAATGTGCGTATGTTGGAATGGCTAGATGTTGGAAAAGGTTAACCTAAAATAAATAAAAGAAAGAAATCAGTTATTGAATGTTGTGTTCTTCATAGGTTCATAAATTGGATTTTCCTAGGGTTGTAGATGAGTACCCTAATGTATTTCCAAAATTTGTTGGAGCATTACTCCCAGGGAAAGAGACCATGTTTGGGATCGAGATACAACCAGGATCATTTTCTATATATATGTCTCCATATTGGATGGACCGTTATGAGTTACGAGATCTACGTATACATATTTATGATCTATTACAGTTTGGTTTTGTTTGACCGAGTGTGTCACTCTGGGGAAAACCAGTTTTGTTCCTGAATAAGGATGATGGAAGATTACGACTGTGTATCGATTATCATCACATAAACAAATTGAAAGTAATGAATCTTTACACTCTTCCGTAGATTGATGATTTATTTGATCAACTAAAGGTTTCAATTTGGTTCACAAAGATCAACTTGTGGTCAAGATGTCATCATATGTGTGTGATGGATGAGGTTATCCTGATGACTGCTTTCCATTGCCGTTATGGGAAATACGTTTTTTTGTAATGCCAATCAGTGTGATGAATTCTCATGCTGTGTTCATGGGATTGATGAAAACTATGTTCTATGAGTTCCTAGATAATTTTGTGGTGGTTTTCATCAACGACATACTTATGTACTCCATGTGTGGGGAGGAGGAAGTAGAGGATCTACATGCCATTTTGTGTTTTCTTCATCAACATCAGTTGTTAGAGAATTTGTCAAAGTGGGAGTTTTGGTCTTGAGAATTCCGTTTCATTGGGCATGTTGGGTCCCATCATGGAGTAGTTTTGGATCTACTGATGATATACATAGTTGTCTCTTGGTCAGCCCCTAAGACAGTGGTGGAGGTGCGGGGATTCCTTACTCTTGCAAGCTACTACAGGATGTTTATAGCCGATTTATCTCAAGTTTTGACTCCTATAAAGACATTAACTACGAATGATCATGCATTAATTTGGACTTATTAGTGTCAGTATGACTTAGATTATCTAAAGGTGAAGTTAGAAAGGGATCTAGTTCTTTGTCATCTGGCATAGGGAGTTCAGTTTGAGGTTTTCTGCAATGATTTGCATCTGGGGTTAGGTTGTGTTCTAATGTAGTAGAGATCAATGTTTTATTACGCGTCTTGGTAGTTTCATCCCCATGAACGTAACTATGCAATCAATGATCTTGATATGGAATCCATGGTTTTTTCCTAATATTGTGGAGGCATTACCTTGTTGGCAAGTGCTTTGTGGTTTTCACCAATCACAAGAGCCTTATGTATGTTTTCTCCCAACGAGACATGAACTTGCGAAAGCATCAGTGGATGAAATTCTTACAATAACACAAATTCAAAATTTCGTATACACCTGGAAAGGGAAACGATGTGGCCAATGCACTGAGCCGAAAGTAACATAGTGATGTAGTGTGTGAATCTAGTGACTCTAAGAGAGTAATGGAATAATTGTCAGCATTACATCATGATATGGGAGAAGTTGGGGGTCGAGGTTGTCTTTTTCAGATGATAGTGAAACCATATCTGGTGAAGCAGGTGGAAGATTCCCAGTTGGGGGATCTATATATAGAGGTCTATAGAGACCGAGTTATTTTTGGTGAGGCCCATGATAGTCGTTTTGAGGATTAAAAACACCGAGTGATGTATCACAAAAGGATGTTTTCCCTTTGGCGATGTGTGAGATGGTTTCATAGATTTCCATAATTTTTCTTTATCAGTTCATCCTGGTGTGAAAAAGATGCACCAAGCCTTGAACTATTAGTTTTGCTAGTCGGGGTTGTAATCTGAAGTTACAGAGTTTGTGTCTCGATGATTGTTTTGTCATAGGGTCAAGGAATAACACAATTTCTGTAGTGGATTTCTCCAGACATTAGATATTCTTCTTTGTAATTAAGAGTACATCTTAATGTATTTTTTTTCTGGTTTACCTCAAGGATAGGTTGGTCATAACGCTCTTTGGGTGGTAGTTAATCATTTTACAATGTCAACCCTCTTTATAGAAATCAAGGAATTGGTCTCAGAGGATGTTTTATCGAGTATGTATATGTAGGAGTTGGTGATAATCCATAGAGTCTGGAGGAAGATCGTTTCCGATCGAGATCCTCATTTTACCTCTTGGGTGTAGATAGTTCTAAAACATTATTTCGGTTATCAACTATGCCTTATCTATTCTTATCATGCGCAGGCGGAAAGTCAGCCAGAGCTGACTCTCCTGACTCTTGAAGAAATGTTACACTCTTGTGTCCTGGATTTTGGAGGATCATGGATAAGGCAATTACCCTTGGTGGTGTTCTCTTAAAAAATAGTTTTCAATCCTCCATCGGTATGGTGTCGTTTGAAGTCTTTTATGTCTGACCATTCCATTCTCCATTATGCTGGACTGGGGTTGGTGAGTTAGCAATTCATGGACTGGAGGTAGTGAATAATACTACAAATATGGTTCAGGAGATTCATGAGAGGTTGAAGATAACACATGATCATTATAAATCATATGCCAATCAAATGAGGAGGCCTTTTGAGTTTGATGTTGGGGATCACATGTTTCTGAAGGTGACTCCCCATCCAAGGCAGTGAAGGTTTGGTCATGTGAGTATGCTTTTTCCTAGTTTGTTGTGCCTTTTTTGGTTTTGGCTCGTGTTGGAGACATGGCATATCGAGTAGCACTTCCCTCGTAGATGATTCAGAGACATGATGTTTTTCACGTGTCACAACTCTTTCATTATCTTCATGATGACTATAACATCAATGATTGGGGAGAGATCGATGTTGATGAGGATGTGACCTTTGAGGAGCGGCCTATGGAGATCCTAGACAGCAAAGAGAAGGTGTTTCACTTGTGTTCTATCACCTTTGTTCGTGTCTTGTGGTAACACAGTGACCTGGTGGATAGTACCTACAAATGTGAGATGTTGATACGTGCTTAGTACCTCAAGTTTTTTGATGTTTAACTCTTTTCATGTAAAAAATGTTTCTTTTGTGGTTGTAGACCCTTCGTTTTTATGATATGGTTTTCTTTGGTTACTTCTTGTGGCTTGCCCTCTTTTGAGAGGTATCTCGATGGGTGGTTGTTTAGACCCAGTTTTTGTTTCCCTTTAGGTGTGTTTTGAATTATAGAGGTCATGAATGTTTTGATAGGTATCTTATGTAATGGCCCGGAACTCTCTGGTCCATTCATATACAGAAATACGATGTTTTAGGTGTTATAAGAGGTCAAGGTGACATATCCACCACAATTTTCCAAATTTCATATTCTATGAATAGTTCCATCATTGGGACTGAAGAAACCTGTCTATTGGGGATACCGAGGAAAACAATTCCTTTGGTGAGACCGACACAAACAGTTCCATCGATGACACCGATGCGAATAGTTGCATTAGTGAGACCGATATGAATAGATGTATCAGTGAGACCGATTTGAATAGTCCCATCCATGAGATTGATGAGAAAAGTTCCATTAGTGAGACTGATGGGAATAGATCCATCAGGGAGACCGATACAAACATTTCCATCAGTGAGACCGATGCGAACTGTTCCATTAGTGACGCTGATGTGAATAGTACCATCGGTGAGATTGATGAGTGCAGTTCGATGGGTGAGACTAATTAGAATAGTCATATTGGTGAGACCTATGTGAATAGTTCCATCCATGAGACCGATGGTATAGTACCATCAGTGAGACTGATGTGAACAGTTCGATTAGTGAGACAGATTGGTACAGTTACATCTGTTAGATCGATGCCAACTGTTCCATCGGTGCGACTGATGTGAAAGTACAATCGATGATATTGATGGGAATAGTTCCATCGATGAGATTCATGCGAACAGTTCCCTTAGAGAGACCGATGTGAATAGTTCCATCAGTATTGGAGAGTCATTCTTTGTACAGTAATGTCACCAATGGTGAGTCGTTCAATGGAAAATACCATTTTCATCGGTGAGTCATTCTTTGAACAGTACCATTGATATCTATGAGTCCTTTTTTTAATAACACTATGGGAATCTGTGAGTCCTTCAGTGAACAGTACCATTGACATCGGTGAGTTGTTCTATGAATAGTACCATTGGAATCCATGAGCCTTTCTGTGAATATTACCATCGACATCAATGAGTCATTCTGTCAATAGTTTCATCGGCATCTGTGAGTCGTTATGTGAACAGTACCATCGACATCTGTGAGTTTTTCTGTGAAGAGTACAATCATCATCGGTGAGACGTTTTGTGAATAGTACCATTGACAATGGGGAGTTGTTCTTTGAACAGTACCATCTTCATTGATGTGTCCTTCTATGAACTATACCATCATCATCAGTGATTGTTTCTATGAATAGTGTTACTAGGATTGGTAGGTGTACAATATTTCCAAGATCTTGATCATTGTTTCCAACTTCCTAGAGTTTCTCCCATTTGATACTTTCATAGATTTAAAATGCATTCATGGCCTTTTTTAATGGATTTAATGTCTTATGAAATCCCATAACTCCTATATTAATTTCCCTAAGGCCAGAGATTTCATTACATGTTCAAACCGTGTAGTTCAATGCAACCCGCTTTTAATGGAAAATACAATGTGTCTTAAACCCATACTCCATAAATCTTTTAAAGGTAAAATATATCTTCCTCCCTTGTTCGACCTTGTGTGAGATGCTCGAATATTTCCTTATTACTATAGGAGAGGTGTCATCGAACCTTAACCCTCAAATAATTTTCCCTTGAAGTTTCTTCTTGCTGCATGCAGACCCATAGTTTTGGTGAAAGAAGTGTGGGTCAATCCTTCATCGATACAATGTCTAACTTATCATCGTTCTTTTGGGTTCAACATCACCTCTTTCTACATTCCATGTTATGGAATGTGATCTCCATTCTTTTAATGGAGTTTTATTGTGTTTTGGATGGAGCGGTCTTAGCGCGGAATCCTCAAGTGGATGTAGTTGTCACGGGAGGAGGCGATCGTGATCCGTTGTGTGGGTCATTTTCATATAAAGAACATAGATAAAATTTTGAGAAAGGGGATTATTTACTTCCCTTTTTATTACATGAAACTGTAGAGGTATCATGTTTTAACCCATTGGATCAAAATAGAATTGACATAGTAAATATATAAACTGGATAATTAAATTGATATCGATCGTATATTATTGCCAATTATTTTTCTAGACAGTGTTATTTCTATGCTTTCTTGGTTTATCTTTTGGTTCTTGATGTAAATTGGTAATGAATGTAAACTAGGATTAGTTGTAAAACAATTTTCAAAGATAATGTAAATGAATTTGGTTTTTCTTACAGTAATTTTATGTTAATCTAATTGATGTAGTAAGCATGTTTAATTATTTTTCATAGCCTACTATTTTGATTTCCCATAGTGGGAACCTGAAAATAATAAATCATATAATTCTATATTGATTAAATGACTGGTTTTTTTATAAATTATAATTCCTCATAGTGTTATGTGATACCATATTTCTCTATTAAGGGCTAAGAGACTAGTTTATATGATGTTTGTTTTCCTACTCCATGGGATGTGAGCCTGGATGGTTGTTGAGATATGTGGGGGCAGGGCGGACCATTGGTTGTGGTATTAGTTGATGCCTAGAGTGGAATGATGCAACGATTTATGCATGTGGGTGTCGAGGAAGACCCCAGAGATGATGAAACGATTTGGATGTGAATGTTTGGATACCTGGTGAATCATGTTGGTTGTTGATATGTTTTTCATTCCCCACTCCACAATGCAGCTGGTATTGCTCACCTTCCTTTCAAAAATGGGGGATGATGTGTTGGTTATGCCATATGCTTTCCGTGTTTATATTCTCAAGGTTGGATGGATCTACGCTCTTTCTATTGCTAGGAAAGACTCGATGGGTGGTTCATGTACTCACCAAGTTGATCCCCCATGTGTTTAGTAGCTTAGAATGTTTTTCTATAATTCCTAAGAATATGGGAATGTTAAAACATTTTTAAAATATGATTGAATAAATGATGTTAACCCAAGGTGAGGGAGCTTGCTGGGACATAATGAAAATATTTCAATTTAAAGGAACAACGATATTTGGGTGTGATGCTAATGATATATAATGTGGAAATTATTAATGGTTAATTAATCATTGAAAAATAAATTAATATAATGTGTAACTGATACAAAGGTAATAAAGTAATTTAATAAATATATCTAAATGGTTGTGTGATTATAGGATACCTAGACAAATAAGTGGTAGTCGAAAGTCTGTGAGACGTTAGCTGTAATAGAGTCTAAGACAAGGTTATGCCCAGAGTGTGGTTTTGAGATATTGTATACAATTTACATTTTCTTCTTCTATATGCTACTCCACCCCATCAATGAGTGCAACTGACACCCCAGGGATTCTGAGCCTGAGGGGTGTGTTATCCCCAAAATTCTGATGGAAGGATGGTTGACTGACAATCCCCTTTTCCCCTCTATCTTCTCTTCGTAGTTGTGTGTGCTGGTAACCACATCAATTTGTTTTACCCATATATGTATGTAGAGGTATGTAATGGATTGTGTTTATTCAAACACATATAGTATGGATATAGTTTCCTATGGACTACTATAGGTGTAATGTGTATAGGATGTGATGGCTTGAGGATCCTTACTCAGTGTATAGACTATAATGGCTTGAAGTTTAATACCAAACTTATGATACATGTTACGAAAGCTGTGGTAGCTCCCCAAAACTACATGGTTTATTTTCTTATGTGGATGTGGTGGTTTTTTTGCATGAGGTTCATGTTGTGGTGCATCACCCAGGTGTGTGAGGGAAATTCTTTTTGGAGAGAGATTATTAGGATGTGCGACATTGGGGAAAAGCGATAAACCGATGAGGAATTAGTAGTGGGGTACCCTTTATATTCATTATTGTATTATATAATCTTGTTTTCTATACCTAGTGAGAGTATACATGGTGAGGATGGGGACTTAGTATACCTTTTTTAGGTGAAATTTTATTTTCATTTGTTGTTCACTAAGCTTTAGCATGCTTTCTTTACTTTATCATGACATTCTCTAGGGAGGATCCTACTGAGTTTACGGTTATACTCACCTTATGTATATAAACTCTTTTACAGGTCACATGGAAAAGGATGGCGATTTTGTAGGGTAATTTGGTCTTGGGGTTGTAGGAGATTTTTGAGCTTTTTTGTGGCTGCTGTTTTTAATGTTTTTGTGCTTAAAGTATTTTCCTTTCAGTTGTAATAGTTTTTCATGACCTTACATATGTTTACTTGGGATTTATAATATATTTATGTCTGAGATGGACTAGGTTGGTTTATGTATTATCTCTATCTTTCTCATGTGTTCTCATAGAGGGCAATGCCTCCTATTTGTGTGTTTATTATACACTTGGAGCTAGTCCCCAACTCGGGGCCCACTAGAGGTGGGACTCAAAGGTCATTATATATCTTCTCATGTTGCTGGCCTAAGAGGGGTAAAACTTGTTGGGAAGAGGACATGATAGATATCATTGACTCTATGTATTCATTAAAAGTGAAAATTATTTCCTACATCATAGAATTATATATATAATTTATAGACATCAAATAAATAAACATATTTTTGACATAATGATTATTTAATGATTATCTCATTAATGAATGCTTTAAATAAATGAGATTATAAATATTAAAATAATTTTATTTTGAAACTTTTTATGCCATAAATTTTTTTTGGAAGATTATGACTTGTTATTGTTGAATTAATAGAGTTTTTTTTAAATGATTAAGTTCTTCTAGATTTTTAATGTTTCTTGATATGAATTGTATAAAAATTGACATCAAAGTTTCTTAAACCAATTAATATTTTATTAAATTATAAAATAGTCTTAAAAATATATGATTCAGCCAAAGAACATATATGAATTTACAAATTTCCTTAATGACCCATTTTGGGTCCATTGGAATTTTAATGTAAATATATTCTCCATATAGTGTGAATTTACAATAAGACATGGTAAATGTTAAATAAGTTAACAAAGAGTTAAATAGAAAATATAATGATTAAAAAAATCCAAAACATGTCCAATTATTTTTGGATGATTTTATTTTGACTAATATTTATAATATCTTCACATTAAATGAGTTTTGGACCTTTTGAAACTGAAAATAATTTTACAATAAAACAAAACATTCAATCTTTCCTAAAGAACCCCTCCTCACACTTATTAAAAGACACCACCTCTAACCCTTTACCAACCTATAAAGCCCCTTGGCTCATCCAACCTCTTCCCAAATAAACTCCCAACATCCAAATTTTCCTCCTAGAAGACTTCCCCTAGGTAGAAGGCAATTCAAGAGATCCATGTGGCTCAAATCAAAAGATGTTACCCTATTTGAGGTAACATATTCTCTCAAGTTTCTTTCATTATTTTCCCTTATCCACTCCCTATGCTCTACTTATTCTTTACTTATATAACTGCACCAGTATCATAAATATACTAGGTTTTTGTTATGAGAAGGATAAAAACTACACTTAAACACACATCCATTTAATGGATATGAATATACTATTTTTGTGTAAGGTGAACTGCTACCTCACGAAACGATTATTGTTCGATTTTCCCCTACCATCTCTCATGGAGGCCATTACGAAGGAACTGTAATTATATATGATATTTATTTTATTTATTTTATCTAAATTATTTTGTGATTCTCATTTATAACATACCGTTATTCTTTTTCATGTTGTATAAATATGATAATTTCATTTGAGAAAGTGTGCCCCCTTAAAGTGATAAGACTCATTCATACCATACATGGAACGTATCTGGGATGGAATTTGGTTCTTAATATTATATGTCTTGTGACTAGAAAAAAATTAATAATATTTAATAGTATAATGGAGCATGGTTTACCATTGGTAATGAAATATCTCTAGATATCAGGGTTATTAAAATATTAAATATTGTCAAATATAATCTTATCTAAGAAAATATATTGTTTATTAGATCATTAAAGTGTAAATATTTGAGTTTATCAAAACAAATTTATATAGGGAGAGTAAATTCATCCTGGAAAATTGATCAAAAATAAAATAAATATAATATAGAAATATTGTAAAAAGTTTTTGAGTTTATTATGAAATTTTTATCAAATTTTTTATTCAAGTGTTGGGTATTACATAATTCAACAGGAAAAAATAAATTATTGAATAGAATAAAGGTTTATTATAACTAAAAGAATATAAAGAAGTGTACTATATAATATGTTTTAAAAAATAAGAACTTTTTCAAAGAGGATACTACCATTGATAGTAAGAGTTATAAAAAGGTAAAAAAAATTAATAAATCCTACAAGGTTATAGATATTATGGATTCAATTCCTCTATGTTTTTTTCATAATGATTATTTGGTCTAATGTATACGAATTTAATGAACAATGAATTATATTTCATCAATTTTTTTATGTATTCCAAAAGGATTAAATTTACCCTTTTCATATCATAGAAATCGTAGGATTTTTAATGAGTAAATATTTCTAAAAGACTTATTGAGAATTAAAAATGATCATGCATGAAGTGATTGAAATCAAATAATTTTAGTTAATATATTAATAAATAATTCACTAATTTTTTTAAAAAAATATTGTATTTATCATCAATAAAGTGGTCCATATACTCTATATGAAATGGATCAGATGAAAGGGATGTAATAGGTCTTGTAGAAAGGGATAAAATAATTATAGAAGTTAATGAATCCTTATGGTATTACTTGTTGTTGAACATCATGATTGATTTGATAAATAATATTAAATTTCTAATCATCATTCACTAATACACGAATCCCAATGATATTTGGTACAAATCATCCAAATTATAATTATCATAGAGTTATTAGATGTTCATGTTAAGAAAATAAATATGATTAATGTGGTGGAATGTTTTCTAAAGTGTTTTGAAAAAGTGTTTTATTATGTTATTAATAAAAATTTGGTTATATTATATTTTATTTAAATTAATCATAATGGATTATAAATATTTATCAGGTAGTGTATCTAAAAAGTATATAATGTATCAAAAAGATGATCATTATAACTGATGAGGGTGATTATGTCATTTAGAAAAAAATAAAATAAAAAAACTTAAAAAATAAATCCCAACTGCTAATTTATATTTCATATTCCAAATTTATGAATATGGAGAAAGAAATTTAAATGTTGAAAATGAAATGATGTGAAAATATAATTTTCTTTTGAATATTATTGGATATCATAAACTATGAGTAAAGAAAAGAAGGATGACTTTGACAACTATATATACTATTTAACTCTAAAGTGTTGAAATTAAAATATTTATGGAATAATATGAATAGATATAGTTTTATCATGTTATATAATTTTATAATTACTATATTTAAAATAATGATACATCGGTACATGTCTAATGTCTTAGACTACAAATTCAAAAGGAGAAAAGTGGTCCTTTTAGAATAAGTTATATAAGAAAGTTAATGTGCTGAGAAACAAGCCTTCACAAGTTAGGAAAGAATATGAAAAAAATGAAGGGGTATAAATTGATGGAAACTCATCCCCAATATCCTGTAATGAATCTAATATAATATCCATTTGCATTAAAACATATATATTCAATAATTTTATTAAATTGAAGTTACACATTCCATTTTGAATTGTGATCTTGATTAATAAGTGTGCACAGAAAAACATGAGGTCCTTATGAATGATTCAATTGGTAGTGTGGTATGTAATAAAAATAAATCTCTATATATTATGATTTATAATCATATATATTTTTATTTTTTATAGATAAGTATTTGAAAATAATGAAATTATAGTAGAGGATGGATGAATGATATTTACATGTTGAAATTACAAACACAATGTCACTTTTTATGATTATGTATTTTGATGAATGATTTTGTGTCTAAAAATAATGATAGATTTTTTTAGGAGATCAACCAAGAACATGAATGCACTATTTAAAATCATTTTTACTGATATAATGAAATTATATTTGAGTTTAAAAGTTATCCAATTATATTGATATATATTTTTTCACAATATAAGTTTGAAATATACATTTTATTGATGTTACACTTGGATTAATATTATGAGTGTCCAACCTATGACATGTGGGAAAAAATTAATGATGGTGGAGAAAAAATGTGAAATTAGAAGCAGTTATGTACCCAGATTTGATGTCTTAGGTAATTGGAAACCAGTATACCTGAAATTTTATATGTTGACACTTGTTATTACAGGATTCAAAGTGATCTAATGGAATCACTTCTAATAGCTTAAAAGATAAAAATATTATATTATTCATACATAGTTGTTTAGGTGTTGATGTAAAAGTAGGATTAAGTGGTTGATATGATTGGGTATGCTAACATTGACTAGCCTGGGGCCATGTGAGAATGAAAATCACTACTCAGTGGTCTGATTCCAATTTTTAGAAACATTGTTTCTTGGAAATAAATGAATATTAAATAAATAATATTGAGCTAATATGAGTTATAGAATATGGATTCCTCACATGAATCCAAATAGATGATGTGAATGGGGTAATACATATATGATTTTTGTTATGATGATAAGAATACACTTCTTGAAGTATTTAATAACCAATGTAGAATTAGTCTAATTGAATATCCTATGAAGAATTATAGGGAAATTAATATGTAAATAGATTTTCATTTTCCAAAAATGGATGTCGGGGGTATCGTATAAGAAGATTTTTCTCATTCCTAGGAATTTTTTTTGATATAATAATAAAACCACACCTGATTTAGAATATTTTGTTTATATTTTTATAGATAGATTCCAAATATCAGAAACATTTGTCTATGAAATTTTAGGATCCATTACATATTATTTATTAATTAAATTAATTAATTGATATTTCTTGAAAGGGGGGTAATTTTCTTAATTTTTCTGTGATCCTTTAATTTTTTATTCCATTAATCTTCACAGTGAATCTGCGATATCATTTATATATTTTTGTTTTATGTATACATGATGATATGGTAGATTCCAGATTAGTTGTTCAAAGGAAAATATTGAGGATTTATTTAATCGCAAATTATTTTATACAATGTTTTCTCATGAAGAAATAGAATTGACCATTTTATTATCATTTCATTGAAACTTATTATTGATCCCTAAATCTATTAAAAAAATTTATTATTAATAAGGGATAGAAAAATGGTTATTATTTTAGCGAAATCTAAATTGAGAGAATGTTCAGACATCTTTGCGATGATGTTGTATTTGTTTTCAATAATAGAATACATGTGATGATGATTTATGTTGTTCTTCTTGATTAAATACATATTTCTATATTATAGATTTATTTTGTGAAATATTTATTAATAAAAATGTATATATATGATGGTAAATGAGATTTTCCAAAAATACATGAATTCTATGACTACATTATGATTATCACTATGATAAAGCTATAGTAATATAGAGATGAAGACCTAATGGAGACATTACCCAATGTTTTATAACTGATGTTTTTGAAGGACGTGTGTGCAGTAAAAGAGGCTTTAAATATATTTTTTTATGTTTGAAATATTCTTTCATAATAGATAAAAATATTTAATTTTGGATAATGTATAACTATATATGGGAACAATAATTACATTTACAAATATGAAATAGATAGTGTATAACTTTTGTATAGTATTTTTTTATCATCAAGCTTTATGAAAATAATAAAATTTCATCATCTCATAATATAATTTTAGGCATTCCATACCATATTATGTTGGTGAAATATGACTTCATAAGAATAACGTCAAATATTCTATGTCACTTATATCTCCAAAAAAATATATATGTATTTTTCCCTCAAAAGATATTTTTTATGTGCCATTTACACCATTAAAAACCCATATGGGGTTTTACTCTTTTCTATAACCTTAATTAGGTGTTAGAACCATGGAGAAATCATTTGACTTATCATGAATTAGGAATGTTTAAGGTTTCCTAAATATAATCTATTATTAGTATGTATGATTAATTCATTAAATTCAATGTAAATGATATTCAATGTAACAAATATAATATTAATTGATTGTCAATGATGCTGAAATTTCATTTCAAGATGAAATATAATCTATATGACCATTCCACATCACAAATACGGTTTCCACATCACTGTGCATAAATCTATTCCCAAATGGATATTGATTTCATATGATTTAAAACTATAATATCAGTGCTAATTTAGATATGATGAAATTCAAATGTTGTCTCGGGATTGATAAGAGTATTCTTACAGATGTTGTAATAAATAATTTAACAATTTAATATAATAATAATTAAAATGATAAATTTTTTATTATAAATCAACAATTTAACAATAACAAATTCTCTACAATGTTCACTAAAATATTATTTGTATAAAAATCAGAACATTTTAAATATGGTATTTATAAATATTTTCAAGATTATCTATTTACAAATAATATATTCTAAAGACTAACGTACAGAGAAGAAGAGAAAGAACATATTTGGTGTCTATGTGGTGGCTCCGATCTATATTAGAAATAATATATCAAGATGAATGATTTTATTCCATGAATTCAATATTTGAAATAGTTCCTTCCATCCATTTTCCCTAATTCATGGTAAAAGCCATTATCATGTATATTTTGATAATATGTAGGGAGATATGTGGATGTAATGATAATCATGATACACCAAACATGTAATCATAGATATAGGTGAGAACAACATCATCAGATATGTTATATCAATATATTTTCAGAATCAGTTATTATATTGATGGAATGTTTTTGAATAATATTTTTTGTTTAAAATTTGTTTTAGAAAAAAAAAATATGCACTAATCACCCCCACTCTCTCTTGGTATTTATCTCCTATTATGTAATCTAACATCCTCAAAACATATCCCTACTCATCATAAATTATTTTAATCACATTCTAACAGACTATGAAATGTTATGTTGGACATACTGTCATGCATACCGTGGAATATCTCTGTTCCCACTACATAATTATTTTTTATGGTGATATTTTTCAAAATATAATCTAAAAATAATTTATGTTGTTTAACTATGTAAAAAATAATTGTTTAAAAAAATATGAAATATCAAATATATTTACAATAGATGTGTTTTATGTTATATGGGTTTTCACGAATGATATTACAAAAAATTTGTAATTATCAAAAAATTATTTCAAACTAATTCCTAAAGAAACCTTAATTGATATGAACAATATTAAAAATATAAATTTCAAAAAAAATATTCAGAATTAAATATCATAAATGGTGGTTTTATATTCAAAACATCACCCAAATTCTAAAATATATTTATTTTATTGTAAAATAATTTGTTTCCAAATATTTATTCAACAATTCATAGGAAAGTAATTTATTATTAGAAGAATGTATTATAATTAGTTATACAATAAAATAGATAATTTTTCCCTAATGATATACATTTATTAAAAAAATATTTAATTTTTATGTTTGATAAAAATTTTAATAAATTTTAAATCAAATACTATGATTTATTTTCTAAGGAAAATGGGTCTTTGAATAAGGGACCCCTAATTTCATTCATTTGTGACAGTATGACTTTAATAAATATTTCAACATTGGTTTGCTGATAATTTTAACATAACAGGTATGTTCTCTAGAATGATTTCATGAAATAAGGGATGTCTTCTCAAAAGAATCTTGTAATATTATACTATCTTACCATGTTTCAATGTTTTCGAAGAAATTATAATTGTTTTCTAAAACTAATTGTGATCTACCACATCACATGATATTAATTTTTAAAATATTTCATTACAACATATATTGATTTAATTGTCTATTTTAAAGTGAATATTTCATTTTTGATAATAACAATAACTTTTTTTAAAACATTAATATTTAGTATGTTGATATATTTATATTTTATAATCATTAAAATAAATACTATAAATAAATTTTCTGTATACAAAATACAGGATTAAGAATTATTGAGTGGGGTGGTTTGATTAAAAGAGTGAGAATTCTATTCTTCCCATGATACCAACCTAATCAATCACGATCTTAAAGTATAAGTATGAATTAGAAAGAATAAATACTAATTAATAACGATAGTAAAATAAATAATTAATAATATATTAATGAAAAACCCCATAATTTATTTTAACCTGTGTATCATATAATATTAATGAGGTATTCATCAAATACATTAATTTAAAAAATAATTTAGAATTAATTAGAAGTTGATTTGATTCTAATAATTTTTATTTATAGATTATGATTAAAGACATACATAAATAAATAATAAAATAAATATTATAAATAGTGTCACTAAAATAATTATTTAAATATATTAATAATATCTATTATTTGTAAATAAATAAATTAAATTAATGACAATTTAATTAACATATTTCCATTTAGTCATTTTAAATTGACATAATTATTTATTACTCATATTAATTGTACATATAATGAATATTTTCTTCCAAATAGCTGTCACCCAAAATTTATAAATTAAATGGATTTCCCCTCCCAATCCATTAAATCACTATCTAAATGGAAACCCGAGCCTCTTATGATTATATAGAATCGATATTTCAATAATATTATTAAGAATTTAGTAAATTATATTCTATACATGTTAAATAAATTCATTATCAAGAATCCTTTGGTTCCTAATCCTGGTATGTAAATTTTTTAATCCACAAATGTTAAACCATTTGGATAATGGATGTTGACTATACTAGTTGTCGATTTAGTATTTTTTTAATGGAACAAAATTTTTAGTCATGTGTTATAAAGAATGATACACTCTATTATCTGACACATTTTTAATGTCAAAAATATTGAAATCATAATGAAAAGGATACTTTATCTAATATTTTAATATAGGTTTGTAACTAAGTTTTGTTTACTTGTTCATGTTTTGACACCTAACGACATAGATCCAATTTTTACACTTGATTTTGCATACATGCTATCTTCATAAATTAAACATCAAACACTAAAAAGAACATTATAATAATTAATATTAATAAAATACAAAATTTTAAAATTCCTTGATATTTAAGGAATATTACTATAATAACACAAGAATGGGAAAATTAGTTAAAATAAGAAAAAAAACTAATATATCATTATTATTACCCAATGAAAATTTTGTTTTAAGTTTTTGTGGAAAATATTATATAATAAAAATTTAAATTGAACAATCAAAAATACATTCCATCATAGAAAAATAATATATTAAGATTTATTTAATTATTTATTAATAAGTCACGATGGAATATATTTAACAAATCAAGAATTTATTTACAGATTTTCATGATGATACTAAATGGAAATCATGAAATGATATAATGATTATCTAGAGTAACACGTGAAAAAAGGGTAAATTCCATTTTTTGGGATTGATTATCATTAAAGGGGAATTCCCACTTATCCAAACACATTTCACCATCTCAATATCCTCTCATAGAGTTACAATATTATCCATCAAAGGTTCATGTTATGTGGTCTTCTATATTTATTGAATTTCTCGGTTTCTTTCACATTTTTTTAGATTACCTTTTAAGATATTATTTATATATTATTTAATACATTATAATTAATTATCCAATAATTTATTTTAATCATTTTTTAATTTAAATTGTATAATGCATGTTAAAGTTATTTTATATAAGTATTAATAATATTTTTAAATATTTTAATGATTATATATTGATTAAGATAGTTTAAATTTACATAGTTAAATATATTCTATAATAATATTTTTACATTAATATTTTTAATAGAAATAAAATTTACAATGGATTTTTTTTATATAGTTTCATAATAAAAAAACTAATACCATAATTAATATTTTCATTTGATAAATTTGCTATTAGAATGTTGGGTAGTTGGCATAACTTTAGTAATCATCCACGCCAATGATGGGTATTTTCCTTTAGTAAGATCATTAGGATGTCTACTATATACTCCACCACATTTTTTCATGTAATATATTTAGGGAATATGATTATAAAGTCAAAATATATGAAGAAATTATAAAAATATCATAAAATATTAATAATTTATTAACAACTATAATTAATTGACAAATTAATGGAACTGGTGTAAATTGCATAAATTATTAAAATGATAAAAATAAATAACCCAAATAATAATATAAGTAATATAGATATGAATATATTTTTATTTAACTATTGTACTGATGAAATAATTAAAACTAAAAAAATAGTTGGATATAGTTAATAATAAAATTGAGTTTTCATATCTACTTACTATATATTATTCAGATCATTTCATAGAATAATTAATTGATGATGATACATCATGAAGAAATTGGTGAGGAATTATAGAAAACATTACCATCATTAACATAACGGTAGGTTTTGGAATTTATAACATTCAATTGTGGATTATGAAAAAAAGAATCATATATTTTCACTGTTGATTAGTTATCAATAATGTCAAATTATGGAGTTTTATGGAACTAAATATACCATCAAAGAAGTGTTGAATGTAGATGATTCTATTCGATAATAGAAACATGAAATCAAGATATATTGTTAACCTAATACACCTCCAAGTGATAGTGGATATTTAAGAATAATTATAATTAAAAAATGAAAAACATTATTGTAATATAATATTAGATGATGATTTATATGATGAGATTTCCTCTGATTATGAGGTTAGAAAAGTGTAATGATATTTCCGAAAACAAACTAAATCATCTCTTAGATAATTAAATCAAGAATTTTATTTTCCTACAGTAATAAAATCATTTATGATAGATGATATTCTTCAATTATTAAAATTTAATTAGTTCATATTTAATCATTGTATATAATCATAAATGAATTTTTATCAATATACATTAGAAAGTAGATGGTACTGTTATTTTTTTTATCATCAGATAAATATATATAGAAAACAAAATTATGAATTTAATGAAATAGTATCACATTTTAAGGATTTATTGATATTTGAGGTGTGAATAACATATATCTCAGAAAAAAATTCTTTTTGAAATGTATAATTTAGAATTAAATATGTTGTTGTAATCTATATGAGATAAAAATTAATGGCATGAGAATTTCAAGATATATTGATCACACATATGTGAAAAAAAAATGTGTCATATTGTTTCATAACCCTATATTAGATATACCATTTAATGTTATTATTGAAATGGTTAAATAATTTAAAATTTGAAAATGTGGGTAGAATTTTGAAGAAATTTTATTCATTTTATGAATGTATTGTTTAATAAAATATGAAACAATTTCTTACAGTCTTATATATATATATATATATTAATTCATGTGTACCATTAGTACATAATTTTAAAATTCCAAGTACTAACTGGTATTCAAGGATCAGTACATCTAAATTAGACTTATCATCGTGGTTAAATATGTTGTTTTTGATAACTATATATACATAGTAATAATATAATTTTAGTTTTTGGAATATTGTTTTAATAATTATGATCCAATTAAATTATTTTTTAAATTTTCAAAGGAATTTCTAAAGCTAATAAAGAGTTATATAATTGATGAATATTTATCAATGTAATTTTTCTATAGAATCTTCTGATTGGATGATAATTGGTAAAATTAGAACCAACATCATTGAATTTATCAAAATATTTTTTAAGAATAATTGGATGTCACCAATTTAATATTTTGTTAAGTATTAATTTTATCACCTAGTTATGCATTTTATAAAATGACTAAATAGTAATTAAAAATGTTAGTAAAGGGGTATTAGATACGGGAACTAGAAAAATATGATATTGGAATGATTTCAAAAGAGTATAAGTCATTTTTATCTAATTATTTCTCTATTCATGGATAGATTCATGGAGACATGCTATCATGATACTATGAATTATTGTAGTGGTCATGTGATATTGTTCTTTGTTTAGAACCATTATTTTTATTTTTGTAATTTCAATGTGTTACAATGTACTTATAATCATTTTATTAGAATATATTTATATGTATGCTTATCATTGGATTAATTAGTTTGTACAATGTATCAACTCAATGCTACTAGTGAATGTCACCACTCTCCATATATGTATGTTGGGTAATACTAAAACATCAACTATTTCATTGATTCACCCACTCTACTATCAAACATTCATTGGTTGTGACATGTTTAAAGGAAAATGTTGATGCACATTATAAATGATATGGTGTATTGCTATAAATTACAATATTAAAAAAGATTTGGTCTAACAATCTTGGAAGGTTTCATTGAAATTAATTTCCAATAATTTAAATTGAACCCTTTATCATAAATGAGTACGAGTTGAATAAAACATTCTTTATAGGGATGTATTTGTAAACATATTAATTTATTTTTTTGTAATGTGGAAAAATTTAATATTCATTAATCATAAATCCTTCTACATTATAAAAATATAAATAATATAGGTAATTAATAATATAATTGAGTAATTATTAAATTTTCATGAATTAAAACTATAAATACCCGATATAAATTTTTGTAAAACATATAGTCTTCAATGGGTTAGTTGTTGTTGTCTTCCCAATAGAATCAAACCCTAGGTGGTTTAATTGTAGGGATTACTAATAATAATAATATTTTCTCAAGATCATATAAATTTCATCACGATGGACCTACATATGATTTCTAGTGTGACATGACACCTTGAAATTCCTCCTAAGTATAATTTTGTTGATTATGCCCCTTCATTCCTACCTCTGATGGACCAGGGGATAATGAATATCAACAGTTTCACATATATAACATAATCAATATCATATCATCCAAAAAAATTTAAATGATGGGAATTATAATTCAATTGGTATATTTTAATTTGGTGGAGTTATATTTTCTAAACTTTAATTTGGAATGAAATTCCTATAGTTGTAAGACGTGAAGTGTTATTTTCAGTTGCTGATTATGGATGATAGCTATGTTGGGTTTTATATTGTGTTTCATATGATTCAAGAATAAAAATCCATATTATTGTAATGAAATCAAGTGGAATATAGTTTGTACATAGTAAGTTACAACCATGACCCTTCACCAAGTATGACCTATCGGGTTTCATAGGGCTCGATAATCCATTTACCCAAGGCCACAAAATCATGTGAGGAACATAGAAAATATAAAAATTATGAATATCGTTTGTAGGGCATAGTTTGAAAAACTATATACCCAACCTACATGATAATTTCCACTAAAAATGTGAAACATCACAAGAATTATGTTTGTTGTATATATTATTTTCCATAATGTCATGTCATCTATGAATTATTTTTGTTGTGACGCATAAAAGAAATTCTATGCATTACCCTTAAATTTATAAATGCCTCAAATTTATCATCTAAATATGTTTAAGACATGTTATGAAACCCTTATACATGGTTTGATGATGTTGAACTCTTCCTGAGATGCCTCATTGGATTGTTCATTAAAATGCATTCATGACTTATTTCCATATTCCCCAAAACACCAGAATGGTGTGTTGGAATTTACATGAAAATTTAAGTGACCCAAAATAATTGATTAATATTTAGATATTAGATAAGATCCGTGTACAATAAGTTTTTCTTATATATATAAAACACGAGAGAAAGAAGTGCATTTTTATCTAATAAGTTATTTATGTTGTAAGGATAATTCCTTAGAAGACTTGTGTTTTTTGATTGATAACATGTTATCACTTGAGTGAAAACTTTTAATTATTAATATTGAAAAAATAATATTTCCCCCTTAATAGATGAATGAAATGAAAAAGTGGGTTTGAAATTAATTAAATGCCAAGTGATCATTCATTCTATCTTTTTCCTATTTGTTTAATTATAAATAAAATGACAAGAAATAGGATATGAAATTGTATATTGGAATAAGTATTTTCAAGATGCCAATTTCTTATTACCAAATGACACAATAAGTCTATATAGTTTTAATTATATAAATATCATTGAATTTACACAATAATATACCTATTAACACTTTTACTATTGGTCATGGTTATGGTATCCCATATAAATTGCAATACTCAATCATCTTGTCCCTTACAAAAGATAAACAACAATGGAATACCATGACCATGATACATGGGAATGGAATCATTTACACAAGATGTTATATCATGGAAATCCATTAAACATGATACTCAAGAGAGGAATACATATAACAAGATTTTTAAGTGTAGAGGTAGTTACAAATGATACTCGAGTATAGTTTCCATTACATGTGATACTCGTGCATGTCGACCCACTCATAAAATATAATATATCATGCTTATAATTTGAATCTTGAGTTACAAATTGGTTTCAATATGTTAATAAATATATATGGTATTATGTATATAAGTAATTTAAATAAATATATACTTATATATATAAACATACATGGTAACACATTTTCATAGGTAATTTGGCATAGGTTGAGGTGGGTATTGTGGACTAGGTATCCTTTGAGGAACCACATATTGAATTATTTGCATTTATAAGTTCCATACTTATTGAAGTAACTATACATTATTGTTTTTAATATGCATGGAGAAGATTTAATTAGACATCCTTAGTGGTGGATTTCTGAGTTTATCATGCACTCTATTCTAGTCGTCTTTTGGTACCCAAAAAAACATTTTCGTTATTGGAACAAGATATTAGATTGTGCAAGATGTATTAGACATAGATATCAGATTATAGGAGAATAAGACTGATATGGAGCCTTGGATATTATGTTCGATTACCAGGGGTTATTTGGTTCTATACTTTATTTTTATATTGAATTCCAAATGTCATGTCTTCTATTTTCTATTTTTTATTTACATGACATCATTCTTTATGTGACACTATTTATAGATTGCTATATTTATGATTATAGGATTAATTAATATCTATATCCTTTAATTTAAAATATAGTTACTAAATTATTTTACACATATTATTACATTTTTAAGAATTATTATCTATGAAATACAATCCTATGGTCAAAAAGTATATTGTATTTAAAAAATTAGTTACATAATTATAAATCATGAAACTAAAATAAATATCATTATATTTACTTCCATAATGTGTTTCTAAATTCCATTGAGATCATGCAATGACATAGGATAACATGGGGAATACAAATTTAAATCGGATGTGTTTAAAAGTATAGTAATGGAATACATAAAAGAATGAAGCCTAACACATTTATTGTAAGGAAAAAAATGAAAGCATGAAATTTATGGAATATTAATAATCATATAAATTCATAACCTAATGAACATGGAATCGTATGATCATGAAAATTTATGAATGATGAAAAACAGATAATATTACATAGACATGTGTCATGGATAACTTCCAAGACTATATCACATTGTGTAAATAATTCTATAAAGAATTAGGTTTACTCACCAATCAAGTAAATAATGTCACATTAGTCTAAAAAATTACTCAACATAATGGATTTTTATCTATAAGCATTTATCATAACATTTATATATATATTTTTTCCACATAGGGAATTAAAAACAATTTATAAACAAAAGTTTTAACCATGGAGATAAATTGGTTTTGTAATCAGGTCATAAAGAAAAACCAGTGGGAATATTAAAGTTGTATCCATTAAAGAATGTATATATATAATAAATGGATATTATTGAAGTAAAAAATAATAATAGATCCACAATAATGATTTATTTCTAAATTGAAAACATGAAAAAGAGTTGTTATGTAACATTAGAAATTTTCCATGTGTGGTTTTATGAAAAGGAATAAATAGTAATTAAAGAGGATAAAGGCCTAATTTTTAATAAAAATGGATTATAATGGTTTCTAAATGTAAATTAATTTATTTACAAGTAATATTGGATAATTGGAATATTTTATGTATTATAACTAAAAATGGGTAAAAAAATTAATTTTTGTTTAACCAGGTTTGATTATCGAAAGGAATTGAGTGGGGGATATTATAAATATTTAATTCTTTATAAAAGAACGATCAAATGAGATACATTTATATATGTGGTACATAAACACAATATATAATATAATTATATTACCTGAATTAAGGGTTAAATTGAGCAAAATGGAGAGAGTGTGACCAAAATGTAATATTGATGTTCAGAGAGATCGATTAACATATTTTGGATTGAGTTCTAAAATTTCACTTAATGTTATGGAATATAAATATATACTCATTAATTTCATAATTAATAAATTTTTATTTTATAATATACATCTATTACTTTTAAATAAATTTATAAAATATTATTTGTATAAAATATAATTATTTTCAATTTTAATACTAATCAATAATTATAACATTTAAGAAATCAGGATAATAAGTAAAATTTCATTAAATTATTTTTATAATATCATAAACATTTAATTTTAATAAATATAACTATTTTATATGGTTAAATATCTCATATTATGTAAATTTGAATTTTTTATTATTATTTATAATATTTTTTTCTTAACATAATTATTACTACAACTGCATTTTGTAAGACATTAGGGTAATTATTTAATTAATATAATATTTATATAAATTATAAAGATGAATATACATATTTTAGGTTTCCATATAATATTTATAGTCATGTATATCATCTGTATAACCCCACATTGAAAATACTATACTTTTTAAAAATAAAAGTATTCCACTTTTTAACTATCTCTAATTTTAATAATTTATAACTCATTTTCATGGAAAAGTATACTTTAAATAACTCTATTATTAACCCTAGGTATTAAGGGTAGACCTTAATTTTTCTAATAGATATATGGATGCAAATATATGGCCTTTTCACATATGTTAAATCTATATTATCCAAATATAACATTTATTGAGATTATAAAGTTTACCACAATTACTATTCAAAATGAAAAACAATAATGGTTTATATATACTAAATTTGTACCTATTAATTCCAAATACGGAATCCATTTTTTTCAAAATTGAAAACATATATGTGGAATAATTTAATTTAACATTAAACTAAAAAAACTCAATAAAAAAAATTTTCCCAAAAATATAAACATTTATGTATAAAAATTATTATAAATAATTCATGTACAAAATTCCTTCCATGGAAAAAAATAAAATATATAAAAATTAAATGGACTAATTATAGATTAAAATTAATATAATTTTACTTTTTAAATGATTTAAATAAAGATACAATTTTTATTGTAAAAGAGTATTCTTTTACTATACATAAAAATGAGAAATATTTTCAAAACTTCTCAAAAATTCAACATGAGATAATTTTGAAAATTGTAATTCAAATATTAATTTATTTGGTAATTTTTTTATAAATGTGTCAAAATTAATTGTACTTTTTCCTTGAAAAATTAAAATACACATTTTTTAAAATTTATATTTGAATACTAATTTGTAATTACTAAAAATTAATCATTTATTTCCATTTAGTAAATATTTTTCATAATATGGTTATTCCTATTTAATGCCAAAAATTCAAAGTATATGATATAATGTTAATTTTAAAATAATAACCATTTTATAGTATATCTTGTTTTATTTGAACTCGATGATGCATGAAACTGAAGGTACCAAATAAATAAAAAATATTTCAAAAAAATTATGGTTTTTATATTAATTCACCTTTACGAAAATTTTCATCGAATGTATTATTTTACATACTATTGGAATAAAATGTGATGCTATTTTTTCTTCTTCACGTACTGTAGTTTCCATGTCGCATCTTCATATTTGTGGTTCCTTTATATTTCATTAACCAGGTGAGTGTTCTTATTGTGCATAATGTTTTATCTTCGATCTAATATCATCACCAAATACTCCGTATAAGGTAGATAATTTTCCACTTGTATCATAATTATGTTTAGTTCATGTGAGGGATCTAGTATCTACATCCTCAATGGATATACATGGAATTCATTAAGTACTTGACACATAGTTGGTAGAAGTTCTAGTTGATTTGTCACAACTATGATGTAATCAAGAATATCAAATGTTCCAACATAACGTGCACATAATTTTCCCTTCATCCCAAATGGAATTACTCTCTTACCTCTATACATGATGTGAATACATAGTATTCAACCCCAAACATTATGTCTCATCGATGATTTTTAGTGTCACTCTTTAATCAATTTTTGGAAAATCGAATATGGTGTTGGGTAGTAATCAACTTTTCTACCATTTCATCATCCATTTTATATCCCCTAGTATGGATTTATATGACTTTACCAAATCATGCCAGAGTTCTAATTCTTGTCCTATAATGGGTTTCATATTGGGCCATATGGATGCTTGAATGGAAACTGTTGTTTTAACGGAAATCAACTAGTGGAAGATGTCAATACCATCCCCCTTTGAAGTCCATTTATCATGTTCCAAAAATGTCTGCAACTATCTATATTTTCCACTTATACTGAAAATTAGTTTGAGGGTGATAATCTGTACTGATGTTTAGTTCAAAGTTTAGTTCATGTTTGAGACTTTTCTAGGTTATGGAGGAAGCTCTCAGATCATTATCGGATATAACTGAAAATGAAACTCCACTCAACCTCACTTACTTCCCAATATATATCTGAGAAAGCTGGTCAATTGATAATTCCTCTAAAATTCAAATAAAAGGAGAACTCATTATTAGAGGATCCATACTAATCCATAAATCATTTTTTACTTTAAATATATTTGTACGTCATGTGACAATTTTCATGGTTATGTATTCTTATTTGTATGAACGTATATGTAATGTTTGCATCATCCCTTTAAATATTTTATTTCAAGACATCAAATTCACACACACCAAAAAAATTTGTCCACATTCAAATATCTCCTTTTTAGTAATATCCCACCAATAATTTTATCATTGATCCAGATAAACCATTGTGATCCTTGTGTGGGGGAGATGTTTGAGCTATGTGCTCATTAAAAATCCCCCTCTTTAACTCGAATGTTTATGGCACAAATAGTCATAAAACAAATATTAAAACACATTTCTGATCAATTTTTGAACTTTTTGGATTTTTCATTCTTGATATATTCCACCATCTCAAAAATTTCCACATCATTTTTTGATCTCACATTATCTTATCTAGAATTAAAAGTTAAGAAATCAATTTGGAAAAGAGTGATGAATTCAATACCTTATGATTTACATGTCCATCCATTGTAAATCTAATAACATTGGATCCTTTTAAATTTTTAACATTATTAATGGTATAGGATCATTTCTACAGAGTAAATCTACCACTTCATTTACTTTACCAAGATGGTTGGGGATTGGTAAATGTTAATCATTAATGACATTTAATCATCATCATGTTTGAATATTATTCTCATTCGTGTGAATATATATTTTTGGCTGTTGTGATTAGTATATATCTCACTCGTCTCAACATAAAGTTAATACTTCTATATTTTCAATGGGCAGATCATATAATTAAATTATAGATTATGTGTGTGATAGTTTTCGTCATGATCATTCAATTGACATGATGTGTTGGATATTACTTTATAATTTATATCAGTACATTACCTAAATATATTCATTAATTCAACACAATTTATGAAAAATATTTCTCAACATTTGAATAGTGTGGGAACTAGTGTATTTATTAACCTCATTTTCAACTTTCTGGAGTATTTTTCACAATCATTGGTCTAGAAGAACAATACTCCCTTCAGATTCAGTACAGTTAGAGGGTTTGAAAATATTTTTATGTTCTTCAATAACTGTCAGTAACTTGTAGATATAATATGGAATCTAGGGATCTCCAATACAAATTCTTGTCTATAAAACTCCATTATTCCCTCTATCATTGAAGGAGATAACCCATTTCTTTTGATAACGTGTTCCATGAATCATAATTCATACATTAAGAACTAATATTAGCAGTACTCGTTAAAGAGATCATCTCTTCGAATAGTGTTTAGCACAACGTAAAATTCCCTACATGGTCCTCATTTCTAATGAACTATAACATAATATCATATACAAAGAATAAGAAAATATTGTTGAGGTAATATATAAAGACTTTATTTACTACATCCATGAATGTGGCTAAAGAATTAGATATTCCAAAGTTAATCACTATGAAATCATAGTGTTCGTACATCATTTTAAAATAAGTCTTTATAATATCTTCATTCATCACCATTAATTGGTGATATCCTGACTGAAGGTCCGCATAAGAGAAATACATTTCCCCGCATAATTTTTTGAATAATTCATCAATCTATGGAGGTTGATAGTTTTTCTTCATGGTGAATTTTCTATGCTCATGATAATCATTACATAATGGTATTGATCCATCCTTCTTCTTGATAATGAGTATCGTAACACCCCACTATGAAGCACTCAGGTAAATAAAAACCTTTTCTAGATTCCCTTATAATTGCTTCTTCATCTCTTTCAACTTAACATGGGTAACCTATAGTGAGTATTTTATATAGAAGGAGATCCAATTGAAAGATAATTTTAGAACATGGACACTATGTTTGTTGGAATACCATGAAATTATGAAGAGATAAATCAGTGAAGTCCCTTATAATGGGTATGAATTCAAATATGATTCTTTCCATTATATTAATAATTTGAGAAATATATACCTATTCGTATGTAAATAATACACATAAATGAGTTGATTAATCTAAATGAGGCTCATTATCTTCCATAAAATCATATAAAATTGGAGGAATCCTCAGGATTTGTATGGTGATATTCATCTCTAAATAGTTTATAGTTACTTAATATAATGAGATCCAGTCCATGCCCAATTCAACATCATACTCCACCAATGGAAGTAAGAAATTATTTTCTAGGAGTTTCAGTAAACAAATATTGACCAACGAGGAGTTATATACTTTATCTAAAATAATTTCTTCATTCTCTATTCTCATAGATAAACTAATATCCATATTCTAATATAGTGTTTTAAATTCTCTACTAAACATGAATGATATGAATGAATTTTAAGAACCAAAATATAAATTTACCTTGTATATTTAGGAATTACTAACTAGAATAACTGTCAACACATCATTTTCACATTTTACTTCTGCAAAATTCATAAAATTCTCACATCCTTTCCACCTTGGAGGTTTTTGTAATAGGAATTCCCTAAAAAACATTTCTTCTGTCTGAACAAAAAAATTTATGGAGATTGTATTGGTTTTCAACAGTTTTCGATTCTGGTCAAAAGGAATATGGAGATGAAGAATGACTCCAATTCTAATTGATATTGGGTGAAATTAGGATTCCTAGAGAATTTCTTCCCAATCCATGAATTGTATATGATGCTTCGGAAATTTTCCATGAAGTCAAATCAGACGATCGATGTACTGATCATGATGTTAAAAGAACATATGTCAAAGGTGACACACTATTTACAATAATGAAAAATGATGAAGTATCAACCATTTATGGGTGATTTATGAATAAATTCTTGAAATAGAATTTATATTTTTGATCATGAAAAATAAATGAATTATGTTATTTTCATGATGAGGATGATAAAAGAAGAGTGTGCATTCCGTTTAGTCGAGAACAAATCATACATGCACTCAAGTCCATAAATTAAGAACACCCAAACCATGTTAAAAAGAAGCATAAAGAAGTTTACATGAATGATAATGACATTAAAAAATGACCATTCATGAGATTATAGTTTAGGTTATGACAATCATATTCATTTAATATTAGAAAGAAAGATGATGCTAGAAGATAAGGAAGTTAGAGTAATTTCCTTAGTGACTCTAACAATTCTTTTCTAGACAGTATTTAAAAGAGATCAAAAGTTTGTTGGGGAACATTTGATTCAATGTTTATGATGGAAAGCAGGAGAAACTGTGTTGTCAATCAGGAAGGTTGGTCTTGTAGAAGAAGGTGTCTATGGTGGTGTTGTTTTCTTGTGTTTTCCAATTTTTTGGGGTCCTAAATTTTGAGATTGGCTAGAATTGAAAAAAATAGATTTCATTTAATATCTCATAAAAAAAATTAGGGTATTGAGTTTTGAAAATAAATTCTTTATGAAAATTGTTTTTATTGTAATCAAAGATTGCTGATGGTGTTCTCTACGATTAAGAGAAGCTTCGCGAATGGTAGAGGTGAAGATCTTTGAATGTGAGAATTGTGGCGATGAAGAGAATTGTGAATAGAGAATTTTGGAGGCACAAATTAAGTAGGACAGTCATGGAAGTGAAAAAGATTTTATTAAATGCTTCTTGATTATGAATACCTTTTCAAATCAGAAAAATAGTCATGGTTCTTTGGAAAACAATGTGAATTTCAGTGGAAATGTTGGACCTCATGGATTTGGTGATGAAATGGTGCTGAGGTTGTTCAAGGGTTCTGGAGTGAGTGGGAAATTCATATAAATAATTTCCTACACCCTCAAGAAAAGTAGAGAGACATAGTAATAATTTTAGAGCTCCTGAATTGTGAAGAAGATTCAGGAAGTAAGTAGTTCTGTGAAGGCGATGTGCTTCGCAAGGACAAGTTATACTACAAAAGCACAATGAGCTTTACAATGTTGTTATATCTATGAATGTAGTTTTTTTCAGCACTTATGGGTTTCTCAAATGATGAAATCTCTATAAAGGAAGATTTCTCTCCAATTGCAATTCACATTGAAAATGTTTATAGTCTTTGAAGGCTAGGGCTCTGCAAAGCTTTTAACTCTGTCAAGTAGTTGTTGTTGTGAAGCAGTGTGCTCCATGAAAGAGATCTAAAAAGTAGATTTGCGAAGGGCATTTGCGAACTTCAATTTTGAATAGATAATTTTGGTGAACCAGTATTTGGGAATACAACAATACACTATTCCATATTATAGTTTTTCCAAGAATAATCAATTATTCCCACTTAGAAACTGATTATTATATAGGGATGAACTACTTTGATGATGCTATGATGAGAAAAACTTCAATGATATACTAATAAAAAAGGATGTTTTTTATTCTAGAAAAGAAGAAGATAATTGATATCAATTAATTTGGTCTTGAACATATGTATAAAGTGTTATGAATAGAGGGTTTCATTGCATCTGGTTTTTCACTGAAGAAGCGGGAGAAGGAGAGAATGCATCTTTTAGGTTTTCTGTAGATAAATAAGTGGTTGTTTACTTTCATATTTCTAGGAAATTAATGATTTAATAGGGGAAGAACAAATTATAACAGTGACATCAAACATGTATCAAAAGGTGGAAGTCTCTATTGGTGTAGTGATCCCTTATTAACAATGGAAGACTATCTTCAGAGGTAGAATAAAGAACCAGCATATTACTGTAAGGTGGACTAGGTCATAACCAGTTCAGGAAAGAGGATTATCTCCTTACCTCCTCCAAGTGTAAGCATCCATCGTTGCTAAAGGATTGTTTTCTAACCCAACTAATATAACATAATATCCCTTTAGAGAGGAGGATCCATGTATAGCTCATCCCCATACATTTAAAGGACTGGATACTCTCATTGACTAGTGAACCATGTAAAAATACCGTGTGCATATTTTTAAGGATTTATATTATTGAATGTGACAATGAAAAGAGAATAATAAAATCAAGATCCTAACAGGTCATGAGGTACTGTGATAAAATGTTTAAATTGGCTTAAAAATTCCCCAACACTAATTCACCCCCCTCTCTGGGTTACGCATATCCCAAACTCAACCTTTCAGCATTGTTTATTTTTTAGAACAGTTCTCAAGTTCTTTCTAGTTAAATAACAACACAAAAAGAATTGTTTTAATATAAACCTCCTTTACACTTCATTATTAGTTGGTTTTTTCATTCTTATTGACCTTTAGTTATATTGGTACCACACTTTTCCACACATGAAGAACCTTATTTTTCCCCTTATGTAGCTTCTAGGATGATTCTTCCCAAAAATTTTACATTAATGATATTGGGTTTTATTCCTCTATGATATTTTGTATCCTTACTAAAGAGAATTCAATCATAAATTTCACGTCTATAGTACCATGAGACCAATGAGAATCACTAATCCTTATCTCCACATTAATTGTAAATCTACCAATATCATCATAAATATAAATTCTTGAATTTCAATGTCTTTCTACATATTCGGTATCTAAGAAATAAATAATTTTTCTACCATATATTAAATTCTAACGAGACATACATATGTACACGCTAAATTCCTTTTAATGTTTTTCTCATATACTCTAATAAAATCTTCCCCCATTTTCTTCAGACTGAGGTACTCCCTCTCTAAATTAATATACAATGTTTAAGGATGATATTTATTGAAAAATAATATCTTGAATTATTCCCATTCCATGGAATAATTTTCCTCTTTAAAATTCATTTTTTTATCTTTTCTCAGCACATATAATATTCCACATAAAATAACAGACAACCAGTACAAATTTCTCTTATTATGATAATTAGATACTAGATAATATCATCTCGATGGAGATAATCTATTGTTTCATAATGATGGGATCATTAGATCCACTTAATATTAGAGGCCTTTTTTAAACATATTTGACTAAAACATTATCATTATTAGAAGAATGAGGGAGTTCCATATTATTCATGTTATTATTCATAACTTCTTATACATCAGTAAGTACATTCATGTAGGTCTTATCTCCTATTCCCACCATGTTTGGATTATTATTAGTATAATCATCCCATTAATAATCACATTGTTTGTAATGATGGGTTATCCTCTTTATATACATTAACTAAAAAAGTAAATTAAATTTAGAGGGCTAGAATACATACATATTATGAATATAAAATTCGAAAATTTAAATATAGTATGACGAAAATATAAAGGAAAATAATATCCATATTTGGGATTCCCTAAAATCAAGTCTATATAATATTTGGTGTTAGAATTATCCCCATGTTTCATAGTAAATTACTCCATTCATAATCCCAAAAATTAAATAAATCAGTGTATAATACCAACTATAGCTATCCAATCCTATTACACATAATATTACATGATTTTAAGAAAAATTATTAACGAAATAAAATTAATTTATTGGAAAGTATAATGTATTTTTAATATTTGGTTCATAAGTAGAAATCATGAATCTAAAATAAGAAAAAAATTATTTATCTCAATAATAGGCTTAAAAAACCTTTGTGAACCTAAAAATACATATGATAACATGGTATTACATACATAAAAGGGATGAGATAAAAATACTTCTAGGGAGCATACATCATATTTTTGTACAACAATCGAGTTATAAGGAAAAACATGATAACATAAAAGGAATGGCTCGTGAATAAACATATAGATGCATAAAATAGTGAAAAATGAATAATATTATAATCTAAACACATGAATATGAAATGAACACATAAATGAAATAAACATGAGGCAAGGATAACAACTAATAATATATCACAAAGTGGAAAGCGATTTATGTTGGATTCGGTTTACACCCTAATCCCATTAATAAAACATCATGAGACAAAAACATTAAACAATTCATTGGATTTATATATGGATGATCCCATTAGAACATTTTCCTTCATATTTGTTCCAGAAATATAATCCAACAGAGGGTATAATCATAAGGGTTACCCAAAGAACAGAATGAGTTTCATAATCTTTTCATAATTCATAACAAAAGGATAGATAAATATGTTATCCATGTATGAAGAGATTTAAATAATTCTTGGAAATTCATACTTGAAAAAAAATCATGACTAATGATATCCAATATTATTGACAACATAAACATTAATGGATAGAAACCATTAAAAATATGACAATTAATTGTTATTTTATGGAAATTAATAAAGTGTATTTAAAAGGGATAAAGCCATTATAGACTGTATTAAACCATAAATGAGGATAAATATTTTATCATGACAAATACAATGATTTTATGGGAATGTTGGAGGATTAAAATTTTTTATAGAGTGTACTTGAATATGGGTATGAATTTTTTCTCTTTAACTAGGATTTATTATTGAGAGGAATTGAGAAGGGAACCTTAGAAATCCGGTAAATACCTATAAAATAGATATTAAAAGATCATCATAATTATGTTTAGTACATATAAAAAGAATGTATGATTTTTAGTTAAAAATAATGCAGGGATAAATTGAGGCAATGAGAGAGAAAAGGAAACCAAAAGGAAACATGTATGTTTAAAAAGTTACATTACCTTATGATCGATTGATTTCATCACATTAACTTAATGTTTTAAATAATCAAATTTGATTGAATAATTTCTTAATTTATAACCACTTTAAAATTTAATTTATTTTTTATAATTTCATTAATTTCATTTATGCCTATTTGGATTAACCATAAGGTTAAATTTCATTGAACGAGGAGTGTTAGTTTCATGGTTTAAGGACCATTTAAATCATGTATATTTATGGAAGTACATGTGGAATGGTAATATTATTTCAAAAGTTAAATGATAAGATAATAATTGTCTTTTATATTTTTATGTAGTATTTTATATAATTTTATTTTTCACAATGAGGATTATTCATTTAATAAAACATTAATCCTGAATGGTTTGTTTATTTTATCTCTAATTCGGTCTATCATGAACTTATTTTTATTTTTTTAATATGATGTTTTTATATTATTTCCATAATATCAAATAATTTATATTATGATTAATAAAATAAAAATTGACCATTATAATAGTTTAATAACATTCAATGGAGTTTTAATAAAAAATCATAATCCTCGGAGACGGTTAATCACATTAATTTGGATAATTGTTTCATTTAATTGTATATAAAGAGATTACACTAAAATAAAGGATAGAAAATATTTTTGTATAGATATAACATTATATTATATACATGATACTATTATTATTATGTTTTTATGGATGAATGAGGTTTAGAGAAGGTAGAAGTGGAGAATAAATTAGAAGTGGTAATTTGGGAATGTCACTTATTTAATATCACCTCATTCAAGAACCCCTTGAAGAACAATAGGTTCATATTATTTTAATAATATAATCAAATAGATGTGGTGAGAGTGAGGAGGATTTTTTAGATATTTGGAAACCTTAAATTTTGTGATACAACCCCAAAAATCCTAGATCCACTTTCATGCAACATATATAGTGTAATATTTATAAGGAATCAAATCACAAATGAACGAAGAGTTTAGTGGTATAAGAAAACCATATGCATATATGATTTTTCTATTAATTATAAATACAACAATTATAACATATTATTTTATTTGTAGGATAATTGTATCTTTATTCCATCTAGAATATACTTTCATATATTTCATAGTACGGTTCTTGTATTCTTAAGGAAATGAAATAAAATATGGGTGATTTTAAATTCATAGTTTGGTCAATAATAGTAAAAAAATGAATCAGTAAAAATAGCCAATATGGGAATGTAATAACTAATCACAGATGCCATAAAATAAATAAAATTAATGGATATACTATATTAAATAGTAATATATGAAGACACATTCCATTAAAAAAATAGATAATGTAAAATAAATATGGATAGGAAAATAACTAAAACACATTCAATTTTATCTATATAAATAGAATGAAATGTTTCTATAGACATATAAAAAAAGATACAATGGATTAATAATATCTAAATCTAAATGAAGTAAATTTTTAATTGTTGGACACCATATTTAGTAGGAACATTGTACATTTACAATCTATACCATTATCAAGATGATTGATAATATCAAGAAAAAACCCATCTAAGGCTAGATAAATGACTCATCCCATTATATTATCGATGAATAAAGAAGGAATATATAATTAGGCCCCACCCATGTCCTTAATTTCCAAAAAACTCTTCACATATCGAATAATCAATTTAATAATATTCCTTATCAAGTATCCATATCGATGTGAAGTTTCATTTTTATCAATATTTTCCCAATGTATGAATACTAAAAATAAGGGTTGTTGAGGTTTATTAATGCATAAACCACTGAAATATCTATATTAAAATCATTATTAAAATAATATATAAACATTCCAAATTTTCCTATACCACATTGAAACATTTGATTCTAAATTTGACATTAATTAAATGAAATATATAAAATCATGAGAATTAGAACATTCATGATATAACATATCAAAGTAAAGATCATATGAAAAAATTATATATGGTATTGGAAATAAACATATCCATGAAAAATGATGGGAATAATTAGGTGAAATTAAATTTCAAAAGTCATAAGAAACATAATATTTCAAATAGACTAAAAGAAATTACACTACTGAATGTCAATATGATCCTTGATCAATGAAATCATAAACTATCAAAAGGAAGAAAAAAGATGTAATCAATACAACATATCACAATTTCTATATAAAATAATTTTTTTGTCATTGATTAATTTACATACCGTAAAAAGATCATTGGAATATATTATGGAGGGAAATTCATTTTTTATTTGTTTTTTTTAAATCATTTTCTTTGAATATCACTTTTAAAACAAATATCTTTAAAAATAAAACATTTAAACATGAAAATAATGAATTAATGTAATGATGAATGTAAATCCATACATGTTTTACAAGGTAAAAATAGAATTCCTTTTTCATGGTAAAAGGATAGAAAATATCCCTATTCCGAAATCAAAATGAAAATTACTATGAAAAAAATGCTAATAATTTCATCTTATGTAAATTCAAATATAAATAATCCCAAAAATGTAATAGTGAATTAAACCCATAAAAACACCAAAACATTGATGTGAGAATCAATCAATGAATATATTATGTGTGGAAAATTTAATCAAAATAATGAATGTTTAAATAAACGTATATGAATTAGTTATTTTTCATATAATCTTGGAATATTAAGGACAACAATAAAGTAATATAACCCAATGAAAAGGAATCTAGTTATGAAATTTTTTTACCACTTCATAACTTTTATTTCAAATATCCTTCTAAAAAAATAAAACAAAAACCCAAAGACTATGAAGATAAATTATTTAATGATATAATATATCAAAATGGGAATAGGTTCACCACAATAAATAATTATGTTGTGAATATGAATTTTATCTAATAGATGTAATCAAAGTGAGATGAACAATACAAACCTTGTGTTTTCTTTAGGTTAAAAACCCTTTAACATACTATGTAATAGTCATAGAAATGTTAATAACTAATTAAAAAACAAAATAATATCTTTAATATCATTTATTATCATGTTATTTAATATTATTATTCTTTTTTTCATAATATTTCATTACATTCACAATTTTAGGTGGTAATTTCCCAGTTTCATAAGTAGGTTTTGACTTATTGCTTTTTTCCCAATTATAAAGATCATGATATCAACATCTAATGAATTTAATAAAATATTTAATTTTCATATATATTAATTATATATCTATATTGAATATTCCATAATACATGGACATAAGAAATGAAATTCCCCGATCATAGAGATGGTAGGTCCTACTTACGTACGAACGCTACTTTCGTTTCTTTTCCATATTAAAATAATAAAAAGTGAATGATATATAAATATATATTATAATTAAAATATAATAACTATTTAATATAGATTAAATGTGTTTATTAAAACCATCCTATATAAATTCTATGTATAGTTTGAATGAATCACATCTCTTTGAGGGGCATTAGTCCACATTTCAACAAACGATGGTATCATATTTACACAAAATGGAATGTAGAATGTTATGTGTTATAAAATAATTAAAGAAGAATAATTACATTATATATATTATATATATCATATATAAACATATTTTACATCATAATTTATAATCATGGGAGGTGGTAGAGTAAACAAACAAATATTCATCATTTTTTGGGGCGATAGTTTGCCGTACACATAAACGGTTGTTGTATTGACCGTTATATGGATTTTTTTGTAAGTAAAGGGAGATAAATTTACATAAAATAATATATGAATATTTTGGATACATATTTTATTATTTATTATTGAATAATGAAATTTATTTTGGTGTATAATGAATCTAAAATGAGTGTTCTTGAGGAATGATGTAAACTCTTATTAAAAGAATTCCTTCAGGTTTTCACCAAAGGGATTACAAGGATAAATTTCTACAAAAAGGTATTATTTTTGGATTATAGTGTGGATTTAGAGTATAATTTTTGGTAGACCATGGTTGATCCAATATGTTTTCAGAGTTTTGAGGAATATTGAGGGGTGAGTGCCTTTTTACATTGCTGGAGTGGAATTCTTGAATTTGTTTGGAAAGGTTATTCAACAAATGTTTTTACCATTTCAATTGGATCAAATAATGTTATAAATTATATACAGGGTAGTATAGAGTCCAAATGTGTCCATCTAATAGATGCTTTACATGTTTCTAGGTCATTTTGGCTCTTATGTTTACGTTTATGTCATTTATTATGATAATGTTCCTCATAATCATTGTAATAAAATTTAATTACATTCAAAAATATTTGGTTAAAAATATAATTTTACCTTATTAAAAATTATAAATTATTCTTATTTAAAATATGGAATCCATTTTTACGAATTTAAATCACAATAATTTTATAAATTAATCAAAATTTCATTCTCCAGACCAGACTCCAATGTGTGTTTTTAACGTAACAATTTTCAAATGATTTGTGTGTTTTATATCGATTTTAAATGAGAAAATGATTCTAGTGAACTAATTTTAATATATTATTAACAAGTTAATATAACTAAACATTAAAAATAATTTAAAATTAAAATTAATCTTATAAATAAATTAGATGAAAAAGTAGTTTTGAATTCAAATTTAGAATTTTTCAATATTCATCAAATAATTAATCTTCAATGAAAATTGAAAAAAATCACCCAAAGATAATTTTTATGTTCTTATTTAAAAAATTGTGTTTATTTGGAAATATAACAATAATATTTTTTTTAAAAATCCAGATTTTAAATTTTATCTCCATTAGTAGACCATAAAAGGACCTTTATAAAAAATTTGTTTTTAATGTGTAATATAGAGTTTGTTCTTATCTAATGCCTATCTAATGTATTGGGTGAATGTAAAAAATATTTTATTGAATATTTAATATATATATATATATATAAAATAAACTATCTATACTCACTATATAAAATTTAGGAGGATAAAATTACTTTTGATCATTAAAATAGTTTCTTCTAAATAAATTATCTATATATTCAATTTGTTATAATATTAATTTATAATTTATTCATGACCAATTAATTAATTTTATATTTTCAAAAACCATATATTTTCATAATTAAGTTAATACTATTCACTACATCTATTTTACCTTCTAGGTTATATCATATTATGTTAATTATTTTTTTATGAAAATATTGTTTCTCGGTAAAACTCTATCTTTCATGTAATGAAAGCCATCAATGAAACTCATTATTGTGTGCGACTCAACTAGGTATTATGTGAATTTAAATCTATATCATAGATTTATTTTATTGAAAATATTAAATATATTGTAAAGTCTCAGTGTATTACATTCCCTTACGTGCTTGGTGTTGTGTGGCATAAATGCTATCAAATTCAATGTTATATTTCTATAATATCGAGGCGTTACATTATCCCCCATGTTAAAAAGATTAAATCATTGAAATTTAAACTCAATCATCAATAATTTTTTAATAATTATTTTAATGAAATCCCACATAATGAAAAAGTTTCATAAACCATCTTCTCAAAAAATAGGTGATGAAAGTTACAAAGGTCATATGGACTTACATGTAACTAGGACTCTATGTATCAGAACAGCAGTGGAAAGTAAGGATAAATACTTAGAGGAAAAGTGAAAATATTTATAGGGACAGATTGAGGTCATCAATAAAAAAATAGTTACTTTTTTTTGTAATGTGTAGGTCCTCAAATCCTAGAATCTATGATGGTTTTGAAAACCATTGGTTTAAAAAACATTAATGTAATAGAAAAACATTTTATTTTATCTTATTTTTTATGATTTTCCTAACGATGAGTAATTATTTTACTAACTATTAATATAATGAAATATACATAATAGATATATTTCTCTAAAAATCATCATTTATTTATGTTGTGATCAGTTTCAAATTCATCCATTTAATCATGAAACGGAAATCCAAGAAATAAATTTTATTAATGATGCACTAAATTAAGCTTTTAACAGATCATAAGGCCCATTAATGAGTAAATATTATAACTATTTGTCTCTAAATATTATCCAAATAATAAATGTTTAATAAAGTAATCTCAAAATTCCAAAAGTAACCCCATAGATTTATCATAAATATTTATTGATAACATTTATAAATGGAAAAAATGACTTATTAACAAAGTTATTTTATAGGATAGTGGTTATAAATAAACCCTTATCATCCCTCAATCATGGGTTCCAGTCCAACATCCATGCCATATTTTATAAGGTGTCAATAAAAATACATGTTTCCTTTATCTAAAACCTTAATACATAAATTTAAAAAAATATTCAGGAAATCATTTAAATTAGTTTAATCACTAAATATCATTTTAAATATGTTTTTAAATACGACTTTAACAGATAAATATGTCACCTGATTTATATCAACACAGGTCCTTCCTTGGTCTAATGTTTATCCTAGTTCATTCATTCAAAATATCTACTAAAATCCATTATAATTGCTTGTATATAAAATGTCAACTATCATAAGAGTATACCTTGAGAGTGTCAAACTAGGTGCGCAGTAAGGCCTGTTGGCATGTACTAGGTTACACTCAACTCATTCCCAATGCACCATGTTAGTTTTTGTTTCCCATAGGTAAATCTTTCCTAGATCCATGTTAACTCATAGTATCTTGACAATAATATATTTCATGGAAAACCATATAATCACTATCTTACTAAAACAATATGATATTATACTATAATTATCCTCAATGTACACCTTTGGGTTATTTTCTCAAATATATGATTTATGAAATCAAGTTCCCAAGGTTGGTACTAAAAATCCTTTGAAACCATCTATAGTGACTCCATCCTAGAATTTCTATATCCAAAGTCATGGTACCATTAAATTAACATCATTGTGAGCAATCAAATCCCAATGTACTGAAGAGATTAATATATTTGATAAACCAAGTACACAAATGAGTCTTGAATTAAAAATAAATACACTAATTAGAACGTAATTTTTTTTCTTTAAAGGATAATAATATTTTCATGCCACCTAGATCATCTTGTCAGAACGTTTTTAATAAACTTCTATGAGTCCTTGGGAAAATAAAATATAATATGGGTGCATAGGAATTCCCAGTAAGATAAATTATTGCATAATAAATAACGAATAAATGAGGATATTCAAAATGAAATGGGAATAATTGAAAACACATGACATATAATCAATAAAACAACAAAATAATCAATATAGAACGGTATTAACTGAAATCACATGACATTCAAAGATATAGATAATGAAAAATCCATAAGACATGAAAAATAACATAAAAAATTCATTTTAATCAATGAACCGATAATGTAAATTATCCATTTATATGTCTATAATATAACTCATATATTAATAATATATTAATATAAATGAGTTAAATGTTTAATTATTAAATACCATTTATCCAAGGTATAATATGGTTTCGAATAAAAGGTATGAATCTATTTAAGGCTATCCAACTAACTCATCTCAAGAAAATATTAATGCATTGATGGGATATCTATATTCTGGTGACACCCATGTTATACCTTTCCAAAGCATTCTTCATATATTAAATAATAAATATAACAATTTTTCTTAAAAAATATAAATATGGGTAGAAGATTTATATTTTTAAAATTTCTTAGTTGGGGGATAACTAACAACAATGGTTATTGACATTCATGAATGGAGATACCATTGAAATATAATTAAGACATTCTTGATGAAAATAGTTTTTGTATATTCCGAAGTGTCACATAACACTTATAATTATTTTATTCTCATTTCACTATGAATTAAATGAAACCTAGAATATCTTGAGAATATGGAGATTCATAATATAACATGTCAAAGTAAATTCCATTTGTAAAAATTCTATATAGTTTAGGAAATAAACATATCAATGGTGAATGATATGGACAATTAGTGGAAATTAAATGTCAGGAGATCATAGGAAATAGAATATTTAAATGGGAATAAAAGATATAAAGGTAGACATTTTAAATATTATCTTATGGTCAAAGTAATCATAATCCATAGAGTGGAACAATAATGATTTTATTAATATAAAATTTTAGAAACTATGTAAAACATGAAGGGTTGTTTTCATTCATGAATAAAAATATTATAAAAAAGATGTTTTGAAAACATTATTGATGAAAATAAAATATTATTTGGAAACAAATGAATATAATTTTCCTAGAAAATATATTTTTTAAACATTTTCTTTTAAAATAAACTTTTAAACAGGAGAATGAAGATTCATTGAAATAAAGGCCATAAGTCCACAAATTCTGCACAATGTATGAATAACATTTTTTGAATGGTAAAAGGTTAGAAACGTGCCTTGTTCAGAATGAGAAAATAAAATTCATTTGAAATTTTTTTTCAAATTCAAACCGGATGAAAATTTAAATAATAAATCTTATTGGAATTTATAAAACATTTATTAAAACCAATTTTGAATACTATATTTTTAGAATAAAATAAGTTCTACAACTAAAGAGGGAAATGATGTTTTTCTTCCTAAAATCATTTTCAAAAAAATCATGTAAAAAATAGTCGAAATTGGTAAAATTAATGGAAACGTGTCATTAATTACAATGGGAGATGAAAATTAAAGTTTCTAAAGAACATTTATCAAATAATGTTCAATGATGGAAATTTAATTAGAAGAATTCCCAAACAAAATGATATTGTGATGCAAAACTGTATAAATAGGATAACATTGAAGTGAGTATCAATCTATTAATATATTATGGGTTTCAAAATGTAAATTCACATAATCAAAGTTGAAATACCAAAATATATATTTTAATTTCATAACCCAAAATATCATTTAATATTAATAACAATGAGGAAGTAATATAATCTAACCAAAAGGGATTAGGTTACGAAATTATTTACCACATGGTAAATTTTAATTAAAATACCCATATAAGAAATAATTTAATTTACAACTAAAAATACCATGAAGATAAATAAAATAATTATATAATATATCAAAATTAGTAGTAGGTTCACAACATAAAATATATATGTGGAGAATATGAAATTTATATCACAGATGTATTAAGTGAGTTGAAAATCCCTTACCTTTTGTTTATATTAATGTTAACATCAATTAACATCATGTATAATGGTTTAAAATATGTTAATAACTTATTATAAAAATATACTCATATCTATAATATCATATATTATCTTTATATAATATCGTATTACTATTATTTTAGTAATCTTTCATTATATTAACAATTTCAGGTACTATTTTCCTTGTATTTTAAGCATGTTTTGACTTGTTACATGTTGTTCCTATTAAATAGTTCATAATTTCATTATATCCTTAATTAAAACCATGATTTAATTATCATATATATTCATTATATATATTTATATTCTTTTATACAATTTGGAAATAATAAATGAAATGCACCATTTATGGAGATGATAGGCTGTACATAGGCATGAACGCTACTTTCATATCACTTTTATGATAAAACAATGAAAAATAAATTATACATATGTATATTATATTTCAGGTAAAATATATTTTATTTTTATATGACAAAGGTCTATTAAAACCATCCTTTATACATTCCATGTATACTGTGAATGAATCGTTGTGCCTTCAGGGGGAGGTTGTCCACACATCCAAAAATGATGTTATCATATTTACAAAAAATGGAATGAATAAAGGTATAAATTATAACGAAATTGAAGAAGAATAATAACATTATAAATATTATATATATCACATATAAATATTTCTTCCATTATAATTACCAACCATGATAGATGGTAATGAAAGGAACAATCAACATTTGTGAGGGTGTCGTACGTCGTACACATAAATGATAGGTTCGTTACCCATTGATTGATGTGTGTGTGAGTGATGTTTGAACCCAAAACATAAAAAAAATTATATTTATCATACTTATGTTATTATGTATGAAAATAATAATGAGAATTTTTGGGGAAGAGAATGAAAATAATATGATTAAGCTTGAGGATCGATGATACTTCTTAATTGGGTAACTCATTTTGGTTTGAATCAAAGGGTTTCCTTGGATGGATGTATGACCAATGGGAGGCTTACTGTATGGGGGTAGGGATTTTAATAGGATATTTTAGAAGATATTAGTTAGCCAGTGTTTCTGTAGAGGTGTGAGGAAGTGATAGGGGTGAGTGCGTTTTTATAGTGGAGGAGGAGTGTCTTTTTTATAAATTTTTGGAAAGTAAATTTCAGCCATGTTTCTTAGATATCAAGTGGATGCAGTTATGGTCCATATTTGATACATGGAAGGATTTGGTCGACACATTTATATCTAATGGATTTTTGAAAAGTTTCAAGGTCATTTTGGCTCTTATGATTAAGTTTTAGTCACTTCGTATGCTAATTTTACACTTAATCAATGTCATTAGATTAACAAATCAATTTGGTCAAAAACTATATTGAATTATTAGTCATTATATAAAATTTTGATTAAAAATATAGATTCAATTATTATAAATTCCAATCACATGAGTTTATGAAATTATTGTAAATATAATTCTATTGATAGGATGACAATGTAATAAAAACATTTAAAAGTTTACAAAGTTTTTATATAAATTTTCAAAGTAAAATTGATTTTAATGAGGTAAATTTGGAAAACAAATAAAAAAATTATATTCTTAATATTTTAAAACAATTTAAAATAGAAGTTTTCCTTATATATAAATTTGATGAAAAAGTAGTTTTAAATTAAAATTTGATATTTTTAACTATTCATCAAAAAATAAAACATTATAAAAAAACCAAAAACTCATGCTAAGAACCCATTTACTCACATATTTCAGTGATGATATTTATTTTCATATATAATATAAATAAATTTTAGAAAAATTGGATTTAAAATATGCTCTCCATTAAAAAGGGACAAAAGTTCCTTTATATAAGATATTGATTATTATATGTAACATTGGGTTTGTTCATATCTTATACCTATAAAACCTTTTTTATGAATTTCAATAACATATTATTGAATATTTAACAAATATAATACATTAATGACACTCACCTATTATAATTTATTATGATAAAACAATATTGTGTCCATATGAATAGTTTTTTATAAAGATATTCTCTATATATTCAATTGGTTATTATATTCATTTATAATTTATTTATAACCAAATAATTCATTTTATGTTTTTTGAAAACCTATATTTTCCAAATTTAGGGATTCAAATTCACTAATTATATTTTAGCAGCTATTTTATATATTATTATATTAAATATAAATAGTTTAAAAATAATATGTTGCTCTATAAAACTCGATCTTATGTGTAATGGAAGCTATCCATGATAATCATTGTTGTGTAGGAAATATGATAACTCGGTATCATGTTCATTTAAATTTACCTCAAATATAGATTTTTTTTCAATTAGTAAATATATTGTAGTGTTATGGGATATTATGTTCCCTTATGATCTTGGAGTTGTGTCTTATACATGCAATTTAATACAATGTTCTTGTTTTATAATTTTGAGGTGTTACTTTAGAGGATTAGATTGTGTGTGGAGGAGGTATTGTGAGGGTTGGTGCATATAAGGTAGAGGGGGCTATTTTTTGTGTTGAAATATCTCAAAATATTAAATTATAAAAAATTCATTTACTAAAAAAATAACAACAAATAGTCATAATGAGATAAAATGGTAATATCATCATCCAATATAAATTATACACGTTTTGGTTTTATTTTAATCCTTATAAATTTTAATTACCCATAGATAACATATTTAAATTTTTACTAGATTAATATTTTTTCAATAATAAAATGTTTTAATTTTTACATATATAGTATGAATTTTATCATAAATGGCCAATATATTATAGTTTATATAATATTATAATCACTAAGTATTTGTTTGAAATATTTTTTTGTTTTTTAAATTATTTACCAAAATAATAAAAAATATATAATATAATTATTTTCCATTTCAATTTTATTAACTATATAACCAATTTAAAACATCATTAAATCAAGTAAAATTAGAAAAATGTAATTATAATTATCCTAATATTTTCCATGTATCCATGAAAATTAATGGACCTCATTAAATATCTGATGTAATATTATTATTAAGATTTTAATTATTATTCATTTGACTTTTCTATTAATAGAATAATTGTTTCATTATTGTTGTGAATGAATTTAGGGTAATTATATAACTCCTAAAAAAATTAAATAAATTACCATGATGAAGGTTGATTTATTATTTTCCTAAATATTTTATTATGTCATGTAAAACTTATGGTTATCCCCATATAAAAAATATTGTGATGATTAAAAATAATAGTGAAATTTCTTTAATTTCATTGTCATATCCATGAAATATTAAAAAAGTAATTTTCATTTAATTTCAATTTTTGATTTGTTTTTGGGCGTTTCCCATGTATATTTGGAGAACGGGGTGGTGTCATCATGATTTTGGCCAAATTGTGTGCACATTTTCCAGATTTAAAAACAAAATTTGATTCTATTACAAATCATTTATTTTTTTAACATTTTACCCATTCTAGTTCCCTAATTAGACTACCTGGACATAATCAATACACCATATCCATTTGGACCCCTTATGAACTCATTATCATGTTGGATTTGGGTGATTTATTTAGGCTTTGGGCCAACCTATGAACCCATTTCCTATTTTTAAAAAACATTTTCTTTCATATCCAATTGCTTTTTTAATTTATTTTAGTGATTCCACCTTTTAATCGAGTCCAATAACCCTAGGTTCACCCCATATATTCCATTTTTCTTTCTTTTACCTCATAGTCATCATGGATTAGGGTGAAATTTCTCATTATTTATCAAACCATCCATATTTGAGAAGGTAATTTGTTTCATTCATAAATCTATCATTTTTTACTTCCCCCCCCCCCCATTTCAATCACCACATGACCTCCCCATCCTTATTAGATCCTCCCAATTAGTTTTGACTTCCTGGAGGTTCACCTATTTGCGTATTTGGGGTGAGTTTTTCATGATATCTCATGTATGTTGATATCCTACCTTTCTCCTCCAATGTTATTAGAGTTTTTTTCATTAATCATTATGTTCCTAATGTTTTGAATGCATTCATTGAATGAAGGTTTTGATATCTAGTTTCTTAGTCTAATATATTTGTTTTAGGTCATAATTTCTCACCCTTGTGGTGTGGCTGTGGTGTGGTTGAACTTTCGCACAAGGATTTAGTGTTTTTGGAAATTTTGGTAGGATATTCCCTATGTATGTACTACAAGATGAGTTATTAATGTTTGATTTATATTTTTATCATTATCTTCATTAACTTTTTTTGTTGTGAAAATTATTTTTTGGTGTAATTTGTTAATCAACTGATTTTAAAATACCATTTGTGGGAAAATGTGTGTTTTATATGTGTGTTCCATATTGTACCACTTGGGGTGTTTTATAATTCATCGATGGGTTTTATTAAAATGTTTTGCTAATTCGAATTCTAGTTTGGGGTAATATTTGGGGAATTGGGTTTTTAAAGAGGTCTTTTAGATGAATTTTAAGAGAAAATTTTGGTTACATTCCTTGAATTTTTTTATGGAAATTCTAAGCAGTTTATTGAGTTTTATAAAGGGAGAAAAACATGTGTAGCTACTATATTGAATGTGTGTGAATAGAACTAATGTTTTTATGTGAAAATGGTTTCGGGAAACATTTGGAAATTTTTTTAGCACAAATGTGGAAGCATGGGTATCTAAGTGGGTCGATGTTTGCTAGTACTCTAGTAATATAGAGTTGTTTGTCCCTGTTTCAAATAAAAATTTGGACACTAAAAACACTAAAAAATTTATAATGATGATTATTTTGACCACTATGTTATGGGTATGTTCCCTATTGGTGGCTCATTCATGAGAACAGATGTGGTTAGGGTTACCTTAAACTAAGATACGAGGTATATGGGGCCCAAAACTAACTACTGCCTAGGGGCATTCCAAATATTAGTGCTCGTTGAATATTTGACATTTATCATTTGATTATTATTTTTTTGGTTGGAAAATTAAGAAGCATACATGTTATTTTTGAAATTTTTCCACTCTTAAATTTCCCATCGATAACTATTTTCCATTAACAGTTTTGTTCTTTTGAAATTATTTCCACCATTTCTTGTTTATTAAAACATACATGATTTTTTTTATTTTATTTCTTACTATATGGAATATTTTAGTGGTATCCTATTTGTATTTGGATTACAAACTACATACACCCCTTGTGTATAAGTATACTTGATTATGTTTGACACAGGTAATGCCAGGGCCATGGGAGATGGCGGTTCGAGTTGTTAGTTCCCTTCTAAGGTGCAGTGTTGTGGAGATGGCTCATTGGTGATGACCCCTTGTCATTTGGAGTTCATTTGGATAATTTGAAGGTTCTATTAGGTATATTTGGACTAGTTTTATCATGTTTAGAACCATGTATTAATTTTTGAATTTTATTTAAGTCTTGTTTTGTAATAATTTTCAGATTGGGTTTATTGATTTTTTTTGTTGGTTTATTTATCCATACTCTGGTTAATTGTTACCAAACCAATATTTTTGATACCCGGGGACATGTAATAACAATGGGGATAGTGAACACCCTTAGGAACTTGACAGAGACTGGATCGGGTGTTAGTTTTAATGGCGACCAGATTCTGTTAATGACAAGAATGTTAGCAATTAGAGGTTAATGTTTTTGGGTTATATAATTATTTTACGATGAGTCGTGTTAGACATGATATAGGGTATCAGGTCATATAGTTTCAGTCTTGAGTAAGGTGACTGGAACACATCTCTCGTTAGATACCTCAAGTCACTATGGGATGTTGGAATTGTTTATTTTACTTCACTGCCAGGTGAGGCATGTGGGCTGTAGACTGCACATGGGCATCATGTATGGGTGAAGTAGTTGTTTATTTTATTGTTCTAATGTGTTTTGATTATTTATATTTTATGTTATTGATGAAGATTTTCAGAAATGTAGTAATAATGTTTTCCCTTGTTATTATTGCCTTCGGTAGCAACGTTTCTCCCCAGAAAGCTCCAATGCACCCATGGGAGGAAGCCAGAGAGAGTTCTCCAACACTACTTGATCAGATATGAGTTGAGAGTGCGGATTCAGCAATTCAAGATAATGGATATGGACAAATTTCAGTTATATCTTATATTAGATAAGATGAGACATGTCAATGGAAGGAAATAAGAACAGGATTTTCTTAAAAACAATCCCCCTTCATTCTAAGGTACCACAGAACCCCAAGAAACGAAGGAGTGACTTGAGAAGACTGAGTGCCTGATTGAGTTCCTAGACACACTTGAGGAGATCGGGGTGAAATTTTACTCATTCCTATTAGATGGACCTATCCAGAGGTAGTTGGAATTAGTTCATCACGATGGTAGTCTTGAGCCGATGAGTTGGAAGGACTTCAACGTTATATTCATTGACTAGTACTACCCAGATATTTTATAATATGCGTGATCTCTGGAGTTTATGGAACATGTTCAGGGTTATATTTTAGTAATGTAGTATGTCTACTAAATTTTAGAGTAGGCCTGGTTTTCTATAGAAATTATCTTCAATTAATAGAAGAAGGCTCACATGTTTGAGAGACGTTTGCAGACAGAGATGTACTCCTAGGTATTACTGTTAAAGTTGAAAACCAATGTTGAAGTGGTTGATAGATCTTGTGTGATAGTGATCATCCAAAAGTGAGGTATGGTTTTTCTAGCATAGTATATGGAGTGGGATGAGGCGGTTATTTTGAGACGAAAAGGAAGCGAGAGGGGCACACGAAGAAGGGAGGTGGCAGCTCGGGCCAACCACCCAGGAAGTTTTCTTCAATGGATTATGATGCAAGGTTTATCATTTTCCACCAGTGTGGGAGGCTGGGGTACATCTGACTATCCTGAAAATATCCTATCTATCCCTATTATCATTATGTAGGAATGGTTCACTTGTAGCTCTTTTTTAGGGTGGCACATCCACTCCAAAGTGGTGCATGATCTATGGAATCTAGATGGGTTTCAATTGATTTAGATCTATAGAGAATGATATAATATCATATCAATATCCATAGTGGCTGGGTCAGCTCATCATCTGGGAAGATATATTTATGGGCTGAGCCAATGTTGAGACGTCATTCTCAGACAAAGACTATGCATCTTCATATAGTGGATCAAGCACCAATTGTATCTGAGGCGTGACCATTAACTGTTCAAGGTAACATTTTGATTTCATATTCTATAGTTTTTTCTCTTTTTGATATGGGTTCCTCATTTTCACTCATCTCTTCCCATTTTGTGACCATAATGAATTTCCCAACTGATCTTTTTTCTTTTTCAATGAATTTGTTGACTCCGCTAGGAAAGAATAAGTAGGGTCTCAAGTTCCCATCCTGTCCCCTTTCCATTTCTTGGGTTGAGATGGAGTGGGACCTCCTAGTATTACCAATTGATCTATATTACATGATACATGGTATTGATTTTCTAGTACACTTTCAATCATATATATGTTTTTATAGGTGGTTGGTCAGTTTCATGGCACCTAATGGGAGTCGTCGGGTTATCCTTGGGGATTGAGATCCTCGGTCGAGTCATGTAGGACCTCCACTCCTAGAGTTTTGGAATAATGACTTTTACTTATCAATGGTCCCAATAGAGGATGATTTTATTGCTCTTAAAGGTGGACAACCTCGTTTAGAGTATGAGTTTATGGTGGTATTCCAAGATTATTTTTCAGACCTGCCTCAAGAGTGGGACGTCGAGTTCTAGATTGATTTTTCATCAGGAATACTGCCAAAATGTCTTCACTCTTGTCATATGGCCCCCACCGAGCTAAGAGAGTTAAAGATTAGACTAGAAAATATACAATCCAAAGGATTCATTCACTCAAGCATCTATCATTGGTTTCTCCCTTTTTTGCGAACAAGGCTAACAGATCCATCTGATTGTGTCTTGATTACCAGAAGTAGAACAAGGTAACCATCATGAAAAAATATCAATTTCATTGAATATATGAATTGTTTGGGAAGATGAAGGGGAAAAAGTTGTTTTATAAAATATACTTGAATTCGAGTTACCCCCAACACAGGGTGAATGAATATGATATCCTGAATTCAGCCATATGAAGCAGGTACGTCCACTTTGAGTACTTGTTCAAGCCCTTCAGATTGACCAATGCCATATAGGTACTTATGGAACTAATGAATTTAGTGTTCCACCAGTATCATGACTCTTTTTTTATGGTATTCATGGATGATAACATGGTTTACTAGGTATCCATGGAGGAGCATGATCATCATTTATGGATCATGTTGGGCACTTTTCGGGATCACCAACATTATGAGCAGCAATCAATGTGCACTTTCTAAATCATGGAGGTGATGTTTCTATGTAATATAATATCAGATAATGGGGTTTTAGTGCAACCCACGATGATCAGGGCAGATATCTTATAGGAGTAGCAGAAGAACATGTTCGAGGTCAGGAGTTTCTTCAGCTAGGCTGGTCACTACAGGCAGTTTGTTCGAGATTTTTCTTATCTTGATTTTCCCATGACCGTGCTCACCAGAAAAGGGTTGATCTCTGTATGGGGATCAGACTGTCAAGCATCTATAAATGAACTGAATAAGCAGTTGACTACCGCCCCTAGTGCTAGTTTTCTAGTGGCTGGAATGTGGTATCTGGTGTATTCCAATGCATTAGTTATGTGTCTTGGGTGGGTGCTTATGCAGGGTGATCACATGATGGCGTATGGTTCTCGCAAACTCTGACAACCTAAAAGGAATTATTCAACACATGGCACGGAGATAGAATCTATTATGCATGATTTGAATACATGGTGTCACTACCTCTTTATGGATAAGTATGTGGTATACTCTAATCACAAAATCTAGTCCTATATCATCTCATAGGAGGTTCTCAATTTGAGGTCGCGCCTTAATTTTGAGTACTTGCAGGGGTTTGAAATTGACATTATCTATACCCCAGGAAAGGTAAATGTATTTTCGGATGCATTGAAAAGATAATTACTAGTGAAATCACTGAGGAAGTACAGTGATGGGTAGACTATGATGGGGCTCTATACTCAAATTCTTATGGAGAACCAAGAGAATTGTGGAGGTGAATTCTTAGTGATCATTCAATTGAATCCATATATCATAGTGTTTATTCAATGAGAATAGCCCAGTGATGAGCTTTATCAGTGGTCTATGTAGTTTCATCACCATGGGGAGACGTCTTCTGATTGGTCATCGTCTCTTGAGGGAATCATGTGTTTCAAGGGATGATCAGTACTTCTTTCTTCTCTAAATAAGGAATTGATGCAATATGACCACTAATGTTAGAGGGATTTTCATCCTGGTGCCAGAAACATGTTCTATGACATGCGTCGGAAATTCTAGTGGACATTTATGAGATGAGACATAGCTGACATTGTATCAAGATGATATACTTAAATATCGGTGAAAGAAGAGCACCAAAGGCCCTCCAATTTTCTCCTTCCTTTACCCATTCCTACATATAAGTTGGGTGATTTCTCCATGGAAAACATTATTAACTTTCCTTATACACATCAGGGTAAGAATTATATAAGGGTAGTAATTGACCATCCAAAAAAATCTTCCCACATCATTCCATTCAATGATATAGGTAATGTTCATGAGTTAGGCCGAATGTATCCTTAGGAGGTGGTAAGGATTTATAGAGTTCCATCTAATGTTTTCTCAGATTGAGACAATTATTTTAATTCTTAGTTTTAGGAAAGCCTTCCAATGGAATTTGGGTCCCAGTTTAAATTAGCACGACATACCATCCCCAAATGAATTTTTAGAAATAGCGGGAAAATCATATTTTAGAGGAAAGGATCTATGCTTGTGATTTGTCCACTAGACATTACTGGGATATCCATTTGGGATTGGTTAAGTTCTCTTTTAATATATTTTAATAATCCTCAATCCAAATGGCTTCTTTTGAGAAACTCTATGTTTGGTCTTGTGGGTCCCCCATGTGTAGGGATGAGGTAGGTGAGACTTCACTATTATGGATGATCCTTGTTCAAGGGACGTTTGAGATGGTCACGTTGAACATGAAGTGCACAATGAAAACTAAGAGTCTCCATAAATATTATGTAGAGTAGGGGTGTTGATACCTTTAGTTTTTTGCGGGTCACATGGTATTCTTGAATGTGGCCCCTCGTCGTGGCCATCGTCCTTTGGGAAATCAAGGGAATCTGGCGTCGTGGTATGTAGGGCCATTTGAAATAACTGAGCATATTGGAAAAGTGCCATATTGAATGGATTTTCCTTCTCATTTTACATCCACTCATGACATTTTAGACATCTCCCAGTTGGAAAAGTACATCTCGGATCAGTCCCATGTGCTGAACTGGGTGGAGTAGGATATAGAGCCTGATCATTCTCTGGTCGAGGGACCGCTGCATATTGTGAACTCCTAAGAAAATATTCTTCAAGAGAATTCTTATTCTCTAGTTTGAGTCCTCTAGAATCATGGGACCGATTAGCATGATACTTTGGATAATATTTCTTGGGTCTATGTGTAGTTTCTATTTCTCTTATCTGATGAGGCTTGAAGATGACTTTTTAAGGGGGAATGTTATTATGGGGTGGAGAATTGTAAAATACATGGATTTTTTAAAGCTAATTTTCATGTAATTTCTATAATTTCATTGTTTTTTAGGGTTTCCCATGTATATTTGGATAATGCAGTTGGTTTCATCAGGATTTGGGCCAAACCATGTGCCCATTTCCAGATTTAGAAACAATTTTTTTTTCTTTTATAACTCATTCATTTTTAACATTTTCACCCATTCCACTTCCCAATTGGCCTCTCTTGACATATTAACACCACCATATTATTTTTTATCCCTTAAGAACTCATTATCATGGTGGATGTGGGTGATTTATTTAGGCTTTCGGCCAACCCCTAAGACCATTTCAATTTTTTTTTAAAGAATATCTCTCATATCTCATTCATGTTTTACTTTTTTCGGTGATTCCAACCCTCACATGTGAAAATGAACTCTAGGTGCACCCCCATATTTCATTTTTCCTTTTGTAGCTAATATTCATGGCAGATTAGGGAAAACATTCTCAAGGTTTCTAAAATCATCTAAATTTCAGACGGTAATTTATTTCATTCATAAATAGTTCTTTTTTACTATTTTACTCATTTAAGTCCTCACATGACCTCCTAAGAAGTATTAGAACCTACCTATATGTTTTGGATGCTTGGATATTCACCTATTTGAGTATTTTGGGTGATTTCTTCAAGATATCTCATGTAATTGGGTTTCCTTCCTTCCTCCTCCCATTTTCAAAGGGTTTTGTCCATTTTTCATAAATTTCCTAATGTCCGGAAAGTTTTCCTTCAAAAATAGGGTTTAATCTTGGGTTGAATGATCAAATATAGTTTTTAGGGTTTATTTAACACCCTTGTTGTGTGGCGGTGGTGTGTTTGAACTCTCACCCTTGGATTTGGGGTTTTGGACACTTGTGGTAGGTGATTCCATTTGTAGGCACTACTAGATGTGTTTTCCTTGATTGATTTATATTTTTAGTATACTCTTACTTCATTGTACTTTCTGTGAAATTTTTTTTGGTGGAATTTGTTAAACAATTGTTTTTTAAATGCCATCTTTCTGTGAAAATGGGGGTTTTACATGTGTGTTCCATGTTGTACCTCTTGGGGATGTTTTGTAATTTATAGAAGGGTTTTATTAAAATTTTATGAGTCTTTCAATTATAGATTAAGTTAATATTGGTGGGAATTATATTTTCAAAGAGGTATTTTAGATGAATTTTATGTGGAAATTTTGGTTACATGTCGTGAAAGTGTTTTATGGAAATTATACCTTGTTTATTGAGTTAGATAAGGGGTGAAAAGAATATATAGCTACTATTTTAAATGTGTGAGACCATAACTGATGTTTTTATATGAAAATTTCTTTTTCTATATTGTATAATTTGTTTGAGTACCACAGGGGAAGCGCAGGTATCTAGAATGGTTTTTTCCCTATTTCACTTAGGAAATTAAGGATTGACAACACTAAAAAAACAATAATGATGATGATTGGGAACCACAAGGTAATGGTCATGTTCCCTACTTGTGGATCTTGAATGAGAATAAATATGGTTATGGTTACTTTACACCAAGATACAGGGTACATGGGGCCCAAAACTAACTAGTGCATAGGGGTGTTTCCAAGATTAGTCCATGTTGACTATTTGGTATTCATCATTGTCTTATGGGGTCTGGGGTGGGAAAATTCAGAATCATACAAGTTTTATTTAAATTTTTTCACTGTTTTAAATTTCCCTTTAAAAATTATTACTTTTAAAAGTTTTTTTATTTAGAAATGTTTTCAACCATTTCTGTTTTACTAAAACTTTCATGATATTTATATTATATTGCTTATTATATGGAATATTTTAGGTGGTATCCTATTGGTAAAACAATGCCACCTTATATAGACCCCTAGGGTTTAATTATACTCTATCATGGTTGACATTGTTTATGGCATGGACTTGTTTTATGGTGGTTCGGGTTCTTAGTTACATTCCATGGTGCGACGTTGTGGAGATGGATCGTGGGTGATTACACTATGCCATGTGTAGTTCATGGGGATGTTTTTCTGAAACATTAATGTATCATTTGAAATATTTTATCATGTTTATATCCATGTATTCATTTCTGAATTGTATTTATGGCATGTTTGGCATGAATTTTATTATTTGGTTTATTGATTGGTTTTGGTTGTTTGATGTTTCCATACTTGGGTAAATTATTACCAAACCAATATTAATGATACCTAGGTACTTTTGACAGCCCATGGGGATAGGTAACACCCTTAAAGACTTGAAAATGACTGGTTCAGGTGCCAGTTTTAATGGAGAACTGATTCGGTTCATGACATTCATTTATTTGAATAATGTCTGCTTCACTTTCATGGAAAATTGTCTACAAAATAACTCAATTTCAATGATTATTTTTTAAGAATTTCATATGAATTATCCAATAATATTTTTACGATAACATATGTATTTATCATTTATTTATAATCTAAATTAACCAAAATTATCCATTACTTAGATGAAACGTTTTACCGCTATTATTATTTTTATTTTCCAAAAATAAAATATGTTTGTTTAATAAATTTTGACCTACTGATTCCAAAAATGGAATCCATTTTTCAAAATTACAAACACATAAGTGGAATAATGTTTTTAATATGAACTGGAAAAATAAAAAAAACAATTTTTCTGAAAGATTCCCATTAAGTATAAAATGTATTTACCATAAATTCTAGAATAAAATTCATTTCAATGAAAAAATTAAATAATTTATAATTACATGTAACTACTGATTTTTTAAAACTATTAGAATTTAACTTATAAAATTATTTAAAACAAATTTCATTTCCCTATGTAAACTGGTATGTTACACTATTAATTTAAATTTCAAACATTTTAGAAATGTATAGATAATTCCTCCAAAGACAATTCTGAAAAACAAAGTCAAAAATGTATTTTATATTGGAAATTATATTTCCTAAAATATTAAAATTTTAATATATTTTTCGACTTATAGATTTTAACAAAAATATATTTTTTTGAAGTAATTTTTTCGAAGAATAAAGAAAATTTACTAAATAATTAATTTTTTATGTAGTTTTAATAAATTTAACTCACAATACGGCTATTTATATTTATATATTCTAATTAAATGGATATATATTAATGGTCATTTTTAAATAAAAATATTTTAATAGAATATTGTATTTTTTTTAATCTTGGGGTTTTGTGAAACACATGCTACCAATGAAATAAAAATATTTTATCAATCTTTTTTTATGTCACATAAAATACTTCAGGTACTGATTTTATTTATTTTTTTAAGTTGGTGTCTTGGATAAAGACCAAGACACAATTTATTAATAATCAGAGAAACAACGACAAAAGATTGAATGTGGAAATCTTATTACACTCTTTTTCAGAGAGGTGTAGTAAATCAACTTGTAATTCCTCCTTCCAAGAGAGGCCCTGGTTGATAACCTTATTGGAAAAACCCATTTGCAACCATGTTCAATTCACTATTGGTAGGTGTGGCTATGTAATTGATCTAATAGAGCAAATCAATACAACTCATCCATCTGGTGGTGAGCGGCCATGAAATGTATAACGTATCCTTCCACATGGCTTGGATAATGGTAGTAGAGTCGCTTTTGATTCAAATTGTTTTCCATTCCTTTTGTCTAGAAGAATCAATCTCATGGATCACGACCAACATTTCAGCCTCCAACGAGGTGTCCAAACCGCAACTGGTGAAGATACAACCAAGTATTCGACCATGAAAATCTCTGAAGATAGCACTGCATCCAGTAGTACCCGGGTTGCCTTTAGAAGCACCATCCATATTAACTTTTATCCTACTAGGAAGAGGATATTACCAGAAAACCTTGAAGGTGAACCTCTGATTCCTATAAAGACCATTGATTCCAAGTTTCTAAAGGATCATCATGTCTCCAACAGTGTTGTGGAAAGAAGAATTTTGCGTCGAAGCCGCCTCCCTAACAACAAGAATAATTTGTATCCTACCTTCATTAATATGAAATTATGAATTATTGTGCATAAAATCATTTCAAGAATACTAGATAACATGGAGGTTCTATGAAATAGAAATTGTGGATAGATTCTTGATATACGGAGAGAATTCATGCTCCAAATAGCCTTTTATTTGAGAAATAAAGGAGTCAAAATGCAACCATCTGTAATCAAACACATCAGTAATACAATTACAATTTGCCAAAACCATGGAGCATGAAAAGAAAAGGTTATTGGTATCTTCCCTGTATTGATGGAAAAAAGGAAATTTATGACAATGATGAATACAAAATCATTGAAGACAAACCTCAAAAGGAATGCAGTTGTGGGAAATATGCAAAATCAAGTTGAACCTCGAAGTAGGAATCCAAAGCTTGTCAAAAGATTTCAACCAATTAAAACTAGAGTCATTCGATGTAAAATTATGATTATAAAAACTTTTCGAGTCCTACACACCATTATAGGCAGGCTCCGAAATAAGGAAACTGTCAGTGTGAGTAAAAGGAAAATTTTCAACCACATTCAGGATGTTATCAAGAAGATTGGAAACATTAGATTTCATCACATATTTAAAAGAACAATTGGTTCTATTAGGGGTTCTAATTAGGGGATAACATAGAGAGCAGGGGGGTGACAGTCTAGTTATCCAACCAAAAGTTCATGGAAGAGTTAACACTAACCTTCCATGTAGAATTATTCATGATACTAACGAAGGAAAGTCTAATGGAAGGCCAGATCAAAGATTTAACATAATTCAAATTTCATTTCTTAAGCTTCATAAGTAACCTATTATTGATTAAGGAAAGGGATTATGAGGAAATATGAATAAAATTCCATGTAAACTTGGCTTGAAGGGCCTCATTAATGAGATTGGGATATTTGATTCACATGCATCCCTTCTCCTAAGGTATGCAGTAGTTGGACCAGTGGATGGTGACAAGCTTCCTAACAATAATTCTAGAAGACTAGACAAAATTTCTATTGTACCAATTTTTTTCAGAAGACTGGTAGGCCATCTATAGATCATCATGGAATAATAAATTTCATAAATAATGGTATATTTTACAAGACAAACTCTTCCAGCCATGGAGAGGGGTTTTCCTTTCCATGAAGCAAGATGATAGATAACCTGGACCACAATCGAGTTGAAATACAAGGGTTTTGGCCTTCCACAGAAAATGGGAACCCCAAAGAATATGAAAGGGAAAGGGCCTACATTGATGCGTAGGTTGTTTATGATGCTTTTTATTTATTAGGAGGGAATATTTTCCCAAAAAATTCAAATGATTTGTTCCAACTTATAGACTGACCATAGATGTTTTCGTAATGATCTAAGGTATTGATTTTATTTATTATACGACACAATGGTACTCAAATCTCAAGGGTACTGTCTCCCCATCATGCCACTGATACACCCCTAATACATTTCTAAAACCTCTATCATATGGGGAGGCATTTCTGAGGCCATGTGACCAATCAGCTAAGGGAACAATTATAGAGGAACATGGGTCATGACAGTAAAAAGTGGTGTTAGGGGAACATGGGTATCACATTATTATTTCTAACCATGCATGTATCATCATGAAATTTTAAGAAATACCTTATATAAAATTATTTTAAAGCCTTTGATACATGTTTTTACAAGTATTTAATAGTTTGTCATGCATTTTATGCAACACCAAGCTTATCATGTGTTTCACATAAGATTGAGTTTCTTCAATAAGTTGTGGTACTAGAAAATCCAAGTCTTACCAAACATCAATATTCTATAATAACTATCGTTCTGCCAATAGATTTTAGGTAATTGATATTATTAACCAGATTATGAATATATAGTTAACACATTTTAATTTAATGAATTCTTTGGTAAAAGTTTTATTATAAATTAAAATAAAAACCAACTGAATATGATGGATATGTTTTTTGAAAGATCTATTTTTTTGAACAGAAGGCTATTTTATCTAATTATATTAAATTTATATCTATTATTGAAATATATTAATTAAATTTACATGTTATATAAAAAATAATCTTTTTTTAAATTTATAAAATATTTTTTATTGGTCATATTTCATACAAAAATTAATTTTAGGAAAAAAATGATTTATACGTTTAAAAGGCAGTTTTACTCCCTTTTAATAGAATACTTATTTTAGATCTAAATTTTGAAAACATTATAATTTTTATTTTTCTAAATAAACATAATTAACTAAATATATTTATATAATTATTCATTTAGTGATATTTTGTTATTTTTCTGAGAGAATTCATATTTTTATATATTGTGAATGACACCGAATTCTAGTTGAATTTTTTTTCCATATAAATAATATAATATATTAAATTATTTTTCAATTGGTTTTATTTAATATTTATATACATTTTGAATAAGTTAGAGCAATTGAGGTCATTTTTTTTATTTCACATTAACATTTAATATAAAAACATTTCAAAATTTTGAACTTTTCTCTTTAAAAACTCACTTTGTCGTCCTAATTGAAGGATTGATTTTATGTTACGCTCTAAAATTTATGTGACTAGAATTTGAAAAAATGGGATACATAATTGGAATCATGAGAATTTTTATTTTGTAAAAATTTCAACATCATTTTTTAGAAATATTATAATTAAAAGTAATTAAAATTAATTATACTGATTAAGGTAAAAATTAGTTTACATACTGGTAAACCATTAATCTTCGGTGGCCAAATAACCTATAAAAATGTCCAAAACCCATATTATGGGCATTACTAGAACATATAAAATATATTATCTACATTTTTTGATAAATTTGGAAATATTATATAAGTGATGCCACCCAATATGGTTTACCTATTTAAATTTACTGTAATGTCACCCCCCTCACCTATAAAAAAGAACTCAACCTCCACACATCTTCAAAACTATAAAGACCATTATATAATAAAAACAATATAAAGATAAATAACAACATACCGTATTTTATCCTACTATTTTAATTTTTTGAATAGATAAATCCAAGGAATTGATTTTATTTAAACCAAAAAGAGTTACTTGGAAAAATAGTTAACATTATTCAACGAGAAATTTTATTTAATTTCATTATCCAACTATTAAATTATTATTATTAAGTAATTATATAATATAAATATTATAATAAATATTATATCCATATTATAATAAACATAATAAAATATTTTTATATAATAATACAACCTACACCTACGGATGCATCCATGAAATGTGTAACAAAATCATTGTTTCTATGAATGGTGAACTGCCGCCTCACAAAATGACTTCGTTCATTTTTTCCTTTACCACATCATGTAGTTGGGAATTAATATTAAAAATTAATTTTTATATTATATATATATATATATATGTTTGAAATTATTAAATTCTATATACTATTTAGTTACTTTGATATAAATACCATCATTATTTCCATGTTTAGGGAATATAATAACATTGTTTGTGTACATCTGGACTACTGTCCCTTAACAACATTGTGATACATTCACCAGATAAAATTAATATGATAAGGATGTATTTAATGAAAATATATGATATAAATTACATATTTATTATATTTATTAGATAATTTTCCATCTGTACAAATGACATGACAATTTTTTCTTTCAATTTTACTCATTAAAAATGTGATAATGTCATTTGTGGAAGTGTGTACTATCACCTCCTCAAAGCGACGTGATTATTTATTTTTTCATCACCACATAATGATATTGATATATATAAGTATATATAATATATAAAAATATAATATTTATCATAAAATTTTCGTTCTAGAAAGAAAAAAATTTCATACCTTCATTCTATAATGATCATTGAAAAATGAAAATGTTTCCCATGCATACATATGGCCAAGAATCTCCATGATATTATCATTGGTTCATTTTTAATAACTATCATTCCTTTATAATTTTAAAATGTATAATTCATGTAAAAATTTGATAATTATTTCATGTTTATTATTATAGATATTTTTAAATAATGATCACATTGACCATTGCCAACCAATGAATGTCATTTTTGAGACATTAACTAAATATGGTCAAAACATCACATATAAAAATTATTGATTAAGTATTTTCATATAGATTTTGGATAATTTATTTAAAAGTAACATTAAAATTGTAAATTGTTATTAATCAATTACGAAATCAACATAAAATAATTATTTGGGGAGATATTAGAAAAGTGTGACCAATCAGACTCAAGGTAAGGGACTTCATCTAAATTTCATTTCATTGATGAATAGCGTGACATAATACAACATAATTATTTAATATGGTGTATATTTTCACCATTATATATTTTGTATCATGAGTTATTTTATCATCAGGTTATTTAAATGTTTTATATGATGATAATTACTTCTGGGGTTTCTGATTATGAGGTTACTATAGTTATATGTTATTTCTTAACTAAATCAACATTCATTGGGTTAAAATTTTATGTCATTAATTTTGTTATGAAAATAATATGTATGAAATTACCTATTAATTTATAATTATATAATTAATCATTTTTTGGATTTGAAATTATCACAAATAATTATTTCAATAATATTTTTATTGCTATGATACGATCTTGGTAAGTGTTTCTCTTATCTCACTTTTATTTCTAATAGATATATTCCTTATTCACCACATATTTTTTAGTGTAGCATATATAATACCCTTGATGGTATTTGATGATTATTATCATTAAATTTTTGTGGTTTAAAATACACTTTTGTTATGATCTCCTTATCATGGGGTTTATGGTTTCAATTTTCCAAAAGATGTAATGGACTTTTGTCAAAATTTACCTTATTTGAGATGTTTTTTATGTTAAAAAACAATATTATTTAATGGGGTGTATATACTTCTCATTTTACATGATATATACTGAATATCTTTATTATACAGATATTATAAGTTTCATTTAATGTTATTCTTTCAAGGGGATTATGATTCAATTATTTCAATGTGGCTGTGATACATTAGAATATTTATAAATTATTTTCCTCAAGATTTTTATTAAATAAATTTTTTGGGAAATGAAATTCATTAAAATTTAAAAATACTTGTTGTTAGATAACCTCCACTAGGGATATTTTATATTTATAAAAAGACTCGTTCATTAATTATATGGAATATTATTGTTTCAAAGAGATGGTTTAGAAAAATATTTCTTTTCCATCAGTAGAATATGTACTAATGAAATTTTCATGATACACATTTCATTTCCATGGGTTAATCGTATTTCGAGGATATAGTTATTGAACCCATTTACATTCTATTGGTTACAAATGTCTCAATGATTTTGGTATGGAACACATTTCCTTTATAGAATTTACTCAAGTTTCAATGATGTTATCATAGAACCCATTTCATTTACATGTGTTATTCATGATTAATAGATAATGTTATGGATATCATTTTCATTACATGGTTAATTAAATTTTCAAATGGATTTATATGTATCCCATTTACTTTAAATCGGTTAAACATGTTCCAAATATTGTTTTATTTAATTATTGATATTTTAATCATGTTTCAAATAGATTGTTATAGAACTCATTTCTTTTAAATTGGTTAACCATGTAATGAAAGGGGTTACTGGATTTTCCAATGATTTTATGGAAGATTCTATTTGTGACTATTTTTAAATAGTACATGAACATTTTATGTTTTTTTTTTTGTGATAAACCAACAAAAAGTTGTTTTTAGATCGACCAGGGATGGGTGATCCATGATAACCCTCCAATGCATTAGTTATTGAAGTTAGATGTATGGATATTCCATTTTTAAGAGTGAAATGTATAAAAATCGATCGTTTGGCCATTCTCCTTATAAGAATGAAAATGATAATTATATTGATGAATACCATTATATATTATTTATATGCGTTTATAGTTTTTATAATGACCATGATTGATATCACATGGCTCATTATGATTTATTCAAATGAATCGTTCATTTACCTTGTTTTAATATCTAATGACACAAGTATTGATGGGTGTTAGTTATTTTATTATTTTCACATGAAAATTATCAATTTCACCATATGTTGATGAACTCTTATTCTCATTGACGACTACCAATTTATAATGATTTTTTACCCTTACTCTGTGATTGAAATTTCACTAATCTAGTTTCCTTTTCCACTTTATTCAATGAATTATGTGAAATAAATTATTTCTTTAAACTATTTTAAAATTTTGAGGTTGTAGTCTTATTAATAAAAATGAAAATATTAGTTACATGGGATAAATTTTTTGTTGAAGACTTATGAGTCTATGATTATATGATTTGTTTATATACGAGCTTTTACAAATTGCCTAAATATATAATCTTAAATGTTACTTGAGGTTGTTTATAATCAATTGTTTTTCAGTAGATGTTGTATGGTTTAGATGAAATTTTTTTGTCACAATTATAAGCATCAAATCCGTAAATGTAGTGTTTTGAGTTTCAGTATAGGATCTAGGAGTATGGGTCCTCATATGATATTATTGTTACCTAATGTCATTTAAGATAACTTTGGAGACTACTAATTTTTCATGTGAGGTTATCAAAGGAATTATGGATATATTCATAGTACTATAAGATTAATGTTGATCATAAATTCAATGTCATAAGACACCCCATTTTTGTTTTTTATGTAGTAAAATATTTTTCGATGTAAATGAATATTTTGAAGTTGTTCCATTTGGTTTGAGTTATTTTTAACCCCTATATTAAAAATGAATTGTTTTATGGAGGATTTATTTTAATGGATTAATGAAAAATGGAATATAACTCGTTTCATTTATCAAGGTGGAAATGCATTAATCAATGGCTAAAGGACTATAATGGATTAACTCACTACAACATTCCAACATGATGACCTAGTTATCATGAAATTTTTTTACAGGTAAATATAATCTTTATTATAGAAACATATTGTATTTAATTTGAGTAATAGTGGTTGAATTATCTTTTAAGAATATATGATAAAGTCATTGAAATCATTAGGTTTAGACCATAGTAATTAAACATTTGAAGAATATTAGGGACAATAATTTATGTAATTTCATTGATCAGCCATGGGGTGTTACCAATTAATTTTGAAAATTAGTGTATAATATGTATTTCTACTAATTTTTCTAATTAACTATCAATGATATAATAATTTTTTATTTGGATAAATTCAAAATATAGATAGAATAACTTGATTACCCCCTTTATAGTAATGTGGTCTTTATGATTTTTTTACTGCTACTGGATTTATTAATTCATGTTGAATACTCATTTTTTGGTGAAAATATTATATTTTGGTTGAAATTAAATAAAGGGTGAAATTTTTCACATCAGTTAGGTATATATATTTTATATTGATTCTGATGGTAAGAGAATTTTTTAACTCTGTAATATGTATCTAGAAACAAAAAACATTTATAGTAACATCAATTATGATGATCCTATGGTTTTTTTATCATCCTAAATTTATTTTTTAGGACCTTAACATTCCATTGATCATTAACTTCTTTATTATCAATGACTACACTCACTCTCTATAATAATTTATGATTTTTATCCACACCAAAATATGTTCCCCTATGTGGAATCCTTGTTATTTGTTACTTTTTAATACATTTATACTTCTCACTATTACTTTTTATGTTTTTTTATTAAACCTTTTTATGATGTAGGTTTCAATAAAATATTTATAAAAATTTTAGTCCATTGATAATCATGATGAATTTATAGGGTGAAATTCATTTTAAGATGGGCAGTATTTAACATCTAAATATTTTATGAAATATCATATTTAAAGATGGTTTGAATTATTTTATATATTATGTTACACAAAATGAATATTTTATCTCGAATTTTATGAAATATAATTTTTATCATTCATTGCACTTAACATTGACTTTCTTTGATAACTTGTATTACACAAAAAAACAAGTCTTACTGGAAAACAATATACCATAATAGTTATCACATAGCCATTGAAATGGTGAAATAGAATAAAATTAAATATATTATGAATAATTAGTTTATATTTTTTTATATAATTAATCTTTTGTGACCATTTAAGTATAAATGAAAATAAATACGAATTGATTATAAAGGAATGGTGTTTTTTGAAAATCTATTTTTGTGTCCCGAATAGATTTATAACATAACATATAAAATATATTAATATTAGTAAAATATATTAAATAAAATAATTTTTTATATAATTATTCATATATTTTTAAATTCATCCAATATTTGGTATATGTTTAAGATAGGAATAAATCTAATTCTATGTATAAAAAGCTATATATTTTTGAAATAATGTTTTACAACCTTTTAATGAAGCCTTTTTTAAATATAAAAATTTAAATTAAAATACATTTTATTTAAAAAAATAAACTATATTTTTTAAATCATTATTTAAAAATTTAAATTGTGTAATTGCTTGCCATTTTCTGAGAACATTCATATTTTGAAGAATAGTAAATGACTACGATTTCTACTAGAAACCCATTTTTTATCTAAATAAAATATATTTTAAAATTAAATTTTATATTATTTTAAAGTATAATTAGATAAATCTTTGACCAATTAATCAAATTTAGTTCATTGTAATCAATTTCAAAATTAAATTTTATATAAAAACTTTTAAACCTTTTGAAATTTTCTCATTATAAACCCTTTTTATCATCTCCTCTGCGGGATTCATTATATATTAATCTCTACCAATTATATGAATGTAATTTTGAAAAATGTAGAATAACATATAGTTTATAATATTTTCATGTTTTTTTTACCGAAAATAATTGTTACAAATGAATATTAATTATAATGAAAAATGCAAATATGAGTTTACATTGTGGTTAAACATTAATCATAACTAACTAAATAACCTATAAACTTATCAAAACAAAATTTATAGAAATTATTCCACCATATAAGATATTACATATTATTTTTATTATTATTGGAGTTACATTATGTATGGGGGACCTTCCAATAAGTTTTACAATATTATTTTAACAAGAATGCCACTCCCCTCCACTATAAAAAGGAATTAAACCTCCCCACTTCATCACAACTATAATGAAATTTGTCTCTTAAAAAACTCGAAAAAAAAATATAATTCCACCACATCCCTCATTTCATCATCGGATCCTTACTTTGGGATTAAATGAAACCAAGGATGTCTTATGGTGAAAACAAACAAAAGATTTCGAAAAAGGAAGTAACTTTCTTCAACAAACACTTCTATTTTATTTCATTCAACAGACTTTAAAATTTAATTATTCCACAATTATATAATCAAAATAGTATCCTAAATATACTATAGTTTTATTATTTCATGTTTTTGACATTCACATACTCACACTTTCATCAAATGGGTAACAAAATCACAGTTCGTCTTTACAGTGAACTACTGCACCAATGAAATGATGTCCTTCATTTTTACTATAACACCACTTATGGAAGGAAATTACGATGGAAACTAAATTTATATATGATATATATTCTATATTAATGGTATTAATACCTCTATAATTATTATATAACACATTCCTTTATTGTATAAACATTGTGGTAATTTTATAACATCATTTGTGAACATGTGGACTACTACCTCCTCAAAGCGATGTGATACATTCACCCTTTACAAAGAATGTATTAAGGACAATTTTAATAAACATATATGATATAAATGGAATATTTATGACATTAATGACATAATTTTATATATATTCATATAAAATTTAATTTAATTTTTACCATTTCAAACACTGAAAAAGTGACGACGTCATTCACAGACTTGTAGAATACCACCTCCTCGAAGCGATGTTATTCATCCTTTTTCATAAAAAAATATCATGAATGAAATATAAAATAATATATAATTATATAATATGGTATTTATTATGTAATGGTAATTTTAGAGTGATAAACATTACTTACCTTCTTTCCAGAATGTTCATTGAAAAATCATAAAGTTACTCACACACATGTATGACCTACCATCTCCCTAATAGTAAAATTGGATCGTTATTCAAACCCATATTTTCTATATTATTAAATGAGATATAATTGATGTAAAATTTTGATATGTATTTTATGTTAATTATTCTGTATATATCTAAATAATGTTCTCATTTACCATATTTTACCAATCAAAGTCAATTCTGACACATAAGCCGAATATGGTCAAATCATATGACCAAAACAATATTGATTCTATAATTTCATATAAATGTTTTTAAGAGAAATAAATTTAATAATAAAAACATTAAAAGTATGTGAATCTATTAAATAATTATCACAACATTATCATTTTTTATACTAGAGGACAATAATGAAAAATCACAGTCAATGTAAGGGACATCGTCTCAATATCCATTCATTTAGGTATTTCATGATGTTATGCACCATTAATTTTTATATTGTTTATATAAATATCATATTGATATATGATATCAATTATTATTTTATCTTCATTATATTTAATGTTTTATTTTATGATTATTACATTTGGGGTTTTTGATTCAAATTTTTCCACATTGTAACGGATTTTATAACACAACTTTATATTCATTGGGTTAAACATCTATATTGTTGGTTATGTTATGACCAGAATATGTTTCAAATGAAATATGATTTTATTATTATTTATTTATATTTTTATTTCGTGTATTTATAATTTTCATTCATAATTATTTTGTTGATTTATTCTTTCTCTATTCAATAACATTATCAACCTTTTTTTTACTTATCCTCTAATGTGGTTATTTTCGATTGATATCATTTTCATCTTTTTATTGGATGAATTATAATTGTTTCAAATAGATTTCTATACAACCTATATCTTTTCCATGGGTTGATTATATCCTGAATATATTATTATGAAATCTATGTCTTTTTCATATGTTAATCATGTATTAAATAGATTTTCTTATATCCCACTAACTTACCATGGGTTGTTCTAGTTTCATGAATATTATTGTGGACCTATTTAATATCCATGGGGGTTCATCATTCAAATATATTGTTATGGAACCAATTTCCTTTACATTTTTTATGTATATTTGATTGATTTTGTTATGGAAACCATTTAAATTCTATGGGATATTCATGTTTTAATGAGATTATTATGGAACCCATTTCCTTTCCAAAAGATAAACATGATTCAAAAAGATTTTTATTAAACTCGTTTATTTTTTATAGGTTAATCATGTTTCAAATATATTGTTATAGAACCCACTTTTTATCGAGTGTTAATCAAGTTATAAAAGTGGTTTTTGGTTTCTCCAATGATATTATGAAAGATTTTATTTATGACGATTTTGAAATGGTAATTTAAAATTTGATGGGTGGTTATGTGATAAACTAGTGATGGGTGGTTCCATGATAGACTAAGGATGGTTGGGTCCATGACTTCCCTACAATTCATTGGTTATGGAATTCATCCATATAGATATTCTATTCGATAGAGTGAAATTTATATTAATCAAACACATTTTAAATCCATTTTACAATATTGATATGTAATATTTTTTCCAATATACTTTTGGATATGATTTATATGGCATTATAACATTTCTAATGATCACGATTGATATCACATGTCTTGTTATTATTGATTCTAATGACTCTTTCCTTTTCCATGTTTTCATATTTTATTTATCCATGTATTTATGAGTATGAGTTATTTTATGATTATCTATGGAAATTTCATTATTTCATCATACCCTTATGAACTCCAATTCTCATTAAATGCATTCAATTGTTAATAATAATATTTACCATTACAGATAATTTATGTTCATCCTTATTATGATTACATTTCCTCATGTTTTAATGAATTATTTTGAATTATTTAGGGACCTAAATTATTTCACAAGGATTATTTTGGTGAAAACTTATGAAAAAAGAAAAGCGGGTATAAATGATAGAAATTTTCTTTTAAAAACATATTAGTCTAAGTTGATATAAGGTGTTTATGTAAGATTTTTTTCTAATTATATAATATTGTGAAACTATATGTTCCTTGAGGTTTTACGTGGTCCAAGTTTTCCTTTTAATTTGAAGGATTATATGACAAATTTGGGTCATAATTATTGGCGAAAATCAAAAAACGTAGAGATATGGATTTCACCACATGATCCAAGAGTGTTGATACCTAGATGTTATAGATGGTATCATAGTCATGTTTAGATATCTTTTGATATTATGATGTTTTCATATGTGGTAATCATAAGAGTTATAGATAACAACAAAGGAATATATGTTTATGTTTGATCACTATTTCATCATCTTATGACACCCCAACTAAGCTTTTTAGGTTGTAAATTTTTTGATTTTACCAATGACATTTTTGGAAACATTATTTTTATAACGAGGTATTTTTAATTTCATGGATAAACATGATGTGTTATAAATGAGGATTTAATTTTCAGGATTAGTGATAAACATTTAGGAAAACCCATATGTTGGGTGATAACTCGTCACATCCTTCTAGGTGGTTTGGCATGAACCGATGACCGAACTACAATAAGGGTTTCACATAATACCAATTGACTACATGACTTGTTATTTTGAATGATATTATTATATAGGTGAATATTATTTTTACTATATAAACCTATTTTTTTATTTAAATAATGATGTTTGATTTATCATGGAATAATTTACGATCAAGTCATTTTAATATTTTAGTTTCGAACATAGTTATGAAATGTTTGAATAATTTTAAAGATAGAAATTTATTGAATTACATGGACTGAACTTTGGGTAATACTATTAAATTTTATTTATTAATATATCATATGATGTTTCACTCATTTTTATAATTATCCCACCATGTAATAACTATTTTCGGTTTTCCTAATGTCTAAACATAGATAGAATAACTTCATTTTCCCTTTTATTGTTTTGTGGACTATTGTAACTAAAATATGTGCTACATGAATAGTCAATTAAGACATGTCTATATTAGAGTTAATCAGAGCCAAGGTGGTACAAAATCACTCTTAGGGGTCTTCTTTTGTAATAATTGACTCCTCGTGAATTTCTAGAGCACACGAAGCTCCCAGATGAGAACTCTCAATTGTGAATGAACAAGGCCATGAGGGTGTCCCTCTATGAGTCTAATAGAGGTTCTGAATTACATAAATTTTTGAAATTGTCTTCCTGATTTTTAAATAACCATTCCTAATAGAAAATATCACATTTTTGGAATCTCTTCCCATCTTCAAGAAATCATTTTCCTATAAATACCATTCACTCCATTCTCAATGGACAATGAATCTGATCTTTCATCTTCTGAATTACTACCAATTCTTGAACATACTGATCATCATGATCTAGATAGAAAATGGATCAGCCATGGTACATGGGATTTTCAAACCCCCTTCCATGTGTTTGTAAAAGCCTCATACATGGGAGGATATTCCTTTAATAAAGACAAATTCTCTTCGGGAATAAAGCAAGAACTACTGGAATCATGAGGCATTGCGAAGCATTCAACATTTGCGAAGCACCCATTTCATAAGCCAAAACAACATCCTAAGGAAGAGTCACTATATTTAACTAATCCTACACCTTCAATAATCCCTTGAACTCTAATAATCACATGATATTACACATGAACATCTCTAAGAGTCCCTATTCTTCGTGAAACATATCATATGTACCTCTACATGCCAGATCCTTTCTATTGACCCCTCTTCCAAAAGGGTGAGTACCCAAATCCCCCACATAATTCTAGGAATGGTCTACCTACACCTAATGTTAATATGTTTCATGTTCCACCTATTTCAATACCCACCCAATTTAATTTTTATCATGAAAACACAACCTATGTTTTTCTTATGAGAATATGATTTCTAATGCCTTTTTCTTCTCAACATATACATGTTAATGTAGTAATCATGACTGACCAATACCCCATACCATTAAATTGTGGAATTGAAAATTTCATGCCCACCTAGAGGTGCATGAGTGTATATTATGAAAGACTAAGAGTTAATTAGTGATCCCACCACATCCAAGCTACCTGACATCAAACTATGTAGTCCAATCATCATGAACACATGATGTCAAAATGTGTCCTTACCATATAGAATAAGCACTAGATTATCCATGTATGAGTGGCATGGGATGGTGTCCACACTACCTACCATCACAGGTAATTACATCTTCCTCACATGTAATTATATACTCCCCACATGGAATGACATCCTCCTCAAGAAACATCAATGTGTAAGCCCCATAACATCCCTCGTTGGTTATTCTTTCACAACATGTTCATAAGGTTTACTAATTCCTCATTCTCCCCACTCTAAGAATTAATCCAATGGGAATAGTATTTACTAGACATAATGAAATCCTTACATACATTTCTATGGGAATCCATTATGGAGAAAGCCCTGCTCTCCACCCTGTAGCCCCATCATAATTTTATGACCCAACCATTCCAATCGATGTGAGATTAGATCCCCAAATAATTTGGATACATAGAAGGAAACACTGAGGTCCAAACCCAAAGATCTATATCCATCCTAATTAACATTAAACCACATTTCTAGAAATATCATGATTCTTACATGGGAGATCACATCTCCTACATGTCCCCCAGACCGCTCAATGTGTAAGCACCATCCAACTCCTACCAAGACTGGTCCTCTTTCCAGGAGAAGTTTCACATGTAATCCACAAACTATCACTCAATGATACTCCCTTAATGATATGAGAATCCTTCCTGTATGAAATTTGACTGAATGAACCAGCCCTATTATAATACAATAATCTACGACACCAGACTACATGTGTTTTGATCCATATTTGTTTTTTAGAAAGGGTATGAATGATGAATCTTTGAGAATAAATCCCTTTATATGGTAACATAGGTGCTCCCTTCTGGGTATTATCTTTCTTGATCCACCTCCAGTGGTGTTCTGATCAACCTTCAAGGTGTGATATATTCCATTTATGGGTTGCACCACATGGATCTGTCTCTATAGGGCATTTTGATCAATCCATTGGTAAGAGAATAATGTCTCCATACATGAGATATACCTCTCTGATCTAACTACAAGTGTTTTTTAATCAACCCTCATGGTGTTAAATCATCCATTTATGGGATACACCTCCTAGATCTTCCTATATAGGGGGTTTGATTCATCCATTGTAAATATTTTTAGGTTCTCTATCCTAGGGATATACCACTCTGATAGACCTCCAATGATGCTTCATTAAACCTCATTGGTGTCAAATCTTATTGTTATGGGATATATCATTTGGATCCAACAATATAGGGAATTTTGACACATCCATCAGTAAACATTTTAGGTGCTCCATCCTAGGGATGTACATACCTAATCCACCACTAGAGGTGTTTAAATAAACCTTTATAGTGTGACATCTTACCTTTATCGGACACACATCATTGATACCCATTTATAAAGAGTTTTAACACTGCCATAAAAAACATTCATTTCTTCCATTATATGGATGTACAGCATTGGTCCAACTCCAGTGGTGATCTGACAAAAAATTATGGTGTGAAAACCTCAATTTGTGGAAAACACCTCATGGATTCATCTCCAAAGGTTGTATTGATACATAATTTGGTAAAACATTGTGGTTCTCCCACCCAGGGATATACCACCAAGTTTTACCTCTAGGGGTGTTATGATTAGCCTTCATGATTACAAATCATCCCTTTATGGGAAACACTTCTTAGATATTTCTCCATATGACGTTTTCTTCCATCCATTGGTTGACCATTCAGGTGCTCCATCATAGAGATGTACCACACTAATCCACCTCTAGGGGTGTTCCATTAAACCTTCATAGAGTGATATCATCCCTTTATGGGACACAACTCAAATATTTTCCTCTATATAGAGTATTTCTATATCCATTGGTAATCCTTTATGGTGCTCCCTCCTAGGGATGTAACTCCCGGATCAACCTCTACTTTTGTTCAGATCAAGCATCACAGTGCAATAACATCTCTTTATGTGACACATCACATGGATCATCCACTATATTTAATTTTGAAACATCTGTCTATAAATCAATTAGGTTCTACCTATTTGGGAGGTACCTCTATAATCCACCTATTGGGTTGTTCAATCAACCTTCAGGACATGAATTATTCTCTCATATGGTGGAACCTCTTTGATTTGCCTCATTGGGGAGTCTTGATAAATCAAATATGTCTCCATATGAAAAGATGATTGTTCCATGATCCTTCCCTTTAGGACATTCCACCCATCTATACAAAACATTAAGCTCATGAATAATCTCTAAAATACATACCTCATGAAAATCATGATATGCCCGAGGTGAAACGTTTTGATGATATTCACCTATATAATAATATACCTCATAAAAACATGGGATGTATGAGTAGAAATACATGTATGTTATACACCTTTGGAATCAGATACCTCATGATTGGAATAGTCTTCCATTGGTTCTATACCTAGTATGCCTCCATTAGATTCCATCAAATGTGGAATAGTACTGTTGATCAATGTTCCCATTGTACAGACATTCCAGCGATGCCCAATGTATCTACTATCATATGTGAAGGGTGTGTACCTATCAATACCAACTAGAATTTCCTAACATAAGAAGTGTAGTTAGCCATTATCCACAAAGAGATGACACTAGGAATGAGTTCCACAGACATGGAATAACTATATGAGTGATACCAAGACTAGGAAATGACATCCAAGGAGAAATCCATGGATGGTGCAAAGGAAATCACATCATCACATTAAATATTGTGGAATATATCACTGATGAAAGGGTTAATTTTTTTTTCCTTTGTAATGTTGGAATTTGGGGAAAAAATCACACCATTGCACATTAACTTGCAGGCGGCACACCTAGGAGAAATTAGAAGAAATAGGAATAGTAAAACCAATATGAAACAATTCTAATCAAGATGTAGACTAGAATTGTTTGAGACATCACCCAATTAGCATGCCACAATATCAATATTTTGAATGCCAGGTCCCACTAATAAAATGGTTGGCCCAAAATGGAAGTCACCTGAAATTAGGGTAGATAAACATTGGGAATTATCAGTCTATGATATCATCAGTGAAGATCACTCTCCACCTTATGATGACTGGATAACCTTGTGGAAGTAGACATGTATTTACCCACACGTAAATGGATAGATGAATCCTTCTACATTTTTGGATCCCTTCTAGAGGAAATCAACCACCCAAAACTTGTATATGTAGAAGAATGAGAAATGATTATGTGGTAATCCCACATAACACAACCTATTCTCCAATTCCCATCATGACCATGAATACCGGGAGCCCATGCCCTGTATCTATCTCATAGATTATTCAATGGAGGGTGATGGACCGCCACCCTTTCTGGTCGCTATGACTATGAGGGTTCTGTACTATAAGGGAAGTGGACAACAGGGACCATAGATTCTTCAGTGTGTTACCAACACGGTTGTCCCTAAGGTCCCTGTATGAATAAACCACTCCTTAATCCAATAACAAATCACTCTAGGTGTCTTTCCTTAGAGTGGTCCCAGGACTCACACCTCTATACTAAGGATTAGGCATATTGCAGAGTCACTCTTGCTATGACTACCACCTAGGAGATTCCAAGGAGGGCTCCCAATAGGTCTCTTCAGCGTTATCATTAGCCAGAACCTCAAGATTAATAACACATAGTCTATATACATTCTATGTCAACCCAGTTCCAATCCACATGATATCAATTTTGGATGAATGATCCTAAGAATTCCCGTTAAGAAGAATCATCTTCTACACCACTAGTGGACTTTACCACCACTAATGCATTATTCTAGATCACAGGGAAATATGATAAAGGTCCCATCATTTCTTTATTGGTATCTAGACCTCAGCTCCATCGCATGCATGATGGGATGATTCTACCAATTACTAGAACAAATGAGAAATTTAATTTTTGTCCATGTACCATAAGTTTCAGTGTAGGGGTCCTCCCTACACTGTATCCAATGCATGTGGATGTACTCCCATCTCTCATGATCTGTGAGAATATCCTTGTTGTTCTATTCCCAACTCAGGCATAGGCCCTCTCCATTCCAGCATCAATAGAAATGGAGGGCCTCCCCACTCCAGAACTAAACAATGTTGTGGTCCTCCCCACAACATCGATAATCAACACAATGTTACACCCCATGATTCCACCATGACAAGAAGATGTATTCCAAACACCAAAATCATTAAAATATGGTTATTTACAGATCCATAGATATCTAGTTTGGAGGTTCTCACTATTCATTAAAAATCAGCTACCACTGGGGTCCTCCATAAATTTCCTCTAGAAAACGTACAAGCCCACCCCACACATTCAACAACTAATACATAGGTCGTATTCTTATTCCAACCCCTCAACATGGAGGACCTCCCCATGCCCAAACTGATCAGTGAGAAGGACCTTCTCATTCTTCAACCATCCAGAATGGAGATCCTCGCCATTCCATTACTACCTGTTAACATAGAGATCCTCCTTACGTCACTACTGACCAAAGCATGGGTCATCCCTATTTCATAAATATCTAGAGGGGTGGTCCTCCCCAATCCTTCACTATTCAATTTGGTAGTCTATCCCACTGTCACAGAATCTAATATATTGGGTATCCCTATATGAAAACTAATAAATGAAGAGGTCCTCACTGTGCTACCACCCACAAGCATGGGGGTCCATCCCATGAAAAAGAATTACCCTTCCTTGAATAACCATCTTGTGGTAGAAGGGTGATCCTTTTCTGCTAAATAAAAAATCTGGGGAAGATGAAAGTCATTGTAAACCACTTGAATATATCGGGTTCCAAGGTGGAATGAGACTCATTTATGGATGATACATCCATGATATCTAAATAATAGTCTGTGGTAGGGGAATGACATGTGTTTTTTGTCATCCCAGAAGGTGAGATCCACCCTATCCCAAATTCCTTCTGCATGTTCATGAAGGAGGAGGATTTTCTGGGTCCCTTACCTGAGCTCACGGTATATCCATATCCATTGTATCCATTATCCACATCCAACACTACACAAGACAATAGAGTAATTATCTGGTCTGGTTACCTCCTTTGGGTGGAGAGATACCTAAAGAGACACTGATGAGAACCACTCCCCAAGAACATGAATCAGTAGTTAACACCCAACACTATAAGGATGTGATGATGCATTCAGTATCACCCAAAATATATGTCCCAATATGTAACAAAAAAGTAACCCATGAAGTGTATCTTCTACAACCCAAATATCCATTTCACCAGCCCACATTAGTTTTTCTACCTATATCTCATCTAGTGTCAATCAAATCTAAGGCCGATTAAGAGAAGGGACCCTATTTGAAGAAGAAATCCTATGAAAGGCTTTATATTCAGATGAGCTATCAGTTTTATTCTAGGTCAATACAACACCAACCATTAAAATCCTAGAATCCTTCAATGAGTGTAGGATCAAAATAATGATGTAGATGATCAATATAAAAGAGGGGGGTGAATTGTATACTTTAAAAAATTCCTTAAACAAAGGAAAGAGCTAAGTTTAACAAAGTTAAACTAAGAAAATTCACAACACCTCTAACACCAATTGAAAAAAAAGGAATAAGGAATGAAGATATAAACTTCATGTTCTATGTACTTTCTTAAAACTGGAAAGAGATTCCGAAAGTAGGTTCCAGAAATATGGATCCGGAATTTGAAACTCAACTAAAGATTACAATATGAGATTCTACCTTAAAGCGTATAGAATCTAAAAGAAACAGAGTACAAGTATGGAAGTATAAGAAAGTTATACTTTCCTTAAAATACAATATGCAGCAGAAACAAACAAGTAGTAAAACTACAAGTAACAAGATATAAGTCTTTTAACCCAAAGGTAAGGGTATCCAACAACCTTGGATAAAGGTCCCTTGATTTATACTTTCAAGAGAGTCTGTCTTACCCACTCCTGGGTATGCCCACAATACGAGGATCGAAATCTTTGTATTGCTATCCCCGCAAGCCCTCAACTTCAAGGAAGTTGGCAACCTCTGTCTTCCTCCACAAGGAAGCCCTCGATCTTTAAGGTAGTCGGCACCTCTGTCTTCCTATCCCTAGAAGTCCTTGAATGTAATCACCAACATTCAGAATCGCACGAGGCTTTGAGAGTTAATAAGAGCCTTTCTCTCTAGAAATGACTTCAACATCATGTGTGAACAATGTTGAAGAAGTTGTTTTGAGCTCTTTCAAATGAGCACCTATTTATAGGCTCGGTCGACCTCCTTTCCAAAGGTCATATTTTCCTTAAAAATCGGAGGGACCAATACACGTGTAACTTAACCAACAGTTAGTTTATAACAGAATAGAAGACATCATTTTTTAACAAAACAAGTGTAACAGAATCTACGACATCGTTTTAAGTCTAACTCAAAAGTTCGGAGTGTAAACAAAATGTCAAATATTAGACAAATTATAAAAGTGTAAGAAAATGAATGTTTGGAGTCTAAGCAAAAGTTATTTTCAGAGTCTAAATAAATTTGGAGTGTATAAAGAAAAGATGATCAGATTCTGTTCAATAAGTGAATTCGGAATGAGAATTCAGAATGGGAATTCGAAATAAGATTTCGTAATGAGAATTTGTAATCAGAATTCACAATACGAATTCGTAATCAGAATTCACCATTAGAATTCATAATCAGAATTCGTCATTAGAATTCGGTGTCGCACTTCATGAGAGTTAGTATCCAGAATTCAGAGTGGAACTTTATTAGAGTTTGTATCCAAAATTCGGAGTGGAACTTCATTACAGTTCTCATCCTGAATTCGGAGCCTAAAACAGAATGCTTCAAATCAAAGTTTTAAATGATTCCGAGAATATAAAAAACAATCTGATTCTTATACTTAAGAAATATATGGATATAGATAATGAAAATATGATAAGGATAATTTTCCTTATAAAGGCGATTTTCCTTATAAAAGCGATTTTCCTTATAAAAGCGATTTTCATTAAAAAAACGATTTTCCTTATAAAAGCGATTTTCCTTATAAAAGAAAATTTCCTTATAAAATCAATTTTCCTTATAAAAGAAATTTTCCTTAAAGATAAGGTGTTTGTGATTTTCAAAACAATAAGGAATGGAAAAGTCATAAGGAAAACCTTATTGACTCAACAATCTCCCCCTTTTTGGAAAGCACAAACATCCTTATGAAAAAGAAAGACTAAGTAGAATGAAAGAAAACATGAAAACATTAAATCTTATCTCCCTTTTCTTATGTAAGTTGATGAATATGACTAACTCCCCCTTAGGTTTTGAAACTCTAAGGATCGTATTCTAGATTTCTGGAATGGTATTTCATTAAGAATAAGAATGTCTTCATTAATGAAAAAACCCCCCCTTAGATAAACTCTATTAGAGTTATTTTTATTTCTCCCCGTTTATTAAGGTTCTTTTTCCTTTACCCCCTTTTTTAGGGTTATTTTTACTTCTCCCCCTTTGTGCTTTTCAAAAAGAATTCGAGGGAATGGAAAATATAACAAAGTGCCTGAAAATTAGTTACAATAAGAAAAGAAATGAGCAAGCAAGATTTTCATTAAGTTTGAAAGTTCAAAATCAAGAATGCTAAGATACAACAAAAGATCGGATTTGCCTATTTTGGATCTTTTTCCTTCGACATGAGACCCTTAATAATATTATTTATCTTCTTCAAGTCTTTATGGTCTTCCTCGGCATTCTTCTCTAATACAAAAATTCTTGCACTTTGAGCTTCAATATTTTCTTCCTGGGATTCAAGCTTTTCTTACTGAGCTTCCAAAACATGTTCTTGCTTTAAAAGATTCTCTTCAACCTCATTCCGATGATCCCTTTCATTCCTCCAGTTTTGGGCAACAGAATTCAGCTTCCCATTCAGATCTCTGACTTCTTGAATTCAGAAATTCTTTTCATCTGTCAACTTTTCTTCAAAGGAAGAAGTTAGATCATTTATCTTCATGTCTTATGTCTCAAAAGCATCTTTAACATTATCTTGGAATTTATCAAAGAGCCTCATCTCTTCTATATTTTTCCTTGACCAACTAGTAATTTTCTTACAAAACTTTTGTGGGCTTCATATCCAACAAAAATTTTTTTGAACTGAGCCTGGATCTCAACACATTTTTCTTAGAAATTAATTTTTATAACTCTTTAGAATGTTTGTTCCTCTCAGAACTTACTTCCTCAAGATTTTTTGAAATACTTTCAAAATCTGCATTTTTTCTATCAAGATCTTTCAAAAGATCTGATATCTCTTTTGTAAGAATTGAATTCCTAGAGTTTTCCTTATCAAGTTTCTTATTGAGTTTAGAGTTCTCAATCTCAAGAAGTTTAGAAAACCTAGAAACATATTCATAGGTAGGTAAAGTATTTTCTTCATCAAAAGATGATCCTTCATCTAAGGAATTATAATACTTACTATCATTAGAATTTAAAGAAACATTGGTCAATAATTCATCGTTTCATACCTTAGCCATTTAAAAATGATTATCAATAGGTAGTCTGGATATAAGACCAAGATTATTCTGTCATGAAGATTCATAATCAGAAGATTCATCTAGAGAGTCGCCACCATTGGCACTCCAGGTGTCATTTTCTTTCAGAACTTTCTTAGCTTTGGATTTATAATACTTATTTCTATTCCTTTTTGAATTCATTTCTTTCCTTTCATTCTTTTTGAGCAAAGGACAATCTGGTCTAATATGTCCAGCTCTCTTGCATTCATAACAAGTGACTTCTCCATCATTCCTATCTTTCCTTTCCTTTTTCTTAGACTTGGATTGGAAATTTCTCTGGCCAGCTATCTTGTTCATCCTTCGAGCAAGATTTGCTAACTCATTTTCAGAGACTTCACTCTCACTAGAATCTGATTGGAAAATAACGTTCTTAGACTTGGATCTAGTTACCCTCTCAGGAGTCTTAGCTTTCATATGATTTGATGTTGTCGTAAAAGCAACAGTACCATTACCATTATTCTTTTTTATGTTTTCAGAATCTCTCTTCATTCATGTTTCATGTTGTAGAAGAGTTACAAAAAACTCATCAAGAGAAATTTGAGTGACCTTTATGTTCTCATCAATAGCAGTTCTTTTGGATTTCCACTCATTGGGCATAATATCAATTATCTTATCCACAATTGCTTCATCATCTAACCCTTTCTCTCCCATAGACTGTAAGCTGTTGACTATAGTCATAAATCATTGTTGAAATTTTTATATTGGTTCACCATAAGGAAAATTGAATCCATGGTATTCAGCTCTAAGCATATCTCTCCTAGTCTCAATCACTTTAGAAGTTCCAAAGTGTGTAACCTCTAACATCTTCCAGATATAATTAGCTTCTTCACAAGAAGAAATTTGGCTATATATATTTCTAGTCGTTGAACAAAGTAAAGTATTGCGTACCTTATAATTGAGTTGATACTCTTGCTTTTCCTGGTTAGTGAATGTTCTAACATCCTTATCAGGAATTTTATAATCTCCAGTAAGCATAAAAAAGTTGTCCACTTCAGTATTGATAACAAATGTTTTCATTCGATATATCTAGTACTCAAAGTCATTACCATCAAATATTGGTGGTCTTGTAGTATTTAGATTATCAATAGAACCAACATTGACTCCTTCCATACTTAAAATAACCTTGTGCACACAAACATGTTAGTAGAAAGAAGTTCGTAATCACAAAGTTCGGAATTACAAAGTTCAGAATGAGAAAGTTCGGAATGAAAAATTTCGGAATGACAAAAAATCTTTCTATGCATGTATGAAGAATAAAGGAAAATGAGAAAGAAAAACTTATGTGTGAGTATAAGTATTTCAGAGTCCTCCTCTGATACCAATTGTAGGATCGAAATAATGATGTAGATGTTCAATATTCAAGAGGGGGTGTGAATTGTATACTTTAAAAAATTCCTCAAACAAAGGAAAGAGCTAATTTTAACAAAGTTAAACTATGAAAATTCACAACACCTCTAACACCAATTGAAAAAATGGAATAAGGAATGAAGTTATAAACTTCAAGTTCTATGTACTTGCTTAAAACTGGAAAGAGATTCCGAAAGTAGGTTCCAGAAATATGGATCCGGAATTTGATACTCAACTAAAGATAACAATATGAGATGCTACCATAAAGCGTATAGAATCTAAATGAAACAGAGTACAAGTAAGGAAGTATCAGAAAGTTATACTTTCCTTACAATAAAATATGCAGCGGACACAAACAAGTAGTAAAACTACAAGTAACAAGATATAAGTCTTATAACCCAAAGACAAGGGTATCCAACAACCTTGGATAAAGGTCCCTTGATTTATACTTTCAAGCAAGTCTGTCTTACCCACACTAGGGTAAGCCCTCGATACGAGGATCAGATTCTCTGTCTTTCTATTCCCGCAAGCCCTCAACTTTAAGGGAGTTGGAAACCTCTGCCTTCCTTAGCAAGGAAGCCCTCGAGCTTTAAGGTAGTCGGCACCTCTGTCTTCCTATCCCCGGAAGTCCTCGAATGTAATCACCAACATTCGGAGTCGCATGAAGCATTGAGAGTTAATAAGATCCTCTCTCTCTAGAAATCACTTCAACAGAATGTGTGAACAATGTCGAAGATGTTGTTTTGAGCTCTTTCAAATGAGCTCCTATTTATAGGCTCGCTCGACCTCCTTTCCAACGGTCATATTTTCCTTAAAAATCAGAGGGACTTGTACATGTGTAATTTAACCAACGGTTACTTTATAATAGAATAGACTACATCATTTTATAACAAAACAAGTGTAACAGAATGTACGACATCATTTTAATTCTAACTCAAATGTTTGGAGTGAAGGATCGGAGTGTAAACAAAATGTCAAAGATTAGACAAATTATAAAAGTGTAAGCAAATGAATGTTCAGAGTCTAAGAAAAAATAATATTCAGAGTCTAAATAAATTCGGAGTGTATAAAGAAGAGATGATCAGATTCTATTTAATAAGTGAATTTGGAATGAGAATTCGGAATGAGAATTCGGAATAAGAATTTGTAATGAGAATTTGTAATCAGAATTTGTAATGAGATTTTGTAATCAGAATTCGTCATTAGAATTCATAATCATAATTCATCATTAGATTCGGTGTCTCACTTCATGAGAGTTCGTATCCAGAATTCAGAGTGGAACTTTATTAGAGTTTGTATCCAAAATTCAGAGTGGAACATCATTACAGTTCTCATCTAGAATTCGGAGCCAAAAACAGAATGCTTCAAATAAAAGTTTTAAACGATTCTGAGAAGAAATGAATCTGATTCTTCTACTTAAGAAATATATGGATATAGATAATGAAAATATTATAAGTACAGTTTTCCTTATAAAATTTATTTTCCTTATAAAAGCGATTTTCCTTATAAAAGTGATTTTCCTTATCAAAGCAATTTTCCTTATAAAAGCAATTTTCCTTATAAAAGAAATTTTCCTTATAAAAGAAATTTTCCTTAAAGATAAGGTGTTTGTGATTTTCAAAACACGAAGGAATGGAAAAGTCATAAGGAAAACCTTATTGACTCATCAATGAGGGCCATGGTACATGTTTTTCCAGACTTCTGGGATAATTCTTCATCACATTTGTGACTGTTAGTTGGTCTAACAAGGAATCCGAGTACAATTCAACATCACAAATTATAAATACTGATTGGATGAGTTTGTAACAATCCAAATGGATCAACATCCTTCACCATAGGGATACCATTGGACCCTCTAGTAGAGTTTGTTGGGATCCTCATTGTGTTCTGTATATCATAGAATAGGAAATCACACATGTGTAGATTAGGTGTTAGGGATTGTAAAAACTTCACATCAAGTCATCACTATCCTACATCATATTGGGTTACCCATTGATATTGAAAATTTTCTTACATGTATAATTATGAGGAAATTGGTCATTCTAACCTAACATGAAAATAAATTCTTTAGTATAGGGTCTGACAAATAAAATCTACAATTAGGGGTAACACAGTATTAAAGAGACACTTATATAGGTGTCTACAATCATCATTAAGGGAAGGTAGTTAGTCTCAGGGATCCCCCACATTGATTAATGCTATTCAGAACATTATAAGGGGTAAAAATCATATTAGGACTTCTAGGATCCCTAATCCATTTGATATTGAACAGAATACATAAGAGGATCTTGAGATTTTTTCCTTTATCTAGCTGGTCATAGATACAAAATTGATCATTGAGGGTCTCATTGCTGAGTTGTGCCTAGATTATGTCACTCCACGATAAGATCTCACTTCCCTACATCAGGGTACCTAAAATTCATCCATATATAATTTATCCCATTTGAACTCGATAATATAGAGAATCCATAAATAGCAGAATTATGAGTTTTTGGAAAGCGGAAAAATTCTATGTCACCGTATCCACCCGAGCAGTGTGATGATTTTCCATAAGACCATAATCAAGCCCCTCCACAATCCTGAAAGAATTCCTATATAGTTGACAAATGTTTCAATGAATTGTTTTTTAGGAATCCTCTTTATGATTGAGATCCCCAACAAAATTAATTGATAGATTCTCTCACCTCTAACCTCGAATCCCTAGAGTTATGATAGGTTGTGATCCCATATAAAGACAAGTCATACCCAGCATGGGTGGATGAAATGAGATAACCCCCATATTTTGGGGGCCCTAACATTACCATATTAATCAAGATGGGAAACCCACTAAAGCATTTGAACCAAATCCTCCTAATGTATGGGGCACGGTTGTGAACCCCAGATCAGTATGAGGCTTCCATGATTAGATGATTCATTTAGGTATTGGAATGTATTTTATTTTTCTGGTACATCCATCTACCCACAGGGTCCATTATTGATTTGGATTACCACAATATGAAGTTTCTCTTCCAGTTACACTTCATCACATACAAGATGAGTAGTTTACACCTCTTATAGATCATGAATTTTCCGGACGAGCATGTCAAAAATTATTATGATTATTGTTAGGGCCACATGTATTCCCTCGATATGTCACTGACCCAAGAGTCGATCCGAATGATGTATGTTTAGAATTTCATGATTGATTTAGTCCGTACACTCATCACTTAGAACATCACAAACATGTTTTTATATTTATCTAACATGTCCTAGGGATGGGAGGAGGACCTATAATAGGCCAAGAAGGAACATTCATTTCCAATTCTGTCTCTTTAAAGAAGATATATCTAATAATAGATTATCATCATAGTGAAAGTGGAGTCCCCCAATCCACTAGCATAATTGGATCTTCTCCATGAAGAACCATATTGAGTGCAATATCCTCAAACGATATATCCTCACCCAACACAAAATTTCCTTTTTCCTCCTCTCCAAGAACATCCACTAAGATGAGAGAATGTATGTCTTGCCACTCTGTAAGGTTAAATCCCTCATAAGGGTCAGGCTCCCAAAGTACCCTTCCTATAATATAGGAATCATATCAATTTTTTCATGAATGCCTAGATTCTTAGAAAATCCCTTATTTCAGTAGAATTGGGGGGTCTGATGTTATAGGAGTGCAAGAGGCCCCAGGAATCAGAGCGTACCGATCACCTTGACCACTTCCCTTATCACAGGATCCTTGTACATTCCATAAAAAATCTATATCTTCATTTATTGTCTCTAGGACCATGTAATTAATGATTTGTTCAAACTAGAAAATGTCATGGATCATGTGGCAAACATATCTACCAATCCCGACAACATGAGTGATAGTTCAGGTGAATGTAAACTGGTTTAAAAATATCAGACTCAGATGTATGATGAATGATTACCATGTAGGGTAGTCCCATGCTCCCATGGATTCATCTATTCCTATTTATGACATACTGATCCTTTTAATGTGGCTCTTCCTTCCCTGACTACTCCTTCTGTATCCACATCACAACCTTCTAAAAATATGATAAGTAGGCACTAATGACATAATTGAACAAAATGACCATATCCAATTCCAAATCCACACCTCATTCATAGTGATTGCATGCCTCCAGAGATGGGAATCATCCTCATAGTATTCCATACATTAGAAGCCCCATATGATAATGAGAATGAGTATTCCACTATGTAAGTCGTCGAGTTGGTATATCCATTCATGTTACCCAATGACAGGGAGTTTCATGAATCCCCCCCCCCCGAGTAGCTCTTGTTGACATAGTCGAAGAGGAATTAAAGGAAAAGAGAATAACTATAATGCTCAGGCTAGGACTTAAATCTATGCCATGCATTACCCTGAGACCGTAAAGTATGTGTTATATTTATCTGAGTATGAATAGTCCTCCCAGCTCACTCTATCAGATACACCACTACAACTGACCATTCTAACTAACTACGAAGAATATATGTATCATTATTTTGATCAGACATATATAGATAAATCATGGACCCACCAATCCTCAGTCATCTAATAGTGGGTTTAGGAGAGTCAGCTGATGGGAAGCATAACATTTCTCACACCTTCCAGAAAGCAATGGTAAAAAAAGAAGCACTCCTAATGCCACCAGCAATAGAGTGAACCCCTTTGTGAATATACTTTTGTTTTCCATAGATGTAAAAAGTGTTTAATTGCCTTACTATCATACATTCAAGTATATCTATTTTGACATCCCCAACCAGGAATCCTCTAAACTGGTGCCTTGAGCCGAGTCGTCACATGAGGTCAGGCATGCCTCCCCGTAAACCAGAGGTTTCAAACAAGTGGTGAGGGTTTAATGAGTCATGTGGGGAGACAATACACACAATACAAGATTAATCCATAGTAGAAAGAAAATATAAATAGATAAAAAAATATAAAACAACTTATAAACAGGTTGGTCAAACATCTCCTGACTAGGTACAAATCGTAATTCATCATTAAAAATGCCATGAAATGCTAGTAGCCTAATGTGAATAAAACCCAAAATAATTCTAACGAACAATCCCAAAATGGGTCCCAACATTAAATATGGATCGTCCTCCAAGTACACCCCAAGGCCCACTCAACATCCTAGTGCAAGTCCATTTCACATGTCCTGACTTATAACTATGAAATCAGCGCGGGTACCCAATGGCAACCCAGGAAGGGTGTGAGTACAAAACTCAGTAGTACACCGCTAATGGTTTCTACAAAATATCCAGTCTAATATATAGTACATTAATGTAAAAAAATGGTATGTAAACAAGAGACATTTTATGTTAATTGGTTAACAATCTTCATTTAATTCATGATTAGAATTTATCCGAAACCCATTTCTTATACCATTTTTACTATATAATCAATTTTATCACATGATCATTGGGTTAGGCATGTAAATAATCACTATGTGGGTTTAAGGCAATAAATCATTATTATTAGGGAAAATAAGTCAATTACCTATCTTATTTCGTCTACACATATCACATCAACACATTATCCTCACTTCCAAGCATCGGACCTGGTGGAATGCAACTGGTAGAGGACTAGAGTGTTTATCCCCATCCCTAACCCATAATTTTTGGGTTGGAGTTTTGGTACATTCTATAAATTGACCCATGTGAATAGATCCACATTTCAATACCACACACTACCATTCCTTGTGCACATTCTTATTGATAAAATCACCAAAACATTACTATAACACAACAAATCATATCCAATGCCTTTGGGAAATCACAATACACGACAAAAACACAGGAATTAATATGATTCCATAACCCATTAACACATTTAACAATTACAATTCATAGGCATTGAGATAAATTCATAATTTCACTCAACAACACATTACATGTGTTCAACATCCCACATAATTATCAAATATACATCAATTACCATATACTAACCCACATAGACCATTCACCATTTAACAAGCATTTACCCCTTATGTATTTGAGGTTCAACTTTTATAATATATAAAAAAATCACACTATAACATTCAACCGATTAGGTATGCCCCATTATTTACAATGTATTAACTAATTTTATATTAATCAATTCCTATATGTGACCATTAACATGTTATCAATTAACAAGCCATTTCCAATTTAATATGTGTAACATTAAATATGTACTAGTCCTCTTTGGGATTTAAACATGAATGTCATACAATTGTGAATAATCCCATTTAACCCAATTAACCATTGTTCAATTCATGAAAAAAAACCCTTTTTGAAATTACCCAAAAACCTAGGCAAAAACATAAATATCTCATTTACAACTAAATCAACTATTTAGAAATGTTCTACATGGGCTTCAAATTTTTACCTGACAACCCTTCATTTTACCCTATAATTTCCATGGTCCTGAAATACCATTGCACTATATGGGTGGACCTAAAATGACCATATCATCTCCTAGGTATCCCATGGGGATTGTGAGGGTTTCAAATGGTCGCATAGATGCCCCTTTTTAACAGACACTCTAATGGAACCAAGAACACAATTGGGGAAAAAGAACAAAAGATTCCAAGCACAATCCAAAATAAAACTATGGGATAATACTTGTAGACCACCTTACTAGAATCCAATGATTAACAAACTCTTAATATAAACCATGGATCTATACTCAAACACCCCTTGAATCCTCAACCTATATGTCACCCAAAAAAGAAGGTTTTATATAATTGGAAGGATATAGATGAAACTCCAAACCCTAGTTTGTAAAAGAGTAAAAAGTGGAGTGTTAAACATACATGGAGCATCAATCTACATCCAACAGTGCTCCAAATGGATGAAAATCGAAGGAGAAAAACAATTGTGAAGATTGGGGCATCCAAGCTAATCACTAGGGTTGCAGTGGGTGAAATCATGGAGAAACCTGAGTTGAGGTTTATTATGTGAGGAAATACATTTTGTAATTATCTCAAATTTTCTAGGCCTCACGGTTTACCTGCATGGTTTTCCAAACCATGCACGAACCATGCGTGAGACACTATCTAAAAACACCGCATTTCCCAGTTTCATGGGAATTATGCATAGTTTTCCTTTCCATGCACCATCCATCTGTTAGCCCTTGTCCATGGCTACACATTTTCTTGGGATACCCCACATGGTTTTTAGTAACTATGTGAAAACCATGAAACATGTCTATGACTCCGTTTTCTTCTTATATTGATGTATCGAACATTCAGATCACCCTCAAGAATTCACATGAACATGTTGAAACACTTATCTATCCAAAAAGTAGAGGCCAAACCAAAACATTAACTAAAACATACCTTAAGAAAATTCGGGATCATATAACCTCCCCACCTTATAATAGATTATCTTCGAGTTACACTTCCAATAATCATTAAACATCCATAGCTAGAGTCATTACACTAGTTCTACCTGTCCATTCCCATATTCCATGTTTCTATTTGTACATAACAATGCCCACTGAATGGGGATTTGAGGCACAGACTTTCCCCACAAGTCTTCCTTACCATAACCATAACCCGGCCCAAAAACTCGTCAACGATCCATCAAATTCAACCATACCCAACCAATATAACATCATATAGAAAACATAGAATACAGTTCCTAACTCAATACACATTGAAAAGTCTTAGATAGCATCACATCATCATGGAGGAAAAAATCAACATCCCCTCGGTCCAATCCCCTATGCAACGTAAGACCCAAATCAAATGGTGTCATCATAGTGGGATTAATTCCATTCATATTTCAAATATATTCACATGGCTATAACTGTGAAAAAAATAAATATCTACGAAAAGAGAATGCATGGTCCTTTCAAACAAATTCCCTGACATATGTCGATTCACCACTATTGAGGAAAGATAACCAAAAACTCAACTCAATCTTCACTTCACCTAATGTTTTCCTACTCACCATGCCCGAATAGCCATATGGTCACTAACCTATATTGGCATCCAGCTACACCATCAACACCATTCAGGTGGACAATCCTACACAATCTATTCAAGGACTATGATAAACTTGAACTAACTCCGGTAAAAATTCATTTCAAAGGCACTTTCTACTACAACATGTACCTGTAGGTGGGTCACTCTCATGAAACCCATTCAAGTTTACCAGCTCAGGTCAGACCCCAACCAACTGAATTTTCCAAAAACATCAACCTTCAACAAATGGAAAACTACCCCTCTCCAACCATCCCATGGTTATTTCTAACTTGAATCCTATCATTATCACCCCATCCACCCACTGATGTCATTATCTGAAGTCTAGTAGGATACCATCATCATGGAATTACCAACCTCCAGATAGTCATCAGGCTTCTCCCATGGCCTAACACCATATAAAATGGCCATGTTTCATTCAACATCAAGATGTTCTAAACCCACTCAGGGAGAAATTACCTGAGTCTAACCTCGATCTTCATTGGAGTTATAGAACCCAACCTATCATGTCATAACCAATTTTCATATCCAACCACACCCTTCTAAGGCTCCAACACAGACATCACAAACTTCACATGCAAAAACTCTTCACTCTAAGACTACACTTTTCCCATCATTCACTGCATCCAAGTCCCACATTGCCTTTCCGAGGAACCAAACAAGCACCCCACAGGCTCCTCATTGAAGTCAGGGTGACATTACATTAACTCTATGTTCTCATACCCACATCCAAGACTAACTTATCACTCCCCACCTTAAGAGTGGTGTTACCATTTCTCTGGATGGGGAACTCCAACCACCATGTATTACACTCAATCACAATCAGAACCCCAAAACATAGACATGACATTCTAGATTTTCCAAAATAATGAACATCACCCAGAGCATTTTCTAGGATTCTGTGAATGTAACCCATGGCGTTTTTTGACACTCGGTCCATACATGGGAGCTCACCCAAAGCCATTCAGAGTGTTCATCCCATAATTAAGCCCCACACATATAGTATACATCTGTGTAAACTCCATGACATCCCTTACCCAAGAATACAAGTCCATGTATGTTTCCTTAAATCCAAATCTTCTCAACGCACCTGGGGTGATGTTAAGATAATGGGACTGATCATCACTAGTTGTTTTATGGTAAAATGTTTTCGAAGAACACCAACATGAATATATGAATTTCTGATGTAAAACTATGGGATACCATGACCTGTCAAGGATCTAATTCTCCCCTATATAATGCATATCATCAACACATAACCACTAATTCACATGTGTTATTTCAATCCAATACACACCACTACCCTAGGACTATGTCACCTTGCTGCTGTGAACAAACATTTCATGTGGAACTACTTCCACCACACCGCTCGAGTACTTCCGATGCATCCCTGTCAACTAACATCTGAATGAAAATGTTATACCACCCCAATTAAATGAAGATCCTCTCAAAAATAAACATATAACTATTACTATCCCATCACCTACTTACTTACCTAACCATGTATCTCAGTTAGTTAGTCTCATTATCCCCGAAGCATCCTTTTCATTTTACCCAACAACCCAACCATTCATACAAACAAGTTTAACCACTTGACCACCCTCACCTCGAGTGTCCCCATCGAGAAAAATAAAATAACCTCATATCAGTCACTCTTGTCTCTTCTACTCAAAACAACTTTCATACCTCCGTTAATCATCATCCAAATAGGTTATGTGGTAATGCATACAATACAACCCTTCAAAACAAAAATTACCAACTTTATCAAACACTAGGTCACCCTTGTTAAAGAACCATTCACGGCTATACAATTTCATAAAACTCAATGGTACTTATTATTCATAGTCGCCACCTTTGAAGTGTATCCCTTGCTTCACATTCCAAGGTTCTTTCACCACTGGGATAACCTCACGCATGGACACCCTTGATTTTTTGAAACTATCATCATGTAATCACAACTCGAGAAGCACCACCATCTATAAACCTTCCCACTAATCCACTAAGACAAACCCACACCACTAAATACTATGAGTTCCTCTATTTAAGTACAAAAAAATTAACATTGGTGACATACACACAAAACCACTAGAAACTATATCTTTCCTCTCTCATAGGTCAACATTAAGGTTGAATGATACCGACTCCCTAGACTAGTGTCACAACCATTAAATGTCGTTGTCCATCTCTCCAAACCATGCATATCATGACGAAAAAAGAAATTATCAGGCATGGAACTCTAACAACTATTCTGATGCACACTATGCTGAGCACACCAAAAACCCATTTACTCTAGGATCCTTTACAATGGTGTACACATTCATTGACACTACGAGAAAAAAATACTCTTCGGGATTCCAAATGTAACTCTCAATGTCTCTAATAAAAAGGTCACTAAGACCCAGGAACAATCCTTAGGGACTGTCATGCACTCCTTACGGTCACAAAATCTTGTTTGTTGCAATACTCTCATTACCAAAAAATGCCTCACAACCCAATGGCCACAACCCTACCAAGGTTTCCCTAAGCACACCACATATGGCATATTATAACTAGAAAAAATTCACAATCCAAATACAAAGTCTCAATCTATGGTTCTCTCACTACCCCAACCCACAGATACCAAGGTCAAACTGGCCACAAAAAGGATTCCCACCTTTGAATTCAATCATTATGTTTTTAAAATTATCATTCACCTGACGATTCAATGAAAGACCAACAGGATTTAACCTTAGATGAAAAATACCTCGCGTTATCAACATTAAACAAAAAATTATTCATACGTTATCCCAACGGTCATAATCACACATAGAATACTACCCTCTACTATACCTAATGCATGTCATTTTTAATATGGGGTAACTAGTTTAATTAATCACAAGTTATTCGTCAAGAACCTCTTCAAACCAATTCATCTTTTACAACAAGAACCATTCCTATGAAGAACATTTCTCATTTCTCAACAAGTTCTTATCATTATTCAAACACATTTACACCTTTCATTAGAAAAAATTAATTAACAATGATAACCCTAACTATGCATTCATTCCCTTTTTGACACTGAATCAACCATTAAAATTATTCACAAACCAACATTTTTAACTGGAAAGTAAAATTCTTTATACAAGATATTCCATAACTATAAATATTCATTTTTTCCATTCACCCACATTCATTACTATTATTAGGAATCATTTTCATAAAATTTATCAAGGAAGTAAAATGCATTCTACTCTTTATCCCCCACACACTGATCCCGTGGGTGTCCCTATAATGAAGAATCACATCTATATCATTATGTCAAAAAAATGATACAAGAATGGAAAACCTCATGCCATTCTGACAATGAGACAAATATCTTAAATCATTCAAATAAAACAACATTTTAATCACCCAACAGTGAAATATCATTCAACTATAAAAAAATGACATTAAGAAAAACAATTCACACCCACTATGACTTGGGTAGTCCATCATACATGGGTCATATAATCCCAATAACAAGATCATTACCAAGTACCAATGAATCCTAATCTCTTGTCTACCATCGCCAATTAGTATAAATGTGAAATGAAATCCTCTAATACCACTTTTCAATATCTCCTTCCTAAAATCTGCTATACTGGTGCCCCGATCTAAGTTTCCACATGACCCTAAGCACGCCTCCCCATATTAAAGAGGTTTCTAACTAGAGGTGAGGGCCTAATGAGTCGCATAGGTAACATATAAACTCTTTTCCAAAGTGATCCACATAAGATGAAAATATAAATAGTGGAAACAATATGAATCAACTAATAAACATACTAGCCAAACATCACCCAGCAGGGTACAAACCATAATTTGACATTAACAATGTCATGATATACTAGTAGGAAAATGGGAAAAAAACCAAAATAATGTTAAAGACCAATCCCAAAATGGGTCCGGACACTAAATATGTATCTTCCTCCAAGTAAATCTTAAGCCCCACTCAACATCCTAGTACATAGCCTTTTCCCTTGTCCTAACCTACAACAAATAAATCTGTTCGGGTACCCAATGACAGCCCGAGCAGGGTGTCAGTACAAATCTCAGTAGACCACCAATAAAGATGTCTACTAAATATCCAGTCTAATAGATATTCCTTGCAATTACAAAATAAATGGTAAGTTAAAAAGTGATAATTTAGGTTCCATCGTGTAACATGTATCATTCAATTCATGATGGGAATTTATCACCAAACAATTTCTAATACCATTTTTACTAAATAATCCATTTTAACATATTTTCATTTTGGTAGGAATATACATCATCTCTATATGGGTATACAGAAATAAATCATTATTCTTATGGGAAATTTTTCATGTCCATATCTCACTAGGTCTAAAAATATCACATCAACATTTTATCCTAACCTTGTAACCTTAGTCTGGGTGCAATGAAACCATTAGGGGAATATATCCTATATCCCCATTACTAAACTGTGCCTTATTGGGGTGGATTTTCGAGCCTTAGTCTAACTCGACCTATGGGTGTAGAACCTCAGGTAAATACCACACTCTACCAAGCCATGTGCACATGATTATTTATCAAATAACCAAAACATTACCATAACACAACCAAGAATTACCAATGACATTTGGTAATCATAGTATATGATAACAATTTGGGAATTAATATGATTCCTTAAACCATTAACAAATTTACCAATTAAAATTTGTAGTCAATGAGCCAAATTTACAATTTCATTCAATAACCCATTACATGTATGGAACATTTAACATACTTAGCCAATATTCATAAATTACCATTTTGAAAATACCTTTCAAGGTATCATTGAAGCATTTTTAGGTGATTGTGTTTGTTGACAAAGTGGGCCTCCATGTTGTGTTTGTTGACAAAGAAAACCATGACATAAATTTTTTTGAAAAAAATTGTTTCATAATGGATTGTCGAGTTCAAGGGATGTGGTTAATGATCCATGTTTGATTCAAGAACATCGAGGAAGGAATGGTTGATCTGGTGGTGGTTCAAAAAGAGCAGATACAAGGTGGCGTTGTTTTCCAGTGTTTGCCAAATTTTTGGACCTCAAAATCGACAAATGGAGAAATGTTTTTTTGGCAATGGGACTTGCGCGCGGTGTCCATGAGGCTTTTAAACTTGCGTGCTATTTGTTTTTCAAGATCATAACATCAAAATATGGAAATGGAGAAAGGGGTACTCATGTTTTGGGTTTGGTCACGCAAGCGACTTGCGCGGTAGAGACTAGGGTGGCTGGACTTGCATACCGAGAAGAATGTTGTGCACCGGTGCTCAGGGTGTCCAAACTCCAATAAATAGAGGCTGAACCCTCGTCATTCGGAGAGAGTTCAAGACATAGAGAAAATTAGAGCTCCCATCATTCCGGTATAATGGACGTGCAAGGGGTGTTATGGTCGCGCAAGTATAAATATATTCCAAAGTTGTGTGTCTGTTGATAGTTCTGCACCCTAAGTGTTTTGGGCGAGAAAGGGTGTGAGTCACCCATGTTTTGAGTTGAAGAAGGGGGTGTCACACAGTTTCTTTGATGAAACTTGCATGCCAGGTTTTGAAGAAGCGTGACAATTGATAGTTGCGTGCCAAAATTGGATTGGGTGTAGAAGGGTGTGAGTCGCGCAAGTTTGGAGTTGAATAAGTGAGCGTCACAAAATTGGTTGAGGTGAACATGCACATCGGCATGGAGAAGCTCTCTAGGTATGGTTGAAACACACCAGTAATTTTAGGGCTGTGTGAATGCTAGAATATTTCTCGATACCTTCAGTGAAAAGTGTTATTCATCTATGGGTGAATGTTGGACTTCAATAGAGAATCTATGTAAAACAAAGGATGCATTCATTAGTGATAATGAAAAGACCTATAGGTCCATAAAATGTGAGTGGATCCTTTCCAGAGTAGTGAGAAAAAATAGAGGAAGAAGGTGATCCTCTCTACCAGTAGTGAGGCAGAGAGAGGGAAATAGGGTGTGAGCCTTGGGAAAGCAGTGAGTTGACACTAAACATTGTAAAGGTAGTGTGCCTGGGAATAGAAGTGATCTATCTTGATCTATGTAAACATGAGTGTGATTTTAGTAGATTTGGTACATCGGCACATCACCAGTGTATGCTCCTTGGATGTATCCCAGTGAGGGTGATCCATGTAAAAATTGTTGTGTCATGTGCATTCTTTAGTTTTTGTTTCTACATTTCTATAGTAAATAGAGAGAAGAGAGTATTTCTTAACAGCAAGACAAGATCAAAAGGGGAAATTGTCTTAATCTGTCATACCCTGATTCACCCCTGGGTATCTAACCTAGTGGACCTAACAATTGGTATCAGAGGGAATGGTTATATTTGTAATTATCTCTCAAATGGAGATCACTAATCATACAGGGATTCTTTTATTCGCTGGGAAAATTTTCAGTTATGGAAGAATCTGATGCAAGACAAAATCCGATCATTTGGAATGGATGTGTTCAAAGCAGGAATGCATGGTATAACAGCTGACATCAACATTGGGGAATTATCAGAAGCCGAGTGAAGAGAATTATACTCTGACGCTAATGGGATTAATGCTGTAGGGGGAGCCCTATCCAATGCTATCTATATGAAGTTGATTTCATAAAAAACATCACATTCCTTCTGGGAAACGCTTTTGAATATATTTGAAGGAGATAAAATGGTCAGAGAGGCAAAGATTCAAATACTATGGAATAGGTATGATGATCTAAAAATGAACCCAAATGAGTCTGTTGATGCATTCTTTGATAGAGTAACTATTGGTGTGGAAGGAATGCGACGTCTTTGAGAATTCATTGAAGACATAAAGATTTTAATGCGCATTTTGAGGAAACTTCCACATCAGTTCAATCTGAATGTTTCAGTACTAGAAGATAAAGATCCAAAAGACTTGACACTGGAAAATTTTCAGAGTAACATGGATGCCTATGAAATGAGGAACGATGATAACGAGGATGTGGAAAAGGGGAAATCCAAAGAGGTGGAATTTTAGGCCATGAATATGCTCACCATTGAATATTCTCAAGATGATGAAGAGGCAGAAGAACTAATGACATTACTCTCCAAAAATCTTCAAAGTGGAAAAGGAAATTTCAAAGGGAGACTTCTAGTTGCTTGCTTTAGATGTGGAAACATTGGTCATATAGCTGTAAGGTGCCCCAAAATGTTTCATGAAAAAAATTATGAAGATGTAGTTGAAATTCCCAAGAAAAAATCTTCAGCCTATCTGAAAGGGAAGAAGTAGTTGAAGAGAAATTTCTTCATGAAGAAGAATCTTCATTCACAAGAAATAGACAGTTCAGATGAGTATGATGTTGAAGAGATTGAGGAGATTGAAAATTGCAATGATCATGGAGAAAGTGCTATGGTGGAAGTCATCTGTAGTTCGCAGAAGAAGAAAAAAACTAAAGGTGATGATGAAGAAGAATAAGTTGAAAGAACAATATATATGCAAGCTGAGTTATAGGATGCTCTTGAGGAGATAGATGTTTGGAGAGCCAAAACACAGAAATCTTACAATGTTGTTCGCGATGCCTAACTCTATATGCAGCAGTAGGAAGAAGAGAAGTCTGAGTTGTTGGAAGAAATTGAGAAACTCATGTTATCAACAACAGAGAACTCAGAATCAGTTAGTTAGTATAAACTCATGGTTGAAAAACAAAAAAGGCAGATCGAGGGATTGAATAAAAAAGTGAATTATCAAGTCAAGTGTATCAAAGAACATGAAGAAGAAGTGGTCAGTCTGGGATGAAAAATGATGGATCAAGAAAAACTCTTGACTCCCAATGTGATATCAATAAAGCAGGTAATTCAGAGGATAGAAAAGATGAAATAGGAGATAGGTAGTTCAGAAAGAATGAAGCATCAATCGAGCTCAGATTCTAAGGTTGAATTGGGGCTTGATAGAAAACAAAATGTTGTAAAAATTGTTGTCAGACAGCAAGCACCCAATATGTGATTGAAGGATGATTTGGGCAGAAAATAGAATCAGAATATTCAGAGATCTAAAGGGGAAACTCATAGTGCATAAGTAACCTGAAGGAATACACCTTATATCTGGTGTTATTGTTGTGGAAATATGAGACATTCACAGTATGTGTGTTCTATAGCCATGAGATATAAAAGGGAAAAAGAACAAAGGTGGAATCCAAACAGAGAATGTTTCTCCAAAGCATATTCTGAAGGAATCATTTTTTGGTACAAAGGATTTGGGCACATGGCTAGGTACTGCACTTCGACCATACAGAGGAATGTGCCAAAGTAGAATCAAAATGTTCACAAGCAGTAGATCAATAAACCAATAAGTTATTTAAAAATGCAGAATATTTTTGATGATTTGCAAGATGAAGCTAGCCCATCATATACTTAGAAATAACATTAGTCTCAATCCATTCCAAGTGTGAACTCAAAAATATGGACCAAAAAAAAGAAGGATGAGAAGGCTGTGGTGGAAAAAATTTCCCTTAAAGCATCAGATCGCTCTGGTGTGTGGATCCTTGATAGTGGTTGCACATCTCACAAGACAGGTAATAAGGATCTTGTAATAGGGGTAAAATATGATAAAGAAGGAGTTGTCAGGTTTGGAAATAATGAAGGCCTGATGATTATTGGCGAAGGAAAGGCCATGTTTGGGGGCAAGAGATGAGATGTGCTGAAGTCTTAGTAGTAGAGGGCCTCCATCACAATTTGCTTAGCGTTAGTCAACTATGTGACTCCAGACATTCTATAAGGGTTACTAAGAAGATGTGTGTTGTCAAATAAAGAGACAGGGATGTTGTTTTATAGGGAAAATAAACAAAGAGAAATCTCTACCTAGTAAGTGGAGAAGAAGATATGTGTTTTCTGTCCAGAGAGGAAGAAAACAAGTTGTGGCATAAATTAATTGGTCATCTTTGCGAACCATCCCTGGAACATCTGGTAAATTGTGAAGCAGCAAGAGACCTCCCTAAGCTATCATATGTTCATAAACATAAGTGTGATGCCTGTCAACAAGGGAATATCATCAAAAAATTCATACAAAGTGAAGGAAAATAAGACCACAAGAGTGCTTGAATTGGTGCATGCTGATGTATGCAGACCTATTTCATCAAGATCCATTGATGGGAAGTGGTATTACATTATTTTCATTGATGAATATAGCAGAATGGAAAGGGTATTTGTTATTTCCCATAAGTATGATGTTTTTAGCTACTTAATATAGTACTGAAGGGAATATGAAAGAATGCATGGACATAAAATTCTGATGTTTTGTAAATACAATGGAACGAAATTCACAAATAGTTCGGTGGAAGAGTATCTCAAGAAACATGGGATAAGGCATCATGTTTCTTCAGTAAGAACTCCCCAACAGAATGGAGTGGTTGAAAGGAGAAATTGGATCATCAACAACATGGCTAGAATAACACTTACAGAAAAACAGTTACCACAGAAGTTTTGGAAGGAAGAAGTATTGACATCAGTCTACATTTCTAATAGGGCTTTGTTGTGTCCGAAGGAAGGAATGTATCCATATGAATTGTGGTACAGAAAGAATCTAATAGTGAAATAATTTCAAATATTTGGATTAAAGTGCTTCATTCTCAACATTGAAAATTATTTGAAGTTTGAATCATGTGGAGATGAGGGAATTTTTCTAGGCTACTCAGGAAAAATAAAAGAATACAAATTCTTTAACAAGAGGTTGGGAAAAGTAGTTGATGGCAATGACATCACTATTACTGAAAATGAAGAGAACATTCAACATCACATCGAGCATTTTCCTGGTGAAAGGGATGAAGTGGAAAATAAAACAAGATGAGAATAAGTGGAAGATGATAACTCAGAAGAAGACACTGATGATGAATAAATATGTGTCAATTCTGTTTCTGTAAGGATGCCAAAGAGTTGAGCTAAAATTTACATGAAGAATATCATTGGGGATTAGTTAGCTCTAGTTCAGCCAAGAAGAATGAAATAACTGCCGAAGACATCTTTACTATCATAGGTTGAGACAAAATACTTCGCTGATATAGCTGAAGATGCATACTGGATTCAGGGAATGAATGAAGAACTAGATCAGATTGAGAAGAATCAGATGCAGTAGATTGTTTCGAGGCCAGCAGATAAGAATGTCATCAGGACTAAAAGGGTCTATCACAACAAAATGAATTATGATGGCATAGTGATTTGGAACAAATCATAACTAGTATGAAAGGGGTACTCCCGGATAGAGGGAATAGATGTGGAATAGATATTTTCACCAGTTGCGAGACTAGAGACAATCAAAACAAATTAGCCATAGCAGGGCAAAGAAAGTTCAAAGAGTTCCAGATGGATGTCAAATCTACATTATTGAATGGGGTTCTGGAGGAGGAAGTGTATATTGAGCAACCATATGGTTCTCTCATTCATGAGGATGAGAACAATGTTTGAAGACTGAAGAAGGCGTTGTATGGGCTGAAACAAGCACCAAAAGCATGGTACTCAAGGATTGATCATTACTTGAATAATCTTGGTTTCCAGCATGGGGGAGTTGATTACAATCTCTATTTGAGCAATGATAGTAATCAAACGATGATAGGGTTGGTTTATGTCAATGAAATAATATTTGGTGGATCAGATGAATCTCAGTGCAGATAGTTTTCCAAATTCATGAAAAATGAGTCTGAAATGTCAATGATTAGAGAGAAAATGTATTTCCTTGGTCTACAGGTGACACAAGGAGGAATGGAACATTAATTTCTCAATACAAATTTTCCAAGGAGGTTTTGAAAAGTTTTGGCCATGAAAATCCATGGAAATGAAGACTCTAGTTGCTGCACGGATGAAATTGTCCATAGATGATGATGGAAAGGCTTTTAGTATCATAGAATATAGGCAAATTATTGGAAGTTTTTTGTACTTGACCGCAACAAGGTCTGACATAGTATTCGCCACATGCCATGCAGTGATATATTTGAGTAATCTCAAGGAAATACACATTCTTGTAGTGAAAAGAATACCTCTGTATATCAAGGGCACGGTGGTCTTTGGGTTGACATGTAATGACAAATCTCAGACAAAGTTATTGGGATATACTGATGCGGACTGGGCTGGTTCAACGAATGATAGGAAATCAACGTTAGGTGGAGCTTTCTATCTTGGTGGATTGTGTATTTCTTGGATAATAAAGAATAAAGATTTCATTTCTTTGAGAACCGTGGAGGCTAGGTATATTGTGGCCACACAAGCATGCACACGGTTATTGTGGATAATGTAACAACTTGATGATATGGGAGTTGAAGTGAAGTCTCCAATTAGAATCCAGTGTGATAACTCAAGTGCTACAAATCTTTGAAAAAATTGCATCATTCATTCAAGGACAAAGCACATTGTGATAAATTATCATTTTATCATTGATAAAGTAGAGAAGAGAATTGTAAAGTTGGAGTATTTTCCTATAGAACTACAGTTTGTAGACATTCTGAAAAAGGCCTTACACAAGGAAGATTTTGAGAGGCATCGACTGGATTTGGGAGATCCGTTGACTACCCAAAATTGAAAAGGTGTGGATATTGGCCCCCTTCCTCTCCCTCGGTCATGGTTTGTGTTTTTCCCTAACGTGCTGATATGTGTTCTCTACTTTGTTACAGACTGCAAAGGAGTGACCTTTGGGTTTGTTGACATAGTGGGAGAAGACAATGTTTGCTCAAGGGGAGACAATGTAGATATTTGATAAATCATGACAGATATGGGGAGATGCTGATAGGTGGAGCAACCAGATAGGGGGGGTATTAAATCTGACGATTCTATAATTGATCGATCAAAGAAAAGATATCACGACACCTGAGGATAATGATAAAAGCTGAAGAGTGGTGATAGAATGCGGTAATAATATCTCCAAGCATTGGTATCAGTTTGTTTTCAATAGTGGGTGTCATAGTTGAAGTGATTCATTGATGAACTTTTCATTTACTCTTGTTTCTCACATCGAGCATTGCTAATGTGGGCTTAGAGTATGTGATGAGTAAATCCTTGATCACTATCGGAGTCGCAATAGGCGAATGGTGGATGAAGAATTAAAGATGTATCTTTTTATAGAAGATTTTTCAACAAAATCAAAGGGGGAGATTGTTGGGAAAAACCCCCTCATGGTATCACTGAATCATTTTGAGGTGATTGTGTTTGTTGACAAAGTGGTCATCTGTGTTGTTTTTATTGACAAAGAAAAACATGGCATAAAAACTTGTTGACAAAGGGGATTTCATGGATGCATGTGGAGTTCAACGGATGTGGTTAGAAATCCATATTTGATTCATGAACATCATGAAATGAATTGTCAATCTGGAGGTGGTTCAAAAAGAGAAGATAGAAGGTGGCGCTGTTTTCCAGTTGAGAAAGGGGCACCCATATTTTGGGTTTGGCCACACAAGTGACTTGCGCGGTAGAGACTAGGGCTGCTAGACTTGTGCGCCGAGGGGAAACATGCATGTCGATGCTCAGGGTGTCCAATTTCCTATAAATAGAGGTCGATTCATCCTTATTCATAGAGAGTTCAACACATAGAGAAAATCAGATCTCTCGTCACACAGGTGTAGTGGTCGCGCAAGCGGTGGTGTGGTCGCGCAAGTATAAAGATATTCAGAAGTTTCACGCCAGTTGATAGTTTTGCGCCCTAAGTGGTTTGGCTGAGAAAGGGTGTGGGTCACCAATGTTTTGAGTTGAAGAAGGGGGTGTCACGCAGGTAGTTTGGTGACAATTGCGTGCCAGGTTTTAGAGAAGCGCGACAGTTGATAGTTGCACGCCTAAATTGGTTTGGGTGTAGAAGGTCGTGAGTCACACAATATTGGAGTTGAAGAAATGGGCGTTGTGCAAGTGGTTGAGGTGAACTTTCACGCTAGATTGGAGAAGAATTCTAGGTATGGTTGAAGAACAACCATCATTTAAGGGCTACACGAAAGTTGGAATATTTCCCGATACCTTCGGTGTGAAGTGTGATTCATCTACGAGTGAAAGTCGAACATCAACAAAGCATCTACAGACAACAGAGGATGCATTCATTAGTGATAACGAAGATACCTACAGGTGTATAAACTATGAGTGGACCCTTTCTAGAGTAGTATGTAAAGGAAGAGGAAGAAGGTGATCCTCTCCTCCGGTAGTGAGCCAGAGAGAGAGAAACATAGAGTGACCCTTGGGAAAGCAGTGAGATGACCCTAAACATTGTAAAGACAGTGTGCCTAGGAATAGAAGTGATAAATCCTGAACATTGTAAATAGCAGTGTGCTTTTAGTGGATTTGGTACAATGGAAAATTGTCGGTGTATGATACTTGAATGTAGCCCAGTGAGGGTGAACCAAGTAAAAATCTATTTTCCATTTCCATGCTTTATATTTTTTTATAGTTTTCTACAGGAAAGAGAGAGAATAGAGTCTTTCTTAACAGTGATACAGGATCAACAGGGGAAGTTGTTTTAATCTGTCATACCCTAATTCACCCCCCCCCCCTCTTAGGGTATCAAACATAGTGGACCTAACATTACCAAATTCAAACCCACATAGATCATTCACCATTTCACAATCATTTACCCCTTATGAAGTTGAGGTTCTACTCTTATAATACGTAGCCCAATCACATTATCACATTCAACTCATTATGTATGCCCCATGATTTCCCATGTATTAACTCATTCCACATTCCTAAATTCCCTTATGAAACCATTTCCATGTTCTCAATTAACAATCCATTTCCTATTTAACATGTGCAACATTTCATAAATAAAAGTCACATTGTCCATTTCAACATAACTCCCATACCATTGGGCACAATCCCATTTTACCCAATTAACCCACATTCAATTCATGATTAACTAACCAATATGAAATTAAATGAAAAACTACGAAAAAAATAAATATCCCATTTACAAAAATATAAAATGTTTATAAATTTTCTAAATGGGATTCATGATATCACTCGACAACCCTTCATTTAACACTGCCATTTTCTAGGTCTGGAATTGTGGGTGCACCACATAGGTGGCAGTAAAATTGTCAAGTCATCCTCTACGCATCCCTAAAAGATTTGGAGGGTTTCAATTGGTTACTTAGACACCCATTTTTATCAAGAACTCCAACGGAACCAAGAACACAAATGGCTAAAAATAACACAAGCTTCCAAGGACAATCTAAAATCAAACAATGGGATAATACTTATATGACACCTACCTAAAATCTGATGATGAAAACACTCTTAATCATTGAATAGGATCTAGATTCAAGAACCCATTGATGAATCAACATATATATCACCTTGAAAGGATATTTTTAGTGCATCAAAATAATATGGGGGAAACTAAAAACCCTAAAATTCAAAAGAGAACCAAGAGGGGCATTAGACATACCCGGAACATTGATTCACATCCAACAGTGCTCCAAACAGCTGCGAATAAATGGAGAACAACCATTGGAATGATTGGTTCATCCAAGCCGGTCACTTGGTTTACGGGGGTGAAATATAGTAGAAACATGAGTTGGGTTTTAAAATCATGAGATGACATTATTTTAATTTTTCTACAATTTCTAGGCTGCAGAGTTTAACCACACGATTTTCAAAACCATACACAAACCATGAATGATCCACTATCCAAAAAATATGCCTTCACACGATTTCCTAGGGATTATGCATGGTTTTCATACCCTTGTTCCAATTGTTTGTATTCCTTTATCCATTGTTGTGTGGTTACATGGGATACCCTTCATGGTTTTCACTAACAATGTACAAACCTTGAAACATGTCAAGGACACCCTTTTATTCATATTTTGATGTCTCAAACACACAGAACACCCTCAAACCTTCACCTAATCATATTTAATCACTTATTTACACAAAAAGAAGAGGCCAAATCCAAACATAAACAAAAAACATACCCTATGAAAATCCATGATCTTAGATCAATACTCGACATCATCCACCTATCAAGAGAGAAGTGTGAGGCTCTTGAATTAAACTTCAATATCACCATGTATTTTGAGGATTTGGTAGTAGTCATGTAGCCATATCATTATATAAATAAGAAAATGGTGTTATCATTTATGGAAAAATTCACCCACCTTACATCATATTTTTTATTAATGAAATATAATTATGTCAATGCATGGTGGACATATGTTCCATTATTAATCTGATCTGAACCCAACCATTTCGCAAGTTGGACCTCATTAAAGCAGACTTGAGATTTTTTGACCTAAAAATTCATGTCTATGATTGGACTGAGAGGATACCATGATGGATGAATCATTGGAAAACCCAATTCGGTTTCATCATAGTGAGCACTGAATTCATGTTCTTCTCACATGATACATAATACAATGCAATAATGGTTATTACATTGCTCAATCTACTTGAAAATTTTCTCTCCTTATATCTCCAATTCATTATGTACTTCCTTGACAGTCGATTTTGTGTTCATTAGGGTGATTCATCTCTCGTTCACTCTTATTTAACCCACGAGGTAAATTATTGGTATTAGAAAAGAAACAAAAATCATTCTCAGAACAAAAAGTTAAATCACAAAACAGCCATATCCAGTACATGGGTAGACAAGGTTGGTGCTTCCATCCTCCTGATTCATCAGTTGGAAGCTACAATGCAAGTCTTGGGAAGTTTCTTCATCATTTCCAAGATAAAGGGGCTTCTTTTCCTAATGTATAAAGAATGGTGGATTATTAACTCATAGTCCTTCATAGTGAAGGACGCCATGATACAATAAATCCCTATCCTTGTGATGTGCCAAATTATTATCCTTATGGATTCCATTCTATGTCATTTTATAATATTTTACCTAGTAGGTATGAATAACTATAAATTGACCTGCCAACATTTCTTCAATATGAACAATGGCCCTTGTGTTAGAAGTGATAATGGAATAGGACTAACATCCTATGTCTCTATGGTTTTAGTAGATCAAGAGTATCCTAGTTAGAATTTGAAATCCGCACATACTAGCACCACTACTCCACAAAAATCAATCATCCTGGATACACCATCTCATCTAATTGATTCTCTAGTCTCAGATGGTGAAGATTGTTTGGAAGATTCTCCTCCCTCATTTTAAGAGTGTATCTCCAAAAAAAATTTGAGTTTATTCACGTGAATCATGGTATTACTTTAGAAATGATTCCAACACAGCTCAATGCAAACTTGTCTCTAGAGGAACAACATTGGTGTCTATATTTCCAAATGAAACAATTTGATGAATTTTATTGGAATTATAATTTGAAGCTAGAACTAGACCCTCATGTCACCATCTACAATGTTGGTAACATAATGAATCATTGCCTCTACAATAATCCTCCTATAAAATGTATGCTTATCATTATCCTAGGGTCCAGATGTAGGTTGAAAATATTATCAAATCCATCTTTATCAAGGATGTTCAGTACCCCTAGTGGATACCCAATTTCATTCTATCAGGGAAGAATAAGGGGTAGATTGAAGTCATTATTGATTTATTAGATTTCAACTACAATTTTACAAAAGTTGATTTTCCACTTCTACTGATATAATTTTTGATTTATTCCACATTTAGGTTTCAGGATCTAACCCTTATGTATGGATACTATGGGCATAATTAGATCTTAATAGCCTCTAAAAATGAGAATTATAGCACCTGCATTGAACCCCTATGATATTTTTCCTTTCATTTAATTTTTTCCACTACGAATAATGTAAAATACAATCTATAGTATTCTAGAAATTACATATTGATTGGGATAAATTGGATGTTGGTGTAATTCTACATGGACAACATGGTAGTCAAATCCCACCAACATCAGAATCATATCAGCATTCTGTTGAGAGTGTTCAGCTTCATAGGTTCTTCTAATTTGGTGATAATCCCCTTGAAATGTTCATTAATGGTTACCTATAGGATTCTTGTCAACATTATCCTCAGACACAGAGGCATCGATATCGACTTGTAGAAGATCAAATACATCATCCAAATTCCACCTCTAAGGAACCTCCAGAAACATAGAGCTCTCAAAGGTCTGTTGTCCTATATATGCAGATTCATCATAAATTTGGTTAGGAAATGTCATAATTCTACAAGGATAATGAATAAAGGTACCTTATACGAGTGGTATAAAGTGTACCACAACCCCATTAAGAAATTAAATAGTATCTTTTATAACCTCTACTTATGATTCCACCCATCTCAGGGAATCATTTTTTCTTTTATGTTGCCACTCTATAATGATCTCCTCATTCCCCTATCATCTAAAAGAAGAATGAATATTGAATGAATAGTTTATACTATCGTTGTCAGATACTCCACGAAAAGGATTCCATATATTCTCCTATTGAGAAGAGCTATATCACACATGTTTTTGAGAGTGAATATTTTTTGTAATTTTTTACTACATAATGAGATACATATATTGTCCCATGTGGATCTACAAAATTATATCCTCAATTGTCCCATATTTATAGGATGTATATCATGGTAAGAAGTGATCTTTAAACAATTAGATATCATATTCATTCCATAAAGACTCATTAAGGTTCAGCCATTGGTCATCATTATGGATGCTTATCCAGCTGCTAATGAATATCCTCTATTGGTCAATCAACCATGTGAGTCCATCCTTTATGAATAATGAGTTATTCCATGTTGGAAATAAATTTGATGGTGCCTCCCAGAACATAAACAGTAAAATAACATTATCCCAAGCTCAATAGAGTATGTATGGGGATCATCTTCATCACCCTATCATTGGTTTTCTTAACATATTCATTACTATTGTGGGAAGGTTTAACCAACAACGTGGAAGAGTACTAGGTTCTCATTACTTGTCTTGATTTTTCCCATGAGATTGATTTTCCATACTTTTATGTGAGGGATGACTATGTTTTAGTCATAAAAAAAAGACAAATGGGGACTTTACCATTCAAAATATAGATCTCGTGCACCAGATAGAGCATACTCACCAAATGAGGGCCTAGTTTCCTTATCAGTAGTATGTCACTCATTTCCCTTGATCACACATATTGGAGATGATGTGTAAGTAACTATATCAATTTCTCTTATATAGCCTCATTAGAATGACCTATTCTCTCATATAAAATATAAGAGAGTCAACTCTCCTATCATCGCAGATGATGATGTAATACATAAGGTAAACCAACATAATAATGTTTATTCTATGCCCAGACCCCCCTAGGAAATAGTAGAAAACTCATGTTGGACAACCCCTTTCATGATGATTCTCAGTCATGAACCTATCTTTCTAGACCAAGCAGTGAGTGAATGAATCTACTAGGGAGAAGTGTATTTCATCCTCCAAATTGGGCACATCCTTGAACATACTATCTACAATCAATGGTTTCATGGAATTATTCTCCTTTACATACAAAGAGATGAGAATAATTAGGTCATAAAGGATGGTCATCCTAGGTATTGTGGTTCTCATCTGGTAGGGTAAAAAATCTCCCAATAAATTTGAATCCATGGATACTTATATCCCACCAAGGTCAATGAATACATTGAGTATGCCATGAGGTGTCATGTGTGTCAGATGCATGAAAATATTATTCATTGACCTCCAGATCCAATCCATCCCACCATGTATTCATATACCTTTTCAGTATGTTGACTCAATGTTTTTTGACCTTATACACCATCAACATATCATCAATTATAAGTCCTTCTTACCATGATAGATTTATTCTGCAAGTGCATAGAAGAGATTTCCCTTAATGAATTCATTTCATGATTACTGGTCAAATTTTTGATCTCCCACATCATCCACTAATTCGGATTGTCTCATGCCATTATCACTGAAAATATTAAAACATTTTTGGTTAATGAGCTAATGATATTGTACACCAAGTGAAATATATGGCCCAACCATACATCCCACTACCATGAACTGAAAAATGTACAGACTAATGAGTACAAAAGAACCCTCTCAAACATTCTTCATATGATGCTTGGATAGAAAAAAAATTTATGGCTTGAAAATATCCCCAACACCATCTATTCCTATCTGATGACGAATTTCAATTCCACCCATGCGACTCCTTATTACCTGGTTTATACAAAAAATAAGGTGCTGAAAAATTTCATTCAGTTTCCATCACTATGAATAACTAATTATAAGAAATAGAATCTAGAACAAATGGCTGAAATCAAACTTGATGAGTTGAAGTCCCATTATGGGAACATACTATAGTCATTGAAAAATCTATAGTGGCACTTAAAGAATATAGAAATGGAGTTCAATAAGAAGGTTTGCCTATGATATTTCCTCTAGGGTGACACAATATTTCCACATAGAATGGTAATGATACATTGAAAGAATCCACCATATCTAGATCTCAACTAGGAAGCGTCATATGTAATTTATAAGGATTATTCTAGTGATGTATACTCTTTGGTCACTATGGATTTAGAGAACATTACTCCTCTAAGAATTATCATGTTTCTAAAATTGTACTTCATGTGAGGAGTTTATATTTTCCAAGATTCATGAACATAAATTGCTCACCCATAATCATCCTCACCATAAAATGATAAAATGTGTGTTTATATTCTAGTCACTTGACATCAAACTATGTGCTTGGTCTACACAATAGGATTTTAAATTATTTTCAACGGTCCCAACTCTATAACCACAAACTAGGAGTCGATTTCCAAGAATCATAACTTGAAAATGTATGTGGGTTTTTCCTAATATGTGTAGTGTGGTGTTTGGCCTCCTTGTCCATCATTCAAGTTGTTTTTTCCATTTCACTACACTACACTTACCCATTTGAGACATTTTATTTTCAAGATCTAAACACTATAAGCTTTAATGTGGAGTCAACATCCTAGTATTGTGTTGTTTAGAAATATATCTATTATCATTCTCATTATATGATGTTAGATTTAATAATATCATTATAGACACAAGAAGAAAAAATATATGCTAGATCCAAACTCATTGAGTTTAAACTAATATCCTATTGTCCATAAAACCTTGGGTTTATCAATTTTCAAATGCTTTGAGTCCCATGACCATAACCTAGGAATTCTATTCTAAGCATCAAGTCAATAAATTTTATGTAGGATTCCTTAAAGATTTGTTGTGTGGATGTAGGCCTCTTCTTACCTCATTAATGTTGGTGTTCATTTAGAACTGCACTACACATATCCACAAAAGTCACTCCCATATAATTGTTCTGAAATATATGAACTTTCACTAAGAACCCTAGTCGATGTATCATGACATTAACTATGTTCAGGAAATCATTGGAATGTGTGTTTTGGAGTAGAGCAAACATAGCCTTCATTTATGTTGGGTTCATCACTCCATACCTTTTTTGAGAAGCCCCTTCCATTAGGTACAAACCTTATAACAATAAAGTATGAGCACATGGTCTAGGAAACAAGATTGTAAAACTATTTAATTATGTCCAAAAATTAATAATATATAATATTTTCATCCTCTATAGACCATGTTTTATGACTATAAACTACATATAGTAAATTACTCAACGCATGATGTTAAAATGAGACTCTACCCCATAAAAAAATTAGGATGCCTCATAATAAGTGATGAACGATACCCCATTCTATGAACATGGGATGACTCATGATAGATGAGAGATAACTTAAATTCCATCATCAGGGAGGCTCTCCCCTACTAGCAGTAATATCTTACCACAACGTGGTCTAGAAATACATGTTGAATGATTCACAACCATATGGGATACATAGCGATGCTTGAATTGATTATCACTAAGCCCATCCAAAAATTCATCAACCCTTTGGCCACTTCACCCTGTTTTGTTCAAGTCCATATGATCATATATTGTATGTTGTTCTTATAGAGGTGTGTATGTGGTATACGTGAAAAATATTATCCACTAATGGTATATTTTTCCTCTTATATTCCATTAATGTTTCTTTGGAGTGAACATTTCCCCTGTTATTCCACGAAACAGGACATGAAAATATTTCACATGGTCTAGAACATATGACCATAATCTATTTGATCCACCTTCAAAAGAACATGGGATTGATTCCAATTTTCATTGGATACATAGGGAAGCCTGATGTTTTTTTCACTAGGGTCAGTAAAAAGCTCATCAAATCCTTTGTCCCTTCATCCAAATCAGTTTTCTATCCTCCATAAATGTATATTGAGAAGTATTTTCCTCAAATAATGACATTAATCATTTTTCCATAGCATAAGTCTAATGAAAATATTCTTTGTGAAACATCCTGGTAACATTAAATTAAACTCTAAAATGTGCCCTAATCACATGATGTAAAATTATACTGTGTGATTTCCTCACAGTATGATGATAAACTATTCTTTTATCCTCCTTATTGTTTGATATAAGACTACAAGGCCTCCTAGGACAATTCCTGAGAAATCGCCTCATCTAATTCTCATATCATTCACAATTGTGTCTATTTCTCTACATCCAATATGGAATTCCCTTATAAAATTAATTTTACCATTGTTTATAACAATACGCCTACACCAATGTGCATTAAGGTGCATTGGAATAATTCGAAAATTTTTGGAATCCATTCAATTTTTCTATCACTCCATTCTCACTGTTTTTGTGTCCCTTATTTAGATCCTCATCCTCCTCCACATCTGAAAGGACCCCATAATAGAATGGTTAATGTTAAATTATAACCTATAGTCTTGGGCCAATGCCTCAAATGATTTTGAACAACAATATGAGACATAATCTGTGCTTGAAACATGGTAAGTAGTCACCACTCATTTGTTAGTCCCAATTTTTGACTAATGGTATAGATTCTATGTTTTGATCTTGGTCATCCGTTTTCCTATATCACCCTGTCTAACTTCTTGTGTTTAAAATCACGAGAATTGTGATTGACACTCCCCAATATCCTTTTTTCAAGTCCAATTCAACATCCATGGTGTAATCCTATTCGTAAACTATATCACATTGGAATAGAAATTTGTCTATTTCAAGAGGCATGACTTATAGCCACGACCCTTCTCAACTTGAATTCCATTAGTGGAAATTAAAAAACATAAAACCTCAAGGAATTTATTTTTTTCTAGAATTATCACTTAAAAATCAATCAAATGGTTATCCCTTGTTTCTCATAGTGGGAATGAGCCATGGGATTTTAGGTATAGAGTATTGGATGACTCTAAAATATGATCTATGTAAGAAAAATATACCATGATAACATTTTTGGGTATGGAAATTAAAATACATATAGTTTAAGTGGTTTAACCTCATATTAGAGCCTCTATTTATTAAAATTTCCATCTATGGATCTATGTAATCAACAATTCACTCAAGCTCTACCATCCATAGATCATTATCCTCTATGACCTTTTGTTACACATCCATATATTACTTCTCTTCATCAGTAATGGAGTGAATTTATTCATCCTAAATCCACATTTTGTCATGTTTTTTCTAACACTCATCCACTTTCCTCTGGTTATCAGCCTCCTTTGACTCAGTAGTTACTGGTTGATCCCTCATACAGCTATTGATCTCAACCTAGGTAGAAGTAATATTCATGTCTATAATTCACTGACCCTATTTACCCAGAGACAATGAATTATTTTAATAAATTGGCATGATTAAAAAGAATCAAGTCCCGAAGGACTGACCAGTTTAACAGTTTTGGAATATAGATTACATACATTAACTTTAAATTACAATTTCAGAACATAAAACAAAGCATAGACAGTTATTTGAGTACTCCATTATTCCCTTTAGCTTAAACCTTCATATCAATCATAATACACTTCTTTGAATCCTAGGAAAATAAAAAATAAGAAAGGGGTGAGCTCATATGCCCAGTAAGGGTAAATAATTTAGTGGAAGCTATTAACTTTGAAGGCAAGATGTGTGATAAAAACAACATCCTTTTTAAACATATACATGAACATAATATGGGAAAAATAAATCAAACATTAGCATATAACCATTCACATGGATATTTTACTAGTCAAATAATAACATCTAAAAACTAATTTCATAATAAGGGAATGTCTAATGCCGGACATCATTACCACATAGTCAAGGCCTTGTGCAATGACTAAAAATAGAAGTTTGGTCAATGCATTATTACAAGACACTAGTTTGTCTCATGAGACCTACCAATGCATCTAGGATATATTGCAGGCTCCACCCATCACTTACTAATTCCACTGCATTCCTCATATGAAAAAGATGAAACATAATATAAACATTTCTATTAAAAGTAGCAGACGAAATGTAAATACATTAACCATTAATCATGAATGGTATAAAAAAAGAACATCCATAGTCAAACATATCATAACTCATTCAATACAGTATGGAAGATTGTATTATAATATATCAACCTCAATCAAAAATAATATCCAGTAAAGGATGCTAATATAGTTAAAAATGATGAGTAAAACATTTTGAGAGTAATATCCTTTTTGTAAAATCATTTAAAAGTCACAAATTTATAAAGGAAGTAATTTAAAATATATTTTTGGATAAAAGTGTCCCATACCACGTTGAAACTTTTGAAATGAATTATCATTTCAAAACATTCATGTCCATATAAATAAATCCTTAAAATCATTTTGAAATCATGGACATTAATTAAAAATATTAAGAATGATAAATCTTTAAAACATTTCAAATTATGATCTTGATAAAGTGTACCTTTAAAAAATCCTTAAATTATTCATTTTGAAATCATTTTTATGAAAAACTGACATGGATGATATGAATTTCCCTGTAAATACATACATATAAACAATCTCGGATAATAATGAGATTGAGGAAATAACCCTTACCTAGCACTTTACTTTAGTTGAGGGTATGTTTAACCACATGTATGAGGATTTCAGTAGGTTATTAAATTATACCATAACCTATTAATATTTATGATATCATACATGATTTATTTATGAATTTATACTACCAATTTAATAATAAATTCCATTTTAAATTAACATTTCGGGTAATAATCGCTTTCTTTATCTTACGTGTTTTAACTGGTTACACTTGATTGTATCACTTAGATAAATATTTAAATACTTCTAGAATATAAAACAAGACTTAAATTTAATATATATTTAGAATATAAATATGTATAATTGACATATATATGAAATGAAAAACACCGTTTATGGAGATGGTAGTCCGTACGTACGCATAAACGTTGTTACTGTTTTCATATCGTATTGAACGGAACTATGTAAATAAGATATATGTAAGGAAATTTATATATATTATCTATATATCCAGTATAATTATTTTTTCATATATTACATAATTATTAGAAATATTTATTTTTATAAACGTCAATGAATGGTGAACGTGGAAGTAAATCTCTACGCGTCGTGGAGACAGTAATCCGTACGTACGCACGAGCAACAATATCATTCCATTAAAGTTATGGAATTGGCTGGTATATTAAATTTTCAAGGACATTATCATGTTATTTTTATTATTTATAAACGTATTAATCATCATTATATCAATCCAAATAACATAGTTTTGAATAACAAATTACACCACGGCGTGGAGACGGTAAACTGTACGTACGCACACATGGTGACATTTTCATTCATAAGATGGATAGAATAATGAATATGATTGTGAAATATTTATAATAATATCACATTATATATAAGATACTGGATTTATTATTTTATAATTGAAACAACAAATAAAAAGTATGTGGAAGTATAAGAGAACATGAAAGATGGTGGTGAAATCCTTACCTTTTCTTCGGGTTATTCCTTTTGATTTGATCAAAAGGGCTCCATAGGATGGCTTTATGACCAATATAAGGACACTAGGATGAAGGTAGGATATTTGAAAGGATATTTGGGCATGGTTTTTTTGAGCCAAATGGATTTGGAGGTGTGTATTTGAGAGAAGGGTAAGTGCCCTTTTTTAAGTGGGGTGAGTGGCACCTTAGGAATAAATTAAAATATTATTTTATAATAAATTAATATTCGGTTTATAATGGCTCAAAAATGAATTATTTAAAGGATATGGTTGGGATGGGTCGAACAACACTCATCCAATAGGTTTTATACAGGTTTAGGTCACCATAATAACCATAACTTTTAGATTTAACTCTTAGTTCAACAGTTTGACATTTACCATGTCTCTTGGTATGTTTATATTATATGGTTAATAAACATACTATAAAATTCCAATAGAACCAAAATTGGTTCATTAAGATCATAAATATTATTATATAAGTCTTTTTTATGAACCGTAGATTTTAAGGACTATTATATCAATTAATAATATAATATATGTTTTAAAAACAATTTTATGTCAATTGTGACACTATTTGGTATTTGTTTTTGTTAAAATCATTTAATAATGATTAATAAAAAATAAATTAATTTAATCAACCCTTACATCTCATATTAACCAATTAATTTTTTTTAATTCATCATATGTCTCAAATTACATTTATTTGGGTATTTATAAAATCAATTGTTTTAATCATTTATTATAAAGGTATTTACTGCATCATCATTGTTTCATAAATAAATTTTATTATTAAATGTCTAAAAATTATAAATAAAATATAATTATTTAGGAAATCTTCTTATATTTATAATGAATATTTATAGTCGATTTTATCATATTTATATCCCTATATTAAAAATGTTTTAGTTAAGAAAACATGAATTTAACACTTTTTACTCTTCTTTAAATTAAATAATAATAAATGACCTATATATTCCAATTTGAAATAAAGGGCCATATGTTATTCCTATGGTTTTTTTAGTTGACTTACACTAATCCAATAGAATTTGGACATGTTTTAGGGTAATAATAATAACATTTTTACCCTTAATTACCCTTTTTACTTTTAACCGTGGTAAATAAAAGTAAAAAGTGACTATTCAGAAAAAATTATTTTTATCTTATTGAAACAAATTTATCTTACTGATATGAACCATGCCTATTGGAGTTTTTAAATTCCACTCATAAAAGCGGTAAAATAATTTATTATGCGAATTTGCAAATTCTCCTTGGAGGTGGGTAAAAGATAGTGAAAAGATCAATAAATCAAATATATATATATATTATTACAAAATGACACCAATGAATTACATTGAACATATATACGTATTATGTATCTATTTTGACCTAAAATAAATTTAAATTAAATACATTATTATTTTAATAAAATGTCGGTTTTATACAATAACTCAGGGTTTTTCACTATTCATCAAAAATTGAATGTTTTAAAAAAATACAAAAAATTCACCGTAATCTAATTCTGATATTCAAAATTCAAAAACGAAGTCTAATTTAACAAATTGAAAACATAAAAGTTTCATTTTTTAAATTTAAAATTAATTCCTATTTTCAAAACCAAAAGGCGTATTTTTAAAAAACAATAACTATCAAAATATTGTCATTTGTTTATATCCAATCTCGAAGTGAAATTACATAAAATGACCAGAATTTGATTCAATTGAAAAAATACAATATATTTATACTTCCAAACCATTAAAATTTATAATTTAAAACTATAAATTATGTTGATTAAAAAAGTTGTTTTCTTTTAAAATATAGTATTTTTCACTATTCACCTGAATATGAAATTTATCAGATAAACACCAAATAATTATTGAAACTAAATTCATATGTCTCGATTCTAAAGAAGAAGTTTATTTTGCAAATTTAATCTATAAAAGTTTCAAATACTATATTTAAAAATGGTTCACCATTAAAACGAGGTAAAAGTGCATTTTTTAAAAAATACTTCTTTTATTTGAAAAAAATGAATTACTTCTTACATTATGTCTAAGAAACTCATAATCTGGATTCTAAAATTATAAGGATTATATATAGTTCACAATTCAGTTAATACTATTCACAACTACTTTCGAAAGGCTAGGTTGGTAAGTCATGTTTCACTTGAACTCGGTGTTGTGTGTAGTTCAAGTAATTTAATTACTTTGAAGAAATAACGTACTATGAAATATTGAGGTGTTACATTCTTCCCTCTATTAATAAATTGCATCCTAAAAATTTGAAATTGCTCTTCGAAAATAAAATTGTGAAAATAGAAAATACCTTTGTGGAGAACTCATACCGAAAATTGGTTTAATAACATTTATTCTTAATAAGAGAGAATATATATATATATATAATTACATTAAAATTAGAGTTACATATTTAACTAATTCCAAACACAAAATCGTCTTTCACTCCAAAAGATATCAAAAAAATAATCTATTTATCATAATCGTATAGGGTTCCAAAAAAATGAATTTATAATTCATCTATCATACCCTTTAATAAAATGAGATTATACCATCCAGAGACTTCATGTAGTCCAGTGGTAGGAGATAAATCCCAATCGCACTATGGTGTGGGTTCAATTCCCACAGCTTTGTTCGACGTGATGGATTATCACCTGATCTGCGAGTTGTCCTTTTTATAACAATCCAAAAATAACCTTAACAATAATATCCAATTTCAATCTAAATGTATTCCAACCTTTAGACTTATCCAAAATACCCCTATCCAAAATCACAGTCCAAAATTTATAAGGATGTTAAAGACAATGAAGATCATTTTTCCATGTAATAACATGTGATAACCTTCATCATGTATTATTTTAAAACATGGTAACACCCTGAATTTCCATAAAACCTTATTTATTACATTAATGCTCCCTTATCCATTATATAATACTTGATATATTCCTTACATCCAAGAATTTTTAATATTTCAAAAATCATGAAATAAACAAACCATTAATCAGTTCTAGGATAGTCAAGAATATCCAATATAATTTATCCAAATCAACCATCTCTTATTTCAGTATTAATACCATAGAATCAAGACTATATAATCTCAAAAATCTAAATGAAATAGTATTTCAGTACAATCCTTATTTATTTCCATAATTTATATAACCAGTACATTGTTGATACAACACTCAAATGACATAATAATTAAATAACACCATAATAACTCTTAATCAATCCTCTTCATCTTCAGTAGTATCATAACTTTATTCTTATCTAATAGCAGCATTTGGGGTATACTCTGATGATTTGGACATTGATTCACGTAGTGTCCCAACTCCATGCAGATGAAGCGTTGTACATTTGAAACTTTTTTCTTACCCTTGAAATGACGTACTTGGTGTCCTTTTTCTTCATACTTATAACAAACTCTCATTCCCTTAAAGCATTTAACAAGGTGATTCTTTCCACAGTTATCACATATAGGAAAATCATTATTTTCCCTCTTCCCTTTATCAATATTTCTCTCTTCCATCCTTTTCTTATCTTGAATCCCTTCAAATCCATAGGACTCAGAGAATTCTTTACTTATCTTATTAACACATGATACTATTCATCATATGTTGAGAATACATGGGAGACTATTTTCCTTCTAAATGTTGGCTTAATACCGTGAAAGATATAATCCTTCTTACTCTTTGGATCATTCTTATTGTTGGAGTTCACATTCCTTCTACTGGGCATCATTTCTATATAATGGCACAAACTAGGTCAGCTTAAGAATTGCAATGAATAATTCCAAACATGTAAAATACCTAAGGTAAATTGAACAGTTTATGGATATAATACACAAACAATTTTCTTAGAGGATGTATATACTTGTAAATCCTTCATAATGATTTGTAAAGAAATTGAGAATTATCCAAAGTATATCCCCTAGGAGTGTCGTAACCAAGAGTACAACAAGGCCCGTTGTCGTGCACCAGTTCCTGTTCAAGTCCAGCTCAAAGTGGGGTTTTAGGGTTTAACCCCTAGGTACATCTATTCCAGAGCCACCTCTACCTTCTCGTATCCAGGAAAGGATGTAATTTCTTAGAAAACTCACAAAATCTCTACATCGCCAAAATTCTAGGAAGTTCTTCTATAGTAATCCCAAATGTCTATCTTAGGGTAATGTGATCTAATCAAAGTTTATCTAAATCTAGTTTCCATGGTTATTTCTAAACCTCCATTTGATACCAACTGTAATGCCCCAAAACCAATTAACCAGAGTCGTTGCATTATTTTAATACATAGGCATGATTACAAGGAGTCAAGTCCCGAAGGACCGATCAGTTTTGTAGTCTTTGAAAATAGATTACATAAATTAAAATGATATTACAATTTCAAACAAAAAACACTACATAGATAGTTCTTTTATAAATCCATTATTCCTTTTAGTTTAACCCTACATATATACCAGAATACACTTCTTGGAATCCTGTAAAAATAAAACATAAGAAAGGGGTGAGCTCAGATGCCCAGTAAGGGTAAATAATTTAGCGGAAGCTATAAAATTTTAAGGCAAGATGTGTGATAAAATAAACAATCTATTTAAACATAAAAATGAACAAAATATTGAATAAATAAATCAAACCTTACCATATAAACAATCACATGGATATTGTACTAGTCAAATAATCACAGTTAATAACTAATTTCATAATGAGGGATGCCTAATGTTGGACATCATTACCACATAGTCAAGGCCTGGTGCAAAGACTGCAAATAATTTTTTTCAAGGCCTTGTGGCAAGACACTAGTTTGTCTCATGAGACCTACTGGTGCATCAAGGAGATATAGCGGGCTCCACACATCACATACTAAGTCAACTGCATTCCTCATATGATAAAGATGAAACATAACATAAACATTCATATTAAAACTAGCATACGAAATGTCAATACATTAACCATAGACCATGAATGGTATAAAAATTAAACATCTACAGTCAAACATATCATTACTCAATATATAAAATAAGGAATATTTTATTACAATAAATCAACCTCAATCAAAAATAATATCTAGTAAAGGATGATGACATAGTTGAAAATGATGAGTAAATTTTTTTGATAGAAATATCATCTTTTTCAAATCATTTACAAGTCACACAATTATAAAGGATGTAATTTAAAATATATTTTGGAATAAAAGTGTCCCATACATGTTTGAAACTATTGAAAATAATTATCATTTCAAAACATTCATGTCCATGTAAATAAATCCTTAAAAACATTTTGAAAACACGGACATTAATTAAAAAGATTTAGAAAGATAAATATTTATAACATTTAAAATTCTTATCATGATATAGATTACCTTTCACAAATCCTTAAAATATTCATTTTGAAATCATTTTTATGAAAATGGACTTGGATGATAAAAATGTCTCAGTAAATACATACACATAAACAATCTCGGATAATAATGAGATTGAGGAATTAACCCTTACCTTGCACTTTCCTTTAGTCGACGGTATGTTTAACCTCATGTATGAAGATTGCAGTATGTTATTAAATTATACTAGAACCATATTAATATTTATGATATCATACAATCTTCATTTATGACTTTATAGTGCCCATTTATTTATAATTTCCATGTTAAATTAACATTTCGGGTAATAATCACTTTCTTTATCGTACGTGTTTTAACTTGTTACTCTTGATTGTATCACTTAGATCAAGATTTAAATACATACTGAATATAAAATATGATTTAAATATCATATATTTTTATAATATAAATATGTATAATAGACATATATATGAAATGAAAAACATAGTTTATGGAGATGGTAGTCCATACGTACGCATAAACGTAGTTTCCGTTTTCATATCATATTGAACAAAACTAAGTAAATAATATATATGTAATTACATATATATATATATATATCCAGTATCATTATTATGTCATATATTTCATACGTACTAGTAATATATATTTTCATAATCGTCGATGAATGGTGAACGTTAAAGTGAATCTCATCGCGTCGTGGAGATGGTAATCTGTACGCACGCACGAGCGACAATATCATTTTCTTAAAGGTGTGGAATTGGATGGTATATTAATTTTACAGATACAATATAATGACATTTTAATTATTTAAATATATATTACTCATCATTATATCCATCCAAATAATATATTTTTTAATAACAAATTACACCACAGCGTGGAAACGGTAAGTCGTACGTACGAACGCATGGTGACATTATCATTCATAAGATGGAAAGAATAATGAATATGGTTGTTCCATATTTATAATAACGTCACAGTATATATAATACATGGGATTTATTATTTTATAATTGAAACAACAATGAAATATTAAGTGGAAGAATAAGAGAACTTGAAAGACAGTGGTGAAATCCTTACCTCTTCTTCGGGTTCTTCCTTTTGATTTGATCAAAATGGCTTCATTGGATTACTTTATGACCAAAGGAAGGCCTATAAGATGAAGTTAGGATAGTTGGGAGGATATTTTTTCAGGGTTTGGCCTAGCCAAATGGCTTTGGATATGTGAATTTGATAGAAGAGGAAGTTCCCTATTATAAGAGGGGTGAGGGGAACCTTAGGAAAAACATAAAATATTATTTTATAATAAATTAACTTTCAGTTTCTAGTGGCTCGAAAATGAATTATATAAATGATAAGGTGGTTATGGGTCGAAACCACTAAATAAATAGGTTTTAGACATGTTTAGGTCACTATATTAATCATAACCATTAGATTTAACTCTTAGTTAAATAGTTTGACATTTACCATGTCTCCTTTTAATTTTATATTATATGGCTAAAAAACATACGATAAAATTCCAATAGTAACCCAAATGGTTAATGAATGTCATAAATATTTTTATATAAGTATTTTGGACGAACCTTAGGTTTTTAGGACTATTAATTCAAATAATAATATAATATTTGTTTTAAAAACTATTTTATGTCAATTTTGACACTATTTGGTATTTGTTTTCTGTTAAAATCATAAAATAGCAATTACATCAAAAAATTTATTTAATAAACCCTAAAATGTCTTATTAACCTATAAAATTTGTGTATTTCATCAAAAGTCTCAAATTACATTTATTTGGGTATTTATAATATTAATTATTTAAATACTTTATTAACAAGGTAATTACTGCATCATCAATGTGTCATAAATAAATTTAATTATTTAATGTCTAAAAATTATAAATAAAATACAATTCTGTATGAAATCATTTTATCTTTCTAATGAATATTTATAGTGGAATTTATATTATGTATATCGCAATATTAAAAATGTTTTAGTTTTGAAAACATGATTTTAACACTTTCAACTCTTCTTTAAATTAAATAATAATAAATGTCCTAATCTAAAAAAAGTTGACATAAAGGACCATATTTTATTCCTAAGGTTTTTTTTTTCAAATTAAACTTATCCAGTAGAATTAGGACATGTATTACGGCAATAATAATATCATTTGTACCCTTAATTACGCTTTTTTACTTTTAACCGTTGTAAATAAAAGTAAAAAGTGACTATTCCGAAAAAATTATTTTTATCTTATTGAACCAAATTTTTATTAATTAGATCGACTGTGTCTCTTAGAATTTTGAAATTTCAATCACAAAAGTGGTAAAATTATGTTTTAGGCGAATTTTCAAATTCTCTTAAGAGGTGGGTAAAAGACGGTGAAAAGTTCAACATAAATTTTATATATCTTGAATTATTAAAAAATGAAACCAATGAATTATATTGAACATATATAGGAATTATGTATCTATTGCGACCTAAAATAAATTTAAATAAAATGAATAATTATTTAAATAAAAATCCGGTTTTATACAATAACTTAGTATTTTTCACTTTTCATCAAAAGTTAAAAGTTTTCAGAAAAATACCAAAAAATCACCCTAAGATAATTTTGATATTATGAATTACAAAATGAAGACTATTTTAACAAAATAAAAACATATAAGTTGAATTTATTAATTTAAAATTAATTCCTGTTGTTAATACTAAAAGGTATAGTTTTATGAAACAATAACTATCAAAATATTGACATTTCTTTATGTCCAATCTCAAAGTGAAATTACATTAAATGACCAAAATTGGATTAAATGGTAAAAATATAATCAATTTATATTTGAAAACCATTAAATTTTATAATTTATAACTATAAATTATTTTGATTAAAAAAGATGTTTTCATTTAAAATATAGTATTTTCACTATTCACCCGAATATGAAAGTTATCTGAAAAACATTAAAAATTTACTGAATAAAAATTCATATGTCCTTATTCAAAAGAAGAAGTTTATTTTTTCAAATTGAATATATAAATCTTTCATGTAATGGATATAAAAACGGTTCACCATTAAAAGGCAGTAAAAGTGCATTTTTTTTAAAAATACTTCTTTTTTCTGAAAAAATGAATCAGTTCTTACATTATTTTTATGAAACTCATAATATGTATTCTAAAATTATAAGGATTATATACAGTTCAAAATTCAGTTAATACTATTCATAACTGCTTTTCAACGGCTAGTTTGGTAAGTCATGGTGCGCTTGAACTCGGTGTAGCATGTAGTGCAAGTTATTGAATTAATTTGAAGAAATAACAAAATATGAAATCTCGGGGTGTTACAATATGCTCTTGTGTTAGACCCTAAAGATAGGAAAACTATTTTTTGATGTTATAAAGCACTCGAGTTCCCCCAACCTTGTGTTTTATCCTGTCCATGTCATGAAAATTTCATTCCATGCATGCCCGCTCAATAAGGAAGTCTTAGGCTAGTGCAAGATAATTGATGGAATTTTCCCTATCGATCCCCATTATAACTAACCAAAGGAGGAGATATCCCACCAATTGAATTATTTTTTCTACTAGGTTGAGTTTTATGATGTCTTACTTATTCCTTCATGCCATGTAATGGACATCCAATTAATCCATAGAGACGTCCAGACCATAATCCAAGAAATCATCAGTTGGTAAAGGCTTGTATAGAGGAAAGACAAATAATATAGTGTCGGATAGACCACTATTGTGTAGTTCATCATGTGAATGTGGTGAGGAAGTTGTATTAGGAATAAAATCCTTGTTATCCACAATAACTTCAGAAAAACCCTCTAATTCACATTGTGGTATCACGGAGGTGGACACCTTTGTTTGAGCTCACATAGATACTCTATCCTGTAGTGAAAATATGTCATTGTTTCATATAGATTCCATATTTGGTAATTAACAACAAGTTTACCCCAATGAGGACTTTTCAGTTCCATCATCATCGAACAATGTTGGTACTTCTTCCATCACAAGTTCTGCTCTAGTAGTAGATTATGCTAGCACCACTAATGCGGGATTATACACTATAGATATTTCTTCCAACCCTATTGTGGACCCTATCATAACCACATCCATTAAGGATGTGGTATCAGAATCCACTTAAAAAAGATACTCTATAGTTGGTCAAGATTCCATGGTCACTCTGGTAATTTTATGTAGGAGAGAATCATCATCAATCACAACCCTAATCTCAGGAATAGATAATGTGAGTATTGGTGTTATTTGTTGAACCTCGAACACCATTTGAACCACCAAAACAAAATATTTTAGTCAATTATCAGAATAAAAATCATGGATTCAATGATATATATATATATATATAAGTATTTTGATTATATCAATTTGATACCGTAAGAAGTAGTTGTTAAGGGATCATAGGTATCCCAACAGGTAGGGTTCCTTCAACAATAGCTTCCCTAGCTGTGTGCACCAATGACTAAATTCTTATATCCATGACATCAGGATGAGACCCCACATTAAAATTTATATGTTTGTGGTTCCCCTCCATCCTTTTCAGGCCCATTTCATTCCTCCCCCTCCTCTATGCTCAATTCCTATACAAGTGGAAAATAGAGGTAGACAACAGTTATAATGACTATTTAAATTTTAATTACATATGATAGATATATTTAGCTGGTCAAAAAACAATCATACACCAATATGATAGACTTGATAGGTTTTACTTCCACATGACTCACCCATATCCTTCGGAAATCGAGAATGGAAAACTAGCTCAGCCACCATTGTTGCAAGGTATAGGTCTTGTCCACAAACAACATCACTAGGCCAGAAAGGGGATGTACAGTGACATAGGAATGCACAAGGTCTGATATCTCAATCACATATCTCTCCTATAATCAAACTGATTGAGGAAACTATCCTTGTAGTAACTAACTATTATGATATACATCCCATTTCTGTTGAGATGCTGCCACATTCTACGAGAGCCAGTGAACTGCATGTAAGTGTACCAATTGTCCCATCAATTGGGAAACACGATATCTCTATAAATGTCCAAGCAATGTAATTTATTTAAAGGATATTGGAAAATTTTCATATTCTCCACCTCATATGGCTCCCCTTCTTCTCGAGTTCCCCAACCCAAGAATTTTGGGCAAGGTATTACTACTCCACAAATTTCTCCTCTTATATTTCCTTGCCTAGGAGTTGTTGGACACTCTGTTTCTACCCTTCCCACCGAGAAAATATTCCATCCATGATGTACTCAAGACACCATTTGATACCATCCCTATGGTGGATGGGACACCCCTTCACTGGCTTGGAGTCCCACTATCATACCATATCCTTAATATATGAAATATCCCAACAATTCATTTAATCATGAGTATTTCCACATGTTTCTATGGGTGGATGTATTATGTTCCACATCTTTATATACTCTCTCATGAACATGTTACATAGATAACTCATCACTGAAGGGTGAAACTCCTGATTCACTTCTGATTACACATTAAAAATAAACATATGAAAACATTTGAATTGCATTGAAAAATGTTGTGGATTGTATGACTACCAAATTGTCCTGTAGTAGTCTGTTCCTAATAGTATCCCAATTCAAATGTCCAAGAGGTGAAATCATTGTTCCTCAATTCCTCCACAATCATTATTCACCACCCCATTCGACTGAGAGAATGGATGGAATATGTAGTGCTCCACTAACTCAGTTATCAGTAGAACTTACACCAAACCCATCTTGAATGAGATAATTCCCATGATATTAAAAATAATCATCCACATGTTTTGTTTAGGATCATAAATGATATTCCAGAACTCATAAACCCTAATGTGGGTGGCCATTTAACTATTCAGGATGTAAATCCACCCATAGACAAGCAACAACAAATTTATATCCATTATATGTTGATTTACTTTGTCTAACATCACCATTATTGGGATATCAAGGATGAAATGCTACCCCATTTCCAAAATTAGCTCCATCGGGAAAGTGAATGGCCTCAACTGATGTGATAATCTCTTACTGTGATCATTAAACCATAGATGAGCATCATGATGAATCCACCCAGACTGGCTAAATGTTGATCCTCTATCATGACCTTATATACATAGAGCTTTCATTGGTTTTATTTTAGGATTAATTAGTAGGATACCTCATTGCACTATTGGTATTGCATGGGGAATGTACCAATCCCTACTAGAAAATTACATACTAGTTCCTCTCCATAAACATGTTCAATTTCTAGTTTGTTCAAGAAATATCTAAACCACTGATTGAAGGAAAATTATATCATCCCCGAGTTCTCTTCATTGGTTCCCTACCCCAAATCCGTCAATGACATTAAAATGTAATAAATTTATCTTGGTCCCCCATTCATTCTCAATAGGGTAAAATTCCCCATACATCAACGCTTAGATCATGATCCAATAAATTTGGTAATGGTCTTAGAGGATGATGGTAAACTCCCCGTGATGAAAAAGGAATGAATTAGTCCCTGGGGAGAATATTCTCCTCACCTGAGAATGATCTCCAGTGTCTGATAAACATGGGATGGTGATGCACATGCTACATAATTGAGTCAAACCCACTTCATTTCTTCCTATAATTCATGGCACAATATGAATTCCCAGTAGGCCCAAACAAACATAAATATGATGTTTCCACCCAAGAGAAAATCACAGCCTTCGTTTTATGCCTACTGTTGGTCCCCAAACCAACCATAATTATTTTATAATTCTATGAAATGGATTACTCATATTTTATATTCTCTCCCTCGACGTTGTTGATTTTTTTGTAGAGGCGGTCTCTCATGTTGTGTGTGTGGTCTTTCAGGATGTGGCATGTAGTAGCCATTTTCCACTGGTACTGCTCGACAATTCTCCTGAACCAATAATCTATCTATTCATTACTTGTTGATAGAATGAAAAATCATTTTTCATTAAAAATTCATAAATAAGTAAAATCATACAAAAACTATAATATTTTTTAGAGTTAGATAGAAATACGTGCAATGACTCATAGTCCGATGCAATTTAGATTCCCTCCCTGATCATGCTGTTTTCGAATATTTCATCACTTTTAGAAGCATATGTGTTGAATTCATTGGATTATGTTTGTTTCAAGAGTTAATATTTTTGAGTATAGTTAATGAAAATCAATCATCATGACTATTGAAAAAGCCACTTCCCCTAGCACTGGGTCATAGAAATTTATTTGTGTAGATGCTGTTCACAGTGTCTGATTCTCTAAATAGCATTTATAGAGAAAATGTACAAAATAATGGTTAAATAATATAGAATTTGTGTATATTTTTCATTGAGATAAAGATATTAGAAAAAATAGATCAGAAATGTTTCTCGACCTGAATGATTAGTTTTTTTAACCCCCACCCCCTCTCCACTATATGGTGGTGTATGACTACCCATACTTCATAATGGCCTTGATGTTAATGGCCATCATGAATCCACATCATGAGTGATGATCGTGAATGGTCCTTATTAAAGAGTAAATATTTTCATTTATTTTATTTTACCTTATAATTGGACCATAATTTTCCTATTGTCTCCCATTTTGACAGTGGTGGGTATGTTTCAACCAAAATAAGTGTTATGGAAATTTTTTAGGATGAAAAAGATGTCTTGAAGTAAATCTACGCCATGAGGAAAAAATAACATCTTAACTATATTATTCATGAAGCCTTGACTAAACTAAAAAGGTAGGAGCTAATAGATCTACTAGTTGTGAAGTCTCTGTTGTGAATGCATGAGGTTGTGATGGTGTCCCTCTGTGAGTTCGATGACATTTCAGGACTATGAAAATCTTTACAAGTATCTTTGCGACTATGAAAAATACACACCCATTCTCGAATACCAAAATTTCTTCTTGATCCACCTCCCATTATTGTGAACCCCCTAACTACAAATACCACCTCATTTTGAACTTAAGGGTGTTTATATCCAACTTTTCCCATTCCAAATTGATCCTAATTTAAAAAACATAAGAACTTTGCAAACCGGATGAAAAATAGACCGTAGAAGGAATATAGATATCATAAAACCCCCTTCCATGTGTTCTTAAAATAATCCTCCCTTGAGGTACATTCCTTTCATGATGGCTTACATAGTTTCAAAAGGATGAAGGAACTATGTGACACAAAAAAATCCACAAATTATTCATTCATCACGAATAACTCTTTTCATAAGCTAGTAATTCATCCTTAGGTAGGGTATGTATTGTTAATGAAGCCAAATCATTTATGAAACCCCGACCTCTTCAAAGAAACTAAAATTCATGAATATCATATTTTTTAGGACATATACTTCTTCAAATATATCTCATGAAGCTCTACATGCTTCATATATTCTATTGGGGCCTCTTCATGAAGGATGGGTGCCCAAATAACAGACACCCATCTAAGGATGTTCTGGATACACCCCATGTCCCTATCTGACCCATTCCACCTATCCATGTGACCCTCTCCACTTCATTTTCCACACAATACTCCCATGAACCATTTCATTATTAGTATTGGTTTGTTATCTATTGTTTTATCTTACAGTAGGGATTATAATATCAATGATGGGATTGGCCACTCCTCCCTATTGTTAATACCATGAATTTACAAAACCATCCCCCTCATAGAGGTTCATGATTGATGGTTATATAATCAAAAGAGTTAAGGGTTGAGTCACGCATACTCGAGTAGCAATTTGAAAAACATTTTAGTCCTATTATCCTCAATACATTATATTAAACTATGGCCTTACCCTATGCACTAACCACAAGATTCACATTTTATGAGTGTAATGGGATGTTCTCAATACCGGATACCATCATGGGGAATGAGAAACTCCTCACATGGAATTATATCCTCCCCATAAATAATTGAAAATTCTTTAGGGAGCATCAATGTGTAAGCCCCATATCATCTCTTCTTGGAACTTATTTCATGACCTGAGATTCAAGTATACTAAATCACTTTATTCTCTGACCTATAATGAGTCAATTGGGGCTAGAGGTTAGTGGTAAACATGAAATACTCCAAATCATTCTAATGGGTATCCACCCAAGAGTTTTCCCCAATCTCCACCCTATGTACCACACTTACACACACCATTTTGACCATGTGGGATTTGATTCAAAACTAATTGGGATAAATAGGATGTCTCCTTGAGGTATGGAACCAAACATCCATATCCATCATTATTTTCCCCGAAACATAGACCTAGTAATTTAATACCCTTTACATAGGGGATCACATATCCTCTATGTCCCTTGAGCAGCTCGTTAGGTAATCCCCACAACAACTCCATCCAAGAAAAATTATCTTATGAAGGGAAACTTTCATGGATAATTGCCAAAAATCCCTTACTAATTATCCATTCACGATGCAATATTCCTAACCGAATGACATTATATGTCATGTATCGTTCCTATAACGTGACCTTAAATAGTGTAATCCTACTCGGTGGGTTTTGATCCATTTCATTATTCTTGAATGGGTAAAAAGGAAACATCATTTTTGTTCAATCATTACCTATGGTATTATTTGTTGATCCCTTCTATGGGAATAACTCTGTTTTCCACCTCTTGGTGTTTTATGATCAGTGTTCATGTTGTGACATCTTCCATTATGGGACACAGCTCCTAGATCCGCCTTAATAGGGAGTTTCAATCCACTCATGAGTAAACCATTAATATTCAACCTCCTACGGATCTACCTCCCTAATCCTCCTTCATGGATATTCCAATCAACATCCATAGTGTGACATATTCCCATTATGGGACACACCACTTTGATTTTCTTCCATATGAAATTTGGACACATCCATTGGTAAAACATTCAGGTTCTTCCTTCTATTGATGTACCTCCATGATCCACCTGTAGGGGTATTCCAATCATCCTTCACTGGGTGACAACAATCCTTTATGGAAACACATTCTATTACCATCTCCTTGGGTTATTTATATCCATCTATTGGTAAACCTTTTAGGTTCTCCCTCCTAGAGATGTACCTCTGTTATCCACCTATAGAGGGTTTTCCGATCAAACATTAGAAGGTTACATATTCTTTTAATGGGACACACCATATAGATATGCCTTCATATGGTGTTTTGATCCATACGTTGGTTAACTATTCATGTTCTCCCTTAATGGGCTGTATCTCCCCAATCCACATATAGGGTGTTCTGATGAACCTTCACGGTAATACATCATTCTTTTAATGGATAAATCACATGGATCTAAATCCCTAGGGTGTTCTCACCCATCAATTGGTAAAGCATTCAGTTGATACCTCCATGGGATGTACAACTTGAATCTACCTCAATGGGTGTTCTGATCAACCATCATGGTGTGACATCATCCATTTATGGGATAGACCACCTTGATCCACCTATATCAGGTTTTTTGATTTATCTATCAGTAATCCTTTCAAGTGATCACTCTTCCGGAAGTAATTCCCTAATAAAACTCCAAGGGTTTTTTCTGTCAACTTTAATTGGTTGAAAACTTCCCATTATGGGACACACCTTCTGGATCCCCCTATATAGGGTGTTTTGATCCATTCATTGGAAAACCTTATAGGTTCTCCCTCATGGGGATGTACCTCCCTGATCCACCTCCAAGGGTGTTCTGATATAAAATCATTGTGTGACATATTCCATTTAGGGGGAACAACTATTTGATCCTACATTATAGGGTGTTTTGATCCATCCATGTGTAAAACATTCATTATTACTTCTTAGTGATGTAACTCCCTTATCCACCACGTGATCTGTCCAATCAACCTTCATGATTTTACATCTTACCCAAAGGGACAGAACTCTATTATTTTCCTCAATAGGGAGTCTTGACCAATCAAATATATTTCAAGAAGATATGAAACCCATGAATTGATCCTACCATATAAGAAATATTAATCTATTTAAAAAATACATTTTACTCATCACCCTACCACAAAATATATACATAAAAAAATATGAGATTCATGAGGCGAAATTAATTGAAGATAAGTTCCAAACTCATTAGCTACATGATAAAAATCATGGGATTCCTGAGGTGAAATCCATGGATGATATAATCCATTGGTGTCAGATACCTTGTGATCAACACATGATGCCTTGGGATCCACACATAATATTCCCCTAAGAGATTCCCTCCAATAAGGAAGAATATAGGTGACCAATGTTCCCACCTTCCATACATTCTTCTGATGCCCAACGTGACTACTCCTCTGATTAATGTATTATTCACTTTTACGAATAATTTGATTTTTTAGACATAATTAATGTAATTTACCATCATCTATAAAGAGATATCACCATGAATGAGTCCCAAAAATAGTAATTATCTCATTATGGGAGTCCTAAACTACAGAATGATCTTTGAGGAAGAATCCATTAATGTAGTAACTAGCAACCCTTCATCCCATTACGATCAAGGAGTTACATAGACAACAAATGTAATAGAATCCTGAAACATTTTGAAAGTGGGAATGTGGGGAAATAATAAAACCAGTGAAATTAACATGTAGGTGGAATGACCTAGTGGTATTGTCTGAAACATGGTATTAATAAGTTTATTTTAATGCTTCAAGAGTTTATCTTTCATCTTCAATACTCATCATCTAAATAAAAGATGGGATTTTGGTAGAAATTAACTAAATGATGAAATTATACATATCAAGTACATATATTTGTTTCACTAGTTAATATTGTAATAGAATTATTTACCTCTCAGAAAAGTAGATTCAATAAAAATTATTATAATAGTAATATTAATTCTATTGAACTGATTTTCCTTTTGATAACCACATATTTATTTTTTTATCACCCATAACATTCATTCAGTCATTTACTTTTTTATTATAAACAACCTCAGTCACTCCCTATAATTATTTACGCTTTTCCTTTATTCCCACCTTTGTACCCCCCTATATAGAGTCCTAATCATGAGTATATTCTAGTTATCTTAATGATTCTCTTTATTAATTTTTAATAGGATGTTTTATTAACCCTTTTAAGGATGTGGGTTTCAATAATAGAATTCTAATTTTTTTCCTCTTATAACTTAGAAAAATTTTGATGGAGAAATTTATTTTTTTGTGTGTGAGATATAAAATCCAAATATTTTATAAAACATATGATTCCAAATTAATTTATATTCGTTGATAGTTAGTGTAACATTAAATTAAAAATTTATGTTTCATTTTACAGAACAAAAATTTCATATTTTATTGCATATATAATTTAGTTTCATTGATAACTTGTGTTACATTAAAATTTGATTCATATCATTCTACAATATACTATAATATTTGTCACCTATATGATGAAAGGGTGGGAATAAATGTTATAAACTATATTTTTAAAATATTTTTTCTTAATATATATATATAAATATTGAATCGTTTAGTGACCACTTTTATAAAAATTAAAAATAATTACCAATTGAATATACAATATGAGTTTTTATAGAACACTATTTTTCTTACCAAAATGGTATTTTATCATCATAAATAAAATTAATCACTATAAGTGAATGATTTTAATTAAATATTAATGTTATATAATTAAAATAATTGTTTTAAATTAATTCAACATGTTTTCTAGGTGTAAGGTAAGAACAAATCTAATATTTTGTATTAAAAGAAGTATATTATTGAAGGGAAGTTTTACCTTATTTTTATGGAAGAATTGTCTTATAACTAAATTTTAAGAAAATTTTTATTTTTTAAAAAAAATAAACAACATTTTTGGAATAGGAATATTAAAATTTACTTTTTGTATTTTTTAGTATTTTCTATAAACTATAATATTTTTCTTCATATTGAATGACACTGAATTATAATTGAAAACATAATTTTTTTAAATAATTTATAGAGTTAAATTATAAATTTAATTGGATTGAAGTTGAAAATAGATAAATTTTATATTATTTAAACAAATTTAAATAATTGGAATATATTTCACATTAAAAATAGATATAAAACCATGTCAATAAATTGTATATTTCTCCTTTAAAACCTAATTTGTTTTCTCCTCCAAGGGATTAATTATAAATTAATTTTTTCCAATTAAGTGATTGTAAAATAGAAAATTTTATTTTATATTTAGAATAATATTAACTTATAATCTCTAATATTGTAAAAATAGGGTTTTTACCAAAAATATTACTAAATGTTTTAAATAAAATACAATGATTAAGGTAAATATATGTTTATTACATGGTTAAACATTAATCTTATAAGAAAAAATAACATAGAAACATGTACATGACCTATTTTTTGGAAATTATTAAAACATATAACCTATTCTATTGAAATTTAATTATTATATGTGGAATTTTATGAAGGGTATACCTCCCATTAGTATGTACCTTTTTATATTTATAAGATTTTCATTCCCCCTATACTATAAAAAACTCACCCTCCCCAGATATTCATCAATCTGCTGAAATTTGGATCTTTCCACCTATCCCAAAATAATCTCCCATCTTCTATAGTAACACATTATAAGCATACATTTGGTTAGAAATATAAAAAAATCATTTTGATCCAACCAATATGAGTTTCAAATAGAGTGGTAACATTATTCAAAAAACATTTGTTTTATTTCTTTATCCACACCTTAAATTAATCATATTACATTATTATATTGTAAAATTATTTAGTTAAATATACTATAATTTTTATCTATTATGGTTTTTAGCTACACATACACACACGACCATCAAATTGTTAATGAAAACCATGTTTGTATGTACAACGATCTATAGAAATGTGAAAAAATGTTGTTTTTTCCCATTTCCACCTATTGTGGTTGGGAATTATGATGGAAACACTATTTTTATCTACTATATATGATATTTATAATGTATTAAATCTTATATAATTACTATATAACATATATATTTATTATTTATTTTATGTGGGAATATGATAACATTTTTTGTGGATGTGTGGAGAACTACCTAATCAAAGTGATGTGATACGTTCACCAATTACATAGAAAGTATTAGGGATTTGTTAAATATATATATATGATATAAATAACTCATTTATTATATTCACGAAATTATTATATATATTTATAGATATAATATCATATTCTTCTTTCCTCATCACTCACTGGAAAATCAATAATATAGTTTGTGAAAGTGTGGACTACATCCTCCTCAAAGCAATGTGATTCTTAATTTTCCATCACCACATCATATGAATGATATATATAAGTATATATAATTTCATAATATTTTATTTAAGATATAATGGTCATTCTGGAAATATAAATGTTACTTACCTTATTTCCATATTTATCATTGAAAAATGAGAATGTTACGCATGTATACGTACCGACTACCGTTTCCAAGATCGTAATTTTGGTTCGTTTTTCAAAACCATAATTCTTTATGATTAAAAAATTATCATTGATATAACTATGTTATAATAATTTTATTGTTTTATTTGGGATATGGTTAAATAACATCCTTATTGACCATTTTTGACTAATCAATTTAATTTTTTACACATAAGATTAATATGTTCAAAACATTAAACATGAACATTATTGATATGTGCTTTTATATAACATTATTATAAGTGAAATAAAATTAATAATAATCTTATAAAAGGTTTGGAATTCTATAATTAATTAACATATGTTTAGTATTTGGGATGATAGAGGAGAAGCATGAAAAATCAGACTCAAGGTAAGGGACATCATATCAATCTCCTTTCGTTGGGGATATCTTGATGTTATGAAAAATTATTATTATTAAACATTTATATAACCAAAATATTGATATATTATATCCTTATTTTATTTATTATAATGGAATTTAAAGGATTCATATGGTGATAACTACTGTTGGGGTTTATGATTCAAATGATACTGTAGTTTTAAGGGATTTCTTATCTCAATTTCCATTCATTGGGTTAAAACATTATGTCGTTTGTTATGTAATACCATGAATATGTGTGAAATTCCATATTATTTCACAATTATATATTAAAATATATATTTTTTGGTTTTTAAATAGTCACGAATTATTATTTAATTGATTAATTCTCACACAAATGATATGATCTTTATCAGTGTTTTTCATATCTTTTTTTATTGCATTGTGATATATTCCTTATTCACTAATTTTTTGTTGTTGTTTGATGCATATAATGACCATGAATGTATTTAATATTATTATAATTAAATTAATTTGGTTTTACATATCGATTTTATGGTCTCTCTTTCGTGTGGTTTAGAGTTTGAAAGCTCATAATTTTGTAATGGACTTTTACCCCAATTTACCTTCTTTGAGATGTTTCTTACGTTATACACATATTTAATTTAATGAGGTGTATGAAATTATCCTTTGACATGATATATAATTGATATACTTCTTTTAATGAATTTTTTGATTCATTTCATGTTATTACTTCATCGGAATTATAATTAAATTTTTTTAAGGAGGTATGAGACATTTCAAAATATATATTGATTATTTTTCTCATGAATGTTTTTAAGGAAATTTTAAGCACATTTCCAATAATTAAGTTAGAAATAATGTTTTTACTTTTCCTCCACTTGTGATGGGGTTTTTTATACCATCCTCATATTTTATTTAGATGTATTATGATTTTATCAAAAAGGTGGTTATGAAACTTTTTTCTTATTCCCATGTTGATAATTTCATAAAGAGATTGTTATAAATCCACTTTCATTTAAATGGGTTAATAATTTTATAAATATATTTTTAGGGAACCCATTTACTTTCCATGGTTTATTCATATTTCAAATATATGGTTATGGAATCCTTTTCCTATCTATGTGTAATTCATAATCCAATGATATTATTATGGAATCAATTTCCATTATATGGGTTATTCATGTTCAAAATAGATTGGTATATATCTCATTACCTTTCAATGGGTTATTCATGTTTAAGAGATATTTATATGAAACTCATTTCATTTACATGGGTTAATCATGTTTCAAAGAGATTTTTCTTGAAACCGTATTTTTACATGGGTGAATCATGTTTCGAAGATATTTTTATAGAACTTGTTTTTTTTCATGGGAAAATCAGGTTAAGAAAGAAGTTATTGGATATTCCAATGATTTTATGAATGATTTTTTGTTTAATTTATTTTCATTGGTAATTGGACATTTTATGGGTGGTTATGTGATAAACCAATTACTAGTGGTCTAGTTATAGACCAAGGATGGTTGGGTCCAATATAGTTCTCCAATTCAAATGGTATGGAAATTGGATGTGCAGATATTTCATTTATAGGAGTGACATGTATTGAAGTCAGCCACATGGGTATTCCATTTATCAGAATTCAATGTATAATTTTTTCCCAATATACATTTTTGTATGCTTTATATGCGTCCATAATGTTTCTAATGATCAAAATTTATAGCACAAGGATCATGATTATAAATTCAAATGAGTCATTCCTTTTTCCATGATTTCATATTTAATGATATAAATATTGATTTAAATAAGTTAATTTATGATTGACTGAAACAATTTCATTATATCAGCATACCCTGAATCTGTTTTATCCCCAATGATGACATTCAATATTCAATAGGTATGTTTACCTTACGGTGATTTTGATCTCAACCATAATATGTTTCATTTTATGATGGTTTAAAAGAATGATGTTGAAAAATGTATTTATATTAATTTTTTCAGAAGGATGGTATTAATAACCAATTATAATATAATAATTTGTTTGTTAAATGTTAGAATTTTTCAATTGATTACTTAATTTTGAAAGATGATATGAGTTGTTTATGTAATAGTTTTTTTAATTATATAAAACTATAAACAAAAAGGTATCGCATGGTTGTACATTATACATGTTTTCATTTTTATTTTGGATGATTTTGATGAAAATTTTCGGTCATAATTATCGGTATCAAAGACGAAAATTCAGATTTGTTGACATCAGCATAGGCACCCAGAGTGTTGGACCATGAGTGTTATAATTCACCTCTACCGTATAAGGCCTTGATGGTGTCACAATTTTTTCCAAACAATGAACTAGAGGCTGCACTACCATGTGAAGAATCTAAATAATATTTCAGTTCCAAATGACATTGATTGAACATGATTATACAATCTATGCACCCATCTCGTATGGGTAGTTCCACATAGGATGTTTTTCCACACGATTGGAACATGCATTGCCCAAGCCTTGTCGCCAAACAATGTGCCTTAATAAGAGGGCTGAAGTTACCCATTTCTCATTGTCTTCTTAAACATTACTCCTCTATGTCTTATCCAAACTCATTCACTGCAAATCCCTCATATGTGGAGCAATCCTCTACTCTTATCTTACTTTTTAATGGATCTCCCACATATGGTATCTAAATAAACTGATGTCAGTTGCATTGGATATCCATTAGTTATTATGTTATTACAAACATATTTTTTAATTGTATACATCGAATTATCAGATTAAAAATCCATGTGAGATTATATGGAATATTTTTGAGAGTTTATCAATTTATTCAATTTTACATGAACTGGATCATAATAAAATCTTATCATTGGATGATTGGAAAATCCAAATCATTTGGTAGGTGGTTAAAATAATTTTTCAAAAAATTGTCTAATTTGTATATTATTACCATTTTAGACACATTGAATGTTCTATTTGTTGGTCCTCAATTATGATAATAATAATATTGATCACCTAAAAATCATGTATACAGCATATAATTCTCTTATACATACATTGAGTTTGACGACTTAACCCAATCCGTCCCATGGGAATGTCGATTAATATTCCATAATAAACCCCCCCCCCCCCGACCGAAAAATCACTAATGTGTGTATGAATGTCCCTAATAGTGGAAATGAACTTAAATAGTGGATTAATCTTTAGAGAATGGGAATGATCCCTTTAAAACTGTTGGTCCTCATATTTATAACACTTTGGAGTGAGAATTTTATTTTACAAAATGAGATGCATATATTGTATGAACAATTCCTTATAACCCCCTGGTATTTTTAATGATCTCAAATTTTCACAGAGTTCCTAAGGTAAATTTTTCAATATGAAATAATAATGTTGTCTTCATATTGATGAAAGGAATGACAAAAGGGTATTAAAGATTATTTGAATTACATATGGTCATGCATAATCATTTTAACAAGTAATTATCTTATAATTTTTTGTACGTGTTGTGATATGAGATATTAGTTTGGAATGTATAATCCAAAAACTGTTAATTCATATGAAAAACCACCCTCTATGTGGTTTTAGATTTAATTTTGTAAATGAAAAGAAAGGAACAGTAAAAAAGCATTGTAATAACTTTTCATATTATTCATGTTCATGGTGTCCCTTATAAATTGTGATACTCAGGAACAGAGTACCATATATACAATACATATACATGGTGTCAATTACACATCATAATTGGGCATGGAATCGCATACACATGACACTTGGGCATGGAATCACTTATTCATGACATCAAACAAGGTGTTCCTTACATTTGATAATTGGGAGTACTGTCATATCCCTAATATAGCTGATCAAGTTGACTCTTACAAATGATACTCATTCATGGAATGTATTAAAAAATAAACTCATCCATTGAAACCCATAAGTAATATATGAGACTTTCAGGGTTTTATATGGATGACAGAGTTATTATTTATGCCCTATATTGTACTAAATACCTATATATATGAAATTATTTATTATTATTTTTATTAGAAAGTTATTTAAATTAATTGATATATATATATACATATATATATATTTTTTTACATATATAAATATGTTTTCCATCTTAGGAAGAAGCAGGTGTGGTCAGCTGGGTCTCCTATGGGAAGCCTAAGAAGAACTTATTTACATTTTCTTTTTCACAAAATTATCCATATATATGTAAACTATTTTATTTTATATTCACGCATGATTTTTCATTAGGATTTGTTATCTCTACCCATATTTCATTATTTAACACCATATTTAGGCCACCATTTAGTACTCGGATATAAATATTTTTTGCAGGATCATTATTTTGGAATATTCTATATATACTTCACAAAGATATGGTATCATAAGAGAAGTGGAATGAGACTAATATCAAGATGCTTATGGAGATTGTTGTTTGGGATTTAGTTATATTTATTACCCTTTTATTTTATTCTGACAACCATGTATGCCTATTTTCTATTTAGTATTGAAATTACATAACTCTATATCTGAATCTATTAATGGATTGGACCATTTATGATTATTGGTTTGATTAATATATACTTTCATTCATTTAGACTACATCCTATATTTATATTTCTTATTATGTATAGTTGTGCTAATTTGATCATGAGGGAATATTCCCCATTACATCCATAATTTGACAATCGCTTCTATTCAAAATAGACTAGAATAAGAGGATGAATACTTGAGGAATGTGATAGCCTGCCTCATTGAACCCTTTCAGTGTCTCCTAGATCCGGAAATTATAGGTGGCCTTATAATAATTCACATACATATAATACCCAACAATACATATGACATAATAATGAAAAATAATTCATAGGTGAATAAATATATTATAAAATACATGTTATAACCTTTAAAATGAAAAATATATGACAATGTAAGACATATACTATTAAACATGTGAGACAACTATTGAAAACCAATTCCGCAATCCCATCCTAAACTATTGAGACGTTGATAACTTGAAAACAATGTTTCTTAAGACATGTACATCTCCATCATCTATAACCATCCTATAAAACTAGTCACTATCCACACTATGTCCCATAATTTTTATGAAAAACTATTTGTTTTTCTATATAGGATGTGAAATATGTATGTAAATATTCCAATATAGTGGTAAATATAAATTATCTGAGTTAAAAGTACAAAAAAACAACAAAGGAAAACAACAAAGGAAAACAATTGAACTCAACAAAATGTAAGTGATGAAAGGATAACCAAATTATATATATATATTATAACATATAAAATGGAAGACATAATTTTGAGTACCTCTATTTATATTACATCTATAAGAGTATCTACAAGGAATTCCATGAATTCAATCTCTCTAAAATAAGAAACTATCGTCTGTATTGGGCTAGTGGGGTTTCCACCATGTACCATCATAGCCTATGATTAATGACTTTGAAAAACATGGGTAATACCATATGTTTATGTCATATAGTCCCATTTCAAGAACTCAATGTGTATTGAGGGAATGTATAGTTTTCTAAATACTGATGTAAACAATATGTTTTCCCAAACCACATAATGTTTTCTAAAAAATAGAAACCAGGGATGAAACCCATATATATTAAAAAAAATTATGACTATTTATTCATTGTATATACTCATAGGTTACATGTCATTATACACTTGTCCCGATCAAAAATCATATCAAACATTGTGAGGATACATCATGGACTGTGACCCAAAAATAAACATAATGTGGTCATCCCATTGAACAAAACATTATCCAAACAAGGGGGAACCATAAGTTATCATATTGTTTTCTTTTATCTTCCTAGGACATTCTCTAAATAACACATTTCTATTTTTGTTCCTCATATAGAAAATTTCATATAATATTTTTCAAGGAAGCGAGTTCATAAATTCATCACATAGTGTATGACATCATCGTGAGTCCTAATCCTCTTTGAATCCACACTAGTACGACTCCCACAATCAGCCATCATTCAATTTCCAGCTTATATTCCATGAACATAATTGGGGATAGAATATAAATAAGAAAAATTCTATAATTTGGATTCATATTGAACTATATCAATATTTTTTGAACCACCATCAAATGAAAATTCCATCAATGAACATGGGATGTACAATAATGGATAAAAAGTAAATTAGTAAAAAGTAACATGTGATGGATTTTTTACACACATTACAATGGTAATTTGTTAAAATATTAATGGAAAACCCCATTATCCTAGAATCAATATTTTACATCAAATTAACGTAAAATGATAAAAAAATGGCTATGATTTATATATGAAATTCACGATCATTCAATTAATTTTAAATATCACATTAAAAGAAGAAAAAAATTACAAATACCCATTATCCCAACATATTGATCACTAATAATTTATTTGGCCAATATATTTCAAATATCTAAATTTCAAAAATTGGGTTTTTTGGGATTTATGGATTCATCGATTTTCCCTTGACTTCTTCCTCCTCATTCTTCTCTCTAACAATATGTTGTAGTGGTTAAATTGTGCTAGGGGGTTTGAGGAAATTAAATAGGTAATCTATATTTCAATGGAATAATTAAATAATAATAATTAATTATATATAATGAATTAATTAATCCACTAATGAAAACTCTACCATGAGGCCCCCAACACAAATAATAATTATTGTGATAATATTATAATAAACCAATTTTTGTTGTAATGGTAGTCTTTGATTTTGTATTTGATTCATTATATTAGATGAAAATAATAATTTATATGAATGATTGTTCTAATAGTAAATTTAATAAAATAATTATAGTATGTTTCTATCAATTATCTATTATCACTATTATTCTAAACCAGTTTCATTATTCATAAAAAATTTATTATATTAAATATTTAAATGGTCCACATAGAACAAGTATGGTGACTAAATCCTCTAAAAATTAAAATATTTTATCCACAAAAAATCATTCTAAAAAAGATTATGATAATAATACCACATCTTATGCAACATAGTCTCCTAGATCACCAACATCAACTTTTTTATCTCTCAACCTAACTATGATCCCATTTTTGGAAACTCTTCTTGCACTATCCAAAATATGGGCGACCAATTATGACTTCCATATATGGCCTCAGAAGGTTATTTGTTCATATTGGGATGTCAAATTATGTTTAAAATGATTTATACTGAGTTATATAATCATCAACACTGTGTACAAAATATTTTAAAAACCGTTATCATTTACTAAATAACTTATTTGGTTTTCTTGGTCTATCCACAAGTCATAGTACATAGAAGTATACTCATTTGAATAATTTTCCTGAATTCCACATCAAATATTATCTATAATTTCAATGTTTAAAAATATTATTAGGTACGAACTAACATTGGAGTTATCTTGTACAGATCGGTGATGTTCTCAATGAACAAGTGTTTTAAATATCTTTTAAAATCTACCTATGAATACCATGGAACATGAATAGCATGGTATATAAGTCAATGATCACCCAGGTAGCGTTATATCAACTTATTAATAATGGAATCCTCATTGCAAATTCCATCGCTATACCATTACATTTCCACATTGGATCATATCATGAAAGACTATATAATCAATGTGTCCATGCTATGCCTCCCTCACACATTAGAGAATTTGAAGGCTTTACAACCATTTTTGGAATGTAATAAATGCCCCATTAAATGATAGATAGATTAGATAAGAAAATTTTTATTTCACCTCTCTTAAATAATATTAATACAGAACATTAGTATGGTAATCATCAACCACATTTTACACCCTATAGTATAGACTATCTCCATGTTTTATTCATATAGGAACTTCAATGAGACCCTCTACTATTATGAATCTTGTGGTTTTTATATACTACAGAATTATCTCTATGGAGATATATCACATTGATTTTTTAACAAAAAAACTGCTTTAAAATTAATTCATGGGTTTTGTTGTTCTTATTGTGTCTTCTAAACTATCTAGACCCATAAGTAATCACAACCCACCAATAAATCAACACGCAACTAAGTGAATCTATATAAATATCACAAAATCCAAAATTCTCAAAACAATAAAATTGAAAATATATAATTGATGAACCCATTATTCCCCTCATCAACTCTTGAAAATCACTCTATCATAACTTGAAACAAAATTACCCAGTTATGGGAAGGGTTTTCATGAGTCCTATGATTCTAGAAGAATATTAAATAATTATCCTATAATAACCCGAACACCCATGGAAATGTTTCACATAAAATATGCTCTTGTGTGGATCTCAATTTGTCCCTTCCTCAATTATCATAATGATTATAGTTAAGTAACCATTTAAGATGAAATACATTATGGGGTGGACTAATATAATCTAGAATTGACGACTATAGATCATTTAGTATAGTCGGTTATCAAATATTATTGGATAATATAAAGATGTATATCTTATCTATCAAATATTGATTAATTATTATGTTATCATCAATGAGGAAAAATAAGAAATTGTCTATTATAGAATTAATTATATTGTTTATATGTGTAACACCCACCCTCCTTGGGTATAGGTATGAAATTATAATCTGAGTGTTGTAAATATTCTTTTTCTTTGTTTTGAGTAGCTTGGGTGAGTTACCTAGTGAGTATGTCAGTGGTTTACCATGTTTTGTTAAACCAACGGATGCCCCATTCCATGTTATAGGTGGTGGTGTGTTCTGACCACTCATGTAAAGCGTATTCTAGTCCAAAATGGTCAAGGTATGTCTTCTATTTTGGAATGGTGTCTTTGGAGGTTTCTGGGGGACCATATACAATGTAGACTCACTATACAATAGTCTAGTTCATGAGTAGACAATATTTTACATGTTGGATTCTCCATGAAAACTATCAACCCATGTTGTTCCAATTACATTTTGTATTATTGGATCATTTATTTCCATTTGTGTCTCTTCCAATGTGTCTTTTTGATCAAAACCAATATGGGAACTATTGAATATCACACTAATCTTGGGGGATGTTATGAGATCCCCAAACTGTCATCATAGTGATATGTTATTAAATTTTTTTGACTTGAAATTCTCTGTTATAACCCATTACATTAATCATTTCCATGGAATTTTTAGATCCAAAATTTTATGGTGACCACATGAATGGATTACTACTATATACCTGGGATGTTTTCAAGACTAATTTTTAGTGTTTTTTCCAAATCCTATAGTATTTTTGGTGAAGTAATATGGTAGAAAATAGTTTATTTCTATAACACTATATTATACTAGAAAATTATTTTTAGTTTTCCCAATTAATTATTATGTTCGTTTGTGACATTATTTGAATAATATAATCCCAAAATACTTTTTGTTTAATGATTTCAATAATTGTTTATTTATATTATAGAAAAACACCTGATTTCAAAATAAATATTAATGAAAATAGAATTTCAATGAATTATTAAATTAGGGACTTAACAATATTTGGTTGGCATGGGATAATTTTCGTGTGGGAATGTTAATGATCAGACGATCCAGTATCAATGAATAAAAAACATTGGGAGGATCATGGTCAGAGGTACCACCATAAAATTGGTTAACTATGTGATGAATTGATTAAATTACAATGTAAAACTCATAATCGTATGAAGGTATATGGAATCTATGTTAATTTTTGGGTGTCTGTGAATATTTGATGGTTATGCCTAGAGGTAAGGATTGAAAACATATATGGATGTACGTTTTCTTTTATGTAGCTATTTTTCAAAATTTTATAATGCTTATTTTATACTTCTCATATATCTTATATAATATGGTAAAAATATTTCATTTCCTTGTGGCATGTGTTTGGAATTTTTTAAGGATTATTTATTAGGTGTTATATTAACCCCCTTTATAGAATATTTTGTGAAATTTCAGATGTAATTTAGAAGGATAAATTGTACGGGAATGTTTCTTATATCCACAGTGGTGCTTCAAATTTCATTTCCTTTTCTAGATTAGTTGGATATTATAGTTTTCAATGTAATGGTGTATTGAGTTTCCACCATATTTTATAGTATTAACTTCTCAGAAGTCATAGTATTTGTATCCCATTATTCTACTTTGTTCCATTATCACTTTGATATTGGACTACATTGCATTATTTATAGTTTTTTGGGTCTTGGTCAATATATAAGTTTTATATTGAACTATAGGGTATTATTCATGAATTTTTATTTCCAAAATAGAAATAAAAAACGGTGAGGGTTTATTTGTTATAAGTATGATTAATAACACACTATATACTTTTTTATTCATAAAATAATCACCATGAACTCTTTATGGCCATAGAGACACCTGAAATCCATCTTAGAGTTATCCCACTCTTTAACAGGAAAATGATTGTAATTAGACTTAAAATCTATCATCAAGAAGTTTGAGTCTCCTTATAAATGGGAAAAAAGATCTTCAATTATAGATATATGGTGTTGGTTCAACAATGTTACATAATTCATATAATAATATCTAAATAAAATACTTAGTATCTTATCCATCTTATTGGAAAAAATATTGTTACCTAGGTGTTAATACTATTCTAAATGAATCATTTCACCATAAGGTCCTATAACTAAACCTGACTCAAAATAAGCTCATATGATGGTATAAAATAACCTATAGAGGATATAATAAGATATCACTATGTGAATATCAATATATAATGATAAAATAAAATAATGGTAATTAGGTGTCCTCTATTGGGGAATGACACATGTACTTCATTACGACTATTATAAACTGATCTTCTAAGGTGTCAATATTATATAAATATGAAATCTATAATTATAGGTTTAATGATTTTATCCTCTCTCATAATGTACCTATTAATTTTAAATGATGGACCCAATCTCCTATAGATGAGAATCTCATTTTTACTCTCCCTTTCTAAAAATGATGAAAATGACATGTATAATTCAATATTGAAAAAAAGATATTGATTTGATCGGAACTATGGTATAATCCCTTGAGAATATGTATGATATTTTTACGGTGTCCCAGAAGTTAAAACTACATATTAAATGTGTTATAATTGATTAATAATGGTCAACTATTGATCCCAAGCCACTACTTTTTCATTTATATCATTACATTGATTTAAATAATAGTTGATAGTTTATGGACTTGTAGACATTGTCCAACTGTTTGTTGAAATTATGTTTTTCAAGAATTTAGAAAAGGACTATGATAAATATTCACTTTTCTCACCCTTTTTGGTTCTTCTTCATGCTCGAGTTCAAATTAAATTTCTGGATTCTTCACTTGTGGTAATGAACACATTGATGTGTGGAATAAATTTTAATCATGTATAAACTAATAAATAAATACTCATATTACCCTGATGAGAACAATTAATGTCTATATTTATCCTATTCCCATTCTACTCTAAAATCAAGATATGGATGTATTTATCTTCCTTCCTCCTTGAGACTTAACTATTAAACACCAAATCATATTGAGATGAAATTTCATTAAGTGTTTATCTCAATAGTCATTATCATGCAAAGTTTAGATATTAAATATAAACTTACCCTGATCATTTTCTCTATAAAATATTATTTCATTTGTATAGAATTTCATGTACTAATCCTCATAAATCATGTTTTCAGACCCCTCTATCATCTCTGGATTATCTACAATCACTCTTAACCTCCCACAAAATTCTTTGAGGGCATGTAATTCAATTTAATCAAAATAAATCATTAAAATACTAACATATAAATCCAATATTAATCGATAGTAAAATATTTCACATTGTATGGATCAAAACTCTTCATATCTGACTTTCACATTACATAGAATGGTTGAGTTAATGACCTCTAACTTGGGGAATGGACTACTTCACTATGATATAAGATTATTATTTTAAAAAACCTATTTTTCTAGGTTGAATGAACTGACAGTTATGTCATCAGATAATCTAAGCACAAATAATTTGATCATCTAGAATCAAAATACTATGTCAGCATGGTCCACCACTCTATAGAATAATATATTATATTCTCATGTAGACTTAAAATATCTTGAATCATCATGTACAAACACTCTATGGGTAAAACCACTCAATTTTCTTGGATATAATATGTTTCATATTGTTTGTGTAATAACACCACATCTATGATATAATGAACATAAAATCCTTAGTTGTATTAAAACTCTTATAATCACAATTGTGGACAAATCTCCCATACTATGATGTGAACCATTTTCATCAACATATGAATTTAAAGCTATGAAAATTGTGAAATGGTAACTGATCATGTTTAATGGACAACGTATTTCATTTTCAAATTTCAACCATTCCTTCATATTAACTATTATATATAAACCATAACAAAGAATCATGACCTAGAACATCTCCAATGGTCTATCCATACAGTATTCCCACTTCTATATAACACCACCCAGTAATGTGGTTCTTTCATCGTTCTAGAACCAACCCACACAAATCATATCAACATAGACAGTTGTTTGATCCTTAGTACTCCATCACTACTACTGATTATTATTTTTATTCTTGGTCAAAAACTCATAGTGGTAGTTCATAGCTCCTGTAATTGGGTTACACTAACACAATTAGTTTTAAACATAAATAAACCTGACATATTTATTGATGGGAATGTGAAATAATTATAAATTTATCTAAAAATGTAAAACTATGTAACCGTATAAACATGGAAGACCTCATTATAGAAATTGAATGATTCCAGTTTTATAAACATCAAAATTTATCATATTGTGGTAAATTATAATTTCCCAAGTATTTTTCTTGTATCCCATAGAATGTAATAGCCCCTTCTAATCAGAAGAATAAATCTCCATCAATACATATCCCATCACATCCAAATTCATGAACATGATATTTATATATATCATGATGCTTATTTTCTTTATTACCAACATTATTAATTTCATTCAATCTACACCACTTATATTTTCTTATTCTCAATGTCTCTAATGAGATTACTTCAATAACAATTGTCCAAATTACTATACGCATCCTCTCTTGGTTGTTCTCTTCCTCATCATTGATTTTTGTTGAAAATACTACCATAGATTAAGAAATTTAAAATAGATTCAAAAAATTTATGATGTAGTATGCATCTATAGTGTATTATATTATTCACCCAATTATAAAATAAAATACAATATCTTCAAACTTTTATAATTATAATTATGTTCTCCCTCACTTTATCCGTTTCTTCAGTTGAGCTTATACTTCTACTGCAATTTTTCCAATAATTTCCTTCACCTAAGACATAAAAATTCATAGGGTCTAAGAAATTTATATTTTCATTTAAAATACACTCCAAAATTAGTGCTAATATATTGGAACATTATTTTCATGGTTCTCCATATTTTTGGTAGACAAAATTTTTATTTTTTTTATTATAAATTGTTTTAGCACTATAATTTCATAATTTTAATTTATCTTTTGATATAAAATGTCTCTTACTTGGCGTAACTTTAATTATATGGATTTCAATAAATAATTAAAAATTTTCATTGATTCATTAACATATACTATAATAAAAACTAAGCTACATATTAGTATATGAAACAATAATCTGTGTTAGAAATAATAGTAACAATCCATTTTATTTACATACATTAAAATTATTTTGAGCTGAATGAGATTTTTAAACACAAAATTCCATTGAATTTATTATAATGAAAAGAACACAAAAATATCAGTGAATACTCATGATTTTGAAATTATGTGAAAACCAATACATGTTTAGTAAAAGTATACCACTAGTTTGTGAAAAATACGCAGATACATCCTTATAGTCATGATCATCAAATCTGACAGGTTACCTTTTGTTAAAATGTGGCTAAAAACATTTAAAGACCTCAACACCAACATCCATTTTTATCATTTATTGATAGATAATACCAATAAATTTTCATGGGTACCAAATAAGGATACATGTTCTTATAATGAATTTTTCATCCACTTGATTTTTTTAATCCTAGAACAAGTTGCATAATACAACATGTTAGAATATAAAAAAATGAACATGTAATGTAATAAGAACTATATAGTCATGTATAAATACGTTTTCTCCATCAAGTAATGACATGATACCACTTTTATGATGGTATATATTCACAAATTTGTCATCAAGGGTGTATTAACACCTAGTGAACATTAAAATATATCATTGACACCATTTATTCATTTTTTTGGAACTTCTTAATTCCACATTAATATTCACAACTATTATAATTTCCATGCAATATATATATTCCCTTGTATGATTAATTTTAAAAAATTTAGTTAGGTTATGACTTGATTCTATTTTTATATGCTTTATACCAAATGGTAATTTTTTTTTGACACAACTTGTTGTATATACCTTTTTCCATCCCCTTATATATATATATATATATCCTATAGATTAATACAACTCTTTTATAATGTATCCAAAATATGTATGTACAACAAAAATAATATTTAAAAACATTTATATACATAGGTATTGGGGGACCCTTAACGTTAATTATATATACAAATTTTTTTGGTTGTTGTGAACTAACACATTTATTCTCTATTTATTCCAACCCATGGTTGTGAACATTTTTTCAATACCACTGATGTAGATCTAATTATTATTTATCTCTCCTTGATTTGGATTTATGTTGATATTCATCTCAAATGAACATTTTTTATATTTTTTAAAACATTGATGCGTATTTACTCATTCTACCTCAACCATATAAGGCCACATCAACTATACTACATGTTAATACATATGGTTTTATCTAAGTATCCACTAATTCATGCTTCATGAATTTCTTCATCAATATCTATATGAATAATCTAAAAATTATAATTCTTCAAATAATACCTCTTATAGTGAAAATCATTATTCAAAAAATATAAAAAAACATATTTTTTATTCTTCGTATAAAAATACTACTACCTTTACATCATTGAAGAATACTTTGAGTTCATCATAATTAGTTCATTATTTTACATTCATTGAAATTTATTGTTCTCCTCTAAAAAATTAATTCAAATTCCATGTTAACAAATATCATTCAATTATAAAATTTCTCAATGTGTATCATAAGAAGAGATAAATTACTATTTACATATTTTATTCTTCTCTTACTCATTTTTATAACCATCTGTACATTGTTTGTAATTAGAATACATTTCTAATTAAAAACAACCATTTTTTAATTCATATTTTTGATGTTAAGGCAACATTTATTCTTTAATCATTGAGAATTTGATATTCTAGACACATATCCATGGTGTATCTATTTCATAAATTTATGTATCAACACAGTTATTCTTTATAATATTTTGATTTAATTATATATTAATTTTTATGAAATATATATTATAGGGTTATATTCATTATTTGTGTATAATTTAATTTTATAATAAAAAATTACATATATTTATTTGTGATAATTATATTTACATGTATTATTTGTTTTATATTCTAAAAACATATTAATAAATTCTAAAATTAAAATAATTAAAAAATTATATCTATTATGATAAATTTTTTTGAATAGTAATAAAGTTATTTTTTTTTGGGAATTTTTCAATAGGATTATTTTTGAGGGAATGGTAGAAAATATTGATTTTTAGTAAACACTCCTCTAATTTTTAATAATTTACACTATCTATTATTAATGATTATCTTTATTATAAAAATAGTTTATTTGGATTGAAAATAATCTTATAAAAATACTATTGGATTAAATATAATTCTTGAATCTGGTATAAAAAAATTTATTCTTAAAAATAAATATTTTTTGGAAACTATTTTTCTTCATGTTTTGTGGGTTTAATTTGAAAATTAATTTAAAAAACATAAATATTTTGAAAAAAATTATGTAGAATCCATATTTATAATAATGATTTCCAAATTTATTATTGACTCCAACTTAATTCTCGGTCATTTTGAAAAGTATCATGAGTAAAAAATATAAATTTCACTTCAAGATATAAATCTGTTTACATGGGTTAAACTAAAATGAAAAATTTTAAAATGAGATATACACTCATTTAGCTCTATATTATAGTCATATTTATACCACATATTATCTCACATTTGGTGATGAGTCAACATAGATCCATCTAGATTGACTAAGACATATCTATTTTATTATAATGAAAAATTCCACTAGTGTCTTATCCCTCACATATATAAAGAAACCCCTTGTCTAATATTCTACAAACTTCATGAACCATTTATATAAGACAATAAATACAAAATTAAAATTATAATATCTCTCACCATGACTTAGAGGTTTTTTATTAAAATATTGTCCTTGTAAGTCATTTGGTAAAAACATAGTGACGTTGGCCACATAAGAGGTATAATTGTAAATCAAATATTTTCATTTTATTACTCCTTTTACAGAATTTAAAACTATATTAAGTCCTATTATATAGAATAATATGTACCCCCTTATATAAAATGTTATTATTAATATTTTATAACACATTTTCGTTTTCATTTGTAACTAATGGAAATAAAATATATGACTTGTCCTTACATGAATACAAATTCATCAGAAAAAAATAAATTAATTCTTTTTTACAAAGAAATATATTTTATTATAACAGTGTATCAAATTTTAAATATATAATATATATGAAATATTTTTTATTGTAGGATTTTATATAAATTTATACTTCTTTATTTAATATATATTAAAAGTAAAGAACAACATTCATGCGTACATATAGACTGCCACCGTATCAACCTATGCATTTCATTATTCATTTATGCCTCACATAACATGTTTATATAAGTGTATTTAAAGAAATAAATTGACTAAAAAGTTATTATTTTAATCATTTAATTATAAATTTATAGTTACCATTTATTCATCATGTTTTTGAAAAATGGAAACATTAGTAGTTCATAGTTACCAATGAAATTTTATATATTTAAACATTATTCTTCATTCAAAACCAATATACATGATTTGTTGTAAAAGTATAACTATGGTGTAAAACATGTAATAATATAATTAGTTATATTCAATTAATGATATAATCATGATCCATTTTTCCATATATAACAAACCCAATCAACCCAATACATTTTTTATTTTCTTAATCCACATTAACGTTTAATGGTGACCTCACATTTCAATATTCAAATTTGGAAAAGATGTCAAAATTTAAATTCAAAAATCAAAGTGGTAGCCAACATGATTCGATCCCAACACCACCAATCCACCGCAGTCCATGACATCTAGAACTATAGTCCTACTTGATCTACTCAGCCAGCAGCTCAATCATATTCATCATTTACAATTTTCCTACAAGATCTCACCAACCATCATCCCACAAGTAGAAACAAAAAAATCACATCATACCCTGATAAAAATTTATCATCCCTCATGTCATCACCATTACACAACTACTGGAAGGAATTCTAAATATCTATGGCTCATCTCTAAATATGGTAAGGACAAACCCACTAATTATCGACACCAAAAGTTGAAAATATATCACCCAGGAGTCACCAACACAAAATCACCCAAAAAATATAATTTCATTCCAATATAGATATATGATATCATTTTCAACTTAAAATAACATCACAAAAAAGAAAACCCCTAATTTAGAAGTTATACAATTGATGAACAATCAATAAATGAACACAAATTAGGAAAAGATGACACAAATTGAAACACCTAAAAGAAAACACCCTTCCTCCCAAAAAACATTTCAAATATATTTTGGGAACCATAGAATATGACTAATCTATGAGGGAGAAAATGGGGAAGATATTAGAGTGGATGAAGATAAAATGTGACCTCCACAGCAGCATGATAGGGTAAAAACCTTGGACCCCTCTATATACATTCATCATTGAAACATCACCACCGAACTATAGACCAAATCTAAATATAAATTATGATAAAAATATAACAAATACATTACAAACCTCGATAAAATAAAGGAACATCACACAACAAAATTCCATGAAAATAAGATTCTAGTGGATGAAAAAATAACAAAATGTGTTGTGCCTTCTTGAACCCCTATGAACACCCAAAAAATGCATCCCAAAACACTCCTGAAAACCAATAGATCAGACTAAAATGGAAATTTTTGAAATAAATAAGTAAATTATAGTATATTTTGATATATAAAATGTCCTAAAAATAAATAAAAATCATTGATAAAAAAATTGATGCACATGAACAACATAAATTCTAGGTGAAAACAAAAGAAAGCATATGAACACCACATCATAGCATACCCAATCAATTGGAAAACCAATAATTGTAGAACATCATTTGGACTATAATTATGTGATATATAGAAAAATAAGAGAGGAAATCAATGGGGGCTACACCAACTGAGGAAAATAATCCTCAATCGAGAAAAAAAACCATGACTGCACATCCCAAACTGTATTGATCATCACTGAACTTGATTGAAATGGGGATAGAAAAGACTGGTTTAGAAAAAATATAAATTGAAGATGAGGGTTACTTTTGGATGAGGGGTAATCAGGGGAAGTGATATGGAATAATTAAAACATAAAAAAACAGTAGTGGGAGGCTAGGAGAAACTAGAGTGGCATTGCTGAAGAACAAGCATGTTGCAAACTCTATGGGAGGGAGAATTAAAGATAATAACATGGATATAAGGAAAATAAATTAAATAATGATCCTAAAAATATTTATTTACTCATTTATGCAATTAAAATAATTTTTTAATTCTGGATGATAGTGAACATATATGAATTTTTAGACTTGAGGCAAGGGACACATTAACAGTAAACCTTCTTTTTAAATGTTTTAATGATTTATTTTGTGAATCTTTTTAATATAAGAGAATATTATTTATATTATTTTATGGATTTATTTAAGTTTAAATAAATAAATTATAAAATAAAATTTATGTCTCTAGAGAATTTCATTTGAATATTTTCAAATGTAATCTATATAAATGTCTTATAAATCACATTTTGAGTTATACTATAAAAATAAAAAATTAAATTTTATCATACATCATATAAAAAATAAATAGACTATATAATTTGAGAATATGATCTTCATCCTAGTTGGGGAGGAATCTCCATGTTCATCCCTATGACCGAGATTTGAATTCAGGTGGAGGTATAATCATTTGGTACTATAACAGTTCTATAGCAGGTATTATAGAAGTTATTTTAGATGGGTCTATATCATGTACTATTCTATACTACATCAGCTATAACTATTCACCATTGGGCCACTAGTTTTTTCCTAGAGTGCATATGGCCTTTGGAAAACCTAGACATATAGGTAAGTAAGGCTTTCAAGCCACCGTAACTCTATAAGGAGACCACAAGGCTTTTGGCCACCTGATGTACACATGAAAATTTGATAATTTATACATGGTAAAATATCTATAAGATTATTTAGATCATGGAAAATTAACCATTTTATAGGTAACAGATTTAGAAGAATGATTGGTTATGTAAATTTTTATTGGTACAATTCCTTTTCACCTCAATGTAAGATAGTTAACCGAATGGCCATGAAAATGTGGAGAGTTTTTCATGATGAAAACAGTAGGGTGGGGTAGTTTCAAGTAGTCATAGTCTATAATGATTTCCATTAAAACCTCCATACCTGTAATTCCAAAAAGCCTACGGTTTATTTAAGGGTTCCACTTCAACCCATAAAAGCAGTATTATCAACAATGAATAATTAATGATGACCTTCAGGCCTTTCAGGTATAATATTCCATTTGAAAAACCCATCATATTAATTTCGTTTTAATTTAATAGATTACATGCTTTCAAAAATATACAACACATCTTACCTCAACTCTATGCATATCACTGTTAAAAATGGGATTTAAATGAAATTAGACATATCAATATTGGAAAATATTTTACTTATGGGTTTAAAATTATATTATTATGAATTTAGTGATTTAAACCCATAACATTATATCTTCCTTTAATTTCATGTCATATGGAAATTTTGTATGATGGCTATATTTTCCCTCTAATTAATTTGGTACTTATTATGTTCATTGTAGAAATATGACGGAATAAGCCAAGTTGTTTATTCAATATTTATGGTTTTTTGTAAGGGATATATAAAGATGTGGTATCTAGGAACCAAAATGTATTTCCAATGATTTATAATTATTTTTCCTTGTAATAATTTGATTTAAAAATTGAGAATAATGATATTTTTAATGGAATTATTTTTTCCTTTAAAGTAAAAATGGAACATTTTTAGTGAAATGACATTTATGGGTTATCAAATTTTATCTAAATACCTCTTTATAATTATAATAAAAATATTCTTTATAATAATGTTTTTTTAAATGTAGAAATTAAAATATTTTTATTAGTATGTAAAAAAATATTTCCACTGATGGGTTATTATGTTATTGAAAAACCATCCAATATCATCTCATGGTATTAGAATGGAATATCGATTTTGTTAATTCCACTTTTAATAACCCACTTCTTATTTCATATAATTATCACATGTTTGAAAATTAAATTATATAATTTAATGATGATTTAATGAAATGATGAAGTCATGTTAAAAATAATGAATATTTTCTTGAAAATAAAACGTGTTTCATTAAAAAGTATTGTATTGTGGAATGAATATATAGTTAGTATAATTTTCCACATTATAATGTACCTATTTATTATGTATGTGTATGAGTTGAGATGTAATTAGATAAAACCCTAAAACTAAAAAGTTCCTCAATAAGTCAAAAAATTGATGTAATAATTTACAACTAAAGGAAATGTGTTGTTTTTTATTTAGTACTAATAGTTAGTATATGAGGAATGTTTTAGATAAATTTTAAGAATATGATAATATTAATAGAATTCTATTTAATTATTATGATTTTTTGTTATGTCGAAATGATAAGTAATTTTATGTTTATCATATTTCATAACCTAGTCAATGTCTATTCAGAATGGTTTAGTGGAATATAAGTAAAGAACAAATATATGAAGGTACAATTAAGAAAATACCCTTCAAAATTATTATCATTTAATTGATGGAGTTAGAACAAAAATAATTGTTTACAAAATACCTATGTTTGTGAAATCTATAAACCATGGCAGTCTTCATGTGAGTGAGAAACAATATTCACCAGACATGAACACATCTATTATAAATAATTTCATGAATTAACACCCTAAAGTATTCAATGGATCATATGACCCTAAGATATATGAATTTTACTCAAAATTGTAAATGATATTTGAATCCATAATATTATCAAAAATAAAATTTAAATCCTTTATACTTAAAATTTTGATGGTGAAAAATATTAGCGGTGGTCAATTGTTAATAATTTTTGTGAAATGGATGAAATGTTTTCTATGGAATGGGATGAAATTTAATAATTTTTTCCATAAAATATTCCTTTAAAAATATTATTTAATTATAATGAAAAAAATTGGAATTTATTTTTAATGAGGGTAAATCATTAACCTCATATGAGTTAAAATTCACATGTTTCGAAAGATAAAAACCAAATTCTATATGTGATAATGATAGGAAAATTTATTTGTTTTATTCATTTATAAAGACTAAATATCGATCATAACTTGATTATATATATTCCTAATGTTATTAGACTCTTGTTTAATATGATTACTTTGAATAAATGGAGTCAATGTTTGATCATAAATTCAATAAAAATAATAGAAACAAAGAGATCTAAAAGATAGGTAAAATGTAATCATCAATTTTAAAGATAATATGGTAAAAAATAATGTACATTTTATGATAATTGTGGTAAAAATAACCTTCTAGAATTTATTTTTTAAACAAGAAAGAATTTATGATGTGGTAATTTTTGAGTTGGGGATGAAGATTATAAAGATTAATATTACAATAATCTTTAGAGAAATAAATAAAATATGAAGGTGAAATTCCTTAATTGGAATTGGAGGGATAGTTATGAATGTACTTGTCCAATGATGTGAAACAATCATTGAAGTCATCAACATAATATTTATAAAGATATAAATATATCATTTTCTTCTACATAATTAGATATTGGACCAAAAACCTATGAATTTTAAATTATTTAATTTTTTAATTTAGATATTTGCAATTTTTTTTAGATTTAGGGTCTAAACTTTATTTATTTATTTTAATTTTTTTTGAAATTGAATACATCACCTCAATAAACGATGTAATAACTTTTTTTTGAAGAAATATGCGTTAGTGTTATGTAAAAAGATAATATATATGAATCAGAATTTTATAATATGTGGAATGGTTTTACAAGAAAACATTGTCATATTTCACCTGGTATAATTTAATTTTATTCTAGTTTCATGTGTGGTTTCTAGTTAAAATAGTTTTGGAGTGCTCTATCGACTCCACTATTACTCAAATGAAGGAGTAAAAACCCTTTGAGGTGGATGGTTCGAGACATGCATTGAATGCTAAATATATTGGGATCTAATTCTTTGGGGAATGGAGGGGATAATATGAACACAAATAATTACTAATGGATCCTTTTAAATTCAATAAAATGGATCATGTAAGATTTTCTATGGAGGTCGATCCCAAAGAGATTCAACAATAAAATCAAATGTGTATGTTCTCTATCATGGGTGGAATTTCTTACATAATTAGTGACAAAACCTATTTGTAATTAGATCTAAAGCTTGACATTGTTCACTATTGAGGATTTTCTAATTGTAAATGGGTTTTGCGGGGTAAGGGTTATTTCCATATACTACTCTCCTCACATGAAAATAGAGATAGGGTATGGAAGATAGATAATTTAAAACTCATATCTAGCCTATTGTGTATCTCTGAAGGGGGTTTTTCTATTAATCTGAAGCCTCCTAGGAACACTATGGAAGATGTATAGGATAGGCTTCATAATCTCAATTGGTTTTTCTCTATCCTGAAGATCCTACATGATTTAACTTCTTGTATAGGTACCCCAAATGATAGATCAATGATCCTCAAATGGTGAGTTAGGATTATTTTCTAGAGTAATGGTGGAAATTAACCTAGATACTAAACTGCGACACACCATTAATTTTAATGCAAAGGATAATATGCCTAATGAAAGAATTGAATATGAGAGAAAGCCCCCCTTTTTATTATTATAAAATTATAGGACACTCAATAGTAAATTGTATGGTATATCAAACATGGGCCTCCCGTCCAAGTGGTATTCAATGGACTGAGATGAAAAAAAATTAAAGATAAAGGCCATGCCATTAATATTCATTAAACTTCAAAAAATTCCATTGAAAAGTGTGTTATCAAATCAATGAACATGAATCCATTAGGGGTTGGAGTGGAAAAATCTTGGGTTCATTTCATGGAAGAACTTGAAAATAAAATAGAAGACCAATGTATAACTAATGAAATTGAAATAATTGTTATGGATGCTCTTACAAAACTGAAATAGGTCATGAAGATACAACTTCAAAATCAACCCTTAGCTGCCCTAGAAAACTGGTGAAAAATTATGATTCTTCAAGGACTCATCCTAATGTGCTGGAGCGTACATCCCATCTTATGGTGTTACACACTAGGGATATGAATGTATCAAATGCTTACTCCTTTAATTATTACAAGGTGATGAATAGAATACACTTTTGAACAATACTATCAAAGTGGAATACAACATACGTCCCCCTGATACACTTAGTATTGAAAATTCGAACAATTACTTGATTATTCAAGAATCTGGTAGTGATAGATAATTTGATGAAAAAAAGAAGCTTTCTGTATCAAGGCTCACACTGAGTAGGGAAAACAACTTACATACTTGTAGTACTGCCTATAATAAATTTCCCCCTTCATATAATGGTTTTGAAAATTCCAACATTACCTTTATTGTACAGGAACCTGTATGCTGCAAATAATTTGAACATGACAATAAAACGAATTATTTGGTTGTTTTAGGTAACCAAAGCAATTTAAAATCTAGCTCTGAAAAATGGAAAGAAGTAGGTTAATGATGGTACCAAGAATACAAAACACAATATAACATCAAATGTTTCTAATTAAATATTGAACTAATTATCCAGAAGAATATACCATTGAATTCGCCAAACAGTCAATCATTTTCACCAACAAAACAAAAAATGGGTGATAAAAAACCTATGTTTAGAAAATGCTCAGGTACTCTTGCTTTTAATTTTATCAGTCATTCTGTAGGTGGTTCTCAAATAGTTAATAGAAATGTTATTTCTTCAAAATATAAAATTCCAATTATTACTCAAGATGTGGACCATAATAATATTACTCTTAGGAATTATATATATTTACTTGTGAATTCCTATTTGTATGACTATCCCAATGATATTACTAAGGTAGTATTAAAAAATAAACCCTAGAACCCTACTAAAATTAAGCATAAACATAATACCAGCCCAAGAAATGATAAAAACATGGAATATCGTCTAGGAAAAAGGTCATAGGGAACAAAAAATTGATATCTAGCTCGAAAACAAGGTTTAAATATAGATAATTTTATGTAATTGTTAGTGTATTGCCAAATATAACACGATTATAGTATTAAAAATAATTATTAACACTTAACGCCCAATGTGGTTTGTTATTTCTGATCCCAAAACGAATTTTTCAACTTTTTACTCCCATTTATTCTAACATGATTATTCTTTTATAGGTGCAACTAAAAAGTCTTCCAATATTTAATACCTATTTGTTTTCTCAGACTCTTATCTATAAAATGTTATTGTTTTTAGTGTTACTGAGTATGTATTTACATGAGAATTTATAATTGATGCAACTCATTCTTCCTACTCCTTTTTTTGCTAAAAATTGATCCTAAGATAGAAGGACCCTTTGGAATAACTTAACTTATTTAGGTACCAATATCAACAATCATTTGATTTTGATTGGGGAATTTGATGCTACTATAAATTAAAGTGATAACATTGGTCCATCTCATGATTCCATTTCCATGAGAGAATTTAAATTCACTATTGTGGACAAAAATTATAGAAATTAATCATACTAGTTCAAAATATACATGGTATAGAAGGCATTACAATATTTGGTTTCCTACAAGATCGATAGTGTTTTCATGAATGTTCATGCTCTATATAAATGGTATATTATCTCCAGCATCAACCTCCTCATGTTTCACTATGACCACTATCCCTTTCTAGTCAATGTCTTTTTCAATAAAATGAAACCCTCTCTACCGTTATGATTTAAAAATGTGGGGTTTTCTAATGTTGAATTCACTAATATCATCAGAATTTTCTGGTCCTCTATGTCACATTACAATTATTCCTTTGCTTCTTCTGTTATGTTAAAAAACCTCAAATTGATTATCAAATTTTGGTGCAGTTATACAGAACAAAATTAACAATGACATCATTCTTCTTATGGATGATCTAAAATAACTTCAAAACAATAAAACTAGCTCTGAATTCAATATTGATCTGACTCAAAAAACCATATTTTTGATAAAATTAAACACTTTACTCACATATAAATATAACATGAGGAAGAAAAATTTTAAAGATAAACAGTTATCAGATGGTGACATAAACACTATGCTCTATAACATTCTACATAGAGTTAGGAATGCCTGAAGACTATTATCTTTGTTAAAAGATGGGGATAACCTCTTAGACAATTAGGATAATATTTTCTCTTACTTTGATTCCATATTTTATGGTTGTAATAATTACAAATACCACATACATGAGGACCTTCCAAAGGAGTTTAATTATGAGGAGAACAATTTCTTTTTAAGCATACCCCTTGTTCATGAAATTCAAGACAATGTCTTTAGTTTTAATGCTTATAGTTCTCTAGGACAAGATAGTTTTAATAATAGTTTCATTTAATATTATTGTGAAGTTATCTAATTTGATATTTGTAAACATGTCAAATCTATCTTCTAAAATGGTGTTCTCCCTCATGGTGTAAATGATCAATTTCATTATTTGATTTTTAAAGTGGATAATTCATCTGAGATCAACTTGTTTAGACTCATTTCTCTCATTAAAAACATTTATAGAATCATCACCAAAATCATAGGTAATATAATTTCACCTATCATGGAAAAAATTGACTCTAAGAATCAATTTGGGATTATAAAGGTTATATACATATAATATCATATTTTTATTTCCTCTGACTGTGTTAACACTCTAAAATAAGTTAACACGGGGGTAATATTTCCATTAATCTTGAAGTTAAAAAATATTTTGATTCCATGGATTGGAGGTTAATATTCAAGGTTATTCCTGGATTTGGTCTTAATAATTCATTTATTACTATAATTAAAACCCTTTTCAATTCCACCTCTATTTCTATCATATTCATTAGATCTCACATGGGCTACTTCAAATGAACCAATGGTGTAACGAATAGTGGCCCCTTATCTTCTATTTTTCCCCATCCTAGAAGATTATCCTAGTCTCCTCCTCACTCTCCTTATAGAACTGACCAAACTGAATCCCATTCAAGTAAATAGGAATGTGAATACTCCAACAGATCTCTTATATGTTGATGACATCATCCTTTTTTACATGGTCATAAAAGAAATATTTGAAACCTAAAAAATTCTCTCTCTCATTATGAATAGGTTTATGGTCAAGAAATTAGTTGGAAAAAATCTTATATCATCATTGGGAAAAACATTCCTCCCAGTAGGAAATGTAATATTATCAGTGACTTAGGCATTAAATATGGTTTTTTACTTTTACATATCAAGGTGTCACCATTTTTTGGGGTAGAACCAAGTACTCTAACTTTTATACAATAGTTGATAATTTTTTAGCCAACTATCTTCCTAGAAAGGTAAATCACTCTCTATGGTAGGAATAATATGACTTGTCAAAACAACTATTGGTTTTAATGGTTTACTTCATAATGGTTTAGAAATAGAGTATTGGTCTTATCAAAAAAATAAATAACTCGATCAAAAATTTCATTTGGAATGGTAGCATGACATAAATACATATTGGGATGATCCCTTGGTAGACCAATTGCAATCATATTGATAAAGGTGGGATTTGAATAAAGAATAGTAGCTGCTTCAATGAGTCCCTTCATGCCAGACTCACATGTAATATTCTTTACAATTACATGGATTCTATTGCTTTTCTCAAAAAGATATTTCATGGTAAAAATATTTGAATCAATTTGAATATCCTCTTCTCTGAAATTTTTTCTATATATTAAAAAATTGTTTTTAGTATTATGAATAATTCTAGGTGGATTGTTTCAAAGGATTCCTCTATAAATTTCTATTTAGATAACTGGACTGGAACCCCCATAATATCATTGATTTGTCCTAAGAAAACAACTCAGAGCACTAACTACTCAATTATAGATATGATAAATATTAAGAATGATTGTCTACCTGAATCCATTAACCATGTAATTATATACTACCCCTTTTAAAACAATAACGACCTTTTAATTTGGGAGCATGCTCACAATGGCATGCCTAATTCCAAAAAAAATTATAATTTGTTTTTGTAATTCTGAAAGTGATTTTGGTTGGATTAAAATCTTTTAAAAACCATGTATAAAACCTTCAAGGTTCAATTTTATTTGGTGCATTTATCATGATAGAGTTCCCACAGACTATTGCCTTCAATTGTTTTGTATTCAACTTTTCAATAATTGTAGACTCTACAATCATCAAATAGAAGAAAATAATCATATAATCCTTTTTGTGATACTAATTATTCTCTTTGGCACTATATTTTTCACATTTTTAAATAGAGATGGTTGATTTTTGACTCTGTAAACTGTCAACTAATGAGATGTGAAGAAATGTAAAATTATTAAAAATTAAGAAAATCTCACTTTCCGATGTTACTGAGCTTCATCATGTGATTTTTAATGATATAAATTCTATTATTCATAACAATTACACACTCAATAATAATTCAGTTTTGAAGCAGATTATTATTTCCTTACGCGAAGCAACATAGATGCAGAAGGGTCACTACAACAACACCATTGATTACAATTATACCACTTATAGGAATTGATGGAATTTTTTGTCAACAACGCCATAAATTTGATGGTTTTTGGTGTTCCCCCTTTCCTACTTGGATTGAAGTAAATGATGATGGTTCTTCTAATGGAAATCTAGGTCCCTCAGCTTGTGTCACTATTTTTAGAAATTACATTGTTCTGATCCTTGGAGGATTTTTTCATAACTGCTGCATTGACTCTTCTTTGTAGACCAAAATGATGGGTATTTTACATGTTATTACTTTCATAAAGATCCATGGTTGGAAAAATCTATAGATTTATTGTTATTCGAATAATATTTTTAAGGAATTTTGAACAGTGTGACACACATTCATTGGCCGATTACAACCCGTTGGATGGATTTCCCCCTCTCGCTTTGTGACATCAAATACATTATAACTCATATTTATGGAGAATCAAACACAGTAGCATATGGACTTGCAAAAAAGGGATTAAATCAAGACATTACCTGGTTCTATGATATTCATACTAATATTATTCCTCTTCATGATAAGTATTGTAATATGATTCTTTCCCTTTAGAATCATGTAATCACATTATTTTATAAAATAATTCCTCTGCTCTTTAATATCCATCCAACCACCCCAACCTCTATAAAATGAAGTTCTCTTTTGGAATTATTGTTCTTTTATATGAAAATCAGTTCATAACATTCATAATATATCAACAAAATGATAAATTGAGTACAAATGGAAATAAATGCAATATTTCACATTTTTAGTACAAATATACTGTTATAATTAGTGTTAATCCTTTAATAAATAAATATCTAGATGTATTTCTATATTAATTTCATCACAATATAACATATTATATTATTGAATTTATTATTGAATTTGTTCCCTATGTTAATCCATTTCCAAAACCACTTTATTGAATGCCTAAACTAAAATATTATGAATTGAAAAATTAATTAATAGTGTTACATGATAATGTGTTTATTCATTTTACATATTATATATGGGGTGAACATGAATTTCTTATTATAAAAAAGGATAGTACCATGAGAATAAACATTGTTTATAGTGCACAGAATGAAATCAATTTTAAGAATAAATACTCATTGATGCATCTTGATTCCATAGTTTTTTATCTTATGGGATATTAGAAATTTTTTTGGTTGATCTCATGTCTTCGTACCATCAACTTACAATGAATGGGGATGATATTATGATAAATGAATTTCTATATTGGTATAAAATTTATGGTTTTTTTATTCCCGTCGGGTTTACATATTCACCTACACTAATTATTGACCTTATGAGTCAATAAGATCATTGAAATATTTGTGGGGTTATTCAATGATGATATTTCTATATATTCATAATGTACGGGGAACATGAAAAATTTCTCAGATTTCTTATTCAAATCATTAATGTAAATATGATATACGGGAATTTCATTAAATATTAATTTTTTTGTGACATATTTCTTTAAGTAAAATGTTGTAAATAAATATTGAATAACTATTTATCCATTAAAAATATATTTTTTGGAGAGTGTCCAATACCTACACACATCATAATGATTCGTAATTTTCTTGGAATGGTTGGATACAACTGATAGTTTTCTAAAATAATTTTTTTTCTACCCCACTGACTATGGTAACATTAAATTACGATAAATTCATTTGGATGAATGTTTTTTATGATTGTTACCTTTAATTGAAACTAATGATAGTGAATTAATTTTTATTTTTTTTATTCCCAATGATTCCTCATTTTTGGGACTTGATTGTGATTTTATTAAAACATATTATGTAATTTTTTATTTATCACATATATTGAATCCTCATGAGATAAATTATCATTAACCTGACTATGAACTGGAAAATATTTTTTTCTCTATTAATATAGGGAAAACATTTGTACTGATTAAAGTGTGAAATATATACTGGTTATGAATGATATAAATATATTCATTCAAAAGTAGATGATCATGAGGATGTTTATATGGATAGAGATGACTATGTATTATGATTTCATGATTCATTACCATAGAGAAAAAATAATGTAGCTAATGTTTTATGTTTGAATGATAACACAATATTAACTATGATTTTTTACAGGATCATTTAGTGAAGGATTTAAAGAATTTTTTCTAGAAATTATAAATAAAATAAATCCATCTATTTTAATTAAATCACATGCTAAATCATGAATTTCATATAAAATTAATGAATCTGAAGAGGAGGATTATTTAAAACATGAAATCTTGAATATATGATTAATGATTTATTTATTGAAGTTAACGTTGAAATAGAAATAATTTAGAGATTTATAAAATAACTATGTGTCACTTTTCATTCCCACTCGAAGAAATAACTATTATGGGAATCTTATAGTTCTCCACTTTATATTTATCCATACAGTAATCTTATGTAATTAAATATTTAGGAAGATTTATTTTTTGTAAATAATAATGAAATAAAATATTGAATTTAACGTTAAATTCATCACTTATCAACATGATAAAGATGAATTTCATTTAACAATGGATACTCATCAACATTTTCTAGTTCTGTATTTCATATGGGATAATATTTCCATGGATTTCATAGTATCATTACTAAATACATTCAAGTTTAAAAAATTTATATGGGTTATTATTGATTTTTTTATAAAATCTATGCATTTTCATCTAATTTTATATTACATTATTTATGATCATATTATTATAAATGATAATGAAGAGATAAATGAATTTTATAGTGTCCCTCATTATCTTATATCTGATGAATATCTTGTGTTTTCCACTAATATTTTGAAAATTCATCACATGACATTTCATTATAAATTATATTCAAGTCTACCATTTCATTGAGGATTTTATTGAAAATTAGAGAGAATGATTTAGAAATATGAAGAAAATATTAGGGACTTTTCAATGGATTAAATAGGATGTTGGGATCAAAATCTAAAATTTGATTATTTTCATAAAAATAACAGTTTTCATTCCAGTGTAATGATTGAAACATATAAGGCATTATATTGAATGCAGTGTTGGACATCAGATTGTTTGGGTGATGTTTGTGAAAGAATTTTGTTGGGATCATTATTTATATAAGGGAATTTTGAGAATAAGAAATTCCATTTTTTATCATACAGTGGAATCCCATATCCAAAAAATACATATATAACTAACCATAAGTGATATATTTCATTCAATTTTGGAGACCATGTTCTTGTTAAAGTATATCTATAGAAAATTATTATATATTTTATAATGAGGGGAATATTAAGTCCATGATTCATTTTAATGTAAAATTTTACTGATAATATTGATTTTATTTATTTTCAAGTTTTCTTACAACTGAATTTATCTCATGTTGATTATGTGTGTGATGTCCTAGACCTACGCTCCTATATCTAGTTCTGAAAATCATACCTTACATATTCAATTTGATAACACATGTAAAATTTATGAAATATAAATCAATAATTAAAATGAATAAGGATTAATGAGTCTATTATTCCTAAAACAAATTATAATGTTTAGTGATTCAGATTATTTGGAGACAACATAAATAGATAATTCCCAGGTAATTCTTATTAATTTGAACATTCATTTCACTATCTATGAAATATCATATTATATAATAATTTTTAAAAATAAAATAAATTATATTAAAAGTTCAATCCTTAGAAACATGTCATGTGTAATACTACTCTCCATAACCTAATCAAGTGGAATAATTGGAATGTATATATCAAACACCCAATAAGGAACAAAATAAAATTTTAGCAACCATGGATTATCCATGTTATATATATAATGTGAGTTATAGAGAAATAATATGAATCCATAATCAAATTAAAATAGTGAATATTTTTAATACATCATAATAATTGGATTCATTAATATAAATAACAAAAAAATCATATTTATGGAATTAATAATATCATCCATCAATAACTATATATAGATGTCATGTGTAATGAATCTTTAATTGTTTTCATGACATTAGACTAGAAATCGTACTAAAATGGATAGAACTACATAAACTTCCAAAATTTATTTTTTCTAAGGAAACCAATCAATGAATTAATGAGATATTTAATGTTGGGTTCCACCTATATAATATTGAATTAAAATTCATTCAACAAGATAGTGAAAAATAAATTACATACAATTCCCTGACCAATCTTTTAATTAATAAAATAACGTAATCTATATAATGAGAAACATGGAAATAAATACATAAATAACTTTTTATATTAGTAAATAATCATCTTAAATTTTATTATTTTTACCTAGGTAAAATAAAAGAATAAACTAATCATAACACATTTAGGGAAAGAATTCACATGGTCAAACATGACACTATCAACTAATCAATAATCATATGTATTATAATTACAACATCTTAAAAATCAAGTTTATTTACCGATATAAACAGTATAACATAATATTAATGGTTGAAATCATCACATCAAAATCATTAATGATGTTATGTTCACATCATATATATCATTGGGTATACGATTAAATCAATGCTATAATAACACAATCTTAACCAATCTAGAGAGAGATAATTGGTGAAGAAAAGGACATATCCCAAGAAGTGAGGAATACTCATCAAAGTATATATGTTGATGTAATGTGTATCACATAGAAAAATAGTTTTTATCTAGACATTATACAACAAAATATTATACTTAACCCTATATATTAGAATTGTTTATCAAATAACATGCTTAAATCAATGAATGAAATATAAGTTACCAAAAAAATCATACGATTGGGGTATCACAATAGACAAGAGAAGTTTGAGAAAAGAAATTGATTTGGATAAGTATTTTATATGAAATAAAATAATATAATATAAATGTAATTCATATAAAGATAAATAAATTGAACACCATATAAACATAATTGATAACAAGTAAAATGTCATAAAGAATCCTATTAGATACCTATGAAAAATCATGAATCCTGAGTAAAACTAAATTAAAAATAAAATTAAAAAGATATATTTAAATTAAAAAATAAATTCCAAGGTTATAATAAAATTATTGATTTTATATCTCATATAGTCAAAATAAACACAACAAATCTAAAAATAGGTACACAATATCGGGATTTTCTCAAGGTGAAGAATTATTGATGAAACCCATAAATCTTGATCTGAATCCCATTAATTTATGATAAAATCATATATAAAAAACTTATACATATTAATAACATAATTCATAAACTCAATAATATCATTTTTATTTCATATTCTTATAAAAATTCCTTTATCTACAATAGTTATTCAAACTTTTTACATCAGGTGCTGATAGTCTAGATAATTTTTAATAGTTTCATAATAGTTCTGTATGTGTTCATTTTTAATTATAATTTAATCATTAATATATGACTAAATATGAAAATTCCGAATGATATATAATTATTTATGTTATTTCACATAATAATAAAGATATTTTTATTATTGATAATTGATGATTAAATTGATAACAAACATGTTTCATTGATTCTTATCGATCGAAGTGCATGTTGTTAATTCATGAATCAATACTTTTTTTACCCTAAAAAAACAAAATAAATATTTATTATCATATTTATTTCATATTATACCTATATTAATATGCCACCACTAAATTATGGTATAAATTCATATTATTGTACAATTAGGTGGTAAATGACACTAAAACAATAACATTCCCAAATTCAATGAAGGATGATTTGGTGATTTAGATATAATATAACTATAATAGAAGGATAAAGATATTATTTACAATTTATTAGTAGGATCAACCATATCTCTATATTATAAAAAAAATTAATTAATGTTTATGATAATATCACAAAAATTGAATGAACAACAATAGTATTAGTATACATTTTTAAAAAGTATAAATTAATGATGATCATCTATCGATCATATCCATAATTGGTTCAACAATTTGACATATAAAAATATTAATAATATAAAAAATAATATATTAATAATTTAATAATATCACTATCTCTATCCTTTTACTGTAGTTTTGGAAAACAAAACATGTTACACAATAGAGGTGGTATAATACAAAACCCATGAGTAACATTTTTATTTTTATTAATAGATGATGTATATTAATTATAAATTATAATAAACATATTTTAGTGAAAATAAAGCTTATATTGTATTATTATATCATCACATTATATTGGAAATAATAAAAATAAAATAATAAAAATATGAAGAAAATTATGTAGTTGATCATACGCTTGGTGGTTACATGAATTTTCTATTGTCTTCTCCTTGAATTTAATGGGAATAGAATATCTATGAATGAAAATGGTATTATTATAATTGTTTTTTCTTCAAGGAAGAATACATTTGTAGAGTTAATATTTATAATTATTAGGGGATGATTATCATTTAAGGGTATATGTGGTATGTTTTTATAAGTGAGAGTATTTGATTTTTTTATGGAAATTTTAATATTTCAAAAATGAAATGTTATATTAAATTTACCAAGGATAAAAATGGAAAATGGATAATGTGAGAAACTTTTAGGTGGATAAATATCTCAAATATACAATTCATAATATGCTTTTTTAAATTATATTATGGGTTTTACAATAGGATAAACTCAATTTGACCCTCTTGCATTTATCGTGATGATTAAGTTTTATCCTTAGTAGTTAACTATAATGAAAAATATTTAGAATAACATTTTTACCTTATTATACAAATATATTTATACATATAAATGTAATTTTGTCAAATATTAAATATATTTCATTGAATTGTTAATTTAAATATTAATACACATAACAACAAAAATATAGTTTCTAGAGAAATAACATTTATATCTCAAATATATATATATATATATACTATAAAACATTATTAGATCCTAATTATAATGATATAAATTTATTTATTCCATGAAAAATAATGGATATAAAAATTACAGTGAATGAAAATACAAAATATATATTGAGATTTAATTTAATCAAATATATTATCAAAAATATGTTTTTATATAAAATCAACATTTTTACACTATTCATAAATTTTTTTGGAAATGGTTATCACTATGAAATAAAATTAAAAAATAATCATAAGAATAATTAATTCGAAATATTATATCATTAACCATTTCAAAATATTCTATGATATTCCAACGTAGTGATAAATATATATAAAATATTATAATCAAATATCTAGTAGTTTTCGTATAAAAGTAAAACATTTTCTAAATGATCCAAAATAAATAATAATTAAGTTTATATGTTTTGAATTAAAAAGAATGTCTATTTTCTATAAATATATTTATAAATTTATAAAAAAAATTATAATGTAAAATAAAAAATAAAACATAAATGAATTGTATTGATAATTAAACATGGTCAACATTAACTCATATGAACTAATTATCTTCTAATGGTAATGTTTGTTAATTTATTAAGATATTGTGTTATTTAATTTAGTAATTATATTATATTTCAACATGTTTACATTAGGTGTTTTGTGAGTGAAAATTTATCTGACACATTTTTTTAGGTAATTATATATTAGAATTTTTTGGTGTTACACCACCCATAAATAAAATATGTCCCCACAATTTGACTAATCATATCATAGTAATTTTTATAGGAGACTCATAATTAATTATACACCACTATTGTATAGCGGGTTTACATAGGCTGTGAAATGAGATTTATCTCTATAAATTAATTATCAACTATTTATTAAGAGATACTACGAGTTCATAATTTCACATAGATTTATATGAAAGGATTTAAATATTCTTTTATATTGAATAACTTCCCACAAGCCCTAAACATTTATTAATGATAAAATTACCACAATAAGAAAATATTTATAACTAAATATATTGTTTTTGGTGAGAAAATACATAATATTTGACATTTAACACCTTGAGCCTTAATAATATTTTTTATCATTTATTAAATTGTCTCTCTCTGATAGATTCATATGCATATGACACCTAGTTTAAAAAATAAATTATACTCTACTAAAATATTATAATTTTATCGATACCATTATAGCCTATAAATTTTGCTACTTATAATGAATTGGAATAACTAAATTATGGTCATTATATGATTTACACCTCTATAAAATAAAATAAATGAGTACCTACTGAATATAAATAATGTATGAACCATTTTAATTTAAAGTAAATCTTTACAAAAAATCTATAATTTTCGAAATGGCAGTTTAGTCATGCATTGCATATATAATAATAAAAATTTTAAACTTTTTGAAGATTTATTTTATGAATGAACATATTTTATGAACTCAATATTTAAATATTAAATTATGTTTATATTTTGGTACTTCTCAAAAAATATTAATATTTCATTGAATTGTGAAAAACTATTATATTTATAAAATTGATATTTGTTCAATAAATCGTATCCCATTATTATATAAACGTTATTTACAATTAACAAAATTAATATTTAGTTATATAAACATTTATTAATTAAATTAAATTATATTTATTCTATCTTTTAGTAGAAGTTTATTTTGAGGCTTTAAACAACATTCTACTAAAATCTATTTGAAAATACATAATAGTTCTACATTTTAAATAGTTAAAATATCCCGAATGGTTGAACAATATATATAAAATATATACATTAAATATCTAAAAATATTAACGTAAATTCATTTAATTAAGACAATTTTTCTTTTAGTGTACTTGAGATCATCTTTTCCATAAATACGAATTCATCAAATAACCTTTTTGGAGATATTTTGAGTCTTATTTTTAATTTAATTCCTACTAACTAAGTGGGTTGAATTTGGAATAATTTATTCCATATTTTTATTTATCAATATTTATATTATTGAATAATTAAAATCCAATTTTTTACTATAATGAATAATGTAAATATTTAAATATAATTTCCGAACTTATGGAAAAAATGGGTTTACAAGGGTGTTAATCTTAAAATATAACGGTAAATAATTTCCAGAATCATATTAAATTTCTATTCAGCGGTAATATTTTCACATTTTGTTTTTTATGGTTTTAAAATTTCCATTTTAGTGATTTTTTCATGAAAAATACCTCAGTGGAATTCATTATTCTCAAAAATTTATATTGCATCATCTCCCCCACTTATAAAAGTCTACCCTTATTCTCTATTTTACACATATCCAAAACCAATTGGTTCTACAATGAAATACTCAATCAACATACCAAATTCCCCTTGCTCATCATATATTCCTTTTATATGTATAATTTCATCATAAGAATGATTTTTGTGAAAACAAATAGATGTTGTTTGTATAATATTTAACATTGTTAAACAATAATTTTATTTTATATCTTCTTGCACCTAGTGAAAATATTATTAAACTATGGTATTATAATATCATGGATATATTTCATAGGATGGTATTTTTATAAAATTTTCATGACCTGAAACATTATACCCCCCCCCCCTTTAAATAGGAAATGAATCCATTGATCATGTGTATGACAAACTACAGCCTTGCAAAGTGAAATTTTTTTTTTCAAAAACTACTTATCATAGATGAATATAATGTTGTATTTAACTTTTATATTTGATATTTATGATTAAATTATACCTATTTAATTATCATATCACGTAAACATTCTTACATTCCATTCTATAACTAATAAAGCAATAATTCTCCAGTAACACCCTGACCTTACAAGTATAGAGTCTATATCGTTATTACAATTGAATGATTACAAGGAAAAGAATTCAAAAGGACAAATCAGTATAATAGTTTTTGAAAAAAAATTACATGCATGATACTCATTTAACATTAGTAAATGAAAAATACAACAAGATAAAAAATAATGTGACATAATAGACAACCTTGAATGATTATTCAAATATTTATATATAAATTCAGTAAAGGAAACATAATAAAGGTGAGCTAAAATGATGAACAAAGGCATTTAATGTGGAAGAAATAATTAATTGAAGAGAATATATAAACATGTAAAGGTAAAAAACTATAAAACATTATATTAAAATAATATGATAAAGAATAATCAATATGTAAAGGTTAGAAACTAAAGAATGATCCATTTAATCAATAAATTGAGAATTAAATGCACCAATTTATTTTTTCATATGAAAATATCATTGATAATTAAAATATTAATTGAAATATCTATAAAGGAAATGAAATATTATTTTATGACAAGTTGACGGAACATAAAAACCAATAACATCAAGACATTTCACAAGATGGTTGAAAACTACAGGGATAGAACTGTTTAATTTGGTTCACATATTTTTCTCAAAGAGAACCTATTGATTAATTTGGGGTATCTAATAATCCTCTCCCTAAGTAATTGCTTTTCCAAATCACTCCACATATAGAATATTCAAAATAAAAAATATGACTTCTCAAAAATCCATACTGAATTGAAGATACACATTTATAAATAATTCCTCATTGGATGTCAAGAAACATCAAGGTTTGTTGATTTTGATGAATGAAAATACCATTAAAAGATCATCAAAAATATTCCTGAGAAGAATAATATTTAAACATTACGAATTGTCCCATACCACATTGACACATTTGAATCATAACCCCTATTATGTAATAACATTAATTGAAACTTCAAATATCATTAGAAGAATGATATTAATAACATAACACGTTATATGGTAGTATATACACCATATAATCAAACTACATGTGTAAAATTACAATATGTCTCAATGAAATGAAATTGGTATGAAATCCCTTAACGCTATTGTAACTTATGAATTAGAAAAAACAAATTTAATAACTATCAAATGAATCATTGAACATCAAAGAATATAAAATAATTTACTGTAATGTATATCTAAAGGGGTAGTAGGTAAACCATAAAAAAACAAGTATGTAGTGTTAAAGACGTATTCCTTAAAGAAAGAAATGTGTGACAAAAATCAATTACGTTGAGTCTAAATTCTTACATTTGCATTTTTATTCCTGAAAGAAAAATTATTGTTAAAAATTTACATTATTCAAAATAATTATCCTTTTTATAATTTTTTTTATTTTAATTATTACAATATTATGAACAACTACTTAAACCATAAATTTTACGTTCGGTGTTTTGAACACATTCAGTTTATGTATCAAAAATGATTGTGGTATGTCAACTGTGGTCAAAGAAGTATTTATATAAAAATATCAAGAATAATAAAAATGATATAATTAATATATTTTTACATAAATTAAACATCAAAAACCAATCCTTAATTAATGTTATGATTAATGAACTAATGTTACCATCATGGAGATGGTAGGTCGTATGTACACTTGAGTAGTGTTCCATTTCTCAATAATCATAATGGAAAGAAGGTATGTCAAATTATATCACTATATAATTATCATTATGTCATAAATACCATTTTATTTAATAATATATTCTTATATATAGAATTATTTTGATAGAAATGTAATGACATCATTTCGAGGAGGAAAAAGTTGACATGTCCACGATCGATGTAATCACATTTTAGAGTGTGAATGGGCTAATAAATAAAATTATATATTATATTTTCTTAAAGTTAATAATTTAAATAATATAATATAGATGTCATTTTTTTCAAATATTTTTAATTAAAACCCTCATTTATACATTACATGTGTAGGTTAAAGGAATCACATCAACTTGAGGAGATGGCAGTCCACACATCCCCAAATAATTTTATCATGTTCCCAAAAAATTGAAATAATAGAAATATGTTCAATATATAAATCTCAGAATAATAATGAAAATATTAATATAATATATGTGATATATAAATAGTGTTTCAATGATAATTCCAAATTGTGAATGGTGGTAAATTAAATTACTAACACCGTCGTTTTGTGAGAAGGTAGTTCACTAAACCAACAAATGGTATGTCCGTTACACATTTGATTAATGAATTTGTATGTGTTGTTAGAACCAATAGTATAAAAAAAATTATTACATTTAGGACACATGTGTTACTATATAATCATGAATTAATATGATTTTAGGGGGTTAGGTATGTAAAATATAAAGGTATTTAGGAAGGATGCTACCTTTTTTGAGGTAAATCCTTTTGGTTTTCACCAAAGGGTGTCCCGAGATGTATTTATTACCAATTTGAGGCATATAGGAATATAAAATGATTTTTATGAGCTATTTTGGAAGATCATGGTCGCGAAAAAGGGTTTTTAGAGGTGTTAGATAGTGGGAGGGGTGAGTGCATTTTTGTAGTGGTGGAAGAGTGGCACTTTTTTAAATTTTTTAAAAGAGAATTATACCAATGATTTTTCCATGTAAAATATATTAAATAATAGTAAAATGTATATAAAAGGGATTATAGTGTCTAAATATGGCCATTAAATGATTTTTTGTAGAATCTTATAGGTCATTTTGGCTATTATTATCAATCTTATTCCTTATTTAACTATTTCCCCTCTAAATTGTTCTAATTATTTTTAATTACATTCACTAACATTTTTGGTCAAAATATATGTTAAAAATACAATAAATTGTTAATTTTTTTTATTTTGAATATTTTTTCAAATTTTATAAATTTAAATAACATAATTGGAGAAAGTTAATTTAAAATTAATCTCGTGGACGGGACGAAAATGTATGTTTTTAATGTAAAAACATTCTAAAGGCTGTTATGTTTTTATATTCAATTTTTAAGTGAAATTTATTACCATTACATTAATTGGAATATTATATTTATAATTTACATAATGTGACATTTAAAATAATTTAATATGTAATTTATCATTATAAAGCTATTAGATAAAATGGAAATTTTGAATTGAAAATTATTATTTTTCAAAATCTATTAAAAAATGAAACCTTACATAATAATATTAAAAATTCACCCTAAGATAATTTTACCTTAATATTAAAAATAAATATCTTAATTTCACATATATAATCTATGAATTTACTAAAAGTTATATTTAAAACATGTTCCCCATTAAAAAAAGTTAAACAGTGTTTATAAAAATATTTATTTTTATGCAAAATGGTGGAATTTTTATTATCGTACTATAATAGTATCTATGGGATTAATACAAAAAAATTTGAATGAATATATAATATTTATTTTAAATTAATATCACTGAATATTTTTTATTAATTTAATTTTTTAGGATAAAATAGTTTTGTTGGAAAAAAAATTGTTTTTTAAAAACACATTTCCTTTATATTCAATTCATTTTTATTTTTATGTCTTATTAATTGGTGTCCAATCAATTCATATTATATTTTTGTAAATAATATATTTTCATAAGTATGTTAATCATATTCATACATAATAATTTAACATTTTGGTTATATCTTATTATATTGAGTAATATAATTCTAATAATATATTTTCATTTAGTAAAATTTGGTCTTGTATGTATTGAAAAATAATAAAAATTGTTACTCTTGAGTGTAACATAATAAAACTTGATGCAACATGAATTAAAATATGTATCTTTGATTAAATTTATATAACCTTTTAATTATATTTTAATTACTCGTGATGTTATATTTTCAACCTATTTGGTGTCATGTTTTATACACCCTATAGAATAGAATGTTCAAAAATTAAAATTTCATGGAATTATATTATCCCAACCATAATTAAATTACATTATTGAAATTTTTCCATGATCACGGTAATCATGGGATTGATAATTGAAAATATTTTTTTTGAAAAATTTAGATTAAAAAATGGGGTTAATAACACATATTTTTAATAAAAAGTGATAGAAATTTTCATGGTTAACAAAAAAAATGGTTTTGAGATGGGGGAACATTAGTGAAAACCTAGTCATGGAAGAAGAATCTAATTGTCATGTTCTGATGGAGAGTGAAAGGGAATAAATTCCGTACAATGTTAATGAACACATATCTATAAACTGTAGTTAGGGGAAAAGGTAATTGATGTCAGCAACAATGGTAATAATATGAAAACATTTTGTTGCAATACCATTTTTCCTAGAGTTGTTTAATTATTATACTCTCTATGAATATAATTTAATATACATTTATATTTCATAAACACAACCATATCCTTTTTTTTCTAAAACTATTTTAATATTACTTTATATATGGTGATGTAATAAAAAAATATAAAACCATGTCCCATGATCAAAATAAACAATTTGTCTAATTGATAAATTTTCCAAAAGGATATTATCCATCGCATTAGATGGAAGTTCATTGAATTCAAAAAATGAACTTATCATGTAACATGAAGAGGATCTCAATCAACACATACCAACACATATAAATATGGTAAAAAAATGAATTACCATTAAACATTATTAAAAACATGTACTCTTCTTATTCCTTAACTAAAAAATAGATTATTATATTTATTCTATAAATTCAAAAAAAATGTAAACTCCATTAATGATAGAATAAATCACATTTTCAAAATAATAATTACTGAGTTCCAAGGTATTCAGTACATATTATATTTAATTTAATAAAACAGAATCATTTTCTCAACATTTTCAACATGTTAACGGTTATATTTCCCTAAACCATGTGTTTTACAATAAGTTAAACTTCATACTAAATAAATTTTATTTGTAACATTCATCATATAATCTCAAATACTTGATGAAAAATTACTACATTACAATCATAATATATTTCAAAAAAATCATTAATAATATTAAATTGTAACAATATTATTGGATCCAAATATATAAGAATAGTATTCATTTCACCTCAGCTATATCAATAGCATAAGATTTTCCTTCTTCCCTTGGCCACTTCTGTTTTAGATACCCTTAACACATGGAGAATTCATTAGGATAGTGACCCATATACATGCATTTGTAACACTAAACAATAGCATTTATTTATTCAATTTTCATTATATATCTTCGTGACCCATTTTTTCATACTTATAAATAAATCCCAATACTTTAAATAATTTCCCTTGGTTATTTTTTCAATATTTATCCCATGTAGGAAAATACAAATTTCTATTCCTCTAATTATCTATTATTTTCTCTTCCTTCCACTTATTCCTTGGATTCCCATTGTTTCAATAATACTTGTAGAATTATTTCTCTATCATGACAGCACAAAAAACTATTTCATCATATGAAGAAAAATGTTAAGAGAGTAGTGGCCTTTGAAGACATGGATTAATACCTTCAATGAAATAATTCATCATGCATTACATGTTGCGTATGAAATCTGCAGCATTATTTTCTTACCGTGTAATGATATCTTCATACTCTGAAATTATTTTATCATCCTATTTTTGTTAAACTAATTAACCTTCTCTTCATATAAGTTTTTTGAATAGATTGAAATATTTATCAAAAAATGAGTCCTCAAAAGTCATTCCTTCAGTTTTTTTCTTCTTCCCCTCCGGTGTTCAAGGTATAAGACCACCATTGATAAACATAACCTTGGAGACAATAATCTATAACTGTAAAATTTTCCTTTTCACAACATCCCAATTATATAAATATGTTCTCTAATGAATTAATCCATTTCTCAGCCGCCATTGGGTTAGTAGTCCCACTAAAAAATGGAGGATTATGTCGCATAAAGAAATCTAATATCCTGACATCCCATTTTGTAACAGGTTTCTCCATCCAGACATGGTGATTAGTCATAACCTGATTAAGATTCTGTAATATATTTATAACATGCTCTGTTCTAATACTAGCTATATCAACATTCTCTGTAGGTAAACCTAATATTATTTTAATTATTAATACCATTCTTCTTTCCAGACTCCATTTCTATATAATATAAAATATTAGATTAGATCGTAACATTATGAAACAAAATATATATTCCAAAACTAGTCTACCACAGAAATTAAATTGAATTTTTTTTATCCGTATAATCTCATAATAATAAGCATTTTTTATTTGGGGATATATTTAAATTCAAATCCATAAAACTCATTTGTATATAAAATGTAAATTATCCTAATTGTATCCCCCAAGAGTGCCAATCCAAGTACGAAGTATAGTCTGTTTTTTATATTAGGTGACTCTAGGATATTATTAACACACATTTTTAGTGTTTTTACCCCTAGGTAAATTGAATATTTAATTATATCCACTAATAGATTCTAAATAAGATGTATTTCTAGGAATACCCACATTATTTATACCTTACAAAAATTCTAATATAATCTTCTTTTATTATATCCACAGTCAAGCGTAGGGTTATGATTCCAAATCTACCCATTCTAAATCTAGCTTAAAAGGTTTGAACTATATTTATTTTTAAACCAACTACAATTTTCTGCACTAGAATCCCATAGTTAGTTCCTTACTTTATTACATGTTCATGATTACAAGGAATAAAATCCTGAAAGCCCGATATATTTAGTAGTTTTGGAAAACCTTATTAAACATATGATACAAATTTTAAATTCTAAAATTTATAATAAAAAATTATACAAAATTAAATAAATTGAAGAGCATACTTAAAATATTATTAAACTACTTCTTCATGACTTGTGGAAATGAAACATAATAAGGGTGAGCTCAAATTTTCGGTAAGGGTTTGTATAATGGAAAATATAATGAATTTAAGATAATAAATCAACATGGAAAGGCAAATAACCGATAAAACATGTCATTAAAAAAATAGATAAGGCATGTAAATATGGAAAGGTATGAAACTGAAACATATTACATTTGATCAAAAAATGATAATGAATTTAATCCATTCTTTTACCATATTAAAATCTATTGAATAAAAATAATAATAATAATAACTGAAATATCTATTATGAAAATTCTTAATTACTATAAATGATGAATGGTCCACATAAAAAATTAATATCAAGAAAATTCAAAAGACTATTTAAAATTACAGGTATAAACCAATTTAATTTGGCTAAATTATTTTTGACATGAGAACTCATTTGTGAATCAAGGTTATATATAAAGTCTGGGGCCCACATTTCATTTCAAGTCCCAATATTACCTCAAATTGAATAATAAAAATAAATAATATTCCTTATAAATTATATATATTTTATAGAAGATATAGATTTATCAATAAATACTGAGTGGAAGATAAGTAAAATAACAGTTGTTGATATTAATGAATGGAAATACCATTGAATAATCATTGAAAACATTCTTGAGTAAAATAATATTTAATCATTCCAAAGTCTCCCATAAGAAATTGAAAAATTTGAATCATAATCACCAGTATGTAATAACATTAAATGAAACTTATAATATCATGAAATAATGGATATTCATGATATAACATGTTGAAGGGAATTATAGACACCATATAAATGAATCTACGTTCAAAACATTACTATATTTCTCATTGAAATGACATTGAGATGAATTCCCTTACCACTATTGTAACATATGAATTGTAAGACGTAGAAGTAATTATCCTTAAAATAATAATTTAAATAGGAAATAGATAAAATAATTCATGATATAGTATTTAAAATTTATCAGTATGTACACCATAGAAATATAAGTAAGTTGTTGTAATAGTTTATTCCTCATGGAATGAAAAGTGAGACAAGAATCCCTTACCTTGAAACTAACTTGACAGGTTTGCCTTTATATTATGGAAAAATAACCATATGTTAATTATTTACATGATTACTATTTTTAATTCATGTTAATCATTAATTTTATTTCACTTATTTTTACTTTGTGAACAACTACTTAAACAATTATGTTTACATCGACTATTTTGAAAATATTCGTCTTATGGGTCAAATATGACTATGGTAGGTCAACAATGGAAAAAGGGTTAATTATAAGAACATAAACATAATATTAATCAATATATATTTAACATAATTTTACATTAATATTTTTTTAAACCAAATAATTTAATATGGATATGAAAAATGAACTAATGTTATAATCAAAGAGATGGTAGTTCATACGTACGCATAAGTAACGTTCCCATTTTTTGAATTAATATTATAGATAGAAGGGAAGTGACATTATAACTTTTCATAATAATAATTATGTCATAAATACCATGTTATTTAATCATATATAAATATATTAAAAAAATGTGATGTAAAAGGAATCACATCATGTTAAGGAGGTGGTTTTCCTCATGTCCATAACCGATGTTATAAATTTTTAGTGCGTGAAAGGGTAATATTGAAAATTCTATATAATATTTCCATAATTGTAATCCTTTCTCATTTATGTCAAATATTTTTAATTGACTAAAAAATAAATTTTTATTATTCAGACACTTTTAAGGGAATGTGATAATACATGAGTTCTACCATAAAAGGGAAAAAATGGATACATTGAAGGACAATTTAAACTCAATGGTGAACATGTCCCAGGACAGGATGTAATCCTCAAGACTGATCTTCCCATTATTGAATCTTCCAAAGAGAATCATGTCTTTCTTTTCAATACAGGTATATTGTTCCTCATTGAGACTCGCCCTAAATGACCTCCCGATCATTCTTGAAGCTTTATATTCATTATCATTGAGTAAAAAATCATATTCAACCCCTTATTCTTCCAATATCATATAAAATTACAAGGTTTTATCGGGAAAAATTCCGATCATCAGCATCATACAACACATATTTTTTATTGAATCCATCGTTTATATATTCCATGTACATCTCTAATGAATCAAAACGCTTTGAGGAGGCTGTAATCCTTATTTCATAAAATGATGTTATTAGATTCCCAAAAACAATAAGAATTAAGGAATATAAAAAATAACAATTATAGAAGAATAATGTAATTATAAATTTCATATATATCATATATAATCATCATGTCTATCAAAATTCCCAACTATTAAAGGTGTTAATGTAAAATGAAATGACATCGTTTTGTGAGGCAGTAGTTCTCTGGACAAACGAATGGTATATTTGTTGCCCATTTTAGTGAAATGTGTGTATGTGTAGGTAGAAAAATTAGTTTTAAAAATATTAGTGTATTTTGTATAAGGTTTTTATGATATAATAATGGAATGTGAATATTTTAGGATGTGGATAATGAAGACAACACCAAAGATCTTGCAGAATGATTCCACCTCTTCATTGTGTAACTCAATTTGGTTTTTACCAAAGGGATTCCATGGACAGATTTCTAAACTAGGAGTGTTTTCTAAGATGAGAGGAAGGATTTGGCGGAGTTATCTGGGATGATATTTGTAATGACTTGGACCTCTTCGGCACATTCCTTTGTCAAAAAGAAAGCTACAAGTGTTCTGGAAGGTAAAATGGACTTTCCCACACTTTCCAGAATTTTGAAACTACACTCCGTGTAGTTTGAGTACACGCTGTGTACCCTCTTGCCAGGTATACCCCCATGTGGATGGTCGTGTCTTTTCCACGTGAAAAAAATGGGTACAAATCGTGTGTCTAGTACTACACGTCGTGTAGTCCCTTCCCGCGTACGTGTTACCGTGTGTTGACCAGTCGTCGACCATGTGCCACATTAGAGTCGTGTCCCTGCCATGTGCAATAAATGGGTACATGCTGTGTGTCCAATCTACACGCCATGTAGTCCTTCCCCACGTATTCGTTACCTTCAAACTGTGTGTTGATCAGTCAACGGCCGCGGAGCCGTGTTGGAGGCCGCGTGGAGACCGTGTGAAAACGGCCAAGAACACGCCGTGTACCATAATTACACGCCGTGTACATTTTCTTTTCACACCTATAAAAGGAGGGTTCCCCTCCTCCTTTCAACTCACACCTCTCCTCCCCTCTCCTCTGAGTAGAGCTCTCTCAAGAGACTCGAAGGCTCTTTCTTCCATAACTTTTTCATCCAAGATCCGATTTACGATCCGTCAGCGGCCAAGGGATCATAACGACGAGGCAGAACTTTTGAGCTTGGATCGGTTGTCTTTCCTTTGGCTTTTCCTCTCCAACATCCACCCAAGGAGGTTTTGTCGGGACGCTGATGAATGTCTTCTAAAGTTGATCTGAGGGAGCGTTGTGACCATAACCTGTTGAGGTAGGGGTTTTACCTTTGTCTCTCTAATTTGTGCATCATGCGTGGTGGGTATCCTTTTTTTCATGAGAAATAGTTGAACCTTCAAATAAAGATAATAATAGGTTAATGAAAGGGGATGGGAAGTTTGTGATTGTTGTTAATTTACCTTTTATATCCTGTGATATTATGTTGTGAAATTAATAGGCTTATGCCTACTGAAAATCGCGGTCGTTGGGGGCCTTTTCTTGCGCAATTAAATGTTTCCCTATCTTTCTAGACCTTTTTTCTGAGTGTAACATTGTTGAATGAGGAAATTGGTTAATCACGTAAAGTTGGCTTTTTGAATGAAAATCTGGAACCCTTGTGTGATCACCCCGGTTAAGAAAAATGGAATAATAAACATGTGGATGTTGGCTTGGTTACGTGGCTTTGTGTTGGGGGTGTTTTGTGGGTTGTTGTGGATCGGGTGAACAGCGGGGCTGTAGTTGACTTGGTTTTGGGAAGGTGTGAATGTTTAATGGTGATGGGGAGCGGGGCTGAAATAAATGGTATTAAAGGGATAGCGATGTGTGGTGTGGTTATGGTGGTTGGCAGTGTGGCTGCAGGGATGGGTTTAAATGGGAACGGACTATGGTTTGTGTTTAATAAATAATAAATGTGGAAGAGTTAATGAATGGTGGGGCTTGGTAATGAAACGAAATTAATAATCAATGGGTTGGTTGGTTATTAAGAAGTGTTTTGTTTTGATGCTTGTGTTTCCCTAGCATGTTTTGTGGATGGCAGGGATATGTTTTACGAACGATTGAGGTGGTTGGTTGTGGATAGTTGCCCAGTAGTTAAGGAACTAAATAAGCTAATTTCTGCTGAAATGTGAAAACCTAAATGGGGTTTGGGTTATTTGTTGTATGCATGCTTCGTGGTAGCAGTGTCGAGGCACGTGCTCAGTTTCTCTTTTTAGAAGCCACGGGTTGGGCTGAGTGGTTGCTATATATATATATATATATATATATATATATATATATATATATATATATATATTGTTTTTTATCGCACCGCACCCATGTTGAGCACATAGTGACGAACACTCCTATTTCATGGCAGAGGGTGTTTTCCCATAGTTACTAGCTCCTTCCTGCTCCTTCTCCCATAGGCTGTGATGGATTGATGCGACCTTACACCCAAGACTCTTCGGGTAGGTTTCTATTGGGCTGATTAGGCCCAAGACTCATCGGGGAGGCTTATAGGCTATAATGGATTGAGGCGACCTTACACCCAATACTCTTCAGGTAGGTTTCGTTTTCAGGCCCAAGTGTCTTCGGACGAGAGTTCTGTTACTTTTACTATTCCCTAAAATCATTTGGATGAGGCCCAGGTGTCTTCGGGTGGGGATGTGGTTGTGGTTGTGAGGCCCAGGTGTGTGCGGGCGGGATGTGTGGTTGTGAGGCCCAGGTGTGTACGGGCGGGGAGAGGGTGACAGCGTCTGGACATTCAGCTAACTAATGGGAAATGGTACAGGGTACCCAATACACTTGTTATTATACTACTACTACCTGTTGTGATTGTGTTTTGGTGAGTGTGGCTGGTGAGGTTGGGTGGATAGATTCCCTTGTTAGGTTTCTTCTGTTGTTTTCACAGGACATTAGGATGTCTCCCCACTTGTGCACGAGAGCTTTAGGTTTCCCTACTGAGTATACTTGTATGCTCACCCTACGTTTACTTTCAGGTTTCTAGGAGGACTACCAGGGCCGTGCGGGACCCTACTAGTCGGACAGTTGGAGTTGTTTCTATTGTTATACCTTTGTTTTCTTTTGGTATTGTACTTTTGAGCTTTCTTGTACTTGTACCTTATTATAAAATTGTTTAAACATGCATGTGGGCTTGGTTTGGGTTTATTTCTATACACTTTTTCTTTTTCCTTTTTGGTGGTTGACTTGTCCTATTTCCCGATCCTAAATAATAAAAAGGGTAATGCCTCCCATATTTGTGAAAACTCATACCCTTGGTGCTTGTCGCCAACCCGGGGCCTACTGGAGGCGGGACATGGGGGTCATTATCTCCCTTTCACCATTTCCAGCTCGGGAGGGGAATCTTTGGTGGGAGGGGGTCGTGACAGAATGGTATCAGAAGCTAATGGTTGAGAGATAGGATGGAGTCTGGAGTTAGGCATAGTGAGGATTGCATGGGATGGTAGGGAAATAGTGTTAGTCAATCTTTGTGCATGACATAGGCCAGGGAAGACCGGCTAGGACACGGGATTTTAGGGCCCCCCGTGATCCGATGCAAGGACTCTGAGCCTACCGAATGACCAAGTGATACTACATTGATTGCAGGGTAGAGACCCAAGGGAATGTACATGCATCATCATGATTGTGTTTTACTCGATTTTGGTGTTCTGGGAAAAAAATTTAAATAAAATGATAATTAAAACATTGAGAAGTTTCCTTACTACTTAGGCTTAGGAGATCCTTGTTTACCGTACAGCTATGGCACCTGGACGTCGTCCCCGGGTGGCTCAGACGACCAAGGCCCAGCAGATCCAGGCGGTCGATCAGTTGAGGATTGACCGAGAGGAGGAAGATAGCCAGTGGCAGAAGACTCTCCGTTCCTTCCAGCGTCAGACACTCAAGAAGTACGAGGTTAGTACTTCGGATACGGAGACGGTGGGGTGGCTTGAGGATCTAGGGAACGCTTTCACCTTGATCCGTGCTCCGAGGGAGTAATGGGTTCCCCTAGCAGTCAGTCAGCTGAGAGGTGTGGCGCGATAGTGGTGGACACTCTACCTTGGAGAGAGGATAGAGGTAGAGGTTCCATGGGCTGACTTTGAAAAGTAATTCCGAGAGGAATTCCTTTCTTCCATGATCAAGGTGGAGAAGCGGCAGAAGTTACTCTCCCTTCAGCAGGGATGTATGACGGTACAAGAGCTGGGAATCAAGTTCAAGGATCTCCTGCGCTTTGTTCCGGATCTCTTTCCTGATGAGGAGTCTCGGGTGAGACATTTGGAGGAGGCACTTCGTCCTTCACTCCAGTATGTTGTCACCCCCATCACCCTTCTGACGTACTTGGCAGCGCAGAAGAAGGTAGAGGACGTAGAGAGGATGCACTAGCTGGGAGGTGCACCGCGTGAGGTGTTTCAGCCAGGTTCGTCGAAGGGGAAGGCAGTCAGCAGCAGGTCTCCTGTGACAGGACCTTCCAGGTTTAGGCCAGTGGGGAGTAGGCCCCAGCAGTTCCAGTTCAGATCTTCAGGTCCTCATTCCTTTTCCATGAGCCCAGGACCGAGGTGTTTTTCTTGTGGAGGTTTTGGGCACGTTCAGAGTCAGTGCCCGACCTGAGCTCCGTACAGTGGAGGTGTGCAGGTTCAGCGCCCACTACAGCAACACCAGCTGCCTGCGAGGCCCTTCCCGCAGCAGCCGGGCCATGCTCCTCTAAGGGCAGACTTTGCAGGAGGAGGCCGGCCTCAGGGTGCTCCTCAGGGACCTCGACCAGGGCGTGGTCGAGGAAGTGGACTACATGAGAGAGGAAGAGCAGCTGGGCATGGACAGTTGCACGCAGCAGAGTTGGAATCTCCAGTGGGACCAGAGGTGGTGCGAGGTACGATTTGTTTTTTCAGCACTCTTGTTTCTGCTTTGTTCGATTCGGGAGCCTCGCACTCTTTTGTTGCACCTAGTATAGCCCATTATTTGGGGATAGACGTAGAGAGACACTCCATACCACTGGTACTGAGTACACCAGTTGGGGGCCAGACCAGTGTATCTTGTGTTTTCCGGGGATGTGGGATGACATTGGGACCGCATCAATCTATTAGAGACCTTCTTCTGTTATAGATGCAGCCATATGATGTCATCCTAGTCATCGACTAGTTGTTTTCTGTTAGTGTCGTTATTGACTGATTCTGAAGAAGAGTCGTGTTCTCCGACATAGATGGGCAGCGCGTATCTTTTGTTGGCGAGAGGAGCTATCAACCGGGAAGCCGGCGTGTGGAGCCTCTCCTTTCCTTGTTGGGAGGGTTATCATTGGTTCCAGCTAATATAGAGATGATGGATGTCCCGGAGGTTGTTGGGGAGTTCCTTGATTTTTTTCCTGAGGAGTTTATGACTCTACCCCCCCCCCCCCCAACGTGACGTTGAGTTCGGGATAGACTTACAACCTGGTGCCCGACCGATTTCAATGGCCCCTAATTGAGTGGAACCTTCAGAGTTGCGGGAGTTGCAGATTCAGATTGACGATTTTATGGAGAAGGGTTTTGTTCGACCCAACGTGTCGCCATGGGGTGCTCCAGTTTTGTTCGTGAAGAAGGCAGATGGTGGTCTCAGGATATGCATAGACTACCGAAGGCTGAACCAGGTAACGGTCAAGAACCATTACCCCCTTCCAAGGATAGATGATCTCTTCGACCAGCTGAAGGGAGATGGTTGGTTTTTTAAGATTGATCTACGATCGGGATATCATCAGCTGAGGGTGAAGGAAAATGACATCTCGAAGACATCTTTCAGGTGCAGGTATGGGCACTTCTAGTTTGTAGTGATGCCATTTGGAGTTACGAATGCACCAGCTGTGTTCATGTGACTTATGAAGTCTATCTTCCGAGAGTTTCTGGACCAGTTCATCGTTGTGTTTATCGATGACATCCTGATCTAGTCAAGATCAGAGGAGGAGCACTTTGAGCATCCCAGGGCAGTCTTGGAAGTCCTTCGACACCACCAGCTTTACGGGAAATTTTCGAAGTGTAAGTTCTTGACACAAGAAGTACTCTTCCTTGGGCACGTGGTGTCTCAGCATGGAGTATCGGTGGACCCGTCGAAGGTAGAGGCAGTTGTTTCATGGGAAGCACCCAAGAGCGTGGCAGAAGACCGTAGTTTCTTTAGGTTAGTAGGTTACTATCAGAGGTTCGTTTCGGACTTCTCTAAAGTTGCTGCTCCATTGACAGCTTTGACTAGGAAGAACCAGGTCTTCTTGTGGAGCGAGCAGTGCCAGAAATCTTTTGACTACCTGAAGGAGAAGTTGGTCAGTGCTCTCGTACTCAGGTTTCCAGAGGAAGGGTTGTTGTATGAAGTGTTTTGTGATGCTTCTGTCCTTGGTCTGGGGTGCGTGCTGATGCAGAAGAAGGGAGTGATTTGTTATGGGTCTAGGCAGTTGCACCCTCACGAGCGTAACTATGCCACCCATGACCTGGAGCTTGCAGCAGTAGTGTCCGCACTGAAGTTGTGGCAACATTACCTCTTTGGGGAGCGCTTTGTGGTCTTCTCAGACCACAAGAGCCTGCGTTATATCTTCTCCTAGCGTGACCTGAACTTACGGCAGTGGAGATGGGTCGAGTTTCCCTAAGATTATGACTTCGAGATCTCTTACACTGAAGGTAAGGGCAACGTTGTGGCTGATTCCCTGAGCAGGAAGTCACATAAGGAAGTGGTTCGGGAATCCTCTGATGCCTGGAAGGTGATGGGAGAATTGTCTACCATGCACTTAGATGCAAGGGAATAAGGTGTTAGAGGTTATTTGTTCCAAATGATGGTGTAATCCTCCTTGTCGCAGCAGGTGGAGGATTCTCCGTGGGGGGACTCTGAGGCAGAAGTGATGCAAGATCGTGTCGATCAGGGGAATGCTCCAGAGGGATGGTCAGAGGACAGCCGACATCGGATGCTTTTCCATGGAAGGTTGTTTGTTCCGGAGGCAATGCGTGAGGGAGTTCTCCATGAGTTCTATAGCTCAGCCTTAGGGGTACATCCAGGAGTTTCAAAAATGTACTGAGGCCTAAGGGATCGGTTTTGGTGGCCCGGGGTGAAACGGACAGTGGCGGAGTTTGTGGCTATGTGCCTAGTGTATCAGCAAGTGGAGGATGAACACCGTGTTCCCAGTGGTTTGTTGCATCCTTTAGATGTCCCCGAGTGGAAGTGGGATGACATCTCAATGGACTTTGTCACAGGACTACCCAGAGCTCAGGTAGGTTATGATTCTATCTGGGTAGTGGTGGATCGTCTGACGAAATCAGCTCATTTCTTAGCAAGAAAGGAGTCGAGCCTGGTGAGTACCTTAGCACAGAGGTACGTAGATGAGGTGGTGTGTTTTCATGGAGTTTCAAGGACTATCATCTCATATCGGGATACTCGGTTTACCTCATGAGTCTGGAGGGGGCTACAACATGCTTTTGGCACCCAGCTACGCCTTAGCACTGCTTTCCACCCCCAGACCGATGGGCAGATGGAGCGAACTATCCAGACGTTGGAGGACATGCTGCGAGCATGCGTTCTGGATTTCGGAGGATCATGGGTACGACACTTGCCTTTAGTAGATTTTTCCTACAACAACAGCTTCCACTCTACTATTGGCATGGCACCGTTTGAGGGTTCGTATGGAAGGCCATGTCGTTCACCCATTTGCTGGGAAAAGGTTGGTGAGATAGGTGATCTTGGCCCAGAGGTAGTGCAGAGCCCCATGGAGAAAGTCCAACTTGTACATGGGAGGATGAAGGCAGCTCAGGACCGACAGAAGTCTTATGCTGATTGTCGGAGGAGGCCCTTGGAGTTCAAAGTGTGAGACCATGCGTTCTTGAATTTTTCCCCTCGACGGGGGCAGCGGAGCTTTGGGAAAGGGAGAAAGCTCTCACCCAGGTTCATCGGACCTTTTGAGGTGCTGAGGCGAGTCGGTGTGGTGGCATATCAGCTGGCCCTGCCATCTCAGATGGAGAAAGTCCATGACGTCTTCCATGACCCCCAGCTTCGTCGGTACTTACACGATGACTCTCATGTTATCGACTGCGGAGAGTTTGATATGGGAGACGACGCGACCTTCGAGGAACGACCAGTCAGAATCGAGGATCGTAAAAGAAGGTTCTCCGTGGATGAACCATTCCCTTGGTTCGTGTGTTGTGGAGGCATGGTGGTCTCGAGGAGAGCACATGGGAGCGGGAGACACAGATGCACGCTCAGTACCCGAAGTTGTTTTGACTTGTGTTTTCCCCTTGTTCTTCTGGGCTTTGTGTTGATGTTGTACTCTGTACCTTTGATATATGGAATGCTTGGCTTGTCAGTTGTGAGACCTTTTGTTTCCTTGTTCCCTGGTAATGTGTAACATGTCCGGATGTGTGGGAAGGGGTAAAACTTGACCCTTAATCGAGATGCATTAATGCGGATGCGATTGAACCCGTGTGGGCGTGTCAGTGCCTCCTAAAGCGGATAATATCTTGACATAGGAGAAGGATTTTCCCAAAACTACGTGTACGGGCAGTGTGTTGTTTGTGTGGTGTTGGGGGTAGTTCGAGTTGAAAATCCTAATATATGGAAGTGGGAATACCCAATAATTAATCGAGACGCATTAATGGGGATGCGATTAAACCCGTGCAGGCAAGTCAGTGCCACCTAAAGCGGATAATATCTCGACATAGGAGAAGGAATTCCTAACACCTATAATTAGGATTGTTGGTTGGGTTTCTGTTATAACAAGGGCCCAAAGAGGTATCTTGTTCAGTTCCCCTGGGTTGGTTTTGAAATCTCGGGGACGAGAATGTTTTAAGAGGTATCTGATGTAATGTCCCGGACCTCTCTGGCTCATTCCTTTGTTAAAAAGAAGGATACAAGTGTTCTGGAGGGTAAAATGGACTTTCCCACAGTTTCCAGAATTTTTAAACTACACGTCGTGTAGTTTGAGTACACGTCGTGTACCCTCTTTCCGGGTATACCCTGTCTGGATGGTCGTGTCTTTGTCGCGTGAAGAAAATGCGTACACACCGTGTGTCTAGTACTACACGCCGTGTAGTCCCTTCCCACGTACGCATTACCATGTGTTGACCAGTCGTCTATCGTGTGCCGCGTTGGAGCCGTGTCCCTGCCATGTGCAATAAATGGGTGCATGCCCTGTGTCCAATCTACACGTCGTGTAGTCCTTCCCCGCGTATTCGTTACCTTCAAACCGTGTGTTGACCAGTCAACGGCCGCGGAGCCGCGTTGGAGGACGTGTGGAGACCATGTGAAAATGGCCAAGAACACGCTGTGTACCATACGTACATGCCATGTACTTTTTCTTTTCACGCCTATAAAAGGAGGGGTCCCCTCCTCCTTTCAACTCACACCTCTCCTCCCCTCTCCTCTGAGCAGAGCTCTCTCAAGAGACTCAATGGATCTTTCTTCAATAACTTTTTCTTCTGAGCTCCGATTTACGATCCGTCAGCGGCCACGGGATCGTAACGACGAGGCAGAACTTCTGAAATTGGATATGTTGTCTTTCCTTCGGTTTTTCCTCTCCGACTTCCACCTGATGAGGTTTTTCCGGGATGCCAATGAACGTCTTCTAAAGTTGATCTGGGAGAGCGTTGTGACCAGAACCTATTGAGGTAGGGGTTTTAGCTTCATCTCTCTAATTTGTGCATCAGGCAGGGTGGGTATCCTTTTTGTTTTCATGAGAAATATTTGAACATTCAAATAAATATAATAACTTTTTAAAGAATGGGGATGGGAAGTTTGTGATTTCTGTTACATTACCTTTTATATCCTGTGATATTATATTGGGAAATGAATAGGCTTATGCCTACTGAAAATAACGATCGTTGGGGGCCTTTGATTGCGCAATTAAATGTTTCCCTATTTTTCTAGACCGTTTGTGTGAGTGGAACATTGTTGAATGAGGGAATTGGTTAATCACGTAAAGTTGTATTTTTAAATGAAAATATGGAACCCTTGTGTGATCACCCCGGTTAAACAAAATGGAATAATGAACATGTGGATGTTAGCTTGGTTACGTGGCTTTGTGTTGGGGGTGTTTTATGGGTTGTTGTGGATCAGGTGAATAGCGGGGCTGCGGTTGACTTGGTTCTGGGAAGGTGTGAATGTTAAATGGTGATGGGCAGCGGGGCTGCAATAAATGGTATTAAAGGGATAGCGATGTGTGGTTTGGTTATGGTGGTTGGCAGCGGGGCTGTAGGGATGGGTTTAAATGTGAACGGACTATGGGTTGTGTTTAATAAATAATAAATGTGGAAGAGTTAATGAATGATGGGGCTTGTTAATGAAACAGAAATAATAATCAATGGGTTGGTTGGTTATTAAGAAGGGTTTTGTTGTGCTGCTTGTGTTTCCATAACAAGTTTTGTGGATGGCAGGGATATGTTTTGCGAACGATTGAGGTGGTTGGTTGTGGATAGTTGCCCAGTAGTTAAGGAACTAAATAAGCTAATTTCTGCTGAAACGTGAAAACCAAAATGGGGTTGGGGTTGTTTGTTGTATGCATGCTTCGTGGTAGTAGTTCCAAGGCACGTGCTCAGTTTCTCTTTTTAGAAGCCAAAGGTTGGGCTGAGTGGTTGCTATATATATTGTTGGAATCACCTGTTTTGATAATCCCAAATCATGCTTAAACATTAATTCTGATGTATTAAACCTTTGCATTAATCTTATTATTCTATGCTTAAACGTATTTTATTCTAAACAGTTAATATTCTTACTCTCATAACTTTGCTGTAACAGCTTACAGTAGCATTTACATAAGTTTGGTATTGTTAGCCAACAGTCAGAGTTTTCTTTTCAAAGTCACAGTTACAGCTAACTGTCACCTTAAGTTACTGTTGCAATAAGTTCACAGTTACAAGGTTACACTCGAAGACTAATACAAGCTTACAGTTACGAGTCTACTGCTTTCTATTGTCAAAGCTCACAGACGAAGGTCACAGTTACAAGACTTCTGTTCAAAGTTATCTCTGCTCAAGTTCACAGTCGAACAAGTCTACAGTTGGAACAAGTTCGCAGTCGAACAAGCCTACGGTCATAAGTCTACAGTCAAGGTTACAGTTAGACAGCTTCTGTCTACTAAGTCTACTGATGATCGAAGTCTACAGTTGACAAAGGTTACAGTTCTACAAATTTGATGTTACAAGTCTACAGTTAGAAAGGCTACAGCTACATGGAGTAAAAGCTACTATTGCAAGCCTACAGACAGCAAGCCTTTTGTTGAAGTCAGCAGTCAGAAGGAAGTCCACAGTTGGAAGACCACAGTTGAAGTCCACAGTGACATACATTCTCGACCAGTTTATTATTATTATTTTTCTACTTTTTCTTTACCAATTTGATTAATACTAATCTAACGGTCATGTCTAGCAAGATGAATACATCTAACATTATTTATTGATATTTGCAGACATATCAAGAAATAATATAATGTACGAGGAAGATCGCACGTGCAACTCCAGACTATTTATCTTGTCGGCCTCGGGTGAACAAAAAGGGAATATATGGAGGAGTATAAAAAGAAGAGAGAAGCATTCAAGAAGAAGATATGAATAGAACAGTTACGCTGAGTCTAACATCTACAACTGAGAAGGAGATACACATATACACAAAAAGGAAGAACTCTCGAGCATTCAAAGAGTCTCAGTAAACCGACTGAAAGAACCGTCTCCTAAAAGCCATGTTGTGAAGCACTCAAACTCAAAGAAGCTGATCACTTGAACATCTGGAAGTCTGGAAATCCCGACACTCTGTTTTAGTGTCAACTTACAAAAAAAGGACCAAAGCTTAAAGTCACTCATTCCTACGAGTCCAGAACTGATCTGCCAACACTATAGAGCACTCTAAACCTTCTTCATTCTATCTGTTGCTCTACTGTGTTTTAGTTTTCTACATTTTGAGCAGTGTGTGTTATCTGCTGTATTAAACACACACACTGACTCCTGTACTTTCACTGGAGGATCTGTAAATCCTCAGCAAATCTTTTTGCACCTCATTCCCCACTGTGAATAGTGGTAGAGGTCTTGTGACCTGGACAGCTTGCTGCTGTTGTTTGTTTTCCCACGAAGAACTGTGGTAGAGGTCTTGTGACCTGGACAGTGTGTTCACTGTTGTTAACCCCGATCCAGGGTGTGGATCATTCTTATATAAAATTTTGAGAGGACTAAGTCTCAGCTTGAGACTGAACCTCTTGGTTAATTCTCTGTGTTTGTAGTTATACTCTATATCCATACTATACATATTTATTTCATATTCCGCTGCTATTACTTTGAAATATAATCTACCTTCAAAGCTACTTTGATAATTAAATTAGCAAGTGTTTATGTTTGTTATAAATCAGTAAGTTAGTTTCAAAAGTTAATTTAATCATAAGATTAAGTTAACTGAGAATTAATCAATCTTTGAGAAACTAATTGAACCTTTATAATCTATATAAATTCACTACAGTTTAATTTGTTTTTGAAATTGGGGGATTTTAATAGAAATTGTTTTTAACAGAAATTTTAATTGGAACTCAATTCACCCCCCCTCTTGAGTGTCCACTCCGACCAACATTTGGTATCAGAGGAGTTGTTTATCTCTGTTATACTTGCTCAAAGTTTTATTTTAACTCTCTGTTTTTAAAACTGTGATTGTAGTTTTATCTAAAAGATCTTAAATTTCTGTTAGTTCTAAATTTTATCTCTTTAAAACATCTTCTAAAATTTCCTTATGGATAATAGACTAGAAGGTGCTGCTACTAACAGGCCACCCTTCTTTAATGGTGTGAATTATGCCCAATGGAAGCTCAAAATGAAAATTCATTTGGAAAGTATGGGTTTTGATATTTGGACTGCTATAGAGTCTCAATACAAGATTCCAGAAACTGAAAGAATAACTTGGGATGAACCTACTAAGGTAGCTTACAATAATAATTGTAAGGCTGTGAATGCTCTCTACTGTGCTCTAGGAGATGAGGAATTCAATAGAATTTCTGCATGTAAAACTGCTTTTGAAATCCGGGACACCTTAGCTGTTTCTCATGAAGGAACAACTAATGTCAAGGAAATGTGGTTAAATACTTATACTATCAAATATGATAACTTTAAGATGAAAGCTGATGAACCTATTTCTGATATGTATCTCAGGTTTAATGAGATAGTCAACACAATGAGCTCACTCGGAAAGATTGTTCCAGCAAAGGAGCAAATCATGAGATTATTGAGATGTCTGCCTGACAGATGGAGAGGCACATCCGTTTCAATTAGAGAATCTTGTGATATTGGAACTTTGCCTGTCAAGGAGTTAATTGGTAAGCTGATGATGTACGAAGAAGAGATCAAGGTAAATAAAGAGGAAGATGAGGAACCAAAACGAAAATCTGTAGCTTTTAAGTCTACTGCATCAAAGAGCAAAGACAAGGAGAAAGTGCATATACCAACTGAAAGCTCATCTAGTGAAGACTTAGATTCTGACAGTGATGCCGAGATGGCACAAATAGCAAGGAGATTCAAGAAGTTCTATAGGAAGAAGAAGTTCTTCAGAAAACCAAACTACAAGGGTAAGTATGATAGGCAAGGTAAGTGGAAGAAAGATTGGAAGAAAACTGATAAAGAAGAAGACATAGTTTGCTATGAATGTAAAAGGAAAGGACACATCAAAGCTGACTGTCCTAGGTTAAAATTCAAGAAGAAATATGAGTACAAGGACAAGAATTATAAGAAAGCTATGAAAGCCACCTGGAGTGCTTCAGAAGACAGCACAAGTGAATCAGAGTCCAGGGATTCTGAAAGAAATCGTGCTAATATGTGTTTCATGACAAACACATCTGAGGTAACCTTAGACACTCCCACTCTAAACTCTTATTATTCTGAAGGTGAAGCAGAATCTGGTTCTGATTATGAAAATATGTCTAAAGATGAATTGATTGAATACTGTAATATGCTGGAAGAAACGTGTAATGAACTAAAGGATAAATACAAGTCTTTAAAGAAACAGCATGCTCTTACTGCAAATGTCAAGTCTGCACATGATGTAGAAAAAGAGAAAAATGTTCAATTATTAAAGGAGAATACAGAACTGAAACTATCTAATGAACAACTTAGAAAGGACTTAGAAACATTCACAAATGGAAAAGATACTCTAACCCAACTGCTAGGAAAGCAAGTTGCACCTAAGTATGCTACTGGCTTGGGATACCAACCTGGACAAAGACAGTTTACTAAAACCCGATTTATTAAGTCTGGAAAAAATCCTGCTAGTTCCAGTTTTGGAAATTCGTATGCCTCAACTGGTTATTTAAATAGTTGTAGATCAAATAAAGTATATCTCTCTAAATCTGTTGCATCTATTAATTGTATGGGACCCATAAAACAAATCTGTGTACCTAAATCCTTGATTGCTAACATATCTGGACCCAAGAAAATCTGGGTACCAAAGTCATTTCCTATCTAATCTGTTTTGTACGAAATCTGTTTGAAAATCAATTACAAGAAGGTATGGTACTTAGACAGTGGATGTTCAAGACACATGTCTGGGGACTATTCGTGCTTCAAAAGCTTAATAAAGGTTGATGGAGGATATGTCACTTTTGGTGATAACTCAAAAGGAAAAATCATCGGCTTAGGCCAGATTGGTAACACTGACTCAGTATTAATTTCCAAAGTTTTATTTGTTGATGGACTTAAGTACAACCTACTTAGAATTTCTCAATTGTGTGATGATGGTTTTAATGTCAAGTTTGAAAACAATTCTTGTGATGTTTATAATTCCAAAAATGCTTTAATATTTTCTACCTTAAGAAATGAAAATGTTTATGCTGTTGACTTAAACACTTTAGCTAAACATAATGTTACTTGCTTAAATGCTTTTCATAAAGAGTCTTGGCTGTGGCATAGGAGATTAGGACACTGCAACATTCACTCACTTAGAAAACTCTCTAAGAAACACCTAGTTAGAGACCTACCTAAGCTTGAATTCCCAAATGAAAAAGTGTGTAATCCCTGTCAAAAGGGAAAACAACACAAAGTTTCTTTTAAACCAAAGAAAGAAGTTTCAACTTCTCAACCACTTGAACTGGTTCACATGGATTTGTTTGGACCATCAAGAATTTCGAGTCTAAATGGGAAGCACTATGTTTATGTTCTTGTAGATGACTTTTCTAGATATACTTGGGTATACTTTCTAGCTCACAAAAGTGAAGCCTGCTCTTCCTTTGTTAAATACTCTAAGTCTGTAGAAAATCTTAGTGGACTCAAGATTAAGACCTTGAGGAGTGATCATGGCCGTGAGTTTGAGAATAAAGAATTTGAATCTTACTGCTCACTCAATGGCTATGCTCATAACTTTTCTGCCCCTAGGACACCCCAACAGAATGGTGTAGTGGAAAGAAGAAACTGAACCCTGCAAGAAATTGCAAGGACTATGCTTAATGAATATGACCTGCCAATTTACTTTTGGGCTGAAGCTGTTAATACAGCCTGCTATGTTATTAATAGAGTCTTGATTAGACCGGTTCTTAAGAAAACCCCTTATGAGTTGTGGAATAATAGGAAGCCTAAGGTTAATTACTTTAGAGTTTTTGGTTGCAAAGTCTTTATTCTGAATACCAAAGATAATCTTGATAAATTTGCTCCAAAAAGTGATGAAGGAATTTTCCTGGGTTACTCTATGTCTAGTAAAGCCTATAGAGTGTTCAATAAGAAAACCAAATGTGTGGAAGAATCTGTCCACATCAAGTTTGATGAGACTGATCCACATGAGTCTAAAACTTCTCTTGAAGATGTTGAAGAAGACTTATCTGTTCTGGACCTAAATGACAAATCTAAAGAACCTGTAATAAAAACATCCAGTTCTGGACCTTTTCCAGAATCTTCCTCTGTGGAACCCGAACCTATAAATGAACCTGAAATCTCTAGTCCAACCTTTACCAAATCAACTAGGATTCTAAAGAATCATCCTTTAGATGTTGTTGTTGGTAATCTTGATAGAGGAACACAAACTAGAGCTTCTCTAAGAAATCAGGTTGAACATCAAGCTTTTCTTTCACAGCTTGAACCCAAAATTGTCAATGATGCTATCAGTGATGAATTCTGGGTAATGGCTATGCAAGAAGAACTAAGTCAGTTTGAAAGAAACAAAGTTTGGGAATTAGTGGAAAGACCTAAAGACACTCTTACCATAGGCACTAAATGGGTGTTTAGAAACAAAGTTGATGAGTTTGGTAATATAATCAGAAACAAAGCTAGGCTAGTTGCACAAGGGTATAGTCAGGAAGAAGGAATAGACTATGAGGAAACCTTTGCACCTGTGGCTAGACTAGAGGCCATTAGGATATTACTTGCTTATGCTGCTCATCTGAATTTCAAACTATATCAAATGGATGTTAAAAGTGCTTTTATAAATGGATATATAATTGAGGATGTATTTGTGGAACAACCTCCTGGTTTTACAAATCCCCATTTTTCTAATCATGTTTTTAAACTATCTAAAGCTTTATATGGTTTAAAGCAAGCTCCAAGAGCTTGGTATGATAGGCTCAGCACTTTTCTTATTTCGAAAGGATTTACTAAAGGGATAGCTGATCCTACTCTTTTTATTAAATGGATTTCTAAAGATGTCTTAATAGTACAAATTTATGTTGATGATATTATTTTTGGATCTTCTAAAAACTCTTTATGTGTTGATTTTTCAAAAAAAATGCAAAATGAGTTTGAAATGAGTTTAATGGGAGAACTCAAATTTTTCCTTGGATTTCAGATCTTTCAAAATAAAAATGGTATTATTTTGAACCAAAGTAAATATATTAAAGATCTTCTAAAACGTTTTTCTTTGGATGGAACCAAAGGCAGTGACACACCTATGAGCACCACTTGCAAGTTGGACAGTGATGAAACTGGTGAACCAGTGGATCAAACCAATTACAGAGGTATGATAGGTAGTCTACTGTACCTTACTGCCAGTAGACCTGACATCATGTTCAGTGTATGCATGTGTGCTCGGTTTCAAGCAAATCCAAAAGAGTCTCATTTGACTGCTGTTAAAAGGATTTTCAAATATCTAAAACATACTCCCAATTTGGGATTATTTTATCCAAAAGGAAAATCATTTGATTTATTAAGTTATTCTGATGCTGATTTTGCTGGCTGCAAGTTAGATAGAAAGAGCACCTCTGGAACATGTCACATTTTAGGCAAGTCACTAGTATCTTGGTGTAGTAAGAAGCAGAATTCTGTTGCATTGTCTACTGCCGAAGCTGAGTATATAGCTGCTGGTAGCTGTTGTGCACAAATCTTGTGGATGAAACACACTTTACTAGACTATGGATATCAATTCAAACATGTCTCTATAAGGTGTGAAAATACAAGTGCTATTAACATTTCTAAAAATCCAGTATCTCATGCTAGGACAAAACATATTGATGTGAGACATCACTTTCTGAGGGATCATTATCAAAAAGGTGATATCACCCTTGAGTTCATTGGCACTGAACATCAGTTAGCTGATATTTTTACAAAGCCTTTGAATTCTGAGAGATTAAGTTACATCAAACATGAGTTAGGTATGATTAATTATAGCACAGTTGAAACCTCACAGTTGAAACCTCACAGTTGAAACCTCACAGTTGAAACCTCACAGTTGAAACCTCACAGTTGAAACCTCACAGTTGAAACCTCACAGTTGAAACCTCACAGTTGAAACCTCACAGTTGAGACCTCACAGTTGAAACCTCACAGTTAGACCTCACCGGTGTACCTCACTGTTACATCTCTCTGTAGGCTGTTTCGCTGTTTAACCTTAGTTTATTTTTGCGGGAATTCAAACCGTTTCTTTTCTTTATACTTTTATTTCTAAATCCCTAAATGATAAAATTGAGAACATCGAACATATCTCAATCCACTCATCTCGACCCTTGCTCTCTCAAGTCCTAAACCCTAAACCTTCAACCGAACCTCGAAACCTCTTTCAGTTCCAATGGCCAGAACAAAGCGACCCCCGACTGTCAACGAAGATGCACCAATGCCAAAGAGGACTCAAGTCGAATCCAGTGGCACCGGGAACGCCTCGATAAGACCTGTCAATCCACATCTGACTAAGAGAGAAATAGTTGCTGAGAAGGAGCTAAGTGAAGAGTGGATTTTATCGAGCAGGTCATTAGTACTGGCAGTGCTTAATGAGCAAGGATGGACCGAATTCTTCGCAAACAATAATGGACCGTACTACCCGAAGCTGGTGAAGGAATTCTATGAATATCTACAGTTCGAGGAAGAGGATGATCTGCATATACTGGTATCCAGAGTAAATGGCAATGAAGTCAGTTTTTCATCCGCTGATTGGGCTGCTTGTTTAAGAGTTCCTCATGAGGGTATTTACAACTACTATTCTGGAGCGGCTCCTCCAAATAGTAGAATCTTTGATCATGAGACGGCTCTGGAAGAACTGACAGGCAATGGCACAGTAAGAAAGGTTATTGCTGCTGAAATGAATGGAGAGGACAGGCTTCTGTTTAAGTTTATTCAGCATGTACTGAGTCCTAGAAGAGGAGATTTTGCAACTCTGAAGCACCAGGATATTTACTTGATGTACTTATTAAAACATGGAAGGAAGATCAACCTTTGTAGGTTGCTGATGGCTCAGATGGAGGACATGATAAAGGAAAGCTCAAAATCAAGTGCCTTGTTTCATGCTAAACTCATTTCGATTATGTTGAAAGTGAAAGGTGCAGCTGGAAGTCAGGAAGAGTTGATAGTGGAAAAGAACAGTGTATGTATCTCGAAAGTAATCTGAAAATTCATGAAGATCAGTTGGAATCCCTGGAAGAAATCATGGGTGAATGATGAGGAGAGAATCTATGAGAAATTTAGCCCTTCTACTCATCCCTCTAGACCGAGAGATAGGAGAGATCCATGCTTAAAGCCTGATGAGCCTGAACCTGTATACTCAGATGATGAACAGACTGCAGTAGTTGGTAACTCTACAAGAGAGAACACCCCAATTGATGAAGGGAGTGATCCTGATACTACTCACAGTCCTGTCAGGACAGTGACGTTTGGAGAAGCAAGCCCTCCAAAAGAACTACCTAGTAGAGAACCTGTTCTAAGAGACAGTGAGACTGAGTCTATAGAAGAAGAAGAAGAAAAATCTCAGTATTTTGTCAAGGACACCTCTGACGAGGATGATACAATCGAAGCAAAAGAGGCTGGAACTTCAAATGAAAATCAAGAAACTGTTGCAGAAGAACTTAGTATGAGCCCTCTGATAGGGTATACAGACAAGTCAGTGTCTGACCAGGAAGCAGGAGTGGTCTCTACTACTGTTGTCATGAAAGTGGTTGATGACCCAACAGAGAGGGAGGCTAACCTCACTGCTGAACCTACAGAAGAAGCAAATATGGAACCTGCTAGAGCTACAGAAGAGAACTTAGAGTTACCCAGAGTTGAGCAGATAGTAGAAAGTGTTCAGAAAGGAGCTCCAAGTGAGGGGGAGCGTTTTGGTTCAGTCTCTGTAATGTTTGATATAGAAGGATGGACCTCAGATCCAGGATACATGGTGTTAGGACTCAATTATGAGGATTCAGATGAGGAAAACCAACCACCAAGAAATCCAGTTATCCTACCTAAAAGCTCTCCAGTGTTAGAAACTGAAATATTGGCCACCAAGGAAGACCTTGCATCCTTAAAGAATGAAATGAAGGAGACCATCAGACAGTCTGTTGCTGAATTGAAGACCAATCTTTTTGATGAGCTGAAAAACGTGGAACAATCCATAGAATTATCTCTAGGATGTGTTGTGGGAAGTCCAATCAAAGAAGTGATGGATGAAATGAAAGTGTGCCACACTCAAATTGAAAGCTGGACTGGAGCAGTAGTGGCCCTCAGACAATCAGTTGCTTCTTTAACTGCCCTGAGCAGTTCTCAGACACAAGTGGCTAGTGAGATTCGATATATCAAAGAAGTGGTCAAGCAGTTTGTGGAAGTATTTGAGGCTTTCAAGAAATCAGTAAAAGAACACTTTAGCAATCAGGATGCTGTCATTCAGAAAGTGATTGAAAATCTGACTCAGTCCTTCAAGGAGACAGTGGCATTCTCAGTCAAGTCCCTTCCTTCATCTAGCTCTCCTGTGGACCTTGAGCAGTTTAGAAGCCTGCTCAGAGAAGAGCTTACTCAGGCCCGTGCAAATGACACATCAGACCTACAGATCCTTGCTACTACAAGAGAAGTCAGTGGCTTTGTTCGTGAGCACCTGCATGCTGCTACTACTTCTCAGGAGGCCATCAAAAGTAAAGTGGATTATTACTTTGATCGGATTTTCACCAAGCATCAGTTGAACAATCACTTCAAGCTCATGCTAGAAACTCTGAAGCTACCTCCTGTAACTCAAGCTTTCAAAGAACAAGTTAGCAAGCTACGAGAGTTGACCCCGGCTTTGGATAAATTCTTGGAAAACAAAGATGACTTCTTATCTGCCATGGACAGAGGAGGAAACATCATCATGGATTTTAGGAATCTGCTCCTACCTTTTCTTCATGTGGACTGCACACCTGTTATAGTTCCTCCTGCCCTACCTGTCTCCAACCCCAGTGGTTCTTCAGTAATGTCTCCTGCTGATGCCCTCAGAAGTCTTAGACCACTGATACCTCGGCAAGCTACTCACTACAGGCCTTCAGGAGCATCTGTTGCTGCCCATCCAGACATTCCTGCTGCACTTCCTAAGCCTGTTGATCCTTCACCTACTGCTCCATCTTCTTCCTCCAAAGGAAAAGATCCCTTACCTCCCGATGAAGAGGATTGAGTCTGTTTATGTTTTTTTTATAGGGATCCTGTATTCACGTTTTGGGTCATGTAATGCACTCCTTATTAATACAATCTTTCTTTTCTCTCTCTCTGTCTTTCTTTTTGTTAATCACAAAGGGGGAGAAATACATAAATAGGGAGAAATAGGGTTATACCTAATTTTTGTGCTCATATTTCTAATACTGTGTTTTCCACACTTCTCTCTGATACTTCTATATTTCATACTGACATAATTTGTGATTATCAAAAAGGGGGAGATTGTTGGAATCACCTGTTTTGATAATCCCAAATCATGCTTAAACATTATTTCTGATGTATTAAACCTTTGCATTAATCTTATTATTCTATGCTTAAACGTATTTTATTCTAAACAGTTCATATTCTTACTCTCATAACTTTGCTGTAACAGCTTACAGTAGCATTTACATAAGTTTGGTATTGTTAGCCAATAGTCAGAGTTTTCTTTTCAAAGTCACAGTTACAGCTAACTGTCACCTTAAGTTACTGTTGCAATAAGTTCACAGTTACAAGGTTACAGTCGAAGACTAATACAAGCTTACAGTTACGAGTCTACTGCTATCTATTGTCAAAGATCACAGACGAAGGTCACAGTTACAAGACTTCTGTTCAAAGTTATCTCTGCTCAAGTTCACAATCGAACAAGTCTACAGTTGGAACAAGTTCGCAGTCGAACAAGCCTACAGTCATAAGTCTACAGTCAAGGTTACAGTTAGACAGCTTCTGTCTACTAAGTCTACTGATGATCGAAGTCTACAGTTGACAAAGGTTACAGTTCTACAAATTTGATGTTACAAGTCTACAGTTAGAAAGGCTACAGCTACATGGAGTAAAAGCTACTATTGCAAGCCTACAGACAGCAAGCCTTTTGTTGAAGTCAGCAGTCAGAAGGAAGTCCATAGTTGGAAGACCACAGTTGAAGTCCACAGTGACATACATTCTCGACCAGTTTATTATTATTATTTTTCTACTTTTTCTTTACCAATTTGATTAATACTAATCTAACGGTCATGTCTAGCAAGATGAATACATCTAACATTATTTATTGATATTTGCAGACATATCAAGAAATAATACAATGTACGAGGAAGATCGCACGTGCAACTCCAGACTATTTATCTTGTCGGCCTCGGGTGAACAAAAAGGGAATATATGGAGGAGTATAAAAAGAAGAGAGAAGCATTCAAGAAGAAGATATGAATGGAACAGTTACGCTGAGTCTAACATCTACAACTGAGAAGGATATATGCATATACACAAAAAGGAAGAACTCTCGAGCATTCAAAGAGTCTCAGTAAACCGACTGAAAGAACCGTCTCCTAAAAGCCATGCTGTGAAGCACTCAAACTCAAAGAAGCTGATCACTTGAACATCTGGAAGTCTGGAAATCCCGACACTCTATTTTAGTGTCAACTTACAAAAAAAGGACCAAAGCTTCAAGTCACTCATTCCTACGAGTCCAGAACTGATCTGCCAACACTATAGAGCACTATAAACCTTCTTCATTCTATCTGTTGCTCTACTGTGTTTTAGTTTTCTACATTTTGAGCAGTGTGTGTTATCTGCTGTATTAAACACACACACTGACTCCTGTACTTTCACTGGAGGATCTGTAAATCCTCAGCAAATCTTTTTGCACCCCATTCCCCACTGTGAATAGTGGTAGAGGTCTTGTGACCTGGACAGCTTGCTGCTGTTGTTTGTTTTCCCACGAAGAACTGTGGTAGAGGTCTTGTGACCTGGACAGTGTGTTCACTGTTGTTAACCCCGATCCAGGGTGTGGATCATTCTTATATAAAATTTTGAGAGGACTAAGTCTCGGCTTGAGACTGAACCTCTTGGTTAATTCTCTGTGTTTGTAGTTATACTCTATATCCATACTATACATATTTATTTCATATTCCGCTGCTATTACTTTGAAATATAATCTACCTTCAAAGCTACTTTGATAATTAAATTAGCAAGTGTTTATGTTTTTTATAAATCAGTAAGTTAGTTTCAAAAGTTAATTTAATCATACGATTAAGTTAACTGAGAATTAATCAATCTTTGAGAAACTAATTGAACCTTTATAATCTATATAAATTCACTACAGTTTAATTTGTTTTTGAAATTTGGGGATTTTAATAGAAATTGTTTTTAACAAAAATTTTAATTGGAACTCAATTCACCCCCCCTCTTGAGTGTCCACTCCGACCAACATATATATATATATATATATATATATATATATCTTTTGTGTTTTATCGCACCGCACCCATGTTGAGCACATAGTGCCGAACACTCCCATTTCATGGGAGAGGGTGTTTTCCCATAGTTACTAGATATTTCTTTCTCCTTCTCCCATAGGTTGTGATGGCTTGAGGCGACCATACACCCAAGACTCTTCGGGTAGGTTTCAATTGGGGTGATTAGGCCCAAGACTCTTCGGGCGTGCTTATAGGCTATAATGGCTTGAGGCGACCTTACACCTAAGACTCTTCAGGTAGGTTTCGATTTCAGGCCCAGGTGTCTTCGGGCAACAGTTCTGTTACTTTTACTATTCCCAAGAATCTTCGGGATGAGGCCCAGGGGTCTTCGAGCGGGGATGTGGTTGTGGTTGTGAGGCCGAGGTGTGTGCGGGCAGGATGTGTGGTTGTGAGGCCCAGGTGTGTACGGGCGGGAAGAGCGTGACAGCGTCAGGACGTTTAGCTAACTAATGGGAAATGGTGCGGGGTACCCAATACTCTTGTTCTGATACTACTACTACCTGTTGTGATCGTGTTTTGGTGAGTGTGGCTAGTGAGGTTGGGTGGATAGATTCCCTTGTTAGGTTTATACTGTTGTTCTCACGGGACATTAGGATGTCTCCCCACTTGTACACGAGAGCTTTAGGTTTCCCTACTGAGTATACTTTTATGCTCACCCTATGTTTACTTTCAGGTTTCCAGGAGGACTATACGGGCCGTGCGGGACCCTACTAGTGGGAAGGTTGGAGTTGTTTCTATTTTTGTACCTTTTTTTCTATTGGTATTGTACTTTTGAGCTTTCTTGTACTTGTACCTTGTTATAAAATTGTTTTAACATGCATGTGGGCTTGGTTTGGGTTTATTTCTATACACTTGTTCTTTTTCTTTTTTGTTGGTTGACTTGTCCTATTTCCCGATCCTAAATAATAAAAAGGGTAATGCCTCCCATATTTGTGAAAACTCATACCCTTGGTGCTAGTCACCAACCCGGGGCCTACTGGAGGTGGGACTCGGGGGTCATTATCTCCCTTTCACCATTGCCAGCTCAGGATGGGCATCTTTGGTGGGAAGGGGTCGTGACAATATTAGTCTATCCAATGTTTCTTTAGAGGTGTGAGTTTGTGGGAGGGTTGAGTTATTTTTTTATTGTGGAGGAGGAGTGACCCACTTGTTAATTTTTAGAAAGGGAAATCCTCCTATCTTTTTCTCTTGTCATGTCAGTCAAATAACATTACATATTTTATGCAATGGAGTATAGGGGTTAAATTTATCCATACAATTGATTTTTCACATGATTTTAGGACATTTTGTCTAATAATATTAATGTGTGGTCTTTTGTTAAGGTAATTTTCCTCTTAATAAATGTAGTAAATTTTATTTACTTACACTAAGACACTTTTATAGAAAACTAATTTGAACTTTTTATAACATATAAATTCCTATGCTTCCAAATGTGGAATCCATTTCTCTACATTAGAATCATGTAACTAGTATAAATTAATTTAATGTTAATCTCGCAGGCAGGATGACAATGATGGTTTTTATCGTAAAAACTTTCAAATGTTTAGTATGTTTTTATATTAAATTTCATATTTGATTCCCATAACAAAAATTATATTAATTCATTTATAATTGTAGAAATGTGACTTGTAAACAAACTAAAAATATTTGTTATCCACATAAATTAATTACATGAAGCAGATTTTTTGAAATAAAATTCCGTACTTTTTTACTATTCATCAAAAAACTAAACATCACATAAAAATACCAAAAATTCACCCTAATCTATTATTAATATACATATTTCATTGATGAAGTTTTTTATTGCAGAAAAATCAATAAAATTTCTAATTTTTTATTTAAAATATGTTATCTATTAAAATCTAGTTAAACTGCCTTTATAAAAATATTGATTTTATGTGAAATATTGGTTTAGTTATATCTTAATCTTATGAAATTTATTATATGAATATCCAAAATATTTAATTGAATAATATATATATTACATTAATTTCAATAGATAAATAATATTAATTTAATTTTTAAGGATAAAACATTTTTTTGAGAAAAAATGGTTTTCTATAAAAAAATTCAATTTAAATTCAATTTGTTATTATATTCATTTCTAATTAATTGGTTACCATTGAATTCATCAAATAATTGTGTAAACCATAACTTTATATAATTATTTTAATCCTATTAATAAAAACTAATTTAATATCCGGGTTATATGCGATTATATTAAAGAATAATCTTATAATAATATATTATCAGTAAGTAAAACTCGATCTCACCATATATCCTCATTTTAATTGTTTTTATGAATTATTTTCTAAATATGTTTTTCCTCAATGACCATATTTAATAAATAATTTTATAGATGTATTTATATTATCATATAAAAAAGTTAATAGAAATTTGAAATCTCTTTTTCCATCGGTTCCATCATTTTCAAATGGAATATTTTTATGTAATTTATATTCTATGTTTTGACATTAATTACTAAATAGAAAAAAGGAATGTTTTATTCTATTGTGTATGATGTAATCATATTATTATAAACTTCAATGGTTTATTTTATGTTTCTATTTATTTGTAACATTAAATGTTTACATCATATACAATCCATTCTATCGATATTTTTGTGTATTTCTTCATTGAATAGGAGGTTTTAAAAAATATGTATAATTAAATATATGAAAATATATTAGTTATCAGGTATAATGTAATTTTTAATTGATTATTTATAAAAAAAATAATTTGTTTTATTTATTTCATGTATTTTATGGACCATGTAAATTTGTGATGATGATTGGATTGTACAAAATAGATATTGAATGCTCTGATTAATGATCATGTTTTTTTGAATAATTATCTTTTAATTATGAATGTATGTTATTCCATCTGTAGTGGATCTTGTAATGGGTTTGTGAGGATAATTTCACAATTCACCAACATGAATTTTCTCTCATTTCTAATAATGTTTCATGGTAATATTTTTGATTCCATAAGGTATTTAAAACATATTATGTTTAATTGAATTATTTTTTATGTAAAATGGGGTATGTATTTCAGAAATTCTTTCTTCTTAGTTCTCATTTTTTAAGGGATTCTATTAATAAATATTATTCGTATTAGAGAATTATATAATGTGTTTCATGAAAATTATTGGAATGTAAAGACAATTTCATATTTAAGTAATGTATTATTTCATCTCATGGTTTATAATGAAAAAGAAAACCACTATTATATAGTCTCATAGTTTAAAAATGAAATATACTGTTTATTTCATCCAACCATTATATGTCTAACTAATATATTTATGATTCTACCTTAATTTCAAATGTTTTTTCGCAATGATTAAGGATGAATAAAAAAAGATAATTTTAATATGAAGATCGTGATTATTTTTTTAGAAGAGAATATGTGTCACATTTTAAAACTATTATATTATTGAAAAATTTCATCCTATATGAACATTTAAAAACTTTCATGAACTATTTATTTATTTATGATTTATGACCTAATTATCAAAATATATAAATCTAAATAGGTCATTAAAATAATTACAAAATTATTTATTTATTTATAACTCAATATTATATAATTTTTTAAGTATGTTTCCTTGTTGTTGTTAGTATTTGAATTGATAAGATATCCTTAGAGGATGTGTTAACATTATTGTAATACTACTTGAGAGTTTAAAAAAATTTATGTTAAAATGCTAGGGAATTTAAAGAATAAAATGTTTCATTATTTAATTTAATTCTATTTAGAATGGTTTTCCATTCATGAAATAGAGTTTCCAAATTAGGAAGGACCTCAGAGGATAATATACTTCTATAACATTGATCAGGAATAGATAAAATTTTAAAATATGTTTTTAATATAATTGATTAATTGAAGTCGGAAATAAATAGTGGTGGTATCCATGTGAGAGAGAAACCACATTTAAAATAGATAAATATATCTACTTTAGATAATTTCATGAAACAACACCCTCGATAATTTTTTGGGTAATATTACATTTTGATATTTAAAGAATTGGTTAAATCATTGAATAAGACATTTGAAATCATGTATTATGCATAACATTATGAAGTTAACCCCTTATAAATGCCATTTTAAGGCTATGTTGATATGTTCAGGGTCATAATATTTAGCTTAGATGGCTATACATACAAGAATAGGTGAATTGTATTTGAAAAACATAGTCTAAAATAAACAAAGTGTAACCCTAAAAAAGTAATTTATTAGGCTCAAAATCGGTCCAATTATTAGAGCCCAAAAATTATAACATGATGAAGTCTGATTATATCAGATTAAATATTTAAATCATAATACTTTTGATTAATAAGAGTATTGTTAGTATCTTAATCATAATATCATCAATTAAATAATTATTATAGAATAGTGAATTTTTTGACTAAAATTATATTACCCAGAAAAAAATAATTAAAACATTTAAAATGAAATACAATAACTATGGAAAAGTAAAAATGTCTTACCGGATATGATTAATTGACTAACCTTAATTATACTTAATAATAAGGAAGCAAATAATAATAAATAACAGATTCCTCTTTTTTAATCTTATAGTAAATATTGTATTTCCTTACCAATAATTCAATTTATTGGATAATCATAATTTCTTTATCTTCTAATACCATGATTCCCTCAATATGACGATATTCCTCTATCTTCCAGGAACTGGAATCCCGAGAGTTGATGGATAATTTCACCATGATCCGATCCCCAGAAGGCCATGTCTGTAAATAAGAATAAACACAAGTTGAAATATAACATTTCATAAGGGAAAAATTAGTAAAACCATTCCTTAGAATAAAAACTATCAAATTAGTTAAAATTTCTATGTATGAGAAGTACATGATAAATAATCTTTAGAATACCTATGAGTGAAAATATATCTACTCCAAACTCTTCAAATGACTCTCTATTTATGGGAGATTCTCAAACATTCATATTTATGTGTATTTTGTAATGGCCTTAGATAGTTGGATCTAGAAAACTTAATTCTAAATGAACATCAAGTGTCGTTGGAATTAAAAACTTTATAATTTTGCAAATATTAATTCAAAAAAATAAATTTTTATTATATAGATTATAAAATTAGGTTAGAAAGATGGACTTCCTCATCAATTTAATATATGATGATCGATACTAGAATCAGTTTTATTTTCATAAAGTATTTTAGTATGGTTGGAATGAAAAAAAAATTAACTCCTTTTATGATTAATATTATATCAGATAATCAGATTATTGAACAATTTTATTAATGATATAGAGAATAGAATTTTTATACTCATAATAATGAAGAATTCTTTTCTACACATGGTAAATGATAATGTATTATACAAGAAGATACTAACATACATTGGATATAAAAAGATATTAAACACATTTTAAGATAGGTTTTATGATTTCCAAAACTAATGTAATTGAAAAATAAAAAGTAATACTACTAACTCAATTGTCTCCACATCATTTAAAATCGTAAACCGAAAAACATAAATGAAAAGTATAATGAAAAATATAAATCCCTTTGTTCTTTTGAGAACATCATATATAGAGTTATTCTTTAATCCTTAACTCCCCCAATGTTTGTAAATACTTTGAATACGATGTTGAATATGATGGAGGGTATTTAAAATGTTCTTACTTAATGAAACCCTCTCCACATAGAAAAATATCTTCTCCCCCTAAGGATCTTATTATCCATTCAACAATCATATTCCCCTAATAATAAAATAATATACCATTTATATAAATACACCCCCTTAATTAGGCCTTCCCCTTATTTGATATAAAATTATCCCCAGTATTATATCATTCTCCACCATTGTGATTTTCAAAAATTAATTGGAAGGATTCATTGTTTCCTAAAAATTTAATAATATAACAAACGAAACAACAATGAAGTATCTAATCATCAATTAATAGAATTAAAGAATATATGACCAATTATATTTAGAAATCATTCATAAAGATAAAATTTTTAGGAAAAAATAATTCATTATAAACATTCATATGTTTTAGGAATGAAATACATCAACAGTTCAAAAAATGATTATTCTTTCTTCATAATATTCTTGATGAATTCTTTATTATTATTACACTCATAGAAATCCATCTATAGATTCGAAGTTATTTCATCATGAGTGTGATATTAAGAAATAAACCATATAAATTCCACATCATGTTCAATGTTTTTCATTCAATATTGTCACTTCATCATCAAAAGAAATAATTCAACTCATATAGAGCTCCATATATTAGATATTTGGATTAACACTTCCCCTCATATGACTATCCATAAGTGGAATATCTAAATTGAACAAAAACAAAACTCAGTCAACCATATGTAATGACTACTATTTTATTGAATTTTTTGATTCTAGCATAAGTTTATTTACGTTATCAAACTTATCATCATGAATTTTCATATCTAATTCATCTTGGTGAGACCACTCCACCATTGTATTACATAATCTATTTTCTATCAAAGAAAATTCTTCTAGAGCCTACTAATCAACATTGAATTTAATCAATGACTCCATTAAAACATTTATTTATTCTGACTAATCTTTGACACTATTATATATAATCTCAAACAAATAATCACAGTTCCGAAAATAAGAAATTGTTCCTTATATCCTTCCTAAAACATGAAAAAATATAGTCAAAACCTTTTTTCCATAGGGTTAAAGTAGATTTAGATAGTTTATGATTAGTGTCATGTTATTTCATTCTACTAGTTCTTACTTACATTTATTTTCCTTACTTTTTATCTTTCATTGGAAATTTTTTATCACCTTCTATATAATATTGTTTATCATCGGATATTTCTAGTATTTAAACATATTTATCAGATTGGGCTTTATTAAAAACATTTTTTGTATGTTTATATTTATAATTATTCTTTGAACATGATTGGGCTTCATGTTTTGATAGTGATTCCTTTTACTAAGTACTTTGTTTTTTTTTCATCTTAATTGTTCTTAGAGAGTAACCATGATGTGGATGACGATGAATATGATGATTCATTTATAGGGTGAGGTTCTATATTTTCATCTTATTTATTTTTATATTATTCATCCTATTATACTTCAACTTCTTCTTCTTCTATTTATTTATATTACTCATCTTTATTTCTTTCATACCATCTTTATTTTCCTTTTCCACTAACACAGTCATCTATAACCTTATATAGATTTTCCTGAAGATGACTTGATGTTCTGAGACATTCGTTTCTACCTAACTCAGATACCAACTATTAGTTTGGCACCGATTATTTAACATAAACCATTTAACTACATTTATAATAAAATAAGAATATTTTTATAAATATCAAATTTCTTCTATAAATGGTAATCCATATTATGGATTAGGTTGGTCGGTGTGGGATATAAGAAGGGCACTATTTTCTAATTTTTTCTAATCATTATAAAAAACATTAAAAAAACTGAGCTTCTTGTAAAATTTTATTTTTACACTTCCTATTTTCTTCTTTATATAACGTTTTAGTAGCCCAGATCATAATGGATTTGGCTTCAGTGGGGTCAATTCTGATTTCTATATTCCATAGTTTTATCTCATCATTAATTTTTTATCATCTCTTTATAAACATCATCATAAATCAGAATTTCCTTATTTTAATTGTTTCTAGAAGATGTCTTCTCCTTTATATTTTTATTCTTATCATATTTCTCATATTTTCTTGATAGATGAGAACAAGAGGGATCCCCATCAACATTGTCAATAATATTTTGTGACTTAAAATAAAAATTTAATATCATCTTGGACATTATATAATTTATAATAATAGAAATATTCTCCCTAATTAGATACTATTTCATTGAAACATTGAAAATATCCCATCATTTAACGACTATATTTATTATATAGTCCAAAAAATTGTGATAATTAATTTCATAGAATATTTTCCAATAATATCTATAGTGAGAAGGATGAACATATCCTATTCGATCTTCTTTATATTCACAAAAAAAAATCTTGTAGGAAAAAATAAAAGAATATAAAAGTGTATATATGTCCTTTAATCAGAATGATACATCCCTCCCTCGATAAATATGTAACTGTATTATTGGAAATAATGTGGGATATATTAATAAATTTGTCATAAGGGTACAAAAAATAATATTTGGATTTGTCCTTCTAAAAACTACCAAGCATCTTATGAACAATATGTGATGGATATTAATCTTCTACATCTTATGGGTAGCCAAAAAGATCAAGAAGTTTCTTATAAAACAACTTAAATGTTTTCTAATACATTGACAAATTATATTTATCTTTTCCATCATATTTTATTATTTTTTCTGAGCCATTATAATTTGGACTGTGTTAGGAAAATAAAAATTGATGTCCTCGTCAGTCCATTCAGTACATATTGATTCTCATCCTCAAAAATAAATTATCTTCTTATGTTCCGAAACGTATATTTCAAACCAAGATTATTCAACGAACCTTCCCTGGAATAATAATTATTTTAAAAAATCTGCATTATTCTCCATCAGATTATGTAAATGAACCTAAAAATGGATGAAAATAAAAATAATTGTATTGAATCCTTTGTGGGGTGAATCAAGAATGCGTAAAAAATACTAAAGAAATAAATAAAGACTTAGTATGGACCTACTATATATAATAATTTGTGGTGAAAATATTCCATCCATATGAATATCAAATTTTTAGATAAAAAAATAAATTTATTTCACTATCATGATAGATCTATTATGTGTTTTAAAAATATTTTTGAACTCATGATGTTTTTAATAATTTCTTAGAGTGAGTATTATTCAAAAATTGAAAATATTTTTAATTTTTTTATAAAAACATAATGTACAAAATGATAAATACAAGCTTATATAATGAATAATTGAAAATACTAAATGAATATTAGAATACAATTTGAATTGGAATGAACAATATATATGATTAACCAGTTACTCTTGGTTCTATTAAACTCAATGTGATAGTTTTGATGTAAATATTGAATATAATAGTTTAATAGAAAAAAAATAATAAATAGTTTTAAAATAAAATATAATTAAGAAAAATTTTGAATCCAAAAAATTAATAAATTTTTATTCGAAAAATATTATAAAATTTAGAGAGTTCAATATTCATTTTGAAACTAATAACTTCTAAAATTTGTAAAAATATTTATTCAATAAAACTAATTATAATAAATGTTTTAGGGAAAAAAATTAAAAGGAAAAATCACAAGAAAAATAATTATTTTTTTATTAACATAAAACATATCTACTTTATCTATAAAATAGAGTATTTTAATGTATTTATAATATTAAACAAAGAAAATATATGAATAATTACTTAACATTGATCATTCTATGTTTTAGATTTATATATTTAAATTTATCATAATTGAGTGGTTTTTAAAAGTATCAGAAAGATGATCTTATGTTATGATGATTTATAAAACAATATCACATTTAATATGATTGATCCCGAAGGAAATGGTGTTATTAATATATTTTCCAAGAACATGAGTTATGTTGTAGGTTTTTAATTAATTAATTATTAATTGTATTATCATATATTATTCTAGATTTTATAAAACTCATCCCATATTCAGTGACTATTAGATTCATCCTCCATAATAGATCACAAAGTCTTCTAGCTACTATATATCTGGCCACAGCAGTGGAATGTGATACTGAGTGTTGATTTTTAAATGACCAATAAACTAAGAAATCTCTTAATAAATTACAAATTCCACATTTACTTTTTCTATCCATTCTATATCCACCAAATTCATTATCCTAAAAATATTTTAGTTTAATAAAATTATATAATAATAAAGAAAAACCAAATCCATTATTCCAATAATATTAAAAAAATTAACATTAATGTGTTTTAATGGGATTATTTTTTATAGGATTGATATATTTCACATAATCATAGTGAAACTGTTAAATATAGTTAATTATTTGTTATGTAATGTCAATATATTATCATACCTCCAAAATATAGTTTTATCAACTGATTTCCCAGTCTCATCTAGATCTATGGTATTTGAGTTACTAATGGGAATTTAAATACATTTAGTATTTTCCATCCAAATTTATTATGAAAATATCATTAATAGTACATTTGAGATATAAAAGATCCGTATATATTATTTTGAAATTTGAAAAACTGAGAAATATGTTACTCACCCATCATACTCATTTCATACAGATATTTCATAAGATCATCAAAGGAATCAATTAAATATTCTTAGCTATATAAAAAAATATCCATCAACATAAATTTTTATAACCATAATAATTTAGTTAACATCATTTATAAAAAAATTTGGATCTTCATCTCCCATAAAAAATTGTTCTATAATAAAAATCTAGCTAATCGTTCATTACAATATTTATGGGCTTGTTTAAGTCCATAAAATGATTTTATAGGTTTAGGAATGTGTTTTGGATGTTTTTTATTTTATGAACCAGGTGGGTTTTCTAAAAAAACATCATCCTGAACATATCTTATAGGAAAAGCACACATTACATCCATTTGAAAAACATTTAAATTATATAATACTAAAAAATAAACAAGTATTCAAATAGATTAATGCATTACTACCATAGCATTATTGTATTCATAATTTATTACCTTTTTTAATTATATCAGTTATAAAAAAAGTCAATATATTTTTCTAACAATTATTCACTATACATCAATTACATTTTGAAAAACACATTTTACTCCAATTATAGATTATTCTTTAGGTCATTCAACTAAAGTAAATAATTGTTTTTATTTCAAAATAATTTATTTCATCATCAATTTCTATAGTAAAATACTCATAATCTAATTTATTATTAATATTATTACATTTAAATTGTTATAAGAAATCTATATGTTCCATTTTATTTCCTAAGGATCATCTGGTCCTAACCGGTTGATTTACATAACCAATGGCATCATGACATGGATGATTCCTATGAAACAAATGAATTATTGGTTTTTAAAAAGTATTTTCTTCAATAATAGGTATAAAATATGCCTGAGGAATAACTTAATAAACTATTTCTCATGATATTTCATTACGAGATGAAATTTCTAACAATGATTGAAATTTAAATTAAAAATAACATCTGAGGATATAGGTTATGGTTGTTTGTGAACAATAGGATCATCTTAATCAAACGTAACATATTATATTTCTTCAATATTACATGAATATTTATTTAAAACTCTATAAGCCTTTGAATTAGCAGGACACCAATAATATATTCCTTTACCAAGTTTGGGTGAACATTTAATACTTTTTCATTAGTATTCAGGATGAATAATTTGAGACGGAAAACAATAAGGTAAGGAAATTTGGCATTTCTTACTATCCATAACTCATTAAGAGTTTTACTAAGAAAATGTCTAAAAAATTAGATTTATAGTATATTAGAAATTACAAAATGATTTACTTAAAAAACTAAATATCAATTGAGTACATGCTACTAAAGTTTCTTGTTCTATTTTATACTATGTTACTTCTACTTATTACTACATCATTTTTCTAGGGAGTTCAATGTGATACAAAGTTATTTTAAATACCTTTATTTATAAAAAATATTAAAAATATAAATTTTCGAATTCTCCAACATGATCACTATGAATATTTGTCATTGAGATTGTTTTCTCTTTTTTATTCTCTGGGAACAAAATTTTTAAAATAAATAAGTATTTTGGATTTCATTGTGTGAAAATAAACCAAATTATAATTAGTTAAATCATCAACTAAAAAATATAGATTGTATTTTACATCAATAATTCAATTCTATTTTGTACCAAATAATTCAATGTGCAGTAACTATAAATCATCTAAAATTGATACATCACTAATAGATTAAAAACATGACTTATGGTGCTTATGTAATTTTATGTTACTAAATACTTTTTTATATCTGAAATATTTTTTTGTAGATTCATAATAATTCCAATATTTTTCAACAAATATATGTTAATAAAATCAAATTATCCTATCATTTTATCCCATAGCCATTATTTGTCATAAATTCCACTAAGGCAAGGTAATTATATACTCATATGGTATTCAATGATAAGTGTGTAAGTATTCTAATAACAATTATCTGAAAGAATAAATTCATCCTTGTAACTATGAAAAAAAAAATTCATTCCCAAATGACTTACAGTAACATTCATAACACTACTCAATTATGATTTTAATGTTTTTTTCAGAACTAAAACAAATAACATATTTAAAATAAGATCATTCCGAAGAAGAAAAATGAAACCAATTATAATAATAATTACATGAAAATTATCTTGAAATGTTATATTTCCACATTTAATCATGATTTTATTATGTAAGAAATACTTGTTTATAGTCATTCCCCAAAAATATCAACGATCCATGTACTAAATGTTTGTGTTGATGCTATTATCTTTGTTATACTGAAAATAAAAAGATTAGTTTTTTAGAATTAAAAATATCATGGGTTTAATATTTTTAGAAAAAAAATCTAGGGTAACAGTATATTTTTATAAAAATAATAATTGTGAAAACCTAATGATATTAATTTATTCAAAAAAAATGTATTCATCTATTTCCCGCTATTTTGGTACCTTGTAAAAAAAGTTGATTTTTTGGAAAACAATATTTGTTAACAAAAAATAGTTTTTTAGTTATAAAACCAATTCTAAAATTATTACCATGTGGTCTAATATGTTTGGAAAATTCATAAAAAAAATTCCATAATAGAGGTAATATTTGATAAAGGTATCCTCAAAATAGATATTCCAGAATTTAGTGTGACAAATAAAATTTTATCATCATTCAAGTTCATTTAATAATGAATTCTTTCTTACAAAATAACTTTATAAAAAATAACTATTGCTAAATCTATTGAAATTTTATAATTTTATAAATTATTTTGACCATGATATCCTGAAATATTTGATATTTAATTAGTTAATATAATTATTCTTGAATCATCCTTAGTATGTTTTGTTGTATCATTATTATGTTTTTTACAAATATTTCAATTTTAATTTTCTAAAATTTATTAAAATAAGGAAACACAATCATTAATAGGAAGAAATTTTTCTTCTAAAGATGAATATTATTCAGTATGAGATGCAGAATATTTCTCATTAATAGGATTATAATTTAAGTACATATTTTTAAAAGAATACATTTCATGACTATGGCCATGAGTAATTTATTTACAGTGGATATATTTACAAAAATACCCATTTTTTATGCCTAAAACATTCATTATACTAAGAACATTTAAAATAATTGCCACCATTGGAACTCCATGTATCAAAAGTATTCAATAAATTATTTCTAGTGGAGTTGTAATAATATATTCCATTTCATTCTGAATTATTTTCTTTCCCATATTTCCTAACCATATTTTAAAAATAATGTTGAATATGGATATATTTATTACATTCATATAAACAAACATCAAATTCTATTTTATTACTTTTATCCTTATTAATTTTTTTGTATTGGTATTGAAAATATTTCATTCCAACTATTTGGTACATATTACTGGATAGATTAGATAACTCATTATCAGAATTCTCTAAAGTGTTATAATCGGAATTAACAACAAACTTATTCATTCTTAATGATATCATAGAATACATAGTAGAATTTTCGTTTACATGGTATTGTAGATGTTTTAGAAAAATAAAATCCACTATTTTCTATTTCACTTTCTCAATATCTCTTTTAATTATACTATTGTATTTCATAAGGATTAAAATAAAATCATCCAATGTATGTTTATTAATAATTCCCTATATCATTCTCTAAAATTTTATTATATTACCACTAATTGGGAATAATACCAATAATGTTTTCAACAAAAATAACATCATTAAGTCTGTTTTCATGAAATGATTTTAAACTATTTATAATTAGCAAGAACCTATGGTGCATCATTGCAACTAGTTATCTTGGTAATAAATCAATTTCCTGGTAATCTGCTCTAACCATGGCTCTTATGGTCTTAGCATTAGAATTATAAATGTGTGTGGAATAAATATTATTCCATATATTATTTGTAGCATCGCATGATGATATGTTACATTATAGATTTCTAATCATTAACACCATATATTATTCCTTATTTCATAATTTTACTAATACTATTTCCTTATTGTTGTGAAAAGAAGTGAATCCCATATCCTAAATCTTGTAGTCCCTAATAAGCATGTAAAAATTATTATCTTCAGCAATGAAAATAAATATTTTCATCATATCTCTCCATTACACATAATCTGTACCATAATATATAGGTTGTTTTTAGGGATTATATTATCTATATATCTAACACTAAGACAATACATTTTAAAAAAATGTAATTATTTTCCAAATTTCATAGTATTATATAAATTTATATAGAAAAAGGTTTTATAAAAACCTAACATACTATCATTGAGTAATGAAAGTAATTATTTAGAGAGCTATAAAAAGTTTAATCATGATATATTACTAAATATATGATAATAATAATTATCATATAAGGGTATATTTACAATAGTGTGGTGAATATTAGTTTAAAAACAATGGTTAAAATATTTAATATGAAAATAAAACAAACCTACCAATGTAATCTATCAGAATCAGAATGAGTCCAATTATCAAAGTCACTGAATTAATACAAGAATTTGTTTTATTATATTAGAGAAATTATTAGAATCAAAAAACTTATAAATAATTAGAATATTGTTATTATCATAATAATATAAACACTAATAAAATAATTATTCTATATAGATTAATATAATGTATCATTTTCAATTATTATAAACAGATAAATAGAAACCTGTAAAAACAAGTAATACAAAAGATATATAATATGAAGAATGTAATAAAATATATAATTAAAATATTTATCCCTTTTAACTATAAGATTAAGGTATCCAATAACCCTAACTAAATGAATCCACTGATTTTTACATATTGTTATGTCTATCTTTCCTTACAAGAAAATACTTTATTATAATGAATGGAATTTCCCTTTATTCCTATCCCAGAAATACATTGAAAAGATAATCATCATATTTATTACTATCCTTGAAATATCTTGATTATAAGGATCGTATTTACCTTCTTTTTATCCCTGTAATCCCATGATCATAACTATGATTGGATGAAAATACAAATTAAAATGCTCTTAATGAATTCCCCTAACAAGGATACCTTAATATCAAAACACACTAAATAATTAAAAAGGCCATGAACAAGAAGTTCCAAATAATTAGTTATTATAATAATTGAGAGAGAAAATCTATCAACTCCAAACTGTTCTCAATAATCTCTATTTGTAGGAAATTCACAAATTGTCATAATCTATTTTTATTGTGATAGACTCAGAGAGATAGTACAATACGACTAATTTGTAACTAAATTAAAGATGACTTATTCATTAACATCATTAAAGTGGTAATGATATTCATTATGATTTAAAAAATAATTTATTTTCTAATTATAAGCTCTTGTTAGTCCGATGGAATTCTTGATCAATTGTAATTTTGATGATCAATTCTAAAATAATCCCACTAGTCATGATTTCTATTAGTATGATAGTCAAGGAAAAAGTTTAACTCTTTGTCTGATTAATGTTATATCAAATAATTGGATCCATACATGATACACTTGTCATAATTAATATTAATTATTTTATAGGAATAATACATTAGAAATATTTTTTTGTATGGTAAAAGATAAAGATTCCAAAAAAACACAAAAAAATACATGGGACATTAAAAGTTAGTAAACATTTTTTAGAAAGTTTTCATGATTTCAAAAAATAAAGAAATGAAAATGTAAGAAGTAAAAAATACTCACTCAATATTAAGTGGATGTTAATGTTTTTTAATAGCATAGAAATTGAATATGTTGATTCCTTGTATTTTGATGATTTTGAGAATATAATCCTAGAGAAGTATTTTTTTTAAATATATTTATATTAGAATATTAAAATAACTAATGGAATTTAAGAATGGAGAGGATGATTAAGTAGACTATTATGAACCAATTTTCGTCTCTTTGGTAAGGTACAACCAAAAATGTATATCCGATACTAATACTATAATTAATTAGTTTTATTATATATTTATGTACAAATGTGAAAGATATTTATAATCCAAAAAATTCAAATTTTATGTTAAAATATTTTCAAAATGTCAAGAATATTTTAATTTTTATTCCTAAAGACCATTAATTCCTTGGTAATAAGTAGATAAGGTTTGTATTATTTAATTTATTAGGAAAACATTCATTGATAAAATATTAATGTAAGAAAATATGGATTCCATCTTCTGAAAGAAGTGGTAAAAATTACAATGGAAAATATATTTTTGAAGTTATTACAGTGTCTCCAATATTGAGTTTTTGGACATGTGTCTTGAGAATGTATTTAAAATTTGAATGGTATTCATCATGTAAATAAATATGAAAAAAATAGAAATATGATTTAATTATTATTTGATAGTCATTATGAGATTTCTTTTTTTATGATAGAAATAAAGGATGAATTCCATCAATATGAACAATAGAAATGTGTGGCTAAATCCTTTTGTGGATAATTTGACATCTGTTGGAATATAAAATGATGTTATTATATGAACATTACATGTTTTATATGAATATTTTAGTGTGATTGTTGATTTGGGGTTGAAACATAATTTACATTTCATTTAATTTTCAATAAAATTAAAATTTAACCTTAAAAATGACACCATAACATTTTCTAAAGACACATAGGGTGGTATAATGGAAAACTTGAAATTTTAAAAATAATAATATTTTTATTTTATGAAAGTTTTTACATGGTAACATATATTTTGTCCCCATTTATGGTTTTATGTTACTCTAGGAATGGAGTAACATTATATTTTTTGAATAATATACATTTTAAAGTATTTCCTTTTCAGACTGGGATTTTCTGTATAAAAATTTAATTTTTAACTTTTATAACATATAATGAATCTACGAAATTGATTAATGATTAAAATTCACATTATATTTCATATAATGTGGATAAGAAAGAAAATACTCATAATTGAAATATTGTAATAGAAAATTAATATCATGAGGTATTTCCAGATAAATTTTTTTGAATAATACATGATTTGGAGATTGAATTTTCAATTGAATTTTTTCATTAATGCTATGAAAATTTAAAATCATTCTTATTAATTTAATCAGGTAAATCATTAGGAAATGGAAATAAAATTAGAATATTTTCTTTATAAATTCTTAATTCATCCACCAAATTCACCATGGAGTGCAATATTTTTTTATTTATGTAATGTTTTAAGAGGACATAAATTAATTATTGATTATTGAATGACACTAATATTATGAATAAATATTTCATTCCTCATATAAATTAGTTATTTGATCTTTACTATAGAGTTTAAATTTTTTGAAGGTTTATCTAAATTTCATGTATAATTAGATAAATTTGAAGGGTTTGAAATTTGAATGATAATTTTTCATACTACATATGGGAATTGTGAGTTTTTCATTTTCCCCATTGGGATGAAAATTGTACATGTAGTATTTATATGCCTTATGAATATTGTTCGTTTTGAGTTCATTGATAAATTTGATAATTTATTCAATGGTGATATTTTATTCTATTAAAACAAAAAATAAGGATCATAAAAAATGATTATTTTCCTAAAAATATAGAAATAAAAAAATATTATATTGAAATTTTAGAAAATAAATTTTTTCATTATGGTGGATTTTATTCCTATTAAAAAGTTTTAAAAAAATATTTAATAAGTATTGAACCGGAAATAATTAAAATGGATATATAGTCTCCATGAACTAATAGTATCATAGTGATTTTTTTTGTTTGATAACCATTATAGTATAAAATATTTTACAAAATTATTATTCAGTTATCTGGTGAACTTATTAAGACATAAAGAAGATAAATTCAACTACTAAAAATAGTGTGATACATTAATTTAAGAATTAAAATTAAAATAACTAAATAATCAGGTTTTTTCTATTATACAATCAAATATTTAGTTCACCATATTCAATATTTATTTATTAAATTAATTTGGTTGTGTTTTAATGAAACACAATTATGTAATTCATAATTCCTCTTTTTAATTAAAAACCTCAAAAAACAAATTATCTAACACATGACATTGTAATATATCATATGGTATAGAATTTAAAAAACGTGAGAATTAATTTTAATGGGGTAAAAATTGAAATTTATATGGATAATTAATGTTTAAAGTATCAATTAGTTAAAGAATAGCTGAAAATCAGATAGAGAATATTTCTAGGTCCAATTAGAAATTTTTAGTGCAATACGCAATACCATATTGGAAAATATAATAGAGTAATTTATACATTAATCATGAATTATAATTCATCCATAGCTATGATATATTTTGAAAAGTAATCCATCGGTAAATTATTTGAAGAATATTAGTCTAGAAATTTTGTATATAGATCTCCTAGATTTTCATTTCATCAGGTAATGAATTATTATTTATTTGATAAATTTATGAAATCCTAGAATATTTTTTTTAGAGAAAAATATATAATTTTTTAGGAAATTTATGTTTCATTAATTTTTCATCGAAAAATTTGTAGTTTTTGATATTCCTAAAATGGATATATTTTCAAAGTATTTCCTATTTATAGAAATAAATGTTGATTGAACATCCTTGTTTTAATTTTCCTATATCAAATAAGTACTAAGATGTGTAGAGTCCATCATGATGTTTTTTTATGAAATGAATCATGACAGATATTGAGAACACCATCTTTGGTGTTTAAATCTCTAGTATTATCCTAATCATGGTTTATTATCATCTTTATGTTGTAGGGATCTCCAAGTATCCTTTACCACCCAAATTTTCCAAATATCATCTATGAAACAAGCCATGTTTTTTTCTTTGAAACACATTTGTTCCTCATGCCCATTTGAACCACTATTATTTTTGGTGTTGTAACATTTCATTTGGTGTACCCAATATTTTTATTTGTCCCTCCATGAAATTTCAATCAAAACTCCGCTTCTAAATAATACAAAATGAAAAATAACATACATGAAAAAAAATACTATGTTTCCACCAAGGATATATAACCATTTCTCTAAAATGCGACCATGATTTTTGGTTCTACCATCTACATATTACTGACATGAATTAATCTATCATATACTAACATATGTATGGCCATACGTGCTCCTTTACTTATTATACATAATGTGGATAAAAGTAAATTCAACATCATGATGATTTAGTATAGCTCTCGATGATCTGTTAACATGGTACATTTCAATTTTCAACTCTAATACCAAAAAATAGTGACTTACATTTTGGTGAAGTAAAGTTCAAAAAATCCAAATTTATGAAATATACAATACATACATGTTTTCTAGCGTTATTTATAAACCTTTTATGACATATATCAATTTCAATCATTATCTTATATCATGGAATGGAAAATTTAATGGTCAATATATTTTTCCTAGAACACCCAAAAGGAAATATAACATTCTAATCATTATTTAAATAGGCCTTAAACATTATATTATCACTTTTAAATCCATGACATTGATATATGGATATATTATAACAACATTGGATGTTTTGAAATATGTTATTCTAAATAATTCACACTATTTGATTTTTCTCATTTCATGAAACACTTATTATTGCTTGGGTTATCTGAAAGAACATAGTTTGTGTTGTGTTGCATGGAACACCATGATAATATTTCCCAATAATCAACAGTTAGATTAGAATTTAGTGCAATCGAAAATATGTTTTTCTTGTGATATATACAACATTGAGTTCCCTAGATAGATTTCATTACACTCAATTCAAGGTTTTTACATAAAAAATAGACTATTAATACAGCTATTAAGTATTATTACAGTTACAACTAAGACATTGGAATTGAAGTTATAAATAAATTTATATCATATTTTAGAATATTTAATGTAAACTATATTATTTAGTAATCAATCAAATAATGAACTATTTGGAAATAAAAAATTCCATTTTATAGGAAAGATAATTTTTTATACCAACATGTTTTATGTGAACTAAATTTAAAATCCACATTTATTTAATTTTTTAAATGTAATTTATTTATAACATTTTCAATCATATTCTTTTACCCTCATCGAATAGTTTTTATTGACAAAAGATATGAATAAATAAAATTTTATGAATAAAAATGTGTCTTTTTTAAATGGTACACATATATAAAATATAATTAAGGAAAATTGTATAATTTATGAAATAAACATCCTTTTATAAATTAGAATATAAAAATTTTCTTAGGGTGATTTATTTTATTTTTCTAAGAAGTTTTAGTTTTTGATAACTAGTGAAAACAATTAATTGAAAAATAAAAAAATTTATAATTTATTTATATATATAAATTATGGTTTTTTAAATACAATATTTAATTAGATAATACCAAAATAAACCTAATTTAGGTCATTAGACCGAATTTCACATTGAAGTTGGATATAAAAATATTTTAATCTTTTTAACATTTTATTTTACAAACACTATTCTGGGCACAATTGTATGAACAATTTTAAATTAATTTCTACCACATAAATGTTCTAAATATAGAAAAAATGGATTCCATGTTTGTAATTAGAATAAATTATAACTTCTAAAAATTATAGATATGTTTTTGGCCAGATAGATTTTCTAAATTAATTAAAATTAACTACAATGATTCAGGTAAAAAATTGATTACTTAGTTGTTAAACTATATTTGAAAGATCAAAATAACCATGAATCCTTTCCAGAATCCTTTTTTAGGCCATATTTCAACAATTTCATCCCTTTTTTTAAAATGAACCATTATTCAAGACACATTATATAACACCCTGGGATTTTGTGGATTTATCTTTTCTAATTTATTATATATTTTTTATATTTCCCACAATAAGAAACCATTAATATAGATTATAAAAAACTAGTTTTGTATTAATTTATATGAAAAACCTATTTATTCATTCACTACACATAAAACTGACTTGGATTTTGTTACATGTAACACTCAGTTCTTATGAAACAACACTTTACTATATTAATTATTTAAATAAGACGGTTATGACCTAATAATTAAAAAAACATTATTAATAGTAAAATAGAATTTTAAAAGTTTATTTATATTGGAATTATACAAAAAAATATATTCATAATTTTAAAAAATATTTTGTTAGAAAATTAATTTATATGATTAAAAATAATATTTTCTCAAATGAGTTTCTTTTTCAATCCTTTGAAAAATAGTTAAATATATTTTAGAAACATATAGAAATTTAATTTGATAAAATAAAGATCATTTTTGAATTCATATGTCAAAATTAACATATTGTGTATTTTTGGGATTTTTCTGAGATGTTTCATTTTTTAATGAATTGTGAAAAATACTGCACTGTAGTTAAAAATAACATTTCCATATAAATAATTATTATATTTTAAAATTATTTTTTAAGTAAAAATAGATAAATTATACATATATTAATCCAATATAGGTTATAATAATTATTTTTTTATTTAAATTAGATATAAAGTATTATTGAACATTCGAAAGTTATTTTTACCCACCTTCTTTCCACATCTGCAGGATTAGCATGAAACATAATTTTTATATTTCTATGAATAAAATCAAGAAAATAGAAAAAATGGGATAGTAATTAGTATGATATTTATAGTCTGATAGGGTCAGCTTAATATTTTGGATATTATGAATAGTAAATTTGGTAATTTTTTATTTTCTATTATTGTGATTAAATTTGATAATTAAAGGTAAAAATAAATTTCTAATATTATAAAATGATCCTAACACATGTCCCTATTTCATTGGATTAGTGATATTTGATCAAAATAATCCTTATTATATGATTAAAAACATATCAACACACTTGGTTTAGAATATGAAATTTATTATGTTTTGTTTATAGACAAGATAAGAATTTTATAATAATACATTTAATAAGTAAATATTTTTTAATATTGGTTTATTCAAAAGTTAAATTATATTATCAGTAGAAATATTAAATCTAATAAATTTATCTTCATCACGATAATTTATTTTTAATTTTCAGAGAATAATTAATCTAATTAATGTTGTTCATGATGATGATGGATTAATAGTTTAATTAATGGTGATATCAAAAAATGATTTAAAAAAAATTTAAATAAATATAATTTAACATAAATTATTACATCCAAAAATTTTCTAGATATAATTAATATATTTTTGAGATAATATATATGATGTTTGAAATTTATCATGTTAATATGTTATTTTTTAAATACAAATAATAAATATTATAAAAAATGTCATAAATGATACATTAAAATAAATAATATTTCATTAAATGATATTGATTTCGTAAAATTGTGTAAGTAGGACAAATAATGAGAATATGTTTAAGCATTTAATCAATGATCCTATTTTGGACCTTTTGGAATTTTATAGTAACTACATTAATCATACGGCATAAAAAATCAAATTGTCACGGTAAAAGTAAAAGGGTTTAACTAAGGGTTAAATACCAATGATAATGTCAATATTGTGAAATAAACATGTGTTAAAATAATTTTTTGAGAGGATTTAGACCCATACACATCTTATCTTTAAATAAAATTTAGAGATATTTGAAATCGTAAATCAATTTATATGAATTTACAATTATTTGACTTTAATAAAGTGCCACTCACGTAAATTATAAAAGGGAACCACCTCCATCAATTATTCACATCACTGTGATCCTTCACGATCAACCAAAACCTGTATATTTCCCTTCAAAACATCCCTAGTAATATTCTAGATGTGATGGATTTATGGACCCTGTTTTTTGTACGTTATTATTACATAATTATAATAATGAAAAACATAAAATATTTACACAGCCCATATCCAAAGGGTTAGTGTATTGGTAAATTTATCACCATAGAAAATATTAAAAAATAAAACATAAAACTTTATTCAATTCATTATTCTCTATCTTCTTATAGGTCATCACATTCACTGTAGTACAAGTAATTCATAGAGGCTATAAATTAATAAGTGGTGACATCCAATCCATATAAGAGGGTAGATAATAACATTAAACAATATAACATGGTGTGGAAATAATCATAACATCATTTTCATAATCATGAGAGAAAGGATTAGGTAAATCCCTTGAATATAGAAATGTATTAAAATGAAACATCATGTCTTAGTGGTCAAATACAACACATAGTTGTGAAAAAAATCAAGCATCATGTTCACACAAATTTAATTTTTTCTTATGAGATACATCATATTAAAAAATTAACTTGAGAACTATATATTTTTAGATTCACCCGTCATATAAAAATCATTACATTTGTCAATATATTTCTTGGCACACCCATCACTTCATAAAATTTACATTATCAAGTATTCCATATAGAAAACATGTCAATACTAAACATAAAAGGTCCCATATAAAGGAATGTGTTTCATTTCATAAATCATACATTCATAAATATTGTGTTCAAAAATTAAATATTGAATTACATACTTTTTATAAGAATCATCAACCTTGAATGAAGAAGAGACAATCTCTAGATGTAAAAGGTGTTTTTTTAAATAATAGTGATTTTGGAAAACTTTTTTTTTCATAATCTCGTTTAGAAACCATTTATATCCCCAAAATATATGATTATTATTAATAAAGGATACTTAATGAATATCCCTACTAAAAAAGGGTTGAACTATTGTAGACCCAAAGAAAGAGAGTTTGGTTCGAGAATTCCCTTTACTATATGTATTATTTATTTATTCACCTTAAGATCCTATGTAATCATATTATAATCATTAATTAAAAAATAATGGACCTTTTATAAATGAATTTGTTTCATTAATGTTTTAGTAATATCTTTTAGTATCTTTTAGATGAGTTATAGAGTTTAATTTTATCATTCAATAGAAGTTGTTTTCATGGTTTTCATGATCAGTTCACTTGTATACATGAATAAAGTTCATGTAAAAAGTGGGCAAATATCGTGAATTGTTATCATCTTTTAATAATTATTTTATATAATTTATGATTATCCATTAAATACTTGGGTTATAAGTTATGAGGATGAATCAGTAGATAAAATGTAATGATGATCGTTTTGGGTTAATTTTGGCGGTTTTCGACCACAACAAATTCATGTTATTTTATCATTTGGTATTATGTGTAAATGATACTTATAGAACATCAAAAAAGGGTTATAAAATAGAGCCTAATTTTTTTTCAACCACTTAATGGTTTTACAAACATCCACGAAGAAGATAATGGAAAATTAAAGTGCTTCCCGCATGATATCAGTAAATTGACATATCATAGACGACGATTTAATTTTTAAAATTAAAGTGATAGAGATAGGATATTAATGATCAATATTACATTAACATGATATAATTATATAAAATAAAATATACTATAGTTATGATTCCATTTTTTATATGATAGGTTATGGATAGGAGAATAAAATTAATGAAATAGAAATGAAATTAAAAGAAAAATGAAGAGGATATTATCTCTTTAATCTATCCACATTCAAAACATTCATTGGAAAAATGTTTTTGTCTTTTTATGAACCAATATATCTTGAAAATTTGATAAGGGATTGGGTATTGTTTTGGGATAATTTTTAAAAATATCCAAGTATTGAGATGTTTGAAGAGAAGTGGGTGTGTGTGTGGTGGGGAGGTATTTATATTGGGGGAGAGGGGTTTCACTCATTATTTAATTCATCACTTTATTATTTCTCTCATGAAATGTATAGTGCAGATTCTTGAGCCTAAATATAGTAATTAGATCATTTTAGTTAGAACAAATTGTTTTTACATCAGTGATGACTCAATGAATAGTTCATTTTACATATAATATACATATATACCATAAATTACCGTATTTTACTATTCACCAAAAATTCAGTTATTTTTAAAAAAAATGAAAAAACATAACAGTAACCATTTTTTACATCTAGAATAAAAAATTGAAATCAATTTTATGATAATAATTTTCCAAATAAAATAAATTTAATTATTAATTAATATAATCATTTTTGTGGAAAATATATCTTTTAAAATTAAAACTATTTTTATAACACTCAAAAAACAGACTTGATGTCCTAAATCGTACCCCGTGGCATGTTCCGTGACTACCCCAAGCCTACCTTCCATAGGCCGGGGGTTTGGGACTACCACCTGAAAGGTGAATCTCTAAAATGGGAAGGCATTGCCTATAAACTTGTACAAACACAGACTAGGTATATAGATAATTTAAACAACATTGTAAAACTACTGAATTAAATGTGAGAACTGAAATTAAATGAGCTAGTATAAAAGCCCAACCAAAAGAGATAATACAATAGAAATATAAAACAACTCTTGAGATTTTCCTCTAAGGATTATACCTGATGGGTAGGTACATCTCGTCACTACAACTCTCTATGTCAACCAGTCACCTTCATGCACCGTCTAGTCCTGGATCACTAATCTCAGTCCGAGATGTCCGTCCTCTGCACAAGACGCAACAAGGTTCTAGGAAATCTCATCTATGGGTGAGTATAACAATACCTAGTAGAAACCCCCAGACCCTCTAAGGTCTCCCAGAAATCCACAAATTAAAAACCACAATGCATGATCTCAATCACAAATTATAATGAAAGACTCACTTCAAACCAGGTATACAATGTAAAGTACATGAATAAAGATGATTAGTCATAAAACTATATAATATTATTCTATAGAGATGATTTTATGCTAGACTGAAAAGGGTCTCAAGGTGTTGACCCTTGGAGAGGATGATCTCTAGGTGTTGACCCATGAAGGATCGCTAGTTTCAGGCCCATAGATGATCGCTAGGTGAAGACCCATGGAGGATCTCTACGTGAAGTCACACGGAGGATCTCTATGTGCAGACCCATATTGGATCTCTAGGTGTAGACCCACATAGAAATACTAGTTTTAGACCAATGAAGGATTGCAATGTGCAGACCTACAGAGGATCGCTAGGTGTATTCCTATAGGGGATCGCTAGGTGCAGACTGAAGTATGATCGCTAGGTGTAGACCCACAATGGATCACTAGTTAAAGAACCATGGAAAATATCTAAGTGTAGACTTACTAAGGATCTCTATTATTTCTTTATGTCATAACCAGCCACTAGATTACCACACTTAGTATGCTTGTTTCTAGAGGATTCACTCAAAAATCCATCAGTCGTATTTCAACCACCAGAAATCCCATAAAGAATTAACACGATGAACTGCCATGTCATAAGGGTTACAATGCAATAGCTGGTGCGTCAATCGGATGCCCGGTATATATGTTATAGTCGTTTTAGTATTGGGGGCCCTGTTGGATTCGAGACTGATCCAACCTGGCCATACTACAACATTCTCTAAAACACAAGTGGAGTATCTCAAAAGAAATGCCTCATCCTAAGGGTTCCAGGAAAGTAGACAGTTCATCAAATGGATGTCCGATTTAAGAAATATAGCCCTTTAAGAGAAATGGGGACTTAAATGGGTCTGTGTCCTATCCAACCGAGCTCTAAGGGGATGGTTTGGCCCAATTCTGTTGTGCCCCACCCGAAGGGGTTGGGCCACGGGGTCGAACCACTGGGCCGCGGGACCGGCCCAACGGGCCGCTGGACCTACCCGAGCCACTGGCTCGGCTCGGCCCACCAGCTGGGCGAGAGGGTCAACTCCCCTCCTAAATGATCTAGTCATTCCTCTTCCTCCATCCCTAGTGAAAATTTTCCCCGCTCTAGGTGGTCATTCCAAGTGGAACGGTCGAAAGTGGACCGCGAGCATGAGGTCAGCCCTATACCATGGCTCAGATTCGTGACACTCCTTCACAGTGTGGTAACGCAGAACGCTTCCATCATCAATGAGGTTGGTGTGGGCTGGTCGGCCCAATCCACCACGACGCCTTTGGGTGTAGCTATCACTTCCCAGCTGGTGAGATCTGGATGCCGCCTCCTCTGTTCTCCTGCATCGTCGGGTCTATGGAGCTTCCACGGGCCCCCAGTTTTTTCTTTTCTCTGTATTACTCGATCACCCACAAAGAACCCAATCAATTCCAAGATCGGTGGATTGTCTGGGCCTTGCTATGTTCGGAATGCACCCTCTCCATTAGCGTTATAATATAGAATGGAATATTTAATAATAAAAATTCCCACAATGTAATCCCTGCATTATCCTCCCACATTAATGAATGAAACACTGATCAACCCTTGGGATGGATGATATGTGTTCCTCATAATATTCAATAATGGGAAAAAGGGAGGAATTGAGCACATAACCCCCTACCTGGAAACAGTGGAAGATTCTACAGATGTGTGGATAGAACCTCTGTTCGTTGGCGCTCGTCATCGCCCATCATTATCCCGTTCGAATTCTCCAACGGTTGTTGAAGCACCATTCTATGTTGGTGGAAGACATCGCCGACACTTCTTCATAGGTTCCTCTCATGACTCCCTAAATCCCATTCTAATGACTTTATTAATAGGGATTAATATCTCACATTGTGTTTAACATTATGATTCATTAGTTAACCATAATTAATGAGTCAATTAAACAAATAAGCTTTTTATTTACAAAACCATGGGAATGAGATGTTTAATAAAATAAAAGTATCTCATTAAATTTATGAAATTGCACTGTGGTCCCACCACCGTCATTCAACGGTTATAAGGAAAGAACAAAATATCTTTGGAGTTATTTTTTTTAAGGCCCAAAATTTAACGTATTCCTCAGACCCATTCCAGTCGAAGATAAGCTTCCCTTAAGTAAATCCCAGCATTAAAGATTCAATGGGGACCACATATTTTTAATCAAATCAACGGTTCAGATGATATAAAAGCATGATCTTACATTTTCTTAACATACCTTAATAAATTCAAAAATTACTAACAGCCACCCTCGACCTGCGCCGGTCGAGGATAGGCTCTGCCTAAGGGGAACACACCCTCTCAAGCTCAAATATTCACTCATATTTTCAATCTGAGTTACCATTTAAGAATAATAAGTATTGGTCAATAAATTAATTCTTACTTAATTATTTTATTTATGGCCGAAAACAAGCATCCAATATTGACTTGTGCCATCCAATACTAGGATCTACCAAGGAAAAAAATACACCCACGAGTGAATCGGTGGTCGCATATTTTTAATCTGAGTCGCCATTCATGTGTTATATGCTTTTAAAAACTAAATTAATTTTATTCAATTATTTTATTTACTGTTATTTCATTTTTAGTTTTTCTAAATAGAGGCTTTTCCGACTCAACATTAGTCACCCCTAGGATAAACCTGCCATCTTGAACACAATGATTCTCTTAGAATGTTGATATGGGAATGCATTTAATAGTTACTCAAAATATTCCAGAAAATGACTCACACACGCTATTTAAAACTTAACAACTTTTGACAGATCTTTCTGGGCACTCTAGGCATCATAATAACGTGCCGTCAATTTTCAAAGACTCATAAAAATCGAAAATAATTTAAAAAATATTTTTATGGAATGTATTGGTCATTACATTCCCCCCACCATAGGTATTTTCTTCCCTGAAATCCACAACAAAACTGGGGAAACAAATGGGGTAGTGAGAACATATCTGAGCCTCCCTCTCACGAGTGCTTTCTTATAGGTTCATATGCTGTTATCGAACTTGAAATAGAGGAATCAACCACCCACAATGGACCCACTACTGTCAATCCACTATCTCTACTTGGAACCCCACATACATCGCCCCATCTATAAAGTCCAGCTCGCCACAATTGATGATGTATGACGAATCATGTGTGTACCTCCTCAGCTGTGATACATCGAAAACATTATGCACCCGGTGCATCTGTGGGGGAAGATCTTAGTGGTATGCCACCTCTCCAACTCTACTGAAAATGTGGAAAGGTTTGATGAACCTCATAGATATCTTGTTTCCTCATCCAAATCGATGTATTCCTCAATGAGGTGAGACACATAAGAAGACATAGTCTCCCACCATGAACACCAAGGGCCTTAGTCTCTTAATGGAATAAGACTTCTTCAAACTCTATGTAGTCTTTAACTACTCATGGATGATCTGCACCATCTTAGAGGTAGCACATACCAACTCTGGACCCATTCGTGCCGACTCCCCTGGGATTGACTAGCACAATGTTGATTTTCATGGTCGCTCATACAAGGACTGAAACAGTTCATTTCCAATGGTCAGGTGATAATTTTTGTTGTACGTAAATTGTACCAGTAGTAGGTGGTCCTTCCAACTATGACAAAAATCCATGACATAAGCACGAAGCATGCTCTCCTAGTTCTGTTGGGACCACTCCATCTGATCATCTGTCTGTGTGGAAAAGTTTGGTTACGTGTGTTGGAACATGATCCCCATATACCACCTGCTATCAAGTGAGGCATCGTGAGATGAACTCTTCCACCACTGTCTTCATACTGAGCTACTAGTACTAATTCGGGAGGTCCTGGAACATCATCCCATATATAGATGTACCTCCAAAGTGAATGTGTGGAACTCCATCATCACCTCCTCTCATAGCGTCTCTTGTACCATGATGCGAATACCAGAGCATGTCATGTCTCAATGTCAAAATCCCCAAACTATGCCTCCAATACTCACTAAAGGAGTGGGGGAGTGACATTCATGGACTGGAGGTATGATGATCCATCACTATACATGAAGGATAACTGCAACTTGGCTACATGCTCGGTCACCTCTCTCACCAACTGTGAAATAGACCTCCTACTGAGTCTGTTTTCCACCACGTTCCCCTTCCCATGAGTGTAGACTATCTCAAGGTCATAATCTTGGAGGGACATAATCCATCACCATTTACTTTAGTTCATGTACTCTTGTGAGAAGATATACATGAGACTCTTATGATCATTGAATATAGTAAATTGTTATCCCCACTATATTCTCAGCCCCAAGATCTCTGAAGAAGCCATTCAATATGAAGTTGTAGATATTGATGTCATCAATGGGTACAAGACAATGAAAAATTACATCTCCCTATGGGGAAGTCAACTGGGAAAAATCTATTGAAAGGATGTTCCCACACTCTACCACTACTACCGGGAACTGAAAAATCAAAAAACCTACTACCACGAGGTTAATGATGTCCGAATCAATAGTGACTAGTTGCACCCTACTATGCATGAGTATATCATGTGCTTCTTGGGTTTCCTTTTTCACCAACCAAGGAAAACCCTGTTTCCATAGTATTGATATACCAAAACATTATTGCAAAAAACAATCAATCTGAGCATGATCTGTGGATGATCATTCCATACCCAAACATACGTCGTAAGGCCTTGACACTACCACCGAGTGGTTTGAATCGAAACTCTCACCTCAAGGGTCAGATCACATCATCATCATATGTGTGATTATCAAGTATCCTCCCATAGTTATCTTTAGACATAAGGGTCACATCAATAGTTTAACTGAAAATTTAGGTATTGAACAAGATTTGTGACAAGAAGGATTGATTAGTACATAAGTATATTAATACGGTAGCTAGTATTCAACATAGAACTTACCTCAAATCATTCTTGAAGACCTTGGGTCACACTCTATAACCACATACAGCTACACCCATCCCCTATCCTCTAACTCCCTCAGCCTGGTGGGGACCACATTGGGGTGGTGGTTTTCACATTTCAAAATTTATAACACCTCATGATGCTCTCCAAGATCCTCTTCCATATATGATACCCTGCAGATTCATCTATCCCTATCACTTCCTATTTCTGAATCATTTTACACATCCAAGTCTCTGAGACTCAAGTCAGTTTTCCAATTTCCCACTACTGAAATTAACATGCTATATCTGTTCAGCCAAATAATTCTAAACTAGAACGGTTCCCTCTTACACCCTAACATAAGTACAAGTTTAAAATGGAATAGTGCTAGCTCAGATATCCCTAAACACACCTCGCTCAGAGGTTCAGTCCCTAAAGCATTGGTTGTATCATATTCATTGAATACATGCAATGGTCGGTACACCTCGACGAATACTCAGTTTCTGACATGTCATCTTTATCCAAATTGTAGAATTTTTTGGGAAAACAAACCCCTTATCTTTTTATAGCAAGAGACCCCCTTTTCTAATGATGGTTATCAATCTCTGTCCATGTAAATTTCGCCTCATCGTAATATAGTGGTAATCTAAGCCCTACCATCACCCTGTTGAGCCACGTAGAATGCTCACTACCAGGACCTCCATCTGATATAATGATGCCCAGGCTAGATGGAAACTCAGTAAACACCCCAGGACAGTCATTAGCCCCATGTGATCCAGGCTCACCTCAAAAGCTAATGTGTATCTGTCACAGAAACTCATGTAAGGCACAGAGCGTACATGTGTCCTCTACTGGTAGCGTTGATAGAAACTACTGACCAACAAGAAATTGTATCGTTGGGACATAGCTCGAAGGTACCATCTTGGGCAATAGTCCTTGTTCTAAAGAATCATCACTATGTGGACCATCCTCATGGTAGCACATTAGAATCCTGGTTGGATGTCTTTGTGGAGGCATCTTGAAAGACTATCAAGATGAACCATGATTACTATGTTATACATGGTAATCTTACTCAAATGTGATTAAGAGAAATTGTTTTCAAAACACATACAACTAGTTTTTTCATTTACTATGTCAGAAAATAGAATTCAGGGTGTTGGTGTGTGGATACATCAACCTCTACAACAACACTGGACTCCCTGGACTGAAATCCAAACTCAAGACACTCAAAGTTGTTCCCCCCATTGAAAATAAAGACTCTTAGTTCTTCTGGTTGAACCAAACGCCCTCATCTACCACCTTTTCCTGACCCATCCCACGGGGCCCATGCCGTGACTACCCCATGCCCACCTTCTATAGGACAATGGTTGGCGACTAGAATAGGAAAGACATGTCCCTAAAAGGTTAAGGCATTGCTTTTAAGCCAATACACAAACAGACTAGTTATACAGCAAAAGTAAACCACATAGTAAAACAACTATTGTAAAACTGAGATCTGAACGTAAAGGGGCCATTATAAAAGCCCAAAAGATAGAGATAACACAACAGAAATAGGAAAATTATATTGAGATCATCTACCAAGGATCATACCTGAAGGGTAGGTAAAGATCGTCACTATGGCTCTCCCTGTCAACCAGTCACCTCTGTCCACCATCTAGTCCTAACTCCCTAATCTCAGTCAAAGTTTTTTGTCATTTGCACCCGAAAAAACAAGGTGCAGGCGTTGCCCGTGCATGGGTGAGTATAAAAATAACCAATAAGGACCCCAAGACCACTTATGGTCTCCTATAATTCCACATAGGAAAAACCAAAAATCATGATCTCAATCACAAAGCACAAGGAAATACTCAGCTCAAACATGGTATACAACATAAATAATATGAATAAAGATGATTAGTCATAAATATATATTGTCATATTATGTAGCGAGGCTTTTCTTCTAGACCGCATAAGGTTACTAGGTGTTGACCCATAGAGGATCACTAGGTAATGACCCACAGAGGATTTCTAGGTGCAGTCCCACATAGGATTTCTTGGTGCAGACCCATGTAGGATTGCTTGGTGCGGACCCACACAGGATTGATAGGTGGAGACACATGTTGGATTTCTAGGTGCAGACCCACTGAGGATCTCGATGTGCAGACACACAGAGGACTGATAGGTTAAAACCACAAATGATTGCTAGGTGCCAACCCACAGTGGATCACTAGGTGCGGTCCCATGATCGATCGCTAGGTGCAGTCCCATAGAGGATCGCTAGGTGAATTCCCATGGAGTATAGCTAAGTGTGTTCCCACAGAGGATCACTAGGTGTAGACCCACAGATGATTTCTAGGTACAGACTCACAGTGGTTTTTTAGATGCAGACTCATAGAAGATCAATAGATATAGACCCACAATAGATCTCTATTCTTTCGTCACGTCACAACCAGCCAATGGATTGCCACACTTAGTGCACTTGATTTTGTAGGATCTAATCCAAAAGCCATCAGTCATATTTCCACAGCCACGAAGTCCCTTGAAGAAGTAACCTGATGAAACTCAATGTCATTAGGGTTCCAACGCAATATAAACCGCGTCAATCAGATACCTGATCTATATGTTATAAGCATTTTAGTGTTGGGGGCTCGGTTGGATTCGATTCCATTCCAACCCGGGAATACACCCACACTATCCAAAAACAAAGTGGTGTTTTTGAAATTATCCACATCATCCTATGGGTTCTAATTCCACATACGTTTTTTTAAAAGAAGTCTGGTTTATGAGATAGAACCTTTTAAGCGAAACTGCGACGTAAATCGGTCAGGGTCCAGTCCCACCCCGTCGGACTGACCATTCCTGAAAGCTGGGTGTGGGGGTTGGCTTCGCTCCTTAATGGTCTAGTAGTTCATGTTCCTCCCTTAGTGGTGATAGTTGGAACCACCCCAGCTAGGTGTTCCATATCGAACGATCGATAACGGACTACCAGTACGAGTTCGCCCTCAACAGCGGCCTGGAGCTGCGACCCTCCTCTGCGACACACCACCACCGTCAACGCAGTCGACATCGACCGGCCTCTCTAGTCTGCTGCGGTACCTTCTAAAGCAGTCAAACCATTGTGACTAGAGAGAGACGGTTGTCGCCTCCTCGGGCCACTACCTCCTCCGATCGCCGACGCTGCCGCATTGGTAGAGCATCCTCCAGCCTCCAGTGAATCTTCAGTGCTCAGTTTTATTTTCTGACTACGCCTATGGGCCTCCCGAGTAATTTTCATCACTTCTCCCCCCCCCCCCCAGTTTCATCATGACACTGTATTGGTCAGTCACATTTAAAGAACGCAATCAATACAAATATCGGTGGAGGGTCCGGGCCTTGTTCAGTTGGGCATGCACCCTCCGCGTTTGCATTATAATATGTGAAGGATTATTTTATCATAAAAACACCCATAAAGTAATCCCCACATTATCCTACTACATTACAGAAAAAATAGAGATAAACTCGTTGGATGGTTGATCCATGTTCTTCATAATATTTCTAAATTGGAAAAAGTGAGGTATTAATCACATAACCCCTACCTTGAAACGGTGGAAGACGTTGCAGATGTGAGGGAAGAACACATGTTCGTTGGAACTCTTCATCGCTAGTATTTTTCAAGTCATAATTCTCGAACTATCTTCAAAGAATTATTCTATGTCGGTGAAAGATGTCACCGGACTTCGTCAGAGGTTCCTCTCATGAGTCCCCAAAACCCACGCCCACTCTGTGTTTAAATAGTGATTAATATCTCACGTGTTGTTTAACATTATGATTCATTAACTAACTGTAATTAATTATTAAATTAAACACATATGTGTTTTCATTGAAAACCCAAGGGAAAGAATGTTTTTATATATTAAAATTCTCTCATTTAATGTCTGACATTGCACTGGGGTCCCACCACCATCGCTTAACGTTTACAAAGAAAGAATAAAATAACATAGGAATTATTTAATTATTATTATTGTAAGACCCAGATATTATCTTTTTTCATCCCACACTTTCCAGTCATAGTTAATATTACCTTAAGTGAATCCTAGGGCGGAAAATTCAATGGTACCCTCATATTTTTTCTATAAGAAATGGTTCATGAGATACAAAATCATTCCCCTACGTTTACTGAACGTACCTTAAAATGATCATAAATTAAAAATAGTCACCCTTGACCTATGTCATTCAAGTTTTGGCTCCGCCTAAGGGGGAAACACCCTCATGAGATCAACAGTATTCTTGAATTTTCAATCCAGGTTACTGTTTACGAGTTATAAGGAATTTACAACAAAATAATTGTTACATAATTAATTAATTTACGGCCAAAAACTAAATTCTACTGTTGGCCTATGCCATCCAATGTTTGGAACTTCATAAGAAAGGAATACCCTCATGAGTTCATTGGTGGTATTATACTATTAATCCGAGTCACATTCGTGTGTTATAAGCATTTGAAAAATAAAATAATTTTATTTCATAATTTAATTTACGGTTATTCCATTTTACAGTTTTCTCATTGGAGGCATGCACCGACTAAACTTATGTCATGACGACGATAAACCTGCCACCCTGAAAGCAATGGTGCCATCTGATTTTTAATCTTGAAAACCATTTAAGAGTAATTACAATTTTTCTGGAAAACTAACCATGCACACTAGTTAAAGCATAACAATTTTCTATGGTTTTTTCTGGGTACACCGGGCCTCAAAATAGCGTGCCGTTAATTATTACCAAATCGTAAAAATGAAAATAATTTTTAAATAATTTATATGGAATTTTCAGGTCATTACAGATGAGGAATTATAAAATTATAATAAAATCATATGAAACAAAAATATTAACTTATCACTACATTTTATGAAAATAAATTTTCATATTAATTATGAATTTGATCATTTTATTTTAATTAAATATTAATGATTTTAAAAAATACCAAATCCTAGTTAATAATTTTTAAAATACAGACTTACGTATAATATGATATATTTATATCAAACATTTACTTATAAGATGCCAAAATTTTATTTATACTATAATGGGTGATTCTACTCCTCATTTGGCCTGTTTACTATTCATAATGGTATTATTACTATTCCTAAGATCAAGTTACTATTTCATTAGTTTTGATTCATTAACTTGTAGAAATACTTATTATATTAAAAATAATTTATTTATATGGTTTTTGTGGGGTTTCCATATGTTATTTTATGTGATTTATAGTATACGAAATTACTATAATAATGTACCAATTCTATTGAAAAAAATTTGGGTTATTACAATAGTCTTATCAAAAGAGCAACTCCAGTGTCTCTAAGAGGAGATCTAAAGGGTGATCGTTGAAGAATATGTAATCTCCTAGCCAACTCTTTCAAAATTATATCTTATTATAAACACACATAACAAGTTATATCCAATCTAAAGTATTAAATATAGAATCACCTATATTTTGATATGTTATAATGGCGGTGGAATAACCATATTACATCTTTAATTCATCTTATGAAAAACTTATGTATCAGTTGTGTGTTTGTATGGATTATCAACTCCTTCCCATTATGTAATATATTTTGTATCACTATATTATTTGGATGTGAATAATTCTAGATATAATTTATATTAATAAAAAATATGACAAGACATTGATTCTTTATAATTAATATATCATCTACTTTCTAACTGATTTATCATTAAGAGAATTATATCATCGTTCGTGTGTACATATGACCCACTGTCTCCACAACACGATGAGATTATTCTTCCATGATAACCATTTCATGAATGGTTATAAAAACTTATATATTTAATTAATATTAAAGATATGAAACAATAAAGATTATTTAGTAATATATATGTGTATCATTTACCTTCATCTCTTTAGTACGATAAGAAAATGGAAGCAATGCACTTCCTTACACAGGTCTTGACATCTCCATGGTCTATGTATCCATTTCACATATCAATATTTTATATATATCTATATACTAAATATATATGATATAAAAAACGGGTTTTAAATTAGTTAAGTAATTAAATAATTATATATCAAATAGAATCAGGAATAACACGTCAAAACATGTATGATAAACCGAGTGATTATTACTCAAAATGTTGATTCAACATGGGATTTTTTATAAAGTGTAATATAAATTCATAAATAATTAATTCATGATATCATATATATCATTATAATTTATTTATAAGTTAAAAATAATTTTATAACAACTATAAAAGAGTTTCAGACACATATAGGAGGAATCAGAAAATAGGAATGTGATTTATGTCACACATTAATTTCTCTAGGACACAATACATATTCACAATTTTCTTATTTTTAATGGTGTATATACTAGACATAAATATCATTCATAATACGTAACCTTAATATTATTGTTGTTTATATCCAAATATTTATATTTATTTCATGGTCTATACAGTTCGATTGATTATAAAGGTGTCCAGGAATTTCATCTAACTTTTTATTTCTATGAGACACATTCATTATTCACCACTCATTTATTTTCTATGGAATACATATAGGCCATGAATTTATAAGAAAATTTTTATACTTTAATTTTAGAGTATTTACATATCTATTTTATTATATCTATCTTATGGGGTTTTATTGTTCAAATGTTACCAAATGAGTAAGGTATTTTTGACTCAATATGCCTTCTTTAAGATACGTGTTTTTTTTTGCACCAATGTTCTTATACAAGGGGAATGAACTACCATTAAATATGTTATATAAGTATTATCATTATTTTCATGATTTTAAGGTTTTTTATAGTTATTATTTTTTAGTAATTAATATTAAAATGGTTCAATGTGATATGAAAAATGTTGAAATGTTTAAAGATTATTTACTTCATGGATTTTTTTAATAGATCTGAAAATATAATTTTCATGGAAAAGGACGTTAAGGGAATTTTTTATGTTTTAATGTGTCTATAAAGGATTACTTTATATTTTTTCAAATCTATTTTAAAGGGAAAAATTATATTATTATTTTTTCATGCTTCCTCATATGTTTTCATGAGAAATGAATTTCAAATTATTGTCATTATTTATTTAAAAGTTTTCATGTTTCCTTTATAAGTTTTGAAAATGTGGTTTTATATTTTTTTCAAATTCAGAAACATTAATTTTCTTATAATAATTTATATTTTCCATATGAAATGTTTTAAATTATAATTTTTAATGATTTAATTATATTTTTTTAATGTGGTTTCAAAGGATATGGTTATGAAAGTGTAGTATGTTTTAAAAAGTGGGCTTTAAGAAAATATCTTGTTTCAGGTGATTGTTAAAAATAATACCCCATCTAAGATTATATAATATGTCATAGTTTAAAAATACCATAAATATTATTTCATTGAATATATTTTTATTTCAATGTAACAATTTTTATGAACCCTGCTTGTTTTCATGGGTTATTCATTCGATGAAATGATTATGAAACCTATATCTTTTCAACAGTTTATGATATGATTACATGTTCATAAAACCAATTACATTTCATTTTTTTGAAATGATTGTTTATAATAATGTGGAAAATTTATTTAACACTTCATAATGTGATGGTTGAGACCTATATCCCTCTCAAATGCATTAGGTAAATATTTATATATCAGGAGATATAAATAAAGTACATTGTCTTCCAAGAAGGTGATGGGAGTGAAAGATGACTACCAATATGCTTTAGGGAGTAAACCATGACTACCAATGTGGTATGGGAAGGGAATCCATACTAGAAATAAGGTATTTACAACATTTACTTGACTACTATGGAAATAATATTATATTTTTATGGGTATTCCACAATGAAATTGTTTTATTATGCTGTTATTTATTCCAGGATTATGTTATTTATTTCATTGTGATTCACGTCTTATAAACATATTATCATTATTTCATGATTCATGTTTTTGATCTTTAATATGAATGTTATTATATTCTATTTTATAAGATCATGTTCTCATTCCCTTATAACCATGAAATACTAAAATATTTCTTTGGTTTAACCTTACTATGCATCTGAGCTAACCCTTTTTTAATATTTCCTTCCCCCATGCAATAATGATATGTATTATTTTCTATTTGTCTTTAAAGGTTTATATTCGATAAGAATCAAGTGGGAGATAATTTTAATCATTTAATGACTATTTTTTGTTTCAATTATTTTAAATATACTATACTAAAATAGTCATTAAGATTTTTTTTGTGTAATGTAACAAGTATTACGTAAAAGTAATTTAATTTAAATGTATGAAAATATAGTGTCGCTATAGTTGGTATCACTGAAAAATTTTAGTTATCTTTTGGAAACAAGGATGATAAAACCATTTTGATATCGCGAAGTACATGTATAAGGGTAAATCTGAGGATAATCAAAATATCATGTAATTTTGTCAAATGCTTGAGTGATTTATTTCTTTGAAATACATATCTGTCATGATACTACAACTGGATGTGTCTCTAGAATAGATTTACCTCGAGGTAATATATCTGATAAATTGGGACCAGAGTCACTCGATTGTAACCTGGTAGCTGAAAACGGGCCTTACTATACACTTGGTTTGACACTCCGGGGTGGATATTCATTGGGAATTCACAAACTCTTGATGAAAGATAATTATGTATTTAAGTATAAGTTATCTATGAGTAAACTAAAATAAAAAGAAGGTGTCATAGATTAATGAAAGGTGTAATATTTTTAACATTATACTTGTCATTTTTCTAGATTATGTTGTTCTTCACAATGATAATTTTTCCCACAATATGCATTTTAATTTTAGTTAATGGAGGGAACCAAAATGAACTAGGATAAAATTGATGGTGATGAAAATTTATCAGATGAGTCATTAAATGGTATGATCACAGGAGAAAATATATTTCAATTATTTTGAATCATCAATCACGATATATGATTAAAAACACTAGCATTGGGGATATTCCAAACATGTCGAATCATAGGAATGTGGACTTTTATAAATGTTAACTAGTTAATGTAGATTGAATAAATAAGATTCAGTTTCTTATAAGTCAATAAGAATGGAATAAAAACCTTGATTAATAACAAAAAAAATGGGGAATATGTTATCTCTATGGGAAAAAGGGATATAGAGTGACACATTTTCATTGATTTCGATGTCTCATCTATGGAGAACATGAGCATTGTCCAACTCAAAGCCCCGACGTAAGAATTTACTTCTAAACAAAGAAGTACATATCCCATTAAAATCATTAAAGTGTAAGTATTAAAGTATTTATGTATTTTGATTCTAGAATGTTGAATGGTGAATTATATAATGATTGGCTAGTTTATGTTTTTTCACTAATGATTTTTATTAATATGGTGAATAGTTTGAGGGAAAAGAAAAGTGAATTAATTCCACGGTAATATTCAAGGAAAACACAAGATTAAGGGAAATATAACCTTAAATGTGTTCCTATGGTTAATATAATGATATTTGGATAAGATAAATGTTGGATATAATTATGTGAATTGGACCGTAATGGTTACCTTTAAACTTATATAGGATTTGTCAAAAAATTAGTCTCTTCTATCATGAATGGGGTGTATAGCATTTTTGGATTCAATGAATATATCTAATAAGGATTGTAGGAAGGAAACATTCATGTTTTAAATAAGTATTTATGATAATTCACATTATTAACATGTTTGGAGTGAATAGAAGATGATGTTACTCATAAGTGTGGTGTTTGAAAATTATGATTACATCATCTTGTTTTGCATGGATTAATGATAAGTTGAATTTAGATATTTATTGAACTTATTTTTTTTTAATAAATTATTTTAATATTTGAGAAGGATCATAAATTCTACCATTTATTAAATTGTTTTATTTCTTTCATATGGAAGTATTATCTCAAAAAATGTGGATTTATGAATATTTTATTAACAGTGTAGACCGCTTTTTGGGTGTGTTAAAGATAGTTATAGTGAACTATCATTATATTTATTAATATCATGATATTATAATGATTTAGTAATGAAAATTCTAAATACATTTCCTGGAATAAGAGGTGACGTAGAAATTGATCAATGAAAAATAAGGGGTGAAGTTTTACTACAATCAGGTATGTATTTATTCACATGAAATTTTTTCAACTCTAGGAAAAGGATCTTGAAACAAAATATGTTATTCCAATACCATCATTTATGATGAACTAGATGGTCCTTTAAATCAACGTAGATTTATGGAGATGTGATTTTTATCTTTCTCCTAACCATGTTAGCTATTATTCTCCATCAGAGCTTGATATTTATATATCTCTTCCATGTTCATGTTTTCCCTTTCTGGCTATATTCTCCTATATGGAATCCCAGAAACGAGATACATTTGGTAAACAATGTGTTTCAACCTTATTTTTCAAATTTAATTTTTATAAATTATTTTTATGATGAGGGTATCTGTGAAGGGGACATTCATGTAATAAACCTTTTATAACCCAGATGAATTTCTAGGGTGAAATTCATTTTAAGGGGGGTAAAATGTAACACCATGAGATTTTGTGAACATATTTATTTGAATAAATTTCATATTTCACATTAAATAATACTGAATAAAGAATATAAAAGCACCATGTTTTGATATCATTATTTGAAACACCAATTTAGGCTATCACTGCTCACAAAAACTGATTGGGCTTGCGTTACATGTAACACTGTGTTTCTGTGAAACAACACATTACTATTATAATTGTTTGAATAAGATGGTTATGAACTAGACATTAAACATAATAATATAAAAATTAATGACTGATTTTATAATTTTATTTATAATCTTATTTACAAAGAAATCATATTGTAAATGAAATACATATTCATTTGGTAATGTCTTTATATGTTTTAAAATAATATTTTCTCAAATGAGCGGCTATTTATTTCCCACAACGAACAATAGTAAATTTAAATTTAGAAACATATAAAATCTTTTATTATAAAATAAATATTATTTTTAATAGACAATTTCAAAATTATTATACGGTGATTTTTTGTGATTTTTCTAATATCGTTGTTTTTTTGATGAATAGTGAAAATACGTCATTATTGTCAAAAATTACATTTTCATTTTAAAAAATATTACATATTAAATTCATTTTTAATGTATAAATATATAAATTAAAAAATTATTAAACTATTTTAGGTTATCAAAATTATATTTATAATGAAATTTTAAATAAAAAATATTAAACTTTTTGAACATTCTTTTTTCTTACTGTCTCGCCACGTCTACAGGATTAGCAGTAAACATAATTTTCTAGTTTCATGGATTTTAATTTTTATAAAAGACAAAAAATTTCATCATAGTTATGATATTCAGAGCTTCATAGGATACAAATTAATATTTTGGATATTGTGAATAATAACTTTCATAAATTTTTATTTACCACGACTAATGGAAATTGGATAAATAAATGTACAAATAATATTATAATATTAAAAAATTACACTAACCATTTTAACAATTTAATTGTATGAGTGGGTTGTGACAAAAATCCACCTTATACCAAAATTATAACCTTATTACACCACTAGGGTAAGAATACTACATTTATTTGATATTATTTAAATATACGTTAAAAATGTCATGCTCAAAAATTTTATAAGTTATTCATTTTCAATATATAACTATATAGAAGATAAATTCATCTATAAATATTCATTTGAATTGTAATAACATTTACTTCATTCTGGTAATTTATTTTTAATTTTTTGAGAATATGTAATTTAATTAATGGATTTAATAACAATGGTGCAGGTATTTTTAAATTAATAAGAACATAAAATAAATGATATTAAAAAATTAAAATAAATATAATCTATCTTTTACATATTATTGATATATTATAAGGTTTTTTAAAAAAATATCATGTGTACATGATATTTTTAAAATAAAAATAATGAATATTATCCAAAATTAAATAAATGACATTTTAAAATAAATAATCTTTTGTTAAATGATATAAAATTCCTCAAAATGATTAATTCCAAAAAATAACTAGAATAATTTTAAATTTTTATGAATGATATATTTGGAATTATTTTGGTATTTTATAATAAATATATTAACCTTAATGTGTAAAAATATATGTTGTCATTATAAAATTTTAAGGGTTTAACTGAGGCTTAAATCTGAAAGATATGTTTAATGTTGGGACCTAAAAATGTATAAAAACAATTGGTTGAGAGTTTTTTTTCAATCCACATATTTTCTTATATGTAATTTAATTTTGAGGTATTTAAAATTGAAAATAAACTTATTTTAATTTAATATTATAAGAGTTTCTTAATGTTGATCTCAACTCAATTATTAAAGGGTACCAATTCCCTCACTTATTCACATAAATTTGTGCTTCCAAACTCAACCAAACCTTAAAAAGTTAGCTTATCAAAATCCATAATAACATTATAGAGTTATATTTATTCATAAAAAATCAACTCTAGTGTCCCTAATATGAGATATAAAGGGACATCATCGAAGAAGAGGTGATCACTTTACCAAATCTTTCAAAATTGTCACTTATTATGGAACCTCTTCATGCGTTGATTCCATTATAAAGTAATAAATCCCATATCTCTTATTTTATGAGACTTTATTATGATTATGGAAGAACCATATTACAACTTTTATTTATCCAATGAAAAACAGAACCACCACACATGTATACGTACCGCTTTGCATCCCCACATGGGGGTGTAATCTGTTTTTTGACAGTACATTATTTGGATAGGTAAAATTGTTGATTTAATGCATAAAAATAATAAATATGAAATTATATAGATTATTTATAATTAATATACCATATAAATTATCACATATTTACAATGAGAATAATAATATCATCGCTCATATGTTTGTGCGGTCTACCATCTCTAGGTGGTGATGATATTCATCATCTATACTAACTATTCCAAGAATGGTTATAGAAATATATATAATGAATAAATATGAAATATATTACATAATAATTCTATTTCAGAAATATATAAACATATATGTCTTTTACTTTATTCTATTCAGTATGATAAGAACACAAAATTATTATCCATGAAAATGTATCGCTTACAATCTTCAAGAATGATGTCTTCCATTTCATATATCTATATTATATATATTAATATATTTTATAATAGATATATATGATAAATAAATAATTTTTTACATTTTTTAATGTAATAAAATTATTATATATGTAATACGATCAAGACTAACACGTCCAAACATGTATAATAAAGAGAGTTATTATTACTCGAGACATTACATTAACGTTGAATTGTTAATAGTCATGTATTTTAATGTACTAAATAATTCATATATGTTATAATCAATAGTATTATGATTATGTTAAAAGTAAATAAAATTTTTGAAACCACATTCCATGAGTTTCTGACACATTTAAAGGGAATTTCACCAAGGTTAAGGGATTTATGTATCACTTTTATTTTTGGGGGATACATGCTATACTCAATGGTAACTTATTTTGAGGGGTGTATACACTGCCCATAAATGTATTTTATCAGTCATATTCCGAATATTGTGGTATATTTATATCTATATAGTTTTATTCATTTCATGGGGAATATAATTTCACGGAATATAACAGTTTAAGGAAATTTCATCTCATTTTATATTTCATGGAAATTCATTCCATATTAACTAATAATTTATTTATTTTCGTATACATAATTATCATGAGATTATTCTATGGTTTTTATAATTTAATTTATTTTTATTTATGCATCCATTTAATGATATCTATTTTAATGGGATTTTACAGTTTAGAAGTTACCAAATGTGTATGGTAGTTTTGTCTACATTTTCCTTTTTGAAGACACATGTTTTGTTATGAACCTTATTATTTTATAAGGTGTAAATACTTCCATATGACATGTTATATTAGAAATAACATTCATATAATGATATTTTAGTCTTATTTTAATGTTATTATTATTCATGGGGATTATTATTATATTGCTTCAAACTTTTATGCCACACTATGAAATGATTAATGATTATTTTAAAAAGAAATGTTATTTAATGATCTCTTAATATCACTTTCATATAAAATGATATTAAATAAATTTATAATGTTTTAATGTATTTTTCAAGGATTTAATTATATGTATTCAAATAAATTTTCATGGAAAAATTACTTAAAAATGTTTTCTAAATTCAATAATATGTTTTCAGGGAAAAAGTGTAACACCCCGACCCCATTTAGCCAGAGTCGGTGCATTATTGCGTAACATTGGCATGATCACAAAAGATCAAGTCTTGAAATACCGATTAGTTTAGTAGCGTTGGAAACACTGGATATATTCATAAATGTTACATTACATCATAACGTGAAAAACTAAAATAACATAGTGTCCATTTTCCACACTCATATCCCCTTCAGACTATCCCTGTAGGTCATTTCTAAAATACTTCTTCACAACATGGAAAAATTAAAACATTGAAAGGTGTGAGCTCAGATGCTCAGTAAGGATAACAATATAGAGGAAGCTTTCATAAATAAACATTAACATTTAAGGCAATGTATAACTAAAACAAAGGCCTTTTTAAACTTTAACTTCAACATAATATGGAAAAAATAAAAATAAATAATTCCATTTACTTACTCACATGGATATTATACTAGTCGAATAATCCCATGCAATATCAATAACCACTTTCATAATGATGGAATTCATAATTCTAGACTATCATAACCACGTAGCCAAGGCCTCGTGGCAAGACTACAAATAATATTTTGTTCACGCCTCGTTCCAAGACACTAGTTTTTCTCATGAGACCTACCGATGCATCGAGGAGCTATAGCGGGCTCCACCCATCACTTATTAAGTCCAATGCATTCCTCATATGAACAGGTTTAAACATAACATAAACCATAACATAATCGTATCACATAAAACGTGCATAAAGGAAACATAACATTTCCATTTTTCAACCACAATATATCAATATAACACATTGATATAATAAAAACCTTATCAAAACCATTTTCAATACCAAAATAACAGAAAATTAAAACTTGGTATTCATTTTTCATTTAAAAAAAAGTTATGGATTTTAGAGGAAGCCGAAACTCAAATAATGGATATGGCGGCAGAGAAGTCATTGTTGCTGCATACGTACGACAAGAAAAACATTCATTTTTGTCGTTTAGTAAAATGCTTCGTATAAAAATATTCCTTTTGAATAAACGTAAAAGTCAAAGGGGTTTATACACCGTATAAAATAAATTTGTGTATAAAACAAAATATGCCTCAATGAATGGAGATTGAGACAAAGTACATTACAAAGATCATTTTTTTAAATAAAATAGATATATTATGTGTATTCACTATAAGTAAATGTAATGAAATTACAAATACAATATAGGATATAATAATATCATGACATAATTTGAAAGTAGGAGATTAACCCAAAGAATAGAAATTGGGTTAAGAAATTCCCTTACCTCGTGTCTGACATGACTCGATCATTCTTTAATCTCCTGAATAATAAACTAGAGTTAATTTATATTTTCTTAAGAACCTTTTTCATGTTCATAATTACTTTTATATCACTTATTACCATGTTACGAACATTATGTAATTATTTAACTTAATAACGGTCATTTTGTCGATCTTTGGTACTTGAGTCAAATGTAAACTTCTTATAATTACAAGTTGTTTATGTGGTGAAATATACATTATATACAGAATTATATTCATGATGTAGACATAATATATATCATACATATCCAGTATATACATGAATTTATAATATTACATAACATTTAGAGGTAAGAAATGATATGCACCGTTCATGGAGACGGTAAGCCGTACGTACGCATGAACGATACTTTCATTTATATTTCATATTTAATGGAATGAAGTTATAATTATATAAAGTTATACTATAATTACAGTATAATATAATGTATAATACCATTTACTCCATCCTTTATACATCCCACATATAGCATTAACGATTCAAATCACTTTGAGGGGGCGGTAGTCCGCACTTCCTAAAATGAAATTATCGTGTTTACCCATAATGGAAATCAACAAGGTGTGCCATAAATGAAAAATACAGACACTTAAGTAAAACATAAAAATATTATATATCATATATAATAATAGTGACATCTTAATGGCCACCTTTGAAGGTGTTATATGAGTGTTGAACAATCATTGTTTCGTGAGGCAGAAATTCACCATCCACAGAAACATTATATTCTTTAACCATTAGATGTAGGTGTGTGTAAGTGTAGCTCGAATACTTCTTATAATAACATACTACTATATTGATGATACTGGTTTTGTTACAAAAGAAATGGATAAAAAGAGTTTAGGGGGTTGGAGAAGCAAAATAAAACAAAATAACATAAGAGAATACATTACCTTAAAATCGGGTAACTCTTTTTTGATTTGATCCAAATGCTTCTTTGGGAAGCATTATGCCCAAATTGAGGATTCTAGGAGTAAGATAGGGAAGTTGTGAGAGTATTTGGGCAGAGTTTGGCCGAGCCAAATGGCTTGAAGGTGTGAAAAAGGTGGGAGTGGTGGTGGCCTTTTATAAGAGGAGAGGAGGGGCACTCTGGGAAAGATTGAAATGTTACTTTATTATGAAATGATTTTTAGGATTCTAAAGGTCCCAAAATTATATATTTCTAGGGTAGGGTGATAAGGGTTCGAAATATACTCATCCAATAGGTTTTTTACAAGTGTAAGTCTTAGATTTTATATTATCTTTTCATTTTATTTAAATCGTTAATTAATGAGGTAATCAATGCATCATCATGGTGTAATAAATAATTTAATTTATATAATTTTTAAAAATTATAAAAAACTGTCATGATGTAGGAAATATTTTTATCTTTCTAATGAATAATTATATTCAAACATATGACTTGTATGACCCAATTTAAAATTGTTTTAGTAAAACAACTCATGTTTGTGACATTTTTGTTTTAACTTTAAATAAAACGTTATTTATGTCATTTTCCTACCAAAGTGGCTCCATGGGGTCCCCAAGTCGACCCATGTATTATTTTGGTCGGACATTACTCATCCAATAGGGGTAGGACAAGTGTAAAGGTATTTTCATATTTTTATAAAATCTTTTTTACCTTAAATTTCAATAATTACCTTTAATCGCGATTAATTAAACTTAAAAGTTACTATTTACCAAAAATTATTTTAATCCCATTGAACCAAATTTAACCTCCTAATGACAACCATGTATTTCGGATTTTTGAAAATCAAATCACAGAAGTGGTAATGTTTCATTTAAACGAAAAATCAGTTTTTTAACTACCACTTAGTGGTTTCACTATTCATAAAAATTGAAGTTTTTCAAAACAATGCCAAAATTTCACCCTAAGATATAGTTGATATTCTGAATTCAAAAATGATGTCAATTTTAAAAAATTCCAAACATATAAGTTGGTTTAATTAATTTTATAATTAATTCCCACTGTCACAACAAAGAGCGTATTTTTAAGAAACAATATATATCAAAAGATTGACTATTATTTATGTCCAATTTCAAAGTGAAATTAATTCTAATGACCACCATTGGATAAAATGGTAAAAATATATTATAATTATACTTTAAAACCACTAAATAGTATAATTCATCACTATAAATTATTTTGATTAAAAAAGTTTTTTTTAAGTATTTTTCACTATTCATAAAAATATGGAAGTTCTCAGAAAATTACAAAAAATTCAACTTAGGGTAATTTTGATATTACGAATACAAAAATGATGTCCATTTTTAAATATAAAATTTATATAATTTAAAAAGGTGGGTATTACTATTCATAACTGCTATTTTTATTAGTCACGATATGTTAGAACTCTAGGTTGCATATAACACACGATGCTCTATTATTCAAAGAGAAGCGTACCATGGAAGCTTGGGGTGTTACATTCTCCCCTCCTTCAATAAATTGTGTCCTCACAATTTGAAATTTTTCTTTGAAAATAAAAGGTTTAAAATAGAAAATACCTTTGTGGAAAACCCACATCGGAAATAAGGTTAATAAAAATATAACTTTAAAAGAAAGAAAGATAAGTACAAAGGCCACCCGAGATAGCCCATACTAGGATTATATGAAAATATGGATATGGAAGAAAAAAAACCATCAAGGTTTGATGAAGAGTTGTAGAAACCGGGATTAGGAGAAAGTTAACCATAAGAAAAGCACAAACTTGTGATTGGTCAAATGGTCATTGAATCTCTAGTTGGAAAAGTTAACCGGCAACGTTTTTGTTTTAAGTTACCATTTATAATGTTGAGTAAATATATTTATGAGATTTACTAAGAACGTAAGGGAATATACATACTTGTCAAAAAAAATTACCACAAACCCATCTTTCACTCTAAAATGTAAAATAACTCAAAAATATTCTATTTATCATAATTGTATAAGGTTCCAAATATTAACACATACCATTTAGATCGGTAAAACTCTTTTTTAATAACCAGGGACTTCCTGTTGGCTAGTGGTAGGTAATAAAGGCTTGTCGCACTATGGTTGTGGGTTCGATTCCTGCAGCTTTGTCCGACTCAACGGGTTATGCCCCACCCTGCAGGTTGTCCTTTTCCTAAAACTATAGTATTATAATATTCCAAAAATAATCTTCATAAATGTTTTAACCTTAAACAATTATATCCAAAGATCAAATTAATCCATTCCAACATTTATAGTAATCCAAAATACCTCCGTCCAGACTTTCTCTAAAATGTCCTTAAATTAAAAAATCAATTGCAACATTAGATTCCCCAAACAAAGTAAGGTTTATCTTATTGTCACATACTGAAAATATGATTACCTTCATCATATTAAAACCTTAATGAAAAGAAAAAGTACTGGAGTACAATCCTTATATATATCACATTATTCTTATAACTAGAATATAATCCTTGAGTCCAAAAGCACCAATACATTAATTATTCTACTTGAATGTAGTAATAGCATAAGATTGTCCTTGATCCCTTGGCCTTTTTTGAGGTAAGTTTCCCTGACGCTTAGGAGATTCATTTGCATAATGCCCCATTTCCCTACAATTTTAGCATTCAACATTAATAGCCTCTTTCTTTCCCTTTCCATCACGAGCCTGGTGACCTTTTTCTCCACATTTATAACGAACTCCCATTCCTTTTAGGCAAGCACCGGGGTGATTCTTCCCACAATTATCACATAATGGAAAATCCTTCTTTCTCCTCGTCCCTTTATCCATCATTCTCTCTTCCATCCTTTTCTTCTCTTGCTTTACTTTATTATCATAAGACTTAGAGAATTCATTTTCTGTCTTGATAGAACATGAGACTATATCTTCGTACGTTGTGAAAGAATGTGATACTAAAGCTCGACGGAGAAACAGTTTTAACCCATCAATGAAATGATCAATCATACTTCTTGGGTTACGTATATAATATGCAGCATGTGTTGATAACCTTGTAAAGTTGGCCTCATACTTTGCGACATTCTCATCTGCCTTCTGCCTCAGACTCAGAAATTTCCTTTCCATATCTGCTCGATGGTCACGAGGAAAGTATTTTTCTAAGAAAATTTTCTTAAAATCCCACATTCCATACTTGATACTTCTTCATCTTCCTTTGTGTTTTGAATCAGCGACCACCATTGATCGGCATCTCCAGTGAGCCGGTAAACTACCATGATAACCTTCTCCCTTTCGCTACTCCCCATGGCGTGGAATATTTTATCTAAAGAGTTTATCCATTTCTCAGCTACTAATGGATTTGTAACCCCATTAAATGTTGGTGGATGTTGCCTCATGAAGCGGTCTAACATTTATCCTCCATGTTGCGGATCAGGGTGCTCCATACGAGTAAGTTTATTATTCATAACCTGAGTGAGTTGTCCCAGTATGGTGATAAGTTGATCATCACCAGTTGTATCTCCAGCTCCACAATAATTATCCTGTGCAGGAGGGCATCCCTACATGGAGTGCTTGCATTTATATAGTTTCCATTCCTCCCACTAGGTGCCATTTCTAAAAAATGGCATAAACTAGATTAGTTTATGAATTAAAATACATAATTCCATAGTTGTAAAACACTTAACATGAATTGAACTATTTATGGATATAATCCATAATCATAAAAAGAAATTTTTTCTTTGAGGATGTGTATACTAATAAACCCCTCATAATGGTTTGTATGAAAATGAGAATTATCCTAAGCATATCCCCCGGGAGTGTCGTAACCAAGAGTGCATCAAGGCCCGTTGTCATGTACCAGTTCTCGTTCGAGTCTAGCTCAAAGCGGTGTTTTTGGGTTTTACCCCTAGGTACATCTGTGCCAGAGTCGCCTCTACCATCTCGTATCCAGATAGGAATGTATTGCTCAGAAAACTCACAAAATCTCTATAATACCAAAATTCTAGGAAGTTCTTCTATACTAATCCTCAAAGTCTATCTTTGGGTTATGTGCTCTAATCAGAGTTTATCTAAATCTGGCTTCCAAGGTTAGTACCAAACTGCCTCTGATACCAACTGTAACGCCCCGACCCCAGTTACCCAGAGTCGGTGCATTATTGTGTAACATTGTCATGATCACAAAAGATCAAGTCTTGAAAGACCAATTAGTTTAGTAGCCTTGGAAACACAAGATATATTCATAAATGTTACATTACATCATAATGTGAAAAAATAAAATAGCATAGTGTCCATTTTCCACACTCATATACCCATCAGACTATCCCGGTAGGTCATTCCGAAAATACTTCTTCACAACCTGGAAAAATTAAAACATTGAAATGTGTGACCTCAGATGCTCAGTAAGGATAACAATATAGCGGAATATTTAATAAATAAACATTAACATTTAAAGCAATGTATAACTAAAAAAAAGCCTTTTTAAAATTGAACTTCAGCATAATATGGCAAAAATAAAAATAAATAATGTGATTTACTTACTCACATAGATATTCTACTAGTCGAATAATCCCATGGAATATCAATAACCACTTTCATAATCATGGAATGCATAATGCCAGACTATCATAACCACGTAGCCAAGGCCTCATGCCAAGACTAAAAATATGATTTTGTCAAGGCTTCGTGCCAAGATGTTAGTTTGTCTCATGAGACCTACAGATGCATCGAGGAGCTATAGCGGGCTCCACCCGTCACTTATTAAGTCCAATGCATTCCTCATATGAAGAGGTTTAAACATAACATAAACCATAACATAATCGTATTACATAAAACGTGCATAAAGGAAACATAAAATTTCCACATTTAAATCACAAAATATCAATACAACACATTGATATAATAAAATCCTTATCAAAACCATTTTCAATACCAAAATAAAAGAAAATTAAAACTTGGTATTTATTTTTCATTTAAAAAAAGTTATGGCTTGTAGAGGAAGCCGAAACTCAAATAATGGTTACTGCGGCAGAGAAATCTTTGTCGCCGCATACGTACGACAAGAAAAACATTCCTTTTAGTCTTTTAGTAAAACGCTTCATATAAAAAGAATCATTTTGAATAAACGTAAAAGTCAAAGGGGTTTATACACTGTATAAAAGAAATTTGTGTATAAAAGAAAATGTGCCTCAATGAATGGAGATTGAGACAAAGTACCTTACAAAGATCATTTTTTAAATAAAATAGATATATGATGTGTATTAAATATAAGTAAACATAATGAAATTACAAATACAAGATAGGATATAATAATATCATGACATAATTTGAATGTAGTGGATTAATCCAAAGAATAGAAATTGGGTTAAGAAATTCCCTTACCTTGTGTCTGACTTGACTTGATCGTTCTTTAATCTCCTGAATAATAAACTAGAGTTAATTTATATTTTCTTCAGAACCTTTTTCATTTTTATTATTACTTTTATATCACTTATTACCATGTTACGAACATTATGTAATTATTTAACTTAATAACGGTCATTTTGTCGATCTTTGGTACTCGAGTCAAAAGTAAACTTCTTATAATTACAAGTTGTTTATGTGGTGAAGTATCCATTATATCCAGAATTATATTCATGATGTAGACATCATATATATCATATATATCCAGTATATACAAGAATTTATAATATTACATAACATTTAGAGGTAAGAAATGAAATGCACCGTTCATGGAGACGGTAAGTCATACGTACGCATGAACGCTACTTTCATTTATATTTTGTATTTAATGGAATAAAGTTATAATTATATAAAGTTATACTATAATTACAGTATAATATAATGTATAATACCATTTAATCCATCCTTTATACATCCCACATATAGCATTAACGATTCAAATCACTTTGAGGGGGCGGTAGTCCGCACTTCCTAAAATGAAATTATCACGTTTACCCATAATGAAAATCATAAAGGTGTTCCATAAATGAAAAATACATAAGCTTAAGTAAAACATAAACATATTATATATCATATATAAATATAGTGACATCTTAATGGCCACCTTTTAAGGTGTTATATGAGTGTTGAAGAATCATCGTTTCATGAGGCATAAATTCTCCATCCACATAAACAGTATGTTCTTTAACCATTCGATGTAGGTGTGTGTAAGTGTAGCTCGAATACTTCTTATAATAACATCCTAGTATATTGAGGATACTGGTGTTGTTACAAAAGAAATGGATAAAAAGAGTTTAGGGGGTTGGAGAAGCAAAATAAAACAAAATAACATAAGAGAATACATTACCTTAAAATCGGGTAACTCTTTTTTGATTTGAGCCAAAGGCTTCTTTGGGAAGCATTATGCCCAAAGTGAGTCTTCTTGGAGTAAGAGAGGGAAGTTTTGAGAGTATTTGGTCAGAGTTTGGCCGATCCAAATCGCTTGAAAGTGTGAATAAGGTGGGAGTGGTGGGGGCATTTTATAAGAGGAGAGGAGGGGCACTCTTGGAAAGATTGAAATGTTACATTATTATGAAATGATTTTTCGGATTCTAAAGGTCCCACAATTATATATTTCGAGGTTAAGTTGATAAGGGTTCGAAATATACTTATCTAATAGGTTTTTGACAAGTTTAAGTCTTAGATTTTGCATTATCTTTTCATTTTATTTAAATCATTAATTAATGAGGTAATCGATGCATCATCATGGTGTCATAAATAATTTAATTTATTTAATGTTTAAAAATTATAAAAAAATATATCATGATGTAGGAAATTTTTTTATCTTTATAATTAATATTTATAGTCAAAAATATGACTTGTATGACCCCATTTAAAAATTGTTTAACTAAAACAACTCATGTTTGTGACATTTTTGTTTTAACTTTAAATAAAAAGTTATTTATGTCATTTTCCTACCAAAGTGGCTCCATGGGGTCACCAAGTTGACCCATGGATTGTCTTGGTCGAACATGACTCATCCAATAAGGGAAGGAAAAGTGTAAAGGTATTTTCATTTTTTTATAATATCTTTTTTACCTTAAATTTCACTAATTACCTTTAATCGTGATTAATTAAACTTAAAAGTTACTATTCACCAAAAATTATTTTAATCCCATTAAACCACATTTTACCTCCAAATGACAACCATGTATGTCGGATTTTTGAAAATCAAATCACAGAAGTGGTAATGTTTCATTTAAATGAAAAATCAGTTTTTTAACTACCACTTAGTGGTTTCACTATTCATAAAAAATTGAAGTTTTTCAGAACAATGCCAAAATTTCACCCTAAGCTATAATTGATATTCCGAATTCAAAAATGATGTATATTTTACAAAATTCCAAACATATAAGTTGGTTTAATTAATTTTATAATTAATTCCCGCTGTCACAACAAATAGTGTGTTTTTAAGAAATAATATATATCAAAAGATTGACAATTGTTTATGTCCAATTTCAAAGTGAAATTAATTATAATGACCACCATTGGATAAAATGGTAAAAATATATTCTAATAATACTTTAAGACCACTAAATAGTATAATTCATCACTATAAATTATTTTTATTAAAAAAGTTGTTTTTAAGTATTTTTCACTATTCATAAAAAATTGGAAGTTCTCAGAAAATTACAAAAAATTCAACTTTGGGTAATTTCGATATTACGAATACAAAAATGAAGTCCATTTTGAAATATAAAATTTATATAATTTCAAAAGGTGGGTATTACTATTCATAACTTCAATTTTTATTGGTCGTAGTGTGTTAGAACTCAAGGTTGCGTACAACACACGATGCTCTATTATTCAAAGAGAAGCGTACCATGGAAGCTTGGGGTGATACAAAAAGGTTTTAAAAATTATTTCAATCATTCATTAAAAGATTTCATGATTCTTATAAGAGTTTTTGAAATGTAATTTGAAAAGGAATTATTTTTCAGAATAGTTTTTAAAACAAAAAAGATATTTTTTTAAGAAAAATTTTAAATTACTTTTTTCATGACATAATTATTTTTTCCATAGTGGGTTCAAAAGAAAATAATTTGAAAGTGTCGTATGTTTTAAAAAGGGATATTTATGGAATGTTCCAAGTGACTATTAAAAATAAATTCCCTTAAAATATGACATAAATTATTTTTATTATGAATTCCATTCATATTATTTGTTTGAATTGTTTATGTTTTGATGGCCTCATGTTTTTGAAAATCACATCTTTTCACATGTTATGATTTTGATGAAATGATTATAAAACCTATCACTTTTCCACAGGATATAATATGATAACATACTTATGTCTCCACTTCCATTTCATTTGATATGATATGATTTATTATGATCATTTTGAACATTTATGTATGATTTCATTTTGAGATGAGTGGGACATATATCTCCCTCCAATGCATTGTGTAATGATTTATATTTTAATGAGATAGACATAAAGGAAATTATCTTCCTATATAGCTACAGGAGTGAACCAATATTAAAATGATGGTTATGGGAGTGAACCACTGCTGTGATGTTGGTATGGGAATTTAACATATACTACATAGATGGACTTTTCAGTGATGCCTTTAGTGATATTGAATTATTTTATATACTTATGGGTATACCACATTTCCATGTATTATTCCTATGTTATTTTTTATTACATTTTATTATTCATATGTCTTATTAATTTTTTTATGTTTATACATTTATGGATTATCATCATTATTTCCTTATGATTCATGTTTTATTAAATATGAATATTTATTCCATGATACATGATTATGATCATTGATATTCTAGGTATGATCTTCTATTTTCATGATCAGTTTCTCATAAATGAATATGATTACATAAATCCATTGATTACATTTAATGAGAATGTGAGATATAAATTTATTTATGTTTACTTTCACATTTGTTATGAAGATATATGTATTGTTTTAGGTACCTATGAAGCGATCTAGTCAAGAAGAAAATTTTTGGAGATAATGTATATCCCATATATACCGATGTTTATGTTTTCATATTCCCAATGGACCCAGTCTCATAATGTCTTGGGAATTTTTTGTGTGTAATGTGTTAAGTATTATAAAAAATTAATTAAATTTTAATGAATAAATTTCAAGGGTCCAATTATATTGTGAAAGAGAAAAACCCCAACAGAGTTTACCTTTTCATATTTACAACAATTCCATGCCTCCTCCACGATAAAAGGTATCCCTCACCACCCTCATCATAAATTCAAATCTATCAATACCTTTGAATAATACATACCCTTACCAAATTACCCATCAACATCCCTAATCTCATAATCAAATCAAGATATTCAAAATAAATCAAACCAAGTTGGTCATTTGGTGGAAACCAAAAGTAATTACCCAAAGAAGATATAACATCTTTAATGAAGTCATTATCCTATCTATTTCACAACCCTCTCAATTTTTATTATTTTAATATTTTAATATAACCCCATTATCCGTAATACTATGAGGACTTTTATGTTATGTTTTTTACCTACTCATATACACATTTCAATCAAATGGGATACACAATCATAATTCGTGTGTATGGTGACTACAACCTTGTGAATCGCTATTGTTAAATTTTTTGTTACCACATTTAACGGATTGGAATAATGATTTAATTTAATGATTATATAAGATATAAAAGGTATTTAGAATGTATTTATGATTCTAGAATTATTATATATCTCATAACATTATGATTTCCGTTTTCGGTAATACAATAACTTTTGTGGATGTGTGGACTACTGCATCCTCAATGCGATGTGATTCATTGACAATTTACTTTTAATGTATTATGTAAGGTTTTATTTGAAATATGGTTCAGTTATAAATTAATAATTTTTTATTAATGATAATATATATGTATATAAATCACTTACTTTTAATTTTTTAAAATAAAATTAATAAATGGAAACATTGTTCTAGCATACGTATGACCAACCATCTCAATGGATAATGTATTTCGTTTAATTTTTATTTATTATATAAATTATTATATATAGTTATATAATGAACATATATGAAATTTATGTCATGTTTTACATTATGGAAATAATTTAATCATGGTCTATGTAATAGGATCAAGAATAAAAGTCCCAACATATTCAAAAACAATTTTGTTATTACCCAAAATGTAACATTAACATTTATGATTTAATAAACGAGAAACATAATGTCATAATAAAATATTATATTATTTTATATATGTAAGAAAATGGTTCCATGGTAGATATATATTATACTTATATTTATTATACAAGATACTTGAACGTGTATGGAGAAATTTAAGACTGTCCCACATTGATTTTTCTGAGATATATGCTATATTCACCACATATTCTTGATGTGTGGTGTAAATACGTACGTAATACATGGAATATATTTAATATGGTTTATTTATTTCTATCAAAATAAATAATTTATGCTATTATTTCATGGGGATCACAATTCCAAAGTTACTCATGTTGTATGGGTATTTCAGGTCTCACATTCATTACTGAGAGAAGTATTCCTTATACACCAATCATTTCTTTTTTGTGGTCTGTATACATCCCATGAATTTAGTTTATGATTATTATCCTTAAATTTATGTTCATTTAAACATAAATTTTACAATAACTCATTAATGGGGTTTACGATTCAGAAGTTAGAAAATTGGTAGGGTAATTTAGTCACAATTTTCCTTTTTTATTACACATATTATGTTATACACATATATTATTTTTGAAAGTGTATATGCTGACCATTGATATGTTATATCATAAATATAAATATATTCTTGATATTTTAATCTTCATGTAATTTTATTCCTTCCCATGGATTAGGATTCAATGATACCAAAGTGGTAAGAGCTTATTACTATAATATCATAATTTATCAAGATTGATTATGATTGTCTTCCATTGAGGAAATATCATAATCTATGTCTCAATAATTATTATGAATTTTCTTATCATGTCTTTATTCATGTTATATCAAATTAATTTTACCATAATTACACTCATTTTTATTGATGTTAATCAAGAAAAAAATATGAAAATATGACATTATTTCTTTTTTTAGGTCAAAAATAACTTTTATTCAAAAAACATTGTATACTAAAAATGATTTCCAAAAAAATTTAAAATGATATTTTATGTGAATTTTCAAGAAAAATAATATATATACATATTTATAGGTTTCAAAATAATGTTTTCATAATTATTTCAAGATTTAATTATAAATTTTCATAGATATTTTTGAAGAAATTGTTTTCAAAATGATATTCAAACATTCATTTATAACTTTTAATGGAGAAAACATTTCAAAAATGATTTCTATTTAATAAAAAATAAATTATTTTAAAATAAAAATTTTATTATTTTACTTGATAAAAGGTTCCCAAATATGTTTTGTTTTTAAAAAGTTTATTAAATTATTTTCAAAAATTACATTATACGTTTCCATGGAAGATATTTTAAAAAAAGTTTAATGATTAAAAAGTTTATTATATGATTCTTAAATGATCATTTATATGTTTTCAAAAAAAATATTTTTAAAAAATGTATAATTTTATAAAATTATTTTAAATGATTCTAAATTAATTCATTATAAATTATTCATGGTTGTTTTTAAAGAAAATTATTTTGAATATGAATCATTTTTAAAGTCTGATTTTCAATGAAATATTATTTTCCTTTGTAAATTTTTCTAGTGATCATTGAAAAGACTTCTCCATCTACGATTTCATCCATTTATGTAGTTTCTATTTTACTAGGGATATGATACAATGACACTAATGTCATTATATCATGGAATATATTGCATTTAAGATGAAAAGATGTTTATGAAACCATTTTATCTTTCTTAGGTTATATCATGATAAAGAACACCTGCCACACCCTGACTTTAGAAATTCATTTTTTTATTCTTTTATTGGGTTTGGGTTCTTTATATGTGGTTTGGGTTGAGTCCCAATTTTAATTTTAGATATTTTGTTGAAAGTTATACGATGTGGAATTAGAAGCAATAATTTCATGGTCAATTCAAATTTAGATGAAACGGTGTTGCATCACCAAAGAAAACTTGTAGCTTGAGTTTGGGGTCAGGGGATTGGCACCTGTATTATACATGTTTTGGGAAACCAAGTGAGAAGTGTGTGGTTTGGTTCTAGAATCAATCACTGTCCTATTTCATAGTTGGTTCATAGTTTTGGAAACCGTATGAAAAAATTGTGTGGGGTGTCTCTATTGTCCAATAAATAGTGTACAATTGGCGCATGATTTGGAAAACCATACTTAAAAACCATTTGAGTTTTCTATGATATTAAAATTGTGAAATTAACTATTTGTCCCTATAGTTTTTTAACACCAATTCTGGATTATTTTTAGCATGTCGACCAAGGTGCTCCATGGGGGCATCAAATCTCCTCCTCTCTTTCCCTCCATCCACTATTGAAGCACTTTGATGGTGATATAATAATTTTCATTGTGTTTTTAGTCAATTTACTTCTACTCTCTTAAACCTATGATGGTTTCATAGTGTTTATTAATTGGGTAACACTTTGGGATAAACAATACATGTTAGGAAAGATGTTTGGATCGTTATTATTTGGTTCTATGTTGTGATGATAGTCTCTTGGGATGTATTTTTCCGTATATAGAATTTTTGTTCCATTTTCACATCATTGTGGTAGGTTTTTTCATCCAGTTCCATTTTTGAACATTCCATTTTATTATTTATTGTTATAATATATTTTATATATGTTATTCCCTTTATTGATATGGTTCAGTATTAATTTATTTGTTTCTTTCAAAGTGGTGAATTTGGTGCGAAATGGTTTTCATCGAGATTCTTTATCTATGCTTATATTTACAAGTCGACAATGTGTTTGATAAAATTATAATTTGGTTTTAAATTAAAATTGAGATATTTTTGTGTTATTTGGCCATGAATGTGTTTGATTTATTTTTTAAAATCATAAATTGGGAAGGATGTATATTTTAAAGCATCTTTATAATATCATGATTTGTGGTAAAATGTTTTGGAAAGTTTCTCCAGGTTTTTAAATTTATATTGGTTGTGTTTTAGTTGTGTGACATGTTGAGTTTGTTTCTAGGAATGTGGTGTTTATTGGAAATGGGTTTTAGCTAATTTCATTGAATCATGATAAATTTCTGGGGATGCTTCCACAGCCATGGGTAAATAGGGTGAACACTTGGATAGAAATTCCATGGATGATAACACTTAAGAGTGATCCTAATTTTTAAAATATTTCTTTAGTTACAAAATTGTGTGTTCATTCTTATTGTGACATAAAAATTGTTTAAAACATGTTCCCTACAACATGGACCATTTGGAATTTGGTAATGTAGTAAATCCTCACAATGATATAAAGGTCCATTTGGAAAATCTCGCGATGTTCCATGTTTTCTACATGGATTGGAATGTGTTTTGATTGGAAATATAAAGGAATATTTTCCATTTCTCCTATGAAGTGGTGTTTTATGTTTCCTTTTTAATTGGTGTTGGGGTGTATTGTAAATTTTTTTTGAGTTAGTTTTGAAAATCTTATTCCTGATTGGGAGTTCAAATATTTTCGGAGTTTTATTTTAAAAGTTGTATTGTTTGAATGCTTGCTGGGCACATTATGTAGTCTCTAAAAAGTGGTTTATATGTAATGTGACTTAATTTACCAATGGTAAAATTGTGATATATTGGTAAATTTTATGGAAAACATGGGTATTGTTGGTTCTAGTTGGCATTTAATAGTTATTGTGAATGCAATGTCTTTTCATGTGAGTTGTGATGCTTAAATTATATAGTGAGGCCACTAGAAATTGGGCTACACTCCCCACTAGTGGCTCATACATGGGAAAATTGTACTATATTTCCATTAGGACTTGGGATGAGATCCCTTATAATAGATCATGTATTGGAATTCTATGGGATCTCGTTCTATAACTTTACTTGTCATGTATTATTATTATTATTATTATTATTATTATTGTCACGATATTATTGTGTCTCATCAATGGGGTTGAGTGATGGTTTCTTATCAACCATGAGATAGATGGGTTGGTACCCCATTAAAGTAATAGGGATATGTGTGACATTCCACTTGTTTGAATATTTGTAATTACATGTTTCATATAGATTACAAAGTTTCACCATATGCCGACATGTGATTCATAGTTGAGTACATACAAGGATTGTATATAGATATGTTCAAGAAATTCTCATGATCTATTTTCAGTATGTCCTTATTTTTTTCTACATTATGTTGGTTTTAATCCTTTATAGTTCTTCTTATTTTTTTTAAAATTTATAGGAAATAAATATTTTTTATTTTTCATTGATTTTAATTTTTGATATGGTTTTGAAATGGGTTGTGGAATGGGAAACAGTTTTTTAAAAAGGAATATTGGGGATGTTATTTTAAAAGACAATATTTTGAAATGTAGTGTGTGGTTCTTCAAAATGATTAAAATTATACTCTTTTAATATATTTAAATCTTTTTTTTCTGTACTATTTTGGTATGGTAAATGTGTCAACTCAATGGTGATTACCTACTAGGTAGTTTTATTCCATATACTACATATTCCACTCAGCATCTGCTGACCCGAGCTATTTTGTAAGATCAAGTTTCTAGTTATATTGTGCCTTTGGAGTAGGTAAGTCTTGTGGTTGGAGGTGAAAAAGAGGTCATTTGGGGATTGTGTTGCATGGTTTGGTCTCAGTTTGGTATTCAGTATTTCATATATTCAGTTGTCATATAAGGATCCGCTTTGTATATTCATTAATATTCAATAATCAATTTGATTTGTTAAGATCTCCATTTGTTAAAAGATACTTATTTTATTTATGTAATATATTTCCTATTTTGATTCATTATTGACTAACACTAGTTTCTAGACAACGGGAATTAGAAAATATATTCATGTTATGTCTCAGATTGAGTATCATATCAAGTAAGATGGAACCCCAGTATGGTAAACAATAAAATCTTATCAAAGAAGTCCCTCTTATATTGGTTGTTAGGTGGTTGGATATTATGACTATTGAGACTTTGGAGGTAGGTATGAGAAGGAAGTAATTCTTAATTTATCATTATTATCTCCGAGTTTCTAGGATTTTCCTGGGATTGGAGTGTTTTGTTTTTCTTTTTAGATTGACTGGATGGGGAATGAAATTGGAAGCAAGATGGTGTTATGTCATGATATCACTTGGTGTACTGACCCATATAGAGTTAGTTTACATGGTTCAAGCTCCTCTTAGTTGATAATTCTTACTTGGGTAAGGGGCCACTAACAGTTTCATTGAACTAGGAATGAATACAAGTTCCATATTCTAGTGGTTTGGTGTGAGTTGTGTTTCGTTTTTTTTATCAATTTGAGTAATAATTTTAAATGAAAAAAATTAAATTAAAATGAATCATATTAATTAGTTTCATATTGGAAAGTTAAAAAGGTTTATAGAAGATAATATGATTCAGAAATGTGAATTTTCTATAGAAAAAATGTGGAGTAAAATTGATCAGTATAGAAATTTTTTGTAATTGTTTGCATGTTTATAATGAATTTATTTTTGTGAGACTTCGTATTCATTATATATATATTTTCAAACATTTTAGTATGTGTGGAATGTGTGTATGGATAATATATGTATAATTGGGATGAAAACACATGTGAAGGTTCATATCATTCCATGGGTTAGTGATAATAATTAAATGTTTAGATTGGTTTTCATAATGATTTTTCAAAGGAAATATTATTTATGGAATTTATTTTTCATTAAAAGGTGGGTTCTTATTTTATGAATAATGGATTTAATTATTTAGAACATTCTCGTAAAAGAATGTGGTTTTGGAAATTGATCCAAAGTTGTTTTTTAATGGAGAGTTTTTTATTTTGTTTGTAATGTTTGGAATCTGATCCTTTCATTGTGTCTTGAAGTGTTATTTTTGGTTATTCTATCTAGTTTATGTTAATTTTGTTAAAATGTACTCTATATTTTTTAGAATATTCCCTATTAAATGTCCCCATGGTTTCTAGTGGGTCCTTCCCATTTTTTTGGTTCCTCTTGATTGTTCCCTATCATCTGTGGTGATCAAGGTTTGTTTGAGGCTATGGAATGTCTTGAAGAAGTTGAGAGTTTCTTCAGATCATTGGGAACTCCCAAATCTATGAGTGTACATGCTACTATGTTTCTGTTTGAGGTTCAATCATTGGACCAGTGGGAGGTGATTTTGAGTGAATTCAATGTGGTTGGTTTAGACATTCAATGTTGTTGTGTCATAATCCATTGAAGACTTGCCTCTATTCAGGCTATTCTATTTATCTAGATAAGAATTCTATGAACAGTTTCCATAATAAGAAGTCTTGATCAGAGGATGTCATCTTCTTGGTGCTAGGGACTAGCTTAATCAACCAGCAAGGCTCCATTGAAAGGACTAACTGTGAATCTTTTGGTTAGTAAGGGAGTTCTAGGGGTTTGGGTAACCATGTCCCAATTTTCATCTCCCGTCTTATGGTGTGGACGTTTTATGTGTCCCAATTTCAGTTGTGTTTCTATTATAAATTTATCATTCAATTATAAAGGTGTGGATGGACTAGTTCATTAATTATCTATGTTGTTACATTCATGTTAATGTGGGTCTTAAATTTATTGTTGCCTTCTATATGTGCATTTCTCTTGTACGTCTAAGTTATGGTTTTAATTTTTTTTATTTAGAAAATTAAATCCTTTCAGTTTTAATGAATTGTGGTTTTGATTTATTGTTGGTATGGATATATTCCTTGGTCTTCCACTTGTACTTGGGGGTTTTGTCTTGGGATGGAGTTCCTAGTTTTCCTTGTTGTATTTCATCCCATGTTAGTGACACCATGTTTATATTTTAATGATTGTGGGGTTAGTCAAGTTCCATTACTGTGGATAACCCTATAGTGTTATCCCATTTTTATTTTTCTATGGTTACATCTAGATGTGGTCAGGAGTAACTTGTAATTTTAATGGTCCCCTGAGGTTTAGTTTTTTTCATTATCCATTCGAAAGATCATGTTTTTTTTATCTTTCAGTTGAGTGCCTTTCTTAGGGAAGAAACTTACTATGGTGGGGAAAATTTCTGCACCCCAACATTGAGATTTCATTTTGTTATTATTATATTATCATTGGGTCCTCTATGTGAGTTTCAAGTTGTGTCCTGGTTTGAATTTATGAGTTTTATTAAAGGATGAAAGTTTTTAGCATGGTATGAAGGGTCACCCAGTTAGCGCATGGTTGGATGAAACTGTGTGGCTTTGCCCAAGAAATTCTGTGCCTACAACCAAGAAACTGTGCGGCTTGAGTTTGTATATTGGGTAATATTGAATAGCTTGCACAGTGCTGGGTAAACTGTGAGGCAAGTATGTAGTTAGGTTTTGGATTCTTGTAGTGGCATATTACATTGTCGATTCATGTTTTGGGATACTGTGTGAACAAACCATGTGGGGTGTCCCATTTATCCAGTAGTGGGAGATAAGTTGGCACACAATTATGTTGACTATGATGGGAAACCGTGAAATATTCCATGGTCATTAAAAATGTTAGATTACCTCTTTTCCCTAATATTATTTTAACCTATATCAAGATTCTACATTGTCACACCCCGACCATGGATGCCCATGTTTCTTCTTATTCTTTTCTCGGTCCCGTGACATTGGGAGGATTTGCATTGGGTCCATGTTTGAACATTCATTGAAGCGTTGACGTTTTCGGGGGGTTTAGGCTAGTGCACTGTCACCGCACTGTTAGTGGTCACTGCGCATTCGGTCCGGGTGGGTGCGCAGTCACTGCACCGCTAGCGGAGGTCATGCGTTCGGACCCGGTGAGTGCGCGGTTGCCCAACTGTGTAGATAAATGATAAAAACAAGAAGAATAAATTAAATTGGACAATAAAATAATAAATAAATAGAGTGAAGTAGGTTAAATTAAATAAAAAATAATTTAAAAAAAATGTTTAACAATAATAATAACAATAATTTATAATATTGATGTTGTTCTTAATATTATTATTATTATTATCATTATTAATATTGGTATTATTATTATTTTTACTTATTTACTTTTTATTATTATTTTATTTTATCTTTTTCTTTCTTTCTTATTTTCCTCTCTTTCTTCCCTTCTTTTTTTTTCTTTCTCCGTGTGCTGCTCCCCCCAGGCTGTCTCTCGGTTCTGCGCGTAAGACCCTGGAGCTCATCCCCCGGGTCTTCCCTCTCCCCTGTTTCTCCCCCTCGCACGCCGGACCTGCAGCAGCTCCCCAACACCGCCTCCGCCTTCATGCATTTTTCCTGCTCTCCCCTAATGCAGCGCTGACCTCACCCAGCGTGACCTGCGCCACCCGCACGGTCTCCCGTCGTCCAGAACTTCCTCTCTCACTCCTTACCCCTGCCGACTCCCTGTTGCATGACCTTCGGTTAGCCGCTCCCTGTCCGCAGCACCCAGTAGTCCCGCATCTGTCTGGCGCCTCCTGCAGTAGCACCGCATATCCCACCTACTGCACGCCCCTCATGCTTTTTCCAAATGCAGCATCGGTGCAACCCCCCCCCCCCCCCCAACCTGGTGCGCCTCCCCTTCTCTCCCTTCTCCCTGTCGCGAGGGATGGCTCCAACAGCACCAACACCTTCCTCGCCCGCGTCCCGGCCAGCAGAAGCCTCAGCACTGCTTGCCTCCTGCGATGTGCCCTTCATGCTACCTCCCTGGCCAGCCTCGCCTTGTTCGGGCTCCTCCTCTTCTGCAGGTCTCCCTGCTCTCCCCCTCTCATACAGCCTTCTCCCTCACACGGCAGCCGCTGCACAAAGAAGCCAGCCCGCATCGGCTCCCCATCGGATCTGCAGTAGAGACACGCCTCCGCCAGGCCTCCTGCCTTCTTCGCCTGCCTTCCCCGTTTCCCCCGTTCTGGATCATCGATCGCCAGCTGCACCTCACCCCAGCCACGCACCAGCAGCTTGCCATCTCTTTTCTGGCCTCTGGTAGGGTGCCTGCCCTCCATGGATCTCCCTGCTCCAGCCAATCGGTAGCCAGCAGTCCTCCCCTCTTGTAGCGCCACCTTGCACCGCAGCTGCCTAGAACCCCGACTCCCATCCACCTCACCCGCGTGCAGCCCGCCGCTATCTGGCGACCCTTGCCATCCCCTAGTCAGAACGTGTCCAGTCGCGCATACGCCTTCTGATGTTCCGGCACGATGCCCTCCGGTGGTCTTTTTCTAGTCAGGACCCCCCCTTGGTATACCTCTTTTATTTGATGCTCGTTTTATATTCATATTTGATATATATATATAAATATGAACCTTTGGTTGATTAGAGTTTTTATTAATTAAATGTTATTTGGGTCGGTTTGACCTTTTAGGACCCGCACGGTGTGTTTCCGAGTGAGTGCCGTCATCACGCCTCCTTCCGAGTGAGGGTCGTCGTCGCGCCTGCTTCCAAGTGAGCGTCGTCGTCATGCCTGGTTACTGATCTTGCGTCATCGTTGCGCCTTATTCTTGAGTTAGGTCCCCCACTACACTCACCTTTAGATATAGAATTTATTAACTTCTTGGAGTTTTATTAATTTTAATAAATAGAAAATAATATAAGATAATTAATTTTTAAATGACTATTTGGTGTAAAAAAGAGTTGTTTATTTTATACACGTCTCTTGAAATATTTTCTTGATGAGCGTATACCCAGTAGTGAAAGGATGCCCGTTTGGACTTTAAACATAATTCATGGAATTTCAAATGCGGTTCTGGTTTTAATGATAAATGGTTTCTTCTAAACAAGCATTTTGGGTTTTCTTGAGAAATGAGGTTTTTCTTTAAAATTGGTGAAGGCCCATTTGGCACTTTAATAAAATAAATTATTTTGGAAAACCCACTCAGGGGTGACTTTTGGTGTGCATTGATTGTATATTCTGTATGTGATGTTTGTGCATTGTGACTGATTGATTTACATTGTGGACGCACCCCTGTGTATTGCATGTGTTGACATGGGAACCTGGCATAGTGAGTGAATCTTCTGAGAACGATTGCTGCACTAGTTTAGATTACGCACTGGATATTGGCCCCATAGTAGGGGAATACTAAGTTATTGCTACTATGGGGATTGGGCCCCTAGGTTAGGCCATGCAGGGCTATGTCGGGCATTAGGGTGTTATGACGTCATCGAGTTAGGGAATGCCTTTAGGATGAGTCAGATGTATAGTACGTTCTGGATTGTTAATGATCTCCTAGGTTCGACACATGTTTCTTTTAGTGTTTTTTTATATATGGCGGATAGTTGAGAGGTCTAGTTCAGTTGCTGGCCCTTGTGTGTCACTTTTTTCATTGCCCTTGTTGTGTGTTGTGTATTGTGTGTGGTTTTTCCTTTTTGGCTAATAACTGATGTTTGGATTTCTAAATCATTTGTAGAAAATTATTTGAAAATAAATATACCTATTCATTTCAAACATTAAACTTTTTTTAAATTAAAAATGGAAATGGACTAATACTTGATTTAGAAATGGAAGTGCGTGTGTGTGAAAACCAATATTTTTGTATATTTAGTTCAAACCTGTAATTGGTAAATTTCTTTATTTAGAGGTAGTGCATTGGGAATAGATATCGGGCTAGCCTACTAAGTTCTAATACTCAAGACTATAGTTCTTTTCTATTTTTAGTGTTTTTGTAGGTTACAGCTTGGATGTGTTCGCCTTGGGTGAAGTTTGGTCGTGAGTTGGAGAGTGACCCGTGAGGTCACACATAGATAGTGGCTGTCTCTTTCGGTTAGTTTTACTTTCTTTTGTTCTTGTTAGTTACTTTACTTTGTTTATTTATTTTTCATTGCTCTGTTTATTTTCTGTTGCTTCAATTATTTATTATTATTGGGCGAAATCATTCCCACTTGCTCACAGTTGATACCCTTGAACTTGTCGCTAGCCTGGGAGGATCGGGAACGCCTCTCGGGTGATGTCGCGGACCGGATCAGGTGACCGGTTCAGGGTTGACCCGGGTTGGTTTGTGACAAAATGGTATCAGAGCAGGTCGGCTCTTAGCAGACCTCGCTTTTCAGAGCGCCATTTGTTATTTGGGATGTCTTGTAGAAGGAGATTAGGACTGTCGGGGCTCAGGAGGTATGTTGCGGGTTGGTGCTTGATCACCACTGCCTGTGACAAGACCTGAGTTACCAGGGGTAGTCTGGGTTTGAGTCTTTTTCCTTTGATTCTTATGGTTTGAGGGATGATAATGAAGGTGAACTGCTTCATGTTGTGGCCTCACATTGGGTGGTGACCCATGTGGAGTCTAAATGTCCAGTTCAAGGTACTTTTAGTGATATACCTTACTTGGGATATGGCTCACCACCATGTCTCTGAGTTAGGAATACACACTAGTTCCTCGTTTCGGTGGTTTGTTGTTGGTTTTGTTTCATTTTGAACTCGGTTTATGTGTGTGTGTGTTGAAAATGAAAGTTATTTCGAAATGAAAAAAAGGGGTTTCTTCCAAATTGTTTTTAAAATTACTAAAGCGGGTTTTCAATGAGAAAGTGTTTGGTTTTGAAAAACATGGTATATGTTTGGATTTGGTAAGGAAAATAAGTGTTTGAACCATGTCACTCCTTTTTGAGGGTCACACGTGCGTGGGCATGTGTGGAAAGTGCGTGGAGGCACTTATTCATAGAAGATGTGAGCAAGATTGAATAAATGCACATGTGACGGTTCATAAGGTTCCATAGGTGAGTTTTTAAAATTGTAAAGAGATAATGGTTTTGGAAAAGTTATTTCTCCTTGTGTTGTATATGTTTGGATTATGGGCCTATTGCCCATAGCTTGTGTTGTTGCATTGATTGTGTTTTGACATGATGCTGGTTTCGATGTTGTTTTTCGTGTTGTCATGAGTATGCCGCCCAGAAAGCCTCCAAAAGATGACAATGAGTTATGCTCAGTTTTCAGCTCTTTTTTTGTGTTACATTCTTTTCAAGGTAATCGAACTCTGTTAGAGGTATTTGTATTGCTCTAAGAGATAGTGCGTCTTTGGGTTGTTGGGAACTCCCAGGATAGTAGAGGTTCATACAGCCCTAGAGTTATTTGAGGGTTTAGTTTTGGACTAGTAAAGATGAAATGTCTCATCATTGTTAGAGTTTTGGGTGTGATTAACAGTGGTCGGCTTCGGCGAAGGTTCCTCATCTGGCAAGGAGTGCGGGCCAGTGGAACCTGTCTCCAAGAAATTATCATCGTCGGTACCGGCTCCTAGTTTGCCGGACCGCTCACTTGTGCGCCACCAGTATGGCCTGTCCGGACATTCTAAGTCGTCATGTTGCATCACTTGGAAAATGTATGACCATCGTGGTTTTTGGAATCATCGAACGGAATGAGTTAGAAACTAGAAGATGAAAATGCCTGACTGTGAGGCAGGAGATGCTTCAGCCATCAGGGAGCCAACCACAGGTCTCGGGGTGAAGCTCACGCGTAGCCAGGAGGTTCCGAGGGTGTGTGGAACCTCAGTCTGGATAATGTCTTCAGCTTTGGAATGGAAATATCCAAAAAAAATACCTTGTTATATTCTCGTCGCTGTCGTAAGCTCATCCTTTGTCGCGGTGGCGTGATGAGCTCTGTTCCCCACAATCTAAGCTAGCTTGTCTACCCTCAGTGTGGTTTTTAAGTTGTTTGGTCTCTTTGAATGGTGTGGGCCCTTGAAAAAATAGACCTGTTTTAATTTTGAGTTGGTCTCATGTGTGTCTGTTAGGGAGATGTTCGTTTCGTGAATTTTTTGGGAGGTGTTGAGTGAATTTCTCATCCTCAAGTTGTTTTATTGTTCTGTAGCAAGATTTTCATCATGTCACAGGTGTATTATTCGATACATGTGGGGAAAATTAATGAGTTTGGTTTGGGTGTTCCCATGTAGCCCCCCCCCCCCAGGTGGTTTGTTTGGGTTTCAATGGTTTTTTTATTAGTGAATTCTTGTGGTGGGGAGAACCCCCTCATGTTCTCCCATCAATCTCGGGCAGTGGTTTTCCTTGAATTGGTCGGGTGTGACATTTGTTGGGAATGGTAACCCTGAAGCTCTTGGTTCTCTTTGATTTTGTCTGGGAATGAACTCAAGTTGTGTCAACTGTTACCTTGGTGACTTTCTAGGGGCAGAAAGTGTCTGTGGTGGGGAGAATTGTCACACCCCGACCACGGATGCCCATGTTTCTTCTTATTCTTTTCTCGGTCTCGTGATGTTGGGAAGAGTTGTGTTGGGTCCACGTTTGAACTTTGTTTGAAGTGTTGACATTTTCGGTGGGTTTCAAGTTAGTGCGCAGTCACCGCATTGTTAGTGGTCACTGTGCATTCGGTCCGGGTGGGTGCGCGGTCACCGCACCGCTAGCGGTGGTCATGTGTTCGGACCTGGTGAGTGGACGGTTGCCCAACTATGTAGATAAATGATAAAATCTAGAAGAATAAATTAAATTGGAAAATAAAATAATAAATAAATAGATTGAAGTTGGTTAAATTAAATTAAAAATAATTTTACAAAATGTTTAACAGTAATAATAACAATAATTTATAATATTGTTGTTGTTATTATTATTATAATTATCATTATTAATATTGGTGTTATTATTATTTTTTCTTATTTACTTTTTATTATTATTTGATTTTATCTTTTTCTTTCTTTCTTCTTTTCCTCTCTTTCTTCCCTTATTTTTTTTTCTTTCTCCACGTGCTGCTCCCCCCAGGCTGTCTCCCGGTTCTACGCGCAAGACCCTGGAAGTCTTCCCTTGGGTCTTCCCTCCCCCCTGTTTCTCCCCCTCGCCCGCCGGACCAGCAGAAGCTCCCCAAAACCGCCTCTGCCTTCATACAGTTGTCCAGCTCCACCCTCCTGTAATGCCGACCACACCCAGTGCGACCTGCACCACCCGCACGACCTCCCGTCATCCAGAACCTCCTCTCTCGCTCCTTCCTCTTACCGACTCCCTATTGCACAGCCTTCGGACTGTCGCTCACTGTCCGTAGTGCCCAGTAGGGCCGCATCTGTCTGGCGCCTCCTGCAGCAGCACTGCGTCTCCCACCTACTGCATGCCCCTCATGGTTTTCCTCCTGCAGCATCGGTACAACACCCCCCAACCTGGTGCGCCTCCCCTTCTCTCCCTTCTCCCTGTCGTGAGGGATGTCTTCAGCAGCACAAGCACCTTCCTCGCCCGCGTGCCGTCCAGAAGCAACCTTAGCGCAGCTTGCCTCCTGCGCTGCGCCCTTCACGCTGCCTCCTTGGCCGGCCTCACCTTGTTTGGCCTCCTCCTCTTCCAAAGGTCTCCCTACTCTCCCCCTCTCATACAGCCTGCTCACTCACATGGCAGCCGCTGCACAAAGCAACCAGCCCGCATCGGCTCCCCGTCTGATCTGCAGTAGAGACACGCCTCCGCCAGCCCTCCTACCTTCTTCGCCTGCCTCCCCTGATGCCCCCATTCTAGCTCATTGATCACCAGCCGCACCTCGCCCCAGCCGCGCGCCAGCAGCCTGCCATCTCTTGTTCGTCCTCGGGTAGGGCGCCTGCCCTCTGCGGACCTCCCTCCTCCAGCCAATCAGTAGCCAGAAATCCTCCCCTCTTGTTGCGTCACCTTGCACCGCAGCTGCCTAGAACCCCGGCTCCCATCCGCCTCACCCTCGTGCTACCCGCCGCTATCCGGCGACCCTTGCCGCCCCCTGGTCGGAACCTGTCCTTCCGCAGGGACGCCTTCCGATGTTCTGGAAAGATGCCCTCTGGTGGTATTTTTCTAATCGGGACCCCCTGTTGGTATACCTCTTTTATTAGATGCTCGTTATATATTTATATTTGATATATATATATATATTCCCTTTGATTGAATAGTATTTTTATTAATTAAATGTTATTTGGGTCGTTTTGACCTTTTAGGACCCGCGCGGGGTGTTTCCGAGTGAGCGTCGTCATCGTGCCTACATCCGAGTGAGCTTCGTCATCGCGCCTACTTCCGAGTGAGCGTCGTCGTCGCACCTGGTTTCCGAGATTGCGTCATCGTCACGCCTTGTTCTTGAGGTAGGTCCCCCACTGCAATCACATTTATATTTAGAATTTATTAACTGCTTGGTGTTTTATAAATTTTAATAAATAGGAAATAATATAAGTTAATTAATTTTGAAATGACTATTTGGTGTAAAAAAGAGCTGTTTATATTATACACATATTTTGAAATATTTTCTTGACGAGTGGACACCTAGTAGTGAAATAATGCTTGTTTGGCCTTTAAACATAATTCACGAAATTTCAAATGTGGTTCTGGTTTTAAAGATAAATGGTTTCTCCTGAACAAGCATTTCGGGTTTTCATGAGAAACTAGGTTTTTCTTTAAAATTGGTGAAGGCCCATTTGGCACTTTAATAAAATAAATTATTTTGGAAAACCCACTCAGGGGTGAATTTTGGTGTGAATTGATTGTATGAGCTGTATGTGAAGTTTGTGTATCGTGACTGATTGATTTACATTGTGGACGCACCCCTGTATATTGCATGTGTTGACATGGGAACCTGGCATAGTGAGTGAATCTTCTGAGAACAATTTCTACAGTAGTTTAGATTACGCACTGGATAGTGTCCCCATAGCTGGGGAATAATGAGTTATTGCTGCTATGGGGATTGGGCCCCTTGGTTAGGCCATGCAGGGCTATACCGGGCGTTAGGGCGTTATGACGTCATCGAGTTAGGGCATGCCTTCAGGATGAGTCAGATGTATAGTACATTATGGACTGTTCACGATCCCCTAGGTTCAACCAATGTTTCTTTTAGTGTTTTTTTATATATGGGGGACAGTTGAGAGGTCTAGTTCGGTTGCTGGCCCATGTGTGCCACATTTTCCATTTCCCTTGTTGTGTGTTGTGTATTATGTGTGGTTTTTCCTTTTTGGCTATTAACTGAAGTTTGGATTTCTAAATGGTTTGTAGAAAATGATTTGAAAAGAAATATACCTATTCATTTCAGACATTAAACATTTCTTTAAATTAAAAAGGGCAATGGAATGATACTTGATTTACAAATGGAAGTACGTGTGTGTGAAACCCAATATTTTTGTATATTTAGTTCAAACCTGTAATTGGTAAATTTCATTATTTAATGGTAGTGCATTGGGAATAGATATCGGGCTGGCCTACTGAGTTTTAATACTCACACCTATAGTTCTTTTCTGTTTTTAGTGTTTTTGCAGGTTACATCTTGGGTGCATTCGCCTTGGGTGACATTTGGTCGTGAGTTGGAGAGTGACCAGTGAGGTCACGCGGAGATATTGGTTGTCTCTTTCGATTAGTTTTATTTTATTTTGTTCTTTTTAGTTACTTTACATTATTTATTTTGCGTTGATCTGTTTATTTTCTACTGCTTCAATTATTTATTTTTATTGGGCGTAATCATTCCCACATGCTCACTGTTGATGCTCTGGCACTTGTCGCTAGCCTGAGAGGATCGGGAACACCTCTCGGGTCATGTCGCGGACCAGCTCGGGTGACCGGTTCAGGGTTGACCCGGGGTGGTTCGTGACATACCTCTTTCTTATCTTAGGGTCCCCATTAGAGCCTCCAAGGTCCTCCACTCTTTCCCTCCTTCTATTTTTGATCATCTTTAATGTTCATATGGTAGATTCCCATGGGATATTATTCATGTTTACCCTCCCCCATCATCCTCTCTTGGTTTATTAGTGTTTCTTGGTGAGGATTCTCTCTTGGCCAAACCCTAGAGGTTATTTTGTATGTGAGGCATGTGAATATTTGTTTTTATGGTTTCTTCATTGTCTCATGGTGTGATATCTTCCCTCTCCGAATCTTTCAGGACATTTTGAAATCATTAAGGTAACACTTTCCATCCATTTCTGTTCTAGAACATTATTCTTGAACCTTGAGCATTCCTAAATAATTTATAAATGTGTTTCCATTGATTTATATGTGTTTTTATATACTCATTTTCTTGTTTTCATGGTGGTAAATTTGGTGCGAATTGGTGTTCAAGGGGATTCTTTATTTATTCTTGTTTTTACATGCACACAAGGTGTTTGATAAAATGCCAATTGAATTTTTTCTGTGAATTTGATCACTTATGGTGTTATTTGTCCTTTATTATTTCGATATATTAATATAAATTTTAAATTAGGCCTGATGTGTAGTTTTGAAGCCTCTTTATTGTATCATGATTTGTTGTAAACTATTTTGGAAAGACACTCTCTGTTTTAAAATTACAGTTTATAATGTAGTATTTTTGTTTTGTGTTGTGTTAGTTCAATCGAATGATGTGTTTCTTGAAAATAGATTTCAGATGATTTCATGGAAACATTATGTTTTTCATTGGATGTTATCTCATCCATTTGTACATGGGGTTCACACATGGATGGGTATTGAAATAAATATGACATTTAATATTGATCCCCCTTTTCCCAAAATCATTCTTGGGTTTCTAAATAGATTGTTGGTTCTCCTTGTGACATTAAAAGTAGTTTTAAATATGTTCTAAAATTTTTGGACAATAATATCATTTTTAATTAAATTATTCCTTAAAATGGTATAAAGGATCGTTTGAACTTCTCGTATTATTTGAAGTTTCAAAGTTGAATTTTCGAGTGAATTTGAATTTTACGTATAAAGGCTTGTTTTGAATTGTGCCTATAAATTTTTGTTTTATGTTGAATTTAGAATTTGTGTGTAATTGTTTAGTAAATGTATTTATAATTTATTTGATAAATGTTTATATTGATTAGAACTTGTGTTATTTTTTGGATTTTTGTTTGAAAACTTCTTTGATGTGAAAACTCAGTAGGCACTTTGTGTTGTCTCTAAAGAGAGGTTTTGATGTGAAGTGATGTAAATTTATGATTGGAACATTATGATATTTTGGAATGTTGTTTTTCAAACTCGGGTAGTGTGAGGCGCAGTTTTAATTTAATAATTATTAATAAAGAATTTTCTTTCCTTGTGATTTTGGAGGCTTGGATTATATCTTGAGACAACTAAAATAGGGGATGTTCACCCCTTAATTGTCTCATGCATAAGAAAATTCTAGCATTATGACCAGTAGACATTGGTATGAGATCACCACTAATAGATCATATACAAGAAAACTATGGGTTGTTGTTTCCCTACTATTACATACCAATTATTATTGTTATTTTTATTATTATTATCATCATCATCATCATCATCATCATGAGATTCATGGGTGTCATCTAGAGGGTGAAGTGATAGTTTTTGGTCGACCCTGAGTTAGATGGGTTGGTAAACCCTTTATTTGATATGGCTAGTTGGAACACAACACCGGTTTGGTTCGATAGAATGTCCATTTAGTTTTTTACTATTAAACTACACTGTATTTAGGTAGATGAGTCTGAACTAAGTACATCAAGGGATTTCATTTAATTGTGGTTACAAAATTTTCATGAACTTCAGTTAGTTTGTATGGTTTACTTTCAACTATATGTTGTTTATTATCCTTGCTAGTTGTATCTATTTATTTGGTTTGTTTTATAATCCTCACAACCCTTATTTGGTTATCTGTCTTGGATTTGAATTTGGATTTTTTTAAATGTGTTGTGCAAAGTGAAATCATTTTTGAGAAATAAATCAATAGGTGTTGTTTAAAAAAGTGAACATCTGGAAAGATATGTGTAGTTGTTTAAAATGATTAAAATAATATTTTTATAATGATACTAAAATTAGTGTTTGAGGACTATTTCAATAATGGAAATGTGTGGGCACATTGGTTATTTTCAAGTGAGATGTTTTATCTCACACCATACTTGTTCCACTCAACAATGGTAGACCCGAGCTATATTGAAGGTTTAGGTTTCTAGTTTGGTTGGTCTTTGGATAATGTTTTTCTTATGGTTAGAGGTGACCAAGAGGTCATAAACTGATCGTGTTGTGGTGTTTGGTCTCAGTATCGTAATATGTATTTGGTATGTTCAGTTATTATATCTAGATCAACATTATATAATTATTGATATTTAGTTATCATTGCTTCCATTTTTAGCTAAATTTATTCATTGATCCAGTTTTTAATTGGAGAAAAATAATTCACATTATGATTTTTTGATGCTTAGATGTAGTTTCTGGACCATGGGGTTCAGTAATTCCCTTCAGTCCATGCCATAGACAAGGTCAATTGTCAGGATGCATGGAACCTCAGCCTAGTTGATTGAAACTTGTGAAAACCACATCCTTTTTTCGGTTATTATATGATGAAAATATTTTAAAACATATCTCTTTTCGAAATGTTATTAATGGGAAAAATGATTATGATACCCATTTTATTTCAAGGGCTATTAAATGATATTTATGAAACACATATTTTGTAATGGTTCATGGTATGATTAATAATTTATTACCTTATGGAAGACATATAAATGATTTGATAATGTGATTGGTGGGTCCAATATCTCCCACTAATGCATTAGGTAAATATTTATATCTTGTTAAATAGATATGGATGGAAGGAGTAGTCAATATAGTTTAATAATGGAATTTGTTTGCTATGTTTTTCTTTGGAGTAAACCATGAAAATAAATATAGTATTTAGAGTGATCCTTTAATACTAATATACTCTTGGGAGTGAACCTTGACTACTAAGATGGGTTTGGATTTGAACCCATTTTACTCTAGGAAAAGGTTTCAACTTGGGATTGTGGGTTGTCCTCCCCAGTAGGTGTATCCCCCATGACGTTCCCTGATAGCTTCTGAAAATGATCCATAAATTATAAGGAATGATTTGATATGCTTACGTGTACACCACAAAATCTATGTCTTATTCTTATATTATGATTTTATTGATTACACTCTTTATTCCCTTTTGATTAATGTATTATGATCTACCAATATTAATTTGGTGATTAATGTTTATGTTCATTGTTATTCAAGTTAGGATTTTATAAAGTTATAATAATGTTATTATACCCCAATGCTTATGTTATACATTTGTATCTCCAATATTTACCCTCACTAAGCATCTGAGATCGCCATTTCTTATGATTCCATTTCCTATATTTTAAAAAATGGTTTTATGTAGTTCAAAATAAAAATATCATGGTGCAAAAATTTTAATATCATTCAAAAATTAATAATATAATATTACATGTTTCAATATTCCCTAAAATATTATGGTCCTTGAGCCTTTAATTTTAAAATATGTAGAATATTCATCTAAAATTCTATAATATCCATTTATATTAAGAATGAGTGTCTATAGTTTCTATCAAAGGAAATGTTTAATCAATGATTAGAACCTATGATGTCAAAACATTATTTAGATCCGTATGTATATTTCTATGGAAATTTTTATGGATGTCGTTTTGAATATGACTAAGGATTCATATATTTAAATTAAGGTGTTATTATTTTGAAATCCTATGTTTAATTTTTATGAATATATTGTTTTATTCTATGATAAGTGCTTCACACACCATTCTTTTTGGTTTTATTCAATGACGGTAACTATAATAAGATGGGTTACAATCCTTGATTCAGAATTTGAATGTATGGGAATTATGAAATGTATTTCCTAAGTAAAAAACTCATAAAGATAATTCGGTAGGTGTCACAAGAATTATTAATATAGTTGAAAATAAATAATCAAAAAATGACATAATAATGGAATGACATGTTCTAATAGAATTTTTTACATTTAACATAAAAAATATAATTAAATTTAGGTTGAAGAACCTTAAAACATGATTAATATTTTATTTTACAGGGAAGGGGTATTAATGAATAAGATGATGAATCCTATGTAATGGAATAAGGATAATGATTGATGATTGAAGTCTATATGTATTAGAAATCAATAGTTATGTTATATCAATATTGTATTATATGTTTTCCCATAAATATTTTAAGAAATATATAGAATGGTGTTGATGATCTAAAAAATATATTTAAAGGAATGTTAAATTATTTATTAAGGGAATATTACCCTTAATTTGGTCCTAATGTTGGGAAAATATTATAAACTTGGACAAAAAGATGATTGATATGGACAAATTAAATTGGATATCACTAATTACCATGGAATTGATTATTGATTCTTTTACAATGTTGTCTATGTTTTCATGTATGATGATTAAAATTTATTTTTCATTTATGAAATATTTCCAATTATCATTGGAATAATAACGAATGAATGTCTTCAATATGGTTTTATGGATATTAAGGTTATTACCATGATTCAAGATATAATTCATGACATATGGGGGAACAATGGTAATATGACTTTGATAAATTTAGTGACATTATTTCTTTTGGTTGGTATTTTCTTATCTCGATAGGGTTATGGGGACAAACATATATTGAATTTATTATGTTAAAAGTTGAATGGGATTTTAGAGATTAATTTTTTATCCCACAATATGAGGTTATGTTCATACTGGATGGCTTGTGCTATCAATTTTAACTACAAATAGTTGTAATGAATTATAATTCTATTTATTGATATCATGATATATTTGTGCTTCTGGGATTAAAAATTCACGTTTATTTCATGGATTATGATATGATGTGGAAATTGACCATGTCAAAAACTGAAGGTAATATATTCAATATGAAATGGAATGGGATAAAGTTGGTACGTAGTCTTATGAAAATCTATTCATATTTAGGAAAATGGTCTTGAAATCCATCATTTCCCTATTATCATCATATTTTATGTTATCACTAACCATTTTTAAAGAAATTGTTTTATTGATTTGTGATCTTTGACCTTATATTTACTATTCTCTCTATTAATCTTCATCGGAATAGGATTGTTGGTGTTGAATGTTAATAAAACATTCTGACATTTGAAGATGGGTCAAACATTATTTTTTTAAAGGATATTTTATCATTCATTTTTATGATGTGTGTTTTTATGGAGGGAACCGTAATGAATTGAAACATTGAGAACACAAATAAACTTAACTGAAGAAAATTTTTTATGAGAGGTAGAATATAACACCTCAAGATGTTGTGAAATATTGTTTTTGGAAATTTATTAAAACATTTTATATTTTCCATAGCACACAAAATGGAATATATCTTGGGTTAAATGAAATAACTATGTTTGGTTTTCATTTTATAAAACACAAAGTTGAATATTTTTATAAATTAAACACATATATTAGATATTTGTATTTTCAACACTGTGTTTGTATTCTGTTACACACAACATTGAGTTCCTATTATTGCTTGGGTTATATGGAAGGATGATTTTTACTAAACTAAAATATACTATTAATATTATTATTAGATTATTATTATAGTTACCAAATTTATATTGGAATGGATGTTATGAATTAGATTATCTAATTTTTGAAAATAATATATATATATATATATATACAATGAATCATTTGGTTATCACAAAAATTATGAACTATTTGTAAATAACGAAAATCATTTATCTATATATACAAATAGATTTTAAATAACATAATTAATGAATCATATTTAAATAATGTTTTAAAATTATTTATTTATTATATATTCAATAAATTTTTTTGAATACATTTCATATCAATTTGATAGGTACAATATAAGAATAAATCCAATTTTTTGAATAAAAATATGTTTTTCTCTAAAACGTAATTTTAACTCCATTTAAGGGCACACCTATTATAATTTCTTTTAAAGTGGTATAATTTCTATTTAGAAAAATGAACGTCATTTTTAAAATATGAATAAAAAAATTTAGATTGGATAAATTCTTGGTATTTTTCAAAGATGTTTCCTTTTTTAATGAATAGTGAAAATAATGAATTTTAATTGGAAAATAATTTTAATCTAATAATATCAATAGAAAATTATATCTTTAATCTATTTAAGGTATAATTAATTAAATAATACAACAATAAACCCAATTTAGGTCATTGGAACTAATTTGACAATGATATTGGATATACAAACATTTAAAACTTGTGAACATTGTACATTAACAACCCGTTATCTCATCACATCTGTGGGATTAGATTTAAATTAATTTAAAACAGATATTTGTATGGAATATGGTAAAATGGATTCAATATTTAAAAGAAACATTATTTTTATGGTCTAATTATGTGAAATTACTATTTTACAAAAAATAATAGAGAACTTGATTAAAATCAATTATAATGGTTAAGGTAAAAACAATTTTACTTGGTGTTTAAACATTAACGTAAGGGATATTTTTTTAAACACATATATGAAATCCATTTTATATCTTTATTTAGACCATATCTGTCATTGGATATAAAATTTCCAATTATTTTAGAGAAATGATGTTATAGATACCTCTCCATATTGTTAAACTTATTATATTTATGAGAACACCACTCCACCTCCACAATAAAAGGGAACTCACCACTAGGGAAAAAAGAAAATTTAATGTTTTATATTTTAATTTAGTAATCATTTTTTAACTGACTTCTATATAAATGACTTAAATAGTACTGTTTTCAGAATCAGTTTTTTAAAAACCCACACTGAAAATGACCATTTTCTTAGTTTTCAGTGTCGATTTACACATAAACTGATCCCAAAAATGGTTTTTGGGTTTGATTTGTTTTGTTGGATTCTTACAAAAAAACATCACTAATGATGAAACTGAAAATTATTTTCATCATCAGATTCCTATAAAAACTATTTTGAAACCCGTTTTCAGTTTATTTTTATGATTCAACATCTATTTCTCTAAAAACCAATGCCTAAAGTATTAAATTTTGAAATATTAGAATATTACATACCCCTAAAAATGAAAAACCCTATAATAAGATCCTATTATAGATAAATAAAACATCATGTATCATTGAATAAAAAATTACAAAAAATACATATTTTATATAGTTATTCATGAAATTATCTATGCATATGTGTTATATAGTACAATTAAAAAAATGCATACATGAAATATAAAATTTCATGATTATTAGTTATTTTTGAAGAATTTATTTGATATCATTACATTAAAAAACCTATTATCTCAAAAGAACTATAAGTTTTTGATGATATTTTATTGTGAAAATATAATAGTTTAAAAAAACATATGAATATACGTACCTCAAATGTGAATCAGACTAAACAAGCTGTTCACAAACAATGATCAAAGTTGGTTAAGATGTTATTTCATGTACGAGTCCTCATCATTGAACATATTCAATCATGTTGAATGATATAATATTAGAAAACATAATACTACGAGAGAAAATATAGAATAATTAATATGACTAACCTTACCATAATCAGTCGTTACCCCGGTCGTGATTATATCATAAATGAATCGTAGAGAAAAATAAATACATTTGATAAATACCTATTGATGATGACCCTGCAATTAATAAAATAGTAACATGGCTATAAAAACAAAATTTATATATATAGATAAATATATAAAAAAAATATATACATACATTTCCAAAAAGAAAAAAATATTTAAAATAAAAAATAATTACCTTTACTTTCACATATTTTATAACATTTGGCTTCCGTGTTGACAAGTGATATTTTTTTCAAAAAAATTCCATGACACTCATTTCCAAACATAGAAACTAATAATACATGTATAAAAAATGATAATTAGTCAAAATGAGCATATAAAAAACAAAAATCATTACTTGTCCAATAAGTTGGAATAATATCTATGAACACCACCTAATAAAGAGAAAAACCAATATAATATGATTTCACAGGGGCATAATACGCCTAACATCAATGACCCCTAAAATAAAAAAATCTCAAATTTAATGACATTATGATGGAAATTAGTTCAAAATTATGTTTCTTCTCTTAACAATTAAGAAATTGCATAAAACAACCCCCAATATTCATCATTGATAACCTCTCATATATATATGCCAATCAATTTTCAGTCGACACATATGGAACATTCGTTGAAATATATTTAGGTTTTATGAAACCATAAACACATGTTCTGCCTTTTTTAATAAGTATCATTTTTAGATAACTTATTAAAATTTAATTTAGTTAACCAATTTAAATCACAATTAAATAAAAATTAGAAATTGAAATGTCTGACTACTTACATGGACGAAAACTACAACACAATCATGGTGATATATTTAAACTCAATTAGACCCATGATATCATTGTGAAGTATTCTAAAACGATAATATCTTCCACATATATCAGATTAAATCTTAATCAAATTGATATTATCCGTGGAAGAAGATTCATGAGATAATCTTTCTATCCATCATACATATCTGAAATATATATCATTGTTTCTTCCTGTACATTTTTTTTTCTTTGTTCCATTTCTATTAATTTAAGATACTTCTATATCTGTTAAATTTTGGAAAACATTATAAGTAATTTTTAATCAGATGTAATTAAAATTTAAGGCAAAACCTAGAACATATTAAATAAGATGAAGAAGGATAGATATCCAATGTAAATAAAAGACCCATACAATCCCCAACTCTTGTAATATCCACAGTAGGGAGTGGTAGTTGATCATTTGGATCAATTATACCACGTATAAATATTATAACCTATCCCATACAAATAAGCTAGTGATGTATAAAATCCACCAAAGCATTAACAACTCCGAATGATACAATATGTACATAAATATCGCATTCATACAACCCACAATATAAGGTTGGGTCAGAGAAAGTAGGTGGATGATTTTAGTAGGAATGTAGGGAAGGCTGGGAAGGCTGGGAAGGTTATGAAAACGATGATTTTCAAGTCATTTGGTCAAGTATATCCTGTAGCACAACTGCTTGAATTTTATCACCTATAGACAATTATATATCATTTAGTCAAGCTTTTAAGGATTCAATTTATGGGCCTCTTGATTGTATACTTTGATGACCATATTTTTTTGAATACTAACACATGCTTCATATGCTCTTACACAGCGGAGGTGTGTTGGATTATATAATTTAGGGGATATTATTTTTATCCAACCCTCATGGTTAAAATTTCCCTATGTCGATTCATCCTGATGTTCATCTTGAAATGAATAATGAAAATGTCATATTACTATTGTTAAGTTATAAATTACCAAAATTCATGAAAAATATTAATTATTTACATACAATTAATTTAGATACATATGTGTCTACCTAACTTAATTTTCATTTTATCTTTTTTTTTCTCTTTTCCATTTCTCATGGAGAGTTGGTAGAGATAAAGGATCGAATTGGAATTCATCAAAACCAATACTAGAGTGGGATCATAGTGCTTAAAATGTTTCCTTAATAAATTTTTTATCCAATAAATGATACCCACCATGTGATATTGTAAGAGGATAAGCATTTTTCAACTGAATGTCTGGATTGGATTTCGTGGAGGAATGTCATATAAAATTTAATCTAATAAGTAATTTGTTACATATATAAGAAATATCATAATATAAAATTCTAAAATTATCATATATGAAATGTTTTATCATGTCTGGTAGAAACTAATTTCTTTCAAGCATCATCATCTAAAAACAGATACTTGAGGAATGGGATTTTCTGTTTTCTCTTACAAAACACAATTTGTTTGTCAACTTCATTTTGAAATCCCTCCATCAAACCACCATGAAGGTAAGGCATATTTTCTTAACTTATTTGGTTTCTTCATAATTGAATGTCATATATAGTTTCATAACATTAATATTAATGATTTAAAATACAACATATTCCAAAAATGAGATATTATAAATCAATTCAGATATTTTACCTTCTTGGCCTCCCAAATATGATCTATTATCATCTTGAGGACATAAATTCAATCAAAATATATAATTCATATCCTGTAATGTCTCTTCATGTCAACATAAATAATATATTATCTTTAATTTGGTCTTTTTTAATTATTATAATCATCAAATCTAATATGTAATCTCTCCACTCTATGGGAAAGTAACTATTTGGGTAGATGTGTAATTCCATGTTTACAAACATGAGGATTTGATTTCTGAATAATAAATGCAAAAGACTCCCCAGATGAAGTCTAATAAGTAGGCCTCCAATTAATGTTTTATTAATTAAAATTTATGTTTATGTAGCTAATTATATTACTGGATATTTAATAATATTTAAAAAAAGGAAAATTCCTCGGTAGATGTTCTTATGCCTCAGTACATATATATGTCATTGTAATGGGAAGATGTAGTGAAATTATTGAGTACCTATTATTATTAAATAAGATAGTAATTAGAAAACATGAAAATAGAAACATGTAAGTTAAAAAAATGGTCTGTATGCGAAGGTTTTTTAAAAAATAATGTATGATTCGCGACCAATAAAATATGCACTATGAACAATTAAAAATAAAAATTACTTCGTTTTTGTGTCAGTTTTTAGTAAATTTGAGGTGAAAACCATATATAAACACTTTCCCACATTGGTATTTAATTAAAATGATTCCAAAAACCACCCTTATATGCTTTTTTGCACAGAATTAATAAAAACCAACATCAATTCTCTGACTTTAATACCACTATTTCCATGGGTGTACACCCCCCACATATTCACATATATAAATCCAATTTTATAGTCCATATCCTGAACAAATAATCTCCTAAAACCCTCATACAAACATATAATCCTCACATTGGTCATAAATCAATCTAATTTACTCCTTTTGTAAAAAATGTATTACCCCAGGAAGATGTAACATATTTCAACAAGTACTATTGTTTATTTTTTATCTCCACCACATAAACTGTTCATATTCAATGATTATATAATAACTTCATAATCATAAATATAATGAGATGTTTTGATGTTAAGGTTTAGACCTAAACCTACACATCCTTCCACAAAAATTGTTAGAGTCTTCATTCAGGTTAATGGAGGATTACCGCCTCGCTAACAAATGTTATTCGTTAATCCATTACCATATTCAAAGGTTATGAATATTGACGTACATATTGTTCTTATATAATAAATAAATGATATTTACAATGATTTTATTATTATATAATTATTATATAACACATGACTTCATGCTTTCAATTTTCTGAGAATACAATAACATTGTTGGTGGATGGGTGGACTATCGCCTCCTCAAAGCGATGTGACTCATTCACACATTACAGGGAATGTAATATAGATTTTTTTATCAAAAAACATTATATATTTTGTGTTATAATTTTACTGTAATGATAATATATATATTTATATAAATTATTTACAATTTATTCTTTTAAAATACGATAATAAAATGGAAACCACATTCATGCATATGTACAGCCCACCGTCTCCATGAATGGTGTATTTCATTCTATATTTTAAAATTTGAAATGTTTTTATAAATAATTATATACATATTATATATTATATATATAATATTATAAATACTATAAATAATTTAGTCATGATCTATGTTAGATGATCAATAATAAAAATTAAAAACATATAACAAAAACCAAGATGTCATTAACTAAAATGTAACTTTAATATGAAATTGTTAATAAACGGGTAATATAAAGTCATAATAAAATAATAAATGATATGATATATAATAACATGGTTAAAAGGATTATTTATTTAAAACTTATATTTATTATACATTAGGTTGGAATGTGTACTATTAAATTCAAGAATTATGGTAAGGGGTTTCTCATCTCACATTTATTTTTGTGAGATATATGATATATTCACCAATTATTAATTTCATTGTGGTGTATAAACATACCTAATACATGTTATATCATTATTTTCATTTATTTAAGAATATAAAAATTTATAATTGATTATATTCTTTCATGGGGATCATTATTCAAATGTTACTCATTTCATAAGGGGATTTCTTGTGTTACATTTATTTCCACGATAAGTATGCCCTAATAACATAATATTTTAATTTATGTGGTTTATATATAGACCATGATCATATTATATGATTCTTATCCTTAAATATATGGTTATTTACATATACATTTCATAATCTCTTACCCATGGGGTTTACGATTTAGATGTCACCAAATCTATAATGTAATTTCGTCTCAATCTTCCATCATTAAGACACGTGTTATGTTATGTAACAATATTATTTTATAAGGACTACATATATCCCTTTGATAGTTTATGTCATGAATAGAATTATTTTCATTATATTTCATGATTCTTATAATTTTATTATTTTATAGAGACTAGGATTAAATGTTACTAAATTTTTAGGAGTTTATTGATATATTCCCATCATTTTTGGGGATTTTTGATGATTATGCCTCCATTGATGAATTGATATGATTTATCTCTCAAGAATACTAATTAATTTTATTATACTCTAGTTATTCATTTTATATCCATTTAATGGTAACTTTTTTAAACGCTTCGATACATTAAATATTTAATAAATATTTTTATAATAAAATCATACATTGTTTATCTCTCGACTTGGAAAAAAAATTTATTCAAAAATAATATTTTCTATTTTAAAAAAAAATCGTAAATCCACATTTAATAACTTTTTGAATGAAAATTATAATCAATGTGTGTTATTATATTAATGAAAGGTTTTAGAATAACAATAAATATTAATTAATATTTTTTAAAATATATTTTCAAATAAATTGATTTCAAGAATATTTTTAAAGCATCTTTTATATGTTATTATAGAAAATGTTTTTCAAAAATATTTTATTTTTAAAATTTGTGTGAAATGATTTTCAAATAATCCTCTATATTTATTCATGGAAAATGATTTCAAAAAAATTATTCTACAAATTTTTTTAAAATGATTTAAAAATATTCTATCATAAGTTTTCAACAACAATGTTCTTCCAAATTGTTTCATGATTAAAAGGTGTTTAATATACTTTCAACGCTACTTTTTCAATTCTAGTAAAGTGTTTTCAAAACATCTGTTGTGATTAAAAAGTTTTTAAAATGAGTATAAATTCTAAATTTGTAGGTTCATTGACATCATTTTCAACGATATATATATATTTAAAATATTTCATGTTTTTAAATGATATTTTGACTGAATGATTATTTTTCCTATAAAAAGTTTATAGTTATACATTAGAATACATATCCCCATTATATTTTATCCTTTGATGAATTTTATGATTTATTAGAGATATAATCCAATTAATCAATTATAATTCATTCCTTGATTATTTTATTATTAAGGTGATAAGTTATTTATGAAACCCAATTTCACTTCCATGGGATATACCGTGATAAAAGGCTTGTGAAACCAGATTCCTATCATGAATTATTCTATTATTAAATGATTATGAAGCTTTCTTCTTTTTCTATAGGTTTTCATAGTATAAAATTTTAATAATACTCATTTTATTTCATTGTTTGTGATATGATGTTGATGAAACTAGTCTCTTATAATGCGTCATGAAAAGATGAATGTATAATTATTTTTAGGATCAAGTATGTGTGATTTCATAATGTGATGGGTGGTACCTATAAATCATGTCAATTAATTCAGTAATGATTGAATCTCAATATATAGTTATGTCTGGGATAAAGATTGAACTCAGTTTAGTTAATGTTTATTTTCCTATGATGGTCTTAGAAGTGAACCTACACTAAAAAGATGATCATGGGAGTGAACTGGGACTATGAAGATGGTCATGGGAATAAACCCTGACTACTAATATTATTTGTTAAGTGATAACATTGGAACATATAAAAATGGATGCAACTGCATTTGGTGGCATTTCCCTCATGGTAGGATTCGACTCCATGAAGTTCACTGATTAATTTTGGAAATGCACCTTGAATTATAGGGAATGATTTTATATTATTATGTTTATGCCAAAAGTTCTATGTATTATTAAAATTTTATGATATCCTTGACTATGATATTGATTATTTTATTATTCATTTCTTCAAAACTACCAATAATTATTCCATTATTCGTCTCTATGTTATTTCATAATCAAGGTATTATTTTCCTGGGATATTTTCATGTTCTCATATCCCTACATTTACGTATGCTTATGTATCTCCTTTATTAAAATGAGACTCCACATGAATCCCTAACTATAAGAGATAAAATAAAGAAAAAAAGAAATATATCAAACTGATTTCAACTTGTATGGGATCCAAGGTAATGTTGGAACAAATTCCACCACAGTTCAGGTTAGATTATACTTGTTTATAACCCTCAATCTATTACATAGAGTGAATTTCAAAACCTCCAAACATATAATATTTGAATAAACATCTTGGGGTTTCTAGGTATGGATGTGGAAATAGTATTCTACTTCACTATGTCCTTATCATTGAGAAAATATAAAACTTTTTAAAATTTGAAATCCCAGAGGGTGACACATTTTATCCCTATGGGGTCTAATATTATACAACCTTCATTGATGTAGAGGTCCACATACTACCAAACATCCCTCTATTTCATGTTAATTGATGAATTTAGGTACTGGATGATGTTTTATATCATAGGTATAACATATTATTTCTTATAACTACTATGATCCTTTATAGGTCACCTCACTTACCAATTATCATGTCTAATAATAGACATTTGATTTCCATAAATGTCATAATCTGGATGTCAATACCTTATCCTAAATGTATTTATAATGTTTAACTAAAAAATCATCCCAAAGTATCTAATCTAGCTAAAATGAGAAACATTTTCACCTCTCATGAACAATAGTTCATGACCTATTCCACACTAAAGTAATGTAATTTGTCATGATATTTTCGAACCAATTTAATGAACCACACCCTTACTTAGGTCAAATTTAGGGGATTACCAATTCCATAGATAGAGGATTCACTCCCTAGTTATGTTGTGGAGTATCAAAAAATATTGTCAGAGTCGGTGACCTGATCCATAATAAAACATGGCAACATAGTTTTAACCACCATTACAATGATCAATTCATGATAGTCAATCTATATTTTAATCCCTAAAGGTCTATTTAAAATAGAAAACCTTATCATTAATTACTCTCTATTGATGTTAAATAATAGTGTACCATTTCTTCCCATGTATAAAATAATTAAGATATACCACTTATATTCATATGTTTGTGTCCTGGGAAATGATATACTAAAAGACACTATGTGTAAATAAGATAAATTTCATTAACAAAATGGGTAATGGTGTGAAGTAACCAACAAAAATTCCAGATAAATGTTTCATCATTGTATTGTGTGTATTTTTATACATAAATGATATGTAAGTTCATTTACATGGTGCTTAAGATAGGTTGGGAAATCAGTGTACACCAATGCATCTAGATTCATATGTGTTCCAACACACATGAAATGTCTAATGGGGAATATAGAATGGGAAAACACTAGTTCACTCATCTAGTACAACCAAAGAGGTTGAGTCCTATAATATCAGTCTTATAAGGTATGTGGTCTAGATAAGTATGGTTTATGTAGATAAAAAAACTTATTCTTAACTATATTTAGAAAAAAAAATTCCAAAATATAGGGTTACCAATTATGTTCCCATATATTACATTGTTACTGACACATATCTTCTCTTAAAAACCTGTGCACCACTTTTATGGTCTACATGAAATGTCTATGTCAAAAACATAACATTTATGTTCATCCATTCAAACCAAAATAGTTAAAATCCCTTGAAAATTACTTTTCAATTTATTTATCAACATTTTGAAGAATGGGTATTCCTTAAATGCCTCAGTAATGGATATTAAACCTCTTAAGGTTTAATTATACCAATCATTCAATGAAAATGAAATTCAATACCACCTTTCTCATCTACTAAAATCTCCACTCCCCACTTCCTACTAGGTATCCAACTATCATTCCTCTTAGGATATTTTATCTTCATAGATCCCACTCATATTCTATTATATGTTTCATAAATCCAAAATCAAAATATTAGGTTCCAATGATTAAATAATTATTGATAATAGAATAATAATAATTGAAACACTATCCAATTGTTAATATGATGATAAGAATATGATAAAAAATGGTCAAAACGAGGAATATTTAAGAACATTAAATGATTATTTTGTTTATAATATAATAAAATAATTTTTGGGTTTGATTACCCATAACCATACTCCTATATCTATATTTAATAGTATCCACTACTTAATGGCTTGGAAGTGAACAAGAGTAACCAAATTTGGACTATAAATATTTACAATATCACTAAAAATTATTGTGTCAGCTGTACTAAGAAAACGTTTATAGTTTAGAATCTTAAATATGTAGGAAATTCTTTAAAATAACAATATATATCCACATACCATCCAATTCACATTTTTACACCATATAAGAAACTATTTAATACTTTTCTGTTCTTAAATATGATTAAGAAAATAATAGACATCATATATTTACATATATCTATCATGTGTAAAACAATTACTCATAGCCTTTGAAAATGGAATCATAATAAGGTATGTGATAAAATTCCTTGTATTGGTTAAAAAAATACAAAAAAATAAATGTTCTGATGAGATCATATTATAATTATAAATAAAATAACTAAAATAGTAAATGGAATTAATTTCATAATAAAATAAAACATTTAGAATATGATATCCATGTTATAAATCTCAATAAATGAATTCACATAAAACTAAAAATGGTTCCATAATAATAAAATCCATAATGTGGAATAGATAATTAAATTCTCTAAGTTAAGATATCATGATCATAGACATCCTAATCTTACCCCAAAGGATTTATATTTATTAATCATTTTCTATGAAGACATACATGAAAATACCTGATGATTGTTGTCTCATGAATTATATTGAGGAATCAATGAGAGATATTATAAGAAGCCTCCAACATCACATAATTATTTCCAATGTATTCATAATATAAAATAAAGGAATACAAATAAAATGTATATTCCACTTTCCATTGGAATCAATAACCTTCTATATTGATATAGAGATATAATAAACATAAATACATTCCCAACAAATAAATGGGATAACATAGACATAAGATATGTTGTCAAATATAGTGGAAGGATTAACATTACAAAATTTACATTCATTATTAATCTAAAAACAAAAGTATTGGAATAAAAGGTATATATATTTTTTATATTTCCAAAATAAATATATTTCGTATCTTTTAAAATATGCATCCCCTAAAAAACATGGTAATGGGTAATGGTTTATAGTCAATTTTATAATATCTCAAATCAATTGATTCGTGAATATTTAAGTGAATTAACTTCTAACAATGTAATGACAAATGGTGTATTCATAAATGAAAGGTATTGGAAGAAAAAATAATCCAATAATAGATGTTTATTTAGTAATAAAAAGGAAATGATAAATTTATGAAAGACTAATAATCTAGATGAAAATAGTATGGAAATATTAAAATTTATTCCATATCCAAAATATCTACCACAAAAATGAATCTATTGGAAATTTGACTCACATGTTAATGAAAAAGAATTTTGGTATAAGAACTCTTATCATAATTTTATAATAGGATTAATAATAACATGATAGGGATATAATTAATTTGAAATATAAAGAGGTTAATGATATTAATTATACATGAAGGAAATACGGAGTGACTCCCCCCAGGAAGCAGTATAGGTCATCCTATCAGGAATACCTCTTCTGTTCCATAATAGGTCCTTCCCCATAGCATTAGGGACACCCAAACTATTTTCTTTGCACCGATGACTGTATTTTCCTTCTTATGTACGGATCAATATCTCTAATTTTCATTTTTATGGTCCTCTATGAGGTTCTTCTACAACAATTTCAACTTAAGCTTGTGCATACATATCTTATGGGAAAGTCATGTAATTTTATGAATTCCCTCTGTACTGTCTATCAGCTCATTTCCATGGACACATCACATAATAATGTAGAATTTTCCCTTCATATGACTCTATATCGCATTGCATGGAGATATTGACTCAGTATTAGAATCACAGGGTTGAAATGGTAACCATTTTTACCCAACCCCTTTCTTGTCATCATCCATTTGGTTTTCCCCACCACACTTTTATGATCCTCCCACGACATATCCATTTTGTCAAGTGCATATGGTCTCCTTTCTTTAGGATACCTAAAGGCCTGAAAATCACATTCTTGGATATGGTTAATTTTATTCCATAGATACCCCTGATATCTATTGTTATCAATGATATTTTTCATGGGGATAAGCCCTCTTACCATCATTTGAAAATTCCCTTGATCCCATACAGTTCTTCCAAGGATCATGATTCCAATGACCCGATCCCCTCTCATTCCCCTCCAATAACCACTTTCTTCCTCTACAATTAATTATCCCATGTTCCTCTTGATATGGATCACCATGTTCCATCTCTTTCTCCCACTACATGTGATATCTGTACTAAGTATACATCCATGATTTCTTTGTCTCCCTTCTATACTAATGTATAGTTCTTGTTTTTTACTATTGTCCAAAACTAGACATCTCTAATTTTGATTACATTTAATATCAATTAAAATTTGGTTTTTAATGGGTTTTTTTCTAAAAATAGTAGAAAGGCTTCCAAATATTTTAAAAAAATGGCCCAAAGAATCATGCACCACATTCATGCTTCTTCCCACACCAGGAAGCGTGAAAAGGTTCACACTTCCTATTTAAATTTTATGAAGGAATCCTCAATGAGGTTCAGGGTTCTTCCAAAATATTAAATTTATAAAATCATAAATATTTATAAATACTAACAAAATATAAATACATATTAATTAAAAAACATAAATATCTATAAATATCCATAAATATAAATACATTTATGTTTATCAACCTTAAATAATTAAAAATATTAATAATAGTGTATATGACCATTTTGATCAATTGGTCTAATTCATGGTGCACTACTCGATCATCAGTATTGTTTATTAATAATTTTGTAATTAAGATCCATATATCCAAATTTCATTCCAAGTAAAAATGTTAATATGTTAAATTATTCACTTCACATTAAAAATAATTAATTCCATTTCCTCTATCATATATTAACATGATGTAAAATGATAAAAGGAATAGGTTATCAGTTCATACATAAGAATTGTGTCATCCATTATTTCACTCTATGTCTATGTGATCAATAATTTGTCTAGAAAAAAAATTATTTTATTTGGAAAACAATTATGTCCTCTACCAACTGATCTAGACACTATATGAAATGAGAAATCATGTACTTATCATCAAGCATAATCTAATTTTATTTCAGGATGAAGATTTTAAATATCATACGATGTTTTATTAGAACAATAAACTTAAAAATCAGGCAATAAATTTTATAAATAGATAAAAAACAATCAATTTAAATAAGAATAAATATCGGTCTTTGAGAAAATCCATATATCATCTTGTCTTATGTCATTGAATAATTCATGTCCAACCCAATTTTATTGATCTTATTTTTTTTATTAACCAAGGAATAGAGATTTAGAAAAATATTCCTCTTTTAATAATATTATCTTCATAAAAATTCTAAAATAATTGAGTTTTTTTAATATATATAATAATTCAAGATGTAACTTAATATTTCATCATTTCCATCCACCTCAAGGGAAACACTCATAAATTTTTTTATAATGGGGGATCTCTTCAGAAATGGTTTTCATGATTTTCCAAAAATGATATTATTCAATTATTCTTGTTCATGATTCAATAAAATAAAAAAACCTTGATGATATCTTTTGTATACTTGTTATATTAGATATTCTAATGCATTCTCAAAATTCATCAATCAAGATGCATTTTCATATTTTTATTTGAAAATAATTGAGGAATCAATCAAGATGATAACTTCATCATATTTGTGAGGAATAATTTATATAATTCACTACTTATCATGTTTTCCACCTATGAACGTGGTCCACCATCAATTCCACACATTTTAAGAATAGATAAAATAAACAATGATTAAGGAAATATTGTGGATCATCTTTACTTATAAATGTTAACTGTAAAGTTTGGCTTTTTTCTCATTGAAGTTCAACCAATTCATCTAGTTTTCATGATTTCACGTATGAACATATCTTTTGATTTATATTGGTATATGAAAGATCTCATCACATTACATTATGTTTTTTTGGGATATTTTTTTTTCTTATTAGCCTTCATGGTTGATGCAATCTTAACCCACATAAGGATTGTTTCTTAATCTTGAATAATATCGAATTAATATTTTTCCTAATGCCCATAATTTTAAAACATGGTTGAGATATTTAAAACATAAAATACTCTAGTGAAGATTGTGTACCTATATAAACTATAAACTTTTATTAAGTATTAACAAGTATTTTATCAGAATAGGCCAAATGAACTTATAATTACATTCACATATTGTTGTTGTTTTTCTGATCTTCAATCGTATTCACCAACTCTACAAAAAGATCCATTATTCATGAAAATATTCTATATTAATCAAAATTTTATTTAATAATGATTCATGTTCCTTTATCTTCTCGTATTTTACATCCAATTTTAATTCAAATAGATCAATAATATTTTTTATGTTTTCTTCAAGGTCAGATATCCTTTCAACCAGAGTATTTTTCAATTCAAAATAATTAATATTATTAATATATATTATTTTATTTAAGAATATTATTAATTATAAATATATATATCTATAATGAAAAAAAGAATTAATATGAATATAAAATAGTAATTATTGATTTTTCTAGATAATTTGACAAGAGTAAGGAACTTATTTAAAAAATTAATAGAACTCTATAAATGATAACATTAATGCTCATAAAACATGTATCATAAATCTAATATTAATAAAATCTATGACTTTGGCCTGGATTCTCCTTTTTCGTTCAATAATTCATATATAGTATGCTTCTACACCGTTCTTATCTATATATATACTCTAGTGTACAATGCTCTTATATATGATCATTGGTAGTCACCTCTACATCCTCTAATGTGACATGTGGGGGATGTGAAGTCTCACCACCTATAACATGTCCGGTCTCTAAGGATAGAGAATTCAGGCTAGAACTATCACAAACTTATGAAGAATATGGCTGATGTGAAGCAGATGTCTACAAATTAGGGTGTAATAAAGCATCTAACTCAATCTAGTCAATGTCTATATCTGCCTCTGACTGTCATTGAGAACCAGGAGGATAATCATGTTTTTCATGATGAAAATCCATATCCTATGGAACATCATCATCCATAATAGGGTCAACACACACTGTTTTATCTATATCAAGATCAACAGCATCAGATTCATGTGGGGGATCAAAGGGAATTCAAATATAAATATTGTGCATCGAAGGAATCAACTATGACACAATGTTGTGACCATATGTATGGTCAAATTCCCCTCCACCTACTGGATAAGGGGTATCAAGGAGATCCTTGATATGATCATCCATTGAAAAAAAATTATCTGTTAATTACTTTTAACAAAAAAAACATATCAAACATTAGAAGGAAAAATGAATACCAACTCATGAAATCCCCTTCATTGTCATGTCAAAAATATGACTGGGGAACTATAGTATGAGTTTGCATAATCCATATGATCCAATAAATACAATCATTTTTTCCTCTACCCTCATAACAGAGACTCATTCCATCTATCCCATAGATTAATATATGTGGAATTATATCTACTACAATCTAGGCATCTCTTTAAAGTCATCTTCAGGGAATGAAGTGAACGTAATTAACGTAGCATGATAGGAATGGATTGAAGGGATCTGAACAGGCTCATAACTCTATCAGTCTGATGCCACTCAACAATATTAAAATGAATCAATGGAACTATATATGAGCTAGGGGGAATAATCATCATATAATATAGTAGAATACTCTCGATGATTTAATCATTATATGGAATTCATGTAATCTGGACGATAAAATGAATAATCAATTAATAAATCAATAGATGTACAGTAATGAATAATGATTTAACAATGTCAATAATAGTCTCTTATATCATTTGGCATATGCCTATCTTGTATACGTATGATTTCTTGGACATCTTTTATGGATGTATTTGAATACCGATGTTATAACTCCACTTGCAGATATAATTTTTATAATTAAATTTCATAATAGAAATTTATTCAATTAAATTAGTTATTTGATGGAAGGAATATCATACCATTGTTCACATGGGGACTCTACTACAATATCTACAGGAAATGACGCACGATTATGTGGGGCTAAGACCGGGATGTGCTCTTATATTCTCATATATAGAATAAAAACAAATCCTTTGATTTGTATATTATCGATGTGACCTGAACTATATTATTTGATATAAGTATATGAAAGAAAAGAAGACCCCCAACTATACCATCTTTCCTAATCCAAATCCTCTAGTAAATGTCGTAAACCATATATACAGAGTTGTGGAATGATAAACAAAAATTGTGTCATCAATCATCCTCAAAATAAAAGCACATTCCAATTCCATCATGATGATCTCTTTCTTCATCCTCTAATATAATTGTAAAACAATGGTCTAACTAGGTCATGCATAATCTACTACTAACATTTGACCTACAATAATCATGGAACTATATAACTATAACTCTATGAATAAGCTCCAACTAATCTTCTTCGACTCAACTTATCATAGCCAAAACCTCGATGGGGAGGCCCAACATAATAGACACATCATGTAGTGTAATAGTATTCTACCCTTTAAAAATTGGAACATATGTGACTCTGGCCTCCATCTCTCTAGGAGCATAGTATTGAGTTGATGGCTGAAAAATGGGATGTCACACATCCCTATGCTATAGAAACTAGGGAGAAAAAGATAGGGCATAATCGAGAGTGGTGGGGCGGTATGATGGAAATGGGGAGATCTTCGTACAATGAAATGAGGAACTAGACATACTTCTAAAACTAGCCATGAAACATGAGTTTCCTATGATTTTAGAAATGGATGATGATCCATATGAAAAAATGATATCATCATTTCATTTTTATAGTGAATTCAATAAAAATTTATCATTTTATAAAAAAAACCAAAAACAATATAAAGTTGAAAAATATATGTGGGTTGTGTTATTGGTTTAGTTTATGAATTTCCATTTTTATCTCCAATGACGTTTAATTTATTATATTTTTCATATACGAACAACAAGTGATTAGAACCACACCTTGAACATGTGGATTCATGATATATTCAATTTCGATGTATGTTTACTTTTTTAATAGATATAATATCACAAAATTCATTCTGGTAGAATCCCAAAATGAAAAAAAACAAAAATAAATCTTCTCATAAATGGATAAAGTCGGTAAAAAATGGATTCATTATTGAAACATAAAAATAAATAAAAATATAAACACTCATGTTAAAATACACTGGCTAGATCATGGATTACAGGAAGTGGATCTATGTCCTGCCACTTGGATACATCTCTTACGAGTATGTCCTTATTTGTGAAAAACGTTGCATCATAGTCACAATCTTTATTACCGAGTCCAATCCATCAAATTTTTTATTTTATTAGAATTTGGACATACTCTGGGTGATTCCTGGTAGTATGACTACTATAATTTAAAAAAAGAGAGGAATTTAAATAAACATTATTGTGGAAAAAAAACAACTTAGGAATCCTAGAAATATTAGAGATGATATTTAGATTATCAGTAGGAAATGAGATAGAATGAATGTTACCAATAGGAATCAAAGATGCACTATAATATTTAACAAAGTTCTAATGTGATACTTTATGTAAACAATGGGCTCCCATTATATAATTACTGAAGCAAAAGCTGGAAAAACATGTGCACCGGGATATCTCAATGCCTAAAAGTTTATACTATCATAGTACTTGTTATTGAACATTACTAAAGGCACTCTATCACAGGGTCATGTATCTCATTCATGTGACTCTCTTACGTGAAATATAATCTTTTCTTGATCGAAGCCTAGAACTCACCATCACAATGCGTCATGTATTATATGATCGATGTCTCTTTTGAAATGTTGAGTAAAGATCATTCCATTTTCCATCCTCTGATATGACTTTTTGGACCATTCCAAAATATAGTGCACTCATCTATAAAATTCATCTTTCAATGACCCTATGATCAGGAGTTTTCACACAACTTTGAGGACCCCATTAATGCACTCTAGTATATTAGTGGTCATATAGCCGTATCTCCTTCCACCATCATACTCTAATGGAAATTTTCCATTGAAATATGCATCATATATTCATACAAATATTCATCAGCCCTATGAATTCATTCAAGAAGTCAGTCAATCCTTTCTTATTAGAGATCATATGCTAAAACCAGAAGATAATAATTTATTAAAATTTGTAATAAATATTTGTTTTAAAAGGATTGTTTTGAATAAAAATATCCAACTTGAGAATTGACTACTTTATTACATCATCAATAAATTAATTATGCATATTACTTTCAATATTTCTAATGAAATATCAATGGTAATCATTTAGTGCTATCTATGAAACCCAATCACTATTTATGGCCTCTATAATCGCTCGATGATAACTATACATTAGAAATAGTTCCGAGTTTTTTGTGAAATGAATTTATACACATGCCAAAAACCGGACCCTTGATTCTATGTTCACATTTTCAATAATAGATAATGAAAATGTTAGAGGAGAATGATTAACATCATATGTGGAAGCAATGAGTAGAATACTAGTATACATTCCAAAAATGAATTTTCAATTGGATTGAATGAATTATTAAAAATATGGAAAAGTAGTGATGCATGGCCTGAATGCCAAAAAAAATTATTGAACTTCACCTTTGACCAATCAACTTGGTGATTGGGGGACACAAACTCAACAATGTCCAAATGATAAATAATATGATTTATGAGAGAAAATAATTCCATATGTTTTGAAAACATTTCATAAGATAAATCTTTGTCACAATACACTTTTACAATTTCTTTCTATTTGGAATTTCAAGCATTGATGTAGGATTTATTATTGTTAAAAAACTATTATATTCTTTCCTAAATAAGGGTATAGTAACATTATGGCTTCTTCATATCATCTCTGCAATAATTGATGATATAAACTCTGCATCATTTAATGATTGGTCATGTGACTGGCATTGATGCACACAACTATGTGGGCCTTCTAAATTTTTTATTTTCAAACATTGAAAACATCTATCGTATATTTCCCTAAATAAAAATTTACATTTTGGCCTATAATTTTCACATAGAATGAGATATTGTTTATTCTTCAACTCATCAACCACAAATGTGAAATGCCACACTACATGGTATTATTATATCACATCCTCAAAACCATTTTTTTATTTTCAAAAAATCCAAACTATGGATTAGTTGTATCCTTATATTCAAACAAAAACCAGATTTAAAATTTAAAGTGTTAATTATCAAAATTTGATTAACCAAATGTGAAAGGCCACATTACATGGCATGATCTAATGTTTTACCTCCACATGCCCAGTTCCAACTACATCCACATGCCAATCTCAAGAAATTTACACACCACAATCCCGGATAAATAAATATCATATGTCAGATGAAGTCACATCCCCAGCCTTCATAAACATTACATCTCCGCCATTGATGCTTTCATCTCCCTGCCACTACTAGAGCCAATAACTAGAAAAATAAAACTATTATATTGATCATCCCACCATCGTCATGGACACATTTTCCATCACCTTCAATCTTTTATACCATCATCATCACATCACTATCGTAATCAACATGATGGAATAAACAACAACAATTAACAAAACCCCAAAAACATCAACCAAAAACTAGAAAAATCCCACATAAAAGAAACTAACAATCCTTTCCAATTATAGTGAGTGATATAAACTAAATAGACCCATCAAACATGATAACACAATCACAGGGAAAGACACATCATAAAATATTAGACACCTTAAGAACCAACAACCATCTAACAACCCCTCCCAGAACATTATATATTACTTCAATTTCATATCTGACTAGGAGTGGAGAGAATGAAATATGATGTCACAATAGAGTTTGGATGGCCAAGGGCTCAGGAATCTATTAGAACTGATAGAATTTTTTTCCAAACTCATACATGAAATTGATGTCATTATCATATGTTGCAAATCAATACCCAATAATGTCAGTTAATTCTAAAGCAGGTGTAATGACTACCTAATAAAAATGATTTTCATGTGATATTCCTTCAACTAAGGAAGACAATATTAAAAGAATGTTACCACTATCTAGGGGATATTGTTGATGGTTGTCTCTTATATAAATCTTAGATGGTTTATTCCTCACATTACCCTAATGATGACACTTTTCTCTCAAGGAATCCTTATAAGGTTCATTCCCAAAACCACCCTCTCCCACATCATTTCCATATTATTCAAAAGAAACACCATCCTTAGATAAACATTAATTGACTATATAAATAGTACACAAACAGATGTGCCTGACATTTCCCTCCAAATTTTGATCATCATCTTCATAATGTGTTTCTAAGATAGGATTAATATGAGGAGGAAATTGATTAGAGTTTTGTGAAGGAACAACTTCTATAGATCTCACAAATCATTGTTCTATAGTAGTACGTAGTGACACATTAATATCAAAAATGTCCAGATAAAATTCCATCAGACCATTACTACACTATTTCTTGAATAATAAAGATGCATCTATCTAGTCCTCATCATCGACCAGAGGGTACTCAGTGTGCTATAAATGTTCATGATATTGTAGATGTCGATATTTTATTGAAGAAATTTATTGAGCAACCCCTATTTTTAACCAACAACGAATATTATTACAAACTTCATCCAATGCTATAAAACCACGATGATTTTACACTCTTTTATACAAAAAATATTAACTAAAAACTTAATTGGTATAAATTACCTCACTTTTGAAATAAAGTTTGTTAAATAATTATTACCGAGAAAAATTTAATTTATAAAAATATTATATTATAATTAATTATTTTTAAATATTTAAATTGTTTATGATTGGATAACTGACTTGATATTGAGATATTTTCTGTGTTTTGGTTTATCAATATTTAGGTATAGTGATGTTGGTATAATTATCAATGAATATTTAATAAAACATAATATATTTTTATATCACATCATAAAATGTTAAATAGATTTTAATTAATTTTGAATAAATAACCATTAATTGATCTTGAGACATACAGTGGATTGGTCTATAATTTTTGGATAAACTAACTAGAACCTATGGATGATTTCCTAAAGTCTCTATTATTAAATATTTCAGTAACCGCTAGTCTCCTCTAAACCGAAATGCCTCTAATCGAACTCATCTTGTGGAATTCCTGTTCTCAAACACCTATTTGGGAATTCCAATTATCGATTTCCATTTTATTAAAAATTTACTTACATTCATGTGAGGGCGTCTAGGGGTATGAAATACATAAAGTTTTCAATTGGATAGACAGTTCTTTACATACTTAGTGAGGTATGACTCACTTGTCTTTAAAACAAAAACAAAAATGCAATTATTACAAATTGTATTACCATGTACAATTTAAAACATGCAATTTAAATTATAAATTTGTCGTCATCTCATTATTTCCCATCACATAATACTCTTAACATGATTTTATGTATACAAAATTTTTTTACATATTATATAACATTACCTATTAGTAGATGAAATATATATATAATATATAGACTTGTTTTCCAAAAATTTAACTCTTCAATGTGTATGTATATATATATATGATATGTATAAAAACTATATATATGTAATTAAAATTAATAAAATTTATAATTACATGAAAACAATTTCAATATTGAACACTTTTGTTATTTTCAATTTTACAATATTACATATGTATATATAATATTTGGATTCCATTCTACTACTTTCCAAAATATAAGTAATAATATTTTATAATTTCATACTGGATAGAATAGTAATTTATAATTAATATAATTTAAAGTTATTGAATGAAATTTTTATTTGTAATAAATAAATGTAATATAATTTACAAATACATAAAAATTTGAAATAATATAAAATTATGTTATTTTTAATTTAGTACAAGTACATATATATTACTTTTCTGGAATTTTCTAATTTCTAATATTTAATTAATTATATTTCATATATTTTTACTACAAATAATAATTAATTACAGTTAATATAATTTAAAATAATTATTTATAGAAAACTAATTTTATACCATTAACTAAAATATTTTTATATATAATTTTTACTAAAAATAAATAATATACATTGTATAACTAATAAATTCTTAATAAATTATATAGCTACAAAATAAAATATTATATTTTAAATATATATTATTTTAAAAATAACAAAATTTCTATCCAAATAAATCTATACAACTTGTCATCTAAATTAAAAATATATAGATTTTTTTAAAACATTTTCTGTAAATATAAATTATCTTTTATAAACGTCATACTTAAAATTTGTAAATATTCAATATAAATTATATCATCCAAAAAAAATTATTTTTCCAAAAATAAAAACATACAAAATACACTATATTTTACATTAATAAATCAATCAATACATATTAAATATATAAACCGTACCCATTAACACTAATATCTACAACATTACTGTCATGAAACTCATATTAAATAAATAAACCATACAAACCAAATAAATAAACATAATTAAACAATTAAAATTCTAAAAAAATTATACCTAAAAAATGAAAATAAATGATGAGAAATATTTTTCGTAGGGATTCACATCAAAAATTAGAGGAGCGAAATGAAATGGGGGGGTCTCTATTTTTTAATGGTAGCTGGGTGGAAGAGTGAACCACATTCACGCCTCCTTCATGGCCTTTGCGTAGGAAGTGTGTATGGGTTTCAGGCTTCTCGAGTGGTAGAAAAAGATGCATGATCCCCATTAATGATTATTACTAATACAAGAGAGGAGTGAAAGAGGTTCACAATTTTAGGGACCATTTTCTAATAATACCAAGAACCATATCCAGTTTAAAAAAATAAAAAATTCATTATCAAAAGACTCTAAGACACTAGTTTCCTGGGAGACTGTTTTATGACTGTTTTCCTATCTACTAGTGTTTGTTGTAAAAAATTCTTCTTTATGTTAGTGCTCGAGCATAAGCCAACTATCTTCATTATAGAAGCGTTTGTGAGAAGGATCAGGATGCAGAACTACAATCTTGGGGATTCCATCAAGCATAATATTTTTATTTTTTTGAATAATTCAATTACTGTGGAATATTTTGATGTTTCAATTAAATATATTTCAACTTATATGAGTTATGGTAGAAAATTTTTATAATTCTCCTTCATCTTTTCTCGATACTATGTAAAAGAAAGACCGAATTTATGGTGCAATATGGTTGCCCTTAATTATTGAGAAATGGTATGGTTTTTTGCTGATTTTAGTACCATCATGTATACATTTAAAATTAGGGTGGTTGGTTTCCCCTATTGAAAAATTGAGAGTACTCAACTAATTCTCTCTATAGTGCTGCCTCATTGACCATGAATATTAATGGCATATGTTTAAATGTTTCAAAAAGCAGAAGGGATTTTGATGAACACAGCTCGTTTATATCGATGACTAGAAAACATTGATGTCAATTCTCTCTCTTTTTTATAATACTGACTCTCACATAGATTGATCTATATTGTATCATTCACCTTTTCTCATCATCCTTACCATAAGAAATGTTGATGTAGATCTATTTTAATTCTCTAAATGGTGTTTCTTAGAGAAATATTATCATTCTATGATGAAAGATTCCATGATCAATCCAAATAATGGCCATGTGTAAACTATATTCCACAACAAGATAAGGGGGAACCAAGGGTACCTTCTCAACAGGAATTCCTTGTCTTCGACCCTTCACTTTGTTCATGTACTAATCCACATTGATATTGATCGTATTGATTCTATCATTAAGGAAGACTGAAATGTAAAACTCTATAGTACACTTATTATTAATATAAATCATCCTACTAATCTTCTACACATACAATATAGAATCTAGCATGAAACATCCAAAGACACATAACTTCAATAAAGAGATAGAGATTATTCTTTTTTCATCAATTTACCTAATCAAAAGAGTTTTGGATTCCCAATTGATATTTTCAATGAATATGAACATTTCATAAATGATCATTAGATTATATTAGGAATATATGATGCCAAATTTGAAGAGATTATCATAGAGTCTATCCCTCTCATGCAAGAGGGGTATTCGAAAACCCACTTCAACCACTTTGATTCCATTTCCAGCATGGTTTTCATATATAAGAATGTGTTCGTTAAAGAATTATTGATGAAAGTGAGGATTGGGAAGCAATTTCTTCCATTAATCGGGATTGTTCCATGGGATTAGATGACTTCCTAAGATAATTCTATTTTACATCCTTATATATCATTAAAGGGGAGTGTATCAGAAATATTCAAGGATATCTTTCATAGGGGGGGACTTACCCTAGATGTAATGTAATAAAATAATTATTCTCGGCCTGAATATGTAGGACCCCTCACCCATTAATTAGTTGAGAAAAAAAAATTATTTAATTTTTGTTATAATGATTTAGAAACTTTCCTTGATTAATGGATTACCAATTACCTTCATTCATGGGTGTCAGATAAAAAAAGGTTTCTTTAAAGGTATTCCTTCCCAAGAAGCCATTAAAATTTCTTAAGAAATTAATAGTGACATTGAAAGAAGACCTTCCATTTTCAGTGTGGTGAATTAGTTTGATATGGAAAAGGCGTATGATAGAATGAAATAGGGATTGCATAGATAATTTGTGTATTTCATGGGATTCACTTTGTGGGTTTGGGAAATGTTTTAATAATTAATTTTCAACCCTGGTTCTCTGTTTCATTAATGGGAAAGTGGTATGTGTTCTTAAAATCTACTCATTGCCTCAAATAGTGAGACCCTTCATTTTCATTTATTTTTTATTAATATCTTAGACTCATTGAGTAAAATCCTTATTATGATAATTTACACTATAAAATTACATTATTTTATATAGTAGTAGACACTAAAGTGGTTTTTCTCAACAAATTTTTGTGGAAAATATGATTTTATTAATCAATTATGGATCAAGATCCACTAGGGGCCTTCATAATTCTATTGCGGAAGATAGTAAATAGATGGAATATGTATTAGATTATTTAAAAGTTATATCCTTTCCTTGTGAAATTACACGAACCATAGTGATGGGAAAACTACTAGTAATTAATATACATTAGTTTACCATAATGAATTTGTGATCTATGTAATCCATATATAGGCTTCAAATTTGAAACATTAAGGGGTTCATTGGAAAGATCACGATTTTTATTAACAATGGGAAAAATTTCTTATTTTCCCCCGAGGGTAGTTTCACCATTTTTAACATCATCCTGAATTTCATAATGAATCATTTGTAACTAGTATAAGGTCCCTAGAATAGTGTTCATGAAAATTGATAGGGTCTTGACTACATTCAACTAGTACTCTCCTAGTAATATAAGGTTCCACTAAGCCTCATGGGAACATTTGGATAAATTGTTTTCATACAGAAGGATCAAACATTGCAACATGGAGGGATCCATTCATTTCCACCAATAGAATCTAGTATGGTATGTTCTTGAAGTCTATTTTATTTGGGGTAAAATTAACTTTGGTTTGTATGGGACATAACTCTATTTTTTATGTGGGATATTATTTCTCTCTACAAACCCATTGCGACTGTAGAGACCCGTATCTTGACTTACATGGACATTACATTACATTTGCGGAATACTTGGTACATAACAAAAACACACACACAAGGATCGTAATAGTTTAGTGTCTTTGGAAACTTGGAACGTAATCTTCTAATCGTGGTGAAAGATCTTCAGTATCTCCCATAAAGATCTTCCCTTTTTTTTTACCTAGAACCTTTCTTTTTATCCTGGGGAAAAGAAAACATAGAAGGGTGAGCTCAAATGCTCAGTAAGGGTAAACAAAAGAAATATCAATCACATCATATTCATAAAAACATAATATTTTGGAAATCATAACCTGCAAAAGAGAGCATAATTTCATAACATGGGATAAATCATGGAAGTGAAAATGAAATCACCATAATCATAACATGAAACTTAAAACTTTGTGGCATTCACACATAATCATAGAGAATCATTTCTTGTTAGTCAAGACTCATTGCCAAGACCATCTTAGTGGACAAAGTCCCTTTCTGAATCGAGTAACCCTCGTTTCAGTCCTGTTTCACTGAACCGGTATAACCTACCATTCCAGCCATGTCTATCTCATGAGATATAAAATCTTTACCCAATGCATTGGAGGGATATATAGGTCCCACCCATCTTATAATGAAACCTTTCTTATGTGTGCCACATAATCATAAAACATACATCATCGCATAACACATGTAACAAAAATGGGATTCTTGAAACATCATGACATCATAAATCAATTCATATAAGATAAAGGAATTCATAAAAATAATTCCATCACAACATGATCAAATCAATTTAATAATAGGGATAAAAACAGAACCCTTTATTATCTTAGATGGAAAATAATTTTGATAAAACACTTGAACTTCATTCTTGAGGAAAATATCCTTTCTACTTCAAAAACACTTTTCCTTTCTTAACATGTCATACAATTTTAAACTTAAAGAAGTTGATTAAAAATAAACATGAAAACTTGTAAAGGAAGCTTCTTGGAAATAATGTTTTAAAAATCCATTCATGCCGTATAAGTTAAAAAAAACATTCTTCGTACTTTTGTCGGAAAAGTCAAAAAGTATCTCGTACAAAAACAAAACGACAAAAGATTCCTTTCATATCTTTTAAAAAAACTCACCGAAGGGTAAATTTGGATTTAAACAATTTTAGGTGGATGTAAATAACATTACATATTGAGGGAACATGGATTTGGATGATAAAATACACCCCAGTAAATACCAAGTATAAACAATCTCGGATAAAAATGAGATTGTGATATTTCCCTTACCTTAGGTCCGATTTGCTTCGTATGTGTCCGAACCTCCTGTATAATGATTTAAATAATGTCATTGACTTATTACAGAATCATATTCATTGTTATGATATCATATATGGTTCACTTATGACATTATATTACTCGTTCTTTTGTAAATTCCATGTTAAAGAAGCGTTTTGGGTAAAATCGTTTCATTTATCGTAGGTGTTTTGACTTGTTGTTCTTGACATCATTATTACTTATATCATGATTTACTTACTTCCAGAATATAAAATATGATTTATATATCATATATATTCAGTATATATATATATATATATAATAGATAGATAAATAAAATGAAAAACACCGTTCATGGAGACGGTAGTCCGTACGTACGCATGAACGCTGTTTTTCTTTCCTTATTGTCTTGAATGGAAGTAAGTAGATGACATACATATATATATATACATAAATCCAGTATCATTATTATGTCATATATTTCATTAGTACTTATTATATATACTTTATAATCATTCATGAATGGTTAATCATTAAGAATGAATCTCATCGCGTCGTGGAGACGGTAGTCCGTACGTACGCACGAGCGATGATATCATTTCCATAAATTTTGAATTGAATTGGAGTGGATTATACAATATATCAGAATCAATATGATGTTGTAATAACTATGTATAGTAATTCTTTACACCATTATACCCATCCATGTAAGGTGGTGGTGGAAAATAGATTACACCACGGCGTGGAGACGGTATTCCGTACATACGCACGCGCGGTGATTTCTTTTTCCGTAGGATGGATAGATGGTGAAATAGGGTTGTTTCATACTTATAATAACATATCAGTATATGAGTGATACTTATGTTATTACTTCATAATGAAACAACCTAAGAAGAAGAAGTGGAAGAAGAAATAAAGATGAAAGAATTGGTAACGGTAATTACCTCTTCTTTGAAGCACCTTTTGGAGACCTCCTCTTAGGGAACTAAAATTGGTCTTTGAGGAATACCAGAACCTCTAGGATGTTGCTAGGGAAGTGGAGAATAGATTTTGGCAGAGGTTGGCCGAGCTTGAGTGCTCAAATTGGTGTGAGGAGGAGGGGGAGGAGGTGTCCTTTTATAAGGGAGGAGAGGGGCACCTTAGGAATATCTCAAAATATTATTTTATATTAAAGTCAAAATTGGTTTATAATGGCTCCAAAGGGTCTTATTTCGAAGCTAAGGTGGGGATGGGTCTAAATCCTATCAAACAATAGGATTTATACAAGTTTAGGGTATTATTTTAACCTTATCAATTAGATTTAACTCTAAGTGAAATAATTTAACTTTTACCATGTCTTTTTGTTTTCTTTCACTATATGGTTAATACACTTACTATAACATGAAAAACGAACCCCAAATTGTTTATTATTAATATATATATCCTTATCTAAGTCATTTGGCCGAACCTTAGATTTTTAGGAATAAAATAACAATTAGTAATATAATATTTGATTTAAAAACTATTTTGTGTCAATTTTGACACTATTTGATATATGATTTTTGTGAAAGTCATAACAGAATTATATGTTCGAACCAAGTTGATTAAATCAACACTAATATATCATAGTAACCTAGAAAATTAGTGGAATTCATAAAAAGTCTTAAATTACATTTATTTTGGTATTTATATTATCAATTATGTCAATATTTCATTAATAAGATAATTACTGCATCATCTTTGTGTCATAAATATATTAAATTATTTGATGTCTAAAAATTAAAAATAAAATACAATCATGTAGGAAATCTTTTTAGCTTTCTAATGAATATTTAAAATCGAATTTATCTTATGTATAACCCCATATTAAAAATGATTTACTTATTAAACTTTGATTTTAACTATTTTAACCTTTCTTTAAATAAATTAATAATAAATGTCCTAATCTAATCCAAGTGGGCCTAAATGGTCATATTTTATTCCTAAGTTTGTTTTGGGTCGAATTACACTTGTCCAATAGAATTAGGACATGTTTTAGGGTAATATTAATATCATATTTACCCTTAATTACCCTATTTACTATTAACCGCGGTAAAAAAGGTAAAAAGTTACTATTCACCAAAAAATTATTTTTATCTCATTGAACCACATTTTACTTACTGACATCAACCGTGTCTGTCGGATTTTTGAAATTCCATTCACAGAAGCGGTAAAATTAAGTTTTATGCAAAATTCAGTTTTTAACCTACCACTTAGTGGTTTTACTATTCATCAAAAATTGAATGTTTTCAGAAAAATACCAAAATTTCACCCTAGGCTAATTTCAATATTCTGAGTCCAAAAATGAAGTCCATTTTGAAAAATAAAATTTATAAAATTTCAAAAAGTGGTTATTACTATTCATAACGGCTAGTTTTAATAATATTTTAATAGCATATCGTTGTTTAGTGAAACTCGGTATTGCGTATTACACACGCTATCGAGGAAGGTCGCAATTGCGTGTAATGCAAGGCAAGTCAAGGATGCGTATTTTGCAAGGTCCTTTTTGTGTAGCGTACAACACAAGACATTAATAAAATTAAAAAGAATAGTTTTCATAAAATCTCGGGCTGTTACATTCTACCCCCCTTAAAATGAATTTCGCCCTCGAAATTCGTCGGGGTTATAAATAGTTTACTATTCGAAAGTTTCTTTAATAGAAACCCACATCGTAAAAAGGAATACCAAAACCAATCTTTAAAAACAAAAGTATGAAACGTAACGGTTACCCAAATAAACCAATCACTGGGTTTCCACATAGGTGAAAATATGGATATGGAAGAGAAATCTAACCATCATGTTCTGATGGAGAGTGGTAGAGAACATGGCTATGGAAAAGCCAGTAATCACAAATCCATAGATTTGTGATGATATAAGGTACCCTCTGATTCATCAGGTATAAGATCACTAGGACAACATTTTTGGTTTTCAAGATCATTTCCCTAAAGTTGAAAATTTGAATTAGAATAAATACTTACTTTATTTTGGTACAATCTCACTGTTGTTCGTGCCTTGAACAATTTCCACTTCATCTCTTAAATAAATGAAGTTGAATTTGTTATTCGTGAAGTGTTAGCAGATCATGTGATAGAACGACGGGTCATTCCATCTGTCTCAAACAAAAAGTTAGCAAAATTATATACATAAGTCGATCTATAGTGAGATTAATCATATATGGTTCCTAAAATGGACTTATACCTCATATATCATACTGCTTAATATAATAAAACTAGTTTCTACTAAACAGGGACTTCCTGTAGGCCAGTGGTAGGCGATAAAGGCCAGTCGTACTTCGGTTGTGGGTTCGATTCCCACAGCCTTGTCCGAAGCGATGGGCTGTCGCCCGTCCTGCAGGTTGTCCTTTTTCTAAAACTACATTACTATAACATCCCATCAATAACATCGAGAAAACTTCTATCCTTAAACAATACTAACTTTTGTCCAACATAATCCATTCCAATCTTTAGGATTATCCATAATACTGCAATCCACTCTCATAACATAGTGAAAACGATTACCAGAGATTTAATACCATCGTCAATTCCCATATATCATAAGATATGTTTTGTTGGTTACATTCCAAACATTCAAAGTCCTTAATCATGTATTCTCTTGAATACCTTTGTGAAAACATGAATGCAGTTAAAAGTTAACACCTTCCACATACTAAAATCCTCAAAATTCTATATACTCAAACCATGATATCACTTAGTCCTTATATCAATCATGAGCTCATGAATACAATCAAACATCTCATTATCGTCTTATCCCTTCATTATGCACATATCATCTACATTCCAAAAATATCTGAATAATCTTTCATGGATACTTGTACCATTAATCATACACTTTCAAAACTCAAGGAAAGACAACAGTGTAACAATCCTTAGATGTCTTTTTATTCCATAGTACCATGAGATTACTTATACAACATTACATGTGATAAACATGTAATCATTCCACTACATTCTTAAACCATTGACCGAGCTTCAACAATTCTTTCATCTCACATATCATTTGTAGTCTCATCATCATCATCCACATAAATACTACCCATATGACCATACTGATTCTCTTCATGAGTCTTTCCCTTAGGGAATTTGTTTGCATAATGCCCATACATTCCACATTCAAAACACTTAACCATTTTTGATGTCGTAGCAATACCATTATCGTCATCCATGGTGTTAACCGAACCTTTTCCTTTGCACTTACTTGCTTTGTGTCCTTCTTTTCCACACCCAAAGCATCTTCCAGTTCCCTTGAAACATTCTCCTTGATGCCTCTTCCCACATGATTTACATAGGGGAAATTGAACTTTCTTTCCTCTATGATCATCATGAAACTCCATCTTTCTCTTATTAGCCGAGTTAGGAAACTTACCAAATTTTACTTTATTGATCATATTATGAGATTGCTGATTTGGCATAATAATGATCTTTGGACTTCCAAATCCCATTTCATTTGGTTGCTCATGAAGAATATCATTCCATTGTCCATCATATCCTCCATTATCGTGAATCATCTTGTTTCCAGCCATTTTCTAAAACCCAAAATGAATAGTGTGAGAGGCAAAAATCATGCTAGGGAAAACAACATAATAAAGGGGGAGTACCTTCAATATCTAACATCTTAGGTTTAATTCTATGATCGTTAGCGTATTTCTAGTACTATAACTTATACGTCTACTTAACCTTAGGGACATCCCTAGACATACCGTAGAAATATCTCTAGGGATCTCACTACTGTTTTCGCATCCTAGTTTCCAAAGGTTGACTAAACCTTTCCTCTGATACCAACTGTAGAGACCCGTATCTTGACTTACATGGACATTACATTACATTTGCGGAATACTTGGTACATAAAAAAAACACACACAAGGATCGTAATAGTTTAGTGTCTTTGGAAACTCGGAACGTAATCTTCTAATCGTGGTGAAAGATCTTCAGTATCTCCCATAAAGATCTTCCCTTTTTTTTTACCTAGAACCTTTCTTTTTATCCTGGGGAAAAGAAAACATAGAAGGGTGAGCTCAAATGCTCAGTAAGGGTAAACAAAAGAAATATCAATCACATCATATTCATAAAAACATAATATTTTGGAAATCATAACCTGCAAAAGAGAGCATAATTTCATAACATGGGATAAATCATGGAAGTGAAAATGAAATCACCATAATCATAACATGAAACTTAAAACTTTGTGGCATTCACACATAATCATAGAGAATCATTTCTTGTTAGTCAAGACTCATTGCCAAGACTATCTTAGTGGACAAAGTCCCTTTCTGAATCGAGTAACCCTCGTTTCAGTCCTGTTTCACTGAACCGGTATAACCTACCATTCCAGCCATGTCTATCTCATGAGATATAAAATCTTTACCCAATGCATTGGAGGGAGATATATTTCCCACCCATCTTATAATGAAACCTTTCTTATGTGTGACACATAATCATAAAACATACATCATCGCATAACACATGTAACAAAAATGGGATTCTTGAAACATCATGACATCATAAATCAATTCATATAAGATAAAGGAATTCATAAAAATAATTCCATCACAACATGATCAAATCAATTTAATAATAGGGATAAAAACAGAACCCTTTATTATCTTAGATGGAAAATAATTTTGATAAATCACTTGAACTTCATTCTTGAGGAAAATATCCTTTCTACTTCAAAAACACTTTTCCTTTCTTAACATGTCATACAATTTTAAACTTAAAGAAGTTGATTAAAAATAAACATGAAAACTTGTAAAGGAAGCTTCTTGGAAATAATGTTTTAAAAATCCATTCATGCCGTATAAGTTAAAAAAAACATTCTTCGTACTTTTGTCGGAAAAGTCAAAAAGTATCTCGTACAAAAACAAAACGACAAAAGATTCCTTTCATATCTTTTAAAAAAACTCACCGAAGGGTAAATTTGGATTTAAACAATTGTAGGTGGATGGAAATAACATTACATATTGAGGGAACATGGATTTGGATGATAAAATACACCCCAGTAAATACCAAGTATAAACAATCTCGGATAAAAATGAGATTGTGATATTTCCCTTACCTTAGGTCCGATTTGCTTCGTATGTGTCCGAACCTCCTGTATAATGATTTAAATAATGTCATTGACTTATTACAGAATCATATTCATTGTTATGATATCATATATGGTTCACTTATGACATTATATTACCCGTTCTTTTGTAAATTCCATGTTAAAGAAGCGTTTTGGGTAAAATCGTTTCATTTATCGTAGGTGTTTTGACTTGTTGTTCTTGACATCATTATTACTTATATCATGATTTACTTACTTCCAGAATATAAAATATGATTTATATATCATATATATTCAGTATATATATATATATATACAATAGATAGATAAATAAAATGAAAAACACCGTTCATGGAGACGGTAGTCCGTACGTACGCATGAACGCTGTTTTTCTTTCCTTATTGTCTTGAATAGAAGTAAGTAGATGACATACATATATATATATATAAATAAATCCAGTATCATTATTATGTCATATATTTCATTAGTACTTATTATATATACTTTATAATCATTCATGAATGGTTAATCATTAAGAATGAATCTCATCGCGTCGTGGAGACGGTAGTCCGTACGTACGCACGAGCGATGATATCATTTCCATAAATATTGAATTGAATTGGAGTGGATTATACAATATATCAGAATCAATATGATGTTGTAATAACTATGTATAGTAATTCTTTACACCATTATACCCATCCATGTAAGGTGGTGGTGGAAAATAGATTACACCACGGCGTGGAGACGGTATTCCGTACGTACGCACGCGCGGTGATTTCTTTTTCCGTAGGATGGATAGATGGTGAAATAGGGTTGTTTAATACTTATAATAACATATCAGTATATGAGTGATACTGATGTTATTACTTCATAATGAAACAACCTAAGAAGAAGAAGTGGAAGAAGAAATAAAGATGAAAGAATTGGTAACGGTAATTACCTCTTCTTTGAAGCACCTTTTGGAGACCTCCTCTTAGGGAACTAAAATTGGTCTTTGAGGAAGACCAGAACCTCTAGGATGTTGCTAGGGAAGTGTAGAAGAGATTTTGGCAGAGGTTGGCCGAGCTTGAGTGCTCAAATTGGTGTGAGGAGGAGGGGGAGGAGGTGTCCTTTTATAAGGGAGGAGAGGGGCACCATAGGAATATCTCAAAATATTATTTTATATTAAAGTCAAAATCGGTTTATAATGGCTCCAAAGGGTCTTATTTAGAAGCTAAGGTGGGGATGGGTCGAAATCCTATCAACCAATAGGATTTAGACAAGTTTAGGGTATTATTTTAACCTTATCAATTAGATTTAACTCTAAGTGAAATAATTTAACTTTTACCATGTCTTTTTGTTTTCTTTCACTATATGGTTAATACACTTACTATAACATGCCAAACGAACCCCAAATTGTTTATTATTAATATATATATCCGTATCTAAGTAATTTGTCCGAACCTTAGATTTTTAGGAATAAAATAACAATTAGTAATATAATATTTGATTTAAAAACTATTTTGTGTCAATTTTGACACTATTTGATATATGATTTTTGTGAAAGTCATAACAGAATTATATGTTCGAACGAAGTTGATTAAATCAACACTAATATATCATAGTAACCTATAAAATTAGTGGAATTCATAAAAAGTCTTAAATTACATTTATTTTGGTATTTATATTATCAATTATGTCAATATTTCATTAATAAGATAATTACTGCATCATCTTTGTGTCATAAATATATTAAATTATTTGATGTCTAAAAATTAAAAATAAAATACAATCATGTAGGAAATCTTTTTATCTTTCTAATTAATATTTACAATCGAATTTATCTTATGTATAACCCCATATTAAAAATGATTTACTTATTAAACTTTGATTTTAACTATTTTAACCTTTCTTTAAATAAATTAATAATAAATGTCCTAATCTAATCCAAGTGGGCCTAAATGGTCATATTTTATTCCTAAGTTTGTTTTGGGTCGAATTACACTTGTCCAATAGAATTAGGACATGTGTTAGGGTAATATTAATATCATATTTACCCTTAGTTACCCTATTTACTATTAACCGCAGTAAAAAAGGTAAAAAGTTACTATTCACCAAAAAATTATTTTTATCTCATTGAACCACATTTTACTTACTGACATCAACCGTGTCTGTCGGATTTTTGAAATTCCATTCACAGAAGCGGTAAAATTAAGTTTTATGCAAAATTCAGTTTTTAACCTACCACTTAGTGGTTTTACTATTCATCAAAAATTGAATGTTTTCAGAAAAATACCAAAATTTCACCCTAGGCTAATTTCAATATTCTGAGTCCAAAAATGAAGTCCATTTTGAAAAATAAAATTTATAAAATTTCAAAAAGTGGTTATTACTATTCATAACGGGTAGTTTTAATAATATTTTAATAGCATATCGTTGTTTAGTGAAACTCGGTATTGCGTATTACACACGCTATCGAGGAAGGTCGCAATTGCGTGTAATGCAAGGAAAGTCAAGGATGTGTATTGTGCAAGCTCCTTTTGGTGTAGCGTACAACACAAGACATTAATAAAATTAAAAAGAATAGTTTTCATAAAATCTCGGGCTGTTACAGCGACCACATTCATTTCTCGAGAATCAGTCTTGATTTGTTGAGGGTTGCAGGGGGAATAACATATAGTTCAACAACTATTTAGGAAACCCTATTTGAATCCATGGGTTCCCATCTACCAGATAAAATTCTATTAGGCCACTTCTTATCATTTTATTATCCAAACTACTCGTAATTATCAGAAAAATTATATTTTCAATATCATTGAACGTTCCTCGGATCACGGTCGACTGATTTTTATTGAGTCCCCCGAGGGATATTTTTCTACCAATGGATACAAGAAATCTGTCTAGGATATTGATGATCACCCTGAATGGGTCTCATTAACATGGTGTAAGATTATCCAAATCAAGATCAAAAGGCTTTTCGGGAATATTAATAATCACAGAATTGCTATGAATTATTTAGTCAAACAAATAGAGGGACCAATCTTGAATCAATATGATTTTTCTACCTAAAAGAGAATGAGGTTTACACTGATTGTCTACTTTTTGGTGGTGAATAACTGGAAATATTTGGGAATGGGTTTAGATCTCTCAGGGGTCTATACCCACAATGAATCACTATTGTTATTTTCCTCCATAAATATTTCCTTGGTGTGAGTTGTAGAAAAAAAAATACAACAAGAGGGACATTCATTTAGCAACTAATTATTGGATTATTTTCTCACATACAAACAAAACACATCTTGAATAGAACCCCATTTAACTATTGGGCATGAAGATCCACTAAATAACACATGTAGTGGATCTAAGATAATTGGTGAAGCATTGGAACAAAATATACATATTATGAAGGAACACAGGTGATAAATATGAATCTCATAAACACTCAAGATTGATCAAAAATTGTAGACGTCAATACAAGTATCCTAAAAAATGAATGTCTCCAACTTAGAATGGATGGAACATTACCTCTATACCTTATGAGAGGAGGATGAATGGTGATATATCATAAATGGTATGTTTTGGTGAATTTCATCTGCTTCTATGACCAGGGGAATGTGATCATGGATAATTCATTTGACTTATTGATGGGTTTGAAGGTATTCATACCTTATTACATCAATTATAATGTCATTGAAATATTCATTTAGTGATTCAGAATTATATACAAGGTATATATTCAATTCTTTAGTCCATTTACTTCTTTTTCTGATTATTCAATAGAAATTCATTTAATAGAATTTTTCTTTTTTGTACTTATTATGAGGGGAATAACATGGTTGATTTTCATGAGGCAACGTGTATCTAGGAAAAAACCATGATGATCTTATCTGATCTAGGGAAACTCCTCCTTTTGTGATAAAATTTATTATTATGATTATTTTAGTATACACTAATTTAGACCCCCAAAAAATATTCACTAATTTTACCTCTACTAATGTGTATCCAAATAAATATTGGTTTATTCTTTGAAAGAGAAAAATTCATACATGATTGAGGTAGTATTAGAGAAGACACACTATTAAAATTCATTTAATTTTCTATAAGGATTGGAAGGAATTAATATTTTCTCAATTAATATATAACTCATACATATAGTAATGATATTTACTTTTTTATATAAAATTTCAAGGATAGTTTTAGAATGTAATTATTTTGAAAAAAATATAAGGATTAAGTGATAATCACTTTGGGACATTGACATTTCTCTTAGAAGAGTCCATGAAATTGAAGGGTGTATGATTTCTAATTAAAAGAATAATCACACAAACATGGTAAATTTTTATTTGAGGATAAAAATGTTATAGTTTTTTTGTATAAATTCGAATTAATGTGTGTGCATGATCTAAGGGAAGAGTCCCCATTTTATTGGTGAAGAGACTGAATCTTTTGATAATTACCTATATTTTTCATTAAAATCATTACACTGTTTAAGGTTCAATGGATCATACAGTGAAAAATATTACATTTGGTATAATATTATTGGTTGAAAATAACTCCAAAATTTATTTTATCAAAATATTTATAGTTGTTGGAAATTATTATTTATTATATATTAACAGTTTTGGTGGGTTTTTAGCGGGGTAACATGTTTTAAACCAAGAATATTATTTTAAAATAAACACATAATATAATAAATAATATGGAATATGGTTGAAATTAACTAATATTTAATACATATTTAATATAATTTAAAATAAAACTAAGATTATATTTTATTTTAATATAACACATTTCATATACTAGTTAACATGTATGGAAAAATGTTGTTTTCATCATTATGTGTCCATTATATAATTTTTTTCTGATTACCATTTTAATGAGGGTAAATTCAATTATATATGGGCTTATTAATTTTTATAAATTCACTTTTTATAATAACTTAATTTATTTTATGTAATAATATTTATAGAATATTAACAGTATAATTAATTGAAAATAAAAGTTTCACCATTATAATGATAATTAACTTTAATCATAATTGTCACACATTGAGTACAAACAATGATGTTTAGATTATAATTTATTATGATCATGTTTCTCTAATATATTAATTCAATAATTGTTCAGTGTTAATCTATATGCGATGAAAGAAACAATAATAATATAGGCAGATATATCAGTTTTTAGAATAAAATATTACATACGTTTCTGAACCGATTTAGATAGGTTTCATAAATAATTCATAGTAATTTTAAATGAAATATTTTCCATGTAAATATATATCATTTATATAAAATGTTCTCAAAAATTTTTATTCTATTTTTCAATTGTGATAGTGTTATAAAAAAGATGTTTTTAAAAATATGTATATTTTTTACTATTCACAAAAAAAATTAATTACATCAAAAAAATAGAAATAATTATGCTTTAGATTTTTTTATTATTATAAATAAATAATGTTTTAATTTTCTTAACATTAAAATTCTAATGTTTTCATATTTATCATTTCAATCAAAATATATTGCAATGTGATTTCATAGGAAAATACAATTTTTAATACCATTTATTATTACTTTTATTTAATATCATGTACCTATAATACTAGGGTTAATAAAATATTAAAATAAACAATATGTTTTACCAATAATATTTTATATTTTCTTTTGAAATATTCTTGGGAATCCAATTATATAGAATATGAATTTTTTACTAGAAATGATATTATAATAAATTTATCTATATTTGTTAAATTCTAAAAATTACTAAATATTAACAGGGAGATATATTTCTAGATATACATATATTTCATAATTTTATTAACACTATTTTAACTCGCCATTTCTCTATTGAAATTTTTATGAATTTATAATGTTTCAGAGTTCATTTTGGATTGTTGATTCATGTGATGTAATATATTGAACACATTTGATTTTAAAGGAAGTAAAATATATAATCCTTACTAATGTTGTGTTTTAATCTTCCTTATAAAATATATCATCCTCACAATTTTTAATTATTTTCCAATAGGGAAAACAATTAATAACATCTACAAGATACTTAGGGATTGAGGATTGATTTTAATTGTGATATTAAAATTACTATTTCATAAAACAAGAAACTCATAGTTATGTATAAAATCATGTAAGATATATTTAATTTATATAGGAAGTTATTAGTTGAAAAATATTGATCATTTTCAATTGATTTTGGACATGTATAGAAATTTCCCAATAAAAAATTTTCTGATATAATTTTATAAATAAACAATACATTCCTTGAAAGACCATAAAAATTATAGAATAGAAACATTTATTTGATCGTGTATATAACCTACAACATGAATTGTGTAATGTAATATGATATCCCAAGACATTACATCATATTTAATATTTAAAGCATATTCAATCTATTCTACATAGTACAATGCACAAAAAAGTGTTTTTAGCTTATGTGGAAAGGAACAAGTTTATTTGATGGCATTCATTACAAGCAAGACCAAATCATATTGAATACTTTTAATATTATAATTTTAAAGTTAAACATTCTCCAATCCATTAAATTTTTGGTTTCTAATATAATTGACTATATTATTAAAATATATTGTTTAATTAATGGGATTCCAATTAGATAGAAATGAATATATAAACCAAATGAATATAAAGGGAATGATTTAAAAAATGAATTTATATCCTCAAAAAGATGTTTTATCACAATAAGTTAAATTAATTTTTGATCATATTGATATGTATATATATTTATATTATTTATTCAAAATAAATTAAATTTATCAAATAGATTTTATATTCTTATGATAATAACAAAACAAAATATTACGCAAAAAAACTATATTTTTATAAAGGCAGTTTATCCACCTTTTAATGGAACAGATTATTTTATACTAATTTTTAAAAAAATTATAATTTTTAAATGGTAAAATAACATTAATACTATTAATAGGATTGTTAAAATTATCCTTGGGAAATTTTTTACTATTTTTATGAGATGTTCCATTTTTTCATTAATAGTAAAAAATACAGAATTTTAATTTAAAATTTTGTTTTCTAGTAAATAATTTATAATGTTAAAATAAATAATTAGTTGTTTTTAATGTAAAATTAAATAAATAATAAATATATTAATCCAATTTACATAATTGGAAACAATTTCACATTAAAATTTTATATAAAAACATTTCAAACTTTTTAACAATTTGGCTTTTAAAACTTACATTGTCACCCAATCAACTAGATTAATATTAAATTATTTTTTCCAATTCTAGGATTGGAATTATGAAAATTGGATTCCATGTTTATTATCGTATCAATTTATAATTCCTAATGATGTGAACATAGTTTTTAAGCATAAATTTATATGAAATCAATTAAAATTACATACAATGAATAATAGGAAAACTAGCATACCAACGGAATAACCATTACTCATAAATGAAACAAATGATCAATATACAAGTCCAAAAACACTTTTTATTTATATATTTTCAATATATAATATCATGGTTCTAATTTGAATTAGTATTGGAGTCAATTAACATTACAAAAACCTGGTTGGAAAGCATTCCTTAAAAAATTTATAAGAATGACACTCCTACTCCACTATAAAAAGGAACTCACCCCTCCCACATATTCACATGTATAAATCAATTTGGATCATCCAAAACCTTCCAAAATAATATTAATAAATACATTATATAATTATAGTGGACTAAAAGTTTTTCATAAATAAAATGAATGATGTATTTTAGTATAAACCAACAAGTGGTTACCTGAATAAAACATAACATTTTTTAATGATCACGTTCTTTCATTTAATTCAACACCTATTAAATTAATTTTATATCATTATTATATAATTAAATATATATCTAAAATAGAATTATATTTTTTTCGCAATATTAATACATTAAATAACACACATATAAATCAAATGTGATATATAATCATTGTTCATGTGTATGGTAGACTACCGCCTCATGAATTGATGATGTTTGTTCGTCCATTACCACCTTTCATGGTCTGGAATAATGTAGGATTTATAGTTCTAATATTATATATATTATTTTCAAAATTTATTTATTCTTTTGGAGTTTTTATATTACAAAAACCTTCATTCATTCAATTTCAATGAAAAAATATAACATCATTTGTGGACGTGTGGATTACCGCATCATTAAAGTGACGTGATTCGTTCATGCTACTCATGGAATGTGTTAAAAATGGTTTAAATAAAAAAATTTGAAATATAAGAGTTCATTATAATAATTTAATTTTAATATATATAATTTAAGTTTCATTCTTTTAACATGATAATAAAATGGAAATTGCATTCACCCTTACGTATGACCAACTATCTCCATTAAAATTGTATTTTATTGCCAATATAAAAATTTATTGGATTAATATAAATAAATAAATAAAAAAGATATAAGGTATTTAAATCATTTTTTACATACTTGATATTTATAAATCATGATCTATGTAATAAGAACAAAAATAATAAGTCAAAACATACTTGAAAAAGATGAAAATTTTCACCACAAACATTTAAGATAATGAATGATTTTAACAGAAGGGTAATAAGAGATTATTTTAAGATCATATATAATTTTATAAATTTGATTATGGTTCTTTAATATGTTAATAAAATTCTTAAAACCACTGTATTGGTTGTTAATGGACGGTCACCCAAAAGGATAGACATGTTAATGGATTTTCATCTCATATTTTACATCAATTAGATAAATTTCACCTTCACCAATTAATTATTTTTTTAGAGTACCTAATTAAAATTTTGATATATATTATATCAATAATTATTTTATATTCATGGAATTTAAATATTATATTTGATAATTATTACTTTCGAGTCTTCTAATTTATATGTTACCACAATTATAATGGGATTTTAAATCTGACATTAATTTCAATGAAACAAATTCAATATTCTTGACACTTATTGTTTTATGTGGTCAATAAAATTACCCTTTTTCATTGAATATCATGTTTCGCTCATATTTCAGAGAATTTAATGTTTCAATTTTAACAATCTCATCCATGGGGTTTTGACATCAAAATTACATATTTATAAAACTTATCTTTACAATATCACTTTCTTTTGTGATTTCTAACATTCTATTAATACAAAAAATTCATTATGATGATTTTTATTTTAAATTACATTTAGATTATAAAACCATATTATAATGAAATGGATATTATTATTTTTTATAATATATAAAATTTTGAAAAACAGCATTCGTTTTGACAATTATTTTACTATTTGGATAAATATTGATAAATCCATATCTTTAACTCAATATTGATATATGAAGACAATACATGTTTTTTGTTAATTAAATATATCATTTGATATATGAGGAATTATTTTACAACAAAAAAATTGTTTTGGGATTGATTAGTGCATTCCCCTTGATCTGTCAGTAGTCTCAATTGACAAAATCATTTGAAAAAAAACCTCCGTGTTTGTTTCCAAATATTTTTAAACTGTATAGGTGATTGACATTGATAGAATTGTATTGATAATGGTGTTGAAATGAATTATATGGATTTTTATAATGTATTTTTTGAATTGTTTGGGGGATAAATCATGGTAGTAAAAGTATCATATTTCTGAGAATCATTATATCTAATAAATATGAATTTCATTCATTTCAATTTAGTTATCATTATTATCCATCAAATTTTCATGGTGAAAAAATTTAGGGACACATTTCATTCTCGTTTTATCTAATAAATGGAATTTCTAATCATTTATTTACCTTTCTGTAATGATTATTTATTTATTTATTCATTTATATGGAATCTCTTTCTAGTCATTTAACATTTCATATTGTTTATTCACTCGTACTCAATTTATTGATTACATGGAATCTATTTTCAGTTATTTACCTTTCCATATTGATTATTATAATTAATAAATTACTATTTTAATTTTAATTAACATTTACTGATCATTTTAGATAGCCCATATTGTGTTTTTGTTCCCTAGGATTCCATTACATAAACTAAGAATGATTTAAAATGATATTCTATATTGAATAATGTTTTTATCCTCAAAAAATAGTTTTTAATTTTTTTCATTAAAAATGTAATTTAAGGATCGTGTATATATATAATTTTCCATTAATACTAAACTAATTGGCCCTTAAGGATATGATTTCTTCCAATCATGCCACTGTTACTATAGTGGAGAAAGACTCTAGGTTTACGATGTTTGTTTTGTTACAGGTGGTATCAAAGGATGTTTAGTAGCATCCTTTATAACTAGATTTAAGAAAACAAACCTTAGGGAACATAACTCTATGATAGACATTATCGATAAGTATATAAGAATAGTTAAATTCATTTTAATAATATTTACAGATATAATCATATAATTATGACATTAATATTGATCAAATTATTTATGTTATAAATATATATTATTTAGGATTTAAGTGGTGGTAATCTAAAATGAATAAAGAAATTTTTGTATAAATATATTTAAAGTATATATTTATTTTGAAAAACATATTTGTGAAATGAAGCCATTACATTTTATGTACATAAGTTTAAAGGTATTGATAAACATTATGGTTGATATGTAAACATTATAATTAGTATTTGTTAAAAATGTTGTATTGAAAACACTGGTAAAATGGTTATATTATGATTGATATAATTTATATGATTTCCATTGTACTTTTAGGAAGTGTTAAAGGGATTGTATAATTATAAAGTAAAAAAATTTATTATGGGTGAAAACACATAAAATCCCACAAATCCATTGGTCTAGAACTCACAATAGAATGATGATAAGGGGTTTAATGCCAACCATTAACATGCATAATATTATTGTTAAAATTTTATTTTTTTTAGTTTTAAAATTTGATGAATAAATATTAATGATCAACTAATAGTATTTTATTTAAATTTATATATTAATTTCATAACTATATTGGTTATGGAAAATTATAAGAGACAAATACAAAGACTTGTTTTATAGATCTTACATTCCATTAAAAGAAATTTATAGATACTTAGGAATAGAAATTCATTTTTGGATATTCATTTCATAGGTTAAGAGATCATCTCTAAATTGATCAACAAAGATAAAATAAATAAATTATGTATATTTTCTTGCATTATATGATATTAAATGAATAAAGAAATATTTGTAAATTGACCAAAAAAATATTATCTTAATACTTTATTTTTTGATGAACTGATGATTTTTTAAATCATTTTAGATTTATGACATTTTGTTAATTAAAATTATATTGATCCTTTATTTGTCTATGATAAATGAAATAAATCACTCTATATGAATATTTATTATTTTAATATAAGTATATATTTTTTACTTTCCACTAAAGTTCTCCTATATAGAATCATAGTTATATATTATTCCATATGACCGTTGTACTTCCAATTCCCTCTAATTAAGTGATTATTTTATTTACACTTTTTATGTACTTTTTTCGACAAAATAATTTACAAATATCATAAATTTGACAAAAAATATAGTTTTAAAATTGCAAGGATGAATTTTATTTACAGTGGGGAGTATGTAACACCCCCAAAATTTTAAAAGTGAAACATTTATTTGGTACTGTGTATGAAACACAACACCAAGAACATAAAAGAATTTAATATCCAATGAATGTAAATTAAATTTACAATTTTCAATAGCTTCAATATATTCTATATACTGTACATCACAAAATAATATTTCTATCTTATGTTGCACATAATGAATTCTTTTAATGGATTTTGTTACATGTCTGACCGAATCATATAGAATAATATAAATATTATTAATTGAAATGAAAATTTTCTCCATGATTTTAAATTTTAAATTATGAATAAGATTAAATAACATATGAAAATATATATTGGAATTAATTGGTAACATATTAATTATAAAATAAAATAGAATCCAAATAATGATGTAATTTATATGTTAAATATTCAATTTAATAATGATGTAATTTATATGTTAAATATTCAATTTAATAATTTTTACATTCATTCTATAAATTTTATAGACATAGTATAAGAACAAACCAAATATTACGCATAGAAAACTACGTTTTAGTAAAGGAAATTTTACCACATTTTAATGAAAACCAATTTTAAAACTAAATTTTTACTCTATTAATATTTTTTATTAAAAAATTAACCTCATTAATTAAATTTTAAAATACAGATTATCTTAAGCTGTATTTTTCATTTTTTCGAAAAGATTACATTTTTTATGAATATGTAAAAACACCAAATGTTAATTAAAAAATAAATTTCCATTCAGTTAATTTATAAGCATAAATTAAATTATTAATTTGTTTAAAAGTTAAAATAGATCCATTATGCCCATATTCATCTAATTTAGGTCATTGTAATCAACTTTACATTGAAATTGGATAAAAAATTTCATATTTTTGAAAATTCTCACAAAAAAACATGCTTTATCATCCCATCTACATGATTAATTTTTAAATAATTTAGGCCACTCATATGATTATAATTTTTAAAAATTGATTACATATTTGGAATAAAAAATATATATAGCATAATATTTTTAACATATTATTTTGCCTAAAATATTTGGGAATTTGATTCAAATTAATAACATCGATTAAGACGAAAACATGCTTAACAAGGGACTATTCCTAGAACATAAAGGCCACAATGACCAAAAAACATATCCAAATACTATATTTTGGAATTCTTACAAAACTACTCTCAATTTATATATTATATTTCTTTATTTTAGACACATTATATGAAAAAACATGGGTGTTATTCTCTCTTTAAAAATTCTACATGTGTCCCGCACAATATTTATAAAAAGGAACTCACCCTCCCACTTTTTCATAGGTTTAAATTATTATATATCATCCTAATGCAGAAAAAATAACCTCCCAACATACATAACCTCATACTAGAATCCTATATATTATTAAAAAAATAATTATGTCTTCTGGTATAAAACAATAACACTTTCTCAAATAAGAGGTAACATTCATCAACAATCTCATTTATTTTAATTGCATCTCCTCCCATTAAATTATTTTCATACCCAATTTTTATCATTTTTGTATAATTACCTATTTATATCCTATATAAATATATCTTATTATATCCAGGGTAATACCTTTACGCACACACACTTCCTTAAAATGGGATACCCATTCATTGTTTGTGTCTATGATGTACCACCACCTTATGATCTGATGTCCTTCATTCTTCAATTACCACCACTAAAGGTTGGTAATAATTATGGAATTATAGTTTTTATATGAAACATGTGATATTTATAATTTCATTATTTATATTTACTTTTTATAGAACACATATATTATTTATTTACATTTCATGGGAATACAATAACATCGTTTGTGGATGTATGGACAACCGCCTCTACAAAGTGATGTGATTCGTTCACACTATATATGGAATGATTTAAGGATGGTTTTAGTAAATATATTAGAAATATATGGATTATTTATTATTATTAAATTAAAATATACATATATGTCATTTACTTTTTATTCTTTAATATGATAATATTATTGAAACATAGTTTATTCATACATACAAAATACCATATCAAGGAATGGTGTATTCCATTTCCTATCCCAAAACATTATGGATTATTATAAATAAGAATATAATTGATATATATAAAATTTAAATCATTGTATACATCAAGGATAATATTAAACCATTATTTACTTAATATGAACATAGATAACAATTCAATACATATTTGAAAAACATGGTAATTGACACATGTAATGATAAAAATAATGAATATTTATTAAAAAATCATAATATGAAACAATGAGAAGATAATATATAATTTTATAAAAAATATTATAATTATGGTATTTCCTAATTACATGATTAAAATCACTATAAATGATGTTAATGGATGTTCACACAAAAAATAATTGCAACGTATGGTATTTTCTACTCACATTTTACATATGTGAGTTAAATTTCACATTCACCATTTACTTACTTTTTGTTTTCTATATAATACCACTTATGATATATTATAATAAATTATTTTATCTTCTAGGTCTTTAAATGTATCATTTTATTATTATTACTTTTGGGTCTTCTGAATCATATGTTACCACAATTTTAAGGGAATTTGTAGTCTCACATTTATTTCTATGATACTTATTGCATATTGACAATTTTTTATAAATATGGTGTATATACCTCCCATTTTTCATTTAATTCCATTATTCACTCATAATTAATGGAATTTTAAGTATTTGAGTGAAACATTTCAACCAAGGGTAGGGGATTGAAAATTACATACTGATAAAAGTTGTCTTTTTAGTATCACTTTCTTTGGTTATTTTTAACATTATCCTCAAAAAATAACATTCTTATAAAGTTTTTTATTATTAATTTCATTTTTTATTAAATATATGTATTCCAATTAAATGTATAAAATTATTTTATAAATTGTATTCCATTTTCCATGTGGTGTTCACATTGAAAACTATTTGAATGATTGGGGAAATATTGATAAATCAATATATTTTTCTCAATAAAAATATTAAATGATAACGAATGTTATTAATTAATTAAATATATCATTTGATATATTATGAATTCGTTTTACATGTAATATATGGGTTTTGGACCGATTAGAGTAATCTTCTCAATGTATCAGTAGTATCAAGAGATGAAATTAGTTGGTGACAAACCCTTCGTGGTTGTTTCCAAGCTGTTTTAGACTATCCAGATTATAGATCATGATAGTCGTGTCATGTAAAAGGTTATGAAATGATTTATATATCCTTTTACGAAATATTTTTTAAATTGTTTTGAGGATATATCATTATTGTAAAGGTATCATGTGCTGGGAAACATTTCATCTGATAATTAACAATTTCAATCAGTTACTATTTAATATTCATTATAATCCATGATGGTTTAACAATGAATAAATATATGGATGAATTACATTTTAATTGTATTGATTAAATGTAATTTTTTTCCATTTATTTACCTTTCCATATTGATTATTACTTATCATGTTATTCAAATGTAATTTTTTTCAATTGTTTACATGCCATGTTATTTATGAACTGTCACTCTATTTTTCATTAAAAGGAATGGGTGATCCATTATTTACATTTAAATAATGATTAATCGAACTGATTAATTATTTTTTCCTCTGTAGTTAACCCTTAATGACCATATTATTGTGTCCATTTATTGTTTCCTTTATCCGAGATACCCTTAAAATTACTAAGAATGATATACAACGATAAGCTAGATAGAATAATGTTTTTATCCTAAAACATATGTTGGGATTTGTTTATTATAAATGTAATTTTATTCTCATGAATGTATCTAGTTTACCAAGTCTATGAAATTTATTAATCCTTTAGGATTTGATTCCTTCTAATCAGGTAAATTTATTAATAGTAGAAATTTGATTTAGGAATACTGAGATTAGGTTGTTAAATTCCTTTTACCAGATAAATATTAAATAGAGAAAACTTGTTTTTTATAATGTAACATCCCAGAAAAATTAAATAATAATAAACTATAATCATAGTAGAGTTTTTTTTAAATTATAACCAAATATTCAATATTTATTGAAAACATAAATCCAATAATTATTTGGTAAATATAATTTGATGAATAACTGTCATCTTAATAGTAGTCATTCTATAGGAGTTTCCTTATTCTCATAGTCTAGGTAGTTCTAGAAGAAAATTTTCAAATTATTCTTTGTATTACTACAATTACTTTTATATTAACCAATTTTATTATAATTGTATCATGTAATTTTTTATTATGTCATTCCCTTATACCAGTGATACTGAAGTTTTTCAATTTCACACTTATAGTGAATTTACATTCCCTTCAATCAAGAGTAGAGGTTTTTATTCCCATATTTATGACAAAAGTGTAAATAAATCATCCGTTCATCATCACCTTTATCACTCAAACATCCATCTGGCTTAAATTCTTTAGTTAGTTTATAAAATAATGAGTATGCACATTGTCAATAATGGTTACTAATAACTGGTTTTCCGTAATTGTACAATTTGATAATTAACTTGTATACTAGTAGGCAACTCATTGAGAAAATAACTCCATTGTCCATAGATATTAACATATATTTGTTTCTTTCAGGATACATTCATTGTATAAAATAAAATAGAAAAAAGGGTGATAAAAAATGATAATCATAAAATATTTATTAAAAATTGACCCCCATGATATGTTACACTATGAAAACATCATGTTAGCTTAAATTTCATTTCGTTTCAAGATATATCACATTGGGAATAAACATTATTATGATATTTTTGGTAATATAATCCAAAAAATACTCAATAATAATACTCTCAATTTGCCATTAAAATTGGCCAAAAATTCTATACTCAAACATCACATTAATCTATGATCTCAAAAATTAAACAATACCATTATAAAAAAAACACATTGAAATTAATTTATGCCTTAAATATTATATATTTTTTATTATATGATTTATATATAAATTATTATATTATGTCATTGGGATAATATATTTTATAACTTCACAGTGGCGTCTCAAAATGTAGACAACTAAAAAATTTCCCTGACTATGTGTTTTCCAATCTATAATATTAGGCACTCTCATCATGCACCAAGTAAAGACAATCTGAATTTTGAACTAACCATTATTTGGGTTCATTCCACCTAATTCTATCTATTCAACATCTACATACACACTAAATTATAAAAACATTCCCATAATATCATAGAATCTGTACAATATTTCGTTTACTAATCATTTTGGATGTAATCCTCTATGAAGAGTTATCCCTTTGACTTATTGATTTGATTTTCACTAATGTAATACTATAATAATAACTAAAAGACATAAAATATACATAAAAACATTAATAAATCCTAATTATTTTTCTATATATTTAAAATTATTGTGAATGTGAACTCACCTACACTAATATTGTCTAAAATTAACATTCTATACTTTATTTTATATAAATCACTTATTGACACTATATATGAATCTCATACCCATTATCAATGAATTTATTGTGAATAGAGACCTAATATACACATATATATATATTTCATCATAACATGGTGTACTATAATCATAAAATGTTTTGATCTCATAATACTAGTATGGTTAAAAAAATAGATAACAATAAATATCATTTTTGATCATATGATGGGAATAAATTATATGATAAAAATAGAAAATCAAATTAACTGCATAATCAAAAGAAGATGTGGGAGAAAAATATATGTGCTGAAATTTTAATTAAATAAACTCATATATAATAATAATTAGTCCCCTAATGATCAAATGTACAAATAAAAAATACATTATTATATTCCCTAACACAAGATACCATGATAATAGTCATAATGATCATTCTATGAAGGCTTCATGTATAATAAATATTATATTCTGGTAATTCGTACACACTAATTGACAATGTTGTTTCTATAATGATACATATTTAAGCTTCATGATCTAATATAATAGTTACCCCTCCCATATCTTTTTTATGTCTGTTGCATTACTAATCTTAAATCTATGAATATAAATAAAATATGTGATCAACTATCCTTAGGAATTAATGAACATCTGTATTGAGATGAAAAAATTTAGAAAATCTATAATTTCCCAATGAATAAGTGGGATAAAATGGAAATAACATAACTAGGAAATGAATGTGGATTTTTAAAAAAGACATAATTCAATATATATAGTAATCTATAAATATTCATATTGAAAAAACATGTATAAAATTTTTCAATATCTCACTGATAAATATATGGGAATGATTTTTTCATTAAAATCCCCCTAACATAAAATGTATATATAAAAGGATTAAATCTAGTTCATTAGTTTCCCTTATAAATCACTATTTATATATCATGTTTATTTCTCCGAAAACTACACAATGGAAAATATGGTTTTCACATATGAAATTCATTAGAATAAATTTAATTCATATAATAAAGAATGATTTGGTAATAAAAAGGTAGTGATATATTTTCCCTTGTTTAATCCCATATATGAAAATAGAATGAGTTGATATAGAATGTTATCTATAGAAAATATACCAAATAAAAAAATTAAAATATTAGTGATTATGAATAATATTTCTATTATTTAAAATGGAGATGTAAAAAAACATTTTGAATTGGTAAGGTGAGAATCAAAATAAAAATAGGGGGATACCATGAAATCCAAATAAAATGAGATAATAGATATTAACTATTCATGAATCTATTAGGGAATTCAATACTCTATATAAATGAAAATATACTTCACAATATCAAGCATGCCTCATAGAATTGAAAATAGAATCAAATAACACTTTTTTACTTATAGAAAATTCAATTAATAACCACATGATGGATATATTACTAAATTGAAAAGTAAATATAATTTATATTGAGAGAATAATTTTATAAAATATCAGTGGTTTTGAAATAACAACACACTTTAGAAAAAATAGTTTGTAGAATAATCATCCATCCTATAATTGTAATTTGATACAAAAAAACCTTTGAAAATAAAGAATAATTACAGAAATAATCATTTGATAATTAATTAATTAGGAAGAATTATAGAAACGCAAAAAAATAAAGAGGTAATAGAATAATAATTGTTTACTATATTTATTGAATCAATCATTGAATGATTTTTTATAGTACTTTTTTAATACAATGGTTAAAAATTGAGTGAACACAAATACTTATTTTGTAGGTGGAACTCAAATCCAAAGATAAATGATGAAACAAAAATAGTGTGTATTTTTATATCAATTACATTAAAAATAATATATATAAAAAATCATTCACAGTATTCAAAAAAATTAATCTTTATAAAATGAATTTTTTTATAAAATTGATGACATGTAAAAATAATAATAGTTTCCCAAAATCATATACCAGGTTATTGAATTACTATTCTCTAGTTATTAACTTTTGAAATAGTCAAATTTGGTTAATTAGGTACCTTATGATGATCCTTATTCATCTATATTAATTTAAATATGGACTATTTATTTTCATATTATATATATATTTTATATTTCTTTCCCTTATGTTTTTATTGATGTTGAATTTGTGTCAATGTTTTTTAGTATTTTTAGAAATGAGAGCAGATATTTTATAAAAATATAAATTAATAATATAACATATATAAAACCTTAATATAATCAGTATTTAAATATTAAATTTCTAATAAATTAATATTTATATTCTTTTAGTCATCCCTGATAAAGCATTGTTCATAAAGTTAGATTATCCCAACCTAAACACAAACACATTGTATCTCAATAGGTGAGTATGGTTATGTAAATATATAATATTTTTATAAATAATGATTAATTCTATTAATTATATATCATTTATATTAGTGAATCATACTTTAATTGGTTTTGATGTTGAAATAATTCCATTGTGGAAAATGAAAAACATTTCTTCATCAACGTGATCGTATTCACAACACATGGTTAACATTAATTTTTTAGGTGGATGGTAGGAAATTAATAATGGTTTTTCAATTAATATAATAACAATACAGTCTAATAATGATAATAATTACATTAAATATAAATGGTTAGAATATATTTTGATGGAAGATAAAAAATGTTAGAATAATAATGATTAATTATTACTAAGTTTGGGACCTTGAACAATCTAATATAAGACTCCTTATAAATAAATAGATTACGAATAATAATTTACAATATATTATTATGAACATTAGAGGTGGTTATCATATAATACAAATGAAATAATTTCAGGAAGATATTAAAAATAATTGGTGTGTATGAATTTGTGTAAGTTTGACCCTTTTATAAGTTAAATAGCATACATTTGATAATACCCATTAATTTATAATGATAAAATTGCACAATTCAAGGGTAAATGGCCCATAATTTAAAAAATAGTGGAACGAATCATGATATTGGGTTGAAATACCCATAATAATTTATTTCTAGACATGTTTTTAACATATTCAAATCCATCAATTCGTATATTTTTACATTTATTTTTTTACTAGGGTAACCAATTTTTTACCACATAACGTAAGTTTTGTTAAACTTAAAGTTAATATAGATTACAAAATTTCGCTCTGATGAAAATAAAATTTATCACTTTATAATTTAATAACTTCTCTAATCATGGATAATTTGTTATTTAAATTATAAAATTTTTAATATGAAAATTTATTTGGATGAAATATGTTTTTTTCTATTGTTAGTTCCCATATTCATAATGAGTAATTTTTTGCAGTTGAATAAGTGATAACTAATTTAAGAATATATTCATAAAAATAATATTATATTCACATTTTAATATTTATTAATATAATTTATTATATATAAATTATATAATATTAATAATTTTTTCTATATTCTGATTACCATCTCCTTTGTTGTTATCTCTAATAATGGAAATCATGTTTTTATAACCAGAAATAACATTTTCTTTATTAAATTTTATTTTAATTATTATATAATGCTTGATATCTATTTTTGATTTTATTTAACTTATTTTTTTAAGTCTATTTTATTAATTGAAGTCAATAAAACATTTTTATGATAAAATATTACATGAAACTCAATCCTTTATTTTATAGATACAAAATATTAAATTTTAATGATTTATTTTAAATTAAAATATATATCAATTATAAATAGTAATTTCAAAAATAGATAAGTAATTATTATGTTATTATAGTTTCATAAAAATGACTATGTTAACAATATTGATATATTCTCATTATTCAACTAAAAGGAATCAAATAAATAAAATATACACAATTTAATAATTATATTATAAATTAAAACAATTATGATATTTTCTTCAAATTAAGATTCTAGAATTTAATAATTTTACATTTAAATTAAACTATAATGATATTTTCTTTCATAGAAAAATAAATTATTAAAATCTCAACCATCCTAATTGTTTAATATATCATTTAATAATCTGATTAAATATAATAAATAATTCATTCCAAAAATATATTTTATCATTAATATTTATATTTTTAAAAAAATAAAGCTCATAAGAATTTTATTTTATAATAAAAAATAAGTTTTACTATATAATTTTATTGTTATCTGTTAGTCTATATTAAATTAGTTTTATCAATTAATGTCTATTAATGGGTAATATTAAATTTATTTATACATATATTTCATAATTAAATAACATATATTATTTCCATTCAATTTTCTGATAACATTTTAAAGTCTACGTAATGATTTGAGTATTATTTTGGTTTGGTGTTTGTGTGTGAAAAATGTTACTGAAAACATCATCTTCTAATTGGGAAAGAATAAATAATCCTAAATATTTATGTGCTACATTTGGTGATTATTTTTTAGAAAATAATAATATCTCACAATATAAAAAATTTCAGTAAGAAAATATAGAAAATGTTAAATTTTCATGTGATGGTTTTTGAGAATAAATTAATTGAAAATTTATTCAAGAAAAAAATAGAATTGAGAAAAATAAATATAATTGGGTCACACCTCACCAACACATGAAAAATAAACGAAGAACATGTAAATGACATTTATCGTTAGTGATTTAGATTAAGAGATAAATTATTCAACTTCCATATATTTCCTCGACCACTATTGATATACTCATCTATCTTCCTTAATTAAGATATTTTTTATTTCAAATAACATTATTGATACAAGAGTAAGGTAATTAAATTAATAATCCATAGGTCAATAGTTTAATTAATGAAATTAAAAATATAAATAAGCAAATCAATTTTATTAATTTTTCCACCCATGACAACTCATCCACATTGAAACTAGTGGTATCATTAATCAGACAACTCCAAGTGTAAAACTACTACTTCATATTAATTTTTTATTTTGTATTTCACATCCAAGGATCAGTATCAAAGGAAACTCATTAATCAAACACATATATTTGGAAGGACTAAAGTTAATACTTAATTTTTAATATTTAATTATTGTGGTGCTACAATTCCCATAAATCCACATTTATATATTGATGAATCAAGATTTTTCACAACTATTATCCATTATGTTATAATATACATAAAAAATATATTGTAATATAATTAAATTTGTACAAACAATTTAAATTTTATAGATTCATGAGGCATGAATTCAAATCATTTAGCCATATCCCAATTATTAAATTAGTGAGGTGATGGAATCCAAAGAATAACAACGTTCATTTTCCCATAGGGGAGATAATGGCATCCATTAAAAATTTCATGTACATGATACTCCTCATCATATATAGAATGTATTTTACTTTTCATCCATCAGAATAATACATTTATTTCATATACTAATTAGTATCATATTTTCTTATGTTGTACCCATTTTTCTATCAAGGTGACTGATTATTCATAGAATGGATATATAATAACATTATTGTGTTTTATAATGTTACAAGTTGATTAATTATTATATGATATACTTTTATATATATTATAGGGATACATAGAGGAACATTATGCAATGAATACTATAACATGTTGGTATACATAATGTGTTTACCAATATTTATGGATCGTGAGAGGACTTCTCTTTTCACATACATCCAATATATATTGGTATATCTATATAGATATTTCTTTATTAAATGGTCATTTGAGTATTAATAGATTTGGTGTTGTGCATTTCTACTATAAATGTGGACATAAGAGCATTTTTAAATCATTTAATCCATTACACAGTAATCATTATACCAATTTCTTCATGGATGTTGGTACATTAAAAATATAAATTGTAATACTTCTATGAGTTTACTATTTTAAATACCACAATTTACCTATATTAATTTCAGTACAAGGTGGTGTTGGGATTTTTGTCAGATACACATGTTGAGGAATATTTTTCATTATTTTTGAATTATTGTTATTAATTTGTTTTGACCAATTGATATATTAAATTCTAAAACATTGATATTTATTTTATAATTATTTCATTATCATGTTATGTAACCTATTATATTAATTTATATTTTCTTTATTTTTTTTAATTTGTTGTTTCAGGGACCCTAAATTATAGTCTTCCATGGATTACATAGCCCAAAATCTAAAAAAATTGTGGCCATGAAGTAGTGGTTCCACTCAAATACATAAAGTTTATTTATTGGAAATAAACTTATAAATACCCACAATATAATAAATTATTATATGTAATTAATTTTTTATAATTAGAGGTCATTTTGGTTTAATATATCTTGCTTAGAGGGAGGTAGGAGGTTAATTGGGTGTGTTATAATCATTATTACATAATGTGTTTAGACATGTCTAACCAAGGTTTTAATTTAAAATATAGACATCTCATTCCATTATTACACTGGTATCCTTATATAGAAAACATTTGTATATTTAGTTATCATAGTATTAAATATCTTACTCAATATAATAAATGGAATATTGACTTATAACTTTTACTTTATTTTATTAGATGAAAAAAATCTATATTAATTAATTACTTAAATTTTACTACATTTATAATATAATGGGTCCAATCCAGTTTTAGAAGTATAAGATAGTCAATATGTGAATTTTTCAGTTTGATGTTGTTCCATATAGAACTCATATGTTTCGCCCTTGGATTTTAGTATATATTTTCCATTAAATAAAAACTACGTTTAATAAAATCCTCGACACAAAAAGCAAGGAGAAAATTATTGTTTTATATTAAAATTACAAAAAAAAATATCCAATTATTTAAAAATAGTAATCAAATAAAACTAATCACTTATAAAAGACATATAATTAATATTAATTAATGCTAAAAAAGTTTTTTTATAAATGAAATTGTTTTAAAATTATTATTTTACTAATAATTTATATTTATTTTTTTATACGATGGTCATTGCAATATAAGATGTTACAATGATTTAATTAATAAATTTTAATTAATTTAATTTATTAAATTTTATGAAAATTGATTATGAAGTCTTAATGGTCATTTATTAATAAATGATGTTTTCCATTATTACTTGTAAATTTAATTTAAATGATATATTTAAGTTTTTTGTAATATTAATTATATTAATTTAACATCATTTTTCAATACATCATATCAAAATTAACATATGGTCAATTTTTTATATATATCTTAAAAGGAAAATTATCATATAAATAGTTCAATATATACTTTTTCCAATACCATTACATTTAAGTAATCATTGTCATATAAAAATGAAAGGAAAATTTATAAAAAATCTGGATTTAAGAAAATTTAATTTGATTATTTGTTCAAATTATATATTTATATTTTTAATATATAAAAATACGTTCAATACTTTTTAATATATGATGCATTTTACTATAATAATAAAATAATTTTTAATCCTTTTCGATTTTTATGTATTTAAAAAGTCAAATTTTGATTTTTGATTGTTATATTATAATATAAGTACCATTTATCTATTAATAATCAACTATTTTTCTAGTAAAAAATTTTATACATGATTTTTGGGGTAAAATACATAATATGCCTAAAAAATATTTTTCAAAAAAACTATTGTTTGAAATTTAATTTTGCTAAATTATTTTAAAATTATTTTTTACTATCTCTAGAAGTATAATATTTTAAAATTTATTCCATATTTATAACAATAATATTCAAAATTATTAAATAAATTATACATATTTTTTTGGAATATAAATATGTTAACATGGTAAGGGTTTTCCAAAAAGAAAATGGTCAAAATAATAAAAATTGTTGGTCAACAAAATAGATAAGTCCAAAATAATCACTAGAAAATTTAATAATTGAAATTTTGAGTGGATATTGATCCCACATCAATGTAATATCAAAAATTGTCCTTTCAAAACCAATTTTACATGAAACATACTCTATAATATTTTAACAATATCAGTATTTACAACAATACCACTCCCCTCAATCAGAAAAGTCCACCTCATTTCTGAACATATTAACCTGAATTGACCATTTTATTTTAAAAAAAACCCCACAAAATAACTCCAAAAAATTTTCACGACCCATCCCCTAGGGCCCGTGCCGTGACTACCCCAGGAACGCCATCCATTGTCCAGGGGTTGGTGACTACCACCAAATGCATAAATCCGAAAACTGGGAAGGTATTTCCTTTATAACTGTAAACACACACAATAGAGAACACAAATAGATACAACACACTTAGTAACACAGTATAATAAGGGAGTACTGAAATGTAAAGGGGGCAGAAATACAAGCCCAATTGTAAAGTACAAGTACAACTGAAAAAGGGAAAATTAGATGAAAGGTGAAAAGCAGCTCCTGGATCATCCACCACAGATCCTACCTGAGAGGTAGGTACATATATCCTCCTTAGCACTCCACGTCTACCAATCTCCACCATGAAATGGCATGTCATGTGGTCCACCTCTAGGTAATATCTAGTCTTGGTACCCTTAGCCTCAGTCAGCATTGTCCATCGTCTACAACCAACACAACGAGGTGTGGGAATAGCTCGTGCATGGGTGAGTATAACGACACTCAATAGGGACCTTGATTCCCACGATGTATCAAAAAATCAATCAATGATAAACCAAAAAGTATGAAATCAGCTGATAACGCCAAATAGGAATATTCCCAAACATTTACCTAAGTTATCATGTAATCCATCTCAATCATGAAAAAATCACAAAATTTATTAAATCAAATCAGACTAGGATTGTTCTTATCGAAACCATGGATTTTGGAGAACTCCTACTTAATCGAGTATAGTGGGCCTGCAGCGACACCAAGGCGCTTCCCACTAACCTTGAACTGCAGAGGTACCTCTCCAATCGAGTACTATGGGTCTTTTCATCACACAGGGGTGCTCCCCACCCTGGGTCTACCGTATCACCGAGGCGCTCCCCCCAATAGCCTGCAGCGGTACTCCTCCTGTCTATTTCCATGGGTCTGCCACTAAAAACAGGAACTCCTCCACTGTGGGTCTTCCATGACACCATGGTGCTCCCCACTGGGATATTCGAGTCACTCTGAGTCGAATCGGTCAGCAGTCGTTAGGTCACAACAACCTTCCTATTCTCCTCACTCTGCTCGCTCATCCCAGGAAGGATCCGCTCCATGGGCTACTGGAAAAAACTCCAAATTTCATGAATTCCTTCGTAGAAATATCTCAAAGGTTTGGCACGTCATAGGGATATCAATGTAACAGATGGAATGTCAATCAGATGCTAGGTATGTGAGTTATTATCCATTAAGTCTAAGGGGCCCAGATGGATTCGTACATTATCAAATATAACTGAATCTCAACTATACCATAAAATACAGTGGGGTATACTCAAAGGGACCATCATACTCCAAGATTACAAGCACCGCAGACGGTTCTCCAAATAGACGTCTGGTGCCAAAGATATGGCCAAAAGAAAGTAAAGGGTCAGTAGTGGACCCGGGTCCGGTCCGACCCGGTCTGAGCTGACTCGGTCTAGATAGACATGGTCAGACCTGTTGGGTCTGGCCTAGCCCATTGCGCGGGCCAGCCTGTTAGGTTTGGCTCAGCCTTCTGGGCCCATCCAAGCAGGCCGCATGGGCGGTTCGGCCATGGCTCAGGGCTGATTCGGCGAGGAGCGCCACGAGGGTGTGGCTCGGGCGGCACGAGGCGTGTGGGGCTTGCGGGGCACGTGGGCCTGACGGTTAGGTCGGGAACACGGGAGGGGCTGGGAGGCAGTCGTGGAGGCTGATGGGGTGCGGCCAGGCTGGCAGGAGGCCGGGCAGGGCGCGGACATGCCGGTGGGCAGCCGGGAAGGGTGCCAGGTAGGCTGGCGGGCGGCCAGGCAGGGCACAAGGTGGGCTAGCGGTCAGCCGGTTGGGGTGCCAGGCGGGCCTACGGGAGACCGGTCAGGGCATCGGGTGGGCCAGAGGGCAGTCGAGCAGGGAAAGAGGTCGGGCATGCACGGTTCAGCGCGGATAGAGCTGCGCGGGCCGAGGGGGTTCGGCCGGGGTGCATGGGAGGTCGGTTGTGGCACGGGCCGATGCGCACCGGCAGGCGGCGGCTGCTGGGAGAAGCTTCGGCCGAAGCTCTGTGAGGGAGGCACCGGAGCGCAGTTGTTACCTTTGTCGTATTCATCCCCTTTGATTTCACTTTGCTCTGTTTCGAAGAACAACACAAAGAAGATCTGTGGAGGGGTCAGACCGTGTTGGTTTGGTCTGCACCCTCCGCATTTAGGGTGATAGCAAGATGCTCCAAATTATGAATCGAAACAACCCTCATTATTCATTTTGAGATAATGGTAAAATATGTAATAAATCATACTTAAATAAATTTAAACCCCTAACATTGTTTTTTGATCACCAAAGAAGTCATGGGATGAAGACGAAGGTGATCTACATTCATTGTGTATGCCGCACACTTCCAATTTTGAGCTGTGTCGGGTCGTTGACAATGATGCAGAGGGTTGGTCTGTTGAATATGTCCCAAATTTGTAGGTGTGTATGGGGAAGAGGTTCGAAGAATATTGTTGATGGCCTTCTTCCTTCTTCTTTGGAATCTTTCTTATATGCTCTCCTCTTCCCCAAGCTTCCATCAAATTGAAAATTCTAGGCCAGAAGTGATATGATTTCCCCAATTTAATTGTTGGAAAAATATTCATATTGGGGAAATTAATTATGTATGTTGTCGTATTATGGAAGGAGCATTGGAAACATTAAAGTTAAAGGAGTCAAGAGGCTCTCCCTCATTAAAGAGGGAGAGTTGCGTGGTTTTCCTCTCCTCCCATTAATAGGGTATGTAGACTCGTGTGGTCCCCACGTCATAACCTCTCACGAGAGGTTATGTTAGGGTGGGCCCCACCACCATAACCTCTATATGGAGGTTAAGGTTTGGTGGTCGCACCTCTAACATCCATGAGAAGGTTTTAAACATGAAACACCCACATGGTGGCTCAAATAAAAAAAAGGTGAAGCTCACATTATTTATTATTCTCCAAAAAAACCCAAAACTAACTTTTATTCCTGACCCACTGTTGTCGAAGTGAATGTATCCTAATGCGAATACTGAATCTGTGAGTTCATCGGTGTCCTCAGATTTCTATTCCAAGAACAGGTTCAAATGTTATAAAAACCTACTCATACCTTTACTGAATGTACCCGAACAAAAATTCAGAAATTGATTTCGGGCACACCGGGCCTTGGAATCGCGCGTTTTCAGTTTTTGTGGACTCGTAAAATTTCCATGTATTTAATAAAAAAATTAACCATGAAATTTTTGGGTCTTTAAATTCTTTAATCCTCAGGGATTTAATTACCTGTAAGCTACAACTCGAACTAAGGGAACAAGTGGGGGTACTGAGCACGTATCTGAGCCTCCCGCTCCCATGTGCTCTCTTGGAGGTTATCATGCTTCATTCAAATGGGCACCAGTGGTATTGACCATCCACTAAGGACCCACTCCTGTCGATCCTTAATCTCCACTGGAACCACTGTAAAATTCACCCCATCTTCAACGTCCGGATCTCCATGGTTGATGATGTGAGAATGGTCGTACATGTAACCCATCAAATGGGATACGTGGAAAAATTTGTGCACTCGGCGAAACTGGGTTGAAAGAGATAAGCGGTAATCCACCATCCCAACTTTTCTGAGTAATTGAAAAGGTCCAATGAATCTCGGAGATAACTTGTCACCTTGGCCAAATATATGTAGTCCTCGTCGAGGTCAGACCCGTTGAAAGATGTGGCTGCCATCCTTGAATTCCAGAGGTCTCTATCTTCTATCAGTATATGACTTCTTTCAGCTCTGTAATGTCTTCATCCACTACTAGATGATGTGAACCATCACTATGGTAGCCCATACCATCTCTGATCCCACCAGTTATTACACCTATGGGTCTGTCTGGCACAAGGGTGCCCTGCATGTTCAACCGTATAACGCCTCGAAAGGTTTCATCCCTATGGTGGAGTGATAGATGTAGTAGTATGAAAAATCCATAAAAGGCATGTGATCCTCCGAGCTGTGACCGAATTTGAGGACATAATCACTCATCATGTCCTCGAGGGTCTGAATGGTCCGCTCAGTCTAGCCATGCGTCTGAGGATGGAAGGCAATGCTCAGACAAAGCTATGTCCAGATAGCCTCCTGTAACCCATTCCATAGCCAGGAAGAAAACTGTACATCATGATCGGAGACAATAGATGAAGGTACTCCATGTAGCTACACAATCTCCTTCACATAGAGGAATCACAAGCTCTCTACTTAACCCTACTCTCTGATTGGTAGGAAGTGGGCTGATTTGGTGAGTCAGTCAATGATCACCCAAATCAAGTCATGACACCTAGATGTACATTGAAGTCCTGCCCCAAATTCCATGGATATCCCATCCCACTTCTACTATGGGACCCCTAAAGGCTGAACCAAGCCTTCTAGTACCAGTTTATCCTCCTTCACTAGTTGATAAGTGAGTCATCAAGAGACAAACTCTACTACTGCCTTCTTTATAACTAGCCACCAGTGTTGTTTTTGAAGGTCTTGGTACGTCTTCACCACTCCTCGATGTACCTCTAAAGGGGATATGTGGAACTCCCTCAGCACTTCCTCCTGAAGTGACAATGGAACCATAATACGTCCTTTGAAGATGATGACGTGCTCCCCACCTTCAGAAAATCAATCTGATTCCTACCCTATAGATATCTGAGTACGTCGTGTCTCGTATTCAGCATCTCCATGCTATGCCTCTCGGACTCGCTGAAGAAGTCATAGAGAGACTATAAGAGACTATAGAAATGTTACACCATCTCTATTCACAATGAATAACTGTAAGGAGGCCAGCTTCTCTGCCACCTCTCCTAGAAGATGTATACCAGTTCTCTTACTGAGTTCATCCTTTACAACGATCCCCTTTCATGGAGTATAGACTATCTCCAAGTCATAGTCCTCTAGGAACTAAAACCATTACCGATTTATCAGTTTCAGATCCTTCTGAGAGAATATATACCGGAGACTCTTGTGATCAGTGTACACGGTAAAACATTCTCCCATCAGATAGTGTCGCAACAATTTCAAGGCGAAGACCACTCCTGCTAAATCCATGTCATGGGTAGCGTAGTTCTGGTCATGTTGTCTCAGCTGTCGAGAACCATACGTGATCCCAGCTCACTCTTTCATTAAGACACACCCGAGTCCAGTCCCAAATGCATTGTGGAAGACTACGTACCCTATGAACTCCTCTGGAAGCCTCAAGATGGGGCCACTAGTCAGCCTCAACCTCAGCTCCGGAAAGCTCTGTTGGCATCTCTCCGACCACATGAAGGGTTTCCCCTTTTTCGTTAAGGCTGATAGTGGTGCTGTAACTCTGGAGAAGACTGGAACGAACCTCCGGTAGTAACCATCCTGTAATGGCACAGACCTCTCCAGCCCATTCCTTCGTCAAAAAGAGGGTCATGAAGTGTTCTAGAGGGTGAAATGGACTTTTCACACACTTTTTAGAATTTTGATACTACATGCCGTGTAGTGTGAGTACACGATGTGTACCCCCTCACCGGGTATACCCCATCTTCAAGGCCATGTACTTGCATATGAAATAAATGAGTACACGTTGTGTACCGAATACTACACGCCGTGTAGTCCCTCACTGTGTATGAATTACCATCAAACCGTGTGTTGACTAGTCAACGTGCATGTGTCGTGGTGGAGTTGTGTCCTTGCCATGTGAAATAAATGAGTACACACTGTGTACCTCATACTACACGCCGTGCAGTCACTCCCCGCATACGCGTTACCTTCAAACCCTGTGTTGACCAGTCAATGGTCGTGGAGCCGTGTTGGAAGCCGCGTGGTGACCGTGTGAAATGGCCAAGTACATTCCATGTACCATAAAGTACACAACATGTACTTTTTATTTTCTCAGCTATAAAAGGAGGTGTCCCCTCCTCCTTTTCAACTCATCCCTCTCCTCCCCATTCCTCTGAGCAGAGCTCTCCCAAGTGACTCGATGACTCATTTTCCTCCATAACTTCTTCGCCCGAGCTCCGATTTACGATCCGTCAGTGGCCACGGGATCATAACGACGAGGCGTAAATTCTGAGCTTGGATCCCTTGACATTCCTTCAGCATATCCTTTAAAAATTCCACCCGAGGAGGTTTTACCGGGACTCGACAGAAGTGACAGACGCCGGCAGCCGTCTTCTAAAGTTGATCGGTGGGAGCGTTGTGATCAGAACCTATTGAGGTAGGGATCTTACCTTCGTCTCTCTAAATTTTGCTTCATGTAGGGCGGGTGTCCTCTTGTTTATGTGAAACACTTTTGAACCAGTTTAATGAAGATAATAACTGGCTTATATAATGGGGTTGGGAAGTTTGTGATTACTGTTACATTATTTTATAACCTGCGATATTATGTTTTGAATTAAATAGGATTATGCCTACTAAAAATCATGGTGGTTGGGGTCTTTTCTTGCGAAATTAAATGTTGCCCTATCTTTATAGACCATTTTTGTGAATGGAACTTTGTTGAATGTGTAATTTGGTTAATTTCATAAAGTTGGCGGATTAAAAATCTGGAACCCTTTTGTGATCACCCCGGTTGAACAAAATGGAATAATGAACATGTGGGTGTTGTCTTGGATACGTGGCATGTGATGGGGGTGTTTTGTGGGTTTTTGGGGATAGGTTGAGCTACGGGGTTGTGGTTGTCTTGGTTATGGGTTGGTGTGAATACTGTTGTACCTCTCGAACCCCTCAAGGTTTTATTTTCATGATCACAATCACCCTCATATTTATCTAATCCTCTTTCTAGTGTTTTTGGATTGATAGGAATCAAATCAGGTGGCCAAGGAATTGGGCCAAGTAAGCTTAAGTGGCAAAGGAACACAAGTGGACTGAAAATCAGTCCACCGGCCAACCGGTGGCTTCACCACCGGTCGGCCGGTGGACCCTGGGAAGGATGCTGAGCCACTGCCATCTCACCGGCCAACCGGTGGCCAAGCACCGGCCAGCCGGTGGCACCCAGATTGAACAGGGTTTGCTACTGCCTCACCACCGGCCAGCCGGTGGCTCTGGCACCGGTCAGCCGGTGGTGCCTGGAAAAGAAGACTCAGCCACTGTCAAGGCACCGGCCAGCCGGTGGCCCTGCACCGGCCAGCCGGTAGCACTGGTCAAACTAGCCGTTGGCTTTGACCAGTCAACTCCAAAAGCCTCCCAACGGCTCCGAGGCCTTTTCCAACGGCTCCAAAGCCCTCCAACGGATACTTGAAGGTTCCTAGCCTATAAATAAAGGCCTAGGAAGCCCCGGAATATCACCCAAGCCACCGGACACATTGTTGATCATTTTGGCGAAGCTCCGGCGGATTGTTCCAAGAGAACCCCAAGTGCTCCATCCATTTCCACATCCAAGAGCACCACTCAAGAAGCTTGGGAAAGCACGCTACATCAACTCCATCATCCAATTGGCGCCCAAGTCTTCCCAATCACGGTTTTTCGTGTTTTATTTATTTTGAGCTTAACTTTGAGTTTGTGCCTACAAACTCCCAATTTTCTCATCCCCTCTTTTCTTTGGGTTTCACATCACCACTAAGGTGTGACAAGGTTTCCAAGCTTTCCTTTAAATAGCTTGAGACATAGGTGAGCTATCCTTCACCTGTAAGAAGGATAGTGGGTTCTTGCTAAACCATCAAAAGCAAGTGGGTTCTTGCTAAACCACAAAAGCAAGCTGTAATAGGTCCTAGTGCTACCTCAAAGCCTAGTGGGTTTCTTGCTAAAACCATTGAAAAGCAAGCGGTAGGAATCTCTCAACGGTTGAGTTGGGAGCGGAGACGTAGGCCGGGTGTTAGGCCGAACTCCGTTATCAATTTAAGCTTAAGTGGCAAAGGAACACAAGTGGACTGAAAATCAGTCCACCGGCCAACCGGTGGCTTCACCACCGGTCGGCCGGTGGACCCTGGGAAGGATGCTGAGCCACTGCCATCTCACCGGCCAACCGGTGGCCAAGCACCGGCCAACCGGTGGCCAAGCACCGGCCAGCCGGTGGCACCCAGATTGAACAGGGTTTGCTACTGCCTCACCACCGGCCAGCCGGTGGCTCTGGCACCGGTCAGCCGGTGGTGCCTGGAAAAGAAGACTCAGCCACTGTCAAGGCACCGGCCAGCCGGTGGCCCTGCACCGGCCAGCCGGTAGCACTGGTCAAACTAGCCGTTGGCTTTGACCAGTCAACTCCAAAAGCCTCCCAACGGCTCCGAGGCCTTTTCCAACGGCTCCAAAGCCCTCCAACGGATACTTGAAGGTTCCTAGCCTATAAATAAAGGCCTAGGAAGCCCCGGAATATCACCCAAGCCACCGGACACATTGTTGATCATTTTGGCGAAGCTCCGGCGGATTGTTCCAAGAGAACCCCAAGTGCTCCATCCATTTCCACATCCAAGAGCACCACTCAAGAAGCTTGGGAAAGCACGCTACATCAACTCCATCATCCAATTGGCGCCCAAGTCTTCCCAATCACGGTTTTTCGTGTTTTATTTATTTTGAGCTTAACTTTGAGTTTGTGCCTACAAACTCCCAATTTTCTCATCCCCTCTTTTCTTTGGGTTTCACATCACCACTAAGGTGTGACAAGGTTGCCAAGCTTTCCTTTAAATAGCTTGAGACATAGGTGAGCTATCCTTCACCTGTAAGAAGGATAGTGGGTTCTTGCTAAACCATCAAAAGCAAGTGGGTTCTTGCTAAACCACAAAAGCAAGCTGTAATAGGTCCTAGTGCTACCTCAAATCCTAGTGGGTTTCTTGCTAAAACCATTGAAAAGCAAGCGGTAGGAATCTCTCAACGGTTGAGTTGGGAGCGGAGACGTAGGCCGGGTGTTAGGCCGAACTCCGTTATCAATTTCCTGTGTGATTGCCTCTTTACTTTCCGCTGCACTTTCAACTTTGATTTTAATTTGTTTATCTTTTTTTTAAAAGGCAATTCACCCCCCCTCTTGCCATCATTCCTTGCTTCTTCCGACCCAACAATTGGTATCAAAGGACGTATTTGAATAAATCCCTAACCCGGTTTCAAATTTAAGATCCATTTAGATGGCATCCACTTCTTTCGCCCCCGAGGGCTACTCATTGGGTCGGGCTCCATTTTTTGATGGGACCGACTATAATTATTGGAAAACCCGCATGACCACCTTTTTGAGAAGTATAGGATATCCCATTTTTAAAATAGTCATGCAAGGTTACACTCTCTCTTCCCCCGACGAATCCAAATGGACCCCCGCCGATATTAAAAATTTTGAGCTTGATGGCAAAGCCATGAATGCTCTTCATTGCGGGTTAGATAGAAATGAATTTAATCGTGTATCCACTTGCACCTCCGCACATGAAATTTGGAAGCTTTTAGAAGTGACCCATGAAGGCACTAATAAAGTCAAGGATACTAGATTAGATATGTATAGACAGGATTTTGAATCTTTTTCAATGCATCCAAATGAGTCTATTTCTGAAATGTTTACACGATTTACTGACGTGTGCAATGGGAGAAAGTCCCTTGGTGATGATGTTTCAGCTGAAACTATGGTGAAGAAGATCCTATGGATCCTACCAAGCAAATGGGCACCGAAGGTCACGGCGATTCAAGAAGCAAAAGACATCAAAAATATGCCGGTAGAGGAGCTCATCGGATCCCTAATGACCTACGAGATCACGATGAGGAGGCAAGCACAAAAGGAGGGCACCCCTATCAAAACTCCAAAGAACATCGCCCTCAAGGTTCAAAAAGAAGTAAGCTCCTCCTCATCCTCATCTTCCTCATCTACTTCATCTTCAAGCGGCGACTCGGAAATGGAGAATCTCGCCCGCCAAATGCACAAGTTTATGAAGAAGCACAAGAAGAAGAAGAAATCTCGCAAGGCGCGAAAGCAAGAACCCACCGCAAGAATCGAGCCAAAGGTAAAATGCTACGGGTGCGGCGAAAAGGGCCATTACAAGCCCGATTGCCCACTCAACAAAAAACGGGCCAACGAAAAAGGAAAGAAAAAGGTCCTCAAGGCCACATGGAGTGACACCTCCTCATCCTCCTCCTCCTCCTCGAGTGACCAAGGTACAAAATGCCTAATGGCATTTCACGAGGTAACATCTTCCGATTCCTCTTCCTCATGTTCTTCAAATTCCAATTCTTTAAATCATTTATCTTATGAAGAACTCTCATTTGCTAGAGACCAATTAGAAAAAGGTTTTCATGAACTCTCTTCTAAATTTGTCGCTTTGAAAAAGTCTTTCAAAAAACTTTCCTCCGAAAAAGGCCAACTTCTTAAAGAGAAGGAGGAACTCACCCTTAAAATCCAAAATTTTCCAAATGTTGATTCCATGGAATCAACCATCAAAGATCTAAGAGAAACCCTAGCCAAGTTCACCCAAGGGGAACAAAATTTGAACAATATACTTGGTTCCCAAAGGGTTTCCCGAACCACCAATGGACTTGGCTATACCAACCAAGCCTCCTCCTCCCATGCACCCACTGTTTTTGTAAGGGGGAGCTCTAGCTTTAAATTTTGTAACTATTGCAAAAATCCCGGGCATCTCATTTATGAATGTAATTGTAAAAACGCCCGGTACGGCCAACCCAAATCGATTTTCTATTCCGATGAATTTTATAGGAGAAGACCCGCCATGAAACAAATTTGGATTGAAAAATCCCTTTTGGCAAGTCTCTCCGGGCCTAAATTTGTTTCGGTTTCAAAAACCACTCCCCAGTGATTCTTTGTTTTTATTTAGGGGGAGTTAGGATTTTTTAAGCCTTTTTGTGTATTCAAAGTTTTCATTTCAAACTCAACACTTGGCTTTGAAATTCAAATTTTCTATTAAATTTTCTTTTTTAAATATCCAACAGTTGGTATCGATTTTTCAAAACTCTCAATTTCAAAAATTTCATTTGGTCTCAAATTTCGAATTACAATTGGTTTTTGATTCAAAACATTCAATTCAAACTGTTATTCAAATTTTTCATTTCAATTTTTCATTTCAAAATTTCCAACAATTAGTATCATTTTCAATTGTTTTAAAATCTCGTTTTTCATCGTTTCCCTCAATCAAGTTTTATGCCCCATTCTATTTTGATAATCACAAAGGGGGAGAAATTTTTTTGATTGATTGGGGGAGAATCATTTTCATCATGCTTAGTATTTCCTTTCAATTTCAGCATTTTACATTAATTGTTTTGGTGATTGTGATCATCAAAATAGGGGGAGATTGTTGTACCTCTCGAACCCCTCAAGGTTTTATTTTCATGATCACAATCACCCTCATATTTATCTAATCCTCTTTCAAGTGTTTTTGGATTGATAGGAATCAAATCAGGTGGCCAAGGAATTGGGCCAAGCAAGCTTAAGTGGCAAAGGAACACAAGTGGACTGAAAATCAGTCCACCGGCCAACCGGTGGCTTCACCACCGGTCGGCCGGTGGACCCTGGGAAGGATGCTGAGCCACTGCCATCTCACCGGCCAACCGGTGGCCAAGCACCGGCCAGCCGGTGGCACCCAGATTGAACAGGGTTTGCTACTGCCTCACCACCGGCCAGCCGGTGGCTCTGGCACCGGTCAGCCGGTGGTGCCTGGAAAAGAAGACTCAGCCACTGTCAAGGCACCGGCCAGCCGGTGGCCCTGCACCGGCCAGCCGGTAGCACTGGTCAAACTAGCCGTTGGCTTTGACCAGTCAACTCCAAAAGCCTCCCAACGGCTCCGAGGCCTTTTCCAACGGCTCCAAAGCCCTCCAACGGATACTTGAAGGTTCCTAGCCTATAAATAAAGGCCTAGGAAGCCCCGGAATATCACCCAAGCCACCGGACACATTGTTGATCATTTTGGCGAAGCTCCGGCGGATTGTTCCAAGAGAACCCCAAGTGCTCCATCCATTTCCACATCCAAGAGCACCACTCAAGAAGCTTGGGAAAGCACGCTACATCAACTCCATCATCCAATTGGCGCCCAAGTCTTCCCAATCACGGTTTTTCGTGTTTTATTTATTTTGAGCTTAACTTTGAGTTTGTGCCTACAAACTCCCAATTTTCTCATCCCCTCTTTTCTTTGGGTTTCACATCACCACTAAGGTGTGACAAGGTTGCCAAGCTTTCCTTTAAATAGCTTGAGACATAGGTGAGCTATCCTTCACCTGTAAGAAGGATAGTGGGTTCTTGCTAAACCATCAAAAGCAAGTGGGTTCTTGCTAAACCACAAAAGCAAGCTGTAATAGGTCCTAGTGCTACCTCAAAGCCTAGTGGGTTTCTTGCTAAAACCATTGAAAAGCAAGCGGTAGGAATCTCTCAACGGTTGAGTTGGGAGCGGAGACGTAGGCCGGGTGTTAGGCCGAACTCCGTTATCAATTTCCTGTGTGATTGCCTCTTTACTTTCCGCTGCACTTTCAACTTTGATTTTAATTTGTTTATCTTTTTTTTAAAAGGCAATTCACCCCCCCTCTTGCCATCATTCCTTGCTTCTTACGACCCAACAATTGGTATCAGAGGGTGGTTGGTCTCGGGACCGGTGTGGGCTTGGGGGGGGGATGTTGTGTCCTGGGCCCAGGATTGTTGGGCCCCCGCCAGGATTGTTGGCGCCTGTGCCCCGGTAACCAATCCCACATCGGTTGTGGAGGGAGATTGGTGGGTGCTTGAAATTCCCGTGCCTACCTTCCCCTCAGCAACGCGTTTTAAAGCCGTGAGGCCTGGGATAGCAACTGGGCTAGAGCGGACAATATTGCTGGGCCGAGGGATCCGATCCATCAAATACTATGTTGGAGATGGGCAGCGGGGCTGCGATAAATGGTTTTAAAGGGATAATGATGTATGGGTTTTAGTGTGTTTGTTGTTATGGTTTTTGCCAGTCGGGCTGCAGGGATGGGATTGAATATGAGAAAACTATGGGTTGTGAATAATAAATAAAAATTGGAAGAGTGGATGAATGGTGGGTCATGGTAATGGAATGGGAATAATAATCAATGGGGTTGGTTGGCTAATAAGAAGGACTTGGTTGTGTTGCTTGTGTTTTCCTAACATGATTTTTGGATGGTAGGGATATGTCGTATGAACGATTGATGTGGTTGGTTGTGGATAGTTGCCTAGTAGTTAAGGAACTAATAAACTAATTCTGCTGAAACGTGAAAACCTAAAAGGGGTTGGGGTTGTTTGTTGTATGCATGCTTCGTAGTAGCAGTGTCGAGGAACATGCTCAGTTTCTCTATTTAGAAGCCATAGGTTGGGCTGTGTGTTTGGAATATACGTATATATATATATATATATCTGTACCTTTTTTGATTTATCACACCCCACCCATGTTGAGAACTTAGTTCCGAACACTCCCATTTCATGGGATAGGGTGTTTTCCTGTTAATTACTAGCTCCTTCCTTCTCCTTCTTCCCTAGTCTGTGATGGCTTGAGGTGACCTTACACCTAAGACCCTTCAAGTAGGTTTTGATTGGGGTGGTTTTAGCCCAAGAGACTTTGGGCCTGTTTTACTATTTCCCAAGAATATTCCGGATGAAGCCCAGGTGTGTGCGGGTGGGATACGTGGTTGTGAGGCCCAGGTATGTGTGGGTGGGATACGTGGTTGTGGGGTCCAGGTGTGTGCAAGCGGGATACGTGGTTTTGAGGCCCAGGTGTGTGCGGGTGGGATAAGTGGTTGTGAGGCCCAGGTGTGTGCGGGTGGGGTATGTGGTTGTGAGGTCCAGGTGTGTGCGGGCGGGATGTGTGGTTCTTGAGGCCCAAGTGTGTGCGGTCGGGAACAGTGTGGTAGTGTCAGGACGTTCGCCATTAGGAAGAGTAGCTAACTAGTGGGAAATGGTGCGGGGTACCCAATACTCTTTTTCTTATATACTACTACCTTTTGCGATTGTTTTTTTGGTGAGTGTGGCTGGTGAGGTTTGGGTGGATAGAATTCCTTTCTTGGTTTCTTCTGTTGTTCTCACGGGACATTAGGATGTCTCCCCACATGTTCATGAGAGATTTAGGTTTCCCTACTGAGTATAATTTTATACTCACCCTATGTTTACTTTAAGGTTTCCAGGAGGACTAACAGGGTCGTGTGGGACCCTACTAGTCAAACAGTTTGATTTGTTACAGTTGTTGTACTCTTGTTTCATTTGGTATTGTACTTTTGAGCTTTCTTGTACTTTCACATTGTTATAAAATTGTTTAAACATTCATGTGGTCTTGGTTTGGGTTTATTTCTATACACTTGTTCTTTTCCTTTTTGGTGGTTGCCTTGTCCATTCCCGATATTAAAATAATAAAAGGGTAATACCTCCCTTATTTGTGAAAACTCATACCCTTGGTGCTAGTAGCCACCTCGGGGCCTAAAGGAGGTGGGACTCGGGGGGTCATTATCTCCCTTTCACCATTGCCAGCTCAGGAGGGGAATCTTTGGTTAGAGGGGGTCATGAAAGAATGGTATCAGAGGTGATGGTTGAGAGATAGAATGGAGTCTGGAGTTAGGCAGAGAGAGGATTGCATCGGATGGTAGGGAAACATTGTTAGTTAATCATGGTGTGTGACATAGGCCAAGGAAGACCGGCAAGGACATGGGATTTTAGGGCCCCCGTGATCCGATGTAAGGAATCTGAGCCTACCGAACAACCAAGTGAGACTACATTGATTGCAGGGTAGAGACCCTAGGGAAGGTAGATGCATCATCATGATTGTGTTTTACTTGATTTGGGTGTTCTAGGATAGAAATTAAAATAAAAAACATAGAAAAACCTTGATAAATTTCCTTACTACTTGGGCTTAGGTGATCATTGTTTACCGTACATATATGGCACCAGGACGTCGTACCCGGGTGGCTCAGACGGCCAAGGCCCAGCGGATTCAGGCGGTCGATCAGTTGAGTATTGACTGAGAGGAGGAAGATAACCAGTGGAAGAAGAATCTCCGTTCTTTCCAACGGAAAACATTCAATAAGTATGAGGGTAGTACTTCGGATACAGAGATAGAGGGGTGGCTTGAGGAGCTAGGGATCGCTTTTTTACTTTAATCTGTGCTCTAGGGTATTACAAAGTTCCCCTAGAAGTCAATCAGCTGAGAGGGGCAGTGCGTCAGTGGTGGAAGCTCTACCTCAGAGAGAGGACAGAGAAAGAGGTTACATGGGCTGAATTTGAGAAGGAATTCCAAGATTAATTCCTTTATTCCATGATCAAGGCGGAGAAGCGACATGAGTTACTCTCCCTTCAGCAGGGGAGAATTTCAGTATGAGAGTCGGGGATCAAGTTCAAGGATCTCCTACACTTTGCTCTGGATCTCTTTCTGGATGAGGAGTCTCGGGCGAGACGTTTGAAGGAGGCACTTCGTCCTTCGCTCCAGTATGTTGTTACCCCCTTCACCCTTCCGACGTACTTTACAGTACAAAAGAAGGCAGAGGTTGTAGAGAGGATGCACTAGCATGGAGGTGCACCACGTGAGAGGATCCAACCAGGTTCGAAGAAGGGGAATCCATTCAGCAGTAGGTCTCCAGCGACGTGACCTTCCAGGTTCAAGCTAGTGGGGAGTAGGCCCCAGCAGTTCTAGTTCAGATCTTCAGGTCCTCATCGATTTTTGATGAGCCCAGCACCGATTTTTTTTTCTTATGGAGGTTTAGGGTACATTCAGAGTCGGTGCCTAACCCGAGCTCAGTACGGTGGAGGTGGGCAGGTTCAGCGCCCACCTCAGTAGCACCAATTGCCGGTGAGGCCCTTCCAGCAGCATCCAGGTCATGCTCCTCCAAGGGTAGACTTTTTGGGAGGAGGCCGGCCTTAGGGTGCTCCTTAGGGACCTTGACCAAGGCGTGGTCTGGGAGGTGGATGACATCAGAGAGGCAGAGGAGCTAGGCGTGGACAGTTGCACGCAGCAGATTTGACAGCTCCGATAGGACCAGTGGTGGTGTGAGGTACGATTTGTTTATTTGGCACTCTCGTTTCTACTTTGTTCGATTCTGGAGCTTCGCACTCTTTTGTTGCACATGGTATAGACCATGCTTTGGGACTAGATGTAGAGAGAATTTCTGTACCACTGGTGCTGAGTACACCAGTTGGAGTCCAGACCTGCGTATCTTGTGTTTTCTGGGGATGTTGGATAACGTTGGGACCACATCGATCTAGTGGGGACCTTCTTCTATTAGAGATCCAGCCATACGATGTCATCCTAGGCATCTATTGGTTGTTTTACATTAGTGTCGTTATCGAATGCTTCTGTATAAGGGTCGTGTTCTCCGACGTGGATTGGAGACGTGTAGCTTTTCTTGGCAAGAGGAGTAATCAGGTGGGAAACTGGCCTGTGGAGCCTCTCCTTTCCTTGTTAGGTGGGTTATCAGTGGTTCCATCTAATACCAATATGATGGATGTCCTAGAGGTTGTTGGGGAATTCCTCGATGTTTTTTCATGAGGAGGTTGTGACTCTACCCCCCCCCCCCCCCCCCGACGTGACGTTGAGTTCAGGATAGAATTACAGCCTGGTGCCCATACGATTTCGATGGACCCTTATCAGATGACACCTTCAGAGTTGCGGGAGTTGCAGATTTAGATTGACGATATGATGGAGAAGGGTTTTGTTCAAATAGTGTATCGCCATGGGGTGCTCCAGTTTTGTTCGTGAAGAAGGCAGATGGTGGTCTCAGGCTATGCATAGACTACCGAAGGTTGAACCAGGTAACAGTCAAGAACCGTTACCCCCCTTCCAAGGATAGATGATCTCTTCGAACAACTGAGGGGAGAATGTTGGTTTTCTAAGATTGATCTATGATCAGGATATCATCAGCTAAGGGTAATGGACAGTGACATCTTGAAGACAGCTTTCAGGTGCAGTTATGGGCACTTCGAGTTTGTAGTGATGCCTTTTGGAGTTACGAATGAACCGGCTGTGTTCCTGGGACTTATTAACTTTGTCTTCCGAGTGTTTCTGGAATGGTTCGTCGTTGTGTTTATCGATGACATCCTGATCTACTCAATATCAGAGGAGGAGCATGTTGAGCATCTCAGGGCAGTCTTAGAAGTCCTTCGACACAACCAGCTTTATCGGAAATTGTCGAAGTGTACGTTCGTGATGAAAGAAGTACACTTCCTTGGGAACATGGTGTCTCAGAATGGAGTGTTATTGGACCCGTTGAAGGTAGAGGCAGTTGTTTCTTGGGAATCACCCAATAGCATGGTGGAAGTTCGTAGTTTCCTGGGGATAGCAGGTTACTATCGGAGGTTCGTTTCAGACTTCTCTTGAGTTGTTGATCCATTAAAAGCATTGACTAGGAAAAACCATGTCTTCTTATGGAGTGAGCAGTCCTAGAATGATTTTGACTACCTGAAGGAGATGTTGTTCAGTGCTCCCGTACTCAGGTTTTCAGAGGAAGGGTTGTTGTATGAGGTGTTTTGTGATTCTTCTGGCCTTGGTCTGGGATGCGTGCTGATGTAGAATAAGGGAGTGATCTGTTATGGGTCTAGGAAGTTACACCCTCACGAAACTAACTATGCCACCCATGACCTAGAGCTTCCAGCAGTAGTGTTCACACTGAAGTTGTGGCAACAATACCTCTTTGGGTAGTCCTTTGTGGTCTTCTCAGATCACAAGATCTTGCGTCATATCTTCTCCCAGCGTGACCTGAACATACAGCAGTGGAGATGGGTCGAGTTTCTCCAAGACTACGACTTCGATATCTCTTACACTAAAGGTAATGGAAACATGGTGGCTGATGCCCTAAGGAGGAAGTCACATAAGGAAGTGGTTCGGGAATCCGCCGATGCATGGAAAGCGATGGGAGAGTTTGTTGCCTTGCACATAGATGCCAGAGTAGAAGGTGTTAGAGGCTGTTTGTTTCAGATGACGGTACCCTCCTCCTTGTTGCAGCAGGTGGAAAGGTCTCATTGGGGGGACACTGAGGCGGAAGTGATGAGGGATCGTGTCGATCAGGGGAACACTCTAGAAGGATGGTTAGAGGACAGCTGACATCAGATGCTTTTTCAGGGATGGATGTTTGTCCCAGAAACAATGTGTGAGGGAGTTCTCTGTGAGTTCCATAGCTCAGCCTTGGTGGTACATCCAGGAGTTTCAAAAATGTACTGAGGCCTGAGGGAATAGTTTTGGTGGCCCGGGGTGAAAAAAGTAGTGGTAGAGTTTGTGGATAAATTCCTAGTGTTTCAGCAAGTAAAGGCTGAACACCGTGTTCCCAGTGGTTTTTTTCATCCTTTAGATGTCCCCGAGTGAAAGTGGGATGAAATCCCAATGGAATTCACCACATGACTACCCAGAGCTCAGGGTTGTTATGATTCTATTTGGGTAGTGGTGGATCAACTGACGAAATCAGCTCACTTCTTAGAAATTAAGGAGTCAGACCCGGTGAGTACATTAGCACAGAGGTATGTAGACAAGGTTGTGTGGTTGCATGGAGTTCCAAATAATATCATCTCAGATTGGGATACTTGGTTTAACTCATGATTCTGGAGGGGGTTACAGCATGATTTCGGCACCTAGCTACGCCTTAGCACTACTTTCCACCCACAAACTGATGGACAGAAACAGCGGACTATCCATAAGTTGGAGGACATGCTTTGAGAATGCGTTCTGGATTTTGGTTGATCATGGGTACGACACTTGCCTTTAGTAGAGTTTTCCTACAACAAAAGCATCCACTCTACTATTGGCATGGCATGGTTTGAGGCTTTGTATGGAAGACCATGTTGTTCACCCATTTTCTAGGCAGAGGCTGGTGAGACAGGTGCTCTTGGGCCAGAGGTAGTACAGAGAACCACAGGGAAAGTTCAGCTTGTCCGTGAGAGGATGAAAGCAGCTCAGGACCGACAGAAGTCTTATGCTGATCGTCGAAGGAGGCCTCTGGAGTTCTAGGTGTAGGACCATGTATTCTTGAAGGTTTCCCCTCAACGGGGGCAGCAGAGGTTCAGGAAGGGAGTAAACGATCCCCTAGGTTCATCGGACCTTTTGAGGTGATGAGGCCAGTCGTCGAGGTAGCATATCAGTTGGCCTTGCCACCTCAGTTAGAGAAGGATCATGACCTATTCCACATATCTCAGCTTCATTGGTACTTACATGATGACTCTCACATTATCGACTGGGGAGAGTTAGATATGGGAGATGACGCGACCTTTAAGGAACGACCAGTCAGAATTGAGGATCGTAAAGAGGAGGTGCTTTGTGGATGAACCATCGCCTTGGTTCTTGTGTTCTGGAGGCATGGCAGCCTAGAGGAGAGAACTTTGGAGCGGGAGGCCTAGATGCCTGCTCAATACTCGGAGTTGTTTTGACTTGTGTTTTTCTTTTGTTCTTCTGAGCTTTTTTTGATGTTATACTTTGTACCTTTGATATGGAATGCCTGGCTTATCGGTTATGAGACCATTTGTTTCCTTGTTCTATGGAATTGTGTCGCATGTCTGGATGTGTGGGTAAAGGGAAAAACTTGATCCTTAATCAATACGCATTAATTCGGATGTGATTGAACCCGTAAGGGCGAGTTAGTGTCGCCTAAAGCGGATAATATCTCGACATAGGAGAAGGAATTTTCCCCAAACCACATATTCAGGCAGTGTGTTGGTTGTGTGGTGTTGGGTGTAGTGCAAGTTGAAAAATCATAGTGTATGTAAGTGGCAAGGCCCAATTCTTAATTGAGACACATTAATGAGGATGCGATTAAACCTGTGTAGGCGAGTCAGTTCCGCCTAAAGGTGATAATATCTCGATATAGGAGAAGGAATTCCTAACACATATGATTAGGTTTGTTGGTTGGGTTCCTGTCATAACGAGAACCCTAAGAGGTATCTTGTTGGGTTTGTATGGGTTGGTTTTTGAATTCTCGGGGACGAGAATCTTTTATGAGGTATCTGATGTAATGGACCGGACCTCTCTAGCCCATTCCTTTGTCAAAAAGAGGGTCATGAAGTGTTCTGGAGGGTAAAATGGGAATTTCCCACACTTTTAATAATTTTGAAACTATAGGCCGTGTAGTGTGAGTACACGTTCTGTACCCCCTCGCCGGATATACCCCATGTTCATGGTCATGTACTTTCTGTGTGAAATCAATGAGTACACACTGTGTACCCAATACAACATGCCATGAAGTCCCTCCTCGCGTACACGTTACCTTCAAACCGTGTGTTGACCAGTCAACGACATTGTGCCATGTGGGAGTCGTATCCTTGCTGTGTGAAATAAATGACTACACATCGTGTACTTCATACTACACGCCGTGTAGTCCCTCCCCGTGTAAGCATTACCTTTAACCCGTGTATTTACCAGTAAATGGCCGCAAAGACGTGTTGGAAGCCATGTGGTGACCGTGTGAAATGGCTGAGTACACGCCGTGTACCATAAAGTACATGTCGCATACTTTTTCTTTTCTCACCTATAAAAGGAGGGGTCCCCTCCTCCTTTTCAACTCACCCCTCTCCCCCCCCCCCCCCCATTCCTCTGAGCTGAGCTCTCCCAAGAGACTCGAAGGCACCTTTTCTTCCATAACTTCTTCGTCTGAGCTCTTGTTTACGATCCGTTAGCGGCCAGTGGATCGTAACGACGAGGCGGAACTTCTGAGATTTGGTCCGTTGACTTTCCGTTGGCCTTTCCTTTCCAAATTCCTCCCATGATGGTTTTGCGGGGACTCGACAAAAGTGACGGATGCCGACAGACTTCTTCTAAAGTTGATCTCGGGGAGCGTTGTGATCAGAACTGGTTAAGGTAGGGATCTTACCTCAGTCTCTCTAAATTGTGAATCATGTGGGGTGGGTTTCCTCTTATTTATGTGAAACACTTTTGAACCGGTTTAATGAGGATAATAACTGGCTTATATAACGGGGTTGGGAAGTTTTTTATTACTGTTACATTATTTTTATATATTGTGATATTATGTTGTGAATTGAATTGGCTTATGCCTACTGAAAACCACGGTAGTTGGGGGCCTTTTCATGCACAATTAAATGTCTCCTTATCTTTATAGACCTTTTTTGTGAATGGTTCATTGTTTAATGTGGAATTTTGTTAATCACATAAAGTTGGTGGATTTAAAATCTGTAACCCTTGTGTGGTAACCCCGGTTGAACAAAATGGAATAATGAACATGTGGGTGTTGGCTTGGATATGTGGCATGTGATGGGGTGTTTTGTGGGTTGTTGTGGATAGGGTGTCCAGCGGGGCTGCGGTTGGCTTGGTTATGGGTTGGTGTGAATAATATGTTGGAGATGGGCAGTGGGGCTGTGATAAATGGTATTTAAGGGATAATTATGTATGGGTTTCGGTGTGTTTCTGATTATGGTGGTTGGTAGCAGGGCTTCAGGGATGGGCTTGAATGTGAGCGAACTATGGGTTGTGAATAATAAATAATAAGTGGAAGATTTGATGAATGATGGGTCATGGTAATGGAACGGGAATAATAATCAATGGGGTTGTTTGGCTAATAAGAAGGACTTGGTTCTGTTGCTTGTGTTTTCCTAACATGATTTGGGGATGGCAGTGATATGTCTTACAAACGATCACTGTGGTTGGTTGTGGATAGTTTCCCAGTAGTTAAGGAACAAATAAACTAATTCGGCTGAAACGTGAAAACCTAAATGGGGTTGGGGTTTTTTGTTGTATGCATGCTTCTTAGTAGCAGTGTCGAGGCACATGCTTAGTTTTTCTATTTAGAATCCATTGTTTGGACTTTTTGTTTGGTATATATACATATATATATATCTGTATCTTTTTTGTTTCATCGCACCCCACCCATGTTGAGCAATTAGTGCCGAACACTCCAATTTCATGGGAGAGGGTGTTTTCCCCTTAGTTACTAGCTCCATCCTGCTCCTTCTTCCATAGGCTGTGATGGCTTGAGGTGACCTTACTCCTAAGACCCTTCAGGTAGGTTTCAATTGGGGTGGTTTTAGCCCAAGACTCTTCGAGCATGTTTTACTATTTTCCATGAATCTTTGGGATGAGTCACGGGTGTGGGTGGGCGGGATACGTGGTTGTGAGTCCCAGGTGTGTGCGGGCAGGATACGTGGTTGTGAGGCCCAGGTGTGTGCGGGCTGTATACGTGGTTGCAAGGCCCAGGTGTGTGCTGGCGGGATAGGTGGTTTTGAGGCCCAGGTGTGTGCGGGTGGGATAGGTGGTTGTGAGTCCCAAGTGTGTGCGGGCGGGATACATGGTTGTGAGGCCCCGGTGTGTGGGGGAGGGATGTGTGGTTCTTGAGGCCCAGGTGTTTGCGGGCGGGAAGAGTGTGGTAGCATCCGGACATTCACCATTAGTAAGAGCATTTAACTAGTGGGAAATGGTGTGGGGTACCCAATACTCTTCTTCTTATATACTACTGCCTGTTGTGATTGTGTTTTTGGTAAGTGTAGCTGGTGGGTTGGGTGGATAGAATTCCTTGATAGGTTTCTTCTGTTGTTCTCACGGGACATTAGGATGTCTCCACCCCTGTTCACGAGAGCTTTAGGTTTCTCTACTTAGTATACTTGTATGCTCACACTATGTTTACTTTCAGGTTTCCAAGAGGACTACCAGGGTCGGCCGAGACCCTACTAGTCAGACAATTGGAGTTGTTCTAGTTGTTGTACTCTTGTTTCTTTTGGTATTGTACTTTTTAGATTTCTTTTACTTTCACCTTGCTATAAAATTGTTTAAAAATGCATGTGGGCCTAGTTTGGGTTTATTTCTATACACTTGTTCTTTTCCTTTTTGGTGGTTGACTTGTCCTTTCCCGATCTTAAAATAATAAAAGGGAAATACCCCCCATATTTGTGAAAACTCATAACCTTGGTGCTAGTCGCCACCCCGGGGCCTACTGGAGGGGGGACTCAGGGGTCATTATCTCCCTTTCACCATTGCCAGCTCCGGAGGGGCATCTTTGGTGGGAGGGAGTCATGACAGAATGGTATCAGAGGTGATGGTTGAGAGATAGGATGGATTCAGGACTTAGGTATAGTGAGGATTCCATGGGATGGTAGGGAAACAGTGTTAGTTAATCATGGTGTGTGACATAGGCCAGGGAAGACTGGCTAGGACATGGGATTTTAGGGCCCCCTGTGATCCGATGCAAGGACCCTGAGCCTACCGAACGACCAAGTGAGACTACATTGACTGCAGGGTAGAGACCCTAGGGAAGGTACATGCATCAACATGAATGTGTTTTAATTGATTTGGGTGTTCTGGGAAAGAAATTGAAATAAAAATGATAAAATAAAACCTTGAGAAATTTCCTTACTACTTGGGCTTAGGCGATCTTTGTTTACCGTACAGCTATGGCACCTGGACGTCGTCCCCGGGTGGCTCAGATGGCCGAGGCCCAGCAGATTCAGGAGGTCAATCAGTTGAGGATTAACCAAGAAGTGGAAGATATCCAGTGGTAGAAGACTCTCCATTCTTTCCAGCAGAAAACCCTCAAGAAGTACGAGGGTAGTATTTTGGAAACGGAGATGGAGGGGTGGATTGAGGAGCTATGGATCACTTTTACTTTGATCTGTGCTCCGAGGGAGTACTGGGTTCCCCTAGAAGTCAGTCAGTTGAGAGGGGCGGCACGTTAGTGGTGGACGCTCTACCTCGGAGAGAGGAAATAGACAGAGGTTCCATGGGATGACTTTGAGATGGAATTCTGAGAGTAATTCCTTTCTTCCATGATCAAGGCGGAGAAGCGACAGGAGTTACTCTCCCTTCAGCAGGGGAGTATGTCAGTATGAGATTTGGGGATCATGTTCAAGGATCTCATGCACTTTGCTCCGGATCTCTTTCTGGATAAGGAGTCTCGGGCGAGACTTTTGGAGGAGGCGCTTTGTCCTTCGCTCCAGTATGAATTTACCCCCTTCACCCTTCTGATATACTTAGAAGTACAGAAGAAGGCATAGGTTGTAGAGAGGATGCACTCGCAGGGAGGTGCACCACGTGAGGGGATCCAGTCAGGTTCGTCGAAGGGGAAGGCGGTCAGCAGCAGGTCTCCTGCGACTGGACCTTCTAGGTTCAGGCCAGTGGGGAGCAGGCCCCAACAGTTCTGGTTCCGATCTTCAGGTCCTCGTCCCTTTTTTACAAGACTATGACTGAATTGTCTTTCTTTTGGAGGTTTCAGGCACATTCAGAGTCGGTGCCCGACCCAAGATCAGTACAGTGGAGGTGGGCAGGTTCAGCGCCCACCTCAACAGCACCAATTTCCGGTGAGGCCTTTCCAGTAGCAGTAGGATCATGCTCCTCTGAGGGAAGACTTTGCGGGAGGAGGCCGACCTCAGGGTGCTCCTCAGGGACCTCGACTAGGGCGTGGTCAGGGAGGTAGACGACATCAGAGATGCAGAGGAGCTGGGTGTGGACAGTTGCAGGTAGTAGAGTTGACAGCTCCGGCAGGACCAGAGGTGGTGCGAGGTACTATTTGTTTGTTCAGCACTCTCGTTTCTTCTTTGTTTTATTCAGGAGCTTCACACTCCTTTGTTGCACCTAGTCTAGCCCATGCTTTGGGAATAGACGTAGAGAGACATTCTGTACCACTTGTGCTGAGTACACCAGTTGGAGGCCAGGCCAGCGTATCTTGTGTTTTCCAGGGATGTGGGATGACTTTGGGACCACATAAATCTAGTGGGGACCTTCTTCTATTACAGATGCAGCCATACGATGTCATCATAGGCATCGATTGGTTGTTTTCCGTTAGTTCCGTTATCTACTGCTTCCGAAGAAGGGTCGTGTTCTCCGACGCGGATGGGAAATGTGTAGATTTTGTTGGCAAGAGGTGTTATCAGGTGGTAAACCAGCGTGTGGAGCCTCTCCTTTCCTTGTTAGGCGGTTTATCAGTGGTTCCAACTGATACAGAGATGATGGATGTCCCGGAGGTTGTTGGGGAATTCCTAGATTTTTTCCCGAGGAGTTTGTGACTCTACACCCCCCGACGTGACGTTGAGTTCGGGATACACTTACAACCTGGTGCTCGTCTGATTTTGATGGCCCCTTATCGGATGGCACCTTCAGAGTTGCGGGTGTTGCAGATTGAGATTGACGATCTGATGGAGAAGGGTTTTTTTCGACCCAGCGTATCGCCTTGGGGTGCTCCAGTTTTGTTTGTGAAGAAGGCAGATGGTGGTCTCAGGCTATGCATAGACTACCAAAGGTTGAACCAGGTAACAGTCAAGAACTGTTACACCCTTCCAAGGATTGATGATCTCTTTGACCAACTGAGGGGATAAAGTTGGTTTTCTAAGATTGATCTACGATTTGGATATCATCAGCTGAGGGTAAAGGACAGCGACATCTCGAAGACGGCTTTCAGGTGCAGGTATGGGCACTTCGAGTTTGTAGTGATGTCGTTTGGAGTTACCAATGCACCAGCTGTGTTCATGAGACTTATGAACATTGTCTTATGAGATTTTCTGGACCGGTTCATCATTGTGTTTATCGATGACATCCTGATCTACTCAATATTAGAGGAGGAGCACGTTGAGCGTCTCTGAGCAGTCTTATAAGTCCTTCGACACCACCAGCTTCACGGGAAATGGTCGATGTGTAAGTTCTTGATGCAAGAAGTACACATCCATGGCCACGTGGTGTCTCATCATGGAGTGTTAGTAGACCCGTCGAAGGTGTAGGAAGTCCTTTCTTGGGCATCACCCAAGAGCATGGCGTAATTTTGTTGTTTCATGGGGTTATCAGGTTACTATCGGAGGATCGTTTCAGACATCTCTGGAGTTGTTTCTCCATTGACAGCTTTGACTAGGAAGAACCAGGTCTTCCTATGGAGTGAGCACTGCCAGAATGCTTTTGACTACCTGAAGGAGAAGTTGGTATGTGCTCCCGTACTCAGGTTTCCAGAGGAAGGGTTGCTGTATGAGGTGTTTTGTGATGCTTCTGGCCTTGGTCTGGGATGCATGATAATGCCGATGAAGGGAGTGATCTGTTATGGGTCTAGGAAGTTACACCATCACGAGCGTAACTATGCCACCCATGACCTAGAGATTGTAGCAGTAGTGGTCTTAGTGAAGTTGTGGCGACATTACCTCTTTGGGGAGCGCTTTTTGGTCTTCTCAGATCACAAGATCTTGTGTCATATCTTCTCCCAGCATGACCTGAACTTACGGCACCAGAGATGGGTCGACTTTCTCCAAGACTATGACTTCGAGATCTCTTACACTGAATTTAAGGGAAATGTTGTGGTCGATGCCCTGAGCAGGAAGTCACATAAGGAAGTGGTTCGGGAATTATCTAATGATTGGAAAGCGATGGGAGAGTTGGCTGCCTTGCACTTAGATGCCAAGGTAGAAGTTGTTAGAGGATGTTTGTTTCAGATGAAGGTGCAGACCTCCTTGTTGCAGCAGTTGGGAGAGTCTCAGTGGGAGGACTCCGAGGCTGAAGTGATGCGGGATTGTGTCGATCAGGGGAACGCTCCAGAAGGATGGTCAGAGGACAGTCGACATCAAATGATTTTTCAGGGAAGGATGTTTGTACCAGAAATAATGTGTGATGGAGTTCTCCATGACTTCCATAGCTTAGCCTTGGTGGTACATCCAATAGTTTCAAAAATGTACCTAGGCATGAGGGAATAGTTTTGGTGGCACGGGGTGAAACGAGAAGTGGCAGAGTTTGTGGCTAAATTCCTAGTGTGTCAGCAAGTGAAGGCTGAACACCATGTTCCCAGTTGTTTGTTTCATCCTTTTGATGTCCCCGAGTGGAAGTGGGACGACATCTCAATGGACTTCGTCACAGGACTACCCAGAGCTTAGGGTGGTTATGATGCTATCTGGGTATTGTTGGATCGACTGACAAAATCATCTCACTTCTTAGCAATTAAGGAGTCAGGCCTGGTGAGTACCTTAGCATAGAGGTACGTAGACGAGGTTGTGAGGTTGCATGGAGTTCCAAAGACTATCGTCCCATATCAGGATACTAGGTTTAACTCACGAGTCTGGAGGGGGTTACAACATGCTTTTGGCACCCAGCTACGCCTTTGCACTACTTTCCACCCCCAGACTGATGGACAGACAGAGCGGACTATCCAGACATTGGAGGACATGCTGCGAGCATGCGTTCTGGATTTCGGAGGATCATGGGTACGACACTTGACATTAGTAGAGTTTGTCTACAACAACATTTTCCACTCTACTCTTGGCATGGCACCGTTTGAGGCATTGTATGGAAGACCATGTCATTCACCCATTTTCTGGGCAGAGGTTGGTGAGACAGGTGCTCTTGGGCCAGAGGTAGTACAGAGCACCACAGAGAAAGTTCATCTTGTGCGTGAGAGGATGAAAGTGGCTCAAGACCGACAGAAGTCTTATGGTGATCGTCGGAGGAGGCCTTTGGAGTTCGAGGTGGGAGACCATGTGTTCTTGAAGGATTCCCATCGACGGGGGCAGTGGAGGTTCGAGAAGGGGGCTAAACTCTCCCCTAGGTTCATCAGACCTTTCGAGGTGCTGAGGTGAGTCGGCGAGGTAGAATATCAGCTGTCCCTGCCACCTCAGTTGGAGAAGGGTCATGACGTCTTCCACATCTCCCAGCTTCTTCGGTACTTACACTATGACTCTCACGTTATCGACTGAGGAGAGTTAGATATGGGAGACGATGCGACCTTCGAGGAACGACCAGTCAGAATCGAGGACCCTAAAGATAATGTGCTCCATGGATGAACCATCACCTTGGTTCATGTGTTGGGGAGGCATGGCGGCCTCGACGAGAGCACTTGGGAGCGGGAGGCCCAGGTGCACGCTCAGTACCTAGAGTTGTTTTGACTTGTGTTTTCATATGTTCTTCTGAGCTTTGTTTGGATGTTATACTCTGTAAATTTGATATGGAATGCTTGGCTTGTCGGTTATGAGACCTTTTGTTTCCTTGTTCTATGGAAGTGTGTAGCATGTCCGGATGTGTGGGGAAAGGGAAAAACCTGATCCTTAATCAAGACGCATTAATTCAGATGCGATTGAACCCATGCGGGCGATTCAGTGCCGCCTAAAGCGGATAATATCTCGACATAGGAGAAGAAATTTTCCCCAAACCACATGTTCGGGAAGTGTGTTGGTTGTGTGGTGTTGGGGGTAGTGACAGTTGAAAAATCCAAGTGTATGAAAGTGGTAAGACCCAATTATTAATTGAGACACATTAATGAGGATGTGATTAAACTTGTGCAAGCGAGTCAGTGCCGCCTAGAGCGGATAATATCTCGACATATGATAAGGAATTCCAAACACATATGATTAGGGTTGTTCGTTGGGTTCATGTCATAAGGAGAACCCTAAGAGGTATCTTGTTGGGTTCCTCTGGGTTGGTTTTTGAATTCTCGGGGATGAGAATTTTTTAATAGGTATTTGATGTAATGGCCCGGGCCTCTCCGGCCCATTACATTGTCAAAAAGAGGGTCATGAAGTGTTCTGGAGGGTAAAATGGACTTTTCCCACACTTTTCAAAATTTTGAAACTACACTCCAGGGTAGTGTGAGTACACTCCGTGTACCCCCTCGCTAGGTATACCCCATATTTAAGGCTGTTTACTTGCCGTTTGAAATAAACGAGTACACACCATGTACCCAATACTACATGCCCTGTAGTCCCTCCCCGCGTACGCGTTACCTTCAAACCGTGTGTTGACCAGTCAATGGTCATGTGCCGTGTTGGAGCTGTGTCCTTGACGTGTGAAATAAATGATTACATGTCATTTACCTCATACTAGACGCCGTGTATTCCCTCCCTACGTACGTGTTACCTTCAAACCGTGTGTTTACCAGTCAACGGCTGTGGAGCCGTGTTGGAAGCCGCGTGGTGACCTTGTGAAATGGATGAGTACACGTTGTGTACCATAATGTACACGCCGTGTACTTTTTCTTTTCTCACAAATAAAAGGAGGGGTCCCCTCCACGTTTTCAACTCTCCCCTATCCTCCCCATTCCTCTGAGCAGAGCTCTCCCAAGAGACTCGAAGGCTCCTTTTCTTACGTAACTTCTTCGTCCGAGCTCCAATTTACGATCTGTCAGTGGCCATTGGATCGTAACGACGAGGCATAAATTCTGAGCATGGATTTTTTGACTTTCCTTCGGCCTTTCCATTCCAAATTCCACCCAAGGAGGTTTTTCCAGGACTCGACAGAAGTGACAGACGCCAACGAACATCTTCTAAAGTTGATCCGGGGGAGCATTGTGATCAGAACCTGTTGAGGTAGGGATCTCACCTTCGTCTCTCTAAATTGTGCATCATGCGGGGTGGGTGTCCTCTTGTTTATTTGAATCACTTTTGAACCAGTTTAATAAAGATAATAAATAGCTTATATTACAGGGTTGGGATGTTTGTGATTACTGTTACATTATTTTTATATCCTGTGATATTATGTTGTGAATTGAATAGACATATGCCTATTGAAAATCACGGTCGTTGGGTTCCTTTTCTTGCATAATTAAATGTTGCCTTATCTTTCTAGACCCTTGTTGTGAATGGAACATTGTTGAATGTGTAATTTGGTTAATCATGTAAAGTTGGATGATTTAACATCTGTAACCCTTTTGTAATCACCCCGGTGAACAAAATGGAATAATGAACATGTGGGTGTTGGATAGGATACGTGGAATATGATGGGGGTGTTTTGTGGGTTGTTCTAGATAGGGTGAGCAGCGGGGCTGCAGTTGGATTGGTTATGGTTTTGGTGTGAATAATATGTTGGAGATGGACAGTGGGGCTGCGATAAATGGTATTAAAGGGATACTGATGTATGGGTTTCATTGTGTTTGTGGTTATGGTGGTTGGCAGCGGGGCTGCAGGGATAGGCTTTAATTTGAGCGAACAAGGGGTTGTGAATAATAAATAAAAAGTGGAAGAGTTGATGAATGGTGGGTCTTAGTAATGGAACGAGAATAATAATTAATTGGGTTGGTTGGCTAATAAGAAGGACTTGGTTGTGTTGCTTGTGTTTTTCTAACTTTATTTGTGGATGGTAGGGATATGTCTTATGAATGATCTATGTGGTTGGTTGTGGATAGTTTCCCATTAGTTAAGGAAATAATAAACTAATTCTGCTGAAATGTGAAAACCTAAATGGGGATGGGGTTGATTGTTGTATACATGCTTCGTAATAGTAGTGTCGAGGCACGTGCTCAGTTTCTTTGTTTAGAAGCCATAGGCTGGGCTGTGTGTTTGGTATAAATATATATATATATATATGTATATATATATATATATATATATATCTGAATCTTTTGTGTTTTATCACACCCACCCATGTTGAGCACTTAGTGCTTATCAGTCCCATTTCATGGGAGAGGGTGTTTTCACCTTAGTTACTAGGACCTTTCTACTCTTTCTTCCCCAAGCTATGATGGCTTGAGGCATCCTTACACCTAAGACCCTTCAGGTAGGTTTCTATTGGGGTGGTTTTAGCCCAAGACTCTTCAGGCAGGTTTTACTTCTTCCCAAGAATCTTTGGGATGAGGCCCAGGTGTGTGCGGGTGGGATACGTGGTTGTGAGTCCCTGGTGTGTGCGGGCGGGATACGTGGTTGTGAGGCCCAGGTGTGTGCGGGCGGGATACGTGGTTGTGAGGGCCAGGTGTGTGTGGGCAGGATAAGTGGTTGTGAGTCCCATTTGTGTGTAGTCAGGATACGTGGTTGTGAGGCCCAGGTGTGTGCGGGGTGGATGTGTGGTTCTTGAGGCCCAGGTGTGTGCAGGCTGGAAGAGTGTGGTTTCGTCAGGACTTTCACCATTAGGAAGAGCATTTAACTAGTGGGAAATGGTTCGGGGTACCCAATAAGCTTCTTATTATATACTACTACTTGTTTTGATTGTGTTTTTGGTGAATGTGGCTAGTGAGGTTGGGTGGAGAGAATTCATTGCTAGGTTTCTTCTGTTGTTCTCACAGGACATTAGGATGTCTCCCCACCTATGCACGTGAGCTTTAGGTTTCCCTACTGAGTATACTTGTATGCTCACCCTACCTTTACTTTTAGTTTTCCAGGAGGACTACCAGGGTCGTGCGAGACCCTACTAGTCGGGAAGTTGAACTTGTTGCAGTTGATGTACTCTTGTTTCTTTTGGTATTGTACTTTTGCGCATTCATGTACTTGAACCTTGTTATAATATTGTTTAAACATGCATGTGGGCTTGGTTTGGGTTTATTTCTATACACTTGTTCTTTTCCTTTTTGGTGTTTGACTTGTCCTTTCCCGATCTTAAAATAATAAAAGGGTAATGCATCCCATATTTGTGAAAACTCATACCCTTGCTGCTAGTCGCCACCCCAGGGCCTACTAGAGGCAGGACTCGGGGGGTCATTATCTCCATTTCACCATTTCCAGCTCAAGAGGGGCATCTTTGGTGTAAGGGGGTCATGACACATCCAAAACCAAGATACTTCGTACCTCCGTCACACTCCTGGGTGGCTCCCAAGATAGTACCGCATCAATATTCATGGGATTCATTGCAACCTCAGCCTCTGAGATGATTTGTCCCATGAAGTGAACCTCTAGAATACAAAACCGGCATTTAGAGAGCTTACCATAAAGTCGGTGCTTTCAGAGTGTGTCTGGTACTACATGCAAATGGTAGTAATGATCCTCCTCAATAGTCGAGTATATCAAAATGTTTATGATGAAGACTACGATAAAGCAATCAAGGTACGGCTGGAAAATTCTGTTCATGAGTCCCATAACCACTGCTAGAGCGTTGGATACGCTGAAAGGCATAACCAAGAACTCGTAGTGGTGGTACCGACTTTTGAAGGTTGTCATCTCCACATCCTCATATCAAACTCTGAGCTGGTGAAAGCCGGATCTGAGGTCTATCATTGAGAACCACCGTTCTCCCTTCAACAGATCCAAGAGGTTGTCAATCCTCGGGAGTGGGTACATGTTCTTCCTGGTCACCTGGTTTAGGCAATGGTAGTTGACACAAAGTCTCAAGATCCCATCCGCCTTCTTGGAGAATAGAATCGGGGATGCCTAGGGAGAAACACTGGGCCGAATGAATCCCTTCAACTGTAAGTACTCTAGTTATACCCGCAGCTCGAAAAACTGCGCGGGAGCCATCTGATACACTAGTTTAGATATCTTTTCCATCCCAGGGTACAAGTCAATATAGATGTCCACCACTCTACGAGGAGGTTGTCCTGGAATATCATCAGGGAAAACTTCCACGTACTGGTCCACCACTACAGGATAGCTCGTACTCTCCACATCAATTGCTCTGTGGGTAAGGCTGGCCAACTGATGAGTGATCGGCTGCACCCTCCTCCCAGTAAGTCTGTCTTGAGCTAAAAAGGCTCTCTTCTTACCGGTGATGGTAAAACTAGTCCCTTCTATGCAGAAACACCACACTCTGCACCTAATACATTCGATGTCAGCATGGACTGTAGATCACTAGTCCATACCCAAGAGGACGCCATAAGTCCTCAACGCCGCTACTGTGAGATCCTAGCCGAATCTCTCACTTCCAAGAGTAAGCTCACACTACTAGCACCATTGTGTAATCCTTATGTCTACTACCGTAGGAGTCTATAGTCGTAATGATTGAGCCAACGGCTCCGTCGGAATCTCCGAGCTCCAAACGAGGGCAGTGGCAATGAAAGAGTGACTGTCACATGTGTCTATAAGTACTGTAGAAATGGTGGAGAAGACATAGACCGCACCTCGTATCATCACCGGAGCACCGTGATCGTAGGCCTCAGCTCCCTAGAGATGAGCTCTCCCATGTCCACCTGCTCCATGCAGTTAGGGTGGACCTCCTGGTGGTGGTGGTGGTAGCACCACGAAATGTCTTCCACCGCCAGCTGCACAACCAGATCCTCTGCCATGTTTGCCTGCTCCCTGCAGACTGCCTCGATCGAATCTATATCTCTTCCTAGGTGGTCCTTCGACCATGTGCTGATCATTTGAACAGCGTGTTGGACAGTCACGAGCCATCTGACCCTGCCTGCCACATGAGTAACCCTGGCCACTCATGGATGGTTTGCCTCCACTCCGGGTGCCCCGCATAACCGATACTGAGTCGTTCGGTCATCCACATATAGGTCTAGTCCTCTTGGACCTCTGCGACTTCTTTCTACAGCCAGCTGTAGAAAACTCCATGTAGGTCTTCTAGTGTTGGGTCTCACTACTGGAGACTTCTCATCAAGGAAAATCACCACTCAGAGGGATCGCTCTAACACCCCTACCAACATCGGTATGATAAAGGAGATCATCGAAGCCCTGATATCTCACCCGAGTCTCTGATAGAAGGTTTGGGCCCTGAAGAATGGGTCTCTAACCATATCTGTGGAGTAGCGCGAGAGGACAGCGAATCACGTTGATTACTATGCCACTATCATGCTGCCCTGCTGCATATAAAGTAACTCATGTATCTGAACTGCACGTATGTGGTCGGGACAAACACTGCTTGAAACATTCTCTCGATGTCTTCCTAGAGAAGCGTCATCTCACCATAAACCTAGAGCATCATGATCCCTCATCTGCTCATCGCTGTCTGTAGAATGACGGCAACATGAATTACCATGAGGTTGGCTGGTTTCCCTACTAGTCGGAAAACTCTCACCACAGCCTCCTGCCAATCCTCAACCACCTGTGGGTCCATATCTCCCCTAAACCTAGTTGGCCTCTAGTTATGGAACTTGTGCAATGTGGTAAAGTGGTGTACATCATCTACTGAGGGGGCTGGTGGCATCGGTGGCCCAACAGGGAGTGGTACCACTGGTGCCTCTGCTGGAAAAAGGCCCTACACTAAGGCCATGTCGTTCGGTGGGGTATCTGCACGTTAAACTCTCAGGATTATAGCAAGTCATCCACGGGGAGGCATCCTGAAATAAATATATGCGACACAATCAACGAATATACCTATTGAGCTGACCTGGTTGAGATGACTTAAAGAATACTTTTCAAAACACAAACACAATCAGTGTTTTCGAGAACGGAGTCAGAAATTAGAATTCAGGGACCTGGTTTATGGATACGTTGGCCACCGCACCAACATTGGACTCCCAGAACTGAAAACCACACTCAGTACCCTTAACACTATTGCATCACAGAAAAGATCAGAGTCCAAAGTTCTATGGTAGAACCAAATCCTCTAATACCAATTGTTCACGACCTATCCCCCAGGGCATGTGCCATGACTACCCCATACCTGTTTTACATAGGTCGTGGGCTAACGACTAGCACCAAAGGCATAAATCCCTAAAATGGCAAGGAATTACATTTATAACCGTAAACACACACAATAGATCAGACACCTAGATTCAAAACACTAAGTAAAACTATACAACAAGGGAGTGATGAAAAGTAATGGGGCCAGAAATAAAAGCCCAACTATAAAGTACAAGTACGATTGAAAAGCAAAAAACTGCTGAAAAGTGAAAAGAAGCTCATGGATCATCCACCATAGATCCTACTAGATGGGTAGGTATAGATATCCTCCTCAGCACTCCATGTCTGTCAGTCTCCTCCATGTACCGACATGTCATATGGTCCACCACTGGGTACAGTCCAGTCCTGGTACACTCAGCCTTAGTCAGCGCTGTCTGTCATGTACTACCAACACAATGAGGTCAAGGCATATCACGTCCAGGGATGAGTATAATGATACTCAGTAGGGACCCCAAGACCCACAAGGTCTCACAAAATCCATCAAGGATAAACCAAAATGTATAAAATCAACAGATAACCCCACTTAGGTATATGCCCATACATATACCTAATTAATCAAGTAATCCATCTCAATCATGAGGAATAAACAAAAGTTTCTAACTCAGCTAAATCCATAATTTTTATTGTCGAAACCATGGCTGTTGGAGAACACTTGATCAATCGAGTACAGTAGGACTACCGCGACACCAAGGCTCTTCCCACTAACCCTGAACTGCTAAGGTACTCCTCCTATCGAGTACCTAGGGTCTGCTACATCATGAAGAGGTGCTCCCCACTGTGGGTTAGTCGTGTCACCAGGGCGCTCCCCCTAATAGTCTGGAGAGGTACTCCTCCTGTCGAGTACCGTAGGTTTGCCTCCACAACCAGGTGCTCCTACCTCATGGGTCTGTCATGACACCAGGGCGATTGAAACTGGGCTAGTCGAGTCACTCCGACTCGAATCGGTTGGCAGTAATCAGGTCTCATCCAGATACTAGGTCTTCACACTCTACTCGCTCATCACCGGAAGGATTCGCTCCATGAGATACTGGTCAAAACTCCAACATTCAATAAGTCTCATGTAGAAGTATCTCAATGGTTTTCCATGTAATAAGGATATCAACATAATAGACGGCACATCAATTAGACTCCAGTTCTGTGAGTTATTATCCATTTATTCACAGGGGCCCTGTTAGATTCATACATGATCCAACCTGACCGTATCTCAACTATACCCAAAACTACAGTGGAGTATACTCAAAGGGAAATTCTAGCTCTAAGATTACATGTGTCATAGACCGTTCGTCAAATGGGTGTTCTGTGCCAAAGATATGGCCAAAATAGAGTAAAGGGTTGGTAGTAGGCCTAGGTCGACTCGGTCAGACCTGTTGGGTCTGGCCCAGCCCATTGAGAGCGCCAGCCTGTTAGGTTCGACCCAGCCCGCTGGGCCCAGCCCAGCCAGCCGCAAGGGCGGTTCGGCCCTGAGAACTGTGAGTGTCCAGCTCGGGTGGCACGAGATGCGTGGGGCGCACGGTGCGCACGTGCCGGCATGGTTCGTCCTGGCGTATGGGAGGTAGCCAAGTAGACTGGGCGGCGGCCGGGTTGGACGGCGGGTAGGCCGACGCGGTGCGACTAGGTCAGCAGGCGGCCGGGCAGGGTGCGTCCATGCCGGTGGGCGCCAGGGTAGGGCGCCAGGCGGGCCGGCTGGCGGCCGGGCAGGGCACCAGGTGGGCCGTTGGGCGGCTGGGCAGATCAGGAGGCCAGGCCAGCATGGTTCGGTGTGGATCGGGCCAGTGCGGTTCTGCATGGCTTGGGCCAGCACGTGCAGGTGGGGTTCGGCCAGGGCATGCGGGAGTCTGGCAGTAGTGCAGGAAGGGGCGCACGGGTGGCCGGAGGTGGCTGAGAGCCTGTTCACCTGAAGTGCCGCATGGGTGGCGTAGGCTGTAGAGTCTATGGGTTTCACGGCCATTGCCTTTGTCACCTTCGTCGCCTTGGACGATCCTTTCCTCCATTTTGAAGAACACCACAATGATGATCAGCGGAGGGGTCGGGCCACGTTGGTTTGTTATGCACCCTCTGCATTTAGGGTGATAGAAATAGGATCACACGTATGAAGCACAACAACCCTAGTTCATCATTTTGAGAGAAAGGAAGTACATGGAATAAGTCATACCTAAATAAATTTAGACCCCTACTTTTTTTCAATGATTGCAAAAGAAGTCGCTGGAAGAAGACAAAGGTGATCGTCGTTCGTTGCGTCCACCACACACTTCCAATTCTGAGATGTGTTGTCTCGTTGATGGCGATGCGGAGGGTTGGTCGGTTGAAGACATCCCATGTGGGTAGGTGTCCAGGGAAAAAGTTCTAAGAATATCGTTTCCATAATTCTTCGTTATTCATTGGATGCTTTCTCCCAATCTCTCTTCTTCCCCAAGCTTCCACCTAATTGAAAATTCCAAGCCAAAAGTGATATGATTTCTCCAATTTAATATTCGGCACAATATTTAAATTGGGGAAATTTATTACATAGGATGGCGTATTATGGATGGAGCATTTGCATCATTAATGTTATAGGAGTCAAGAGGCTCTCCCTAATTAAAGAAGGAGAGTATGGAGGTTTTCCTCTCCTCCCATTAATAGGGGGTTTAGTCCCGTTTGGTCTCCACGTCATAACCTCCCGCTAGAGGTTATTTTCGGGTGGGGAACACCATTATAACCTATCATGAGAAGTTGAGGTGTTGTGGTCCCACCTCCAACTTCAATGAGGAGGTTTTAACCAACAAACACCCACATGGAGTCTAAATAAAAAAAAAGTGAAGCACACTTTTTTATTATTCTCCACAAAGCCCAAAAAATAACGTTTATTATCGACCGACTGTCGTTGAATTGAATGTCTCCTTATGTGAATAAAGGTTCTACGAGTTCAAAGGTGTCCTCATATTTCAATTTCGAGCACCAGTTCAAAAGCTATAAAACCCCACTCGTACGTTTGCTCAACGTACCCAAACAAAACTTTAGAAATGGATTCTAGGCACAACGGGCCTCAGAATCAAGTGCCGTTAGTTTTTGGGGGCTCATAAAATTATCATGTATTTATAAAAAAATATCCATTGAATTTTTGGGTCTTTAAAAAATATATTTACCACATTCTATAGCTTATATTCCCGCTGATAGATATACTGATGTTGGCATATGGTATATTCCAAATGAGGATACAATAAGAAGAAGAAATTATTCTATCCAAGTTCAACCAATTTTATTTATTCATCCATTTCAACTATATATATTATATTAATTATTATATACTGAAATATATAAGTTATATTTTATTAAATTTTAGTAATTTTATTGAATAATAATCATTAAATTATCTTCCACCAACATAAAAAGAATGTTTCACTCATACATATGTGTTGACAACCACCTCTATGTTGTGATGTATTTAATTTTTCATCACCACCATTTTTTAATGTTTATATTTTCATATTAAATTAATTTATGTTATATTTATAATATAATATCACTATATATTGAAAAAATATTATTTACCTTTATTTCAATAAATGTATTGAATGAGAGAACCTAACTGTTATCAACTCTGAATTATCACCTCCTTGAACCATTGTATTGTGTCTTTCATCACCACTAACTATATATTTTTAGAAAAATAAATTTGTATAATTTATCTTATAATATTAGTTATATATTTAATGAATATTATTATATTTTGGTATCACATGAATTAATATATGGTATAATGTAGTTTGTTGATTTCGATAAATTACCAAAAAATATTCTAATCACTGATTTCATCGTTATGAATTTTAACCAAACACATAATTAATGTATCTTTAAAAATTATAAATGATAATGAAAAAATATTAAATTTACATAGATAATTTGATGATGATGAAATTTCATCATTGAATACAAACAAACATCACCTTTTAAACATGCAGAAGGAAATAGAAATTGAAAACATCGAATAACAAATAAACATTAATTAAAAAATACCTGTGTTGTTTAGGATAATAATAGAAGAATATATTATAATATATATGAATAATTTTTTTATATCAGTCATTAAATACATATTGATATTATATAGGATGGTAAACCATTTTCTGGGAACCAAACAGTTAATGTAAGGGAATCACATATCATAGTTACTTTATTAAAGAATATACCAAATTGACAACTATTTCTATATGGTATGATTAATATTTTTTTATACTGATGTTTTAACAGTACATAAACAATTTGAATTTATTTACAAATCCATCTCCATTCCTTTACGTCATGGGATTTTTATTTAATAAACATCATTGTCTTAAGGAATTTTTTAATGCAACCCTCTTTTCATTGAGTTTTATTATGTCTAATTGAACGTTTTTCCAAATTATTTGTTTTTTCCATCAAAATTTTTAATTATATGGTTCTTTATAAATCATTCAATGGAATATTAAATATTTAAATCCAATATTTTGGCATGGTGATTTTTTTTCATATAATATGATAATCATATTCAAAATAATTACGAACCTATTCGATAATCTAGTTATATTTTAAGTCAATGTCCATTTTTTCCATAACATTTATCTATTATTTTATTGAAACTCAAATTTATTTTATTCATGTTGATCTCCATTATTCCTAGTATATGTTTAATAATTTTACCTGGTTTAAATTATTAAATGGCGTATGTTCAATAATTTTATTTTCAATTACTAAAGTGGATTTATTTTCATGGTAATATATTTTCCATCCACCACAAATTTCATTTATAAAAAATTTATTTATTTGTCCAATACCCATTATTCGTAATTAACTTTATCTGGTTTCATAAAAATGATTTAATACTAAAGTAAAAAATACTATTGGATTGTGGTGTGAAACTTAAACCATTTACAATAAGGATATTTTTTTGAAAATATATTTTATGATTTCATGTCGACTTTAATATTTATTTAATAATATATATATCCATTGGATTAATGATTCACGAATCACACTTAATTTCCATTCCAAATAAACATTTTTTATTTTATATTGGGTATCAATTGATCTAACTCTTGAGGTCATTTCATGTGTTACAATTTCAAAATTATTATAAATCCATTTTATAAAGATGAAATCATTATTAAATTATATATTATAATGATACTTTATAGAACAATCCCTGGAACTTGTTTTCTACCCAATTCATAATTAATAATTTGATGAATTTTGTATGAATTATTTTTTATGTCATAAATATGAATGGATTTTTATTTTTAGATGGGTAGGTAGGTTTTATCCAACGAATGTATTAGAATGTTTTATATTTCAAAAGGAAAAAAGGATACATGACAGTTTGTCATAATCCATATGGTACATAAGAGGTTATATAAATCATATTTGTACCTGATTTGTAATCTGATGCCCAAGTATAGATGTTTTAGAATCCCATGCTCTAGGGTATATGGGTTGAAACACCATTCCCAAGGGGAATGAGTCTTAAAACCAATCCCATTACCATTTATGGAGGTTTTTCTAATCATGTAGATTTTACAAATTTATCAGTTTACAATTAAACATTCACCTAATATATATATGAAATAAGTTTTATCATATGAAAATTTTACTCTGTACTCCTCTAGAATGTTGTACACCACATGATTATTTACTCAGGATTTCATACACTTATTAAATGGTATATATAATTTCATTTTATAATACACCAATTTATATTAGATATAAAAAATATAAATATTTGTGCTTTTAAATTTGTAATATCTCACATTATCACATTCTGTATATGCTTATCTTTGGTCCCTTTTGTTTAAATATAGATAGTTGTTTACATTATAGAGCATTTATCAACAAATATTCCTTTTGTTTTTTGATAATAAAATTTTGTGGATTATTATTATCTATTGGATATCAATATGGGGATCTATCATGGTATAATTATGTATAATTGTTCAAATAATTTATAAAATAAGTTGTTTATATATCTAATATCTAATAAATAATCGTAAATTATCTCAGGATTTTGTGTTATTTTAATGAGATGAAATATTAATTTGAAATATAATAAAATTTTTATCATAGCCTTTCACATGATGTCATATCCAATTTTTTAACAATGTTTTTTTTTTCACCGCACAAGGGACTGTGGGTATGGGGTGCCTTAGTTGGTATCAATAAACTTTTTAATAATATTAATGGATTTTAATTAAAAATAATTAGGGATACCCGTAAGGATATATATAAATATAATAAATATAATAATATTTAATTAATGCATAAAAATTATGGTTTCTTTGAAATAAAATCCCTTTCTAGATACAAACAAGTGGATAAAGAATCATATAGATATAGACATATGGGTAATAACCCTAGTGATTCTTTTAGATTATTAACTTTATCATTAAATGGTTCATGAAAATGAGTATTACATCTGCACCTTGTCTTGAACTCTTAAGGGATTTTCCTTAGATAATTCACATTCTACTTATGAACATTATTTGGTATTTTAATATATTTTGGATAGAAATATAAATATGAACTAATCATGGAATACTAATAGTGATACCTAAAATGTAATGGGTTTAAAGAAGGTGTAAAAATTTAGGATATCTCCATAATAATTTAATTATCATATTATTTTTACCCATATTTAAGTTGACTGATACTAAAAAATACCATTATGGCTTATGTAAAATGAAAGAACTAGGAAAAATCATTCAATAAATGAATGTGACAATAAAAAATGACATCTTCATAAGAAACCAAATAGAATATTATATGTGATGATAAATATATTATATATTCTCAATAAAACATCTAATGTTGTGACTCCTTTTGTATATCATAAAAATCATCTCAACCTCTAATGGAATGAATAACATATCATGATGTACTTAATGAAAAAACATCCACCCTATTTCAAAAGGATTTAGAATCTATTTATTATAATAAAATGGAATAGTGTAAATAAAATGTTATATTCAATTCACTTATTCATAAACCCAGAAAATATATTTTCTGGATTTTTATCATTTGGAATGAAAATATGATCAACGGTCGACTCTTAATATGAATATAAGGAAAGAAGAAGAAATTGACTCCATGAAATTGGTAATTTTACACCACATATAATTTCATTTAGGTATGTTCTAAAATATTTTAGCTTCTAACCTTTTGATTGTTCGGAAGCTTCGAAATGGATATTGGAGTATAATTATAATGGTGAATTCATGAATCATTTTGGTATATTCATCAAACAAACATGTAATATCTACATCCATCTGGGGATTTACTTGTCAAATAATTGGGCTACATGAAACGTAATCATTACTGACAAGATTTCATGAAGACGGTTCAAAATGTGAGTGGGTACACACTGTGTATATTTTACACACTGTGTAAATAGTAAAAATATATTTTTAATAAAAAGATATTGTTTTTTCTAGATATATGGGACTCAACTAAGATATGATGTCTAATATGGTGACATACTGTGTAATGTCTTGAGTGTTGATTTTATGCATGTGGATTGGATAAGATCTTAATTCATTATTCCATTTTATAATCCTTATCAACCTAGATCCATTTCTAGGAAATGTTTGTGATTTCCAATACCAAAGAATCATTCGTTTGGTGAATGATAATTACATTAGTTGATGTTCATCTATCATGGTAAGAATTATCCTTATCTCCATTATCTCTCTCTCTATTCCCCTTTTGGTTTTAATATAACATCATTGGATTGGTGGATATAAACTCTATTTTGTTAAATATTTATTCAAGGCTCACATCCTATATCTCCTATTCCATTTTTCTTATTGGATGGTCCTCATGTGGGATGTTCTGATTATGTGAAAGAGGTATGTGGTTTATATAAATATTGTTCACAAAATTAATCCTTAATTTTTTTTAGATTCTTGGAATTTTTTTATTAAAACTCCACTTTGATGTGGGATTAGATTTAAATTTATATGGTATGGATTTTTGGGATAACCCACCATTCTAATGGAATTGAATATCGAGTTATCATTTGAAATTAATGTATTTTTTATATTATTTATAGGAAAATTGTATTAAATTTAATTGATAAAAAAATATAATTTTTTTGGTTTGAAAATCATGAAATCATTAAAAACCCATGACATGGTTTTTAGAATGAAACATGCGTATTGAAAATAAAAATAGAGAAATTGTATTTTAAACCAAATTGTAATAATTTTACAATTGTTGTTTGATTGACTGAGAACAAGAAAGTCTCATTAAGTAAGAGTTTATTTGGGGAAATCAAGCATGTATGATCATTTATTTGAAATTTATTTAGGATTAAAACTATAATAAAAACATATCTAACATATCATATCCCCAATGAGATTTTGATGGGTCATACCCAGTGTCATCCTGAGAGAAGCGTGTAATCATAATTTTGTGATAACTAATATGAGATGTGTGAGGATACTGTGACTAGAAATATCGTACCATAGGGTAGAAGACCATGTTTCTTATTGCGATTGATTATATATATATATATATATTACATTTATCAAATTTTTTAGGATTATATTTATATTATGTATGTTTTAAAAACAAATTAATCCATGTTTAAAAGTTTTACCATCATTGGAAATGAAATGAATGTTTCGTCCTAAATTTAAAATTTTACAACCATGCATGATTTCATTATAATTGGATGTGTTATTTTGTTTATAATTTTTGAATATTATTATGGAACACTTGGTGAGACCCTACTAAGGACTTTATCTCACACCCTACATTTTCCTTTGAATATTTGAATATTTTTTCATCTACATTAGAGTAAATGGAAAATCTTATTGGAGAAGGTGGATGTTCATGACCCTTTAGGATTTTAGTATTTATACCTTTATGATGTTTAAATTTGTATTTTATATTTTTGGTACATGGATGATGTGTGATTTGTTTTGTTATATTATCTCTATTGGTATTTTTTGAGAATAATAATATGTATCAATTTATTACACTATTCATTTGGAAAATTCATTCCATATATTATATTGTATGATGTTAGGAGCTCATCTCCATCCCCTAGGGATCAAATGATACCTTTGGTCCATGTTACAGCTGGATTGAGTATTAGGGTATCATGGTATCTAGGCTAGCTGATGACAAATTGGTATCAAATTTTAGGTCATGCATCATTTCTTGATGTCAGTATACAGCTAAGATAACATATCAGGACTTATGAGTGAGTTTTGAGTGAGTTCCTAGACATCTTTCCTTGCAATTATCCTTAATGCACCATGGGTGGTTTGGGAAATTTAAATATAAGATTATTTTTAGTCTTTGACCAAGGTTTTATTTGGATTTTTTAAAATCCAAATATTTTTTACGTATCTGATGGGAAGAATTTCCCTATTTCTATTGTCTGGGGGTATTATTTTAGTAATCTTATGACGTCTTCATTGTATTTTTCTAATTTTTTATAGAATCATTCATAAAATATGTCTTGTGGACAAGATCTAGGAGGAATCTCTTGATGAATCACATTGAGGAAATACTACTATCAAATAGTATATAGTTGTGGTCACTTTGTCAATTGTCCATGCATTTGGGAATGCACCTGCACCTTTTCCTGTTTAGGCATAGTTGTAGAACCTCAAATGAATGAATTCCAGAATCATACAAAGGATTCTCTTCTCAATATACCGCCTCCTTTAAAATGATATAATGATCCTCTAGAGTCAATGGAATAGATGAGAAATATAGAGATTCACTTTGATGTTTGGGAAACAAAAAAGATAATACATTAAATCATGCTATATTTAGCATAGAGGGAAATAACAGGAGATAATGGGAATATATAGTGAATTAAATGAATAAAATGGGAATATATTGGAATGAAATAAATTTTATAATAATTTAATAGTTCTATACAGAATCTACGGTGCTTGATAAGACTATAGTTTTTTCAATCCTAAGAAATATTAAATGACCATTACAGAATACTGCAATTGATTCACTAACTTATGAGTGTTAAAGTTGATATTATAATGAATGAAACGATAAAGACTGAAATGATTTATAAGGGAGTTAGATCTAAAATTAAATCATAGGTCTTCACATTTGTGATCTTTTCTTCTTCTAAAATGTTGAATAGTGATTCTGTGGTCTAACTTTATCTGATTGGTATTTCAGGGTTTGCGAGAGTTATTTTTTCTCTCAAAAGAAGATATATTTGTTCCCATAATTGGAAGAGGAATTGTGATGTTTATAATAGAGGATCCTGACAATATGGTTATTCTATACAAATTTCATTTCCTAGTAGACACCCTCATACATTTCTTCCAGTGTGGAATGACTAACAAATCAAAATAGGCTATCATCAAGTAACCCATGATATGTAGTTCTTTTGGTCATTCATGATTGTTCCATATGTTCTTATATATCTATTATTCTATATATATTATAAAGGGATAATCAAAATCAAATGTATAATATGTCAATTAGATTCTTCATAATCTAAGGTTTTCTATCCACAAGCATCCCAAATGAAATTTCTTCACAGAGCAGAATTTCATCATTGAAAACAGATATGGGTGCATCAACTATGAGAGGTAACATCACTATTTCATAGTGTTTTTTGATAGCTTTATTTGGTAATAAGGTATCTTTCTTTATTTATGAACTCATATTGTGATTATTATAAATTTTCATATGGATTTTTTTTCTTATGTGATGGATATTACTAAACCCCTTCGAATAAAGAGAGAACATGGTCGATATTATCCTGCCTATGTGTTTTCTTCTTTAGAGCTCAATTTTTTCATGGAATTTTCCATTTTCAACATGAATGCTCATAATTTCATATTCTAGATGGTTTGGATCATTTATAATTAATACCATATAGATTTTTATTTATGACAGATCTTCATTGTTGTGCTCAATGGGGTGTGTTTGATCTTTTAGGGAGAGTGGGACCAGAGGTAGAGTAGAGTTGGACCTTATTATCCAAGTCTAAGGAAAGTAATATTAGTGTTTTATTTTGACCTGGAGTGGGAAAATTTTATATTTTCTCTCCCTATAGTGATCATCGAGTTTCCCATTGTATTTCCATCTGACTTTGTTGGTTCTCTATCAGTAAGGGAGGTAGACTTTTCTATTGTTTTTGTGCCTCGTAATTTTCAATTATCTATTCCCTCCAAATTCATCGAACATACTAAAATGAATGTTTTTTGACTCAATTTTATGATCTATTTGAGAATGGATTAATACTCTTGGGAGTGTCTCCTTGGGTAAAACCATTTCTCTTTTCTAACAAATATGATTGCACACTTAACCTATGTGTTGATTATAGAAAACATTACTGAGTCGTGGAAAATAACAAGAATCTATTACCATAGATAGAAGACCTATTTTAAATTATATAATGGGATAAAGATTTATCTTATATTTATCATTGATATGGTTATCACAAGTTTATAATAAATGAATATGACATTCTAAAAACCACCTTCTGAAGAAAGTTTGGCCAGTATGAGTACCTTGTAAATAAATTTTGTCAAACTGATTATCCTACATCCATTATAGATTTTATTAATAGGATCTGTAATGGGTATCTTGATACATTATTGGTGGTCTTTATTGAAAAAATCCTTGTTTAATATATGTCTGAGGAGGATCATGTACGTCATTTGATAGAAATTATGGAATTTTTAACAAATCACTAACATTATGCAATGATTTTGAAATTTGATTTATGGATACTAGAAATGATGTTATTTGTGGATGTGTCCTAAAAACATAGTATTTATGTTGATCTAGAAAATATTAATGATTTTATTACATGATAAAAATGTGTGGTGTTTTCAATATTAGAATAATTCTCAGTTTATACTGATATTTTCATCCGATCGTTAGGGACTTACAATAGTTGTCTTCTATAATGTAACCTCTGACATTTAAGGGAGTTGTTTTTTCTGAGGATGATAAAATTATGGGTTATTTTTTAGTTTAAAATATTTTTATTTCAATATGGATGTTGAATATTTCATAGGTTGGGATAGTGTAACTTTGGATGGAGTATGTTCAGTATATTGATTTTGATAGTACCAAAATTTTGGGGAAATGTAACGTCATTACTGTTGTTTTTATTTGGAAACATCTGAAATAGGTTGTGTATGAATCATTAGAAGATGAAAATTATTGATCATTTTTCATACTTTCATAATTGAGTTCATGAAATAGGGTCTGATGTTGTCTTGGATAATGTTTATCTATCCTCCACAATTTTCATTATGGTTCTTCAAGAACAATATCTTGTTGATGAATTCGGTATAATTAGTGATACTCTTTATGGATAGGACACAGTTTTTGGGTGGTTATTCTCCACAGTTGGTGGGATATGTTTTATAAAATGGTTCATTGTATCATTACCTATGATAAAACATTTTATGGTGGATTGAAATACTTCCTAGTGGTTTATGATCCCAGGAAAAAAATTGATGTTTAATGCCAAGATAAAAAGAGTATGGTGGCCAGATATGGTACAAGAAATTATGGACTATGTGTCTCATTATTATACTTTACAACATGTTCAGGAAGAGCATCAGATACCTTTCAAATTTCATCTCCCATCTTATAGTTCCACCATGGAATATAGATGAGATCTATATGTAAATTGTTGTTCGTTTTCCGGATACCCAAATAAATATTATTGTGATCTGGTTTTTGATTTATAGGTTTTCCAAATCAACTTAGTTTATACCCCATCACGATATTACAACTGTTAAAGAGCTATAATATCTCTACATGAGGGAGATTTTTAATTTTAATCGAGTCTCATCTAATAACATTTATGATAGGGGTCCCCATTGTTCTTCTCACTATTTAAGTGGCATCATTGAGTAATAGGGATATTTGTTTCATCTGAGTACAACATGCCATCTTCACATGGACGGCTAGATTGATTGGGCTATACAGTTGATTGAGGATATTCTTCATGCCTATGTAATCAATTTTATTTGATATTGGGTTGACCATTTAGTGATTCTTGAGTTTTCATATATCAATATTAACTAGTTAGCGATAATAAAGTAGATTTTAGAGTCCATGTGTGGAATGCCTTGCTAATCTATATTGTAATGGATGGAGATTGGTTAAAGTTCCTTGTTTGGACTGAGCTTTATTCAATAGGTGATTGAAAAGAATCAGTTGATTCATTATAGCATGTTAATGGCATAGACTCAATTTAAACATTATATTTATTTTCAATGTATACCTTTAATGTTTTTAGTTCGTTACCTATTTGTCTTAAAAGTTTAATCTCATTTAGGCATTAAACATCTGAGGAGGAAGGGGAAGCTTTCTCCTAGTTTTGTGGGACTTTTTGAGGTTTTTTATTAAGTGAAGAAGGTTGATTAACATTTATAAATTCCTTCATAGTTTACCTTGATATATAACACATTCCATGTATCACAGCTACAAAAGAATCATTTTGATCCATCTCATGTATTCTGGTGGATTAATGTTGATGTTGATGTTGATCCAGATTTATACATGACTGAGAATCTGGCATGGATTGTAGATTTTGAGAATAAGGTACATCATGAGAGGTATATACCATGGTTTTCAGTTATATGGAATGATTTATCTAATTCTCATTATACATGGGATTGTGTGGTACTTATGTGGGAGTGGTGACCTCAACAAATTGATATAATTTTCTTGACTGCCATTCTGGTGACATAATTATAATATGGTGGAGAGGTTGTAACACCACATTATCTTTCTGTCAGAGATGATATATTTTAGTTTTTTCCATATTCATTTTTTATTATAGATGATAAATAATTTTGGGAGCTTTTATAATGGTGAAGTCATATATTTTTTTTGACATTTATCATAATAACCTTTAGTGTCTATTTTTTTGTGGAGATAAATTCCATGTACAGGGGATAAATGATGTATAATCTTAACCTCAAAAATGACTTCAAACTGGTGTACATAATGAATTAATACATTACATTAATAGTTTAAACAATATGTAAATATTAGAAATCATATTGTTTAATAAAAGACCATTGGTTTTTGGTATATTCCAGACTAGAAAATGACATGATGTGTAATTGGGTTACACACCGTGTCAAATATCTCTTGTTAATTTTAAACATGTAGCTCATATGAAAATTTTATTTAATTTCTCCATGTTTCCTTCCCTCTTGACCAAGATCCATTCCTAGTTTATTTTTTTATGTACAACCACTTTAGAACATTCATTTAGTGATTGATCATCGTATTGGTTGTAGTTCATCTCTTAGTTTATTTGTTCTCACTGTCTTCCCCATATAATTCTCCTTTACCCTTTGGGTTTTGATAGATCATCTTGGGATTAATGGATATAAATAATTGGTGGTAGAATCTGGATTCTATTTTGAGTTTATATTGTTTGTGCACCTTCGTTCTTAATGGTGATTCCTATTGCGAAACATATTAATTCAATGGTAAAGGTAGGTGGTCTCATTTATGATTCTACAATCTATTATACCTAAAATTTCATAATGTTTATCAATTTATTTATGAAAAAATAACTTTCATGTGAGTTTTGGATTTAAATTTATATGGTATTGATTTCAGGGAAATCCCCCAATTCCAATGACAATGGATATTGGGGGTAATTTGAAATTGATGGATTTGTGAATTGATTTTGAGGAAAATTGATTAAATTTATTTGATAAAAACATTTGATTGGTTCTGAAATTAAATGAAATGAAATTAAGAAAAAATGATATTTTTTTTGGAAATCAAATTAGCATATTGAGACTGAAAGAGGGGAAATATTATTTTAAAACGATCTGACATAATATTCCCATTTTTTATTCTTTGATTGAGAACATGGATTCTTGGGTGGTTAATGGGTTATTTTGGATTGGAACTATATGATGGAAACTCCACAGAAATGGTTAGATGGTGAGAATTCTAACAAAAAACTTATCATGAATATTTCAACCCTGATGGGATCTTTATTGATCATATTCTACATGATCTTGATAGATGTGAACATATTTCAGTGAACACCGATATGGGATGTGTGAGGTTCCTATGATATTAAAAATCATACCAAAGGTTAGATGATCTTATTTATTTTTATGATTGTTTTGAAAAATATATATTCCATTGATATTAAACTATTTTTCTCATTCCTATTTATTTATATAAAATATTTGATATAAAAATTTATTTATTCTATATTTGAAATGGTTTTAATCATTTGAAATGAAAATCATGTTTTCCCTAAAATATGACAATGTACTTTCATTCCTGTTTTGAATAAATTTTGATGAATGGTTATAATAATTATTTTTCATCATATTAGGGAATGCATTATGAGACCCAACTGGTATTTTTAGCTCACACACTACAATTTCCATTATGATTTTTTAGATTTTCTTCTGTTAGGTTTGAATAAATAGAAATCATCTCTTAGAGGTGGTTTATGTTAATAAACCATTGGTCAGGGATTGTAGATACCTTCATGTTGTTTGGGTATATCTTTAATATTTTTGGGACAATGATGATGTACTATTTGGATTCTAGTAATATCTCCTTTGGTTGTTTTGTTATATGTATATCTTTCATGAACTATGATTGTGGAAAATTCATTCCCTATACTATATTGTAATATTTAAGGTTATACTCTCCAACCCATGGGAATTGAGAAATCCCTTTGGAACATGTAATTTTCTACTCAGTTATCAACATACTAGGGTATCTGGTTTCGTTCGTGAAAGGTAATTTTTAAGAAGGTATATTAAAAAAACGATTTCCCCTTAACAACTCATACTACAATGGATATGGAATTTATATTACTAAATTAGATGAATAATTAATCCAATAAAACATATTTAGTTAATTTCACCAGACATGGAAGGTATGATTTGGGTTATAACCAAGGCCATTAAAAAATTGATCAATTCATTAGTGGCTTAAGACAATGTCACTAAATGGAATTGCCCATAAGTGTTTTTGACAATGAGAATAAATACTTTTATGTAATATAATGGTATAAATTTGGATTTAAAACTCCAATTATTATTTTTTTTTCAAGATAATAAGGAAAATTTATATTTTTCTACATAATTAAATAAATAATATTTATGGAGGAATGAAATATAATCACCCTTCATTAAAAATTTATTGAAAGAATACTAGATATTATTTGAGCGATGGGACAATAAAATTCATAATCATTGTAATATCTATATATCGAGCAACAAAATACAAAGTATATATGGATGAAATTATTTCATAACAAAATGTACCACACACACTCCGATGATTTAAATATAAATATTTCTAAAATCATACCAACAAATTCATCAATCCAAGAGTGACTAAATTTAATTATACATAGAAACCTCTTATGACAATACATTATGGGAATTATTTTGAATTAACTAACACATTTATTAATTTATTTTACTATGGTGAACATACTATTCACTCAATATTGGAGTGCACTGACCCCAACACCAGTAGCCTAAAGCTGATGCATGCTTTATTAAATTGGAATTTTATAAAATGAATAACATCATGAAGAAAAAATAGTTTTGTATTATTGGAAAACATGATACAACCATGAGTCCCATATTAAATCTATATACACAAATAAAAACATAATAATATCTTCTAATAATAACAATATTCAATATATTATATCCTTATATGCTAATAATTGAATAATTGATGGATACTGAGGAAAGGTAAAAACATTGGTTACCACAAATTATCAATAAGGTTTATGTATAATTGATTATATTGTGAATCAACATGTGTAATCATAATAGTATGGTAAATAAAATAACATATATTCCATTTAGATTAATGGATAATGAATCATCGATACGAAAATGATATAAATGAACACATATTCCATTTAAATAAATAGATATGGAATAATGAATATGGAATTTTGAAAAAATAAACACACATTCCATTTAAATAATTAGATAGTGTATAATTAATATAGAATGTTAAGTAATAGAAAACTCATAGAATTTAATCAATAAACTTATATAAAATCCAGATATGCATAACATCATTATGAAAATCCCATGGATATTAATAAATAAAATTCATAATGACGTAAATTCATCATTTTTGGAATTCAAGTCTCAATCACAAGAATTATTATAATATCATGATCAATCCTCGATACAGATTAAAAAACTTTATGGTAATGACAGATCTTGTTTGGATGACAGTACATATACTATCAAAGACTAGTCCAAGAAATTTTCAAACTACAAGGTACAAAATCATATGGGTTAGATAATATTTTTTGTTATAAATCCCATCAATGAATCAAGGGTAATTATATAAATATTCCCCACCTATAACTATATTTCCAAATCATTCCTCATATATTGAATTATTAATTTAATTCATGAATCATATTCTATAACATCAAATATTAGAATTGAGTAAATAATAAAAATATAACAAAATTTACGTGAAAAAAACATTCAACATAGAACACTATATGTTGAAATAATATATTGTTTAATACATAAACATATTTGTGTTTATAATTTTTTTTAATTTTAATGAAACATAAGATCCATAGGAAAGTTTATAATTCAATTGAATGGTAATGAATAAAAAATGAATCAAAGAAGCAAATGAAAAAACAATACCTGATAAAAATGATCAGAAACCATAATGATGAAGAATATGGATGGAATCAATATTGTATATACCCATTGGAGTTATAATAATGTGTTTTTCATTGATGAATTTAAATACTATAAAAATATCTCTCAAAACATTCTTTAGGTAAATATCCTTTTCGTTTTGAAAATTACCTTTTAAAAAGAAAATTTCATAAAAAAAATTGAATACACATTTATCTGATAATAACCTTTAAATATATCAAAATAAAATTTAAAACATTTTAGTGTCCATGAAGGATGGAAATTATGTTCATAGTGTGCACATTAAAATAATGATCCATTTATTTTTTTGGTAAAATCCAAATGTTAACTATTTTTAAAATGAAATGAATATTCCAAATAAATTTTATAAATAGGTAATAATGGATAAAACATTTCATTAATAAATCAATTTTAAATGGTGAAAACACATTTGAAAACATTTTTACAAATAATTTTTTTAATGAAAAAATATTCCTTGCATAAGGGAGAAATGAAGTCATATTTTCATAATACCATTTTACTAACTATTTTAAGTTCCAAAATATTAAAAAAGCACAATAATAGTTGAAAATATTATGCTAAAACATAGGATAATAATGTGAAATAGCATTATTAGGAAATTTTCAACTACATTCATTCAAAAAAACTCATGAATGAATAATCTGGATTGGAATGAGATTATGAAATAAAGCATTACATTGAATATAAACATGAATCTAGAACTAAAAAGTTATTCAATTATTTATTTCTATTGAAAATACACGTAAATATTTTTTAAATACAACTTAATTTAATAAAAAAAATTATATACATAATCATAGTATGGAATAATATATGAATTAGATGTTTCACCAGATGAATGTATATTAAGCAATGAAATCCATAACCACTTGGAAATAATCAATCCAAATCCAAATGGTTGAAAAAAAATTAAATTGAAACATGAAATAACATGAATAATTAGTTAATATTTATATTAAAGGTGGAATAAGTTGTGGATATAACATATAAAATAAATTGGTGAATAATATACAAATGCACCTCAATGAAATAAAACTGATGCAAAATCCCTTACCTCGTTCTTCCTTTTGGATGAACATTATTTAGCCTCAGGTATATTGTTTTTAAACATTTTATTGACTATAATATAATCGTACAAATACTATTATATAATATACAATACTTTATATCATATTATCACCAGTTTGTTAACAATATTTAATTATTTGCATTTTTTTAGGTATTAATTGCATTGTTTTTTCATTAATTATTTGTAAAAAAATTTTGAACTATTGCCAATATATTTTCGTTAAATATCCACTAAAATAATATTAATTTAATAATTATAATGTTTTTAAAGATATTTTACTTTTAAAACTAATAATGAATTATGATTATGAAAATTGAAGTATGTTTTGATCATGGTGACGGCATGTCGTATATATGCAAGGGTAACATATCAATTATCCAATGATTATTATGGAAAGATGGTGTGAAATATATTATATCTGCATAATTATAATATTATTATATATTCGATATTATAAACATATATATGATATCTAGGTGATTTGGTGATGAAAATAGAGTTACATCACATCATAAAGGAGGTATTTCAGAGGTATATGAGCGATGTTATCATCTTTATGTGAGTGAACAATGTAAGAAAAAAAATGATATAATATTTTTACATAATTATCAATATTATAGGAATAAAATAACTATTCCATTCCTGTAAAAAATTATCATTATAATTATCCTTATCAATTATGATTTGAAGTGTATGTGGAAGAAGGATCACATCTCTTTACGAGGCTGTAGACCGTCGTACACACACATGATGTTATCATGTATCATAAGGAATAGAAATTATATATATAGGAGATAATGAGTCCATATATATAAATATGTTCTAATTTATATATATATATATATATATTATACCGATCATCATACCCTACCACGCAAGTTGTTAATCGATGAAAGAATGACATCACTTCGCAAGAGAGTAGTTCACCACACACACAAATATGCATTTTGTAACCCATTTGTTGGAAGTGGAGATATTTGTAGGTTATGGAAATGTTACAAAAAAGTACCTTTATATAAAATATACTGAGTTTATTATATCATCATTTTTGAAAAATAATTTATGTTCAAGGAAATTGGAATAAAATAATGTTTCATGTTAAAGAATAGTACCTCTTCTTAAGGTATCCTCTTTATGGTTGCACTAAATCATTCCTAAGGTGGATTTCAAAACAATATATGGCATGTAGAATGAAGGGATGGACATTGGGAACTAATTTGGGTATGTATTGGCCGACCCAATATGGTCTAAAGGTGTTAAGAAGAGAGGACATATAAGTCCTATTATAATTCGGGTGAGTGGCACACTGGTAATTTTTTTAAAATATTAATCCAAACCCACGTTATTATTATTCTAGAAGCATAAATATTGGGAAATTCTAAAAAATAGAATACTTGTGGTAGAAATATACCCATCTAAAGGGGTTTGGACATGATTATAGGTCATATTTAACAATTATCTTCTTAGTTTAACCCCTTATAAATAAATATTTACCTCAATTACGGTAATTAATTTTTACTACATTAACCATACAATTTTGGTCAAAAATTTAGATGAACATATTATAAAATATAAATTATTTGTTTTTTTAAATCACGAATCGAAATCTCCATGTTCAACTCATCGAATTAGAAAAATTAAACATAAATTTAATCCCATATATGGGATGAGAAAGGCTATTTTTAAATAGAAGATGCTTAAAAATTGGAAGTGATTTTATATCAATATTAAACATAAAAATTAAAAAATCACATAAATTATATTAATTTATTTAATTTTAAACTACTATTATTTTAAAAAAAAATATAATATTTTTTATCATTATATGTTATATAAATTAAATGTAATTTTTAAATTAATAGTTAAATATTTCACTCTTCATAAAAAAGGAAACATTTATGAATAATCAAAAAAATTCACCCTAATCAAATTATTTTATTCCACACTCTAAAATGAAGATTTTTATTTTAGATAAATTTTATAATTAAGGTAAACATCAATTTAAAAGGATATGTGAAAAGGAAGACTAACCCATAATTTATAAAATATTAATTTTATTTTAAATTATTCTTACTTTCTTTAAAAGAAACAAATAACAATTAATTTTGTGTAAAATATATATTTTCAAAATATAGTTATTCCTATTCCTTACGTCCATTTGAATTGTAAGACCTTTTCCTTTTGATTAGGTGTGTCCCCGACTGAATTTTGGATGTAGAAAATATTTCTTTCGAGTAAGATGGGCCTCTATGTTATTTCAGTGGTTTGAGACATTTAAAATAATGAATAGATTCCAATATGCTTTGAGATAATGGTTGGAAAAATATTAATATTAACTCTGATCCATAAGTGTGCAACATGAAGAAGGGGGTTAATGGTTGGTCGAACCATATGGGGTGGCTCAGGAGGTCGTGAAACTCGAGCTACCCTTAGAGAGTGGTAGATGAATGACCAATACTAATTTTTTCAAACCATGTGGGTGGTGAAGAAAATTTTTGGTCTAAATTTATTCGTGTGTAGAGGGAACCAAATGGATGGTGCATGGTTTGGAAAACCATCCGTCTAAACTATGTACCTTGTTAAAGAGAGGGTTTTTTCATTTTTCTTTTACTATATTATGTATTCCTCCCCTGATTTTCAACCCCATTATACCCCTAGGATATATGTTTACAAAATATGTGCTCCCTCATCCTCTATTGTTGTTTCAACCAATATTCATTGTCCTCTAGAGTGTCCTTTGTTGAGAATCAAAAAACCAAATAAGTATTTGACATAGCCTCCTTCCATTCTATGGAAGCGTCTTACTGTGTTATTTCCACTACTTTAGAATCATTAAACCCATGTTTGGGGGTTTGAATTGTTATGAAGGGATTAGAGGAAATTTTAGTTCAAATCGAGGGTCATGTCTAGATGAGTGGGGTTCTTATGAGCATAAGGTAGGTGGTCTATAAGCTTTTTTCCCATTGTCATGATTTTTTTCTATATGTATGATGTTATGACTATGTATTACCTTTATGTTTTTTTATTTAATTGACTAAGGAATGAAATATGAATGTTAAATTGGGATGTCAAATCCCACACACACCCCATTGGTTATATTTGAAAATGGTAGTAGTGGAGTATTGGACAGAGGATATATTCCCATATGTTGATCTAGATTGATACACTAGTCCCCAAAAATGTATTTTATGACAAAGATGTCTGAATGAGTCTCTTCTCAAATATTTCATGATAAATTGATTCTCTATACACTAAAAATATATTGTGTGACTCAGAAGTTGCACTGAGTGTACTCATCTTGGGTTGGGCATGATTGATTCCCCAATCCCTATCGACATATTTCATGGGTTATTATGTCATACTAAGTCTCTATTATCCTAATGGTTCAATGTGATATGATTATATAGACTGAGGATCTTCGATAAGTAGATAAATTGAATTGGTTAGTTACCACCCATTGCGATTAAATGAATAAAACCACATTCAGATATATATTAGGCTCCAAAAATTGATGCAGTCCGTTTTTTGGGGTAAATTCAATTTGGAATAAAGCATAAAAGTCGCTTAATTAATAATTTTTCTAAATATAAAGTAAAATATATTTTGTGGACCATTTTATTTATTTCACCTTTATTATCTTTATTAACTATTCCAAAAACTAGTTATTTATTTAGAAAATTTCGATTGTGGGCTACTTAGTTTTTTTCACGACCTATTAGGCTTCCATGATGATTTGGTACCTTTGAAGATGATATATGTTTTCTAGTATAGGATATGGATTGGGAAGTGATTTTTGGTTTTTCATGGGATGGTGGGATGGAGCATGGTATATTATGAATATGATGGGCTCATGATTGAGTTAAGGAAATTTTATTGGTTTATAATTGAGGTTTTTCATTTGTATGACTTCCTCACATGGAATATATACATGTCATGATTATTTTCTATTTTAAATGGTTTATAGTTGGGCCATGCCTCTAGTTTTTATATTGAACAGTTTCATTAGAAATTTATATATATTATTGTTTTTTTTCTAGTAATGTCATACACTAAAAAAGGGGTATATTATCGACATTTTTATCATTAGTCATGTGCTTCTAGTCATCAGTCTCTGGAGGATGGAAAGCTGCACCTGAGTTAATGTAGTGACCCGGTGCAGGGAACATGTTATAGTGAATCCCAGGATTGGGTATTACAAAGTCATATCAAAGTAGGTGTAATTTGTCTTTATAATAGGGTGAATGGTATATATGATAATATGTTCTTTTTAGGACTTTTTGATGAGCTAGTACCCAGGTTCTTGCATCCCAATTTATGGGGAAACCCAAGTATATGTAGTTATAATATATGTTTTATTTCTCTATTGAATATTATATTGATACTTCCCCCTCTAGTGACATGCTTGGATCTGATTTTTTTGATTAATTTTGTTTTATCTATTTTAATGGAATGAGAAGAGTGGGTTTGTATGTTCATGAATCATTCTTGGAACACATGATAGATATGTAATCATTATGTTTCCTATTATTATTAGTCCATTGGGTTTCATATGCTTGTAGTTTTCTTTTTATGGTTATGGGTTTTTCATATTATTCCCTTCATTAAATGGTCATTATATATTTTTTGGAATAATGTATTTTAGTAAATATGATAATTTTTTATGATGGGTAATTAAAATGTTTTGATCTGATAATAATCATTTTTAAATGGGTAATGTTTGAATTATAATGTGAAATGTGAAATGATGGAACCTAGATAGACACAGAAAATGGTTATCCCTTATATTTCATTCCTAGTCCCTAGTATAGGTGGTATGGACCGTGAGAGTTCCTTATTTTTAGACCATTGTTATGGTTCATAGTGATTTATTGTGTTTTTTGATTGGTTAATGGTATGTGTCCATTTTAACTTTAATATGGATATGCCCTTGAGTTTTGAAATGATTTTTGTAAATGTAGTTGTGACATCCCTCATGGGTTGGGATCATATGGGTTATCTATTAGGACTTTAAAAGGGATTATTGTTATATGATTTCACTTTTAGTGGTTTTGTCTCATTGGGAATGGATCCTAGAGTAATTTGATGTTTTGGGGCAATAGAAATAATTTTTTTGAAATGATAAAAATATCATCACCTATTTGTAGTGAGTTTTTCGTGATTGATTTGTATGGATTATAGGGAGATCCAGTGGATGTCTCAATGAATGAATCGAGTTCTGGGAGCCAATATCATTGATCTACAAGGATGACCTCTGAGATAGGGTGGCCAAATATTCAGTTCTATTGTGTGTTTCAAGCATAGGTGGGTGTTTTTAGATTTTTCTAGTGACACATACGGAGTCATGTGTAGTTCATTTTTTTCCTATAGGTAAATGTGGGAAGGTAAATGGTTTTTGAGTGGTGACATCAATTGAGGTTTTGTAATGGTTATTTTTGGAAAATTATGTTAACTTCAAGGGTATTTATCCCAGTGGTACCTGTTCCATCGAATGTGAAGTAAAGGTGGGAGATTTAGAATTGAATATGATGCATGATCAGTGACATTTTAATTATTTATAGTGCATGGATGTGCCTTTGATACTTTATAAAGGAATTAATAGAGTTATTTTGGTTGGTTAAAGGTCTGGTATTGAAGGAGACATGATTTCTTGGTTGTAGGAACTATCTATTTTGATGATTATTGAAGGATGAATCTGATTTAATTGGTTAGGCATTAAAAGAGTGAACAACACATGGATGGATGCAACATTACTAATGTTACAAAGGGTGTGACTGGTGGTTATGTGAGCTTCATTGTGTGGAAGGTTTTGGTTATTTGATACAAACTTTGAGAATACCCCAAGATTGATAAAGTTGATAGACCATGTGAAATGGTTTGTTATGTAAGAGGTCATTGAGTTGTATTATGGTAATGTTATAGATCAGGGGGTTTTGATTCATTTTTTGTGATTAGGCACTAGAATGTGATTGAAATCAAGGGTTCTGATTAGGGATGAGTGTTGGGCACGTTATTGAGATGCATGATGCCATTTGGAATATATAAAAAGGTATATTGGGATTATGTACCTGTCATTTCTGTGAAACCATACTGGGAACTATTTGTTATAAGAGAGACCATTTAGTTTTAGATCATTGATATGGGTTTTGTTGTTTCTGTTATTTCTCACCATGGATGAGCTGGAAGAACCCAGGTTCTATGACAAAAAAAATATCTATACAAGATGTTTGTTGATGACTTCCTGGTAGAGAGTCATGGATGGTTCTCTGCTTGTTTGTAAGTTCTAATTGATAGGTGGTGGTTGATTTTTAAGGATACACTTTTGGTAAAGGATATCTAGGAAGGCTAGTGATTTATCATGTCCCTTTTGTGAGTTGTGACATCATTAATGAATTGGTTATGGTGTCTATAATAAAATATTCCTTGGGGAACATAATGCTGTGAGACAAATGCCCAAAACCATAAAATATTAATTGGCACATTAAGATATCCTCAACTATATATAGAAATACATAATGTTCTTTAGTTTATATAGGATAGATAGATTCTTGGTGGTTGATCTATTGGTTATGTGTGGGGAAAGAATGTGGTTTGAGGTAGAACCCCACCCATTTGTGTGCACCATCCTCATGATGGACCTAGGGTGGAAAATTCAATGGGTTACATTATTAGAAACTGGTGATGAGTTATGAAAAATGATATGCTTGGTAACTCATGTGAAGGATATATTATCATTTCCACTTATAGGTTGTGTTAGTGCTTGATGCTGGGCCATGGTGTTTGGATTACCATGCCTATTTAAGTTAAAATGTCACTCCATAAGTGGGCATGAGTATCACAGTATTGGATTTGTAGAGATATATGTGGGTTGGATGGGGTGGCATAAGTATACAAAAGATATACTTGTGAGGTAAATGTTGGGGGTACTTTGGGAATGCTAGGTGATCCATATATGTGATCTTTGATTAGGATGATCATCGATATCAGTCTCATGGGGTTTGGTGGGTGTGGAGTTATATAAAAATCAATGGCATGTGTTACAAAGATATTTTAGTGGGTTCCACATATTTCGACAATGGTTCAGGAAGTAGTATATTCTCTGATGGTGGAGTTTCACTAGGGGTTGGGGATATACAAAAATAGGTATTTCAACTAATAGTATTACACCAAAGGTAGAAGGAATAATTTCCAAGTAAGGTGCTGACAAGCCTGCAATGAAAATGGTGCATTAATAAGATGAATCAACCAAGGATAGACACAATTATATGTATAAAAGGAGTAGATGTGGTAGGTTGTAAACAACTTCCAATTTATATTTTGAATTTTTTTTTGTTTCAAGATTGGGAGTGAGTTTTAAGGAAAATATGTTATCTTTATTTCCTTTGTTGTTGTATAATGAATGTTCATTCAAGGTGGATAGACTAGAAAGGTTGGATACCATTTTTGGTAGATGACCCTAAGAGTTCTTAGGTGTGTAGAGTTATAAAATGCATCGAGTGTGTTGTTGAAAATTTACTTGAGGATCTTGGGGTATACGTTTTTCTATAGTGGAGGTGAAAACCATCAAATGTTAGTGGTTTTGGAGGAAAACAATTTATTGAGGAGAACTATAGATTGAAAGTGGTCGATTTATTATGTGATCAGTACAAAGGGTTGGATGGGCTCAGGTAGGTGTCATATTGGGGTTTTGATTTATGGAATGGGAGTTTTCTCTATTTCGGTGTAGTTGTTTCCATTAATAATAAGATTGTTACTTGGATTTATTTTTGGTGTTACTATGGGAAAATGTGTTGTTGGGCCTTGACTTGTGGGCCAACAAAATTCAGGGAGTGTTTTGATTAAAAAAAATGGTACTTTAGTTGAGGCTAGGTGTGTTGGGATATTTGAGAGTTGTGCGGAGGGTCATACTGATTGTATACTGGTGGGATCTTCTAGGTGGTTTAGATCATGATTGATATTTTATATTCCCATATATTCGGTGGTATTCCAATATTTACCTCATGCATTTTGTGTGGATGGTGTAAATATTGTTTAGTTGAGGTAGATGTGTCCCTTGAGGAGTATCATATTTATGTTTTGGATGGCAATGAGATAATTCTGTAGTTTTTGGATGTTTCACTGGTATCAGTGTTTTGATGTGATGACTTTGTTTAAAATTAATCAAAGAATATGTAAGTTTAAAGGTTAGCATTGTAGCCCAACCATTTGTGTTTTATTCTTAGTGAGGCTAAAAATAAATCTGAAAGAGGGGATGTTATATGGGGGGAGGTTGTAACATCAAGACAATAAGATTTGATGTTTCGGGATTGAATTTATAATTTATAGAATTATTTTTGGGGAGTATGATAGATAATGGGGTTGTTCTGGGGTTTCAGACATAGAAAATAATGAAGAGATCCCCTTTTGTGCGAAGAAATATAGTTGGCGCACGATTAGTAGTAATAGTGATCCATATCCATGTGGAGAAAATATTGGGGTACATGGTTATGGAAAAACATGTTGGTTTCTCAATAGGCAATGTGGCTATTTCTCCTCTTGAATAATGGAGAATTCACGAAAACTAAAATTTTTTTCAATCTATTGGTGGCTAGGAAAACATTGAAACTCATTTTTCACTAAGATAAAGGGAACCATATAGTTGAAACACATTTTGGAAATCATTATTCTGTATTAAAGAGTGGATTTTTATAATTTTCCCTCCCAATATTATTTCTTTCCCTCCTTATTTTCTACCCAAATTGACCCCCATCAGAAAGGGTGATAAACCCGAGTCTCTCAATTCCTCCATGAGTGTTTCTACCTTGATTATTTAATCATTAGATACTCATTTATTGTGAATCAAATCTCTAAGTATGTAATCTAATCTATTTCTATAAATTTTTTATAAGATTTTTTATATGTTCTTTCCACTCCATTTGAAGCTCTAAACCCATGTATTCTAGTATCTTCTTCTCTATTGTATTAGAGTCCATTTTAGTTTAAAACAGGATTATGTATGGATGAGTGGTTTTCTATAATAATGTCTTAGGTTATCTAAATATTTTTACAATATTATTAATGTTTTATATGTGTACGTGGATATTATTATATATTACCTTGATTACATTTTACGTATTTGACTAATGAATGGTTTTGGGAGATAAATTGATGTGTGAGACATCTCACGAACCCCAATGGGTTCCTTGGTGACCAGAAATATGATTGAGGGATTCCCAATGGATATGTCAAACCCCTTTACATGATGAAATATATTGGTTAACATTGAGATAGGTTATTTATAAATGTGAGTGTGCCATGAATTGATATTTTATGTGTGATAATGGATAATGGGATCATCAGAATGTCTATATGTTAAAATTAGTGAAATTCATAAGAGTCCACATACAATGTATTAAATGAATTCTATTAGATTTTGATCTGGTAGTTTTTTTTGAAGTAAAACTTTGTTTTAATTTGGATAATGTTTTAAAAGGAATTTTTTCCTCATGACAATTTAAAATGTATGATTATTAATAGGTTTCCAATAATGATTTGAAATGATGTCATGACACTACTTTCGATGAAATTTAAAAAGGGGTCTTTTGAATTGTTTTTCGGAGTTGAAGTTCATGAGTGATGTCTAGTGTTCAAATGAAGAAACATTTATAAGGGGTTTCATTGAAATGTTTTAAAATTAGTATATAATATTAGTGTTTATCGACGTGATAGCTTAAAAGGAAAATGAGGAATGACTTAAATTGATGATGGGATTAAATTAAAGAGTCAAATGATTTATGTCTTATAATTGGGATAAATATGGTATATTATTAAAGAATAATTTCTATGTGTGATGTGTTATGTGTGAGGTTACTGGACTAGACTTCTAATACCATAGGTTGAGCAAGATTGATGGTATATGCACCACTATTTTATGTAACGAAAAGGATGTTGAACTGAGGCTCATCATCTTATTCTTGGGATCGAATGCTACACATAGACCCCTTGACGTATTATATGACAATGATTTTGGTCTAGGAATCATCTTATTGGGATGGGATAAATGGATGCTCTGTGATATATCTATGTATTTAATGATTTAAGATGTCGGACTGAGGATCTATCCTCCTAATGTTTGGCATGACACGATTACCTGGACAATGGCTCCTGGGTGAACATGTAAATTGAATTGGTTAGTGAATTTCCATTATGATTAAAATTATTTATTCTCTGTAAGTTATTTCGTAGGATCCAATAATGGATAATGTGTGTTAGGTTTGGGGAATATACTGAATGAACTTAGAGAATAAGTTGGCTAATTAATATTTGTTGAAATGGGAAGCATGCTTTCTTTTGGTACCCTGTTTATTTGTTTTACTTAGACTATCTTCATACACTATTGTGCATATTATTTATTTCATTAGAAACTATTGGAGGTGGCCTTATAATTTGTACTCACACCCTGATTGGGATTCCATAAAATGTGGGTACATGAGCAGAAGATAATTATTTTATAGTGTATATTAAATACATTGAACTAGTGTTTAGTTGCGCATATGTCGGTGGATTGCAGCATTGGATTTATGGACTAGGATAGTATCAGGACCTTGTCTATGATCTTATATAGTTTTACCAATGTGGGGTTTTTTATGACTTATTGACATGTAGTGTATACATTTCATCGGTATATTATGATTTACATGGTTTATTATATGCCATTTCCTCGGGATGTTCTATAGTATTGTTTCATTAGTATGTTATATAATTTGATGTTATATCCATTTTTATAATAATAAATGGGTTTATTAAGCCCATATTTTTCTTTATACCTACACTACTAGTTGAATGTATCTGGTTTATGGGGAGGAACACCAGAGGTTATGTGGCGACATAGATCAGAGAACCAGTTATAGTGACTCTAGGTCGGGGAGTTACAGTAAAGCCTAGTTGATATTTATAACATTATATCATAATATTTGTATAACATGTTTACTTTCATTTAAAATTAATGTTATATGTCTTGAAATATAAACAAAGTGTTGTTTTTAACACATGATAAACACAATATTGTTTAAAATTTATTCTATTTGAGAGATTTAATTTATTTTAAAATAAATTTATTATAATGTATCTATGTGTCATATTTTATTCTTATCATGGTGTTTTCTATCACATACGCTATATAAATTATTTTTAGTAATTATTGTTTTTATAGAATTTTATTTTTCCAACTTTATGTAAATTACATCCTCATAATTTAATCATGATCTCTGTTATCATGGTTTTGATATTTGAAATGTATTTTTTAAAACCATCACCATAAAATTTTTAAATAAAATATATTCATAATAAGAAAGAACATGAATTAAAAAGGTCCAATTTAACAACACATAACTAGAATTATATGTAGGAGAACAGTGGTGGTATGTGATGAAATGGGCATGGTTGGAAATGTTAAATATTTATGGTGATTTACGGTGTCCTTGATCATAATCATGCGAATGATCTGTGGAATTTTAATGGCCTAAAAACCATAAATGTGTGATGATTTAACATAAATTATGATATATATATATATTATGTTCTTGGGGGTACAATTACAATTAACATACACACAAAACACACTATTTAACAATTAATATTTATTTTTCAAATATTTTTCCTAATAAAATTTCATATTAACCATGACATTGTGTAAGAAAATTGTAGGATCAAAACCCTTATAACACTTTAGTGATTGGTTCAAGACCTGTGGCCTTACCAGATAAGATGTATTGTTACCAAACATGTGGTTTTGGAATTTTTTAAACCAATAATGATATTATTACAGTAAAATTTCAAGAAAAAATATGATGTACATCCCCTAAATGAAATTAATCATTAAATAATCCTTTAATATGGCTTCCAAATATATTTATTTTTTTACAATGTCTAATAATATTATTTGACTATTATAAAATTTTCATTAATAAACATCTTAACCATAAATTTAATCAATACATTCAAACATATGTCTCCATAATTTAAGGGAATTATTCTTCAAAAGAACTTTTTAACCAAAACATATATGACACCAATGGGTTGTATTGCTATAAATTTCTCTTAACATATCCTTATTCTTGGTGAATTCTCATCACATAAAACCTAAAAAGGTTTTTTTGAATTTTAAATTATTAACATTATTCAAATCATAAAATATTGATGGTATCTATAACATATATGTTAATAATGACACTTATATTTCTATAATTTAAGAAAAACCTTTGTTTATACAAGATTATTATAACAAAAATATCATTGGTCAAATTATTCTATGATTTAATTTTTGAAAAAATATAAAAAAATTATTCATCCATTTTATTTAATCATAGGTCCTTACTCACTCTATGGTATATCATATTTAGTATGGAATTTAATTGGATAAATCCCAGGTTTTCAACATTTTAAACAATGAACTAAAAATCGATCTGTATAATGACATTCATTTTATTCCATAATACACATCATTTTTCTTCTACACTTATTTCATTATAAACATATTTTCAAAACAAAAAATCATTTTACTATTCCTTTGAGACATTTTCAATTGTTTCTTCCATATTTATTTCTTGAAAAAAATGGCTACTTCATTCCTCCATGGTCTACACCACCCGAGCTCTTAGAAAACTCAATCTTTAACTTCTTTGGAGAGTATAATGGTTAGTTAAGGTATATATTTTTATTATTGTTTCAATATAATGGATTTGGATTAACTTTTAAATCAATTAAACCAATAATCACCCTATCTAGTTTCTCATAGTCAATACCATGTTATTCATATTGAATTTTAACACTATTATTTCATCTCCCATACATTGAATAAAAATAAAAAGAATAATATGAGAAAGAATAATAATAGTTGGAAAACCATTTGATCATTTATAAGATCTTTCAACAATAATATATTTTTTCTAGTCTATGACACCATATGAATCACCTAAAAAACTCATTTTAATCATATATTCATATCCATGATAATGGTTTATAAATAAAATGTGAATTGTATTGATACTATCAATCATGGGTATCAAACTTGGTAAATAGTAAAAACTATTTTTATACACTAGGTGATGACCAGGTCATTCCCACGGTTCCCTTTTTTGGAATTATTACCCCCTTAGTGATTTTTTTTAAAAAAACACTCACATATTGTAACAAAATAGGGGTATATTCCAAAGAAAATAATATAATCTATACCTTACCAAAACATTAGAATATTTATCTATATATGTTATCATGGTTAATAATTGGGTTATGTTCTCTAATCTATGATTTCATTAATCTACTTTCCATGGATTCTTCTTAACATACCATGATATAAACAATGCTGAAACTGGCCCTAGTACCTTGGAGTCATTGCCAACTTTATTACATTTTCATTAAATACGTGGAATTGCATCCCGAAGGGATGAATAATTTAGTAGTATTGGTAAAATAAAAAGATACATTGAGTAAAAATTTACATTGGAATACACAATTTTAAATATAATTATTTTTCTAGAATAATATTATTCCCTAGAGCATATCCTTTCATTTAAATCATTGTAAACATCATGGATTCTTATGAATGAGAAAATAAGGATGAGATCAAATTTTTAGTAAGGGTTAAGTAAAATGTAATCTATCCTGAATTAGTAACCATAATCAACATGGAAAGGTAAATAACTAAACATACATGATATTTAAATAACTGAAGATGAATAATTAATATTGAAGGGTAAATAATTTGAAACACTTTATATTTAAATAATTTGATAATGAATAATCCACATGGGAATGTATATAATTGAACAACCATAATGTTTAAATAAATAGATATTTAATAAACTATATTTAGAGGTAAATTACTAATAACACATGATATTTAATCAGAATACTGAAAAAAAAATTCCTGAGATAATATCAATTTTAAAATAATATGGATAATATTATCTGAATTCTCAATGTAGTAAATGCCTAATAATTGAATTTCATGACTCTAGGATATGAAAACATCAAATATAAATATCTATCATAAGGATAGTCTAGAAAAATACTCTGTAGAGGCCGATTCTATTTTTCCAACAATATCTCCATTGTTAAGAATAATATATAGATAAGTTAAAATAATTAGGTAAAAACTGATTGGTTTTTGGAAAACAGAATTTATATAAAGATAAATGTAGATTCATTGATTTTCATTCAATAAATAGTCCCTAAACATAACATCATTTACAAATCCTTACTAAATCATTCAATAATATTTTTAATTATTGATTCTTATAAGATAACATTAAATATTACTATTGAGTAATGAATACTCATTTTTCAGTATTTACAATAGAATCATATAAATTTAAATGTAGAAAACCATATTTATAAATGAAATATATTTTAATAAATTTTCATATCAATGATTAATAATATGGATAATTATTTTAAATTTAATATCCACAGTAATTTTCATAATTCAAGGTAACATTAATTAACTAAAAAAGAATTATGGAAGTTAATTTCAATTCACTCCCTAATAAAAATAATCCTAAACTGTATAAATTAATTATATGGATGATATAAATAAAATATATACCCTTTTTATTAATAATAATGGGTTTTTACGAATAGAAATATCAATAAAATTTGTTTAAAAACATTTTTGTTGAAAATATCATTATCATTTAATCAACTATTAAAACTAAAATATTAAAAAATTATTTTGAAAATATTTTTCATTCAAAATAGACATTTTGAACATATAAAATAATACTTTAAACATTTTAGTGGTTATAAAGGATTTGAAATCAAATTATTTTGTATAGGTTAAAATAATGATTCATTTCAAATTTTTGAAAACAAGACATATGGGCATTGATTGTAAAAAATAGAGGTTAATTAAAAAATTTAAAACAAGGAAATTATTAATTTTTTTTATTATAAATCATTTTTATAAGTCAAAAATAATTTTTTGGAAACTTTTTTAGAAAATAAGTTTTTGGAAGAAGACGATTTTCTTCCTTGTAGGGAAATGAATTTTTTTTTTTAAAACATATTCTATATTAATATATATAGAACATTATATAAAATGATAATATTATCTGAAAATAGAATGAGTAACCATGGGATATGAGAATAAAATGGTTTTATTATTAAATTTCAAAGATATTCATCCAACTGATATTCATGAATAAACCACCTCGATTAGAATGATATTGCTAAATATACACTTATAACGATCCCAATTTTTGTGTGATAATTAATCAAATGATAGATTATTTGATTCAATAGTATATCCAAATAAAAAATCTGTAAATATAATATAATTAAATCCAATGTAATTAGAAAAATAATATTATAATTCCATAACCAATGAAGTAGATGATTAACCCAATGAACATTAATTGAGTTATGGAATCCCTCAATAATTGGTAACATTCAATCCAAATTCACATGATATAAATACATAATTTTGAAACATAAAAACCCATCAATTATTAATTTTTAATTATGTTGCATGTCAAATCAGGTTTTTATGAACCATATAAATGAATTTGGTTTATAACATAAAAATGCCCTTCTATGAAATGGAATTAAGACATAATTCCTCACATCACATTTCATTTTCACTGAATTCTTTTTAAAATAATGTATATTGTTATTAAACATGTTATTAAGTTATAATATCACATTTTTAATATTTATAATATCCTATATTATACTTTCACAACCTATTATCCATATTTTGTAAATAATATTTCATTATTTTCACTTTTTTCTGTATAAGTGCATTATTTTATCATTTATTATTTTTCATTAACATTGTGATTTATGTTAATTATATATTGGTTTATAATACCAATGAAAATCATAAAAATGACATAATTTTCATATTTTTAAATAAATATTTCTTTTAAAATCAATCATGAATTATTGTAAAGAAAAATAAAAAATGTTACAATCATTGTGATTTTTTGATAGTACATACAAATGGGTAACATAAACATTATACAATGATTATTATCGAAATAATGTATGTAATTTATAAAAATTAAATAATGGTAATAATATCATATGAAAAATATTATCTAATTATATATATCATTCGTGTGTCTTGTTTTTCAAAAGAGAGGCGCATGGCGTCGTGAAGTCAGTAGTCCACACCTACAAAATAATGATGTTGTCATATTTATATGAGTCAAAAGTTAATAAATGAAATGAAATATTATCATTAAAAATCATATCATCATCATAAATATCATAATTATGTCATTTATATCACATATAACCATTAAAATTATTCTTATCACCATCCATGTGATTCATTAATGAAAGAAGACTCACATCACTTCGAGGGGAAGTAGTTAGTCGTAAACTCGAGCCACATTATCATATATCCTATGAAATAGAATGTCCAAAATATATATAAATTATATAATTACCCAATATGTATACTTTTGTTATAATTTTCTTATATATACTTTATATCCATCATAATAACCATCCATGTATGTTGTAAATAGAAGAACAAATAACATCGGTTTAGAAGGAGGCAGTCCACCGTACACATGAATATTGATTTCATAACCTAGTTGATGCAAGAAGAGATGGTTATAGGTCATTACATTTTTAAAATAGGATAAATTATATTAATGAAACCGTTGTAATTTTTCCATCATCATTTGATAAAAATTAAAGTAGTATGACAAATAAATAAAATAAATACGCTCGTTGAAGAACACTACCTCATCAACGGGCTTCCTTATTAGTTTATCACTAAAGACTACCTACGTTTTTTTATACCAAAATAAGTCGTATAGTATGAGTTTATGGATTCTGGTAGGTTATTTGGTCAGGTAAAGGATGAACCAAATAGAATCTAAGGTGTGATGAATAGAGTAGAGGCGGTAGCCATTTATAAATGGGCTGAGTAGAAAACCAATAATTTTTTGAAACGATTCAATCAAACCCACATTTTTATCCAGATATAAGATTTCAAATTATTCAATTGAATAACCCATAACATATGATTTTCAAATATGTACATTAATGGGTTTTGGAAATTTTTGGTCATTTCTAACCCTTATCTACTATGTTTAACCATAACTAAATTGATTTATCCCTAAACTATTGTAATTATATTTTAATATTTTTTAATTTTCATGTTGTCCAATTATTAATTTGATGATATAAAAAAATTTATATTATGGTGATTTAAAATATGGAAGACATTTTTTAAAATTTCATTCAATTAATTAAAAAAATTATTTTTAATTATTCTAATGGCCGAGATAAGAATGTAGGGTTTTAAAGAGAATGTGTTCAACATCCAAAAAAAATATTTTATTTGAAAATGAAATTTGGAAATGATTCCAGTGACCTAAATTTTAATATATAATAACAAATTTAACTAATATTATAATACAAACAATTTACAATATAATTTATCTATATATATAATTTATAATAAAAGGGAGTTTTCAATTAAAATTCATTATTTTTCACTATTCATCAAAAAATGAAAGTTTTCATAAAAATTGAAAAAATTCAACCAATAATAAGATTCATATTTTTATTTAAAATAAGGATTTTATTCTGAAAAAAATTATTTTATAGGTATAAAAATTTATATTTGAATATCTTGACTAAGCAATCTTTTAGAAAAAATATTGGTTTTTACAAACATTTTTTTCTTGTAAATTATTATCACTTTATTAATAATAAATAAATAAATAAACTAATGTGTGTAAACTATATATTTTCCAAAATTAGATAATTTTATTAATACACATCATTCTAATGATGAGGTGATAAGTATCAGATTAAATAATAACATTTTAATAATTTGTACCTTTTCTTTAAACGTATTGTTGCATGTAATACAAACTAATATCAGTGATTCATATATTAAAACATAATCATGTTGTTGTGTATAATGGAATCTACTTATGATATTAAATTTATTCATAAATAAATATATCATAATGTCTTAGGGTGATATATTTTATTCTATTGTGGTTGTTTCATGTCACATATGATATCAAATACAATGTTCTTATTATAAAGTTTATGTCAGTTACATTGATGATGCATTATTGGATTATATTTATAATCATTACATTATATCTTGTATGTTTTATATGTGAATCAAATTTCCTCACCAAATATTCAATATTTCTTTATGAGTGAAAATATTTTCTTATTTTTAACATCTAAACTATTAATGTTTGTTGTAATACATATTTGAAAAACATATTATTTTTTCATTCGAGGAATCTAATGTGAATTTTCACATTGATTATTTTTCTCTACAATTATCCCAAACTTACTGCCTAATGATATGTTTGGTACAACATAATGGGGGGTTGAATAAATTCTAGAACTGTTTTACGAATTCCTTCCATTTTAAATTTGACCACTTTAAAATGTTATTTTTATCATTAAACTAAATAAAACCCCCCACTACCACTAAATTTGTTATAAAATTATAAGATATAAAATTATGAAATATTGATACTGTTTTACCGTAATAAATATCACTATCCATGATTTTTATTCCACCACAACATTGATATTCCAAAATATGCAATAATGTTTTACCATAAAGGTCAATATTATACTTTATAAATAGATTAAATTGTTTTATCCTTCGTCAAATGATTACAAACACAGAATAAATATTCCTATAAAACTTCAAACATTTATTGGATTATATCCTTACTTTTTCATTTAAGATCCATAACTTGAAGAGTATTCAGCATTCAAGACTATTTATCATCCTCTACGAGAATATAATAATAGGTTTTCTTATATACATTTATTTGTGGTCATAAAAAACATTCATGAAGATAGTTTTCCTTCAAAATATTATTGGATATTAAATAATATTATTACATCAATATAAGAAAAAACAGGAGAGACATGAATAATCACAAACACCTCACAAATTTTACACTTTTATATATTTAATACTACAATGCAGCAAGATCTCAAAAATATCTTTTGAAATAAATTCATGTTATATCAATTAAATTATCTATTCCTTACAACTACTTGAATATATATATCCAATGAGTGAGATTATGAATTATTATTTCTCCTATAATTATTTTAAATTTAAAAAATATTCTATTAAAAAAATTTATTATGACTCGTGGAATTTAAATCCATTTGAATGCACATTAATTTTTTTTCATGTTTTCTCTCAGTTATCACATTTAAATATGTGATTAATAACACCGTGGAAAATTATTGAATATTATTTATTTTTAATTATTTAATATCCCCATGAAATCAATATTAATAAATCATAAGAAATATCTTAATTTTATGTGACGAATTATATTTAATATTAATCTCTCACATGGTTTCAAATATCTACAACATTATCCCTCATTAATTATCAACAGAAATTATCATATTCTTGTATGGCATGAAAGATTCTTCATAAGGGTTCCTTTGGAATGCATGAATTAATACCATTTCTAAGACTAATTCATTATCGTACATAAACCAAATGCTTGATATATATCCTTATATCTTTCAAGGTCAATCAAGAACATGACATAAATATGTAAATGAATCAATTAATTAAGACAAAAGGTTTATGTACATTTATGTTAAATTTCATAAAAATATTCATATTTAGTCATAACCCATGTGAAAGTATAGATTCATATTTTAAAAAAATCATTGATTCAATATTTAATGATTCATGAATCATATTATGCATCACAGTCCTAAAATTATAATTCCCCATGATGTATGTATCAATAACGTAATGATTTTTTATTATGTATCATCTGATCTTCAGGATCGTTAGAAGATGAATAATTTTGATAGAAAATAATGGATTTGAAATATTTCAACATAGTGTCTTGATATTAGGATGATGAAGAATCTCTATCATATTAATGCCCTGAATGATTTTTTCTTGATAATCTTCCCTAGGAAGGATCATTGATCATGAAAGATATTCATTGAAGGTCAACCAAATGGAAGATCCATAGAGGTATTCCCATAGAATCTCATCCACATGGATGAAAAGTTTTAATATATGTTTTAATCATTATTAATACTTAATCTCAAAAAATAATGATGTTTTCTATGATTTCACTTTTCATGGATTATTCATACTCATCAATGATAAAAAAATATTTTCCTTTTGGATGAATATTATTTCATATTTCATGGAGAAAAAATCTTGTAATATTCAATTATCATGGGATATATATAGAGGATCAATAATTTATACACATATTAATAACTTATTTTAACCTAAATATCCCTTAATTCAATATAATGACCCAAACAGCCTATTCTCTAATGAATTCTAGGTGTGAAAGACATAAACATTAAAAAATTAGTATTTTTAATCTCTATAATCATCCCCAAAATCCCATTCATTTCCTATAACATAGTGGGATATCTTGGAGAATACATAAAAAAATGGGGTACGTAAAAATTCATGTCAAGGAAATAAACCTGATAAGAAAGAAAAATGATGTGTCAATGGTATAACAGGAAATAAGAAAACAAATCATGAGTAATCACATGGTAGAAATACATAATTTAGATGGTATCATAATTTTATGCAAAAAATTTAATGAGGAAGTAACACAAAACATAAAATATGATACTTTTTGGGATAACAATAAAGACAATATCACATGGTGGACACAGTCCCACAATGGATTAATTTTACTACCAAATCTCATAAATAATGCCTCATGTGGGAAACTATTTACTTAATATATGTTAGAAAAGTCTAGGAACACACATAATTATGGGTTCATGAATATCTATTCAACAATAATTAAATAAAACGAAATTTAAAAAACATAATAATTATTCATTTGCAGAAAATGGGTTGTATAATCATGCGTCAAATCATAAAAAATTGATATTTGTTAAGGAATAAAATTGGAAAATGATAATAAGTCATGTATTATCACCTCAAATCATATGAGAGTTTGAAAATTATATAATTGAAAAACATATATACCAAAAAAAATTTCATTACATAACATTATAGGGATAAGGATAAAGTGAATTAGAGAGATAATTGTCACAACCTGAATAAAATCATTGTTTAGAAAGATCAATTACCATGAGTATGACTTTTCACATATGTTAATTACATTAATAAATAATAAAAATATGTTAAATGTTTATGTTTATTAATTCAAATTTTCATGTTTATTAATAATTTTATTTAATTTATTATGATGTTACATTATATTACATTATCATTTACAATCATGTCATGTTTTTTAAGGATATTTTGTTTATATCTCAAATAATTATTTGGGTAGATTAATACATTCAATGTGTTTATTATTCAACAATATCTGTAGATTTAATTGGTAAATGTTTAAAATATTTATTCATAAATTATACTTTTTAAACCAACCATGATAGATGTTTATGAAAATTGAACTATGATACAGTCAAGAAAAGGTAGGTCATATGTACGCATGAGTATAATTTCTATTTCTAGATCATTATTTAGGAAACAAGTTATTTATTGTGTAATAATTATGTAGTGATAATTTTATCACAATTATATTATTATCTCACTAAAGTCACATATATATAGGACCAATGTTATTCAGTATTATGAAAATGATCTCATTGATACATGGAGGTGGAAATCTATATCTATGCATGATTGATGTTATAATTTTTCAATGAATAATTTTTAAAATATATGATATGTTAAATATAAAAAATAGAAATTATTTCATCAATATTAAATATAAAACATTAATCCATCATCATAAACATCCCAGTGAAGAAATTATATAAAATAGATTGCATTTGTTCACGTGGTTCTAGTACGTCTTACACATGAATGATGGTTTCCTTTCTTATTTTATTAAAGAGGATATAGATTTATGTTATTAAATTATGAAAATAAAAAAACAGAAATGGTTATATAGTGTTTTATTTATTTATCAGTATGGATGAATTATAATTGATGGTGGTGGGAGATGAAATAAAATAAAAAGGATCACATAAGATCCATAAATAATCTTCACATAACCACTTATGGTTTACACATAAAGACTTCTTTATATGTGTTTTTAATCAATAAATTCATTCTAGGAAATGGGAATGTTTTTTAGAAAGTTATTTTTGAAGGTAATGGAATATCCATGAGGCTCATTAAGTGTGGAGAACTGAGGAGAGGATACTGCCTTTTATAAGTGAGGTGATATAAACTTTTCTAATTTTGTTAATATTAAACTAATAAACATTATTTAATTGAAAAAATGATTGAAAATTGATAAAATTAAAAAAATGAATGACAATGGGTTAAAATAACCCCTTCTAATAAAACTTTTACTTGCCTACATTTTTATAATATTTTTACACGTTTATTTTCATTTTAACTCATTTTATCCCAACTTGATGATTCTGGATGTAAAAATGTATTTTACACCTTATGGGTCATTATATTTATTATAAAAAGAAAAATTGGATAATAAATAGATGATGGTTCATATTTTAATCAATATAAAAATAAATCATCTGAAGATATAATTTTTAATAATTTTAAAAAATCTAATAAAATAATATATATTATAAAATAATATTAATGCCTTTTTTGGAACTATTTAATTATTCGTAGTTTTAAACCAACCTGAATAAATGGAATTAGAATATAATAAATTCAAAAATCACTAATATGTTATATTTATCCAATGTTCAGATAAAACAAAATAATTAATTCATATTATATTACTTTTATTTTTTTTAATATCATTTATTTTATTTTTCAATTATGTAAATTAATATTGTATTGGTGTTTTCCATGTATTTATGGTAATTATTTGATTACTAAAGTTTGGTAATAATTTTTCATTGATAAAACATTAAAATATATATAAAATTAATTCTCATAATTGAACATAACATATAATGCCTTGTACTTAAACATTACAAAATCTAGTTAATTCAACTAGAATTCACTATCATACATTCCTCGAGATCTGTTCAATGTAGAGTTTCTTAGAATTAGGTTACAAATAACCCATTAAAACCCAATAGCATAATGTTGGATACTTATAAAAAATATTAATTTATTCCCTAATATGATTTTTTTTAATAAAACATGAATTCATTTCATGAAATATATTCCCAATATTCACCTTGTCTTCTTCTTTTCTCTTACCCATCATTAAATGCTATGAAAAACACTTAAAACATGGGATGTAAACATAAATCTTAGTAAGTGAAATAAATAAAGTAAAAATATTATTCTATTAATACTATTAATATATGAAAGAATTTTTATAAAGACACTCTTATCATCTATAAAGCATTATATACTTCGTGAAAATAAGAGATTTCAATAAAAATATAAAACATAAATAAAACCATATATGTAACATGGGAATTACATAAATATGAATGCTACCCTAGTGGATATCATATTATTTGAATCTCTCATGAATATCTTACAATCTAACCCTCAGAGGTACCATATGATGTAACCCACAGGGCTACCTTATTATGTAACCATCATAGTTACACATACAGTAACCATTTGGACCAAACTCAAACATAAACAAGCCCAATGCATTAAAGGGAGATATAAGTCCCACCATTAATCATAGAAAATAACCATGAACCATAAAATAATCATAAAACATGAATAATTGTATCATTAAAATAATTCCTTTGTAATTATGTAAAAAAATAAATTTAAAGAGGATTTTTAATGAAAAGTCCATTATGTCATGTTATTCTTACATAAAATGTTTTAAAAAATCTTATATACAGGTTTAATGAGTGTGATTAATATATTATAGAACCATATTTGTTTTTATGATTAATTTTTTGAATTTATTATAACATCTTTCCACCAATTTATTAATAATATTTTGTTATTTTCCTCATTTAAGGTGTGTTTTTTCATGGTTTCCATGATCAATTCGTAATCGATTTTATTGTAGAATGGATGAAAAATCCAATAAGATGAAATAAATACGATTCATATTTTTTTATAATTTTAAAATTATAAAATTTATTTTTATCTTAATATCTGGATGATTCATTAGATAAAAAATTAATAAAAATGATTTAGTTTTTAGGGGTTTTTTACTACCACCAAGAAATTGTAACATATTATTTAATATAATGTTTATATAATGGTTCCAAAACATTAGATGAATTATAATATGTATAATAATATCCAATTTAATCATAAAATGGTTTTATGTCAACACTTGTCGGGGGTAATGTATAATGAAAACACATCATCCACAATGATTGTAAATCGACACAATACAGTTGATATTTTCAATTTTATGAATAAGATGAGAGGTGGGGAATACTGATGATGGATATTCCATTAACATAATTAAGATACATTATAATTATGATAATGGTTTTATCATGTCACTTGTTCGAGTGTAGGTGAGGAGATAATAAGAAAATAAAATAAATTGAAAGGAGAATAAAGGAAAATTAATGATGATTTTACCTCTTGAATTCTTATCCTTGAGAACATCCTTGAGGAATTGGTTTTGGCCTATTTGTGAGAACGATAGTTCGTGGACATGGGGAAGATTCTAATGAATGAATTTGGTTATAAATTAAAAAAGATACAATAATTTTAGGTGTGAAGAAAATAGATGGTGAGTGGTGGTTTTTAAAATGGAGGAGATGGTTGTTTTCACATTAGTATGTTATTTAGTTTTATTTTTCCTCAAGACTATGAGTAGTTTGATAATAATATATAAATATATTAAAATAGTGAATTATAGTACAATATTATGGGATTGAAACATCCATTATTCATATATGACTCAATAATTCATTTATTTCTCTAATACCATAAATTAACTTATATCACTATTCAACATAAAACAATTATTCTCAAAAAATACCCAAAATTAACCATAACAATTTTTTAGTGTATATAATTAAAAAATGAAATTCATTTTTTGAATATAACATTATAAATATTGAAAAAACAATTTCTTATTAATAGAATCATTTATTCAAAAAATACAATTTTTAAAAATATTACTGAGTTCATAACACATTGAAAACATAATTACATTCCTATAAAATTATCTTATAATCATACACTACAATGGATTCGAGAAAGGGATATTCTGGATTTTATCTATGATAGCTAGAAATCCCTGATAAATGGGAGTCCTTTATTAGCACCAGAAAAATGTGCTGATAAATCTTTCCTTTATCAGCATTAAACTACGCAATGATAAAGGTATACACTTTATCAGTGGTTTTTTATGCAATGATAAATTTTATGTGTATATATCCTATTATTAGAACTGATAGATGTCTTTAATAAATTATTATTATTAATTATTATAAAATTAATATAGTAATATTCACAAATAATGATTATCTGCATACATTAAATAAAAATGCTTGTTTATAATTAGTATATATTTTTTAACAATTGAAATATATATATTTTTAAATAATTTATTTATAATATTTTAATAATATAAATATATATTTTAATAATTATATGGTTATAATTAAAATTCATTAAATAATAAATATATTTATAATATTTATAATATTTAAAATGATTTATTTATAATAATATATAAATGCATTTTAAATTTATATAATGATATTGATAATTATAAATAAATAGATTTTAAAAAATTATTTCTATAATGAATTTCGTCAATAAATATATTAATGCGTGAATTTAATTGACCATCATATGTTATGTATTCAACATGAATGTTAATTTACGCATTACACTCTCATTCATATTCTTGTTGTCTATATATTTATGATGGCTCTTTTTTTGTGATATATATATTACTAGGTATATATCTATATATATTTATAAATATATACAAATATTTATAAATATATATATATATATAATTATAAAATAATAAAAAAAATTATTATACATATAATGATATAAATATATATAATAGAATAAATATATTTATAAATATATTTTTTTCTTACAATCTTTAAATAAAGTATTCTCATTTCATGTTTCAAACGTTATTAATCATTAATCGGATATTGCAATGGGTTTTTTTATAAATAAATTTAGATATATTTAAATAATTATTAAATTAGTTAAAATATATTAAATATATACAATTATAAATATGAAAATTTTATTTTTTATCAATTAATAATTATAAAGAAATATATAATTAGTATATATTCATTAATTTAAATAAATATATTTTTTTATATTTATGTTTATAAATAAATATATATTTGTAAATAATTTTAAAATTATAATAAATATATTAACTATAACTATAAATTTGTAAATATATATATGTTAATTAATATATTTATAAATAAATATATATATTAATAATTATAAATCTAAATAAGATAGATATATTTTAATATTTATTATATTTTAATTAATATAATAATTATATATATTTATAAAAGTATAAATTTAATCAATATGTTTGTTATAATTCTATAATTATTAAAATAAATACATAAATATAATTATAATTATAATTATAATTATAATTATAATTATACTTATAACTAAATATAGATTTATTAAATATATAAAAAATATATATAAATTTAAAATTATTATATATTTAAAAAACTTTATTAAATATATTTAAATATTTTAAATGTTAACTCTAAATAAATATTGATATATTCAAATAATTATACAATTATAATAATGATATTAATTAAATATAATTATAAATATAATAAATATATTTATTTCAAATTTATAATTAATAATAAATATATATTTATTATATTTATAAATGTAAATAATTATTTATTTATTTAGAGTTTTTATTATAAATAAATAAAAATTTAATATATATATATAAATAATTTTATAAATATATATTACAACATAAATAATTTAATATCATTATAGCTTTATCAGCACTTTCTATTTTTAGCACTGATAAAACATACCTTTATTAGCACTTTTTACCTGTTGCTGATAAAAGGTTTACTCGCTTCTTCAAAAAACCCTAACAGTCTCTTCATTCTCTCACATGCCTCAAACTCTCAATTGAAGTTGAACCCTGCTAATGACACCTCCCCATCCACCACCACATCTTCCTACTACTCCTCTGTCGTCGAATCCTCATCCTCCGCCATCACTATGAACCCGTCCTCCACCACCACCATTCCCTCCTTGACCACTGCAAATCTCTCATCCACCACGAACATCACCTCCAACAATGAACCCCCCCTGTCACGAACCTCACCTCCACTACCTGACAAACCCCACATCCGCCCTGAAAGCATCATTTTTCCATGAACCCGCCACATCTCTGTAAACCACCTCTGTTGCTGAACCACACCTCTGATGTTAATCCCATATCCTCTGCAAACCCACCACCACCGCAAACCTTTCCACATTGGTGCTACAACACTTAGTATTCTTATAATTTCCTTATTATTTCCGTTGTATTTTCTCATGGTACAATTTTCAATGTTAAATTTCATTCTTGTATGTTTTCTATTTCAGATCAATGGTATTGATGAGCTTCTAGAGATAAAATATTTACTGTCCAAATAATTACATTTTATGAATTTATGGAGAATATTTTTCACTGATCATCATATTGAAGTGGTTATTAGTGAATTAGATACATATTTCCACCAATGAGATAATATTTAATGAATTTTCTGTATTAAAACATGATACATTGCGATAGGTATATATTCAAGGATGTATTGGGTGTAGATCTAGAATACCTATGATCAACTCAATATATTCTTTGAATAGATTGGGGAAAAGAAACATGATCAATTGATTGAAATTATATTGGTAATAAATATCTTTTTTAAATCATCAGGATTCTCATTATTTAGATCTTAAATTTTTTTACATTGCATCGTTATTTCCACAAACCCGTTATTTTTATTAGACAATTCTTCTCATTTGAACTATTCTTCCTTCCCTTAAAAATGAACTACATATGTAAATTTTTGATTGATATATTTTTATTAATAAAAATTATAATAACTAATAAATAATAAATTTTAGTGGAATTAAAATTGTGACTCTTGTTTGTGACTATAATTAAAACCCCCTATGTAGTCATGTATCAACTATATCAGTTGTTTTTCATTGCTGGGTGGAATTATATATTTCCAGGGAGATTATTATGGATATATTGGAGTGTTGGATATGAAAACAACAAATATAGGACCTATATTTCAATAGCTCGGTAGAATCATATCCCAATTTTATTTAGTAAATTTAGATGATAGAGAGAAACATCATTCAGTATGTCCTACTATCAGTGAAAGTTCTAATATTTCTTTCAAATGGAGATATCTAGGTTACAACCCAATGTAAAGGATGATTTTATGATTTTGTTATTACCAGGGGTGGAGAATATATCTATTCCATCATATATAGTGTATCTTGTACATCTATGAGAGAAGAACGCTATGTTGAACGACATTGTGTTGAAGGTGTTCAAATGAATTATTATGTCCCCAAGGGATACCTTAGTTCATTCAATAAAAATTCAAATGGATTATTGAACATATGTGTGGACTATTAGATGTTATGAAAAGTGATATAAATGAACACATAACCACAATTACGTATTGATGAACCATTTGATCAACATAGAGGTGATAAATAATTCCATAAGATTGATTGGAAATCAAGTTATCATAGTTTATGGTGAGGTATTTTCTAATACCAATTACTATTTTTTGGATTATATATGTATTGTATTAGTATCTAGTGATGTTATTTTTAAAAAAAATACAATGGTAGTTTTAATTGATGAGATGAATTCTATCTTCATTCATTTTCATGATAATTTTGTAGATGTACTTTTCAATAATATCATCATCTATTCCAAGTTGAGGGAGTATCATTCTCTATATTTTAAGATCAATTTGACAAAATATAGGGAGCATCAACTATATTCAATGATCTAAAAGTGTATGTTTTGGAATGATAATGTCCACTTAATGGGGAAAATGATGATAGTGTATGGTCTATTTTTAGAACCTAAGAAGTTTGAAGTTATAGTTTATTTATAGAGGCCAAATAATGTTTTTGAGATCTAAATATTTTTTGGAATTTCATGTTATGATCGTAAGGTCAACCATGATTGTTCTGGATTGGGAGAGCTAAGAAGACATCGACTAATAATGTGGAATGGTTCATTTTCTTACATGTTCATGAGATATTCTTCTTTGATCTTAACAAGTTGAAAATTTATTCTTATATACCATATTGTAATGTTCAATCATACATAGTACATGAATCAAGCATCATGTGGAAAATGACTTCCCACTATGAGGAGATGTGACTTTATGTTCAATAGTATCATGGACATGTGACATTTATATCGTAGTCTGTCACTTATTCATTTTGTAATAGTATTATGAGAGTAAACTATATGATTCGTATTATTTATTTCTGAGAGACATGAAAAATATTTTATATGTTTATATTTTATAAAATGTTTGTTATTTCTATAGATAATGAATTTCTCACAAGGTGGTGCTCCTAATTCCAAGGAAGAGAAGTTCACTTAGACTACTACTACATGCAATGTAGAGGAACAACGCCCTTCTACATGGGCCAGTTCTCTCAATCCAAATGAAAAATAGGTTTCTCAACCTAATGCTACTCTCCGTGTAGAAGTACATTGAACATCTACACATGCTGATGTTACCACTCCAGAGGAATATCTTGAAAACATGGATTCTGGGGAAATGGTAGGTGAGGAAGGACCATAAGAATTGAAAAAATAGGAGCACAATTGTTTGATGGTGTTAGTAAAAACTCATTAAAGATAAATTAAATTGAATCAAATATTAGGTCAGATAAAATGTGTTGAAAAAACATTCCAACAACAATAAAGACAATCTTAGAAGTTAACATAGAATCTTTAGATTGAAACACATGATGATTGATGTAGATTTGTTTCACCATGTTGTGTACGGGCTAGAAAAACTTATGTGGGAAGAGATTAAGGTCAAATTATTATATCATTTCATTATTTACTAAAAAGATAATGTAATGAATCATTAAATTTATTTTCATCATCAATTTGAGAGTTCATTTATAATAGATTAATCCCACAAGAAATAGGTATTAATGCATGAAAGAAGGATTCACTTATGATTTTTAACAATTGTTACAAGACAAAATCTTAAAGATATAGAAAGGGAAAAAACCCACACCCACCATTTATCTATGTACATCTGATAACACATGAAGTGTGGGATACCTTTACTAGTCAACATGTTGAGGTATATTTTCTGGTACATTGAATCTAGTAATATGATGTTTGATGATACATTTATTAATCACTTTTATTGAAATTTTTTATTTATGAACTAGTAATTGATTTCTAGAAATAAGGTACTATTATAAAAACAAGAATACCCCTAACCTAATGTAATAATGGGGTACAACATAATTGAAAAAAATTGTATCATATTTTAAATCAATCGTAATACATTCATTTTACATGAAACAATATAATAATTATGTTCCTTTATTAATATGAACATTGATAAATCCAAATCCAAAGCCACATCTATCTCAAACCATGTCCTATGGAAGGTGGAAAATGTAAAAAATGTTGGGATACTAAACGATGAAAACAAAAAAAAATTGTGTGAAACATGTGTAAGTATTACATAATAAAAAAACATTTCATTAAAATGATATTACATAACAATGATACATAATGCTCCTATATTTTCTACCAAAGTAGTCAGAGGAATCAATAAAACCTATAATAGATGATCACATACTATTTGAGGATTTATAGCAAACTTAACAGTATGATCATGCATGAGTTGTGGGTTTTGGGGTGACACCCTGAACATATTTTGAGGAAAAAACAAGAGGGGAAAGAATGTGAATTACTAAAAGTGATGAGAGAAAGAGTAGATCCCTAGGGAGAACAATTCCAATAGAAGAGAGAAATGATGATATCTTTTATGGGGGGATGCATGGAGAAGAATCAACTAAAGAACAAAAACTATGGGGAGATCCCACCCCACCCCCAGCTATGAGGTGAGTCATTCCCTTCAATGATTTGTCTTATCAAGGGTAATAAATGTTCTAATAAATGTTTCTATGAAATATGAATTAGATAAACACTAATGGAATTCTAGTACTAATATTATACAGGGAGATAATAAATATGATTTATATCTATAAACACCCACCCATCGCCTCGTAGTGAGGTCTATGGTGCTCAATATCCAAAATTTCATGCTACACATCATACGACTACCAACAGGTCATGTGTGATTATCGATTATCATAGTGCATGAGCCAAGCACTAAGATAATTATTCCAATTTATGATGATAATATTCATAGATTAGAAAAAGATATTGTAACATTAATCCCATTTTCGTCACATATTTTTACAAAAGTAAACAAAGAGGTATTCATTTCCAACTTATTTTTCAATCTAATCCTTTAACAATTAATGAAAAAAAATTCTAAACCGATTAATGTTCTTAAATACATACAAAGGGAAGGGGATGAAACAAAAGGCTAACTCAAAACCATCAAAATGATAAATGAATGGGTCAAAAATATTTACTGATAGCACCAGTACCCAGTATATTCCATATCCACTTGTACAATCGTTGAAGGTTTTTGTGGATACAAATATAAAATATGTTAATAATAACATAGTTGATTTGGATTAAAATATGCACATCAAGATTGATAACATCTTCATTGGTTTTGACAGTGTAAGTGAAATCCTAGACTATGATTAGATAGTTAGCATCGTTTTAAATGTATACATGAGGTATATTCTTCTAATTTGATTTTCAAAAGGATGTTATATTGTGTTAATTATGAAAAAAAATTAATATTATATTTTTTGGAGGCATATATATGAAAAAATTTGATTGTATTTTCCCATTAAAATTTTTTTAATAGTTAGTCCTCACATCACCTCTAAATAAAAACCTAATATATATACGAATGAAAATAATGAAATAATAGAGGGTCTGATCAAATATTTTTAAACAAATATTCCTCATGATGAAATATATTTAATACCAATGATACCGGGGTAGAAATATAAAATTTGATCACATTAAATTTATTTACATCCATGTCATTACTTTTTCCTTTTTGTGTTTTTAGGCAGCATTGGATGCTCATTGGGGTAAATTTGGATACTCTAAAGAATTATTTCATGGATTAAATTAGTGGATATCCAAAAAACCATCCACACATGAAGGAGTTTCTCAGATTCTAATAAAAAACATCTAATGTTTTAGAACAACAACTCATGTTATATATATTACAATATCTTTTAAGGAGGATTCTGTTATGATAAGGTGGTGCATCAATATCTTGAAAAGCAAGGAATGTGTCCAAGGGAAAACCATGAGGAAAAAGACAAGTACTATGAATGGATAATTACTAGGGTATTTATAATAATATTTCACTATCCAAAAGAAAATCAAAAAAAGTTATTATTCTACTCAATGTTTCTTTAGTGTTTGATACAAACCAATGAAAAAGATTTTGGTTATATATTTGTAAATTTATGAGAGTGATCATATTCTGTGAACAAACTTGCATCCCTGAAGATATATTTTCAATTAAAATTATTATGTAATATAAAATATTTATTACTACTTTTGTATTTATATTTTTCCAGTACTATTCTGACTATTGGAAAGACTCATATTCATAAGATGAAGTAGACGTTCTAAGAAATAAATGGTTATCATGCCTAATTGAAGAATGTACACAAATATAATGAATATGTGATTTCCATAGACGTATTTTATTGATTCATATTTATGATTAATCTATTTATTTTTATTAATCAAATTATAATTGTTTTCATATACTTGTGCTTTCTATTCTTCAAGTCGAGGTGAATTGTTCAAAATTGATCATTCTAAAGAGAAATTGGAATTCAAAACTAAATCTCATAATTCAATGGGATGTTATATTTTATTAATATACTATTTTATTACTCATAAAATTATATTTTTTCTACTATATTAATGTAATATAAAATAAATTTTTGACTACTCATGAAATCAATGTCTTCCACCGACTTGTTCTCCCTAAATAATTTATCACCCCTATATTATTGTCATTTTTGAATTACATATAAAAGATAAGAATAAAACATGAAGGAAACTAATAAATTTCAATATTGAAGTGTTACCGTTTCGAAAAATAAATAAAATCGAAATCATAGGACAAAACATGTTCCCAGTATGACTCAAAGTGTGTCTTTCTATTTATTTTATTAATTTTGTCATAATTTTATCTAATATTTATTAGTTAATTTCTTTATCATATTTAACAAGTAATTACTAAGTTTTCTATAAAAATAATTTTTGAAATCATACTTTCCATTAAACTATATGTAAAAATCCATAAATTAGAGAAATTTTCCTTTTGGGGGGAGAGGAAAACCCACATTGCATAAAAACTAAGAAAATGCACATTGTGACTAGTATGATTAAAAGTGTTTGTTATCAATTTAAAATTGAAATTTTAGTACCAAAACAATTACCCACTAGAAACCATGAAAAGAAACTATGATTTTATTGATAATTTTTTATAGTTATTCATAAGTTATTTTTGGTGTGTATAAAGCATTCTCAGATCCAACTGACGCACGATGTAATTAGCATGACTCATAATGGGTGTTTTCTATTTGAAATGAAATTTTAGTAAATAAAAAAAGTGACATACTAAAAACAAATAAAACATATTTGGATTATATTAATAATCTAGAAATAAAATACTTAAAAATTATTATATTTGTAGGAATTATCTGCACCACAAAATCACACTTGGTACGGTTAGTATAAGTGATAGTGTCCCTTTTTATTTAAAACTGAAATCAATTAAAGTAAAAAAAACAAGTGATATAACAAAAACCACAAAACACATTCATAGTGTTTTTATATTTTATTAAAATTATACATGTGCCATTTTTTATTTTACAATTAATGTTTTCCTCAATATAATGCATGGTGTGACCGATATGACTCTAAGTGTGACTTTTTATATAAAATTTACATTAATTTAAGTAAAAAAGAACATGTAACATACTGAAAACCAATAAAATAATTTATATTGTTTCTTTACATTATTAAAATGTTACATGGTTCATTTATGACCTCTAAAAATAAACAACACCTCAATATGATGCACAATGTGATTGGTATGAATAAAGGTGTTCATTATCATTTTAAAATTGTCATTTTAGTTCAAATTTTTTCAGTCACTGAAATCAAAGAAAAGATACTCTAATTGTCTTGATAAATTAGGAAAATGATTCATAATTCTTTTATGATGTCTATAATGAATTCTGACGTAAACATTACACATGATGAAACCAATATGACTCATAATGTGGGGTTCTAATTTGAAATGACATTTTTTTAGAAACACAACTATCATACTAAAAACTGTGAAAATTCATTTGGATTGTTTTGATAATTTGGAAAGTGATATATATGTCATTTTTGATGTCTTCAAGTCATCCTCTCATTAATATGATGCACAATGTGGCTGGTATCACTCAATGTGTCTCTTTTTATATAAAATTAACATTCATTTAAGTGAAAACAAAAATTCACAAACTAAAAACTGAGAGAAGGAATTTTGAATGGTTTTATATTTTATGAAAATGATATATAAGACTTTTTATGTCTAGGAGTCAGTGTCATCTTAATACGATGCACAGTGTGGCCGATATCACTCAAGGTGTCTTATTATTTAAAATTGAGATCAATTTATGTAAAAAAGGACAAGTTACATACTCAAAACTGAGAAAAGACATTCAGAATATTTTAATATTTTTAAAATGACCCATGAGTCATTTATTATATACAGTAATCAACCCTAACTCAATAGGATGAAAATCATGCCGATATAACACCAAATGCTTCTTTTTTAAATAAAATTGACATTAATTTAATTAAAAAGAACATGTGACATAGTAAAAACTAAGGAAACACAATTCTGTTTTTTAATAAATTATTAACATTATCCACGAATCATTTTTGACATTTATGAGTCATCAAAACCTAAATCCAATGCACAATGTGATTGGTATGACTAAAATTGTCTATTGTCACTTTAAAATTTTCATTTTATTTCAAAACATGTTAATCACAAAAAAAAAGGAAAAAAAATACATTGATCGACTTGATAAATTTGTAAAACTATTAATAGTTTTTTTTTTTGATGTCTATGATGTAGACTCATGTCAAACCGAAAAACTAGGTGACCACTATGACTCATAATTTGTGTTACCAGTTTCGAATGATATTTTAGTAAAAAACACAACTGGCATAATGAAATCTAATAAAATATATTTTAATTGTTTTAATACATTAGTAAAATGATATATAAGTAATTTGGGATGTGTTTGTATCATCTAAATCTACAATATGATGTATTATGTGGCTGGTAAAACTCAAAGGGTCTTTTTTATTTAAAATTGACATTAATTAATGTTAAAACAACAAGTGACATACTGCAAATTGACCGAATGCATTTGGATTAATATATTATTTCAGTTCAATGATATATATGTCATTTGAGATCTTTATGAATCATTAAAACCTCAATAATATCAATGGTGTGGCAGGTATCCCTCATAGAGTCTGTTTTTATTTAAAATTGGCATTATTTTAGGTAACAACAATAACTAACATGCTTATAAAAAATCAAATGCATTAAAATTGTTCATAGACTTTAGAGAAATGATCCATGAGTCATTTTTAAAATTTATTAATAAAATCCAACTCAATCCCATGCACAGTGTGTCCAGTATAAAAAAAAGTGTCTGTTATATGTTTAAAATTAACATTTTAGTTCAAAATGTGTGACTTGCTGACAATAAAAAATGAACTCCAATTGTCATGATAATTTTTGATAGAAATAAATATGTCATTTGTGACATTTATGATCTAGTATCATGTCAAAAAAATTAACAATGTGTCTGTTAGGACTCATAATGTCTGTTTTATTTTTGTAATTAAATTTTTGTTAAAAAAGAAAACTAACAAACTAAAAACCAAGAAAACATATTCAAATAGTTTTTATACCTTTTGAAAATGATCTATATGTCATTTTTTAAGTTTATGAATTATCTTCACCTCAATGTGATGAATGTTGTGGCTGATATATTACTCAATGTGCCTCTTATTATTTATAATTGACATTAATTTGGGTGAAAACAACAAATGACATATTGAAAACTGAGAAAACACATTCAGAATTTTTGGATATTATAGAACAATGATCCATTTTTCATTTTGGACGTGTTGGCACCAACCGAACCTCAATGTGAGGCATAGTATGACCAGTACAAATAAAATTTTATTTTAGTAGATTAAAATTTATGTTTTAGTTCTAAACATGTCACTCAATGACAACCAAGAAAAGACGCTCCAATTTTCTTGATAATTTAGGAAAAAAGATTCATATGTCATTTGTGATGGGTATGAACATTTATCATGCCAAATAGATTCACGATGCAACGGGTATGACTCATAATGCAAGATTATAGTTTGGAATTAAATTTCACTAACAAAATACTACTATCATATCGAAAAACAAAAAAACCCATTCATATTGTTTCCATAATTTTAACCATAATCTATCGGTAATTTATGACATGTAGAAATCTGTTATACCTCAATCCATCTCATGGTGTGATCGGTATAACTCCAAATGTGTCACTATTTTAAATTTATATTAATTTTAGTAAAAGAACATGTGACATACTCAAAACTGAGAAATGAAATTCCATTTATTTTGATATTTTAGGATGATGACCCATATCTCATTTTTGACGTGCATGAGTCAACCTCGCCTCATTAGGATGCATGGTAGGACCGATATATATATCAAAATGTTTCATTTTTATTAAATAATTGGATTTTATTATTTTTTTCATTCAAATTACTATTTTATTTATTTATTTGTAGTATTACTTATATAATAATTGGTTTCTTTTATTTGCAGAATCCTTTTTTTGGGATGGGATGATTTCCTCATTAATTGATACCATGGGTATAAATTTTTGACAGGGGATCATGAGCGTCAAAATATGAAACATTATTTTTTAAAAATCGTTGTTTTTTAATTGTATATGTAATTATATAAATCATTATTTAAATGTATATACCCGTGTTTTTTTATATACAATGGTTGTAAATTTTTTTATTCTTCTTGTCATGTTAAATAAATATAGAATTGTTTAAAATTGATGGGTTTTGTAGGTTTTTTCTGGGTGTGATATTATATTAACAACACTATATATCTAACGATACCTTTATCAACATTTTTATTATATATAAAGGCCTCTCTTTATCATCCCTCTGATTAAGAGCACTTTTATAGGGCAGTTAATATCCATTTTTCGTGCTATTAAAGTGAATAAATGTAGTATTGATAAGAGATTAAAAATTTTAATTTAAGAATCTATTTTGTGAAAAAAATTATCTTTTAAATAATTATATTAATTATAAAACTATAAATGAAAAATTTATATTCCACAAAAATACGAACACTTAATTTATTATATTAAAAATACTTATTTACTTATATATAGAGAAAAATATACCATATTATCATTTATAAGATACCCAAGTTTTAGTAATATATTCAGAAGTGATTTTAATATTATATTATTATATATTATTTCATTTCTATAAATGACACTTATTTCACTTACATTTAATATAAATTGAACTGTTTAATTATAGAGAGAAAAAAAATTATAATTACAAGGGTTTTTGTACTCTCCACATCATTTGGAAATTATGTCCTTGCAATTTTTATTTTCTTATTAAACAAGGGATAATACATTTCCCTTATAGCATATTCATATTCCCATGTTTCTTCTTCCACAATGTTATTTCTCTACAAAACCTGATGCTGGTGAATTACCATATTCTACAATACATGAACTCTACGATCAATAATATGAATAAGTTTATCTTCATAAAAATGGTTCTATTTCTGATGAAATAATTCATTCCTCAAAACAATAGACAAATCTAGAAAATAATTTCTCAACATCGAATCATGAAAAACATTATGTACCTGATGTAAAATCAGACGTAAAACTACTTAGAAAGAAATTAGTCCAAATTTATTTTATATTTTTAAAGGTCTAATGAAATGGGTAATAACATTTAAATTCTTAAGAAAACGTACAACACATTTCCAATGACAGATTTTTTTTAAGGAAACCATATCACATACCTTGAAATAAAATACTTTCCTACTCTTATGTAGATTAATTTTATTCCTACAATGATCATTTCTCATGTGTTGTTATATTATCTCCACTTTCTGAGTTAGTTCCTCTAATGATTCTAGTACCTTGATCATCCATCCTCCAAATTCATCCAAAAATGATACGGTTGAACACCAATTTCTATATAATGGAAAAAAATGTGCCACCTGTATACTAGAATGAAAACAGTTATTATTGGAAAACTAAACTAAAGAAATATTTGTATCACCACATCCCAAGTAATCAATTGATTAATATTGAATCATATCCTATAATGTATTAATATTTCACTGTGATTGTATATCATGTTGAGGATGAATCATTGCGCATAAATTTAATTTCATTCCCAAAATCATATTTAGTACTTTACATAATTTATCACTGAGCCTTGTATCATGGTCAGTGACAATAGAGAGAGTCACTTCGAGTAAAATGAATATATATTATAGGTACACTTGTTAAATAAGATCTAAATACATAGTATATTAAATTGGAAGAAATTGTAAAGATTTAGTCAGTATTTAAATAATAACACAAATTACATTATTAACTCGAGAAGTATTTAGTAGTCCCATCATGAAGCCCATGTATATATTTTCCCATTTCTAATATGGATCATGAAATGGTTGAATTATCCCTTTTAGTAAATTTCTCTATGATATAACATGTTGAAAATTTATAAATTTCATGGTTAAATTAGAAATATATCTTTTCATTCCATCCCACTAGTAATACTCTTAAAGGATATGGTACATCTTTGTACTTCTAGAATGAAATGGAAATGGAGAACTATGAGATTCACATAACAATTATTTCTGAAGATGGGAATAAAAAAGAACACATAATCCATTTAAAATTTTTATTAAATGATGTTTATCAACATTAAATTCATGAAAGTTTTGTTTCTGAACCAATTCCACCTTTTTATATAACCCACGACCTTCCATCAGTGCTTTTAGAATTTAGTCTAAGAGATATGACAGCACTAACACCTGAATAAAAAAGAAACATTTCCTATACCAACAACATAAAATCCAGAATTCTTAGTCATTAATAAAGGGGCCATGTTCCAAACATAACATTGTTAATATAGAATTATATTTCTAACTCAAGGCATCCACATCATTATTTTTGTTTTCGAGGGTGGTAATTGATCAAGAAATCATATTCCATTATATCTTTAATCCATATTTTCTTCCACATGTTCAATTACTTCTTAATATATACATACATAAATCATTTATATTTAGTATATATTTCACATTTAGCTCCATATCAATGATGCCTCCAAATTTTTAAAGTGAAAACCATATTTTTTAATTCCAAATCAGATGTGGGATAGTTTAACGCATGGGGTTACAGTTATCTTGAAGCATAATAAATTACATTATCATTCTACATTAGAACACAATCAAGTACCTTCATTTTATAATCAATGTAAATAAAAAATTCACCATCTATATATGGGAGATCCAAAACTGAAGCATTCATGAATCATTATTACAGTTCCTAAAATAAAACATCATAGTCTTCTATCTAAATAAATTTAAACCCTTTTATTATTAAAATATTTAGCAGGCTAGATAAACATGCAATGTTTTTTTCAAATCATATATACCAGCCTGGTATTCTATGAAAACTATTAATCTCAATAAAATATACTGATCTTGGACATTAGTCAAAAACATGTATTTTGGTAGGAAGAACTATTATACCATCATTATTTATAATGTTCACAAGAAATAAATATGTTACCTTGAAAAATCCCATATTTTAAATTTATCATATGATATATTTTCTTTTAGAGTTTGAATGATAATAATTAAATTTATTTCATTATCTTAATAAAATTTTAAAATCATAAAAATATCATTAATTAAAACAACATCAAAATTGTCTAAATATTCACAGAGGATTATATTCACAAGATCCATAAACACAATAGTGGAATTAGACAAAACAAAAGTCATAACAACAAAATCATAATTCCCATAACTAGTTTGGAATATTTTGTTTTTTGAAATTTCATACTCCAAAGAATTCAAATGTTGGTTTAAAGACCATAAGTCAATGTAGTTGAAATACTGAGCTCCCTAGAGTTCATAAAAAATCATTGGTATGAGTAAGTGGTTACTTATTTTTCACCCTAATGTTATTCAATGATCTATAAACAATACTGCTTCTAATAGAACCATATTATTTCGTATGAAAAAAGAGATCCCTGTGGTGAACTTCTAGGTTGAATAAAAAATTCATGGTCTACTTGAGCCTTTCAATTATTTGTTTTTATAAATGGGTTAGAATTAGTAACTAAGTCAATAATTAATTCAGCATCCTGGTTGGGTTTAACATTAGGAAACTCATCAAGAAAAATATTGAGGAATTGATTTTACACTAGCACATTATTAATCTGAATAGTTCCCTTATTTTGAAGAATATGTGCAATATTACTTTCATTTCAATTTTTAATAGTGTCTCTGCATCCTGACATGTTATAAATAGTAATGGTTTATTCATGTATATAAATAAAATTCTATATGAAAACATCTTATTTAGCTCTAAAATCAATATTTAATTGATAAAAATATATCCATTCAATACCCAATTAAACATCAAACTCTACAAAGGAAAAAACAATGCTTTTAATTAATTTATTTCCATATATAACAGTCAAAATATTCTTATAATGTCTTTTTTCTTAATATTTATCCTCGGTGTTTTAACCATAATCTATTCATTCATTTCTTGAGTGGAAGTTTCCAATTTAGAATAAAATTTTATAGAAATAAAGGAATGTGTATACCCCATATCAAACAATACATTAGAAAAATCATGTTAATTACACAAATTGCTTGATACCACTTCATTAGATGACCCAACATCTATTGAACTAGTCTTAAAGGATTTAACTTCACTTTTTTCATATAATTTGTCTTCTTTATATCATATATATCATTAATTGTCATGATATTTTTATAATGAACCATATCACCATATTTAAAAAAAATTATAGTTTTCCTAAAATAATTAAACATATCATCACCATGATATTTTTCATTTCACTCTAGTGATATATATCTAAACATACCACATCAGAAAACTTCTTGGATACGTTAAGGCATTCCCTGTGACTATTTTCACCATACTTCCCACAAAATGTAAACTTTATTTCCTTACATTAATATTTCATTGATTAACTATTACCCATTTTTTCCATCTAGACCTATTGTTATTATTGTTTAAAAATTACTTGTTCACTTCAATAAAATAATTTTCTACCCTCTCAACAAATCAATAAATATTCTCATAACGTTTTAATTCGTTGGAGGCCAAATCCCTTCACTATCATGGTTTCAATTCTGAAAAAATTAAACTGATTTTCAATAAATATACCAAATAAGATTTGAAGCTTACCATAGAAATATGGTGAAGTTTTATTCTTATACGACCACCAAATCATCATCCTTGTGATATAAATATACAAATTTATTTTTAATCCTAACTGTAATGGCTATAGGAAAATATTTTTCAAGGAAAATATTCTTAAAATCGCCACACTTGTACTAATAAATATCCATGATATCTCTAATATTTTGATCATTTACCACCACATGTAAACTTTACCTTCAAAATGATAAATATAAATCCTAACAATTTTATTATTTGAACACCCCATGACAAAGAATGTCATTTTGAGGTCTTTAATTCACCAATCATTTACCCCTAGGATATAAGATATATTTAATGTAGGAGGGTTTTGTCTCATAAAACATTCCACTCTCATCATGTTCCTTTGTGGTAGTTCTATATGTTATCATTCATAGATGCCACCAGAATGTATAGCATGTTTCAACTAATCCATTAGTGTCCAATACAAATCATTCATAATTATCACCATTAGAGGATGTTGATTCATAAGGACATAATTTTTTCATTGCCTTCCCACTTTAGGTTCCATGTTTCTTCTATAGAAAAAAATATGAATAGACATATCATAGATGAAGCAACATGGTTATCTTCTAATAATATATCATTTCGACAAAATAATAAGGTAAAAATAATTAATGGGTATTCCCTTAAAATAATCATAACACATATAATTATCTAAACTATTCTATGATACCATCTATAAAGACCCACCCTTAAACATTAAATAATCTATTTAAATCAACTTAAATTAAAATTTATTCATTCCCAATGTTTGTTATAGTATAATGTTTAATAGAATTAGGTCAAAAAATAGGAATGAAAACCACAAATAATATAAATTGGATAATAATAAAATAGTATCAAATACATCTATATAATATTATTTTATAATGAAATAGGAATTCATTTCCTGAAAATTATTCACCATATTCAACTTGGACTCTCTGTTTCTCTTACCTGTCCTTTAACATTGTTAAAAATATGTAATGATTTGTATGATAAAAAAATAAAAATATTGGACATAAAAAAAGAGAAATAATCATTCCATGAATACATAAAATCATATTAGATAATTTTCATAAATTCAAACTTCTCACCCATAAAGTATTATATAATTACATTGTGAAAACAAGATATTTCTATAAAACATTGAAACCATAAATAAAACTGTATTGGTTACACTGAGAAATAAATAATTAATATTATAATCCACATATATACCATATGATTTGTAACCTTCACAGATACCATACAATGTCACCCTCGTTTCTACCTTATGATGTAACCCACCCATTTATCTTATGACAAAACCATCGTAGTTACACTTTGAGTAACCATTACGGTTGACCGCCAACATAAACATACACAATGAATTGGAGGAAGATATTGGTCCCACTATTCATCATAACTAATATCATTAAAAATCATAATCATAAAAAAAATCGATTCATGAAAATAAAACATTTTTATTTTTTAAAAAATAAAAAAATGAAATTTAAACAGGATTTGTAATGAAAATTCTACTATCTTAGGTTTTTATAACTTATAATATGTTTAAAACTATTTTATAATGGTTTAAATACTATTATGAATATATTATATTACCATATTAATATTTATAATTCTTAATATGATTTTATTATAACACCATTCCATCCATTTATTAATTATTTTTGTTAATTTCTTCTTCTCGGGTGCGTTCTCCTCATGGTTTCCACATTCAATTAGGAATGGATTTCCTTGTTGATTTGAAGCCAAACTCTAGAAATTGAAATAAATGGTATTTTTATTCTCCAAATTTTTTAAATGACATCATATATAATTATTTTTCTTGATATATGGATGAATCAATAGATGAAACATTAACTAAAATGACTTAGTTTATTTTGTAGTTTTTAAAGGTTATCACAAACTTATAGAATTTTACTTAATATAATGTTCATATAATTATTAGTGAAAATTATATATGTATTAATATGTATAATGAAATATAATTTAATAATAATATTGTTTTTATGTTCATCTTTAAAGGCTGTATTGGAAAATGAGAAAACATCACCAATGATGATGGTAAATCGACACATCACAAAAGATGTTTTCATTATTAATAATAAAAGTATAAGAGGAGAGGTTTGATGATGAAAATTCTAACTTAATAAAATTATAGAATATTTTATATAATATATTTATCATGTAACAGGGATTAGTGGAGGTGATAAGAGAATAATAATAGAAAATAAATTGAAAATAAAACAAAATAAATTGATATATTATTTTACCTCTTGAATTATTCTTCTTGAGAATATTCTTAAGGAACATAGTAATTGAATTTTGGTGGGACAAGAAGTACATAGATTTGAGGACGAGGATTGAGAAGGGATTTGGGAAAAATTAAAAAAGATACTAGTCTTTGATGTGTGAGAAAAAGAGGTGGTGAGGGGTTGTTTTAATAGTGCAGGAGCCTAGTTTTTTCAAATTATATTGTTTATTTGTATATTATTTCAGATAAATACTATGAATAAGTTGATAGTTTTCTCCAAATATATTAAAATAATAACGGAATGTTAGATATTATGGGATTATATCTTCCTTGCACCATTTATGACTCCATAATTCATGTATTTAGCATATAACATAAATTATTGTATTTCACTATTCATAAAATATTCAACTATTTCAAAAAAAATCCCAAACAAATCACCCTAACCATTTTCCAATGTGTATAATGATAAAATTAAATCTAGTTATCAAAAATAGTTTTCAAAATATAAGAAATTTTATTTTTAATTAAAATCATCATTTATTTGAAAAATATCAAATTTAAAATTATAACTGATTTTATAAAACTTTGAAAAATAAATCAATGTCCAATTATATTATCTTCTAATCAGAAAAAAACATAATATTAATTTATGAGTCTATTTTAGGAAAATTAATTTTAATTTAACTAATTTTGATAATTAAAAAATTGTAAATTAAAACTGTTTCTGTCACAAAATAAAAACATTTATTTTATTATTTTCAAATCATTTATTTACATATATCTAAATAAAAATATATAATATTTTTTTTATAAGATACCCTAAAATTATTTATAAATTTATAGGTAAGTTTACTATTCATTTAGTATAGATTTTTTAATTTCTATAAATGCCACTAATTTTATCTTACATTTATAATGAATTTTACTATTTATTTTCATAATTAAAACAAATTATTTTATAAGAAATGAGGTTGTTATATTACTTTTTATTATCCATATAAAAAATAATATAGTTTATAAATGAAATAAAGTAACGTATTTATCTTTATAATTTACATAAATAATATAATGGTTAATAAATATGATATATGTCACCAAATGGACTTATATTTGAGAAATGGATGGATGTGGAAGATATATATGCATATAATAGCATAATTACTTAAGTGATGGTAAATGTTTAGTCCTTATCATGTTATTTTAACAGTAATTACAATAGTTACCCATACCCCATTGATAATTTTTTTTATTTGATAATAATAATGAATAAAAAAGGGATATATTTACTATATACATGCCTCTGAATTACAAATACGAAATCCATTTTTTTAAAATTCAATTCATATACAATATGTATTTTAATAGAAAATTAGACATAATTGCTTTAATGAAAAAATTTTCTTCAAAAAAATACCTTTTTATGTCCAAAAAAATGAACATATTTCAAAATTAAGAATAAATATTTTTCCAATGAAATTAATTATATCAACTCATGATAATTAATAATTATTTTTTGACGTAATAAATATTAAATAATAATGGGACTTCTATATTACATAATTTATTGAAAATAAAATATTTTTTTCAAAATAGTGATATTTTCACTATTCACTGAAAACTCACCCATTTCAGTAAATTTCAAAGATATCATGATAAAATAATTTTGAAAATATTATTTAAAATTTTATATCATTTCTATGAAATGTAGTTTCAAAATTCTTTATAAATAAATTATACTATTTACTCAAACAACAACAATGATCATTTTTTTATGAAAATCTATTTTTAAAAAAATGACATTACAGAATTTTTAGTGAAAATTTTATAAGTAGTTACCAATACTGAGTAAGGAATTTTATATAGGGAATAAATAAGTTAACCATCTTCATTATCAATTATTTAACATATATTTTATAATGGTCATGTTTTCCTAATAATATTTTAATTTTCTTTTAGGCTTGGTTTTGTATTCTGTATATGTTTTCAAACATTTTATTCATTTTTTAATATATCATGGGTTTCACATTCAACATTTTTATAGGTTTTCCATTAAAATAATATTAAATATTATGGTGAAATTAGTTGAGGTGACTTTTTCTTCATTGATTCTTCGGGTTCCTGGGTGGGATATTTGTATTCATGGTTCCACCATAGTTTGATTGACTATGTGAATTCTCATGTTGCAAAACACATTATCTCCATGATCTAATATATTCACCGATGGATGTTCATAAGAAATATAATTTTCCAGATGCACTTATTCTAAATTTTTTATATTTGATGGATCTAGTATATAATTCTCTAAGAGTGTAAAATGCAATATATTTTTTAATTAGAAAACCATTCATGGGGCAACTAATTGATATGACATAGCTCTGATTTTATCAAGAATCCCATAGGATTTAATGTACATGGAGCTCATTATTCCATTCTTCCATTTTCCTATGAATCTCTTCCACGCATATATGGGGAGAATCACCCTATCCCCAAACACAAAATCATGTTTTCATCGACGATTAGTAACATCATAATACCTTTTTTAGGTATTATTTATCTACCATTTTTTGTTTCACTATTTTGGGGTTTGTTTTGTATATTATGAGGATTGAGATTGTTATATACATAAAATGAAATATATTTTTTTGATTTTTTTAAATTAATGTTGTATGAGTATAAATATCAAAACATCTTATAGGGATATACATATTGATCTAGGTTGACATGACAGATTTTTATAAGTATTTTTGTTGAATATTCACGTAGAACAATTTCACATCTTGAAAGGGTTACATGATGTGGATCTGTAGTTGGGATGATTCAACAATGATTTTCATAGTGTAAAATATGTACACTTCTTCAAATTTTTTCATGTTGTAAAATTTTTAACTACTTTTTAACCTAGTGGAAGCCTTTTTCATCATATATAACATTCATGGATCTCTTATTGAGAAACTAATATTTATGGATTGAAATATTTGTTCCCTATAGGTTTTTATGAGATGATTTTTTTTCTTTTACGTTGACCATTGGCTCTAATATCAATACCTAGAGCCTATCCCATTTTATTATTTGGATCTTTTCTACTCCCAAATCATTTCGTATGACGATTGACCATCATTGTGGTTTAATTGTACCTCTTTAAGTAAGTGAATTTTATATATACATTTTACCATTGGTAAATGAAGATCCATTTCACTATTCATTCATATTTTTTGCACTTTTCTTATTTAATTCATAGATTCCTTCTAAATATGTTTTCTGATCTTCCTATAAAGGATATCTTTTTTGTTGGTTAGAGTGAAGAGTGTGAGTTTCTTGATGTAAATTTTACTTTTCTCTTCCCTTAAATAATTTATTATTATTGACTTTATATTTAGATATAAGGATTTATTATTTATAATATATTTTTGTATTTATATACTTATGTGTCGGTTGATCTAGTTTTTGTTGTATGTAACCTTATATAGAGGTAGGTTGCTCTATCTCAAGCACATTTTGGAAGAATTTTAGTTTTTCTAGTTTTGATAAACCATTTTATATATAAAATGTCATAAAAGATTTATTGATTTGTCTGTGTAAAGTTGTGGTATTTGGAATGAAGGTTTTTCTTATGTTTTAGTAAATGTAAAATGTATTTTTAATGATATGTGAAATAGATTTCTGAAATTGGTTTGAAAGAGTTGTTATGATGAAATGGTTTGAATAATGTAGCACATAGCCTCACTTGGGTAAAAAGTTTTATGGTTTAGTAATATATATCATCCATTGATATTATCGGTGGGTCCACTCAAAGGGTATTCCTATTCTCACTTTTCTGATTACTCTATTTAATATTTTGAACAAATGGGAGGTTTACATTTTAGGGTTTCTAGAACTATCTATATTCGAGGAATATAACTAGTGATTTTATTGGTGCTAGTTTAATTTCATTCCTGACATGTATTGCTCATTCGTATGATTTACCTAAACTTTTGTTTGTATTTCTATGTATTTTATATTATATGTCCTTCATTTTTTGAACCTATTTGATATAGATGTTATGATTTTGAACTATTTTACCTAAATTTTATGAACTGTGGAAAATGGATATTTTTTTGAGGATTTTGATATAAAATCTATTTAACTAATTATCAAAATTTATTTTCATAAATGTTGATCATTTTCATAAACTTTTAAGTAGACTTGTTATAAAACACATGGATGCGATTCTACTAACTTTATTTAGTAAAAACCATGAACATCCCATTGGAACTACATGGACATTATTATATCTTCCAATTTGGGGAAATGAAGTGTGTAATTTTGAGGAGATGATGATTCTTTCAATTGTGTCCAGGTAGTTGGTGGTGAGTAGGTTGAATTTTTTCTATGTTATCACATAGAGTATATATTTTTATTTTTAGTTTTAATTTACAGATAGGCTTTTATATTAGAGGCTTTTTAGCAATATTTTTTTTACCTCTAATATTGTTCACTTTTTCCTATGACATATATATTTAATATTTTAAAATTAAATTATTAGATCATGTAATGTATATATATATTTCATGTTATCTTCTTCAGGTAGGGTGAAATAGTGCCCTCAAATTTTTGTCAAAGGATGGGTGCTGATGAACACCCATGGGGATCAATAATTAAATTCAGGTTTGTGATGGTTTTGGCAAGTTATCAATTCTTAAGGGTTCCCATTTCAGGTTCATCACAATTTTTTATTAGTGGAGGTTGTTCTTATTTTTGGGAGTATATTTTATTATACATAGGACTATCAAGATGTGATAGGTAGGTTACAATGAGTTTCTAGCCATCTCATATTCCGATGAGTGTCAAAGTACCATGTCATACTGTGATGTGTGTCATATGTTTTGAGTTTTTTATCTATGTTTTAGATTTTTCTTATTTTTTTTTGGAATGAACTAAGAATATAATATTTTTCAATAATTTATTATATATTTTTGTCTAGTGGTATGACCATGATACGTCTTCCATAGATTCCTCTAGAGGGGGAACAAATTCTCTGTGCAGGAATCTACATCTAGAGAGAAATATTATCAGGGATATCATGTTGGCAGTATGTTTTGTGGACTAATATGTACTAAAAGTCCAAAATGTGGATTTTGTGCTACATCCAATATTTTTTTATGAACGGTATCGGTCTCATGATTTCTTATGTACTAATAAAACATCCATTAAGGTTATAAATAAACCCCATGATATAGAGGATTCACTATATATGTTCAATTAGATCATTGAATTCCCTGGTAAACATGAGAATATATTTATGAAGTGCATGGAATTCATACTCAATGATCCAAGAATGAAATGCTAGGATTCTATAGTGTTGGAAGATAAAAAATTGGGATTCTATTATAAGTTTATTAAGACCAACATCATTTATTATATTTATTCGGAGTCGTGGATGATGACGATGTCTCATGTGATCATGTCCTTATAAAATATAGAGCGTTCAGTGTATGAATACAATAATTGTTCATGGATCTAGTTTTTTCCTTTTGAGGTATTAATGAATGATGTGATAAGGGATCAAAATTACCTTCTGGTTTTGAAACTAGATATCATATCTATGTTGCATAAGATGATGTTTTTAACATATAAAGAGGGAGTAGATGGGGAAACGATGGTAGAGATATATATGGCCTGGAAGGATGGTTATTCATACCCTTATCATCCAAATAGTGGAATCATCATTGGCATGTAGTGGATAAATATGATGGGTTATGAACATCCCTGTATTGGTGGAGGTCCTTCTCATTAGTGAGACTCAACTAGAACTTTTGTTAAAGATATTAATGTTCCCCAAATTTGGTATTTTTGGGGAAATTTTGGGCACCCCAAATATTCTTAATCCAAACCTATGGAGATGTTTGAATGTTGTGGGAGATATGGTCATATATAATGTTTTTTAAGGATATGTATATGCCTCATTATTGTTAAGGGTCATTATTTACAAAGGGGGCTATGGAAGCTTTTGATTTTTTAATTTCCATAAGGCATTATCGACGAAGAATATGATTGAAGATCCATCATGTTGTCGATGTGATTCCAATAGAGGTGGATTTGCATCCCACAATCATGAGACGTACCATATTTATCGCATATTCATTGTGATTGATTTATTTGACCCAAGTTCCCTAAACTTGTTTATCGATATGAAATTTTCGATATAAATAAACATTTATTGGAACTCATGTATTTTGTTATTGAGTTTCCAAAACCGCATGTAAAGATGAAAGATCAAGTTTTCCTGTGTCCTTATTTTTATCGATATATGATATTGTGTAATATTATTCATTCCTTATTATAAAACTCAATCTACAAAATATAATCATATGGATGAAATTTCGTATCAATCATAATGCTGAGAACTATTGTTGTCATCATCATGCCTCATTTCTTGTAGCTGATTACATTATGCAGTTATTTCAGGGATAGTGGGATATGAGGTCTAATAATTAATAACCTTCCATCCTATAGATCGTGATTTTTATATCTCTTATTTCAATTAATCCCAGTAAAGTCCCTCTTGAGTATATTATTCCCCTTATTTCTAGGGAATTCTTAATATTTTTTCTGAGGATTTATCTAGTCTTCCTTCATAGAGGGAAGAAGAATTTACAATTTACTGCTTGAAAGATATAATTAGATCCTAGATATGTAATTATCATAGGGAACGACTAGATTTAAAGGAGATAAATATTTACATGGGTTATCTAATTCAGAATGGTTTCATTTACACTACTATTTCACCTTGATAATCCAAAGTTCCCTTACCCAAGAAGGTGAGAGTTCACTATAATTTGGAGTGAAATATCGAATGTTGAACCTAATTATGTTTAAGAATGGGTAAATTTTCCCAATGTAGAATATCTGTTTTATCATTTAATGGGTAAAACAAGGTCTTTAATGATAGATCATCAGTTCAGTTAACAACATCTTTGATTTAATGTTTCTGATATACCAGAGTTGGCTTCCATGTGATTTTATGGACATTAAAAATATATTGTGATGTTGTTTCATCTAGATAATGTATCCTTTTAATTATATATATGAATTACATATTTTACGAGTAACATGAAATGTTGTTATTAGTTTTCGAGGATGGTGTTTCTATTTATTCATGATCTGAGCCCGACTACGTGCGCCATTTTTGTATGGCTCTGTAAATCCTGAGGTGTCCATATTTTAATGGAATGTGTAAAAATTTAAATTTATGGATCTAAGAAGTGATGTTATTTTGGAATTTGATTTCAATGCATGGATTATCAGTTTATCATTATAAGGCGAAGTATGTTTTCTCATTAGAAAAAGACATGGAATTTCATTGATATTAGGAGCATCATATGTTTTATAAGGTAATTAAAATAGTTCATCAATGTTTTATCAAGGATAAAATAATTTTTTTCTCTTACAAGGAGAGTGGTTAAATTATTATTGGAAACAAACTGATTCTATTCATTTTCTAAGGTAAAAGTACTTTTTACATTAGTTCTAATTATGATCTTACTTTATCTAGGTAAAGTTTATGTGGTTTTCTATGATGCTTTGGGTTTTTTTAGGTTGAATGATTATATAGGATGATTATTTAGTGGCCTATGACTCTTTCAATAATTGAATATATGAGAATAATTGTCCTACTAAAATTTTATATGTTGTATAGTTAATTCATGTGCTTAAATTTTAGTGGTATAGTTTTATTCCAGAGTGGTTTATGATATTTTCTAACCATAAGAGTCTGAGATATATATATTATCAAGTCTTGAATCTTAGATAGGGGTGATGGGTGGAATACCATCATATGTTTTACTATAAATAAACCTACACCCGGAAGAAGGGTAATTTCATTGGGGATACTCTCAAAAAACATTACCATTTTGGATGTTATTTATTTGAAGGGGGAGTAGAATTGTGTCAGGTTATTTGCTAAATTTCACAAGTATCATCAATATAACATTTTAGGGAAGGTTTTGAAAAACTTTTAGTTATCATTTTCCATACTCTATATCATTTCATAGAATTATCTATAATATTATGAGTTTATAGAAATTTATGGAACCATATCTGTTGGGGAGAACAATTTTGGGTTGTCTCTCTCTCTTCAGATGGTGTTCTATTTTAGTGATTTATTATTCATCCCAGCATCTATGAGGATATTTTTTTTTATTTTCATAGTTTTTTTGGTTTATTGATCTATGAACTAAAATTGTGTATTATTAAATGACATAGTCATTCTATTTTCCAAGTGTGATGTGTGATATTTTAGATTACGTGTCTCTTTTGAACACATTCTAGGAGGTGAAGGGAGATCATATGAAACATTATTAATTGTTGTAGCCTCTTTTGGTGATTGATTGAAAAAGGCACCAGGTTTCCATGGAATTTTTTTGGGATTACCATGGACTCTTCGATGGAGGAATGTTACCTACATAGTCAATAAATAGTTGAAATAGTCACCAAACATTATTCGGACTAGGGACATGAATAGAGTTGAAGAACAAGGCAAGCCATTTTCATAGTATAAATTGAGTTTTCATGCGATTCAGAATTCCAATTCATTGTATAGTGATCCCATGTTTACCTTAGAGTTATGGGAGATTCTAGTGGTGATGATGTTGACTCAGGTTCAGTTGAGTACCACTTACCATCCCTAGAAAGACTCCTATTTGGAAAGTACTCTTCAAACCCTAGAGGTTATTCTCCATGCTTACATCATGAATTTTTATGGAACATTGGATATCCATTTCGGGATAGTTGATAATTCATATAAAAATATTAATATTTCATCTACAATAATGCATCCCAAAGATTATTTTAAATGTTACCCTACATGTCACCTATTTGTTGGATAGAGATGGGGAAGGCCTATTTGGTTGGACCAAGCCTCACTCTTGATACATCATCGATGGTTATGTGTATTTGTATGAAATTTAGTTACAACTCTTATTTAATTGAAATCATATATAGATCATCAATTTCATCCTTTGGTGTTTTCCATTGGTGACCAGGTTTTCCTGATAGTTTTAAATGGATTTTTCACTACCATCTTATAAAATATAGATAGATAGTATCGATATATGTTGGACAATTGGAATTTAGTGATTGTATAAGGTTTTTTTCTTATAAAATATTATTTTATGATACTTTTATGGGTATTAATTACGTTTTACACTTATCACATCTTATGAACTTTAATCTTTAACCCTCTCATGATCTAGATTTCGAATAAAATATGTACAAACTAAAAATTTATTTTTAGATAAATAAAAGAAGATTGTTAAATATTGGGAGAAATTCATTCATGGGTATTAGATTATACTATAAATATTATTATATGAACATTGATAACAATTTTAAGATACATGGGAGTGTGTGTCGTCAATGTGGGAGTCGTGGCCTCACCTCCTTCTAAAACCCATTCTTACCAATAGATTATTGGGTGAAAATTTCATAAGGGGGGATTTTTTATAATCAAATTATATTATTTTACATAATTATAATCACTATTTTAACTTTCCTTTTTGTTTTGATATGATTTGGGACATTCTAGTATGGTTGTGTTTTTTGGGAAAATTGAGATATCATTTGGGGATGTGTATTTTCTGGAATTACTGGATTATTGTTATAAATGTGATAAGGTTTTATGTGGATGTTATTTAGGATCAAGTATTACCTGGGAGTTTCTACACTATATCTATATAATATTTTAGAATAATGACTTCACATTTTGATATGGTTACACAACATGAATCTATTTCTTGGATGATTCTAGGAAGCAATTTATAGTATAAAATGTTTACATTTCATGATGGTGGTCTAAATCAATAAAGTTGGATATATATTTTTATAAAAAATTCAAATTATTATTTGGGGTGTAATCAATTCATGTATTTAACTTCTCGATAGCTATATTGATTTTATATAAAGTGTATGACCTATTGGTTTTCATATGTTTCTCGCCAAATTTTATTTGTATTTGACCACATGTTCTTATCTCAAAATTTTTGTGTATTCCTACATGAATTTATGGAACTTAACTAATTCTAGATAATTTTAACCAAATTTAAATTCACTTTTCTTAGGATTAAATTCTTTGGGTAAGTGATATTTATGCATCTTTTTTGTTTTTTTCCTCCAGTGTGAGTTGTTCTTATGTTGTTGGTTTTTTTATCATTTCTATATTTGTTGATAAATATTACACTAATGGAATATCATTGTGATTTTTGTGGTTCCAAATTATAATTTTTCAAGGTACATGTAGTTTTAACTTCTTGGTTGACCATTTCACTTTTTGAATGGATTCTGAGAAGTGAGGATTGTTTATATGGCCTCTATTGTGGTCTTTGAATTCATTTGTTTTATTATACATAGTTGGGAGCAAGTAAAACCTATTTTTAATTTATGTGGTTCCACATAGAGAATTTTATGATGAAAAATAATTTATATTGTTTTATTAAACTATATTATAAAAAATTCCCATGATTTATATATTTATTTGGGTGTGGGAATGAAAATCAGATTTTTAGAAATAATGATTTTCCCTAATTTCTTTCAAAAATTAAATCGTATTTTCAGGTCATTATAAAATGGGATTCAAAGAATCATTTGGATGAAATGTTTTAGAAAATTAAGAAAATTGGAATACTTGGGTACTTTGGTGGATGGTATTGTAATATGCCTTATCCCTGTATAATATAGTGTGTGCTCACTCATGGCGTGTTTCTCTTCTACATATAATTTTTGTTTGAAAGAATTTTTAGACTTTTCGGTAGTTCTTATAGCTAGGGTGTCTTATTAAATATATATTTGAGGCATATATTGAGAGACGTGATGCATTTTTTTTCTATATCTACAAATGAGTGTTCTCGCAACCATAACCTTTTCTGAACCTCTGTGTGATTTACTAGTGTTCGGGTATCTTCTTATTTTAATTGTTTATGATATATGATAAATGATTTGATATTTTTTGGTATATGTAATATTTTATGAAACTATTTTATTTTGATAATTTAGAAATGTGAAAAAGGAGAGTATGTACATTGAATATTATATATATTTTTTAACATATTAGCATGCCTAATTTTCATCAACTTTGAGCATTGATAGTATTTTTATAATACAAAATGTTATGAAACACCTATATTTGATACTACTGAGACTATTTATCTCATTACTTGTACACACCATTAGCAGTGTGTGTACCATGTTATGTATTTCCATGTCAAGATATGAAAGGAACCACATCGAGTTGGTTAACATTCTGTCATCGTTTTCATATAGCTTGTGGTGAAATGGTGTTCCATGTATCCTCACCACCACTCTAATGTATATCCTTATAGATTGATCATGTTTGAAGTCTTATATAATTAAAATAATTTTAGGATTCATTTTAAAATGATTCACAACTACCCATATTGAATTAATTATTCATTATTTCCTCAGAGTCCCAATAAAAATTCCATGGTGATTTTTTGTAACACCTCAATCCATTAAAATGAAGAATATGTTAGGTATTTTATATAGGACAAATCATTACTATTTACTTCTGACTGAAAGGACATGACTGTTAAAATTTTATGTATGTATGAGAATAAAAATTTCATTAAATTGATGTATAAATATATTAGATGACAAATATATATTGTTATATGAGGACTCAATTTTTAGTAAACACTTCACATGCTTCAAAAATATTTATTTCATCAAAAATGTTTTTATGATTTGTATGATTAAATAATATAACTAATTTCTTCTTAGATTAGAAATTTAATTTTAAACAATGAACAATATTTTTTAAATAAAAATTTTAAAATTAACACATTTTCAAATTTTTTGATTTTTTAAAAATGTAGAATTTTCATTTAATAGTGAGAAATACTGATCTCTGTAAAACAATCACATACATTCAATAAATAATGTAATATAAATGACTAATTATGAGTTTAATTTTATTTCTATTTATAAAATTTTATTCTTCAAATACATTTAATCTAAACAGAGAAATTTTAACCAGTTTATGTTGTAGTTTTTTTTATGTTTATTTTGGAGATTAATTTTTTCAAAAAAAATTCATAATGTAAAAAATGAATCTGAATTTTAATAAAATAAAATACCACATAATAATAAATTATTTCAATGTGATTTATAATGACCCTATCCTGATCTACCGGCCTCATCTCATATAAATTTTGTTTATTTTCTGTATAAATGAAACAAAATAAATACTCATCATTTAATTTAAAAATCATGATATTTTACTATTCGTTTTTTGGAGAATTAGAAACCAATAATACATTCCAAAACAACTATACTATAATAAAATTAAAAAATTAATGATTCTTGAGTACACTACTTATATAATATAATTTCATTGTAGCAAGATTATTAAACCTATAAAATTGATTGTAATATGTATGGTTATAATTAAATATGCCTTGTAACGGTGTTTTGAAAACATTAATGAAAATAATTAATGAATATTTTCATGAAGCGGTATTTTTTATGAAAATAAATTCAAATACATATACATCAAAGTAGATTTCCCAAATCCTTAAAGATCTGTATAATTTTTGAAATGTAGATTTCATAAATTAATTAAAATTTTAAAATCATTAGGGAATTCTCCTTGGAAAATAAAAATTTTATGGTGGATTATTCTCAGATACTATTCATTCCATAATTAAAAACCTTGAAGTAAGGCCACTATACGTAACTCATGTTGAAAACTTTCCCCCTAGTTCTTATGGGTTTACTCCCCATATCATAACACTCATCATACCAGTTCCATTTTCCAAAACATTTTTTATAGAACACCCTTTCTCTGTTCTAAAAATATATATCTAAATCAAATACATAGTATTATTTTCATTTCATGAAAATAATTTTCCTTATAACATGTCATAAAATTTATATTAAAAGAGTTTTATAAAACCATTTAAGATACTGAAATTCTTGTAATAAATATTACTATATGAAAACTATAATAGTATGAAAAAATAAAATAAGTTCATGCATAATGTTTTAATGTGTGAAATGTCACGTATGAGCTAGATGATGGAAATACCTATCGATGCATGACATGATAGGGTATGAAGATGCATTTTATTCCATAAAATAATATGTTGACTCATAATTTAACAAAAATGATAAGAATTATCCCAAAACATATGTAATTTTGTAAACTATGTGATTATTGGTAATAAACAATTATGTTAATTTTAAACATTAATTTAATGGTTGTAAATACAATTTATAACATTGAAAAATAAATAAATATGATTAGTTATTCTTAAACATGTTTATATATATGAAAAATTATTTATATGTACATATAGGTACATATATATATATATATATATGGATTGAAAACATTTAAACCATAAATCCCTTACAAACTGAGGTTTTAGAAATTATGTTTTTAAAACTAAACCGTAATCTCTTATATTATTAACATTGATGGTTATATTTGTGTATATATATATATATACACACACACACATATATACATATATAAATATATATAACATTGTAAAAAATTAATTGATAAAATAAAATAAATCCTTACCAAACAACAGCTTTAGAAATTATGATTAAAGCAAGAAACTTATATATATATATATATATAACAAATAGATTGATATATTTTATTATATATTCATGTATATACATATATATTTCATATTTTTAAAACAATAAAAAACTTTTAAGATCTAAAATGAATCCTTATAAAATAATTTTGAAAATAATTAACCCCTTACTTGTTTTTAGATCGAATGAGGGGATAAGTGCTTCTAGACACAACGATTGGGTTTGAGTAGAGTGAGGTTAGGGTATCCATGGGGGTGAAATCTCTAGTTTATTATATGAAAAATGATTAATTTTTTAATCCATTAGTGATTGGTATACTTGATTGATTATGAAGGAATCCTTGGAGAGGATGTAAATATATAATGTGAAGGATTTGGTAAAAAAACTATCCATAAATGTTGTGGAAAATGAAATTGAAATAGGGACATGGTGAAGGGGACATGGATGTTGGTAGTGTCGGGACTTCATCGGCCTACTGGTGTGGCATGACCTGTTTAGTAGCGGAGATTTTGTCCGATGAAAAGAAGGGATAGATGAGTTTGCATCTAGTTAGATCAGATTGTTAGAACATATGAACGAAAAATAAAACGAGTAGGCCAATCTGTATTTTTCTGACTGATGGTCAGGATGAGGTTGCGGGAAGTCAAACATCTAGAAATTGGTCTAGTTAGAAAGATAGGAATTGATTAGGGAAAGGGATCGAATGACCTAGATTTAATGTGGTTTAACCGTGCAACCTGGTTTTAGATGGATTTGAAGATGGGTGAATTTCTCTTGTGGTACATTGTGAGGTTTAATAACCTGTTAATATTATTTAATTTTTTGTTTTACTTTATTATTATCTTATTCCCTAATCATTTTAATATTTCTTCTAGTTTTTTTCTTAATCATTGCTCCCTATTTTTATAGTCAATCATATATATTTTTTATCTTATAGTATGACTTCATTTTTTGTTCAATTATTGTGTTTTTATTATTATAAATTTATATTTTTTTATTCATCAATTATATAATAATTTTTCCTTTTTTATAATTTTATTTTATCAAAATGTATCAACTTTGTTTATAAGAAACAAGCAGAATTTGTTTAACATATAAAACATATCACTTTTAACAAATTTATCCTCTTCATTTATAAATAAATTAATTAATTTTATAAATTAATTTTAATTTTTTTTAATATATATATGTATATGTATATGTATATAATTCATTTTTTGATAAATAAATAAAATAAAATTCTGTTAACATATATATAAAAGTGTATTTTTTGTAGTAAAATAATTATATATTTTTATAATTTATAAATTTACTAAAAATAAAATATTGATAATCATTTTTTAAAAAAAATTTACCCTTAATTATTGTTATTTATATTATTATCATTAAAATATTTTATTAAATAAATTTTTTAATTAAAATAAATTATTTTTTACAAAAATAGTTATTTTAAAATATATAAATAAATTTTAAGAATAAATTTAGAAACTATAAATAACATGTATAATTAATTATAATTTTTATAAATAATGTATAATTAAATTAATTAAATAATAATAAAAATTATTATTATTTTTAAAGAAAAACATCTCAAAAATAACACTAGTTTGGATTAATTATATCTTAATCCATTTAATTAAAATATTTATATAATAAAACTATGTTTGGTATTTCGTGGTTGTAACATTATTGCCCACTCAAAATAATTGCATCCTAGATATTTGATTCATCTAACAAAAACAATTCTGAATGTTCATCATAAGAATTTAGAAAAACAATGAATATTATATATCAATATTATACTGATTAGATTAAAACATCAAATATCCAATTTTGTCTAGATCGTTCCCCTAATACGAACTATAATGATCTGAGGATGAGCTACTGGCCTCAGGTCATATAATTGATGTTTATTTTCTATATAAAAGAAACATAATAAATACATGACTTTTAATTTATATATGAAGATCTTTTTCTGGTCCAGGTTATGGTGAATTAGAAACCAATAATACATTTGAACATAACTGTACAAAATATAAAATTAAATAATCAATTATTTAAAGCACACTACTTCCACAATATTATTTCATCGCATCAAGATTTCTAATCCTCTAAAAGTGATTATAACAAGTTGGGTGAGAATTAAATATGCCAAGTAAGGGGGTTTTGAAAATATTAAATAAAACCATTAAATAATATTTTCATGAAATGATCATTTGTATGAAAACACATTCAAATAAATAAACATCAATGTAGATTTCTCAAATATATAAAAATCCATATAATTTATGAAATATATATTTAATAAATTAATTATATTATTAAAATTATTTGGGAACTATACTTCAAAAATAATAATTTGCTGGTTGATTATTCCCTTATATGTGGAAAAAAATTATTAAGTACTATAACATATGTCCACTAGACAGAACTCATGGGGGAAAAAGTTCCCTTAGTTATTATGGATTCACTCCCTATATCATAGAATTCGACATACTAGTGCAATTTTCAAAAACATGTTTATGGAACTGCCAATCTCAGTTATTACCCAAAATATTGATAAATCACAAACATAGAATAGTTTTCCTTTCAGTAAAAAAATATGAATATAAAATTTCATAAACATTACATTAAGTGAGTTTTTAAAAGAATTTAATATAATCAAAATCTTTTAATAGCGATTAGAATTTGAAAAATATAATCGTGTAAAAAATTAAATAAATACATGAATGATCTCAATTCACATAGAATGTCACGTATGAGATAGATGACGGCCATACCAATCCATACATGACATGCAAGGGGATCCATATGAATGTTTTCACATAAAAACTATATTGACTCTTAATAGAACATAAAATGATAATAATTATCAAAGAACACCTGAAATTTTTTAAAGAAGGTGATTATTGGAAATATACATTTACATAAATTTGAGCTATAATTTCATGGTTTAAAATACCATATATAACTTCTGAAAATAAATAAGTAATATTACATATAATTAAAAATTTTATATATCTGTGTATATATGAATATGTAAATATATGTCTATGTGTATATAAAGATTGAAAACTTTTGATATATAAATGCTTAAAACTATAGGTTTTAGGAATTATTTTTTTAAAACCAAAGACCTAGTCTCATATATTATTAAAATTCAAGTTTATATATGTATATAAAAACACACACACACAAATATATATATATATAAGTAAAATAATTTCATAGAATAAAATAAATCCTTACCAAACAACTGTTTTACAAATTTATTTTAAAACAATAACCCTTTATATATATATATACTAAAATGGATTGATATATTTGAGAATATATTCATGTATACACACACACACATATATATCTCTCCATTTTAAAACAATAATATTTTTGAATAACTAAAGTGAACTCTAACAAAATAAATTTGAATATATAAACTTGCTTACTTGTTTTTGGATTGGAGAAGGGAAAGGAGATTCTTGAAACCAATAAAGGGTTTGGGAATAGTGAGGTTCATGTATCCATGGGTGTACAAAGTGAGGTTTTTTATAATGATAATGATAACATACTTAATCCATCACAAATTAGTATAAATTATTATTTATATGGATAATGAAGGAAGTTATAGAGAGGATATACATATATGGTGACATGAATTTGGTTTAAAACAATAATCCATAAATGTCATGGAAAATGAAATCGAATTGGGATTTGGGTGAATGAGACTTAGACAGTGGAAGCATCGGGAGGTCATCGACCAATGAAAGTGGCATGACCAAGTTACCAACAGAGAAGATTAACAGAGAAAAGAATTAGATTACATATATTTATATCAAAAGGTCGAAACATATGCATGACACTTAAAAGAATGAGGCCAATTAGGATTTCTCAATCCCGGTGGCCTAGATGAGGCCGCAGGAATTCAAACAGCTGGAAAGAAATTTGTCCACCATGAAAGAGATCAATACAGTGGGGAAAGGGATCAAAGGATCTATAATGGACGTGGTTTGATCATTTGTCCTAGTTTGAGTGGGATTTAATGATGGGGATATTTCTATTTTTCTATACTATGATGTTGAAGAAAGTCCTAATTTTAAATCATTTATTTTGTTTTAGTTTATTACTCATTAAATTTTTAATCATATTAAATTTTTTTTTCAAAATCATTGCACCCTTTTTTATAGTCAATCACATAACTTTTTTATCATAATATCTGTTATAATTTTATGTGCAATGATTTCATTTTTATTTTTATAAATTCAAATTTATTTGTTTTTTTATCTCACCATTTGTATAGTAGATATATATTTTTTATCATTTTTTTATTAAAAATATAAACTTTATTTTTAAAAAACATACAACTGGTTTTTTAACATAAAAAACATATAATTTTTTTAAAATGTAATGTTCTCTTTTATATTTAATGAAATTTATTTTATAATATCATTTTTTTCATTTATATATATATATATATATTATTTTTTATAAAGAAATAAAATCACATTTTTTAAACACATTTATAAAAGTGAATTTTTGTAGTAAAATAATTATATAAAATAAGAATTTATAATATTTAGAAAACTAATATAATAATAAAAAATTTATAAAAAATTTCTATTAATTATTATGGTTATTATTATTATTAAAATATGGTATTAAATAACACTTTTGATTAAAAAAATTCTACTTTACAAAAAAAAATATTTATAATAATATTTTAAACACATAAAAACATCATTTTTTAAAGAAAAACTTTGAAAAATATAAAAAAAATATTATTAATTATTAGTTTTATAATTAAAATATAATCAAATTAATTAATGAAATTAATTTCAATTGTTATTTTTAATTAAAAACATCTCAAAAATAACAATAGTTTTTTTAATTATTACCTAATTTGTTTAATAAAATATTTATATAAAAAACATGGTTTCAAATTTCTGGGAAGTTTTGTTACTTATTTATTATATACATATATATATATATATGAATTTAAACTCATATAATTGAGATTACTAGTCATATATTTTATATAATATCATCTTATTCATCAAAAATTCATTCCCTAAAAATAGTTATTTTAACATGTTTTCATGCATAATTTCAAATTTAATTCTTCCAATTTTGTGAATTGAATCAAATAAATTGGATCCCATATTTGGATTCATAATAATTAATAATATGCAAAAAATTTGAACTTAATATTTTTTCAAAATTATTTTTAGAAACAAAAAATAATAATTTCTACAATTAAAGTTCGAATAGAGTTTTTTTGTTACATGTGATTGAGTTTAAACAAATTTCCACACAAAAATATTATTATTTTATAAATATTATTTCATATTTATAATCAGTGTATCCGATTTATACAATAAGGCTTTTTTTATCAATGATTTGAAGCATAAATTTCTTAGGTTAAAAAATAATCATGAGGAATACTAAAATACCAAAACTGTAAAACCATATATGTACAAAGAATAAAATAAATAAAAAATGATTCTTTTTAGATTTGGAGGTTTTTATTTAACATATCATTTCTCTACCCTTTTCATTATCAATTTTAGAGGCACACAATTTGATATTCACTTCCCATTATTGAATTTTTGTGTGTGTTGAAAAACTACCACTCCACAATTATAATAGGGCACCACCTCCCTTTATTTATTTTTTTATCTAAAGTCGTTTACTGAAAATATACAATTAATAAATATCTCTCCAACAACCATATCAATAATATATAGTTATTAGGCTTCCAAAAACACCAACTGTATAGTTCATAACAAGATATCTAAATGAGGTATTTCTTTATGAATATAATCGTCTTCACTAAACTCCTTTTTTCACATATTCATTTCCCAACATCAATTATTCCATAATAATTCCAATATAATAACAATGTTTTATTTAATATAAATATATGGTATTATGTTTATGGAATAGTATATATCCATATCCTCTTATATCAAAAGGGAAATAAAAACATTCCTACTGTGTAGAATGGACTACTACCTCATGAACTAATGTAATTGATTCACCATCACCGACCAAGATGGGTAGTTGAATGATTTAAATAAAAAAATATGAAAATCATGACATAATATTGAATCTATAAAATTTTTATAAGATAAATTTTCTCATAATTTCTCACATTAAGATAATGATAATGTTACTCAACTTTGCGTACAGTCTACCACTTCTAGTAAGTGATCTCTTCCATTTTCATTATTCAAAAATAATTAATTGATATAAAAATGTATCCCAAGAATAAATAAAATTTTATATCATAAATATAGTTTTATAAATTCAGAAACTATATCATATACATAAAAATAAAAACATTCATGAAAAAATATGCATTACTAAAAGAGTAATTTAATACTATAAACAATGTTTATAATAAAATATTATTAATTATTTGGTCAAAAGATATTATAAAATATCCATATATGATATTATAAATATATATATTCTTAATATAAACTAATAACTTTTTAAAAACCATTAAGTATGAGGTTAAATCACATTCATCTAAATTGAATCACAGGATAAGGAACTCTATTTCAACATCCTATCATTATGGAATATTTTAATGTTAAAAACAACATTATTTTAAATTGTTTTCAATATTACCTTTTTAAATTTATATAAATGATCCTTAAAAAGTCAATTTATTATGTGTTTGAAATCAAATAATTTAATTAAATGTTATTTAAATCAAAATTAACCATGATTTCTAATATAAAAATTTTCCTTATTGATAAATTAGTTATATTTATCATCCATTTTATTTTTTTCATTGATATTATCCATAAACTATTAAATGAACAAGTTATTAATGTAATTTATTCTATTTTTAGTTATTTACCTTTCAATATTGGTTATTCTTTATTTATTAATCTTTTATTAATCATTATTTTTTTCCAATATTCATAATTCTTACTAAGGATATTTAGTTGGCCCTTATTTTATTTACTTTCCCCATGAAATAAAGAAGGAATATTGGAGTGCGTACATGGATTTAAAATATTTAAATTAACTATATTGTGATATATATTATAAAATTTATTTTGAGAGTCATGTATATATAAATATAAAAAACACTAAAATATATTGAGTCATTCAGGAGACAATCTCTACTACCATATCACATTGTAATAAAGTAATAACTAGCACATGGTTAATTGGTCATCATAGTATCTATAATAGAATATTTAGTAGGAACATTGGAATATAGTTCTCGGAAAACATAAATATGGGAGAAAAACCATGTAACGGACTTTGATGGAAAATGAAATTTTTGGATAACATTTAAAAATTATATAAGGAATTTTTTTTAGTTTTCCTATGAATAAATAATGTATGGATACCTCATGTGGACATTTTTTTACTAGAGAATCCTATTTGTGTAATAACCATAAAATTATATTATTGAGTATATCTATTCCGTCATTATTTTGTATCGTGATTGTTCACTTACTACACACCTATGTTGAAACTCTTAGTTTTGATTCATGGGTTAAATCAAATTATCAATATGAAAAAATTTGATGAATTAAACTATAGAACCTAGGTTAATCTATAAAATGAAATATTGATATAGGATAACCCTAATCTATCTTGGGATAGATTTTCTTAAGTTGATCATTTGTTTAAAGGATTAAATGACACTTCTGGTAAATTGGATGATGGGAATATAACATGATTATGTATATTTTTGGGAAAACATTTATGTGAATAAAATCCCAATGATTATTATATGATTGAATAAAAAAATTTATTTTACAAATCATCCATTTTTATTTTATGGAAAAAATTTTAAAAAAATTGATAACCATTAGGGTTAATGTAATTATTTTTGTTGAAGTAATAAAAATCAATTATGATTATATGATTATGTGAAAAATAAACCGAAGAGAAAACCAAAGTGGTTAAAAAGTAATTTTATGATAAATTTTATTTCTATGATGTTCTTCAATCTTTTTAGTGTGTTATTTGAATAATGTAAATATAGTTTTATAAAAGAAAACCTACATATGAGATGAAAAACCATTACATCCAGCGAGGCAATGAGGCTTGAAACCACAACCAAAGGTTGTCAATGGATCATCACCTACTACATTCCAATGTGGTTCCCTAGAAAATATGAAATTAAAAATATGATTTTATAGATAAAAAAATATGTTTTTATTGGGAATATTTTTATAAGATAAAATTATTTTGAATTTTTAATATTATAAATATATTAATGATATAGTCGTAAATGTTTTTCATTGTTGAGGTATATATAACCCTTATTTATTACTATTGACTTAATAGGAAATATTATTTTTCTAGAACAGATTAAAATTATTTAATGTTGAGTTTATTTGGGATGTAGGTTTTTTCATTTTTGGAATTATTTATTTGGATATTTGGACTTTTTGATTTATATGAAAGAGTATTATTTTTTCTAATTATCAATCATCTTCTAAAAAACTTTACGTTTTGATTAACTCATTAATGGAAGGGGTAATATCATCATATAATTTTGTCGAATTATGTGATATATAATAATTTTATTTTAGTTCTTCAAGGAAAAATAATAATTCATCTTGAATAATCATCATTTTTAATAGAAGATGAGATTATAGTGACAATTAATTTAAATATGATATTTTAATTTTCTTATATAAACAATTACATATTTTTAACATTAGATGGAAATGATATTTCTCTACACTAGAAAAAATGATATCAAATGAAAATTGAATACTATTAAATTAATTTCTAATGAATCAATGCTATTTATTTGATCAAGTATTTATTTCATTGGTTTTTTATATTCTCTGGACCATGTTCTCTTTCACTCTCTATTAGTACATGAGAATTAGTTTTCCCCTCAACACCCATATTGTCACATCTAACTAATGTTTTCAAATTGGGTAAAATAGTTTTCTAATGACCTTCATATTTATCATTCTCCTATATTTTTAAGGATTTTAACCCTCTTATGATTTGTGTTTCCAAAAATATCACTTGAAAATTTCAAAACCTTGTTTCTTTTGAGTGAATGTTCAAATTATAATGTAAAATATAATGATGAAGTGTATAATATTACATGATGAATGTTTTTTAAAAAGACTATGTTCGAGAGAGAATAAGATAGGAAACACTGAGCATAAAAATAATATTAATTTCACAAAATATTATAAATTTTATTATATGAAATGAAATATATTTTATATAATCTTTTATAAATTAACATAGTGTCAAATATTGGGCCTTATTGGAAAAGATTTCAATTTTAGTGAATAAGGAATAATATTGTTTTTTGAACGTTATTTTTTTAATTATTTAATTTATTAAAAAGAATAATTAGTAATTTAGTTTGATTCTGAATGGAAAATGTATTATTATTTATCATTTAATCAAAATAATTAAATTTTAATGGTCAGTATACTATAATTTAGAATAAGTTAATTTTTTGGTTTGAAAATTATTTTTTCAAATAGTGTTTTGAAGGGAACAATGTTTCTCGATTTTATATAATTAAAATACCATATATATTTAATTAATTGAATAAATTTGTTTTATGAAAAATATATATATATAAATATATATTAGAATAATGATGACTATAGGACAAAAATTAATTTAATTTTTTATTATGATTGAAAAATACATTTCCTGAAATAATATTTTATGAAACAATTTACATGTTAAATTTTAAAATAAATTCTTCCTCTTATGTGAATTAAATTTGATATTATGGATTCAATATTTTAATCATAATAATTAATATTATTTAATAAATTCATCTTAATTTTTGGTTCTTAATAGTTGTAAATACATTTAAAATCAATAACAACTGTTATGGTGAAAACATTATTTTCCACATTACATGAAATTTGGATAAAATTAATTATACACATATTTGTTTATTATTTTATAAATTTTATTCAATATTTATAATCATTTTTACCAAATCATCCAATTAATAGAGTAATTATCAATTTCAAAAAATAGTTAATATTGGGTAAAATATAATGGTAAAAGTGAGTAACCATAGAGGTAAAGAGAATTAAATTAATAAAACAAATTAATTATTAGTTTTTGAGGTGTTTTCTAACAATATATTCCTTAAAAAATTATTTGTCAGTTTGTGAGGCACTATGATTTAATGTTATTTCCCATTATTAAATAATTTTTTCTATTTATAAAAATTACGGCTCTTCCTTAATTATAAAGGCCACCCACAATCATTATATCATCACAACCTCACAGGATATTTATATTCACTAAAACCTTCCAAAATCTCCCCCCAAATGTAATATCCCAATTATAGAGCTTCTTGTATTCCAAAAATACCAACCTTATGGTCCTTTATAAGTAATCCAAAAAATGTTTTTCTATGAGAAGGTAATCGTGTTCAAAAAGATCATTTTATATATCTTCATTTTTAAATCATATATTAATTATTAACAATGAAAATTCAATAACATCAATATATTATATATACATGAATTTTATAATATTTAGGTAATAATACTTATTTCTATCCTCTACCAACAAATGGAAAATAGAATAATCACTCATGTGTACTATAGACTGCAAACTCCCAAACCGATGTGATTGTTTCTCCACCATTAATATACAAGGATATTTATAATAATGAAAATAATGAATAAATATGATACATATGACATATTATTTATTCTTTAAAATTTTCCCACCATCATCTTTGATACCCTATCACCCATTATGAAAGTGCTAATGTTTCTCATGTTTATATATGACCTACCATCTCCACGATATGAAGTGATTATTTTTCCATGTTATAATTTCATGAATGATCAAAAATATGTATTGTAGGGACCCAGCCTTAAACCTTACTTAATCTTGAGTTATTACAAGATTACACATTGAGGGTCTTTTTAGGTTTAGAGTTTTAGAGAATTAGATCATGAAACTTGCATTACATTCCACATTTAAACAAAGTGATTACATAAAAGGAAATAATGATTCTTCCCATCAACGGAAACATATATAAAATAAAACACGGATTCTTTCTTGACACATCCTTGACACTATCATCACATCATGTACCTTTCCCTTGACCTTTGTAAAACATTTCAAAAAACATGGGATGAGCATAAAAAGCTCAGTAAAAATATGGAAAGGAAACATGAGTTCATATATACATAAGAATGAAATCATACTTTACCCATAAAACATAGGCACTTTAACATAACTCATCAAACCATGAATAAATCATAGAAATCATAAGACAAAAAGGTAACTTTAGGCATTCATAACATTCTTACATAGGGAGTAACCCTCTTGGTTACGTTTGGAATACCCATCACAGTATATTCCCTGAATCTCTTCGGAGAAACCTTAACGTTTCACTCCTTCACGTTACTCAATGCATGGGAGATCTATATCGGGCTCACCCGCCCTTAGTTTATCACGGAACCACCCGTCTTCATAACAATTCCCAAGAACCATAACATAATCTTATCACATAAAACACGCATAAAGGAAACATAACATTTCCACCTTTCAATAACAACACATTGGTATAAATACATTATCAAAACCATTTTCAATACCAAAATAAAAGAAAAGTAAAACATGGTATTTATTTTTCTTTTAAAAATAAGGTATGGCTTGTAGAGGAAGCCCAAACTCAAATAATGGTCACGGCGGCGGAGAAGTCGTTGTCGCCGCATACGTACGACAAAAACATTCCATTTTTTCTTTTAGTAAAACGCTTCGTATAAAAAGATTCCTTTTGGATAAACGTAAAAGTCAAAGGGGTTTATACACCGTATAAAAGAAAGTTGTGTATAAAACAAAATATGCCTCAATGAAAGGAGATTGAGATGAAGTCCCATACAAAGATGGTATCCTTGGATTAAGGATAAATCAATTACATAACTATGTGTGACAAATTAATACATGAAATATAAGTGGGTATTAAGTGTAAAACAATCAGAGGACATTCACACATAATCATAGAATGACATATTCAAGGTTTACAAGTTTATCCCAAATAATCGAATTTGGGTTAAGAAGTTCCCTTGCAATAATTAGACAGCCTAATGACGTCACTTCAAAATTCAGAAAAAGAGTTGAAGAGAGATAAAAAGGGTATCTCATCACTTGGACATAAAATTTACATCAATAAGGATATATAAGAACATATCCCAAAATAATATTATGTGAATTAAAAGACATAACAAAATAAGTCTTTTAAAAAGATGAGGGTGAAAGGTTCCCTTACCGACATGGGTATCTTTCGAAACATACGCCCCGTGAAAGAAAGAAAATACAACATTGATGTAAATACTCATAAATGAAATAATATTACACAATGAGTAAAATAATGGTCATTACATACACCACTCAAAGGAAATTGTGGCAAATGTAGCATAAATCTCACGGGAATAAAAGTGAGATGAAAAATCCCTTACGAAAACTTGGCAGCCTAACAGCGCCACTTAAAACTTCCAAAAATGGATTAATGAGATCAAATAGGGTATATCATCACATTACAATAAAATATACAGCAAGAGTAATATAAAAGAACATCCCCCATCATAACAAAGAGGATCTTAAAAGAAGTGACATAAAGGAGAGTACTTAAAGAGAAAGAGAGAGGTTTGATCTCTTACGAAAATTCGGCAGCCTAACGGCGCCACTCAAAACTTCCAAAATGGATTGATGAGAGAGAATAGGGTCTCTCATCATATGGACATAAAAATTATAGTAAGATTAATATAAAATAACATCCCAATAACAAGAAATATGAGCTTATAAGGAATGACATAAAAGAGTGTACTTAAAAAGAAAGAGAGGAGTAGGATCCCTTACCTCGGGTCCGACTTGACTCGATCATTCTTTAACGTCCTGAATAATAAACTTGAGTTAACTTCCACTTTATTAAGAACCTTTTTCTAGTTAATTATTCCTTTTATATAACTTATTGCCATGTTATAAACATTATTTAATCATTTAAGTTAATAATGTTTGTTTTGTCGATATTTGGTTCTTAAGTCGAAAGTGGACTTCTTATAATTACATGTTGTTCGTGTGGTCAAATGTTCATTATATCCAGAATTATATTCATGATTTGGATATCCTATATATAATATATATCCAGAATATAAATGTATTGATAATATTACATAATCATTTATAGGTAAGAAATGAAATGCACCGTTCATGGAGATGGTAAGCTGTACGTACGCATGAACGCTACTTTCATTTCTATGTCATATTAATGGAATTAAAACTAAATGAGAGGTATGTATATTTTAATTCCAGAATTATATTAATCATTTATATGTATAATTCATTATATATATCCATTATATACATGTACTTTTAATAGTACATTAAATTTGGGGATAAGAAATGAAATGCACCGTTCTTGGAGACGGTAAGCCGTACGTACGCATGAACGCTACATTCATTTATATCTCATACTTTAATGGAAATAAATAATAATGATATATAGTTATATTATAATTCCAGTATAACATCATATATAATAACTTTAAATCCATCCTTTATACGTCCCACATATGGAATTAACAAATCACATCACTTTGAGGGGGCGGTAGTCCGTACTTCCTTAAATGAAGATATCGCGTTTACCCATAATGGAAACCAGAAAGGTATGCCCAAAATGAAAAAATACAGGATCTTAAGGAAAACATAAACATATTATATATCATATATAAATATATTTTCATCTTAATGTCCACCTTTTAAGGTGTTAAAATAATGTTGAACAATCATCGTTTTGGGAGGCCGAAATTCGCCATCCACGGAAACAGTATGTTCTTTAACCATTATATGTAGGTGTGTGAAAGTGTAGCTCGAATACTTCTTATAACAACATTCTAGTATATTTATTATACTGGAGTTGTTACAAAATAAATTAATAAAAAGATTTTAGGGGGTTGGAGAATCAAAATAAAACAAAAGGACTCAAGTGAAGACATTACCTTAAAATCGGGTAACTCCATTTGGTTTGAGCTCAAAGGCTTCCTTGGGAAGACTTATTTCCAAAGTGAGGATTCAAGGAGTAAGATAGGGAAGTGGAGAGTAAAATGGGCAGAGTTTGTCCGAGCCAAAGGCTTTGGGAGTTTGGGTAAAGAGGTAGAGGTGGGGGCCTTTTATAAGAGAAGAGGAGGGGCACTCTTGGAAGGTAAAGAAAAGTCACTTTATTTGAAAATGGTATTCTGATTTAAGAGGTCCAACATTGATTTTTTTAGAGGATAAGGTGATAAGGGTTTGAAATCCACTAATCCAATAGGTTTTGGACAAGTGTAGGTCTTAGATATTACATTATCTTTCCATTTTATTTAAATCGTTAAATAATGAGGTCATCGCTGCATCATCATGATGTCATAAATAATTTAATTTATTTAATGTCTAAAAATTATAAAAAAACTTCTATGATGTAGGAAATATTTTTATCTTTCCAATTAATATTTATAGTTAAAAATATGATTTGTATAACCCCATGTAATAATTGTTTTAGTAAAACATTTCATGTTTGTCTCATTATTACTTTAACTTTAAATAAAAAGATATTAATGTCATTTTCCAACCAAAGTGGCTTCATGGGGTCCCCAAGTTGACCCATTGGTTTTATTGGTCGTCCATGACACATCCAATTAGGTTAGGACATGTGTCAAGTTCATTTCATATTATTAAAACATTATTTTCACCTTAAACTACACTAATTACCTCTAATCGCGATTAAGAACTTAAAAGTTACTATTCACCAAAAAATTATTTTAATCTCACTGAACCACATTTTACTTCTTAATGACAACCATGTATGTCGGATTTTTGAAATTCAAAACACAGAAGTGATAAAATTTCATTTAAACGAAAAATCAGTTTTTATAAGTACCACTCAGTGGTTTCACTATTCATCAAAAATTGAAGTTTTTCAAAAAAATCCCTAAAATTTACCCTAAGCTATATTTGATATTCCGGATTAAAAAATGAAGTCTATTTTACAAAATTCAAAACATATAAGTCACATTAATTAATTTAATAATTAATTCCCACTGTCAGAGAAAATAGCATGTTTTTATGAAATAATAAGTATCAAAAGATTGACACTAGTTTAAGTCTGATTTCAAAGTGAAATTAATTCCAACGACCACTATTGGATTTAATGGTAAAAATATATTATAATTTCACTTTAAAACCAATTCAAAAGATAATCTAATCATATAAATAAATTAGATCAAAAAGAGGTTTTGAATTAAAATACAACATTTTACATTATTCATTAAAAAATGAACTTTATTAGAAAGATACCGCAAATTTACTCAAAGTAAATTTTGATGTCCCGATTCTAAAGAAGAGTTTTATTTGGTCCAATATAATTTATAAAAGTGAACAAAACTATATTTAATTACGGTTTTCCATCAAAAGGTGATAAGTGAACCTTTAGTGAAAACTAGGGCATATACGCCTAAAATTGAATTCTTTCCGTATTTTAAGCCTTTATCTTTTATTGGATAAATGTAAAAACATTTAAAAACATATATAATCTTATTTTAGTTATTTCTATCCATTCCTGCCAATACAAAGGCTACATGTTAACTACCATTTAAAATAATATTATTTTATTATTAGAGTGCAACGTAAGATTCTCAAGAAACTCGTTGTTGCGTGTTGGGTACGCCATCGATCATAGCATTCCCTTTAAAGTCATATTAATATTTTATTCAAAAATATGGATAAATATGAAAATGTCATATTCTTTATTTACCTGGGGTGTTACATCCTTCCCCCCTTTTGGGAATTGCGTCCTCGCAATTTTTAAAATTGGGCTTGGAAACATCTTTGAAAGTCCCACATCGGAACAAGAGTTAGTAAAACAATCACTTTAAAATAAAGAAAGATAAGTAAAAGGTCACCCGAGTTAACCCATACTAGGATTCCAAGTATGAAAATATGGACATGGAGGAAAAACAAAGGTTCATGTTCTGATGGAGAGTGATAGTAAACATGTCTAGGAGAACGTTAACCATAAGAAATCACAAACTTGTGATGGGTTAAACGGTATTCGATTCCCCAGTAGGAAAAGTTAATATACAACATTTTTGTTTTAAGTTACTTTTTATTGAGGAATTTATTCATAAGGAAACATAATCACTTATCATGTTGACTTTCAACTTTTACTAGATTCCTTAATCAAACTCATATTTTCTCCAAAAGATGAGTATTTAGGAAGACTTGTTCGCATTAAGAGTACTATAATCAATTTCTAGAGAATCACCTAATCCACAGTAGAGAAATATATACTTCCCATGTATTTAGACTTTAACAAAAACTAAAACCAAAAAGGTTAGTACAAGATCAGATAATCCAGAAAAGGATAACCCTTTATAAAAAGAAAATCTATTCTTAATCTCCAAAATTTGCCCAACAAAACCCAAAGTTCAATGAGGACTATTCGATAAACAATTTGTCCATAAAATTCTTCAAAGTAAACCAACTAATTTTGAAACCCAAATATTTGAAGGATTTAGTCACAAAGTCTTCTAAGTTAAATCGTAACATTTATCTCCAAACAACATCAGTTGCTCTTAATGTCTCGTATTGAAATGTAATTAACATAATCACATATCCTCCATGATAGGTTAATAAATTTCCATAGATAACCCAAAATCAACTTACTCTTAATTCATATAATCTTCTAACTAAAAAGAATCAGTCAAACTAACTAGGGACTTCACGTAGTCGAGTGGTAGGCAATAAATACCAGTCGCACTTTGGTTGTGGGTTCGATTCCCGCAACTTGGTCCGACGTGACGGGTTGTCACACGGTCTTCTTGTTGTCCTTTTTCCAAAACTATATAACTCTTAAAACATTCCCCAAAATGAGATAAAATATTCAAAAAAAATCATAACATAATTTAACCTCAAGTTTATCTCATGCCTTTCATTTTCAATCATATCATAGAGTAACCCATAATTACCTCAAAAGTAAGGATCATATAAACTCTAATGGTTACCTTTATAATTATTAACTGAACTTCCACATCGATTGGTCATCTCGTACATGATGCATTACAGAACATACCAAGGTTCAAGTGGTTGATCATGACTCCTTGATATTTGGTTTAGAACAACCACGAGTTTCCTCATTGAATCCTCCATTTTATCTAGTATCTTAATCAGAGAACCACCACAGTTTCCTTCAAACCTGTTGTCTCTTAGGTGCCTGCTAGATCCATCCATTCACTAAAAACAGAAATGTCAGTATGAGTATATAAACAAAACCATCATGTACTAATGAGGAATATAAACACTAATATATTCATACTCATTCACTTTATCTAAAACTAGGACTCTTTATGAAATTATAACCATTGTGGTAATGTCACTTATGCTTAAAGAATACCCTAACCCCTAAAGTTATCTAAAACGACCATTGATACCAACTGTAAGGCCCCAGCCTTAAAACTTACTTAATCTTGAGTTATTATAAGATTACACATTGAGGATATTTTTAGGTTTATATTTTTAGAGAATTAGATCATGAAACTTGCATTACATTCCACATTTAAACAAAGTGGTTACATAAAAGACAATATTCATTCTTCCCATCAACGGAAACATATTTAAAATAAAACACGGATTCTTTCTTGACACATCCTTGACACTATCATCACATCATGTACCTTTCCCTTGACCTGTGAAAAACATTTCAAAAAACTTGGGATGAGCATAAAAAGCTCAGTAAGGGTTATAAAAATATGGAAAGGAAACATGAGTTCATATATACATAAGAATGAAATCATACTTTACCCATAAAACATAGGAACTTTAACATACCTCATCAAACCATGAATAAATCATAGAAATCATAAGACATAAAGGTAACTTGAGGCATTCATAACATTCTTACGTAGGGAGTAACCCTCTTGGTTACGTTTGGAATAACCATCACAGTATATTCCCTAAATCTCTTCAGAGAAACCTTAACGTTTCACTCCTTCGTGTTACCCAATGCATTGGAGAGCTATATCGGGCTCACCTGCCCTTATTTTATCATGGAACCACCCGTCTTCATAACAATGCCCAAGAACCATAACATAATCTTATCACATAAAACATGCACAAAGGAAACATAACATTTCTACCTTTCAATAACAACACATTGATATAAATACATTATGAAAACCATTTTCAATACCAAAATAAAAGAAAAGTAAAACATGGTATTTATTTTTCTTTTAAAAAGAAGGTATGGCTTGTAGAGGAAGTCGAAACTAAAATAATGGTCACGTCGGCGGAGAAGTCATTGTCGCCGCATACGTACGATAAAAACATTCCCTTTTGTCGTTTAGTAAAACTCTTCATATAAAAAGATTCCTTTTGGATAAACGTAAAAGTAAAAGGGGTTTATACACCATAAAAAAGAAAGTTGTGTATAAAACAAAATATGCCTCAATGAAAGGAGATTGAGACGAAGTCCCATACAAAGATGGTATCCTTGGATTAAGGACAAATCAGTTACATAACTATGTGTGACAAATGAATACACGAAATATAAGTCGGTATTAAGTGTAAAACAATAATAGGACATTCACACATAATCATAGAATGACATATTCAAGGTGTACAAGTTTATCCCAAAGAATCGAAATTGGGTTAAGAAGTTCCCTTGCAATAATTAGACAGCCTAACGGCGTCACTTCAAAATTCAGAAAAAGAGTTGATGAGAGATAAAAAGGGTATCTCATCACTTGGACATAAAATTTACATCAATAAGGATATATAAGAACATATCCCAAAATAATATTATGTGAATTAAAATACATAACAAAATAAGTCTTTTAAAAAGATGAGGGTGAAAGGTTCCCTTACCGACATGGGTATCTTTCGAAACATACGCCCCGTGAAATAAGGACAATACAACATTGATGTAAATACTCATAAATGAAAGAATATTACACAATGAGTAAAATAATGGTCAGTACATACACCACTCAAAGGAAATTGTGGAAAATGTTTCCTAAATCTCATGGGAATAAAAGTGAGATGAAAAATCCCTTACGAAAACTCGGCAGCCTAACAACGCCACTTAAAACATCCAAAAATGGATTGATGAGATCAAATAGGGTATCTCATCACATTAAAATAAAATGTACATAAATAGGAATATAAAAGAACATCCCCCATCATATCAAAGAGGAGCATAAAATAAGTGACATAAAGGAGAGTACTTAAAGAGAAAGAGAGAGGTTATATCTCTTACGAAAATTCAGCAGCCTAACGGCACCACTCAAAACTTCCAAAATGGATTGATGAGAGAGAATAGGGTCTCTCATCATATGGACATAAAAATTATAGTAATAGTAATATAAAATAACATCCCAATAACAAGAAATATGATCTTAGAAGGAATGACATAAAAGAGTGTACTTAAAAAGAAAGAGAGGAGTAGGATCCCTTACCTCAGGTCCGACTTGACTCGATCGTTCTTTAACGTCCTGAATAATAAACTTGAGTTAATTTAAACTTTATTAAGAACCTTTTTCTAGTTCATTATTCCTTTTAGATCACTTATTGCCATGTTATAAACATTATGTAATCATTTAAGTTAATAATGTTTGTTTTGTCGATATTTGGTTCTTAAGTCGAAAGTGGACTTCTTATAATTACATGTTGTTCATGTGGTCAAATGTTCATTATATCCAGAATTATATTCATGATTTGGATATCATATATATAATATATATCCAGAATATACATGTATTTATAATATTACATAATAATTTAGAGGTAAGAAATGAAATGCACCGTTTATGGAGACGGTAAGCCGTACATACGCATGAACGCTACTTTCATTTCTATGTCATATTAATGGAATTAAAACTAAATGAAAGGTATGTATATTTTAATTCCAGAATTATATTCATAATTTATATTTATCATTCATTATATATATCCATTATATACATGTACTTTTAATAGTACATTACATTTGGGGATAAGAAATGAAATGCACCGTTCATGGAGACGGTAAGCCGTACGTACGCATGAATGCTACTTTCATTTCTATATCATACTTTAATGGAAAGAAATAATAATGATATAGAGTTATATTATAAATACAGTATAACATCATATATAATAACTTAAAATCCATCCTTTATACGTCCCACATATGGCATTAACGAATCACATCACTTTGAGGGGCGGTAGTCCGCACTTCCTTAAATGAAGAAATTGCGTTTACCCATAATGGAAACCAGAAAGGTATGCCCAAAATGAAAAATTTCAGAAGCTTAAGGAAAACATAAACATATTATATATCATATATAAATATAGTGTCATCTTAATGGCCACCTTTTAAGGTGTTAAAATAATGTTGAACAATCATCGTTTCAGGAGGCTGAAATTCGCCATCCACGGAAACAGTATGTTCTTTAACCATTATATGTAGGTGTGTGAAAGTGTAGCTCGAATACTTCTTATAACAACATCCTAGTATATTTATGATACTGGATTTGTTACAAAAGAAATGAATAAAAAGATTTTAGGGGGTTGGAGAAGCAAAATAAAACAAAAGGACTCAAGTGAAGACATTACCTTAAAATCGGGTAACTCCCTTTGGTTTGAGCTCAAAGGCTTCCTTGGGAAGACTTATGACCAAAGTTATGCTTCAAGGAGTAATATATGGAAGTTTAGAGACAAAATGGGCAGAGGTTGGACGAGCCAAAGGCTTTGGGAGTGTGGGTAAGGAGGTAGAGGTGGGGGCCTTTTATAAGAGGAGAGGAGGGGCACTTTTCGAAGGTAAAGAAAAGTCACTTTATTTGAAAATGGTATTCGGATTTATGAGGTCCCAAATTGATGTGTTTCGAGGATAAGGTGATAAGGGTTCTAAATCCAATAATCCAATAGGTTTTGGACATGTTTAGGTCTTAGATATTACATTATCTTTCCATTTTATTTAAATCGTTAAATAATGAGGTCATCGCTGCATCATCATGATGTCATAAATATTTTAATTTATTTAATGTCTAAAAATTATAAAAAAAATACTATGATGTAGGAAAGATTTTTATCTTTCCAATTAATATTTATAGACAAAAAGATGATTTGTATAACTCCATGTAAAAATTGTTTTAGTAAAACATATCATGTTTGTCTCATTTTTACTTTAACTTTAAATAAAAAGATATTAATGTCATTTTCAAACCAAAGTGGATTCATGGGGTCCCCAAGTTGAACCATGGGTTGTCTTGGTCGGCCATGACACATCCAATGAGTTTAGGACATGTTTCTAGTTAATTTCATATTATTAAAACATTATTTTTACCTTAAACTACATTAATTACCTCTAATCGCGATTAAGAACTTAAAAGTTATTATTTACCAAAAAATTATTTTAATCTCATTGAACCACATTTTACTTCTTAATGACAACCATGTATGTAGGATTTTTTAAATTCAAAACACAGAAGTGGTAAAATTTCATTTAAACGAAAAATCAGTTTTTATAAGTACCACTTAGTGGTTTCACTATTTATCAAAAATTGAAGTTTTTCAGAAAAATCCCAAAAATTCACCCTAAGATATATTTGATATTCCAAATTCAAAAATGAAGTCTATTTTACAAAATTAAAAACATATAAGTCACATTAATTAATTGAATAATTAATTCCCACTGTCAGATCAAATAACGTGTTTTTATGAAACAATAAGTATCAAAAGATTGACACTAGTTTAAGTCTGATTTCAAAGTGAAATTAATTCCAACGACCACTATTGGATTTAATGGTAAAAATATATTATAATTTCACTTTAAAACCAATTAAAAATATAATCTAATCATATAAATAAATTAGAAAAAAAAGAGGTTTTGAATTAAAATACAACATTTTACACTATTCATTAAAAAAATGAACTTTATCGGAAAGATACCACAAATTTACACAAAGTAAATTTTGATGTCCCGATTCTAAAGAAGAGTTTTATTTGGTCCAATAGAATGTATAATAGTGAACAAAACTATATTTAATGACGGTTTTCCATCAAAAGGTGATAAGTGAACCTTTAGTGAAAACTAGGGCATATACGCCTAAAATTAAATTCTTTCCGTATTTTAAGCCTTTATCTTTTATTGGATAAATGTAAAAACATTTAAAAACATATATAATCATATTTTAGTTATTTCTATCCATTCTCACCAATACAACGGCTACATTTTTTCTACCATTTAAAATAATATTATTTTATTATTATAGTGCAACGTAAGATTCCCAAGAAACTCATTGTTGTGTGTTGGGTACGCCATCGAGCATAGCATCCCCTTTAAAGTCATATTAATATTTTATTCACAAATATGGATAAATATAAAAATTTCATATTCTTTATTTACCTGGGGTGTTACATGTATCCTTTAAATATATATGAAATTTATAAAATTAATATAATTCTTGATTACATGGAACTATATTATATGCAAAATAACTAAAACATCTAAGAAAATACATGAAAGAGAAAAAGAATCACTTAACACCCGACACAGTTGTAATAAAAAAAATTATTAATGAAAAGGTCATAATATAATATAAAAAGATGATATATAATAATATATATATTTATATGGTACTATAATAACTTAATAACATTTTAAGAAACATTATATTGGATGAAAATTATTATTTTACTAATGGTATACATAAGGTATGGGATTCATTCTCAATTTCCATTACATAAAGAATTTTTTGACGTTATAAACACATTTACATTTTATGGACTATGTATTACACTATTATATTTTATATAATTATTACATCATAATTTATCGTATTTTATGATTCAATTACACATATTCCATATTTGGTATTTTTTTCAAGAAATAACACTTTTCTAAGGGGTTTAATAACTCATATTATTTTAATTGGGTTATATTAATTCTTCTATGGCATTGACATTTTATATTATATGTTTCGAGTTTTTATTTTATTTTTCTATTTTCAGTTTTTTCTGTATATATATTTCATTTAGACACAATCAATTCATTTATTAATCTTCACATCAATGGTATGATCATTGTTATAGATTTCATACCAATTTTTTTTCAATTGATATATTTTTTGAATTATCCATCTATTTATTTTTATGAGGCATGTATACTTCCCCTTTTTATAATATATCATTAATTTTATTATATTTGTGGTCTTTGAGGATTAATTTTATTTAAAATCATTCATGGATTATTTTATTCATAGTTTTACAAAGCATTGATGCTTTCTGCTTTAGTATCATTTTAATTGGTATTATTTTATACATGAATTTATATTGAAATAATTTTTTATGATTGTTTATAAATTAGTTTAATTTTACTCTACAATGTCAATTGATTAAAATTTCATTAAATAGAACCATTTCCATTGATTTTTTATTTGAAATGATTGTGAATTTTTTTCTAAATCCAGTTTTATTTCCCTCTTTCTCTAAAAATTATTTTTCACCTATATATGTATATTCCTAAAAAAAATTAAAGAATATTTTTAATATTTTCTAATTATTTATTAAAAACATTTCAACCCATACAGTCAATTTTTTATAAAATTTAAAAAGGAATATTCTATTAATTTTATAAAGACATTACTTTTAAACACTATATTCAATATATGAAATGAGTCATTATTTTAGAATACATAACATGAACGTAATATTCTCACTTTCATTCCAATCATTTCTTTAAACCTTCCTTTAAATATTTACCGGGCTCCTTTTGATGGAAATTATTTCCCAAATATTAGAACCATGGGTATGAAAACAACATAGAACGATGATAAGATACAAGATTAAATGAGATAAAACTAAGAGAAAGCAATAGATAATGAAGGAATAAAAATCCTTGGATAACCACGTATCTAAGATAGATTCCCTAGGATCTTCCCCTATGAAGGGAATCCAAAATGATGATGAAGAGGGCTGACTAACACCTAGAATGAGGAAGAGATACATTATAGTAGTTGGGTTTCTGAAAACCCCAAGTGGAAGAAACATATAAAAACATACGGTATTGGGGAATTACTTTATGTGTATTCCCCATTCACATCATGTAATCATGGGATTATTTTCACATAAAAATGCATCACCTCTTTATTTTATTTACTTTTCAAATCATGATCTATTATATGATTTGATAACCACTTTCCCATTGTGTAACTCTTTTGGACATGAAATCATCCCCTATTTATAGCTTCTAGAAACCAAACTAATCCAGACTTCCTTTGAGCCTCCTCCAGGTACCAAATACCTTTGAAACATGGAAAGGGTTGATTCATGTGTATATGGACCCTTACATTTAGGCCCTTAAATTTTCATTTTCCATTATTTTATATCCCAAACAGTTATTTGAATCATCCATATATATTGTAATAAGTTCTCTATATATTGTAAGTGTTAGTAAAACTGTAGTGATAAGACTGGTTTTCATTATCTTAAATATAACTTCATGTTCCCAAGAATATAAAAACATTAAACCCAATGATTCATTTAAGTTAGTGGGTTTATAAATCATGAGAAGTATTGCATAAAAAAACATCTATTCTATGAAATTTTTGGAGAATTATTATAGATATTTCCATGTGACACTACTTAATTTACATTCTCTTATAAGTATAATGAAATATCCCATTAAAGAGTATGACATGACAATTGAATGATGCCTCCATTATCCAGAACTCACATTTACTATACGTTTAATATTTATTTTATTTGGTAGAATCCATTGTCACATTATTTAAATGAGTCTCTTGCTTGAAATTTCTTTTTGGTCATTTTTTTATATAATCTATATAACAAACCCAATTTATCATGGAAATATTTAAAGACTTTTAATTAATTTTATACTAATTTATAGATCATTATTGTATCTAAAGGGAAGAAATAAAAACTCATACTATTCATACATTTTATAAAATGTTTTTTAGTAATTTAATCCTTCTTCATATTTAATTAGAGGTATCCAAAATAATGATCCACAATATAGAAATAGTGTTCCCCATGTAGTTGATCAAAAAATTATTCTATCCCTAACCATGGATTAAATTTCGTTATCATGAATCTGTGGAGTTCATGATGTTAAATATAGTGTAATATTTACCCATTATTCTTATCGATGAAGAGGACCAGAAAACCCCATGGTGAAGAAAATGGGTGTATAAAACTAATTTTCAAATTCTATTGTAACTATTTTTTCAGTTTTTCCATCTAAAAATAGGGAATTCTATAAGGGGTCATGGATATTTTTATAGATCCAGGTAACTCTTTGATAGAGAAATAAACCTCTCAAATAGGGATAAGTATGGGAAATTAATTTTGGAATACATCAATAAAATCCCAATGAATGGGAATGTCTATAATCATGATTAACAATTTTATCTGAGTTATTTGATCTAAAAATTAATTCTCATATGGAAATAATATCCACAAATTTATAGAAAAGTATAGAATATATTTTCTCTTCTCTTTACACATCTATAGAATTAGCGGATATCATTGGATGTGGATAGTGATATTCCATTCATGACAATTGATTTCTACTTTATATAGGTACAGTCAATACATTCCCAATAGAGAATTAAAAACCACTCTAGGATTTAATTCAATATTTAATTGAAGATTATGTCCAAAAAACATAAACTAAAGAGGGGTAATATAATTTTTATTTAATAATTTTTCTGTTTTTTGTTCCCACCAACATCTCAACCACCATGTTATTAAAAGGTTATTGAATTATGATACTAAACATGAAATAAATAATGAAATTCATCAATATAGAATATAAAACATTGTTAAATAATAGTCATTTAATAACCATTATAACTATTTCCAATAAATTTTGTGATCTAAATATCAGAGGTTGTATAATATTTCTTCATTTGGTATACAGTCATCGGAAGTTGTTTTAAAGGATTGTATCTAACAACCCATGGCTAAGGTATGTTTCATTAATATTTCCCATGTTCATTTTATTTGAATCATTATTTCAATAGATATTTATTGATCTAAAACTTATTTTCCTTTTTCTCAATACTATAACTCTTTATATAATTTCTTAATTGACAAGCCATATTCCACTCTTTTCCAAATATATAGCATTTTTTGGTTCCATTGATATCGTTTCTAGAGTGATTCATTCCATTCCATTATCATGTTGGATTTCAGTTATTTATTAATCCATTAAATTTATCTTTTGATCCTCCTAAAAAACTATATTTTATGCATTTCAACTCATGTCCCACAGAACCCCATAGTCGATAATATCTATATCATAATTGAGTGAAAAATACACTATATTGATATTGGTAAATGTCTCAAATCACCAGAGTTTTTTTTAGACTCCGCTTTAACCCAGTAAATAAATGTCCAGACTTATATTTAGTTTTAATGTAAAAGGTGAAAGCATTTAATGGTTGCCCTATGCTATTTTTCTCACACACCATGATTGAATCATATTAATTTTTCCTCTATCCATGTAAATCCATCTCCATTTTAAGATGAAGGTTTTATAGAATATATTTATTGACAAATATTTTCATTAATTATTCCCATTCAATGTAATAAATTTCCTCTTTAGATACAATATTATAGATTAACTTCATCAAATAATTAGCTTCCCCCACTTTGTAATAAATGGAAAACACAAAATTCAATTATTAAAAGAATTTGTGGATAGATAATATCTTCTCAATAGATGTAATACATTGTTTCACAATGTGGGGATAATAATATATATTAAATTTTAGTGGAACTGTTTACATTAGTGTATCCTGCTATTTTTTTTTTATTCATAGCATTGTGTAATTCCATGTGATTCATGATATTATTTATATAATAATCAAGCAGATATAGTACTTCCATTAAGTTATTAATTAAACTCCACTAACTTTAGTCATATCATTGGGAAAATCTTCTTGTTATACATTACTTTGGTAAAATGAACAGTTTCTCATATTTCCCAAAATTCACTAAAAAGGAAAAAATAGGATGAGAAGACACTAACTAAAAATAATACCACTGGGAAACATATAAAAATTAATGTAATATCATATATATGATATTTAAAAACTAACTTATGAGTCTCTTGGTTTCAATTTCTGTTACCAAGGATTATTTTTAATATTAATTTTTATAACATAATAATTTGTTCAGGTCTATCATTATGGTTCATAATGTGTTTGGAAATATTCACTTCATATTCACCAGTACTGTCAAAAATGGTGTGATGAATGTCACTATATAGTGCTCCTTGTGAAAATCAATTCAATTACTAAATTTCCCTTTTCAAGTTCATCACCCCCTAGGTTTATCATTGCTTGAACCACATCCACTTAGAGAATCCTGAAGGGGATGAAATTTCTTAGAAACTACTCACTCTATACATAACCAAAATTCTAGGTTATTTTCCTATACTTAGACATACCCATAATTTTACCTCTAAATTATTCTAATCACGATACTATCAAATAAATATCACATTCAATGATACCCTGTATATATTTTGAGAACTTTTACTTGTATTAATCCAATATTGTTTACATCAATACAAATAATACAAAATAATGATTGATAAGGACTTCAGACATTTTATGACTAGGTATATAATACATCAACATAAAAATAAACCTTCATTATTTAAATCATCATATTTTACCAATAAATACCCATGGGATCCTAGATCATCATTAGAAAACCTAGGAGATACATATACAAAATAACTATGTTGAACATCCCATTAAGGGAAAGTCATGACAATGAATAAAAAATGTATCAGTAACATGTCTATTATTATTTCATATGAGATAATTCTAATGAGTAAAGACATCATAGAATAAATAAAGATCATGTTTTAAAATTATCATGAAAATAAATTATATATGGAACATTAAAAAACATGACCTCAGTATATGATAGGGAAACCTTTGAAGGAAACATCACATGGAGGAAAAATTCCCATAGTGGTTTATTCTCACTCACTGAATTAAAAAACAAGATCTCAAGTCATATAATATTTTCTAATGAAATTAGAGACATATCTGAATCTTTGATGTCCTGGGATCTAGTAGTCCAGATATGATGCATTTTCTAATTTCATTGGCACTATGAACAAGTGATTGCATCCCAATGTAATAAATAGTATTCTAGATTTATAATACCAAATTCAAACATATGTTTTACATTTCAACATAAAATGAAAAACAACATAGAAATTATATTGAAAACACCCACAAACTCTTTGATTTCCCAAGAAATTCATTCATAATATATATATTTTCATCTTGGGGGAAAATAAAACATAAAAAATGGGTGTACTAAAATTATTAGTAATGGTAATAAATACAAAAAAATATATCATAAGTAATAAAAAATAATAAGGCTTGGTGAATAACTTAAGACCTATTCCATTAAGAGATAATATTGAGCATTATATAGAAGGGATAAAAGGTGAATAAGTAATGATGTAAATAATCGCATGAGAAAAAATGTCAATGTATATTCTACTAGTTGAATAATCACAAGGATTATGAATTACTAATCAAATTGATGGCATGATTAATTCTATACATCATAACATACAATCATGGATTCATCCAGGACACCAGATATGAGTACAATTTCATATAATACCCAAACTATTTTGGCTCATGAGAACAATCGATGTGTCAATGTGTTATAACTGGACTCAAAATTAATTTACTAATTTCAATATATTACTCATATGAAAATTCTGAAACATGACATAAACATTATTTTTCAAAAAATAGCTTATTAAATCTTAATAATTCAATAATAAACTGTGAATAGAACATCAATAGTCAAAATAATAATAAACACTTTAACGATATATGGTATAAGGTATCATAATATTTCAACTTCTATCACACATAAATTCCATCATTTTAATTGAATTAGATGAAAATACTCTAAGAAAACCATCATTAAATTCATTAGAGAAATACCCATTTTACTTTGGAATGAATATTTATTTTGGGAAAATAATTTTTATTAAATTAGATTGTAATCGCGATTATCTTGATAAAAATGAATAAAAAAGAAATTATATCAAAGGTATAAGTGATTCCCAACTGATGTGAAAACATGTTGAATGATTCTTTATAAACAAGACACTTTAGTGTAGTTTAATAAAAAATATAAAAGTGTATTTAAAGAATGAAAGGAATAATTGTTTTCATAAAACTGAACAGGAACTAAAATATTTTTCAATGATTAAAAATAGTTCATTAAGAAAAATATTGTCTCCTTATAAAATATTATGTTGTTTACTTTAAAATGGGCAAAAAAATCGGGATGTTCCATTTAATTATGATTACTAATCAGGAATAGTTGATAATGGGAAATTAGAAAATGTATATTTTTATATCAAAGAAAGATGAAATGATCTGGATACATGAGTTTAAACATATACAAATAATTCATAATATAAATATAAGGAAACAATATTATCATCGGAGCAAATATTGAGAAATCATAAATTGAATGTGAAATAGAGGATTGGGGAGAATCTCTTACCTTATGTATGAAAGAGTTATGAACTTGTACATAATGTACTAGATAATTAAATTAGATTGAATATTAATTTAATTAATAACCTTTTAATCTTTTATTTTTTTCATCTAATTTTATTAACGTTATTTTTTATCATTTTAATCAGTTTTAAGATTCAATTTTTTCGTTCAGAAGTGTTCATTTTCATAGGGTTCATGATTGGTTCACTTGAATATATAAAAGAAAGATAATGTAAAATTGAAACAATTATCTAGAGTTGAAAATGTTAATAATTATGGAAATTAAATAATATTTAATGGCCTTATATATATATTTTTCAATAAATTGGTATGATTCATTAGATAAAACCTTAATTATAATCATTTGGACTATTTTAGTGTTTCTCTGATCTTTATTAAAAACTTTTTTTTTGTTAATTATTATTATGTATATATAATGGTTATATAATATTAAATAACTTCTAATATACATATAAAAATAATTTCAACTTTAAAAATGGTTTTATGACCATCTATGAAGGCATTATTTGAAAACAAATGAATCATCATCCATTATGTTGATGAATTGACATGTCGTGGATGTAGTTTTCATTTTTCAAACTAAAATGGAAGAAGAAATGAATTTTTGGTTTATATCCAATTAATATATATCAATTTATTTATATATTAGATATTGGATTTATCGTGATTTTTTTTCACATATGATGTAATTAAATTATAATAAAAGATAATAAATTGAAAGTATATTAAAAGAAGGAATGGTAATTTTACCTCTTCAATCCCTCTCTTTGAGTACTTCCTTACAAAATGAATATATTTTATATTGGGTGAGACCAACAAGAATAAAATTTTGGCTAATTTTTTGGGAGATAGATTGTGGATAAATTGTACATCATTTAATTTTCACACATTTTACACATCATATTCATTTTTCCATTAATTAGATCCTTTACTTCATTATCTAAATACATTGTATTTTTTAATCATTAATTTTATTTCAAATAGTCCTCAATTAGTTATATTATTACCTTTGTTTATTTATCTATGCCTCATCCATATATGTTCTTGATTCATTACACATGATCCACTACACGTGTGGAATTTAATTATTTAACTAAATTGAAAAGTAATTCCAACGTTCGAACAAATTGTGCTCAATGATGTAGTAACACCAACAATATCCTTTATATCTTCTCCACTTTTTTCATGTATAATATTTTCATATTTAATAGTTATTTAGACATTCTAGGTTTTTAGTGGAACTACAACTCTTTTGGAAGAAACTTATGAGAAATATATTCATAAATATTATTTCATCCACCTGAGTTTGTTTGGTAGGTTTACCAATATTTTTTCATATCTATATTTTTCAAGAATTTAATTATAAAACTATAATATAATGGTATTCAGCATAAAAAAATTAATAAATAAATGGGTTATATTTTTCCATCCTCAATAAGGATTCATCAATTCAATTGGTGTATTATCTCATAAATTACTTTTCACTTTTATGATTCCACATGTATACATGAATTTAAATGGGTATCTAAGTAGCATCAACATTATTATATATAAATTGGTATGTTACATCTTGTATAGATTAAATACTTATTATACATATATCATGTTGAAGTATACTCATGTTGGTTATGTGTTTACCATCCACTACTAATATTTTTATTTCTTCATGTTAATCAATAATCATCATAGAATGTTTCTATAATTATTTTTATCTCTTTTACATAATTTTCACTACCTTTGATTAATTTTTCGTTATGTTCTTATGATGAATATTTTACATGCATTTAGATTTTATTCCATTTTTCATGTTCATAGAATTCATATAAATAAAATATCATAAAAAACTTTCTCTAAAAATTTCCTTATAAATCCAATAATATATTAAATATAGCATTAATTTCCTGGTATGATTATTCTATCATTTTATTTCAATATATTTGGGGGTGGTGCCTCATTTACAAACCATTTTAGAAAATGAAACATCCATTACATTAGTTAATTCTTCTATTTATCAATCTTTATCCTAAAGTCCCTTCATGTATAAAAATATAATTTCCAATTCACATAGAATATTATCAATATTATCAATAATTTTATATTTAAGATAATAAACCTATGACTCATAATAAAATATTTAATAATAATAATTTGAGAAATTATATTCAGAATCATTATTACTACTGGTACTACACTGATTTTCATCAGTTGGTGGCGATTCTCCATTTACAAATAAATTAGTCGTCTAATTCATTTTCATTATTTTCATTTATTTATTTAAGTCATATAATAACCCTTGTATTTGTTTCCTTTAGTGAGAATTTTATTTTCCCCAACATAGCTGGACCATGCACTTTCTTATATTTTAAATTTTAAATAACCTATAAAATATCAGTGTAAAATGTTATACATTTTGAGGAAATATTCCCTTTGACATCATTTTTATTGAAAAATAAAAACATAGGTGACACTGATAGTAGTGAATCAATGAAAATCCATTTTTATAATTTTTTTTATTTAAAAATTCAAATTCATGAATCTAATAGAGTTATCGATCCAAATAATAAAATCTCACAACCGCACCTCACGTTCAATGATAATAAAGGATAATAAAACACATATAATTTACAAGTTTTGGGTTAAACAACTTCTCCTATTCTTTTTATCTATTTATAGTAACATGTATTTCCCAATATCTAAAACCATTGATTAAAACAAAGGAAACTCTACTCTTATAAACAAGGGGTCTATTTTTTCTTATTCAACAATTGTTTCACAATAGCAAAAATCTATTGGGCTTCTACCAATAATTTAATCCATGGGAACTTGTCTTTAGTTGTACATGTGTTATCCAAAATAAGAAATATCATCGACATTCTGACTCATTGTTCATCTTCAATGTATGTATACAAACTTGTTTAAGAATTTATAATTCATCAATGTCATCATCTTCTTCTTGTATCAAGACAATTCCTCCTTAAAATAATTTCCAATCATGAATAAAACAAAATATCTTAATCTTAAAACACTCAGATCTAATAGGTCTCATTATATTGAATAACTCTAAGCTTTAAATTTTCGATCTCTTTAACATTAGAAACTACATGGGTATTAAATTATTATTCCCAATGGATGAATGTTTTCAAAATTGAGTTCACTTATACCTTAATTTATAATTATTATTATACAAAAAACATAGAAGCATAGAAAATTTCATTCCCTGTATATATTTTGAAATATCAATATTTTGGTTGATTTCAAATCTTTTATGAATCTCAATATTAAATTAAATTTGATTCCACAGTAAAACATGTTCATGTATTCCATATTTAATCTCATTTAAAAAAATTATTATAATCTAATTTAAATCATCATAAATAATTTTGTTTCACCTCATTTAATTTATAATGAAATTTTAATTTTCAATTACTCTTAATCTAAACATTTTGAATACCAAATTAAATCATTCCATGATATATCATGTGGTATCAAAATAACCAAAATTTAATCCATCTTTTATATTAATGTTACTTCATATTCTTCAAGCATGACATACACAATTCTTCACATAGCATCCAAGTTCATGTATGAATAAATATCACTAAATGTATTCAATCATGGAAATATATGTTTAAAATATAATACGACTCCCTATGTATTGTTCATATTAGATCAATAGCTCAATACAAAACAGTAAATCTGATGTTCTTCTTCTCAAATGGTTTATATATATTAATGAAAAAAATAATTTATATCATGGAATTTTGGCCTCACTCAAGTTAATATAAATCATAATAATAAGAGAAAAACATAACATTAATGTTTTGAAAATCATGCACTGAAGTATCTATCACATTCATGGAATTGAAGTTTAAATGATTAATATATATTTTTAATAATAATTTAATGTCTCATAATACTTGATCAGCATGATTATTAGAGAATGAAATGTCTTGATTCAAAGACATGGATCTGCATGATCATTGTATAATTACATGGTCATAGGACGATAGATAGATACATCTTCATCTCCCCATGAATGATCCATACATGATTTGTGTATTCATGGGATATCCACAATCATTGAAGATATACACAAAATATCATTCACATGGATGATCTATAGAGGTATTTTGTAAAACCCCAAGCTTCAACGGTAGGCTTCTCTTTGAATAATACAGTATCATGTGTTGTACGAAACATCGAGTTCTAACACACACCACAACCAATCAAACTAGCAGTTATGAATAGTAATACCCACTTTTTGAAATTTTATACATTTTATCTTTCCAAATGGACTTAATTTTTTTCATAATATCGAAATTATTTTAGGGTGAATTTTGGTTACTTTTCTGATAACTTTCATATTTTGAAGAATTGTGAAAATTACTAAATTTTAATTAAAAACAACTTTTTAAATCGAAATAATTAATAGGGATAAATTATGAATTTGAGTGGTTTTATAGTATAATTAGATTATATTTTTACCATTTAATCTAATGTTGGTCATTGGACAAAATTTCACATTTAAACTGCACAAAACAAAGTGACAATCTTTTGATAGTTATTATTTCTTAAAAACACGCTTTTTGTTTTGGCAACGGGAAATAATTTTTAATTATTTTCTGCCAATTCTATGTTTTGAATTTATAAAAATGGATACCATATTTAGAATCTAGAGTTCCAAATTTTTAAATAGGTAACTTTTATTTTTAGACATTTTGAATAATTACTTCGGTAAATATTTTATTTACCATGGTTAAAGGGTAAATCTGGTAAATAATGGTAAACAAATAATATTATAATAATATTAAATTACCCTAAAACGTGTCCTAACCATATTGGATGATACAGTTCTGACCATGGGAATCTTTGGGTCGATTTTGGGAGCCCATTGAGCCACTTTTAAGTGATAATGACACATTATATTAATTAAGTTAAAGTAAATACAAAAATGACCTAAGCATATATCTTATAGCCAAATAATTTTTACATAGTGTTATATATTTAATATTTTTGACTATTAATATTAATTAGAAATATAAAAATATTTCCTACATAATTTTATTTTATTTATAATTTTTAGACATTGAATATGTAAATTTATTTATGACACAATAATGATGCAGTGTTTTCCATATTAAGGAACGAATCAAATAATTGGTAAAATAAATATTAAAATAAACATAATCTAAAATATTTGATGACATCCATGAATTTTTTTGGTTAATATGACATGATAGTATTCTTTAAATGAATTAATTTATAATTAATAGAGTTTTTTTTTCTTTAACAAAAATCAATTATTAAAAAGTGTCAAAATTGACATAAAAGAGTTTTTAAAAAAATATTATATTATTAATTGATATTATATTCCTAAAAATTTATGGTTTGGACAAAGGAATTATATAATGATATGTGCATCATTAATGAACCGCTTGGGATTTTCTTGGAATTTTATTGTATGTCTATTAACAATATAACATGAGAATACAAAGAGGCCTGGTAAATGTCAAACTATTTAACTAAGAGTTAACTCTAAAATATAAGGTTAATATAGTGACCCAATCCTGTCTAAAACCAATTGGATGAGTGATTTTAAACCCATACCCACTTTATCCTTTAAATAATCCATTTTGGAGCCATTAAAAACTAACAATTTTTTTATTATAGAATAATATTTCTAGCTTTTCCTAAGCTACCCCTCACCCCACTTATAAAAGGGAACCACCCTTCTCTCTAATTCAGACCTTAAAAGCCACTTCTCTAGGCCAAACCCTACCCAAATATCCTCTAAACATCCATCAATTAATCCCAAAGGGCTTCTTTTAGTCATAAAGCAATCTTAATGAGCCCTTTTGATCAAATCAAAAGGAAGAACCCGAAGAAGATGTAATAATTTCACCACCCTCTTTCAAGTTCTTTTCTTCCTCCACATCTTCTTTATTTGTTACTTCCATTATAAAATAATAACTCCAGTATTTTCATTATACTGTGATGTTATTATAAATATGGTAGAGCCCTAATCATTATTATATCCATCCTTTGAATGACATGTCACCATACGTGCGTACGTACGGATTACCATCTCCACGTCGGGGGTAATTGTTATTCAATACATTATTATTTAGATGGGTATAATAATGAGGTGTAATTCATTTAAATAATTAAATATAACATGATAAAAATTATGTATATATGAAATACCATCCAATTATATATTATTTTAGTATCTAAAGAATGATATTGTCGCTTGTGCGTAGGTACGGATTACTGTCTCTATGAAAGCGATGAGATTCATTCCACATCGTATCCATTAAAAAATAATTTTCATTAGATGATTAACAATAATGTTTAAACACTTGATATAAATCTGGATATTAATAAGATACATCCCATCCATAACAAATATTACTCACATAATAACGAATATAAAGGAAAATGAATCCGTTAACACCTGAAACAGCAGTAATTCTAAGATATTATTAACAAAACAATATAAAAAGATCATATATGATATCATATTAATGTATATGATTCTTGTATAATTTAATAACAATTATTTCACCATTATACATGAGTTTAAACTACCCTCGATGAAGGAAAATTACATGGTAATGGTTAATTTCACAATCTCTTTATTATCCGAAGTTGTTTTTACGTAAGTATCTACTAGGACCTCTTTATCATCCACATCCATGTTTCTTATAAATGTATTTCAAAACATTTTTACTATTTTATATACTATAGGTTAAATTCATTTATACCCTTTTTTGACTTTTTATAATATTCTTATTAAGGAATATTTCCATCGTTTTCCAAACAAGGTCCGTTTTAACCTTTTTTACAGAATTAAGGTAAGAATGCCTTTTTTAACTTATATGACGGGTGCGGATATTTTTTGCCATTATAAAAACGTTGAAGCTTCCCTTAAAATTTTATATGAATATTTTCAAAGTAAATGTTTTAATTTATAATTATGTGACTTTTAAATGATTTCAAAAAAAGAGATATTTATCTAAAATAGTTTTGATTTCATCAATGTCAACACACTTTGATATATTTTATGCTTATTTGAGGTTGATTTATTATGATACAAAAATTCCATATTGTATTGAAGGTTTTGTGATATGTTTGACTACAAGTGTGTTATTTTTATACCATTCATGGTTTATGGAGAATGTATTCACATTTAGTATGCAAGTTTGAATATGAATGTTTATGTTGTGTTTAAAACTGTTCGTATGAGGAATGCATTGGAATTAGTAAGTGATGGGTAGACCCCACTATAGCTCCTCGATGCATCAGTAGGTCTCATGAGACAAAATATTGTCTTGGAACAGGGCCTTCACAAAATCTTATTTGTATTCTTGGCACAAGGCCTTGACTATGTGGTTATGATAGTCTGGCATTATGCATTATATCATTATAAAAGTGGATATTGATATTTCATGTGTTGATTAGACAAGTAGAATATCCATGTGAATAATTAAATGGAAATATTTCATTTTATTTTTTCCATATTATGTTGAAGATCAAGTATAAAATGCTTTTGTTTTATTTATACATTTCCTTAAATGTTTATGCTTATTTATTAATGTTTCTGCTATATTTTTATCCTTACTGAGAATCTGAGCTCACTACTTTATATGTTTTATTTCTTCCCAGGATTTGAAGAAGTATTTTATGACTGACCTGCAGGGATAGTCAGAGGGGATATTAGTGTGGACTATGTATACTATTTGTTTTTTAGTTTTTCAGTTTATCAAGTAATGTAAGACTTATGAATGTATCTATTGTATCCAAGGCTTCTAAACTAATCAGTCTTTCGAGACTTGATCTTTTGTGATCATGACAATGTTATGTTACAATGCACTGACTCTGGGTAACTTGGGTCATTCGTTATATTTGGTATCAGTGGAAGTTTAGTACAAACCATGGAAAGGGTATTTAGATAAAATCTGATTAGAGAACATAGACCTAAGATGGATTTTTAGGATTATTACAGAAGAACTTCCTAGAATTTTGGAATTGTAGAGATTTTGTGAGTTTCTCGAGAAATACATTCCTGTCAGGATACGATTAGGTAGAGGCGGCTCTGGAACAGATGTACCTAGGGGTAAAAACCAAAAACACCTCTTTGAGCTAGACTCAAACCTGGAAGTGGTGCACGACAAAGGGCCTTGCTGCACTTTTGGTTACGACACTCCAAGGGGACATGCTTAGGATAATTCTAATTTTCATTAAAAAACATTATAAAGGGTTAATGAGTATATACATCCTCAAATAAAACTTTTTTATTAGTATGGATTATATCTATAAACTGTTTAATTCATGTTAAATGTTTTACAAGTTTGGATTTATGTATTGCGATTCATGAACTAATATAGTGTTTTCTATTGTTTAGAAATGGCGCCTAGTGGAATAAATGTAATCCATATCAATGTACACACTCCGTTTTGGGATTTAACTCCTGCTTAAGATAATTATTGTGAAGCTGGTGATGCAACTGGTGCTGATCAGCTAATCACTATACTGGGACAACTCACTCAGGTTATGAATAATAACATTACCCATATGGTCCACCTAGATCCATAGTGTGAGGGATCAATGTTAGATCGCTTCATGAGGAAACAAACACTGACATTCAATGAGGGTAAAAATCTTCATGTATTAGAGAAATGGACAAATTCCATAGAGAAAATATTCCACACCTTCGGAAGTAGTGAAAGCAAAAAAGTTATCATGGTAGTTTACTGCCTCACTAGAGATGTTGATCAATGGTGGTCATTGATTTAAAACCCAAAGGAAGATTATGAAGTATAAAATATGGAACGGAGGGAGTTTAAGGAGATTTTTTTTGAAAAATACTTTTATCGTGGCCATCGAGAAGATATGGAATGGTAATTTATGAGTTGAAGGTAATAGGAGGATAAGAATGTCGCAAAGTATGAGGATAAAATTACAAGGTTAGAGAGGCATGATACAGATTATATATGTAACCCAAGAAGTAAAATTGATCATTTCTTTGATGGTTTAATACTGTTTCTCCATCGAGTATTTTTCTCACAATCCTTCTCATCATACGAAGATATTGTCTCACGAGCTATCAAGATAGAAAAATAATTCCCTAAGTCATATGGCTTTAAAGAAATTAAAGAGAATAAGATATCTTCTAATCACTCTAGAAATGGAAATAATGGGAAGAAGGAAAAAGTAGAATATCAATCATGTAGTAAATGTGAGAAGAAACACCTCGGTACTTTCTTGAAGGGGATGGGAGTCTGTTACAAGTGTGGGAAACAATTCCACCAAACTCATGATTACAAGGGGAAGAAAGAAGCCACCAATGTTAAATGCAACAATTGTAGGGAGAAGGGACATTATGAAAATGAATTTCCTAAGCGTCTGAGGGAAATACCTCGGAAAAGGCTAAGGGATCAAGGTCGTTCTTATGCTATCACTACTGCGGAGGTTGAACCTCTGAAAGACATAGTGGCAGGTAATTTAATGGTTTCCACAAGTTTAGAAAATGCATTATTTGATTCTGGATCATTATATTGTTTTATATATTCCCAGTTTTCTAAGAATATTAGATATTCCCAATTTGATTTATCAAGGGAGTTTTCAGTCAAAACTCCCAAGGGATGTATCATTGATACAATGTTCTATGAATCAGTTACCATTAGAGCATATAAATGTTCTTTATCTGCTAATCTCATCATCATACCCATGATTGAATTTGATATAATCCTCAGTATGTATTGGCTTTAGGACCACGATGAAAAAATTTATTGTAAGAAGAAGGAGGTTACTATTTTTGTGGACGATGATAAAGAACACCTTATCGTTAGAGAAGAATCGTCACAACCCAATTCTTATCTAGATCCACCCCCAATAGCTCAACTAAATTCAATAATTGGGGTGGAAGAGAATGATATTATTGTGGGTGAGTAAAGGAATGTTCAAATAGAGGATGTACTTATTGTGAGAGAATATGTTAATGTATTTCCATAAGATTTACCTGGATATCCTTCAGAATGAGAAATTGAGTTTTCCACTGATTTAATTTCTGTTTCAAGGCCTATATCGAAGACCCCTTATAGAATGGCCAGTGTGGAATTAGTGGAATTAAATATACAACTAGAGGAATTGAGTGATAAGGGATTTATTCTCCAAAGTGTTTCTCCATGGGGTTCCCCTATTCTTTTTTATAAGAAGAGTGATGTATCTATGAGGTTGTGCATTGACTACTGGGAGATCAATGCTATAGCAATAAAGAACAAGTATCCCCTACCTCGCATTGATGATTTATTTGACCAACAGCATAAAGATAAATACTTTTCAAAGATTTACCTTCGATATGGATACCATCGGCTGAGTATAAAGAAGGATGATATTCCGAAGATAGCATTTCGAACCAGGTAGCGTAATTACGAGTTTACAGTAATGCCTTTTGGATTGACTAATGCACCCTCTGTCTTCATGGATCTAATGAATAGAGTTTTCAATGAATATCTTGATGATTTTGTAGTGGTATTTATTTATAACATCTTGGTATACTCCAAAATCTACTATGATCATGAAAATATCCTGTGCATTATCCTAAAGACTCTTATAAGACATGAATTATATGGGAAGTTTAGAAAGTTTGAATTCTGGTTTTAGGAGATTTCTTTTCTTGGCAATATTATATCTATAGATGGAATTTCCGTTGATCCTTAAAAGACCACGGAAATTTATGAATAGTCAGCACCGAAAAGTATAACTGAGTTACACAGTTTTATTGGTTTAGCAGCTAATTATCGACGTTTCGTCAAGAATTTTTCCCAGTTGGCTAACCCATTAAAAAATCTTACACGTAAAGGGGTTATATTTTTTTGGACAAAAGACTGTGAAGAATGTTTCAAATAACTGAATAGAAGATTGATAAATGATCCTATATTGACTCTACCATCGGGTAATGATGGTGTTGTTATTTATATTTATGCTTCAAATAAAGGACTTGGTTGTGTCCTTATGCAGAACGATTGGGTCATTTCCTATGCATCATGATAGCTAAAAATACATGAGAAAACCTATTCTACTTATGATCTTGAGTTATATTCTATAATCTTTTCATTGAAGATATGGAGACATTATCTCTATGGTGAAAAATGTGAGATATATATTGATCACAAGAGTTTGAAGTATATTTTCTCACAGAACGAACTCAGCATGAGGCAAAGGCGATGGCTTGAACTACTCAAGGATTATGATTTCACAATACACTACCACACAGGGAAGGAAAATAAGGTGGAATATGATTTGAGTAGAAAGGATCCTGGTGTTTTGAACAATATGAGAGTTGAAAGGGATCCTATTTTCATGGATCTAGTAAAGATGGACATGGGAATAATAATGGAAGGTGAAACATCAATGCATTTTCAAATGGTTTCGAAACCATCAATACTAGAAAGGTTAAAAAATTCTTTGGATGATGAAGTGTTTTAAAAGAATATTAAAGCAATGAATGATGGGACATTGAGTGACTTAGTATATGAAGATGAAATTTTGAAAGTTAGGGAGAGACTTTGTGTTCCCAATATACCTGATCTAAAAAGAGATTTTTTGGATGATGATCATAGTTCCAATTTCTCTATACACCCTAGGAGCAACAAAATGTATAGATATTTAATGGAACATTTTTGGTGGGACAACATGAAGAGGGAGACTGCTGATTTTTTGTCAAGATGTATTGGTTGTCAACAAGTGAAAGCTGGAAGACAACATCCTGGTGGAGTCATGCAACCTCTTCCATTACTGGAGTGGAAATGGGATAATATTACGATCTAATTTGTAATGGGACTACCAAAAACTCCAAAAAGGAATGATGCAATATGGGTCATTTTTTATCGTCTTACCAAGTCAGCACATTTTCATGATATAAGAGAATATTTACCACTTGAACGTCTAGAAAGAATATATATTAATGACATAGTGAGACTTCATGGATTACCCCTATCAATTGTTTCTGATTGTGATCCACATTTTACATCAAGATTCTGGAAAAATCTTCAAAAATCCAGGGATACTGAGCTTCGTTTGAGCACTTCTTACCACCACCAAACTGATGGACAATCGGAATGGACAACTCAAACCTTATAAGACATGTTTATATCATGCTCACTTGACTTTCAAGGTATGTGGGTTCACTATTTACTTCTGGTAGAATTTTTTCTATAATAATAGCTTCCATTCAAGTATTTGGATTGCTCTATATGAAGCGTTATACGGAAAGAGATGTCACACACAAACTTATTGGGATAATGTTGGTTAATGAAAGATCGTAGGCCTAGAACTGGTGGAGGAAATGATAGAAAAGGTGAAGGTTATCCAAAACCACATTAAAGAAGCTCAAAGTGGGAAGAAGAGCTATAATGACACCTGAAGGAAGGATTTGGAATTTCATGTAGATGATCATGTTTTCTCGATGGTATGTCTATGGAAAGGTGTTATAAGTTTTAGTAGAAGGGAAAATTGAGTCCTAGGAACATTGGACCTTTCGAAATTCTAGAACGAATTGGGGATGTAGCTTATCGTTTGGCAATGCCGCCAAATCTCTTCCATGTTCACGATGTGTTCCACCTATCACTGTTGAGAAAATACATGCCTGACCCAACGCTTGTACTCACTATTGAGGAAGTAAAACTAGAACCGGATCTGTCTTATTGTGAAGAGCCCATCTGGATTCTTGATAGTAGAGAACAGGGGTTGGGAAACTGGACGTCTCGTCATGTAAAAGTTCTATGGAGAAACCATAAGATGCAAGAGGCACTATGGGAACCCGAGGAACTTATGTTGAAGAACCATCCGAGTCTTTTTATGCAATAATATTCTAGAAATTTTGATGATGAAATTATTTTAAGGAAGAGAGAATGTAACACCCTAAGCTTCCAAGTTACGCTTCTCTTTGAACAATACAATAGCATGTGTTGTATGCATCTTTGAGTTCTAACACACACCACAACCGATCAAACTTTCCGTTATGAATAGTAATACCCACTTTTGGAAATTTTATACATTTTATTTATCAAAATAGAGTTCATTTTTGGATTCGGAATATCAAAAATATTTTAGGGTCAATTTTTTGTAGTTTTATGATAACATTCATATTTTGATGAATGGTGAAAATAAATAAATTTTAATTACAAGCAAATTTTTTAATCAAAATAATTAATAGTGATAAATTATTTTTTTGAGTGGTTTTAAAATATAATTTGACTATATTTTTACTATTTAACCCTATGTTGGTCATTGAACATAATTTCACATTTAGACTGAACATAAGCAAGTTTCAATCTTTTGATAGTTATTATTTCAGAAAAACACGCTTTTTGTTTTGACAACGGGAATTAATTTTAAACTAATTTCTGCCAATTCTATGTTTTGAATTTATAAAAATGGATTCCATATTTAAAATCTATAGGTTAAAATTTTTTAAATAGGTAAATTTGTTTAGACATTTGGAATCATTATTTCGGTAAATATTTTATTTACCATGGTTAAAGGGTAAATGTGGTATATAAGGGTAAAATATTAATATTATAATAATATTAAATTGCCCTAAAACGTGTCCAAAACCTATTTTATGATTCCTGTCCGACCATGGGCATCTTTGGGACGATTTTAAGACCCCATTGAGCCACTTGTTGGTGATAATGAAACATTATATTAATTAAGATAAAGTAAATACAAAAATGACATAATCATATATCTTTTAGCAAAACAATTTTTACATGGGGTTATATATGTTATCATTTTGACTAAAAATATTAATTAGAAATATAAAATTATTTCCTATGTAATTTTATTTTATTTATAAATTTGATACACTGAATAATCAAATTTATTTATGACACAATAATGATGCCGTATTTTCCTTATTATTGAAGGATTCAAATAATTGGTATTATAAATGTTATAATAAATATAATTTGAAAGTTTGGATGAAATCCACGAATTTTATAAGTTAATATGACATTATAGGATTTCTTAAATGAATTTGTGTATAATTAATATAGTTGGTAGGACTTTACCAAAAATCAATTATTAAATAGTGTCAAAATTGACATAAAAGACTTCTTAAAACAAATTTTATATTATTAATAGATATTATATTCCTAAAAATATATGGTTCAGCTAAAGGAGTTATATAATGATGTGGTGAATCATTAATGAATCTCTTTTAGTTCTCTATGATGTATATAGTATGTTTATTAACTATATAATATAAAAATACAAAGAGACATGATAAATGACAAACTATTAAACTAAGAGTTAAATCTAAAAGATAAAGTTAATATAGTGAACCAAAACAATATAAAACCAATTGATTGAGTGGTTTTTGACCAATACTCACCTTATCCTTTACATAATCCATTATGGAGCAATTAGAAACCAAAAATGGTTTTATTATAAAGTAATATTTCTAACTTTTCCTAAGGTTCCCCTCACCCCTCTTATAAAAGGGCACTACCCCTTCTCGCTAATTCACACCATCAAAGTCTTTTGGATTGGCCAAGCCCTTCCCAAATATCCTTTCAACTTCCCTCACTTAATCCTAGAGGCCTTCCTTAAGTCAAAAAGTCATATTAAGGATACCTTTTGATCAAATCAAAAGGAATAACCTGAAGAAGATTTAATAATTTCACCACCTTCTTTCAAGTTATTTTATTCTCCCACTTCTTATTTCTTTGTTATTTCCATTATAAAATTATAACTCCAGTGTCTTATATATACTGTGATGTCATTAAAAATATGGTACATCCATATTCATTATTCTATCCATCTATTTAATGACATGTCACCATACGTGTGTAGGTACGGATTACCGTCTCCATGTCATGGGGTAATTGTTATTCAATACATTATTATTTGGAGGGGTATAATAATGATGTGTAATTCACGTAAATAATAAATATTACATGATAATGATACTTCATATATGATATAACATCCAATTATATATTATTTTAATATCAAAATTATGATATTGTCGCTCGTGCATATGTACGGATTTCCGTCTCCACGAACGTGATGAGATTCATTCCCCATCGTATCTATTCAAGACTAATTTTCATTAGATGATTAAAAATAAGGTTTAAAAACTTGATATTATTATGGATATAAATAATATAAATCCCATTCATAACAAATAGTAATCACATAACAATCAATATAAAGGAAAACAAATCTGTTAACACCCTAAACGGTGGTAATACTAAGATATTATTAACAAAACAATGTTAAAAGATCATATATGATATCATATTATGAATATGATTCTTGTATAATTTAATAACAATTATTTCACCATTATACAGGAGGTTAAACTACCCTCGATCAAAGAAAATTAGAAGGTATGTGTAAATTTCACAATCACTTTATTATCCGAGGTTGTTTTTACGTAAATATCTACTGGGGCCTCATTATCATCCACATCCATGATTCCTAAAAATGTATTTCAAAACATTTTTACTATTTTATAGACTATGGGATAAAGTAATTGATAACCTTGTTTGAATTTTTATTAGATTTCTATTAATGAATCGTTCCTTCGTTTTCCAAAAAAGGTCTATTTTAACCTTTTCGACAAAATTAAGGTAAGAATGCCTTTTTTCACTTATACAATAGGTGGGGCTATTTTCCACCATTATAAATTCGTCGAAGCATCCCATAAAAGATTATAATAATAATTTCAAATTTAATTTTCTCTTTTATAATTATGTGTCTTATAGATGATTCCAAAATAAGAGATATTTCTCTCAAATAGTATTGATTTCATCTATGTCAGCATCCTTTGATTGATTTTAAGATTATTGGAAGTTGATTTATTATGATACAAAAAATACATATTATATTGAATGTTTTGTGATATTTTTGACTATGGATGTGTTATTTTTATACCATTAATGGTTTATGGAGAAATTATGTACATTTCGTATGCTAGTTTTAATGAGAATGTTTATGTTATGTTTAAACCTGTTCATATGATGAATGAATTGGACTTAGTAAGTGATGGTTGGAGCCCGCTATAGCTCCTCAATGCATCGATAGGTCTCATGAGACAAACTAGTGTCTTGGAACACAGCCTTGAAAAAATCATATTTGTAGTCTTGGCACATGGCCTTGACTATGTTGTTATAAAAGTCTGGCATTATCCATTCCATCATTATGAAAGTCATTATTGATACTGCATGTGATTATTTGACAAGTAGAATATCCATGTGAATAATTAAATGGAATTATTTCATTTTATTTTCTTCCATATTATGCTGAAAATTATGTTTAAAAGGATTTTGTTTTAATTATACATTTCCTTAAATGTTTGTGCTTATTTATGAAAGTTTCCGCTATATTGTTATCCTTACTGAGCATCTGAGCTCACCCCTTTATATGTTTTATTATTTCCTAGGATGTGAAGAACTAATTTTTGACTGATCAGCAGGGATAGTTTGAGGGGATATGAGTACGGACTATGAGGACTACGTTGTTGTATTTTTTCACTTTATCATGTAATGTAAGACTTATGAATGTATCTAGTGTTTCCAAGGCTACTAAACTAATCGGTCTTTTTAGACTTGATCTTTTGTGATTATGCCAATGTTATGTAATAATACACCGACTCAGGGTAACTGGGGCCTGGACATTTCATATTCTAATGAATGATTATTTAATTAAAAATAATACATCATTAAATATATGTTCATGGTTTTCACAAAAAATTATATAAGATCAATGTAGTAATCAACACACCATTGGACAAAAGACATGTTCTGATCATAATTTGTGAAATATTGTTTTTCAAATTGTATATTAAATCTCAATTTGAGGTATTATTGAATTTATCCATTAGATGTGGCTCATGACATCATTGTGTAGTAACAGGATATCAATCTATGTGTTTGAAATGAAGGATATGTTCCTAATAATCATTTTCATCCCTTATTCACCTCATTTGACTAACCAAATTTACATTGTGTATCCTCGATATCCTTCTCAATACCATAATGAATGGTTGTTCTACCCAACTCATCTACAAATCTACAACATAAGATCATATTATATTGTTAATACCTCTTTTATCTTGACCTCCTTGAATCCATGGGATTGAAATTTTTCTTAGCACTCACATATCGAACACTGTTCCAACACATGTATAAGATCTAGACCATTATAATTATAGAGGATGTAATTATTTTTTACTTAAATTTTCTAAAAAAATTACTAATTTATTCATATAGACCCATTCCTTACAAAAAATCTCCATAAAAAATATAATTATTGTTCTATCGTGTTTATATAAATAAATTTTTTCAAATGTAAACTATGTTAATTTCAAAAATATCCCCTCACATGTTTCATTATAATTTTATGAATCAGAAATAATTTATATAAGAAAATTTATTTATTTTATCATAAATTACATCCACTTCCAAAATTTATTAAACTTCCTATGTGAGTTCTGCAAGCATTATCATCATATGAACTTCCAAAATCATTCCATTCAATATTTCTCACAAACTCAACACATATTAACCTAATAATAAGAAATGAAACAATATATATATATAATAACAACCAATCAATTGAAGGATTATTGAATTCACATTAAATATCCTAATCTATAATGTGGTTATCTATATATTAAAGGCTACCTATGAAATAATAATACAAGTTACTTTCATTATATGGTCTTAAATATCGATAACAGAGGGAGTATTACAATATTTACCACATTGGTTGTATTGATATTTATTTATAAATTATATCTTGAGATAAAAATATTTTAATAATATATTCATCTATCCTCTTAATGAGAGAAATTAAAATTATGAGGATAAAATTTATTTAAGGACGTAGATTATAATACCACATTATTTTAGTATATATCCCCATTAAATGAAATACAATGATTATTTTATTTTTGAACTCACAAAAAAAAATTAAAAAGAGCCTCAATATAAAACATTTAAAATAAGAATATAACCTCTAGAAGAAATAGTAATCAATTAGAAATATAAAAATTAGAGGAAAAATGATTAAATCATATAATAAGAAATTGAATCATTTTTAAAATAAATATTTATTATGTTGTGTATTTTAATCTAATAAATTAAATATATGAAATTAATAATATAATTATGATAATATGACTATTTTAAATGTAAAAACTATTATAATGACATTCATTTAATTATTAAATGATTTAAAATGGGATTAAGAACACTTAAAGACTAATGAACCATTTCCTATAAAATAATTTTTTTCATTTTATTTTTTAATATTTTTTATAAAAAATTTATATTGATTTGAATTATTATTTTATGAAACTAAATTATTTTTTTAAAAAAACATGTAAATTTTATTAGGGTGAACTATTTAGAAATTTCTAAAAATGAACATTTTTACATGAATACAGAAAATATTGTATTAGAAATATAGCCACTTTCAAGACATCATAATTTTAAAAGAATGAATTAATTGAATATTAAGGAATTGTTTAGAAATAATATATATTCAATTGAGTGAAATATATTTTTTTGACATTTTATTATTTATTTATAAATATATTTTTCATAATTTATAAAATAATTATTATTTTAATCTAATAAAAGTATTCATTTTTAGAATTAATTATATTCATGATTTTTGGGTAAACACTTTTTTCTATTTAAAATGAAATTTGATAAAACTATTTCCATTCATCCTCCATATAAAAATTTATATTAATATTTATCCCCAAATGAATTTTCTTATCATTAAATAGATTCGATATTTATAATCATAATTATAAATATTTCACAATAAGTTCAATATAATTTTTTGACATAGACATTGTATACAATGGTAAAATTTATCACGATGGTAATTGAAAATTATGGACTTAAAGGGGGGTTAACGTAAGATGTATGGATATATTATTCATTAAAACGTGTAATAATTTTATTTTTTACTGTATTAAGACATTACCCCAATAATACCATTAAAAAGGGTACTTTTGGTGCATGTTTACTAAGAAAATGACTATATTAATATAATGAAATATGGATTTACAAGTGGACACCACAATTAACTTATAAAAGGGAACATATTCTCAAAATGTATTTACATATTTTTTGAATTTTATAATTAATAAACCTTGACTAAATATATCCATAACACTCTTTACCACATCTTATATGATTTAGTCTTAATAAAATAAAAATTATTTATGGATTATGTGTAATCCAAATTAACATACAAAATATAGAGTTAATGTTTTAAATAGGGTTATTTAGGTTTTATTTAATCCTCTAATTCCAAAATTTATATTATATACAATTTAACATGATGACATAAATGTAAAAAATCAACAAAAAACATTATTATGTTGGTAAAATAATCATTAAATAATTCTCATCCACCATATTGGAAATGAAGGAATTTCTCATCTTCATGAGTGGAATACCACCTTCATAAAGATTTGTATATCATTTATTTTCACCATACAAAAAGGATATATATAAATATTTAATAGATTAATATAAATGTATATATATATATCATTAATTATATAATATCTATTTCTCATAAATAAATTATTATATACTTGAATTTTTAGCAACCATCAAAAAATGATAACATCACTCATGAATATAAGGGGACTACCACCTCCATGAAAGGATATATTTAATTTTTCATAACATTATTTCATCGGTACTAAAAAATACTATATTATTAATTTATATAATGATATGTAATAATATTTATCATTAATATGATTCTTATTGAAAAAATAATAAATACATATCATTATATAGTAAAATGATAATATTCATAAGTTACCAAAAACTAGGTCCTCCAATATTTCAACATCCCAAATCATAATAATAGATCTCATATAATTATATTGGAACATTATAAATATTCATGAAACATATATTCTACTAACTCTAATAATTTTAGGATGATAAATGTTTTATCCAAAGCCCACTATCACTATTACAAAACATGCAAGAAACATTCGAAATTTCAAACTTCCATTTTTGATTATAGTCATTAAATAAATAAAATATGTTTAGAAAATGATTATAATAGAATGATAAAAAGGTTATTAGATATTAATAAAGTTCCATAACATGTAATTAATACAATAATGTTTATTATGTTTGAGTATAAAGAGATTTTGTGAAATCCATGTGTTGAGTTCAGGGTTTATCTTGTCACATTTATTTCATTGAGGTGTATTACATATTCATAGATTGTATTTTGTTACGGGGTGTATATAGTTCCGTATGTAATTATTAATACTTTTATGAAATTCTAGTGATTCAAAAATTCATCAAAATTTATATCTTCTATGGGATATTATTAATATAACCAGCACTAATTTAATGGATTTCGATATCACCAATATTATTTATATGATATATAATTCATTAATGTGAAAATAATTATTTTATAATAGGCTCATAAATAATAATATTTTATTTTATGAAACATTATATTTCTATTAGGGGAAATTGGAATCATTAATTAAAAATTTAATGATTTATGAAAGATTTCACATAAAAATATAATGTCATTAAAAATAATTTCATCCACTCAGATAAGCAATTTCACATCAAACTCCATGTTCTTTCTTCCAAAAAATGTTCCCTCATAATATTATTAACTAGGAATAAAAATTATTTTGGGAGATATAAATTATTATATTTACAAATGTAGGGTCTTGAAAAATCCACAAAGGAGAATGAGAATCCCCTTGAATCCAAGGGAGATTCTACCCAATTTCCCCCAAAATAATTGGGGAAAAGTGTGGAGAATAATTAAAGGATGGTACAAGACGAACCAGTCTGTAGACCGGTCAAATGATAATGGTACGCGGCTAGTTCTGCGAAGCTTCCCATCCATAGACCGCAATCGTTCACAAAAGAGAGATGGTGAACCTCCGCGGGTGTGAAGTAGGACGGGCGCCAACCCGGTCCACTATCACGAACCGCCCTAGCTGTGAACCGCATTAACCAGCCCAGACCGCATCCCATGTCGTTTGCTGAATGGAGGCGGAACCCTGCGTGGCCACGAACAACTCTACGAGCTAGTCTGTTTCACTGGGGAGGTGCATTCAGTGCCCCCCCCCCCCCCCCCCGCGAGTTTCGGATTGACCAAGTCATCCGTAAACTAGGATTTCGGTCATGGGCCTCCGCAAAAGGAGCTGCATGACCACAGATACATCTCTTTCCCCACTATATATAAGGAGATGGAGGGGGAAGAGGAAGGGGATCGTTCAGATTCGTGTGGAAGAACTTCGAAGGAAGGAGCTTAGGATTTCACAGACAGTGAAGTTCCAGTTCGCGAACCAGAACAGGTATGATGCTGGAAACGAATTAAAAAGGAGGTTAAAATGTATAAGAAATTGGTGAACCGAAAATTTAATATAACAAAAAATAAGAAGACCGTGAACCATGGCCCCTCCGCGGATGCACTCCCCATGGACCAGGGGTTTTATGCCCCTTTTCTGATCCATCGCACCGCGTAGCACCCTCCTATACGAGTGAAGCCCTGACCGACGAACCTCCGACCTTTGTCGCCCTCGGCCGCCATTGCTCGCGTAGACCCCTCCGCATACCAACATGGTATGCCGGCTAAACCTGAATCCATGAACCACCTTGGTTCGCAGGATTCCCATCAGTCTTTGGACCACCCTGGTTTGTGGACGACCTCTATAGCTATGTAGCACCACCCTACGTGAAGGGAGCCACCCCTCATACACCCGTGTGGCCCGCCAAGTCCTTCGGAGTTCCCATTCCCCGAGCCAGAAAAAATCCTTCCAATCCGGCCTGATCATTCGTAACCCCCCCCCCCCCCATTGGCCCATTCATCATCCCTGAGCTGAGGCCTCCACCAGAGCCACCGGACCCATGTCATATAACCTTCTGGTGCATCCGCGCGTAGTTTTGAGTTCACATATCCAAGGTATGCGAGGGCGAAGGGGTTGCCCCGGCCCTTGAGCGGGTTCCCGAGTCAGTCCTCGGTCCACATACCCACAATAGTGTAGAGTCCATGTCTGGGATTCCCCTTCCTACACCTCCACTTATTAGGACTGGGGCACTTCTTCCCTCCCCGGGGAGTGGCAGACTACCCATCAGAAGGAAGCACTCATGCACCTCCATACTTCCCCACATCCATGGCCAAGGAAGGGCGTAGTGTGGAAGGGTGATGCTCTGTTCTTCTTTGGAGCCATGTCCCTTTCCCACTGGGATTTATCACCATGGGCGTCCATCTCAGAGTAAGCCTCGACTTTTTGGGCCTCCCCTGTGTTTAAGCCCCATCACACTTCCCACGGACACAGTTTTTACGACATGATCCTCTAGTCTCATCTACCTCTTGTTTCTCACACCGAGCATGACTCACGTGGGCTTAGAGTAAGCATCGACCATGACATCCTCTCTTGGGATGCCTCAGAGCATAATCCCCATGCCCATTCGAACTACGTGGACTTTGATTCCCCACCACAGGGATACGTAAGAAGCCTCCAAGAGGTTCAAGCCCAATCACCATCGGACCCCCGGGTCCACATTCACGTGGGGTCTCTGACACTCCCACCCGAACTACGTGGACTTTGATTCCCCACCACAGGGATACGTATAAAGCCTCCCTGAGGTTCAAGCCCAACAATCGGGCATTCCGACCCCCTTTATGTTAGTCTACCCACACCTTGGGCTGCCTCAGAGTGTATGCCCCATCCCATCTTGAACCACGTGGACTATGATCCCTTTCTCCTAGGAAGGGTACATAAGAAGCCTCCCCGAGGTTCAATCCCAACAATCAGTCATTCCGACCCTCTTTACGTCGGTTTACCCACACCTTGGGCTGCCTCAGAGAATAAACCCCATGCCCTTTCAAACTACGTGGACATTGATTCCCCACCATAGGGATACTTAGGAATCCTCCTTGAGGTTCCATCCTGATCACCATCATACCCTCGGGTCCACATTCATGTCAGTTCACTGACACTCCTACCCGAACTACGTGGACTTTGATCCATGTCTCCTAGGCAGGGTACGTAGGAAACCTCCACAAGGTTCAAGCCCAACACCCGATCAATCGGACCATCATCACGTCGGTTCACCGCACCAACCCTAGGAAACCCAGAGCATAAGCCCCATACGAAACTGAACTACGTGAATTCAGATTCCTATCGCAGGGATACGTATGAGGCACATACCACTGGTTTGATCAAAATGCTCAAGTCCTTATCTGTCCCCCCTGGATAACGACAAACTCCAGAGTTCCTAGTTACGAGGCTTTAAACGAGTGTCGTCTCAATGAGTTCAGACTCCTCGGGGTCATTAATCCAATGATGTATGGTAATCATCAGGCATAAATGTTTCTGAACCCCTAGGTTCAGCTGTCCATTTCCAATCAAGAGTAATCTGTAGATACAATTATTGGGTATAAACAAAATATTCCTGAACATATGAATACGTATTAAATATATAAGAGAGTCCCAGAACAGGAAATAATTCCACCCAAAAGGGTGCAATGAGCCCGACTTCCCATCCTCTCGACCAATGTGAGTTCTTAAGCATCGTTGGTCAAACCACCCTGCAAATGCATGCCTTTGGAAACAAGGTCCACGTATTACTGGATATGGAACCGTTGGGCATTTCGTGGTGAAAATGGTGCACCTGATATGAGTGATTAAGAAAAACCCAACCTTCTCTAATCAGCCATTGGGTAGCGCATGTTTCTCCCCCATGATATTGTTTTACGCTGCTAGAAAAAGAATGGTGTACACTACGTGAATCTTTAACCAAGCATGAAATATTTAACCTAATCCCACCATGTCCCCCCTTTATACTCACAAGGAGGTCCATGAAAGGTCATTACTAACACATGGGGTCATGAGATGCTGCTTTGATAGGTTTGTTGTTTGTATTTGTTAAAATATTTTACAGGTACCACTCAGAACTCCCTTCGATCCAATGGTGTCAAGAAGGAACTCACAAGAGTGTGCTTCTAATAATGCAATGACCAGACTTCCTCACCAACAGAGGACCCCATCACCAACCCAACATCTTCAACGCAAGGTCTCAGAAGCATTGATTTGAGAGTACCTCTTAAATGGTACTCTCCAAACGGTGGAGGCGGCCATGCACGCCCTCCAATCCACCAGGACTTTTCGGTCGACTTCCCAGCAGCAGCCACAAAAGCAGATCTAGAGAGCCCATGTTTCCGTCTCAAACCATTTCGGGAGCCTATACCCGGAATGAGACAAGGCGTACCTCCCTTATCTTTGGGAGGTGGATGAGGTCGACGCTGAGGACTACATCCCTGCTGAACGGGGGTTCCTCTCCAAGGCCCCTGCCGGAATAAGTCATCGCAGTCACGCCACCACTCAATATCCTATCTCCAAGGAGGACAGTACCACAAGGATCCAGGAACATTCTCCATGAGATCCGGCCCCTCAGACCACTCGACGAGGGAGGAAAACGTACAACTAGGGACCAGTCATCACCCTTGTCCCTGAGGAGGAGCTCCGCTGCCCAGTCATGGAGATGTTTTACGACCAGGCACATACAACTATCCACTCCTCTAAATCCTGCCATCCAGACATGGCGGAATCATACGAGAAAGCGGTCAGCCCTTCCGGGCTCCATCAAGTCTTTCGCTCATAGAGAACGGCTCCTACCCAGTAGGAACCTCTCCCTGCCCTGGGTTGTGAAGCCCACCAACCCGATGTGGTGGAATCCCAAAGCCTGCAATACTAGCTTCTAGAAGAATCTCTTGACACCTACCATCCCGACATGGTGGCGATCAACAAATCCCTCCATCCAAATGTGGAGAAAATTAATAGGCGGGCACATCTCCCTGCCAACAAAGGCCACCGACTCGATACGGTGGGAAACCAACATATGTAGGGCCAGCTCCCTACATATGTGATTAAAGTCCGACATCCCGATGTGGAAGAAAATAGAGAGATCAACCGGCATATCCCGTCCTATGGGCAGATTCGTTCACCTGCCCCGACACAGGAGAATTGTCAGTACCCACTGACCATCGGAGGATCGGAGCAGGATATTCCTAGTTTGATATCGGAATGGGCCTTCATACCCATTCCAGCCAAAGATGTCTCTCTACATAGCCTGGAAATGATGGAGGGGAAGTTATCAATCCTAGATCATATCTTGCAGACTTTCCAGAATGTGATTGCATTAACGGCAACAGTAAGGACTTGGGCCCGTGATCCCGTCTCCACAATTGAGGTGACTCATCTAACAGATGAGATAGCCGCATCGGAGTATATCTACATCCTTGCTTCAACCTAGGAGGGTTGTCTGCTATATTCTGTGATACAAGGGATACCAGATCGAGCATCTTCACTCGTTCCAACTGGGGTACACCCGTCCATCATGTTGGATGCTCGAGAGAAGGAATATATTCCTGTTAAAAGTAAAGATGTTCGTCAGCATATCCCGAGAGCATCACGGGACCCAATTAGATAGGGACACAAAGGTGAATGCCATTTTCAATAGCAAGTGGTCCCTGCTACCCACATGAAAGCTCCCCAAACGCGCTGATGGCATGAAGAAAAATAAGACTGTGTTCATGACTCTGCTCCGCTGGAAGCTGGGGTTCCTGATGCCACTAAGCACGTATCAAAGGCTCAGAACCCTGCCCACCCATAACCATATTATGGGAGTGGTAGTAGAAATTGTGAAGGTCATCCTCGTAGTGTCTCTACCTGCAGCTCTGAAGGTCCTCCACAGAACACCTGCAGGGGCCTCCCCTATGGGCATATGACGATTGATCACAAGCGCTTCTCTTTTGATGTGAGTCACAGCAGCCCTCCGTGTGACTAGAAGATCGAGTAGCAAGAAGGACCTCCACTTTCTGTGGTCCACCCTGAAGGTCCTCCCCTGGGTATACACTACAAGAACTCTCCATGTATTGGGACCACAGATTATGATAGCAGTCCTCGCTATCATAGTCGCAACTGCAGAGGCACTCCCCAACGTGACAGCTCATCATGATAAGAAGGCCCTCCCCTTGTTGTGGCCTTCCCTGAAGGTCCTCCCCAGGGGTTACATTGCAATGACGCTCCTTGCAGCCAGGCATCAGATCACAGTGGTAGTCCTCTCCACCCTGATAATAGAGGTCCTCCCCATAGAGACCTCAAGCAAAGAGAAGTCCCTCCCCTCATTGTAGTATATTCTGAAGGCCCTCCCCAGGGTGTACCCCGCAGATATTCTCCCTACGGAAACTGTAATGGTAGTCCTCTCTATTTCAGAAGCTGTGATGGTATTCCTCACCACGACGGCCTCCATTGTGAAGGCCCTTCCCATAGTGGCCCCAAGTAACAAGAAGGTCCTACCCATGTCACAGTGTGTCTTGAAGGTCTTCCCCATGATGCACATCGAACATCAAACCATGATGGTCATCCTCACCATGATGGAAGCTGTTGCAAAGGCCCTCCCTGTAACAACACTATGTAGCTAGAAGGTCCACCCCTTGCTGTGACATGCCTTGGAGGTCCTTCCCTAGGTATGCACTACAATGTCCTCTATGCTGTGAGGCGTCATGAAGTAATGGTAGTCCTCACCATTGCGGCTGCCATTGCGAATGTCCTCCCCGCAATAACATATAATATCGACAGGAAGGTCCTCCCCATGCCAGATCAAGCACAGAAAATACCTCATATGATGAGGCACTCAGAAGGACGCGATCAAGCGTGTCATATTCCCAGTAAGTCGCCAACAACACCCTTCTTCAATCAGGAGACGTTCCGGGGCCACGTTCATCTTCTGAACCACCTCAAAATTGCCCACATGATAATTCGATACCTACCGGTCCCACTACCTCTGACCACACTATCGGTGAGCATCTCAGTTGGGCTGACCATGTAGAGGAATCACTAGTGGAAGAGTATTACGACATGTTGCACCTAAGTAAATGACTCTCCAGTGATGATATACCAGTTATGTTTTGTCCCACGACCACCTCTCAATTTTACATACGTCGAAAGTTGTTGGAAGAATGCCTGCACGAAATCCACTCCAATATATGGACAACCCTCCGTTGGCGGAAATCAAGCATCCTACCCTATGATGGGTATATAGAGCATGTCATGACAATAGGATACCTCTTGTGTCACATCGACCTTTAAGCTCATCCATCGGCATGGCAACAGCGACCCGAGAGGCGTAAATGAATCATTGAGATACCCTACCTTTGTGCACTGCACCAGATGCGCCAAATCATCGGTGACGCTCTGATGGGAGTCTATATCAGGGGGTGGGGGGAACATGGAGCTCTGAATTTCACTCTGATCCCTACCCAGAAGATACCATTCAGCATAGTGTCTTGCAATGTCATCACATCAAGACAACAATAGAGTGGGTTCCATGTTCGGGAGAGGCAACACACCCAATAGAGATACACCTGGAGTAAGTCCCATAAGCATCAGGCCTGACGGGAACAATCCATTCAAGAACTCTTTATTCAGGAAACTGAGAGCATACAATAGGCCTCTCGCCTACGAGAGGCCAATCAGCAGTCATTCCCTACCTCCCCATAATGGATTGATTCATATATGAACTCAGCATCAAACCCAGTTCACCCCCAAATGGGGGCATGCAAGATCATGAAGGTAGCGATAGAAGCAACCACTACCGCAATCCTGGGTTAACCCCATCCTGCTGAGCTGGGGGCATTTTAAATAACAAATGCCCCTGAAATACAAATAAAAATGGGAAGAGACTCAACGTCCAAAGAATGAATCCAACCCCAGCCCTCAGGGATGGGGGTATTTTTACCTCCTCAACTAAAACCTCCCCCACAAGAATCATTATTCTCTCATCTAGGGAGGATAGTCAGAAGAGGAGGTTCCTGACCTATCCCGTCTTTTGAATCATCATCCCATCCGAAAGGGAGGCGTACCATAAGGTCACATCAAAGAACTCTCCACATCACCCTTCATCAAGGAGTCCACAAGTGATCCCGGGACATGACAGGGAAGACCCATAAAAGACGTGGGAGATCCTCTTCCAATTTGGAATATGACAACTTTTCCTCCCTGCGATATGCATCCATCAACCCCATAAAGGTTAACCCCATGGGTAACACCGAAGATGGTGAAAATCCGGATGGATCGGGAGACGATTGTTCCGGTCAGGCTCTCACTCACAACAAACCACCAGGTGGGCACACCCGAAACTAGAGGGCCACTGTAATTATGGCCACCCATTCAGCTAACCTTCCTCTGCTCACCCTGCGAGCTCCCAGTAAGGATAAGAACAAAAAACCAGTAACCCTTAACATGCCTCCTTCCCTCGATAAAACGAGCCACTTACGCTCGAAGAGAGGTTCACTCGACAGGAAGAGGAAATGAAGGAATTGAGGAACCTCAACGCCGAGCTACTCCAAAGGAACCATCTTATGAAAGTGCATCCCAAGAGGAGACACATCATACACTCCCAGTAAGTGCACCTCAAAGACCAAATTTTTTCCCAGAAAACGAAGCATGGTTAGGGCTCCTGCCCAATGAGGCACCCGGCCCATCTAACTACCTAAATGTGGATCCGGATGAATACCAAGACTTCCATCCACTCTGGTAGAAACTAAAGCGAGTACTTCTGAACCATCTGAAGGTGTCACAAATGGCAAATGCACCCATGGTGCCAACCAAGCGTGATCTTCAAGAAATGCCTTAGGCTACACCTACCCATGATCGGACCCAATAGGATGTAAACCAAGGTCTCTCCAACACCATCGAGGAAGTACCATCTCGATTGGAAGCAATGGAAGGTTGACGTGCTCCGATACAACCAGAGCGGAAGACCTACCCGGATTGGGAGATAAAAACACCACCTAAACCCAATTTTGGGAGCCATGTATTCCATATTTTCAATGGACCAGGCGATCTGGAAAATCTCTTGATGCACTACACGTCTTATTGCGACCCTATGATGGGAACTCTAGAACACCAAGAAGCAGTGAAACTCACATGCTTCATACGGACCTTGTAAGGATCTGCCTTCATCTTGTATCTGATTCTACCAGCCCTGTCAATAAAAAGCTGGGAAGTCCTTCGTCGAAGTTCCTATTCCACTTCAGCTCAACGTTGCCTAAAACCACGGTCATTGACTTCATAAACTACAAGCAGAGGGAGAATGAGAGGGTCTCAGATTTCATCACTAGATGAAATGGTATGACCTACTCTCTGAACAGGCCAATGCCTCAAGATGAGATGCTAGCCATATCAATCCATAATCTTCGAGATGAGCTGCGAACACTGCTAATACCAGTGGAGTTCACCACTGGCTTCCGCCATCTCTCTTCCATTGCCTAGAGAATTGAGGACTCCCTGTAGAGGACAAATTTGAAGTCCCGAATTGCCTTGCTAGCACCCAAAAAGAGAGTAGTTAGAGTTGAAGCATCCTCTATCATGCTCAAGCCAGCCCCTCTGCCTTCTCCACTACTCAGGCATCCACCAAATCGTCATGGGCCCCATGTATATCAGTGGAAACCTCCTCCTAAGCGGGACGATCATAGAGGATCAAAGAGGAACCAGTTAGAGGAACGAAGACATAAAGTATACTCGTTTCGAGAGGACCTTGTGCGTGGATACTTCATCGCCGCCAGGAATTGCAACTTGTTCAACCTACTGAAGTTGAGGAAACCCGAAAAAGTTGGTTGCAATGCCAGGCCAGATTACTATCCCTACAATTGAATGTTGAGGCACATTATTCAGGAATGCTTCATCTTCAAAGACCTCCTACAAAGGATTGTAGACTCCAGGAAGTTCGAGGTGGGACCACCCCCATCACATGTGACATATATTTCTACAACCGACTCTGACAAAGGGGAGGGGTGGCAGGAAGTCACCAGCAAGAAGGGGTTGATGTTTGATGACTGGATGACTCTAAAGAATATCAATCAAGCCCAACGCATACTCCGAGCTCAACTACAGCAGCCGGTGTTGTCGCCAATAGCCCCTTATGCCGCACATCCGACAATACCGACCTCACAAACCTACCTGAGTCGGTCATCCAGGCATAATTGAAAAGGGAGGAGACAAGCGCAAGAGTCGCAGTCCATGACAAGGCCTAAGCTAGACTCGATACTGTCAGATTTTATGCCCCCAAACATGGTTCCATGGGCACCGACACACCAAACAGTACCATCAAGGACAACAGACTGGGTTGACTTGTCTGAGGATGATGAGATAATATTTGGTTCCATCAACGTCATCCATCTTACGGAATCTTTCCCTGATGAAGGTTATGGTTATGAACCCGACTTCCTGACAAAAGGAGCTGGGACGAGGAATCGCAGAGGCAGGGGATACCAGGGGAGGCGCAGTCGTGGCCGAAACCAACCCTACGGTTGGACCATGGCCCAAACCGTCAATATCGCGGAAACCCACAGGAGAACCCTTCAAGGGGCTCAATAGGGGAACACATACCCCTCCACCTACACAAGCCGCCACTATGTCCCCGTCATTCTGTGGTACCCATCAGAGGAGGAACAAGCATCTAGCCGCCTAGTATGCATAAAAAAACCGGTCGGGCCGAATCCCACAAATGTGGGAACACCGTTCACATCCGACCCCATATCCAGTCCCTCCTTGTCACATATTCTAACTCCTTAGATGCCCGCTAAAACTCTCCCACTAATGGAGAAGTGTCGGCTATTGGAGCAGAAATAATATATCTTTAAGTAGCTAGCATCGGTACCAACCAAAATGTCGATCCTGGATGCCTTGAGTTTTTAGCAGAATTTAGGGGGGACCTTATAGAAGCGTTGCTCAGCCCCCAGGAGTTTCAAGCAGAGATAGTTACCACCAAGATTTATCGAACAGAGACTAGCCCAGCTGAATGCAATGCGGTGATTTTCTTCACCGATCAGGATGAAGATGCCGTCGTGTAAGGACATATCAAACCAATATATGTGTTTGGCACACTAAATGATGTTGAGATCTGAAAATTCATTATTTACAATGGCTCTAGAGTTAACCTACTTCCCCTATGAACACTCCGTAAGAAGGGATACAATGAGAATGACCTTCTACCCTCATCCACAACAATGTTATGTTACAACAAGAGTGAACTGAAGCAAATGGGACAAATCAAGCTAAAAACCCATTTTGGCAACCATGGGGACTATTCAGAATTCCTGGTGGTCTGGCAGAACACAACATTCAATGCACTGCTGGGATGGTCATGGCTCCATAAGCACATGTACATTCCTTCATCCTACCACTAGTGTATTAATTAGTGAATCAATGGACAAAGTGGGACATTGCATGCTGACAAGGCCCCTTTCGAGCTCTTCGAGTCACACAACATTGATGCCGGGTTTTATGAGAAAAAGAACAAGAAGCCTTCACTTGATATTACCGACTAGATCCCCACTCCAAATGTATTGGTAATGTTTCCTGAAGACCCCCTCAGACATCTTGGCAGAGACTACGTAATGCCCATCAACCATGATGAGAGCAGGGGTTCAGGTTCGGATACTCCCTTAGCTATCCTCATGACTTCAGCTGTAATGGTCGAGCATAGCAGCATGGAAAAGACCATTGACCCTCAATTCGGGGATGAGTACCTGAGCGGGGACACCCATGATGCCTCGCCCTCAAACACCTGAGAGCCCAGGCCGAAAACTCTCCCATCGCCAGATCAAGAAGATGAGGATTTGGGAGAATAAGAGGAAGAGGATATTAGGGATGTACCTCTCGTATTAGAGGAAGGTATCTCCACCATTGTGGATGAGCTCAGGGAAATAATCATGGGTACCAAGGAAGACTCAAGGACCACTCTCATTAGTACGACTATATCTCATGAAGAGTACGAGGTATATACTGCTTTCTTAAGGTAACATCAAGATTCTTTTCCTGGAATTACACAGAAATTCTAGGAATCAATCCCGAAGTGGTGACGCCCCATTTAGGTCTTCCAGAAGACCACCGGGGCTATAAACTGGCCGCCAGAAGGACACACCCTTCACATGCTGCAAAAATAGAGGTTGAAGTCGATAAGATCCTTAAATAAGGCTTCATTAGGGAGGTCCAGTATCCCATCTGGTTGGCCAACATCGTCCCTATCATGAAAAAAATGAACAAATTCGTGTTTGTATTGATTTCAGATATCTCAATCGGCATTGTCTGAAAGTTGATTTCCCCATCCCGATCAGAAAGTTATTAATCGATGGAACGACCGGGTATGAGGTTCTATCCTTCATGGATGACTATTCTGGGTATAATCAAATTTGAATGGCCCAAGAAGATGAATAATCCACTACCTTCAAGGACCCTCAATGATTATTTTGTTACAAGTTTATTCCCTTTGGTATCAAGAACGCTGGCACCACATATTAGCCTGCCATGCATCGTATCTTTAAACCATTCCAGGGGAGATTTGTTGAATTCTACATGGATGACTTGGTGCTTAAGTCTAGACTGCACTCAGATAACCTGTCAGACCTTGAGACCGTCTTCAACAAACTTCGACATTATTCCCTAAAGATGAACCCCTTGAAATGCACCTTCGGGGTTACCTCAGGGAAATTACTTGGCTTTTTCGTACGCCATCGTGGCACTGAAGTCGACCCCGAAAAGATAAAGGCTATCCTTATTTTACCACATCCCCACAATCTCACCTAGTTTAGGGGATTTCAAGGACACCTGGCCTATATCAGGCGGTTTATAGCCAACCTGGCAGGAAAATGTTTTCCCTATACCAGGTTAATTCAGAATGGAGTCACGTACCAATGGACAGATGACTGCCAAGAGGTATTCGACATCCTAAAGATGTACCTCTTATGCCCGCCAGTGCTCATGCCCCCCGATTAATGGAAGACCTCTCATCCTATACATGACAGCCCTAGAGCGATTTCTGGGATCCTTCCTCGCATAAAAGAATGACACTGGCAGTGAAAACAGTCTCTATTACCTCAGCCGAACCATGATTGATGCTGAGACTCGATACACAAACACCGAGAAGATTTTTTTGGCCTTGGTCTTCACAGTTCAAAATTTGAGACATTATCTACAGCATCATAAAGTATAATTGGTCTCACGTAGTAACCCGCTCAAGTACATCCTTAGCCACCCAAGGCTGACCGGGAACCTATCTCGATGGGAAGTCATCCTGCAATAGTTCTACATCTGGTTTGTGCCTCAGAAAGCCATCATGGGCCAGGCATTAGCAGATTTTCTGGCGGAGCACCCTTCAACGGGGACCACTGCACTGGATGCCGAGCTACCTAATGAAGATATCTTATCGGTTCAAGAGGAGTTCCCAACATGGGAAATGTATTTCGACGGCGCATCTCGAAGCTCAACCGGGAAGAGGTTGGAAGATCCAAAATTTAACAAGGTGGGTTTGGGGATAATACTCATGTCCCCAGAAAAGGCAGTCTTTCCATATTCCTTCCTCCTATCAGAAGTATGTATGAACAAAGTGGTGGAATATCAAGCCCTCATTTTAGGCCTCAAGATTTCACTCCGAGCAGAAGTACATTACATTAAGGTAAAAGGCGACTCGCAACTGGTCATCATGAAATTCGATGGTGACTATTCTATTCAAAAGGGGGATCTCATTCCCCTGTTTGATAATGTCCGAGGGTTAATTTCGGAATTATATATTGAACCAACATTGAACTATATTCCCAGGTCTCCGAATGCTTAGGCCGATGCATTAGCCAATGAGACCACAGCCCTGGCTGACCCAGACCAGGATAAAACAGTTATCAGCAGTGCTCATCATCAAATGGACTTGCCGTTTTTCCACACTAAGATGGAAGAAATCCTCTAAGTCAGTCCTATCCCCGAGCCTTATGCTCCCACCACCGGATGGATGACCCCCATTGAAAACTACCTTAAAAGGGGAGAACTTACATCTGACATGGCTGAATGAGAGAAAATACGGAGAAGGGCAATCAACTTTGTCCTATACGGCGGCGTGGGTCAGCAAGAGGTCCTCTACAAATGAGGCCTCGACGGAGTCCTCCTCAGATGCATTGATGGAGAATAAATCGCAGCCATCATGACTAAAGTACATGCCGGAGTATGTGGGGTACATCATCCAGGGTCCAAGATTTCTCATTAGGTTCGAAGACTTGAGTACAATTAGCCCAAAGTGGCACGTGATTGCGAACACTATACTGCAAAATGCCACTCATGACAAATTCATGCCAACTTAATACAACAACCCCCGAAGTTACTTCATAAGTCCAAGTACTCCTTGACATTTGCCTTCTAGGGAATGGATGTCATGGGACTATATCCTCCCACCACAACCAAACAGCTGAAGTATATCCTCACAGCAACCGACATCTTTTCCAAATATGCATAAGTTGTGCCCCTCATGGATGTCGGGTCAATAATCATTTTCGGCTTTGTGAAAACCAATATCATCACTAGATTTGGTGTCCCTCATATCATACTGATGGATAATGACACCAACTTCTGCTCTGCTGAATTGGAGAAACTATACCAAGAATATGGTATCAAGGTTATCCACTCATCCCGCTACCATGCAGCGGGCAACGGACAGATAGAGGCTTTAAAAATGACCATATCCAACATTCTCCAGAAAATGGTGGACAAAGACAAGAAATTATGGCCGGATAAAATCCTTTATGCATTGTCGGATTATCAAACCACAATCAGCACTGCTACTCAGGCTACTCCGTACTCATTGGTATACGAAACATAAGTAGTCCTGCCCATTGAGCTCCAATTACCCTCACTCTGTGTTTCCATTTTTGATCAATTATCCAACGATGAGAAAACAGAAAAGAAGCTAGGTGAATTAGAACATCTAGACGAGAAGCCATTGCACACATTTCACCATCTGGAAGTATATCAGAACCGGATTGCACGAGCCTTCAATAAAAAGGTCTGTCTTCGGTCTTTCATGGAAATAAAATTGGTTTTGGTCCTCTGGAACCCAATGATACCTGAAAAAAACCTCAAAAGATGGATCCCAAGTGGGAGGGAGCATATGTTATACACAAGGTCTACTCCAATGGAGCATATGCACTGATCTCCATAGACGGGCAGTTCACTACCGCTCCTACAAATTCAATATTCCTGAAGAAGTATTTCGCATTGAAATCAAAATCAGTTATCGACCAAGCTGTCGAACGTTAAACATCCAATAACCCAATGGTGAAAACTCTATGACCCTAAACTAAGAGTATTTCATCCTCACTGGTATAACTAAAAGTAGTTATCGTCCGAGATACATGATGTTAAACATTAAATCACCCAACGGTCCAAACTCTAGGGCCCTAAACTAAGAGTATTTTGTCCTCACCAGCATAACTAAAAGCAATTATCATCCGAGATGCAGGACGTTAAACTTCCATGAACCTAATGGTCCAAACTCGATGACCCTAAACTAAGAGTATTTCATACTCACCGGCACAACTAAAAGCAGTGATCTTACGATCTGCAAGACGTTAAACTGCCAAATACCCAATGGTCCAAACTCTACGACCCTAAACTAAGATTATTACGTCCTCACCGCATGATGTTAAACTGCACGAATTTCAGAGAACGACGTACGGATTGACTCCTACCCTCGTAGGTTACGTAGCGATGCTGGGACCCCCTATCCTGTCCAAGCCACACCTAAATAGAATAAAATTTCAAAAAATTCCCCTTCCCCCATGTATGGACCAACCCTGCATGGTGACGTCAGGGTTACCCATCCTGCCCCAGCCATTCCAGAATGAATATTTAAAAAAAATCCCTCTTCCCCCATGTACGGACTAGACCTGCACGAGGTGTATTCCTCGACCTGACCGCACGACATTAAAAGTTCACAGAATTCGTCCTCACTGCACGACGTTAAAACTGCACGGACTTAGTCCTCACCGTATGACGTTAAAACTGCACAAACATCATCCTCACCTCACGACGTTAAAACTGCACGTACTTCGTCCTCGCCGCACATAGTTAAAACTGCAAGGAATTCTTCCTCACCGCACGATGTTAGAACTACATGGACATCGTCCTCACCGTACGACGTTAAAACTACACGGACTTCATCACGACCCACCCAAGATATATGGAGAAACGATATTGAAATACTCATTCCGCATTTGGATGCATCCTCTCCATACATCAGACTACATGACCCGGATAATTATGGATCTTAATAACCATTCATGGCCATTAGAAGTGGAAATTTATCGACCCAGGGACACCTTGGCATCACTATGCATACCATACCCTCAGAGGCTCTGCATATTGATATCCCCTGGCCCATATACCAAAGGCAATATTTAATCAGGTGATACTCTTCCGAGCTCCGTACGCTTACCGGCCTCAGAGCACCCATATCATATCTCCGGATCCAGAAATTTACAAAATAATGGTTTACAAGTTCGTCCACCTTTTCACATCCAAAAGTTGCAAGGGTATCCCTACCTGGTTATCCTATGTATCCGCCTATTGTTCACATGATTACCTGCATCTACGAACATCAATCCAGGGCTAGGCTACTTTGACTCAACAGACGATTGTAGTGAAGATGTTTCTTGTATGCTCGGACACCATTATCCCCACATTCCGAACTCTATACTGTGAGTATTCTTGGATTTTCATAATAATTAATGGCCAACAGAAGTGGAATGACATCGACTAGGGGACACCTTTTCATGACTATGCATACCATGCCCTCAGCGGCTCTGCATATTGATAGCCCACGGCCCATTTACCAAAGGCAAGATTTCCTCGGGCGGTACTCTTCCTAGCTCCGTACACTTACCAGCCTTAGATCCCCCACACCACATCTCCTAATCTAGGAAACCTAAGAGTTATAGTTTACAACCTCTATCCCCCACCCTGTTCAGAGTATATACAAGAAAGGTAACTCAGTTATCCTTCGAGTGACTACAGCAATAGTCACCCAATGGTCCGAGCACTATGGCCGCCAAACTAGGAATACTTCGTCCTAACTGCGCGACGTTAAACTACATGGAGTGAAGGTACACCCCTGCATGCTAGATAAATAAGCGTAGGGAGATCTCTAATCTTTAACAGTAACCGGGGCCGAATATGCCCAACATGTCCAGATATTTTCTTACCAAATGTCAGACTTCGTGGACCGGACAATTGCAGATCCTCATAACCATTCATGGCCATCTAATGTATAAATTTATAGACCCATGGACACCTTTTCATGACTATGCATACCATTCCCTCAGCGGATTTGTATATTGATATCCCCTGGCCCCTCTACCGAAGGCAAGAATTCCTCAAGAGATACTCTTCCTAGCTCCGTACGCTTCCCGACCTTAGAGCCCCCATATCATTTATCTTGATCCAAGAATCCCTGAAACCAAGATTTACATCAATAAACCCCTCTCCATGTCTGGGAAATGTCGTGATATTCAAGCCTAGTTACATTCTAGTCATGAGAAGCCTTTGCAACTATGTCCATACCGCATGACGTTAAACTGCACGGAACATATTGGACGCATGGAATAATTCTTCAAATACCAAGCATTAAACATCCAGGGAAATGCCTCCAACTACAAGCATTTTCACTGGTTTAAAAATGCCCCATGTCCTCACTGCAAGACATTAAAACGACACAGCATCGGCAAAAATGCCCCCCCCCCCCGTCCTCGCTGCTTGACGTTAAATTGAACAACATCATTTAATAATGCTCCTCATATTTACCGCATGACGTTAAACCACACGGAAGCCATCCTTTCTACATGACGTTAAACTGCACGGTCAAACCTATCATGGGTTCAGTAAGGAATGAAGGCTTTTCTCTGTCCCCCAGTGCATGGGTCAGCCATTGTCTCACACCAGCATGAGATGGAATGACTTCACCCATTATTGGGGAATTTTTCCTAGATGTTTCTCCCGTATCTAGGCACCCTCTCCTCATAAACCATACTCTGTACTCAGAAAAAGATGAACTCTCATAAGCCACACCTGGTGGACCCAAATCTCAAATTCCCCGAAGTTTCTCGGCTATCAAGAGAATGAAATCATTGACCCAAGGACACCATTTCATGACTATGCAAATCATTCCCTCAGTGGCTCTGCATATTGATCGCCCCTGGCCCATCTACGAAATGCATGATTTCATTGGGAAATGCTTCTCTCCATACGCCTCTTGGCCCCTGATCCCCCATGTCCATCCTAAGATTCAGAAACCCTCTGAGCTACAGTTTACCAGCCTCTTTCACAACCCTACCTTAATATGGAGGAACGTCTCTAATGAGATTGCCAAGAACATGGAGAATCCATTCAATTCTAGATAATGTCCCAGCTGCATGACTTTAAACTACGCCAAACTCTAATAATACATTACGCTACATAAATGCATAGGACAGTGACCTTGCTTCCACACTCCTAATTGATACAGATCTTCTCAAACCCTTTTAGACATCACACACCCTTTCCGAGCTACCCCTGGTGGTTCTCAGAATTATCTAAGACACCCATGGTGGCATCCATAAGCTGGACTTCCATGAAGTCCTCAAGCCATCAGAAAAGGACATTCATTGACATAAGGAAACCATTGCACGAAAATGCATACCATGCCCTCAGAAGCTCTGCATATTGATCGCCAATGGCCCGTCTACCAAAGGCAAGATTTACTTAGGCGATGCTCTTCCTACCTCTGCACGTCAATACGGCTCCCATGCCTTGAGATATGACCTGCAGGTCATTCAAATCTAAACACACTCCCCCCACATGCGTCTGAAGGATATTGAGACATCTTTTAATAAAAAAACCTCATTGAGGCCCTTGCCCCACCATATCTGGTCAAAGTTGTTTGACCTAAAACATCAGTAATGATAGTCTTGTCGGCGGGACTTTAAACTTCTCACAAAAAGAGGTGCAAATCCTGTTAGGCCGAAAACCCAAAAAGGGATAGCTAAGAAAAGGTCAGGCCATAACCGCTGGGTCTACTCCCTAACCTCAAACCATCCATGTTTCAGGACCACTCTACATCAGAATTGCCTCCTCTTCATTCCTATCAGACCCCATTCCGATGGGGGGGATTTATAGGGTCCTGAAAAATCTTTAATGGAGAATGAGAATCCACTTTAATCCAAGGGATATTCTACCCTCTTTCCCCCCAAAGAATTGGGGAAAAGTGTAGTGAATACTCAAAGGATGGAATAAGACGAACCGTTCTACAGACCAGTCCAATGATAACGGTACACGACAAGTTCCGCGAAGCACCCCCTCCGCGGACCGCTGTCGTTCGCAGAACAAAGGAGGGGATCCTCTGCGAACGCGAAGCAGGACATGTGCAAACCTGGTCTAATATCACAAACCACCCCAGTTGTGAACCACGTAAACCGGCCTGGACTACATCTGCTGTCGTTTATGGATGGGAGGCAGAACCCTACGTGGTTGCGAAGCACTCCCCGAGCTAGTTTGGTTCGTGGGGGAGGTGCGTTCAATGCCACCCCCCCCCCCTGCGAGTTGTGGATTGACCAAGTCATCTGTAAAACAGGTTTCCAGTCATGGGCCTCCAAAAAAGGTGTCGCATGACAACAGATACATCGCTTTCCCCACTATATAATAGGAGATGGAGTGGTAAGAGGAAGGGGATCAATCAGATTCGTGTGGAAGGACTTCGAAGGAAGGAGCATAAGATTTCGCAAACAGCGAAGTTCTAGTTCGTGAACCAGAACAGGTATGAAGCTATAAAAAAATTAATAAGTAACTAAAACACATAACATCTTGGTGAACTGTGAACTTAAAATGAAAAATAAAATATGACCACAAACCATGGCCCCTCTGCGGATGAACTCCCCATGGACCAGGGAGTTTATGACCTTTTTCTGATCTGTCACACCGGGTTGCGCCCTCCTACATGGGTGAAGCCCTGACCAAAGAACTTCTTACCGGCGTTGCCCTCAGCCACTGGTTCTCGCGTGGACCCCTCCGCATAACAACCTGGTATGCGAGCCAAACCCGAAGCCGCAAACCACCCTGGTTCGCAAGATTCCCATCATCCCAAGGACTACCCTAGTTCACGGGCATCCTCTACAGCCGTGTAGCACCTCCCTACGTGAAGGAATCCACCCCTTATATGCCCATGTGGCCCGAAAAATCCTTCGAATTTCCCATTCCCCAAGCTAGATAAATTCCTTCCAATCCGGCCTGATCCGTCGCAACCCCCCATTGGCCCATTCATCATCCCCGAGCCGAGGCCTCCACTAGAGCCACTGGACCTGTGTGATGTAACCTACAGGCGCATCTTCACGCCATTTTGAGTTCCCATACCCACGATAGGCAAGGGTGAAGGGGTTTCCCCGGCCCTTGAGTAGGTTCCTGAGTCACTCCTGGATCAAAATACCCACGATAGTGTAGAGTCTAATCCTAGGAGTCCCCATTCTGCCCCTCCACTTGTTAGGACTGGGGCACATCTCCCCTCCTTGGGGAGTGGCAGACTACCCATAAGAAGGAAGCACCCATGCACCTCCGTACTTCCCCACGACCATGGCCAAGGAAGGGAATAGTGGGTAAGGGTGTTTCTCATTTCTTCTTTGGGGCCATTTCCCATTCCCACTAGTCTTTATCACCATCGGCATCCATCTCGAAGTAAGCCCCGACATTTTGGGCGGCCCCCGTGTGTAAGCCCCATCGCACATCCCATGGACACACCGTTTGCGACGTGATCGTCTGGTCCCTGCTGCCTCTTGTTTCTCACACTGAGCATTACTCACATGTTCTTAGAGTAAGCATCGACCTTGACATACTCTCTTGGTCTGCCTTAGAGAATAAGCCTCGTTCCCATTCAAACTATGTGGAATTTGATTCCCCACCATAGGGATACGTCAGAATCCTCCAAGAGGTTCAAGCCCGACCACCATCAGACCCCCAGGTCCACATTCGCGTGGGTTCTCCGATACTCTCACCAGAACTACGTAGATTTTGATTCCCCACCATAGCAATACGTACGAAGCCTCCCTAAAGTTCAGGCCTAGAAATCGGTCATTCCAACCCCCTTTACGCTGATTTACCCACACCTTGGGCCACCTCAGAGTTTAAGCCCCATTCCAACCCTAACTACGTGGAATTTGATCCCTGTCTCCTAGGCAGGGTATGTAGGAAGCCTACCCAAAGTTCAAGCCCAACAATCGGTCATTCTGACCCCCATTACGTCGGTCTACCCACACCTTGGGCTGCCTCAGAGCGTATGCCCCATTCCCTTCCGATCTCTGTGGACATTGATTCCCCACCATAGGGATACGTAGGAAGCCTCAAAGATGTTCAAGCCTTATCACCATCGGACCCCCGGGTCCACATTCATGTTGGTTCTCTAACACTCCCACCCAAAACTACATAGAATTTGATCCATGTATCCTAGGCAGGGTACGTAGAAAGCCTCCCCGAGGATCAAGCCCAACACCCTGTCAATCTGACCATCTTCACATCGGTTCACCGCACCAACCCTGGGCAGCCTAGAGCGTAAGCCCCATACCAAACCGATCTACGTGAATTTTGATTCCTCTCGTAGGGATATATAGGAGGCCCATACCACGGTTTCAATCCAAATGCTCATGTCATTATTTGTCCCCCCTAGATGACAATAAACTCTAGAGTGCCTAGTTACGAGGCTTTAAACTGGTACGCTCTCAAAGAGTCTGAACTCCTCAGGGTCATTAACCCAATTAAGGATGGTAAACCTCAGGTATAAATGATCCCAAACACCTGCGTCCAGCTGAATATTTCCAACCAAGATTAATCTGTGGATAATATGCATGGGTATAAACCAAAGATTCTCGAACATATGAATACATATTAAATATATAATAGAGTTCCCAAACAAGCAACAATTCCCCCCAAAAGGGTGCGATGATCCCAACATCCCATCCTCTCGACCTATGTGAGTTCTTAAGCATTGCTAGTCAAACCACCTAGTGAACGCCTGCCTTTGGAAAGAAGGTCCACATATTACTGGATATCGAACCATTGGGCATTTTGAGGTGAAAAAGGTGCACCTGATATGAGTGATTAAGAAGAACCCAACCTTCTCTAATCAACCGTCAGGTAGCACACGTTTCTCCCCCACAATCTCGTCGTGCGCCGCGAGACAACATATTTCTCAAAGGAGGATGTATTAGTTTTTTAGATGACATGGTATTTCCAAATTGTATTTTAAAAATTGAAATTGATATTATTTTAATGATCAAATATTTTTTCTTCAACTGCAGTATTCTAATGTAAAAATATTTTTGGTTTTTAAGGTTCCATCTTTATATTTATTAAGGTGTTGTTTAAAAAGTCATATAATGTTTTTGGATATTGACTACTTAAAGGTTACTCATGTCATATTCATTTAAAAAATGGATAATTTTTTAATTTTTTTAAATTATTCATAGAAGTTTTCCATTTTACTATAATGAAAAATATCTCCATTAGAATAATGGTTCATCAATCACCCCATATTTTACATTATGAAATACACCTTCTAGGTGATATAATTTGTCTAACAATTTATCTAAATATTATGTTCATTTAATGTGATTCCATTTGGAAATGTTTTTAAAAGTAATTTTCTATCCATTGGTTCTTCATGATTCAATATATAATGGTAATTGATTAAGGTTGTTTTAGGAAATAAATTTCTTACCCAAGATTAAATTTTTAGTTGAATAAATAATGATAGATTTCATTGTATTATAATATAAATTGGAATTTATTTATTATATTATTGGTTTATATGATATAAACCTATAAATCATTGGTAATGTTTACATTTCATGAGATGAAAGGGGGTACATGGGATGTAATCCAAAGAAATACATTCCATGAGATATTATCCCAGGAAAAAGGTTAAAGAGGTGGTAATCCCATGAATAAGAGTTCCCTGATTAATATCCCACATTGAATGGTAAATTTTTTAAAATTCCAATACCAAGGGTACATGAGTTTCATCCCCAATATTAATAATTTAGAATAGTTGTTTGACCATCCCTACAAATTTTATATAATGATCAGTTTTCATTTTACCCTTATATAATGTTATGATTGACAATGGTTATGCTTATGAAACATATTTATGTCACATTTCTATGTTATGATCTATTTAATTTGAATATTGTATCACGATTCTATATACATTATTAAATGCTATATATATGATGATATGGGATTCTAGGTCCATAATTATAAGGATAAATCATATTAGATCCCGTTTTATATTAATATATTTCTTCTAGACTCATGTTTGTCATAAGTTTATGGTACATAATTTATTTACCTATTGATAGTTTTTCCTTTTTGTTTAACTTTATCACACTAACTTGTGCATAAAAGGGTTGGGCGTTTCTTTTTTTATGGTTTGGAATCATTTAAAAATGACATTTTAAAAAGAGTCATTTTAAATATATTTTCTACACTGAATATTATATATGACATTAAAAAAATATTTTAGTGTAGGTTCATATAAAAACCAACATTAAAATGACATTAGTAATATTAATGGATGATTTCCTTTCAATTTTAACGTAACAATTAAATGTTGAAAATATTTTTTTATTTTGTTTATTTCAAAAAACTAACATTGAACATGATTTATTTAGTAGCTGAAAAATTAATATAGTTAATCATTTTATATTAAATAATATGTCTTATGTATATTATTCTTTTAAAAACATTATATTAAACAAGAAACTTGTAGCCAGAGTATTCTCCAAAAAAAACAATAGTACAATGAATAATAAAATGAATTTACTTCAAAAATACGTTCAAATTAAAAAAATATTTCATATTGAACAAAAAAGTAAAAATACATATTAGAAAATATAATTGAATAAAACCACTAAAAAGAACAAACCATATTTATTAAACATAAGTCATATTTTCATTTCTGTAAGCATGAGGGTCATTAACCATCAATAAATGGAAATGAATTTTGTTATCGTATATTTTGAATATAATGATAAGAAAAATAAAAAAGGATATACTAACATATTACATTTTGAAATTTGGTAAACATGTTTATTGTAATTATTTCTAAAAAATATATCATCATCTAACATCTATATACGATTTTTCATTATTGATGATGAGAATATTATTTAGAATTTTGTATTTTTAGTATAACAATTTGTGTATAAGTAATAATCAGGTAAATATAAATAAATTTACCATTTCATTCACATATCCCATACTTATACTCATATTTCATCTTGAAACTCAACAGTAATCTCACGCACTATTTGACAATAATATGTATGAAATAAAAGTTATAATCATTAAAAAAAATAATGTTTCATATAATGAAACTTATATATATCAAAGTAATTCCATTTTTACTCATATTTCAGTTTCTAGGGAACATAACCAATAATATTTCTTTAATTTGGAAAAAACAACCAACATTCCATTTTTCACATGAATAATTATAGTTATTAACAAATTATGTGAAGAAAAGATTTTCTTTCATAAAAAAGGTAACATCAATCACTATATTGTATATATATTTAATATTTACGAAATATTTTTTTCATCATCATCATTCATGAACCTAACTCATGGACTAATAAACTATCTATCCTAGAAAAAATACAACAATTCATTCATATTTTTATAAATCATGTTTCAAGATATGTAATTTCATAACAATTATTCTAGATAAAGAAAATTGAGATATCGTTATGAAAAATTTTAATTCACTTTCATGAAGACGATTTGATGCAATGTTTTTCATAGAATATCCTAAAGAATAATATCACTAACGTCAATCCTATATATAATCAAAATAAAAATACAACCAAACATTAAAAAATATGTTATATTATCATAAATATCATTCAATATAATTTCATTTCTTTAAAATTTATAAATAACAGTCATATGAGAAGATTAACTGTCTTAAACCTATTTGGATTTCCATAAAATATTTAATTATCATTGATATATTAATACTAATATATATAATAAATTAAAATATAGAAATTAATTCACATAATTATGAAATATTCTCTAAAATATATTAATACCACAGAGTCAAACTATCAAATAATTTTTGATTGTCATGATAGAAAATGTAAACCATTATGTCCAAATATCAAACCATCACATATATGGAATGGTACTATATATTATTAGTAATTAATATCTAGTACTGTTTTCCTAGGATGATCCATCTTCATCTGATGATGATGTTATATATCCCCAATAAAATTTATCATATAATAAGGTAGACTATGATAATGAGTATCATCCACATCTAACTAACAAAATATGAGCAGATTATGATGTTATGTAGGATTAGTATCTACAAGTAGATGTAGAGGAATGGGAACTGAAGGAAGTATTCGAGGAGTTGGAAGGTCATCTAAAGGTAGAAAGTGACATATATAGCATGAATCATTATATATATGTTAGTAAAAATTTATTGTACTGAATAACTGGAGAACACCCCAATCATAGATCTAATCCTCTCCTTTAGTGTCTCACATATCACTTGAACCTCACATACTAATACTCTATATTTCCATTATAAAATTTATACATTTAGGATGTTCCAATATGGAAAAAATTTATTGAAACACATTCCAAATATCCTCAGACATGGGCAGAGTGTTCATTTTTCCCTTATTCAGTGGCTAAAATATTCTTTCTACCCTCAATTATGAAGGGCCCATGTGGGGTCCACTCCTCATTGTATTATTATTTATAATATCTGACTATTTTATTAGGTAATTACAAAATATTAAGAGTTAAAAAATAATATGAATAATATATATAACAAAAATATATCCTTTTAGTCCTCTTGACTATAGACCTTTATTCTTTGACAAGAAAAGACTCAATTTTCTTCATTCGATTAATAATTTATTTTCCTTGTCTGTGTAGTGTAGAATCTTTGTCAAACGATATTGATAATGAATACTCAAATCCCATTTTTAATTTTTTTTTCAATCACCATTTTATCATTTAATAATAAATACTCTCTATGATATAAATAACTATGGAATAGGTTTTTTGTTTGGATCTCATTATGTATTATTATTAATGGTTATTAATTAAAGGAAATATATAATATGATAAATGTAGTGATAAAATTGATTATTAAAAATTGGCATTACTCATACAAAAAGTAATCATTCCATATACTTTCAATACATTTCATCTATATGGCATAATCTTGTAAGGTATGAATGAAATTTATTTTCATTCTATCTTACAACAATAATGAAATCACTGGATAGTGTTTATTTATAAACTCTATGTCTCATTTGGGAAATTTTTTAAAATTAAATGACTCTATATAAATTTTTAGTTATATTACAAATGATATAAGGAAAAGAAAATAAATTTTATATATTATTACCAAAATTAATCATTAGTAAAATGATTATAAATAACCACAATAAAATAATCTTCCATAGTTGAACTAGTGTCTCCTTATTTAACACCCAAATATTTCATAGTACATTATATCATTAATGTAATTTAAAAGCATATATTTCACGCAACACCGTCTTGGCTTGCGTTATACGCGAAATTGATTTTTTGCGAAAAAAACACATTAGTATTATAGTTATTTAAACTATATATATATTTATCAATTATATATTTAAATTTGAATATGAAAAACTAAATTTTAAATTTTATTTATAATTTTTTAACGTAAATAAAACATATATATAAGGAAATGTATATGTTCTGTATTTAGAAAAACTATTTTCTTAAAATAACTACTTTTTATTTCCTTTCGCAGACAATAGTAAAATTAATTTTGGACACAAATAAAAATTTAATTCGGTAAAATATACTTCATTTTTGAATTTTGAATATCAAAATTAGCTTAAGGTTATTTTTTGGTACTTTTCTGATAACATTAATATTTTGATGAATAGGGAAAAACGCTAAATTTTAATTAATAACTAGTTTTTTAATGATATAATTATACTGTTAAAGTATACATTTGAGTTCATTTAAAGTATAATTATATAATATTTTTATCATTTAATACAATATAGGTCATTGGATTGAATTTCACATTTAAATTCTAAATAAACACATGTGAATCTTTTGATAGTTTTAACTTCTTAAAAACACGTTTTTTGGTTTTCAAAATAGGAATTAATTTTAAATTAACTTCGTCAACTTATGTATTTTGAATTTGGAAAAATGTATTACATATTTGGAATCAGTAGGCTCATATTTTTTAAATAGGTAACTATTATTTTTAGACATTATGAATAATAACATCAGAAAATATTTTATTTACCATGCTTAAAAGGTAAATCTGGTAAACAAGGGTAAAAAAATAATATTATAAGTATATTAAATTACCATAACACGTGTCCTAACCCTATTGGATCATTAATTTTAGTCTATTTTCATCATTAGGGTAATTTAGGGACCCCATGGAGCAACATTAAGTGAATATAAAACTTTATAAAAATTAATTTAATGTTAAGGAAAATGTATCATAAACATATATGATTTAGTAAAAAAATATTATATGGGGTTATATAAGTGAAATTTTATACTATAAATATTAATTAGAAATATTAAATTATTTCCTATATTAAGGTAATTTATTTATAATTTTTATAAATCAAATAAATATATTTATTTATGACACAATAATGATGTAGTATTTTCTTTATTAATGATATAATCAAATAAATGATATTATAAATATTAAAATATATATAATTTTAATGTTTTGATTCCATACATTAATTTTATATGTTAATATGACATGTTACGGTGTATTCAATGTATTTTTTTGAATTAACAAAGTTGTGTTGACTTTCACAAAATCCAAATACTAAATAGTGTCAAAATTGATATAAATGAGTTTTTAAAACAAATACATTTTTATTAAATGATATAATATTCATAAAAATATAATATTCGTCCAAAAAACTTATATAGGTTTAAATATGTCATTAATTAAAAACATGAGGATCTCATTACATTTTATAGTATTTTATTAACCATGTATTATAATAATACAAAAATTCATGATAAAATTCAAACTATTTGACTAAGGGTTAAATATAAAAGATAAAGTTAATATGGTGACCTAATCATGTCTAAAACCTAATGGTTGAAGGATTTCCACCAATACACACCATACCCACTAAAAAATCAATTTGGAGGTATTATAAACCAAAAATTATTTTATAATAAATAAGTATTTAATGTTTTCCCAAAAGTTCCACTCACCACTCTTATAAAAGGGTACTTCCCCTTCTCTCAAATTAACATCTCCAAATACGTTTTTCTCATACAAAACCTAGTCAAATATCTTCCCAACTATCCTAATGTAATCCTAGTGGCATTAATTTTATCAGAAAGCCATCCTAAGGAGCCCCTTAGTTGAAATCAAAATGAAGCACCCAAAGAAGATGTAATTATTTAATCTCATATTTCAATGTTCTTTTCTTCATTCACTTCATCCTTATTTATGGATTCCATACCAAAATAATAACTCCATTACCGTATAAATACTAAGATATTATTATAATTATGATAAATCCATATTAATTATTCTATCCATCCTATGAATGAAAATTTCATCACACGTGCGTACGTACAGCTTATCATCTACACATCGTGGTGTTGTTTGTTATTCAATAGTTTATTATTTGGATGGGTATTATAATGAGTATAATTTATGTAAATAATATAAATAATATGTTAATGGATCGTTATATATAATATAAAATCAAATTACATTATATTTCACCATAAAAATAATGATATTGTCTCTTGTGCGTACGTATGACTTACTGTCTCCATGGTGCGATGAAATTTCATTCCCCATCATAACCATTCAAAAAAAATTCCATTTTATTATTAAAAATAATTTTTAAAGAACATAATATCATTCTTCATATGAATAAAATGTATCCTATCCATAACAAACATGACTTAGATAAAAAAACATATAAAGTAAAACGAATCATTTAACACACTAAACAAAGATACTACTCAAATATTATTAACTATGAAATAATAGAAGCTCATTCATGATATCATATTTATATATGTGGTTCGGTAAAAGTTAATAAAAATTATTTCACCATAATATTGGAGTTTAATGTACCATATACTAAGGAAAAGTACATGGTAAGGGTTAATTTCACAATCTCTTTAATATCTGAGGTTGTCTATATATAAGCATTTACTGGGACTTCTATATCATCCACATCCTTGTTATGTTTAAAGTGTATTTCAAAACATCGTTAATATTTTATATTATATGGTTATAATCATTTATACTCTTTTTTTAATTTTTTTAAATTGTTTTTAAAGTAATCATTCAGTCGTTTTCCAAATAAATATCTTAATGGCCTTTTCAACAAATTAAGGAAAAAATGTTTTTTACTTATTTGGCGGTTATGTCCATTTTTCGCCATTATAACACTTTCTAAGCTTCCCTTATAATATTATAAGAATATTTCCAAAATAAATGTTTTTTTGTAATTATATTTCTTTCAATTTATTTCAAAATAGAAAGATATATTTCACCCAATTAGATTTTATTTCATCTATGTCGAAATCCTTTGTTGGATTTTATGCTTGTTTGAATTTGATTTGTTATGATACAATATTCCATATTGTATGGAAGGTTTTGTGATATGTTTGAATATGGATGTGTTATTTTTATACCATTCATGGTTTATGTTTAAATTATTTACATCTAATATGCTAGTTTTAATACCAATCTTTATGTTATGTTTCAACAATTTCATATGAGAAATGCATGGCACTTAGTATGTGACAGGCAAGTCCCGTTGTAGCTCCTAGATGCATCGGTAGGTCACATGAGACAAATTACTATATTGGCCGAAGGACTTGATAAAATTTTTATTTATATTCTTGGAATGAGGCCTTAACTATGTGGTTATGATTTTTGTTATTATGAATTCAATCATTATGAAATTAGCTATTTATTTCACATGAGATTATTCGACTAGTATACTATACATGTGAATAAGTAAATGACATTGTTTGATTTATATTTTCAATATTATGATGATTTTTATGTTTAAAATTCTTGTGTATTAGTCTTATAAATTGCCTTATATTTCTATTCTTATTTATGATTGTTTTTTCAATATTGGTATTTATTCTGAGCATCTAAGATCACCCCTTTCCTATGATTTATTTTTCTACGGATACGAAGTTGTATACTATGATTGACCTGTAGGAATTGGGTAAGGGGTATGAGTGTGTTAAAAAGGGGAAACAATGTTGTTGTTCTTTCATTTCATAGTGTAATGTTAAAATTTTGTATGTATCACATACATCCATGTCTACTAAACTGATCGGTCTTCCAGAATTCATCTCCTGTAATCATGCCAACATTATGTAATAATGCACCATCTCTGGGTATCTGGGGTTGGGGCATTACAGTTAGTATCATGTGAATTTTATTAGAATCCATGGAAACAAGATTTAGAAAAACTCTGATTAGATAACATTACCCTAAGATAGACCTTGAGGATTAGTATATAATAATTTCCTAAAAATTTGGTTATGTAGAGATTTTGTGAGTTTTCCAAGCAATATATCCTAATCTAGATTCTAAAAATGGTGGCGGTTCTAGAACCATGATACCAAGGAGGGAAATCTCTGACAAAGAGTTTCAGGAATTACTCATGGTATCCTGGTACATGATAATGGGCTTTATTGCGAACCTGGTATGATACTCCCAGGAGATATGTTTATGATAATTCACATTTTATTTACAAACCATTATAAAGGAGTTATGAGTAAATATGTCGGAATAGAAATAATTTTTATTATTGTGAGAGTAGATGTGTGTAAGAATTTAATTAATATAGATAATTTCTCTAGTTTTTCAATTATACATTAATATATGATCTAACCTATGGTATGTCGTCATTTAGAAATGGTGCCTTGTAGAAGGAATGAGAACATCAGCAATACGAAAGATCCAATGAGTAATAAGGATCACATCTATAATGTCTTGATAAACAATTTAGAAGGAAAATAGTCTCTCACGTATTCTAATCTTATGAAGAAATATTATTATGTGTTAATAAGATATGTAGATAATTCTATGAGAATTATGGATTTGAGGGAATCCTGAGAAGAAAAGGATGGGAGAGAGAATGATGGATAAAGGGAAGAATAGAATGGAAGATTTTCCCATTTGTGATAAATGTGGACAGAATCCCCATGGTAAGTGTATGAAAGGAATGACATTTTGTTATAAGTGTGGAGAAAAATTACAACAAGTTCATTATTGAAATGGTAATAAAAATGATTCAAATGTACAATTTTTCAACTGCATGGAGTTAGGAAACTACGCGAATCAATGTCCCAGTCATCAGAGTATTCCGAAAATAATGCTATTGGATAATAATCGTGTTATGATTCTACTGAAGATCAAGAGGAACGATTATTGTAATTATGTTTTTATTAATGAATTATGTCATTTTAGTACTGTATTAATGATGTACGAGTTATAATAATTATAAAGTATGTATGTATTGTACTGCAGTACTACTTCATTAAGGATTTTAGATTGTATAGTACCATGTAAAGTGACGTAGTTTCAAGTAAAGAATTTTGTAAAATATATGGTTGTGGGAACTATAACACTTAATATATTTCTGAAACTATGATAATGATTTCGGAATAATATATTATTTATTTGGATAAATTATACTGCATATTCTTGATTACCATGAAACTAAATAATTGTTTTTTTATTCCATCATTGTTGGAGTTTACAACATTTTTGGATATAAGGAGTATATAAAGTATTATATAAGGAATAAGGGAGCATGAACGTAATAAATATTGTTTTATGGTAATTAAGTTCATTACCATTTTTTAAGAGAATACATGATGAAGATATTCATGTGTTATTACGTGCAAAAATATATCATCATTATGTTTACCTTCCTAATAAATTTTGGACTTTGAGTTTGGATAGATGTATTTTGGATAATTCTAAATGTTGTAATGGATTAATGTCAAACATTGGATACTATATTTTATGGTTAAAAAATTTCATAAGATTATTTTTGTATTGTTATAAAAAGGACATCCCAGAGGTTTGGAGACAACCTGACGCGTCCGGTAAGTCCATGATACATTAACCCAAAACTGAAGGGGGATAAGGGTGTATCAACTACCATTGTCCTACGTGATTTACTAATTTCTATAATATATTATTTAATGTTCTAATATATGAATTAAAAATTACTTTTTTGGAACCCTATATGATTAGAATAAATAGAATATTTTTGGGTTCTATTATCTTTTGGAGTGAAAGATTAGTTTGTGGAAGGAATTGTGTAAAGGATGGAACTCTTCATGTCATGTAATCACTTTTTATTCTATGAAGAAAATAATTATTAAAGATTAGGGAATTAATATTAATTTTTATTATCCTAATACATCATTTTTTGTTGAACCGATAATATTTTAAATCCTCAATGTTTTATTGCTTTGTGGACCTTAATTTTCTATTTATTGTTCATTTGTCTATGATTGATGACCTCAATAACTCCCTATAAATATTTACAATATCCCACAAATTATACATATGTAATTTAAACCAATTCTATCTTATTGAAAATCCTAATTTTTTTGTGACTTTTTCATTTCCCTTACCCTCTTATTAAGACTAAATTTTATTAACCCTATTTCTTATGTGGGTTTTCCCCAAAGGTATTTTCTATTTTTTACCTTTTATTTTCAAAGAACAATTTACAATTTTGAAGAATAGATTTATTTAAGGAGTGTATAATGTTACACACCATGATTTCATAGTATATTATTTCTTTTAAATAATTTTATAGCTTATATTTCACCCAACACCTACTTGGCTTGCCTTATATGCACGCTTGAGTTTATACAAAACAACACAATAGTATTATAATTATATAAACAATATTTTTATTTATAATGTAAATATTGTTATATGAATAGTATCAATTACATTTTAAATGTTATTTATATTTTTCTCACAAAATGGAATGATATTTATCATGAAATGTATAAGTTTTGTATTTAGAAAAACTATTTTCTTAAAAGAACTACTTTTTAGGTCCTATAGCAGACAATAATAAAATTAATTTTAGACAGTCCTATAAATGAAATTGGTATAATATATCTCATTTTTGAATTCTTTATATCAAAATTATCTTGGGGTTCATTTTTGGAACTTTTCTAATAATGTTCATATTTTGATTAATAATTAACAATATAAAATTTTAATCGAAAACTACTTTTGTAGCCAAAATAATTTATAGTGTTAAATTATAATTTTGAGTGGTTTTAAAATTTAAATATATTATATTTTTATCATTTAATATAATTTTGGTCATTTTATGTAATTTCACATTTAAATTCAATATAAACACTTGTCAATATTTTGATAATTTTTTTCTTAAAAACCCGCTTTCTATTTTTGATGACAATAAATAATTTTAAATTAATATCAACAACTTCTATGTTTTGAATTTGGAAAAATTGATTCCATATTTGGATTCAGGTGGTCCAAATCTTTTATATAGGTATCTTTTATTTTTAGATATTATGAATAGTAACTTCAGTAAATATTTTATTAACCATTGTTAAATTGTAAATCTAGTAAATAAAGGTATAAATAATATTATAATAATATTAAATTACCCTAACATGTGTCCAAATCCTATTAGATAATATATATTTGACCATGGTTATCCTTGGGTCTATTTGGAGACCCCATGGTGCCACTTGTATGTGAAAATGTCACTATTAAAATTAATTTAAAGTTAAGGAAAATGTAACATAGACATATATCATTTAGTAAAAACAATTTATGGGGTTATATAAGTGACATTTTCGACTATAAATTTTCAATATAAATATATAGAGATTTATTAACGCAGGGTATTTTATTTATAATTTATAGACATCAAATAAATAAAAAAAATTATTATACAATAATGATATAATAATTTCCTTATTAATGAAAGAATCAAATAAATGATATTATAAATATTAAAATAAAGAAAATTTGAATGTTTTGATTCCATACCCTAATTTTATAGGTGAATATGACATGATATGGTGGATTCAATTTTTTTTTATGTAATCATATTGTGACGACTTTCACAAAAACCAAATACTAAATACTATCAAAGTTGACATAAATGAGTATTTGAAACAAATACTATTTTATTAAATGATATAACATTCATAAAAATATAATATTCAGAAAAATTACTAAAATATCATTAAATATGTCAATAATAAACCTATTTAGGGTTACTTGGAATTTTATAGTATGTTTACTTACAATGTATTATAATAATAAAAGAATATGTGGTGAACGTTCAACTATTTAACAAAGGGATAAATCTAAAAGTTAAGGGTAATATGGTGATGTAAAAATTTCTAAAAACTATTTTTTGAGAGTATTTTGACCCATACCCACCTTATTATCTAAATAAATCAATTTTCAGATATTAAAAACCGAAAATTATTTTAAAAAACAATAATATTTCCTGTTTTTTCTAATGTGCTCTCACCTATTTTATAAAATGGTACATCCCCTTCTCTCAAATTCAGTCTCCAAAGCCATTTTTATCTGAGAAACCATGCTAAATCTCCTCCCAACTACCCTAAATTAATCATAGGTTCCATATTTTGATTATAATGACAACCTAAGGATCCCTTTTATTCAAATGAAAAGGAAGCACCCAAAAATGAGGTAATTATTTAATCAACTCTTTTAAAGTTCTTTTTATCATCCATTTCCTCCTTATTTGGTGATTCCATACCAAAATAATAACTCTCATACCTTCTAAATACATATAAGTTATTATAAATATGGTACAAAAGATTTCATTATTCTATCCATCCGAAGAATGAACAAGTCACCATATATGCGTACGTATGACTTACCGTCTCCACATCGTGGTGTAGTTTATTATTCAACGCTAAATTTTTTGGATAAGTATAGTAATTAGTATAATTGATGTGAATAATAAATATAACATGTTAGTTATTCTATATATATAATATCAAATACAATTACAAAATATTTCTCCATCAAAACAATGATATTTTCACTCGTGCGTACATACGGATTACCGTCTCTGGGATGCGATGAAATTCCATTCCCCATCATAACCATTAAAGAAAAAATTAATTTTATGATTAAAAACAATATTATAGAACATAATATAAATCTGGATATGAATCAAATATATCATATACCTAACAAACATGACTTACATAACAAAACATTAAAATGAAAACAAATCAGTTAACTCCCAAAACAATGATATTACTGAAATATTATTAACAAATCAATATTAGAATATCATATATGTTATCATATTTTATATATGTGGTTATTTTATATGTTAATAACAATTATTTTACCATTATAAATAATTTTAACATACCCTTGACTAAGTAAAAGTACAATGTAAGGGTTGATTTTATGATCTCATTATTATCCGAAGATGTCTATACGAAAATATCTACTAGGACATCTCAATCATCCACATTCATATTTTGTTAAATGTATTTCAAAACATTTTTAGTATTTCCTAGACTATGTGTTAGTTTATTTTATACCCATTTTGACTTTTTATAATATATGTTGATATGACTTTATCAGTCATTTTCCAAACAAGGTATTGTACGACCTTTTTGACAAATTGAGGAATGAATGTTTTTTTTCTTATACAAAGGGTGTGGCCATTTTCCACAGTTATAACACCTTTTAATCTTCCCTTATAAGATTATAATAATATTTTCAAATTAAATGTTTTCTTTTATAATTTACATGAATTATAAATTATTACAATATAGAATGTGATATTTCTATCAAATAGTTTTGATTTCATTTATGTTATCATCCTTTGATAAATTTTATGCTTGTTTGAAGTTGATCTATTAAGTTGTAATCTTCATTATTGTATTTAACGTTTTTTGTTATGTTTTAATGTGGATGTTCTATTTTTATATCATTCCAGGTTTATCTTTAATGTATTGAAATTTGGTATGCTAGTTTTTATTCGAATGTTTATTTAATGTTTCAACCATTTCATATAAGGAATGAATTGGACTTAGTAAGTGATGGGCAGGGCCCGCTATAGCCCCTTAATGCGTAGGTAGGTATCACAAGTAAAACTATTGTATTGGAATAAGTCCTTGAAAAAAATTTCTTTATAGTCTGCGTATGAAGCCTTGGCTATGTGGTCATGATGTCCGGAATTATACATTCTACCATTAAGAAATTAGCTATTGATTTTATATGTGATTATTCAACTAGTAGAATATCCGTGTGAATAAGTAAATGGAATTATTTTATTTATCATTGCTATATAATGCTGATGTTTTATTTTAAAAGTCTTGTGCCTTTGTCATATACATATCCTTAAATGATTTTTCTTATTTATGATAGTTTCTGCTATATTGTTATCCTTACATAGCATCGGAGCTCACCCCTTTCCTATGTTTTATTTTTCCGAGGATGCAAAGAAGTATGTTGTGATTGACCTGAAGGAATATGGTAAGGGATATTAGTGTATTCAAAAGGGGACCCAATGTTGTAGTTTTCTCATTTCATAATGTAATATAAAACTTATGTATGTATTTAGTACTCCAAAGTTACTGAACTGATCAGTCTATCGGGACTTGATCTCTTGTGATCTTTCTATTATTGTGTAATAATTCACTGACTCTAGGTATCAGGGGTCATGGTGTTACACCTTAATGAATTTTCTATATTTTATAAATCTAAAATGTTTATTTTTTTCATGTTCTTAAATTTTAACAAAAATCATAAATTCCGTTGAAATTGGACCCTTGTGAATAACATTATCATCAAACTAAAATAGAGTTCATCTATTCTAATCTATGAGATTTTTATATTTTCCAAAAACATGTGAAACAGGGTTTACCATCCCATGATCCTTTCTCTTTCCATGTGGTTGGTAATAAGATATATAGTTTGATGAGGACCCCAATTAGAGGTTATTTTATTTTACTTATTGAAATTCTAATATAAATCAATAAAATAATCTATAATTATCCATTAAATAAAATTAAAAAAAATTAGATAATGAATTTAATAGATATAAACACAATACAATCATAAATTGAATGAATATGCAGAAACGTAATGTAAATAGTTTCTATGATATATATAAATAAGAAAGAATACATTGATTTCAATTTCATGTTATCCCAATAAACCACACTGATATAATTTTTTGGATCATTACTGTGTATCAATTCATATATCACATATTGTAATTAAATTAATCTCAAAGTGATCGTTAATAATAATTTATATTTTAATCATAATTTACCAATATATAATATCGAATTCATGTATGGTTTGTTTGAAAATGTAAAAAATTAAATAAAACTAAATTTTATGATGAAAAAACACTCATTTGAACATTATAATTATCTATAATTTTATACTCATATATGGTTTATTGTTTTATTTTAGAAATTATTTGGTATGAATTCTCCAATATTTTTATTAAAGAAATAACAAAATATGTTTTTTTATCAATATTGGTTTTTTATAAAAATAAATTTTAAAATTATTGATATAAATTTTCTTTGATAAAATATAATGCATTTAATATCATATATCATTTTTTACAACAAATGAATTGAAATTTTATCATAAAATTTATATGTGAATTAAAAAAACAAAAAATTAATATATCTAAACTTCCAACATATTTGAATATATAATGAATTTATATATTTATATGTATATGTACCCTACAATATTATGATATTATTAAATTATTGTATTCTCATATTCCATCTTTATGATCGTTAGGTATAGAATTAACCATGTATTTAAAATTTTCATCAATATCCTTAGATAAATCATTTCATCGAAGTAGGGGTGTAAAATAATTTATCAATATCATACTTTATTTTCATCAATAAAAATTTGTTTTCTATTTTTTTGACTAATAGAACACTAGAAATTTTATGGATCAAGAATATAGAAATTATTTTTACATGTTCTTCCACTATAAAATATTCTTCTTTCTATTCCAAACTACACAAATATTCTTCTGGTATACTGAATTCATCTTTTTTACAGTATTGTTAAATGAAAATAAATTTAATGAAAATAAAAGAAACTAAAAATATAATACAATCATTCTATAATTTTTCTAAAATATATTTTTAATATTAACATATTTATAATATTGTGTTTTTGGATTTTTAATTATAAAAAATGTATTGCTTCTATTTACAATTATAAAATTGAATTCCTAACAACATAGTTATTGTCTTGAAATGTGGTATAAAATTTAAACCGATTAATACTATACAATTACCATGTTATCTAATTGAAACACCTCATACCTATTAACCATTTCAATATTTCAATTATATATAATCAACCAAGAATGGTATATATTAAAAAAGTAAAAAATTATTTTTATGATCATTTAATACGTGCATATTTTTCCATTCTAGAAAATATAGTTTTACCAAATTAATTTGAAATTTTAATATAGGGAAAATAAATATATTTCATTTTCATGAAATATAAATGTGATTTGTTTATTTCGTTAACCATTAAACAATATAAATGTTTAGTTATAGATCCCATTTCCCACAAATTTATCTCTATCTTTGAATGTGATAGTGAAAACAACATGCCCTACTTTACACAACTAGTCTATAAAAAACAATTAAACCTTAGTGGGATTATACATATAAATAATTGAATATTCTTGTCAATATTTATTATTAACATACCACTTTAATAAATTCATATATATTTCAAAAGGATACTTCCAATATTGATACAATGGGATAGAGAACTAAATTTCACACAATAAATAAACCATTTAATACATTACTTTATAAATAAAATAGAGGGAATAAAATTTCATGTTTTCAAATTATATATGTTAAATCATTCTCCAAATTTTTACAATAATTTTTCATGAAAATTTTTAACAAATGGAATTCAAAAAATAAAACACCAGACAGATAGTCATTGGAGAAATATATGGTTAGTATTCCAAGAACTGAAACTAGAATGTGTTGTTTCATCATCAAATAGAAAGTATTATATTACATTCTAGTTAATTAAAAAATATTCATTTACAAAAGTAAAATTGAAGAATAAAACAATAGAACATTAATACCATGGCGAAATGATCAAGGATTATTTTCCTGTTCATGGTTAATGCCAGAAAAGTGGGAGGAAAGTATGTCAGTTTTCCATTAAGAGTGAGATCTAACTCCAAATATATTCTAATTGATATTAACTATAACATTATATTCAGAACATAATTAATATTTAAACTAATATATTCCCATATTTCAAAAAAAAATATCATATATATTCTTCTTAACATTACTCACATCTTTGTCATGTTAGATCTCAAAAGATCTCTTTTATGGAAGCTCAAAATTGTATTGACTATATCTTCAATATTTTGTTCAAGATGTATTCATTCTTTCTATACGAATGAAACATTAATATTGTTCACCATATCAAAATATTGGCGATTAGATAATGTATTTTCCAGACATATAGTTATTGTAGTTAATTGATTTACTTTGTAAATAATTGTTTGATGTTAAAAATATAAAAACATTTACTGATATTTTTAATTTTTTTCCTTCCATGTTTCCTTTGAAAAAATGAAGTACCTTCTTCAAAAGATTAACAATAATTATGACAATTATTACGGTAAGCAACAAAATTTCCATATATTGGAAACTTTTTATATAAAACATATGCATTGGATTTAATTAAAAATATTCATTTTTATAAGAAAAAGAAACATTAAAACCATTCCCCCTAAGTGTTTCAGAAATTAATGTTGATAACTAAACGTCAGCAATGTTTTAATTTTTTTGAACACAAATTATTATACTAAACATGATATATTTTCAAATCATAAACTATTCTTGAGATATGTTTTAAAAACCAAAAACTATATTTGAACTATGATTATTAATAAGGATCAATATTTAATTAATTCCAATGTTCATAGCCCATGTCTCATATTTCTTACATTATTTCAGAATTAATGAAATTTTAGATAAATAATATTTTATCCATGACAATGAGCTGGATGGTCTAATTTACCATCAAATATTTTCTCATCTTCGTTCCATCTAATCCTTTTTCATTATTTTAATTTTTATATAATTTTTTTGATTGGAATTAAAAAAACGATACTATATTTTCTTAGAAGGAATTTTAGTAATTGTAATAAAGTATTAATTATGTTAAAATTTTCTTTTAAAATAATATCATGATGTCAATATTTTTAAACTAATTAAATTATATTTATATTCTGTAAAATATGACACACAATTTATGGGGAAAACATGTATCTTTTATTATCTGAATTCCATTGTGCAAAAGATATTTTATAAATATATTTTCAATTTGGAAGATATTTTTATTCAATAAGTACAAATTTAATCTAGAGTATAAATTTTCTAAAACACATGTAAATCAATACATTTATAGCATTCATGATCATCAGTCGTAACATAATTGTTAAAATTGTGAATTTTTTACAACTTGGAAACAATTTGTTTTTAGAATCACCATAAAAGCACTCATTTAATGGTATATTTTCAAATTTATCTACTAAAATATCATTAATCTTTAATTCAATTTTATCCCAACATTATTTTCAAAAATCCACAGCATAATTAGATATTTAATCATGGAAACTTTCACCATGAAATATCCATGTAAAGTAATTCTAATAGAAAACATAGAAAATAATGATTTTTTCTATCTCTACTATGATGATTTTTATTATTAAGAATTTTAAGCACGTACAAAAAAAGTGGTTTTTATTTGATACATTTCATTATTACAATTAACCCCACCCCTCCCCCCACATGTAGATCAGTTATTTGACATGCAGTATTCAAATTACAATCCATTATTTCCAATAGTAATTAATATTATTAAATATAATTAAATGTTTTTCAATTTTTAAATTAAAATTTACATATATAAATAATAATATAAATTGAAATTTTAAATTGTTTAATTTTATCACAATTTTTCTTTATATAAATAATTATAATGATAACCAAATTTGTTCATTAAAGAATAAAAGATAAACAAAAACCAAAAAAATAAAAAATAAATAAATTATTACAATAAATGAAAATTTAAAATACTAAATAACAATATAGAGAGAAAATAAAAAAAGTTCCTCTACATTGAATTCATACATTTAGATAATTTAATATCTATATACATACGGAATCATCAGAAACCAAAATAAAAAAACATCATAATTTTTAATGTAAGGATAAATAAGATAATCTATTGATTATTCAAATTATAATAGATTATGAAAACAAACTAAATTAAATGTATAAATTTTATGTGTAACCATGGAAAACCAAAACTGAAGCATGTCAAACCTCTTAGATACATTAAACAACTTATAAAAACAATAACATTTTCTCTAAAATCATGAATAAAAAATATTTGTAACTACATGAATAAAACATATTTTTATACATAGAAACAAAACTTTAAATTCAGTAATTTATTTTCATAAATTAATTCTCTTTATTTTATTTATAAACTAATTCTCGAAACGATATCATTCATATTAAATCTGGTTATTTTTTATTAAATTCAAATTTATCATATAAATGTGACTCAAGATTCAAATATTAAATGGAAAATCATCTACGATTTTAACTTATTAAAAATTTTAACATAATGAAACATATTTTTAAACATCATTCCTTATATCTGACAATCAAAACTTGTTTTATAGTAATGAAACAATGGGGAAGGTATTTTCAAACTCATATATTCATTATATTGAATATTTTTTCAATGAAAAATTAGTTCCTCCGATTCACCAATGTATAAAAAAAAGGATTTTACAATAAATTTAAGGAATGAATGTTTTTATAGAGTCATAAATTTTTGTAACCATATTCTAAACAATAATTCTCTATCCTGTAGAAAATTATATAATACCAATATATGAACCACATTTCAATTCATAAGAGTCTAATAATAAAAATAATAAAAAAATGAAATTCATAATTGATAAAATCACTTAATGTAGTACTGTTAATAGTTTACAAAAAATCCAATAATTAATCCATGTATAAAAACTCATTGGAGTGTCATTGATGAAAAAATGTGTTGAAGAAATTCCATAAAGAGATAAATATTTTGACAGTGGTAGGTGAGGGGGGATCACGTGTAATAACCCTGGTGAAAATTGTTGATGTTGGAGGATAATGGACGATAATGATGGATGATGACTGTGTGGTAGAAGAACAATGGTTTTCGTCACTCTAGAAGTGGAACCAAAATCCTGAATTGAAAAAACATTAAGTAAAAATTATCAATCGAGAAATTTATATAAAATTTTTAATGGGTTTTGACATTCGTTATAAAATAAATAAATAAAAATTCCTTTATATATATTTTAAATTTTTGTAACCGTCATTAGAAAATTATATTTTTCATATTCAAAAAATAATATTAAATAAATGAAATTTAAAAAACGTTTCACATACTTTTTATAGAACCAACATGAAAAAAACTTCAAAAATAATTCATTTTAACTAGACCCATTAAATTTTGTTTCACATTTTGCATTTTTTGGAAAGGAGTATAAAGTATTACTTGTCTTGAAGGGGATTTTTTATATTGTGCTTTTGTACAATTGTTCACTAGTTTTGTAAAATATTTATCTTAATTATGTAATATCTAATGATGATGAACCAAATTATTCTTATGAATTCTTGATATAATTGTAAAATATAATATAATTTATGTAAATTTTTTCTTAAACTTCGGACATATAGCCTATATTTAAATATAGTTTATAATGAATTTATTTATGGCACTAGTCTTGTTTTATTGATCTGGTGTGCCTCATGCTCATCCTTATAGATCCTCATTATTATACCTAATGTCGATTAAATGGTGGTGATTCTGAAGTGAACCAGGAAAATCATATATAAATTTTGTTAAATTTAAGATGAATATTCAATAATTTTCACAACAATACTCACCTGAGGATTGAAAAGGTTCTGGGTGTTTACATATACGAAACTAAATCATCTTATTTCATAAATTATCATTACAATATCACACAATAATCCTCCCATAAGAAATATTTTTATAAATAATTTATTTAATGTAATTATTAATATAATTGGAAAATTAAAAATAATAAAGGGTTAGATGAGATACTCAGTACATGTAAAAACGAGTGAATTTTATCATTATAGGATAAGATGTTCATAAGGGTATGATAAAATATTGACATGAGTATTATTAGAAAAGATATTCATATAAAAACAAAAATATCATATTTTTCTAAATCAATTTATATATAGAATCTTGATCAATATGGGTGTCAATATCCAACAGTCACATTGTATGAATGCATCATAAAAACAATAAGAAAACATTAAATTTTGATAATAGATCAGTCAAATCATGTACATGTATAATTTTCTGAGCATATCTAAAAAAACTCATACTAACATGTAAAAATATGAAAAAAAAAATACATGCACGGTCATGTATAAACATTTTCCATTGATAATATATGGAAACAAAATTTAATCATGAATAAATATGTGACCAATGGTATTCATAGTCATGTCTACTCTTATAAAACACATAAATTTTGAAAGAAAATCATTTTATTCAATATAGTGTATAACATAGAACACCAAATGTAAAAGGGAATAGAACACCCCAATTCATTAAAATATAATTACTATTTTAAATAAATTTAATCTATACTATATCTTGCAATGAGTGTTGTACTGAGCTAGATTACATTTCATGTGTCAATAACATTCTTCGATAGCTTGCATTACAAGAAAGACCGAGTTGTACAAAATACTATTGATCTTATTATTTAATTGTTAAATTAACTACTATCCATTAAATTGGAAATTAATTAATGGATTAACTAATATATGAAATTAAATTGTTGATATTATTGGTTAAAAATTAATTATATATGAATATAAAAACCATTTGAATATAAAAGAATGTTTTTAATAAAAAACAATTATTATCAGAAAAAGTAAATTTATTTTAACAAATTAAAATTATTTATAATAGGGGATAATATCAACATGCTATATATTTAAATAAAGTATTCATACATTTATTTCAAATGAATTTATAGGTATAAGATAAGACAAAATGATATTTTATGCCTTAAAAGATAAATTTTTCTAAAGGTATATTGGATCCCTTTTAAGGGTGAAAATATTTCGAAAACAAATATTATCACCATTAAAAGTTTTATTTAAAAAAATTTACCTGATTAATTAAATATTATTTTTAGAATTGTCATAGGGTATAATTTTTATATTTTTCATAGAAGTTTTATTTTTTGATGAATAGTAAAATTACCGAATTTTAATTTATAACTTACTCTTCTTATATGTTATTTTTAATGTTATAATATTTTTTAAATTTGTTTAAAATTAAAAGTAGATAAATTATAAAATATTAATCCAACTTATGTCATTGAATTGATTAATTGTTTAATTTAGTTGTAAAAATGTAGTAAATTTTGGATCTTTTTTACATTAAAACCCAATTAATCATCCCATCATCGAGATTAATTTATAATTAATTTATGTCACTTCTCTGATTTGAAATAGGAAAAATTGATCCCAAATCTAGAATATAAAAAATATATAATTTCTAATGAGGTAAACATAATTTTTTTAACATAATTTTTTTTAAAATTAATTAACAATTTTTATAATGATGAAGAGTAAAACAATTTTATCAAGGGACTAAACCTTAATAATAAAAAGAAAAATTACATTTAATGTTTTCCAAAACACAATTTATGGACATATTTTGACCTTATCCCCGTAGGATATTTTTTGGTGAATTATTTTTACCACATGATATGGAAACAATTTTGGTGGAATTCCCTCATTAAGACATTTATATATTTTCCACTCAACCGGCTTATAAACGTCCTCCCCTCTCCCACATATCTAAACCTCTAAAACCAATTTAGATTGGCCATGCCCATCAAAAATCAAGATAATAAAATCCCACCCCTCTTCCTGGAAGACTTATATTGGGATTTAAGCCTACTTCAGATGGAATTAATGTAAACCGGTCGAGGATACCCTGAGAAGTGGTAATATTTCTCTAAAAGAAATTCATTTTATTTCCTTCTCCACATCCTAAATTTTTAATTATATCTCTATTATGTAATAAATTCATTATATTATAAAAAACTTATATTTTTTCATGTTGTTCTAATGTCAGAAAACATCACACACTTCTATCAAATGTGATAGAGAATCAACATTCGTGTGTACGAAATAATATTCCACAGTGAACCTATGTCAATCATTCTTCCATTATCACCATAAAGTATAGGAAATAATTACATATTTATAGTTTATATATGAAATATATGATATTTAAAATTTATTTATCCTTCTATAATTTTTATACAAAACATTACTTCATGCCTTTCATATTGTGTAAATACGTTAACATTGATCATTAGTATGATGGATTACCCACTCATGAAGCTATGTGGTTTGTTCACACATTACAAGGATTGTACTGCAGATGGGATTAATAAAAATAAGTGATATATATAACATAAATATCCTACATTAATGATAATATAACTTTATATTTTATCATTTTTTATCTTAGAATATGAAAAAAAAAATTAACTATCCATGTGTTCGTATGACCAATTGACTCTATGAACGGTCCATTTCATTACCTTACTCTATATTTAATGAATAAATCTAAATAAATACATACTAAATATAAATGATATTTAAATAATGTATTTAATTATTTATATTGTTAAATAATAATTAGTGTCATAGGAACCCAAAATAACAAGTCAAAATGTACTCGAAAAAAAATGTAGTTATTACCCGAGGAAATGTATTTAAAGAAATATTACTAGATAATGGATACTAATATGTTAAAAAATTATCATTTATGATATTATAAATATAATTATGGGATTTATAATAATTTAATATCATTTTTAAAACCATTATAAATAAGGTTATGGGGATTCAACCAAAAAAGTGAGTGTATGTTAAGGTATTTCTTCTCAATTTCATTTCATTAAGTAATATAATTTTATTATGAACCAAATTTGATTTTGATATCTTATATATATCCCCCTAACTTTAAATATAATTAATACATAATTATTCATGGTATTTTTTGTTTTTATTTTAATTATTTCTTTTAAGTGGAACTGAATTAAAAGTTACGATTGTGTAAATAGTTTTATAACCCAATAATTTTTCATTGGGTTACATTACTTTTTTATTGCCATTAGTATTCTAAGATATTGTGTGTACGAAATTTTTATAATATATTTGTTGTGTTAAAAAAAAATATTTGGATTTATATTTGACACGTACAATCTATTAATTTCATGATTATAACTTCAATGTGATGTTCGTTACAATGGTTGATATCACAATCTCATTTTATTCATTATTATTTACAATATAATTTTATTTAGAGGAAATTATATGATAATTTTTTTATAATACATTTATTTTTATTCTCCTGTATTTAATATTAGTATTATTCACGTTGTATTGCAACTTTTAACTAATTGGTAAAAAAATATTATTAAGAATATGTTTTAATAAAAGTCCACATCATTTCACTTTTTGGTTTGAAATGAATTTTAATAAAAAACCATGTTTTATAAAAACCAGGTCAATATTTTTTTGAATTAAAAATTTCATTATGATTTATTAAAATAATGTTTTACAGGTTTATTAATTTCATAAATGATTTTAAAGGATTATTTCTTACACTTTACAATCAAGGAACATTTATAACCTTTTTTCTATGAAAAATGAATTTTATTTAGTACATGGATGTAAGTAATCGCTAGCATAATGATCATTTAATTGAAACAACCATGTCAATTTTAGAAGGATATTTAACATAATATGTGTTTAAAATTTATTACAATGAAATGTTTTCTTAGTTTTTCTCAAAAAGAAAAAAATATTTTCTTTAATATTTTTTCTAATTGTCTTTTTTTATTTAATCATTGAAAACAACCATTATTCTCACTACAATAGAAATATGTTGTATTCATACCATATTTATTCTTCATACAGATGTATTATGAATATTTTTTCCATGGATAGTTTTCACATTCACATCATTGAATCCTTTTTATACTCCTTAAATTTAACTGAAGTCATTCACATTTCAGAAATTATTGAACATTAAATTTCCACTAAATATCCACATTATTTATAGTTGATATAATTATTTCAAAACCATATACTATTTTATACATATAGTTTTTACATTGGTAGTTATTGATTAACTAGTGAAATATTGATAAATCTATATCCTTTTGTCCATAATGAAATTTTATAGGGCACATCACTTATGAAATAAATAGATTATTCAATATATGTGGAAATAAATTGTCAATTAAAGTCATTTGTTCGAGACTCGTTAATGAGAACCCATCAATGCATCAATAGTCAAATTGAATGAATCAGTATTATATTCTAAGCTAATGGGGTTTTTAAAAAAATATTAATTATATTCAGGATATATCTTTAATGTAAAGGTATCATGTTCTTAGAGAACATGTCTTCCTATAATTAATCATTTCTTTAATTTAGTATACATTTATAATTATTATTTATGATATTTTTACTAAAAATTTCTATAGATGAATTTTATTCTCAATTTATTGAATAAATCGAATGTGTGGTAAGTTATATAACTTTCCATATTTATTATTCCTTATCTAGTTATTTAATTTTTATGCATGTTCAGTTATTTTCCATTCTATATTTTCTAAGTATTTCCATCTAAAATTAATAATTGCATGGAATTTGTGTTAATTTATTCATATTTTCATATTTTTCCTTCTCATTGATTCATTATTTCCTTTTTGTAATTAACCCATATTGATAATTTGAGATCGCCCTTATTTTCTTAACATTCCCAAGGATTATAGGATGTTAACTACAACTGATATGCAGGGATATGATTAATATAGTAATGTTATTTTAAAAAACAATATGTTTTAATTTTTGTATTCCAAAAATAATGTAGCATTCGTGTATGTATCATGTTTACCAATACTGTTAACTAATCATTATTTTGGGATGTGTTTCCTTGTACCTTATGCCAATGTAATAATTATAGAGACTGTCTCTGAGTTAACTGGGGTTGGATCATAATTGTTTTTATCAAATGAATTTTAGTATAAATCTTGAGAACTAGACTTAGGAAATCATATAATAGGGAACATTACTCTAAGGTTGACATCGAGGATATATATATATATAAAGAAATACTAAAGTGTGGGTACAATATATATTATATGGGTTTTTCTTATAGTACAACCATGTATGGAAAATACAACTGGGTGTGGTTCTGGAATAGATGTTCCTATGGGAGAAAACTCTAAATAGGGCATGTTGATCTTAACTCAAGCGTAACCAGTTTCATTACAATGAGCCATACCATGCAGCATATTTGTAACTCTAGAGTGATATTCTTAGGATAAGTAAAATTTTAATTACAAAACATTACTAATTATTCGAATAGATTTTGAAAATTAATGTTTGAGGTTAAATGCTAGACCAAGGAGTGACACATAGGGAAATAAACTAGATGAAGTATTTATGTGATGGGATTCAAAATCTATTTCAGAGAAGTATTTTTTTCAATAGTATTTTGGTTATACGGATAATAAGACATATAAGGATTATTTTAGATTTTATAAGAACATGTGTCATCCATAATGAAATAGATATGAAAAATGACATGTGTTCCAAATACTAAGTATGATTATATGTTCAAAGCCATAGAAAATCTTTTTGGGTTTTATGTGATGAGAGTCTACGAAGATAATTTATGTTTTGGAATGCAGATGTTTCATTGGAATTTTTATTTTGAGGATAAATGATTTTATAGTTTATAAACATATGATTAAGGGTATTTATAACTATATGGGTTGATATAATCATTAATTTCATTGTAATAATAGTCAAATTATACTACTATACATTGTGAAAAAATAGATTTATTGAAATCCCTATTAAATTTTTATTTAAGGATTAATTTCATTTCTAGGATACATGTCATGTTATTTGGAACTATATAGGAATTATATTAATATATTTTAGAAAAATGAAAACCTATATATATGCTGAGAACATGTTGCATCAACATAGGAAGTGGGACTAGAACCCATAACTGAAATGTGATCAGGGCTTCATGCCTACCAATTGCATACGTGATGTCTTGGTTAATATTTCATTGTTATTTAGAAATAAATTTTATGAAAAATGTTAATAATGTACTAGTTTTATTAATATTTAGGTTTAGATGATAATTTTTTAGCCGTGTTCATTTTGATAAATAGTTATAGAAAGACATAAAGGAATTTCATTCATTTATTTATCTTATGATCCATTAAAATTATATTTCAAAGCTTCGGGCATAAAAAATATCTATATTTATTTCCTGTAATAATAATGTAATTTTAATATAGAATAAACGCATGATGAAACTTTTCATATGAAAAAGAAAAATATCTCGTTACTATAATTTCTTATATTAGTACGTATTAAAATAATTCCTCAACTTTAGAAAAGGTATCATTAAATAAAATGATATTCATTTACCATCATTTATGATGATGTCATTTACGTTTTATAAACTACATGATTCATTATTTTTAGGACATTGACTTTTCAGTAATCACACACATTCTTGTGATCAATGTCCTCAAACCCTCTATAAAAAAATATGTATTATTTTTCTCCATGCAAATATTTTTACAATACACTATTGTTACCATATGAAGAAGCCTTATTATATGTTACTCTTTATGATCATTGTAACACCCCAGGTAAATAAATAATATGAAATTTTTATATTTATCCATATTTTTGAATAAAATATTAATATGAATTTAAAGGGGACGCTATGCTCGATGGCGTACCCAACACGCAACAACAAGTTCCTTTGAAATCTTACGTTGCACTCTAATAATAAAATAATATTATTTTAAATGGTAGTTAACGCCAAGCCGTTGTAATGGAGGGAATAAAAATAACTAACTACAAAATGATTATATATGTTTTTCAAATATTTTTACTCTTTAAAATAAATGTTAGAGGATTAAAAATGCAAATGAATCCAGTTTTTAAGCGTAAACATTCTAATATTCTTTAAAAGGTCGATTAACCGCCTTTTGATGGCAAACCCCTTTTAAATAAACTTTTTGAAAATTTTATAAGCTCTATTTCTCAAAATAAACATATTATTTATGATTGGGACATTTAAATTTTCCTTGGGTTAATTTTTGGTATTTTTCTGACAATGTTCATTTTTCAATGAATAGTGAAAAATACTGCATTTTACATCAAAACTGCTTTTTCATATAATTTAATTATATGGTTATATTATCTTTTTAATTTGTTTTAAAGTGTAATTATAATATATTTTTACCATGTAATTTAATGATGGTCATTGGGATTAATTTCACTTTGGAATTAGGCATAAACAAGTGCCAAACTTTTCATAAATATTGTTTCTAGAAATACTGCTATTTGTTTTGACAACCGGAAGTTTTTTAAACTTAATTATTGCAATTTATGTGTTTGGAATTTGGTAAAATGGATTAAATATTTTGAATCATAAGGTCCAAATTATGTAATTAAGACTCTCTTTTTTTTGGACATTATGAATAGTAACAACAATAATTATCTTTAATTATCTTGATTAATGAGTAATCGGGTAGTTAAAGATAATAAGATAATATCATAATAAAAAAAATGACCACAACATGTGTTCTAAGGCTAATTTTTGTCTCATGGCCGACCATGGGATTACTTGTGCCAAACTTGGGGGGCCCATGGAATCACTTTTGTGAGAGAAAGTGACTTTTTATCTTTTTATTTTTTAAAGAATGTTAAATGTAACAAAGAATGTATCACCCAAGTAAAATATTTTTAATTTTGTCTAAATAAATGATCATTTGGACTATAAATATTCATAGGAAATATAAAAATATTTCCTACATCATAGTATTTTTTTTATAATTTTTAGAAAATAAATAAATTAAATTATTTATGACATTATGATGATGCAGTGATGACCTCATTATTTAACGATTTAAATAAAATGGAAAGATAATGTAAAATATAAGACCTAAACATGTCCAAAACCTATTGTATGGGGGGATTTATAACCCTTATCATCTTATCCTCGAATTATATCAATGTGGGACATTTTAAATCCGAAACTCATTTTCAAATAAAGTAACATTTCTTTACTTCAAAAGAGTGCCCCTCCTCTCCTCTTATAAAAGGCCCCCACCTCTACCACCTTACCCACACATAAAAAGCCTTTGTCTCGGCCAAACCCTGCCCATTTAGTCTCTCCACATCCCTCTCTTACTCCTTGAAGCCCCACTTTGGGCATAAGTCTTCCCAAGGATGCCTTTGAGCTCAATTCTAAGAGAGTTACCCGATTTTAAGGTAATGTCTTCACTTGAGTCCTTTTGTTTTATTTTGCTTCTCCAACCCCATAAACTCTTTTTATTAATTTATTTTGTAACAAATCCAGTATATTCAATATACTAGTATGTTTTTATAATAAGGATTCAAGCTACACTTACACACACCTAAATCTAATGGTTAAAGAACATACTGTTTCCGTGGATGGCGAATTTCTACCTCCCGAAACGATGATTGTTCAACATTATTTTAACACCTTCAAAGGTGTCCATTAAGATGAAACTATACTTTTATATGATATATTTTATTTTTATGTTTTACTTAAGCTTCTGTATTTTTTATTTATGGCTTACCTTTATGGTTTCCATTATGGGTAAACGCAATATCCTCATTTAAGGAAGTGCGGACTACCGCCCTCTCAAAGTGATGTGATTCGGTAATGCCATATGTGGGATGTATAAAGGATGGATTTAAAGTTATTATATATGATTTTATACTGGAATTATAATATACTGTTATATAATTATTATTTTCTTTCCATTAATGTATGAGATAGAAATGAAAGTAGCGTTCATGCGTACGTACGGCTTACCGTCTCTATGAACGGTGCATTTCATTTATTATCCCCAAATCTAATGTATTATTATGAGTACATATATATAATGGATATATATGATGTATGTTACATCTAAATGATTAATATAATTCTGGAATTAAAATATACATACCTCTCATATAGTTTTAATTCCATTAATATGACATAGAAATGAAAGTAGCGTTCATGCGTACATAGGGCTTACCGTCTCCATGAACGGTGAATTTCATTTCTTTACTCTAAATGATTATTTGATATTATAAATACATGTATATTCTGGATATATATTATATTAATATCAGGAATTTCATTCTAGATATAAAGAACCTTTTACCACAAGAATAATATGTAATTGTAAGAAGTCCACTTTCGACTTAAGAACCAAATATCGACAAAACAAACATTATTAACTTAATGATTACATAATGTTTATAACATGTAAATAAGTGATATAAAAGGAATAATAAGCTTGAAAAAGTTTCTTAATCAACTATAAATTAACTCAAGTTTATTATTCAGGAGACTAAATAACGATCGAGTCAAGTCGGACACGAGGTAAGGGATCCTACTCCTATCTTTCTTTTTAAGTATGCTCTTTTATGTCATTCCTTTTAAAGCTCATCTTTCTTGTTATTGGGATGTTATTTTATATTACTCTTACTGTAATTTTTATGTTCATATGATGAGAGACCTTATTCTCTCTCATCAATCTATTTTGGAAGTTTTGAGTGGCGTCGTTAGGCTGCCGAATTTTCGTAAGAGATCTAACCTCTCTCTTTATTTTCAAGTACTCTCCTTTATGTCACTTCTTTTAAGCTCCACTTTGTTATGTTGGGGGATGTTCTTTTATATTCCTCTTTCTGTAAACTTTATTTTAATATGATGAGAGCCCCTATTTGATCTCATCAATCCATTTTTGGAAGTTTTAAGTGGCGTCATTAGGCTGCCGAGTTTTCGTAAGGGATTTTTCATCTCAGTTTTATTCCCGTGGGATTTATGCTAAATTTGCCACAATTTCCTTTGAGTGGTGTATGTACTTCCCATTATTTTACTCATTGTTTAATATAATTTCATTTATGAGTATTTACATCAATGTTGTATTTCCCTTCTTTCACGGGGTGCATGTCTCGAAAGATACCCATGTCGGTAAGGGAACCTTTCACCCTCCTCTTTTTAAAAGACTTCTTTTGTTGGGTCTTTTAATTTACATATTGTTATGTTGGGATATGTTCTCATATATCCTTATTGATTTAAATTTTATGTCCAAGTTATGAGATACCCTTTTTATCTCTCATCAACTCATTTTCTGAATTTTGTAGTGACGTCGTTAGGCTGTCATATTTTTGCAAGGGAACTTCTTAACCCAAATTTGATTCTTTGGGATAATCTTGTACTCCTTGAATATGTCATTATATGAATATGTGTGAATAACCTCTAACTGTTTTACACTTAATATCAACTTATATTGGGTGTATTCATTTGTCACACATAATTATGTAATTGATTTATCCTTAAACCAAGGATACCGTCTTTGTAAGGGACTTCATCTCAATCTCCATTCATTGAGGCATATTTTGTTTTATACACAACCTTCTTTTATACGGTGTATAAACCCCTTTGACTTTTACTTTTATTCAAAAGTAATCTTTTATCTACGAATCGTTTTACTAAATGAAAAAAATGAATGTTTCTTTTTACGTACGCAGTGACAACGACCTTTTCCGCCGCCGTGAGTATTATTTGATCTTTAGCTTCCTCAACGAGCCGTAATGTTTTTAAAATAAAATAAATACCATATACTTTTTTTTGTATTTTGGTATTGAAAATGGTTTTGATAAAGGATTCTATTATGTCAATATATTTAAATGATATATTGTGATTGAAATGTGGAAATGTTATCATTCCATTATATTGGTTTTATGTGTTATAATTTTATAATGGTACTTGGACATTTTACGGGTTGTTACGTGATAAAACATATAACGGGTGGTGCCGTGAATACCAGGACGGGTGGTTACATTATAACCTCCAATGCATTGGGTATGGAAGTCGGTCGTATGGCTATTCCATTAAGTATGTGTGGAATTCAGCCGTATGGCTATTCCATTAAGTATGTGTGGAAGTCGACCGTATGGTTATTCCACTTAAGTATGTTTATGTCCCAAGTTACCTTTTTATGTTATGTGATCTTTATATGGGTTTTATGGTAATCTTTTTGTTACAGAAGGATAAGTAATGAACTTTTATTCAGTGAAGAGTTTTTACTACTTCGTAAAGGTGAAAAGTATTACTTTGATAAAGTATACATGGTTTACTTGTTGTTTTGAAAAACTAACAGTTTTCATTCTTTGTGTATCCCTTACTAAGCTTTTTATGCTCATCCCAAGTTTTTGAAATGTTTTTCACAGGACTTAACGTGGAATAGGGTCAAGGATGGGATCAAGGGAAGGTCATGCAACCTAAAACATGGAACTGGACATGTTTCTTTTTAAGAGTTTTTATTTTATGGAAACTTAGTAAAAGTTTCTACTTTGTAATCTTTTGAGATGTAATAGTTATGTCCTAATTCTCTAAAACTCTAAACCTGAAAAGATCATCAATGTGAATTATTCATTTAATTGAATATTAAGTAAGGTTTAAGGTTGGGGTCTTATAGTTGGTATCAGAGGTCGGTTTAGGTAACTTTAGAGGTTAGGGTATTCTTTAAGCATAAGTGACATTACAATAATGGTTAGGATTTCAGAAAGAGTCCTAGTTTTAGATAAAGTGAATGAGTACGTATATCTTAGTGTTTATCTTCCTCATTAGTACATGATGGTTTTGTTGATATACTCACACTGACCTTTTTTGTTTTAGTAAATGGCTGGATGTAGCAGGCACCAAAGTAACAGTGGATGTGAAGGAAACTGTGACAGTTTTTTGAGCAAGCAACTGAATGATATTGGAGCTGCAATGAGAACTCTTGTGATTAACCTCAACCAACTATCTGGAGTCATTATTCACCACCTAAACCTTGGTGATTTCTCTAAGGCATCATATATGCAAGAAACAAATCCCTAAGGAACTATAGGTAATAATCATAAAGGTAAGTGTGTTCAAAAACCTATGTGTCAAAAATGTGGAAAGAAACACCTAGGAAAATGTTTCAAAGGGACAAAAATATGCTATAGATGTGGAAATGAAGGTCATAAAGCAATAACCTTCCATGGAAAAAGGAAGCATCCAGTTGTCTCGAGTAAAGGGAAAGAAGTTCTTTCTGAGGGATCAATTTAATGTTTTAAATGTGGTGTGCATGGTCATTATGCAAACACATGTCCTATGAAGAAGTTTCGTGAATGGGATCACCAAGATCGTACAAATGTTCGTTTATGAATACCTAATGCCATTCCGATTGAGGATGAAGAAACTGAAAATGACTAATCAAAGGTCTGGATTATTTCATAAATATTGTTTTCCTATTTTGGAATCTTAGGATATGATTCATGATTTTTTTGTAGGAAAAAAGTATTTCAGAATAAGTTGAAAAGGAATGGTTAATGGATCATGAAGAATGTTGAATGAGTAAGATGTCAACATATAAGGGATTCAAGAGTTATGGTGAAATTCTTAAGAGTATTAAGTCTCTTTTGATGATGGGGTTACATTAGAAGACTTTTTATAGTATGTGTAACCCTGATGTTTAATATATGAAAATTTTATTCAAGGAATACTAATCTGTTCTTTTGTGAACATAGTTATAAAGAACCATTTGGGTTTATATGATCCTTACTTTTGAGGTAATTATGGGTTACTATATGTTATGATGGAAGTGAAAGGCTTGAGATAAAATTTAGGTTAAATTATGTTATGGTTATTTTTGATGATTTTATCTCTTTTTGGGGAATTATTTTAGAATTATATAGTTTTGGAAAAAGGACAACATGCAGACCGTATGACAACCCATTGCGTCGGACAAAGCTGCGGGAATCGAACCCACAACCAAAGTGCAACTGGTATTTATCGCCTACCACTGGACTACGTGAAGTCCCTAGTTAGTTTGACTGATTATTTTTAGTTATATGATTTTATGAATTAAGAGTAAGTTGATTTTGGGTTATCTATGGATATTTATTAACCTATCATGGAGGATATATGATTAGGTTAATTAATTTTCAATACGAGACATTAAGAGCAACTGATGTTGTTTGGAGATAAATGTTACGATTTAACTTGGAAGACTATGTGACTAAATCCTTCAAATATTTGGGTTTCAATATTAGTTTGGTTTAATTTGAAGAATTTTATGGACAAATTGATTATCGAATGGTCCTCGTTGAACTTTGGGTTTTGTTGGACAAATTTTGGATATTAAGAATAGATTTTCTTTTTATAAAGGGTTATCCTTTTCTGGATTATCTGATCTTGTACTAACCTTTTTGGTTTTGGTTTTGGTTAAAGTCTAAAGACATGGGAAGTATATAGTTCTCTTTTTTGGATTAGGTGATTCTCTAGAAGTTGATTATAGTACTCTTAATGTGAACAAGTCTTCCTAAATACTCATCTTTTGGAGAAAATATGAGTTTGTGTAAGGAGTCTAATAAAAGTTGAAAGTCAACATGATAAGTGATTATGTTTCCTTATGAATAAATTCCTCAATAAAAAGTAACTTCAGACAAAAATGTTGTCTATTAACTTTTCCTACTGGGGAATCGAATACCGTTTAACCCATCATAATTTTGTGATTTTCTTATGGTTAACTTTCTCCTAAACATGTTTTCTATCACTCTCCATCAGAACATGACCCTTTGTTTTTTTCCTCCATGTCCATATTTTCATACATGGAATCCTAGTATGGGTTAACTTGGGTGACCTTTGTACTTTTCTTTATTTATTTTAAAGTGATTGTTTTACCAACTCTTGTTCCGATGTGGGACTTTCAAAGATGTTTCCAAGCTCAATTTTAAAATTGCGAGGACGCAATTCCCAAAAGGGGGGTAGGATGTAACACCCCAGGTAAATAAAGAATATGAAAATTTTAAATTTATCCATATTTTTGAATAAAATATAAATATGACTTTAAAGGGGACGCTATGCTCGATGGCGTACCCAACATGCAATAATGAGTTCCTTTGAAATCTTACGTTGCACTCTAATAATAAAATAATATTATTTTAAATGGTAGTTAACGCCTAGCCATTATAATAGAGAGAATGAACAGAACTAACTAAAAAATGATTATATGTGTTTGTCAAATATTTTTACTCTTTACAATAAATGTTAGAGGATTAAAAATGCAAATGAATCCAGTTTTTAAGCGTAAACATTCTAATTTTCTTTAAAAGGTTGATTAACTGCCTTTTGATGGCGAACCCCTTTTAAATCCACTTTTTGAAAATTTTATAAGATCTATTTTTCAAAATAAACATATTATTTATGATTTGGACATTGAAATTTACCTTGGGTTTATTTTTGGTATTTTTCTGACAATGTTCATTTTTCAATGAATAGTAAAAAATACTGCATTTTACATCAAAACTGAATTTTCATATAATTTAATTATATGGTTATATTATCTTTTTAATTTGTTTTAAAGTGTAATTAGAATATATTTTTACCATTTAATTCAATTATGGTCATTGGGATTAATTTCACTTTGGAATTAGGCATAAACAAGTGCCAAACTTTTCATAAATATTGTTTCTAAAAAACCCGCTATTTGTTTTGACAAAGGGAAGTTTTTTTTAAATTAATTATTGAAATTTATGTGTTTGGAATTTGGTAAAATTTATTACATATTTGGAATCAGAAGGTCCAAATTATGTAATTAATACTCTTTTGTTTTTGGACATTATGAATAGTAACGACAGTAATTATCTTTAATTATCTTGATTAATGAGTAATCGGGTAGTTGAAGATAATAAGATAATATCATTATAATAAAAAATGACCACAAAATGTGTCCTAAGGATACTGTTTGTCCCATGGACGACCATGGGATGCCTTGTTCCAAACTTGGGGGCCCCATGGAATCACTTTTGTGAGAAAGTGACTTTTTATCTTTTTATTTTTTAAAGAATGTTAAATGTAACAAAGAATGTATCACCTAAGTAAAATATTTTTAATTTTGTATATCTAAATTATCTTTTGGACTATAAATATTCATTGTAAATCTAAAAATATTTCCTAAATCATAGTATTTGTTTCATAATTTTTAGACATTAAATAAATTAAATTATTTATGACATCATGATGATGCAGCGATGACCTCATTATTTAACGATTTAAATAAAATGGAAATATAATGTGAAATATAAGACCTAAACATGTCCAAAACATATTGTATGGGTGTATTTATAACCCTTATCACCTTATCCTAGAATTATATCTATGTGGGAGCTTTTAAATCAGAAACTCATTTTCAAATAAAGTAACATTTCTTTACTTTCCAAGAGTGCTCCTCCTCTCCTCTTATAAAAGGCCCCCACCTCTACCACCTTACTCACACTTCAAAAGCCTTTGGCTCTGACAACCCCTACCCATTTTGTCTCTCCACATCCCTCTCGTACTCCTTGAAGCCTCAATTTGGGCAGAAGTCTTCCCAAGGAATCCTTTGAGCTCAAATTTAAGAGAGTTACCCGATTTTAAAGTAATGTCTTCACTTGAGTCCTTTTGTTTTATTTTGCTTCTCCAACCCCCTAAACTCTTTTTATTCATTTATTTTGTAACAACTACATTATCTTAAATATACTAGGATGTTTTTATAAGAATTATTCGAGCTACACTTACACACACCTACATCTAATGGTTAAAGAACATATTGTTTCCGTGGATGTTGAATTTCTGCATCCCGAAACGATGATTGTTCAACATTCTTTTAACACCTTCAAAGGTGGCCATTATGATGACACTATACTTATATATGATATATAATATGTTTATGTTTTACTTAAGCTTCTTTATTTTTCATTTATGGCATACCTTTATGGTTTCCATTATGGGTAAACGCGATATCTTCATTTAAGGAAGTGAAAACTACCGCCCCCTCAAAGTGATGTGATTCGTTAATGCCATATGTGGGACGTATAAAGGGTGGATTTAAAGTTATTATATATTATGTTATACTGGAATTATAATATACCTTTATATCATTATTATTTTCTTTCCATTAAAGTATGAGATATAAATGAAAGTAGCGTTCATGCGTACGTACGGCTTACCGTCTCCAAGAACGGTGCATTTCATTTCTTATCCCCAAATGTAATGTATTATTATGAGTACATATATATAATGGATATATATGATGTATGTTACATCTAAATGATTAATATAATTCTTGAATTAAAATATACATTCCTCTCATTTAGTTTTAATTCCATTAATATGACATAGAAATGAAAGTAGCGTTCATGCGTACGTACGGCTTACCGTCTCCATGAACGGTGCATTTCATTTCTTTCCTCTAAATGATTATGTGATATTATAAATACATGTATATTCTGGATATATATGATATCCAAATTAGGAATGTCATTCTGGATATAAAGAACCTTTTACCACACAAACAATATGTAATTGTAAGAAGTCCACTTTCGACTTAAGAACCAAATATCGACAAAACAAACATTATTAACTTAATGATTACATAATGTTTATAACATAGAAATAAGTCAAATAAAAGGAATAATAAGCTTTAAAAAGGTTCTTAATCAAGTATAAACTAACTCAAGTTTATTATTCAGGATATTAAAGAATGATCGAGTCAAGTTGGACCCGAGGTAAGGGATCCTACTCCTCTCTTTCTTTTTAAGTACGCTCTTTTATGTCATTCCTTTTAAAGCTAATCTTTCTTGTTATTGGGATGTTATTTTATATTACTCTTACTGTAATTTTTATGTTCAAATGATGAGAGACCCTATTCTCTCTCATCAATCCATTTTGGACGTTTTGAGTGGCGCCGTTAGGCTGCCGAATTTTCATAAGAGATCTAACCTCTCTCTTTCTTTTCAAGTACTCTCCTTTATGTCACTTCTTTTAAGCTCCTCTTTGTTATGTTGGGGGATGTTATTTTATATTCCTCTTTCTGTAAACATTATGTTAATATTATGAGAGACCCTATTTGATCTCATCAATTCATTTTTGGAAGTTTTAAGTGGCATCGTTAGGCTGCTGAGTTTTCATAAGGGATTTTTCATCTCAGTTTTATTCCCATGGGATTTATGCTACATTTGCCACAATTTCCTTTGAGTGGTGTATGTAATGCCCATTATTTTACTCATTTTTTAATATACATTCATTTATGAGTATTTACATCAATTTTTTATTGTCCTTCTTTCACGGGGTGCATGTCTCGAAAGATACCCATGTCGGTAAGGGAACCTTTCACCCTCCTCTTTTTAAAAGACTTCTTTTGTTGGGTCTTTTAATTTACATATTGATATGATGGGATATGTTCTCATATATCCTTGTTGATGTAAATTTTATGTCCAAGTGATGAGATACCCTTTTTATCTCTCATCAACTCATTTTCAGAATTTTGTAGTGACGTCGTTAGGCTGTCATATTTTTGCAAGGGAACTTCTTAACCCAAATTTGATTCTTTGGGATAATCTTGTACTCCTTGAATATGTCATTATATGGAAATGTGTGAATAACCGATGATTATTTTACACTTAATATCCACTTATATTGGTTGTATTCGTTTGTCACACATAATTATGTAATTGATTTATCCTTAAACCAAGGATACCATCTTTGTAAGGGACTTCGTCTCAATATCCATTCATTGAGGCATATTTGTTTTATACACAACCTTCTTTTATATGATTTATAAACCCCTTTGACTTTAATGTTTATTAAAAATGAATATTTTATCTACGAAACGTTTTACTAAACGACAAAAAGGAATGTTTCTTTTTACGTACGCGGTGACAACGACCTTTTCTGCCGTCGCGAGTATTATTTGATCTTTGGTTTCCTCAACAAGCCGTAATGTTTTTAAAATAAAATAAACACCATATAATTTTTTCTGTATTTTGGTATTGAAAATTGTTTTGATAAAGGATTATATTATGTAAATATATTTAAATTATATATTGTGATTGAAATGTGGAAATGTTATCATTCCTTTATGTTGGTTTTATGTGTTATAATTTTATAATGGTACTTGGACATTTTACGGGTGGTTATGTTATAAACCATATGACGGGTGGTGCCATGAATACCAGGATGGGTGGTTACGTTATAACCTCCAATGCATTGCGCATTGAAGTTGGCCGTATAGCTATTCCATTAAGTATGTGTGGAAGTCGGCCATATGGCTATTCCATTAAGTATGTGTGGAAGTCGACCGTATGGTTATTCCACTTAAGTATGTTTATGTCCCAAGTTACCTTTATATGTTATGGGATCTATATATGGGTTTTATGGTAATCATTTGGTTACAGAAGGGTAAGTAATGAACTTTTATTCAGTGAAGAGTTTTTACTACTTCGAAAAGGTGAAAAGTATTACTTTGATAAAGTATACATGGTTTACTTGTTGTTTTGAAAAACTAACAGTTTTCATTCTTTGTGTATCCCTTACTGAGCTTTTTATGCTCATCCCAAGTTTTTGAAATGTTTTTCACAGGAATTAACATGGAATAGGGTCAAGGATGGGATCAAGGGAAAATCATGCAACCTAAAACATGTAACTGGACATGTTTCTTTTTAAGAGTTTTTAATTTATTAAAACTTAGTAAAAGTTTCTACTTTGTAATCTTTTGAGATGTAATAGTTATGTCCTAATTATCTAAAACTCTAAACCTGAAAATATCCTCAATGTGAATTATTCATTTAATTCAATATTAATTAAGTTTTAAGGTTGGGGTCTTATAATCATTGTATATAAAATTCTATTTTATTAATATAATTTCATACCAAACATTTTCAGGATGTGGAATTTCATTGAATGAAATTTAAAATATAAACATTGACTATAATGATCATTTATAAATTGTGAGGAAACAATTTATTTATGTTGGGGAGAATATAACACCTTGAAATTTTTAAATAATAAATTTTTATTAAATAGTGTGAATATCATGAAACAAAAAGAATAGGAGGAAATATACCGTCCCAAAAATTAAAATACATTTACAATTTTAAATCAAATAATTAAATTTTATAGAATACAATATAAAAATGGGTAATTTTTCATTGCACGCATCAATGAGTTTCTTTGATATAATGTGTTAAAAACAACATCGTGTTTTATAAAATACTATTAATATTATATTTTGAAATGATTATTATCTCCTATAAATTAAATTATTTTTTACACAAAGGATTTCATAACATATGAAAATATATGGTTGAATCCCTTTGGTTATCGATTAATAAGGAATGAATATAAAACCCATTTAAATATAATCAAAATGATTTTATACAAACATATTATGATGTCCCCATGGAATATTATTTTAATTAATTAAATTAATTAAAATTATAGTATGATATTAATATATTATATATTAGGTAATATTATTCTACAATTTCATCAAGTAGTTTTGATAGGAATAATATAAGAAAAAAAATTTAAGAAAAAAATGTTGTTTTCCTATAATTTCAGTTTATCTTATTCTAATTGAGAAAGTATATTAAATCTAAATTAGTTCATTTGTATCAATTTTTATTTAAAAAAATATAATTTTAATTTCAAAATTATATTATCATGAATTGTTTTTATTTTTGGGAGATGTTTCATTTTTTTGATTAATACTAAAAATAGAGAATTAAAATTAAAAAATGAATTTTAGTATAATTAATTTATAATAATAATTTATAGTTTTAATTCTTTTTAAGGTAATTTTAGATCAATTATACATATATTAATTTATTTTAGTCCATTTAAATCACTTTTATATTGATCATGTACATAGAAAACATTGCAAACTATGGTACATTTTAACATTAAAAACATGTTTTCTTGTCCCGTATATGAGATTAATTTTAAATTAATTTATTCCACTTATGTGCTCTAAATATGGGAAAATGGATAATATATTTGGAATAATGATAATTTATAAATTATTATATCTTTAACATAATTTTTTCACCAAATTATTAGAGAATGCGATTAAAATTAATTATAGGGATTAAGAGACAAACAAGTAGTCATAGGGATTAACCTTTAATATTAATGGATAAAATGAACTAAAAAATTATCAAACATAGATTTTATTGAAATTTTTTATGTTATAATTTATAGGGTTGATTATTTTGAATTATTATAGTGACTTGAAATTGGGAAAACATGGTTGGATTTCAATCTTTCAAAAATTTACACGTTTCCCACTCGCTAAACTTTTAAAAGGCATTTCCCTCTCCGACATCTCCACAATTATAAAACCAATTTGGTTCATCCAATACCTATAAAAATTAATCTTTAGCTTCCCTACCCTAATATTATCAGCCTTATATTTTTATCACACAACAATTAATAATTAATTATTGAAAATATAAGGATGATACCCGAAAAGATGTCTTGTTTTTATAAATGTATTTTTATTTTATTTCCTTATAAAACCCCTCAAATTATTATTATATAATGAATATATAATAACTTTAGTGTATTACTATTACTTATATATTTTTATTTTATGGTAATGTCCTACATATTCAAACAATTTTGTCATATGGGATACACAATCATCATTTGTGTGTACGACAGAGTACCACCTCACAAACTGAAGTCTATCATTATAACATTATCACATTTCAAGGTTGTGAGTAAAGATGGAATTAGAATTTATATATGATATATATGATTTTCATAGTGTATTTATACTTTCATAATAATTTTAAAACACATAAAATCATGATTTTCATTTTATGGGAATATGATAATTTCGTTCGTGTGTACGGAAGATTACCACCATACGATGTGATGTGATTCATTCACACGTTATATGGAATGTATTAAGGATAGGTTTAATAAACATAAGAGATATGTATTATATGATTATTATAATGAAATTTTAATATATATATATATATGTCACATTCTTTTCTTTCTAATAATATGAAAATAAAATGGATAAATCATTCTTGCATATGTACGGCCTGTTGTCTCTATAAATGTAACATTTCATTTCATTAAAATAAATTTTATATATTAATATAAATAAATAAATAAATAATATATATATGATAATTTTATTGTGGTTTAAATTCTTGATATTATTTAATACTAAAAAATTAATATGAATAAAAACTTAAGAAGTCATAATAAACATCAAAAAACCGGGCATTTATGACCCAAAGTGGTGAAAATAATCAAACATTATTAATTAATGTTTAATAATATTTTATAAAAATATCATAATTATTTTATAAATATTAAAATACTGATTTTATATTTTATTAACATTCCTAAAAAGTTATTCATTAGGTTAAAGGGAGATCAAACAAAAAGGGGGTATAATGAATGATATTGCATCCCAATTATACTTCATTGAGTATTAATGTTTTATTATTAGTCAATTTTATAGTGTGGTATATATACTTCTTGATGACATATAATTTCATTAACAATTCATTTTTAATGGTAACTTATGTTTTAATTGGTATTATTTAATTCAATGGGATTTAAATTAATATTTTCCAAATTTTAATGAATTTTATTACCCAATTCCATTTCAATATGTTTTATTGATTACTCATTATCCTTAGCATTATAATATTTTGTGACTAATTAATTTTGACTAAAATTATATTTATTTACACTCAATTTTTTTATTTGTAGATAATATAGATAATTGATTTATTATTTGATTATACCATCAACTTTATTTTCATTGTATGGTTTTACATAACAATCTCATTTTATTTGGGATTTTTTATACATAAAATTGTAATAAAGAAAATTATATGATAATTGTTTATTAAAACCATTAATTTTATTCTACAACATTTAGGATGATATTTTTCAAGTGGTTATACAATTTATTTAATATTTGGTATATAATATGTTTTGGAAATTTTTTTAATAAAAGTTGACTTCATTCCCTTTTCGCATAAAAATCTATTTTATTAAACATCATATGATGAAAAAATATGAAAATGTTTTATTTGCCCTTTTCAAAATGAATTTTAAAATTTAATTTTTAATCATTTTTTCTTTTTTTAAAAAATTTTTCTCAGGAAAATTCTTGCTGCTTTCTGAAAAAGGCACTTCTATAATCTCTTTACTATGAAAATGATTGTTCATTAAGTAACATAAAAAACTAATCTATAACAATTCCATTATTTATGAAAAACATCCTTGGATATTTTGAAATGATATATTTCATGATTTTTTTAAAATGATACCAAATGAAAATATTTTAAAAAAAATCAAAATGAAAAATGATATTTTCTCCTCAATAATTTTTTTACAGATATTTGTTAATTTCTTCAATAAGAAAACATTATTCATACTATAATGGGTAAAATTCATATTAACACCATATTTATTCTTCTTATGGATTTATTTTTATTATTTTGACAACTGATAGTATATGGTTTAACATCCTTGAATAATTGTTTTAGTATTTAACTTCCACTTAAGTTATTCAGTTGCAAGTTTTCATTGAGCATTAAATTTCGTGTAAATATCCATATTATTTATCATGAATATGATTATTTCCTAATATGTATAACATTTTAATATAAACTGTTTAGTTTGAAATTTATTTATTATATGGAGACATATTTAAAAATAAAAAACTTTTACTAAAGAATGATATTTGATAATGCACATTGTTTATGAATTAAATCAATCATTCAATATATATATTGAATTATTTGGACATGAATAATAAGGGTTAGAAACTAGATAACACATGACCCTCGATGGATTAGTAGTCAAATTGGATGAATGGGATGGCTATACATAGATGATAGGTTTTCCACTAATTTTTTAAACACGATTGATGATAGATCTTGAATGTAATGTTGTGATGTTCCAAGAAAACATGATGTTTGATATTTAATAATTTCTTTTATATTGTATTAATTTATCAATATTATTTATGATATTTTCACTACAAAAAATATATGTATGCCATTAATTCATATTTTAATGATTAAATGGAATGTTTTTTCATTTATTCACATTTTCATATTAATTAGACCATATCCAGTTATTTATGATGCATGTGTATTTAGCTATTTACCTTTCTATATCTATTATGAACTAAAATCTATTTTTATTTAACACATGGAATGTGTGTTCAATTTTTAAAATTTATATATTTATTATGATCATTTATTCATTAATTTTAATTCTATGATTAAACCATACTAAAAATTTGGTCTTACCCTTATTTTGTTTCTATTTGGGAGGATTCCATGTAGTTTATAAAGATTGATATTTAAGAATGTACTAGGTAGAGTAAAGTTACTATAAATATATTTATATTGTAATTTTTGTATTATAAATGTAATTTAGAACGCATATATGTTTATAATTTACAAATACTATTAAACATATCATTCCATTATGATGTGTTTACTTGTATCTTATTCTAATGTTATGGTATTAGACATCGACACCATGCTTATTGGGGTCAGGTTGTCACAACTCAAATATACATCAACTAAAAAGTTATCAATATCAAATTTCCCAATTATTCTAAGGGAAAATATATAACCAATATTCAAATAATATTAATTCATTATTTTAAATCTTACATGATTATAATGAATCCTTTGTATCAGCAAAAAATTACCCACGGAAAATAAAACAATATAGTAGGTTTCACATAATAATATTCATTTTTTATAAAATGAAATAATAAAGATTTATATTTGGATAATAACCCCATGAAAACATAATTAACATCAAATTAGGGTATCAAAGATGAAAAAAAAATCGTCCAAAATATAAATGCTAATTTTTTGGTGAAAGTACCCTTTTCATTCTAATTTTTTCTAATATAAGAAAATAAAAATATGATGGAACACATTCTCATTGAAAATAAATTTGGAAAAAAGTAATGAATTTATAAGTTAATTTATGGTCCTGATGGATGGAAATTTAATTTAGGGCATATATTGTTAATGAAATCATTTATTACAATATTTATCAAAAATTCAAAAAGTACCACATTATGAAAATGGTAATAAGTATCCATTTAAAATATTTTCTAAAAATTAAATCATGGGAAATATTTTATTTAAAAATCATACTATAATATTAAAACAAATTCTTGTAATCATTTTCAGAAAATAGTTACTATAATGGCCCAGACCCTCCTGATCCATTACATTGCCAAAAGTGAGGCTCCACCAAAACAGTGGCACCGTGAGGGTGACACCATGACGGTGGCATTGTTTCCTCATTCTTTTCCAGTCCCGACTTTTTCACTCCCGCAACGTATCTTTTGACGTAAATTAATTCTTCTACCCTTATTAAAACCCATAATTATTACCTAAAAATCCCTAGAAATATCCCCGATAGGGGATATTAAATAAAAACTTAATACCATCATGTGTAACTGCCCAAACTGCATGGGAAACCACGATATGACTTTCAAGACATTCAAAATCCCCATATCCCATAACAACGTGGTTATATATATATATATTACAAAAGTTCTTCTTTCTCTTCTTCCTTTTGGCCATTTCCTCTCCTCCTCCCTGGGGCGCCTGGAGTTCCCCCCCCCCCCTTCCCGAGACTTGTGGTGCGCCTTCGCTCGAGTCATCTGCTCGTCCTTAGAGTTCCTGATGTCCCTCCGCTACAAATCATGCATCCCCTGTTCTTGGAGCATGGAGAAAAACATCGATCCTTGATCAATCAGGTAGGGATTTTACCATCGTCTCTCCTTTCTGTGTATCATGCGGGGTGGTTATGCTAATGCTTCTATAGGAATCATTGAACCAAATATTAATGAAGATAACAAACAGATTCTATAGAATGAAGGGGAGGGGTGTGATGGATGATTCTGCTCTGTTTTATCCTCTTTCATGATTAATGATTTCTGAATTGTGCGGGCTTACGCCAACTAAAAATCATGGATGTTGGTGTTCTTTCTCTGTGAACTAATGAACTCCTACAACCTGTGATGTTTAAACGGCTTGTATTTTGGTTTTCGGCCTTGTGTTTTGAAAGAAATGGTTAATTATGTATATTCGGTTAAATAAATTGAAAGCACCTGGATCAACCCTTTTCAGTGATAACCCCGGTTAAAGCACAGTGCAATTGAAACCATGGAGTGTGTTAAATATTTTAAAAATGAAAATACCTGCTTGGGCCTGCTTTGGGTTGGTAGTAGTGGTTTGGTAGTTTTCTTCTAGGGGAAGAATACGGGTGAACTTATGGTTTTCTTGGATAGGGGTTGAGATTTCTTGGGTGATGTGGGTGAGGATGGGATCCTCTGATATGGCACGGTTGCTGGTTGTGAATCTGGGGTTGTGGTTGCTCTACTTATATCAAGATATGGGGTGGAATCCTCTTTTATTGTGAAACCATTTTATCCATAGTTCTAGGGATGTGGGGGATGTATCTTGAAGCCTTCTTTGGTTCCAATACTTAGAGGGATCTCACTTTGATGTGAATTTACAAGAGAACCAGGTGTGAATGTTTAAGTTTCTATTGGCTGTAACGTTTTTCTCTAGGCTTGTTCTTGTGCCTATTAATTGCCCAGTAGTGTAGATTTATCTTAAACGTGAACACTTGAACATGAAAATAAGAATGGGTTATTTAGGATATTGATTTTGGGAATGAGTTGTGACTTGGTTGTGAGTAGTATGCCTTCTATGAGTAGTGAATAGACTATTCGTGCTTGGGTTAGGTGTGGAGCCCTAGTTTGGGTTGAGTGCGGGATACCTATATATATAATTGTAGTTCTTGTGATTCTTATTCGCGCCCCACCCATTTTGAGCATTTAGTGTCGAACACCACCATTTCATGAGAGATGGTGTTTCTCCCAACACTCCTATGAGTGGCTAGTTATTAGGTCGTTTTATGCTCCCTTTACAGAATATCCCAAGACTCTTTGGGTAGGCTGTGATGGCCTGAAATCCATTATTATCCCAAGAATATTTGGGCAGGGTAGTTGTGGTGGTTGGCCTAGGTGTTTTCAGACAGGTTGTTTCCCAAGTGTCTTCAGGATGAGGCCCAGGTGTCTTCAGGCGTGGTAGTAGTTGTTCTGACCCAGGTGTTTGCGGGTGTGGTTACGCGTGGTGGTTGTGGCCCAGGTGTCTACAGGTGGGATAGCAGTTATGGACCAGGTGTGTCCGGGCGGGGTTTGGCAGTGGGACTACGGTGAGGATATGACCAGGGTGTGTGCGAGCGAGGTTTGGCAGTGGGACTGTGGAATGAATGGTGGGATTGGTTTGATGTATAGGATGTCTTCAATAACCAGTGGGAATGTGGCACAGAGTACCCAAATATCGATGTGCTATTACTATACATTCTTTGACCTGTGTTATTTGGGGAGCATGCCTTGGTGAGGTTTGGGTGGATAGCTTTTCCTTGTTGGGTGTTTGGTTATCTCTTTTTCTCACAAGGCATTAAAATGCCTCCCCACTTGTGCCCAAGAGTCTTTGGTTTTCCCTACTAGGTATATTTGCATACTCAACCTAAATATATAAAACTGCTTCCAGGTTTTCAGGAGGACTTCAGGGATCGTGCAGGGCCGTACTAGCTCAGGTATTAGGACCATTTCAGTTGCATTGTTTCTTGCTTTTGGTACCTTACCTTTTTAGAAACCTTGTAATTTCTGGATTTTACTTTTACAGCATGCATATGGGACTGTTTTTCTTTGTCTTTACTTTTACTTCCATTTTTGGTTTTTTGGGATTTAATCTCTTTTATCCAGATCCTATTAAAAGAAAAAGGTTAATTCCTTCCATTTAGTGTGTGATTTCATACCCTTGGTGCTAGTCACCACTTCGGGACCTATTGAAGGCGGGTCTTGGGGGTCATTATCTCTCCTTCAACGTGAAGAAGGAAGGGTCTGGCAATCTGTTGTCCCTTCCCTCGTCTTAGTGAAGGCGGGTCGTGTCAAAATGGTATCAGAGGTGGAGGTTGAGAGATAGGATGGATTTTGGAGTTAATAATAATGATTATTGAATGGGATGGTAGGGAAACAGTGATAGGTGACCTTGGTGCATGAAATAGGCTAGGGAAGACCGGCTAGGACATGGGATTTTAGGGGGCCATGTGATCTGATGCAAGGAATATAGACCTACCAAACAACCAAGTGAGGCTACACTGTTTACAGGGTAAAGACCCTTGGAAATATACATGCATCATAATGACTAGTGTTCTCATGTTTTTTTGGTGGTTGAGGATTTAAATAAATAAGAAGTTTAAGAAATTTTAATGACAATAATCTACACTACTCAAGTTTAGGCATTCCTTGGTTACCTTGCAGCTATGTCACCTGGGAGGAGATCATGAGTAGTACAGACGATCGAGGCCTAGAAGGTTGACTTGGCCGATCGACAGAGGATCGACAGAGAGGATGAGGATAACCAATGGCAGAAGAAGCTTCAAACTTTTTAGCGACATACCCTCAGGAAGTACGAGGGAAGCATCACAGACGTAGAGACGGAGAGCTGGTACGAGGAGTTAGTGATATATTTTGGCTTGATTTGGGCTCCGACAGAGTACTGGGTGCCTCAGGTCGTCATCCAGATGTTGGGAGATGCACGTCAGTGGTGGATGCTTAATCTTGGAGAGAGGAGGGAGACTGGGGTTGTGTGGGCTATCTTCGAGGAGTTCCAGGTGGAATTCCTCTATTCCACGATGAATGCTGAGAAGAGACAGGATCTACTCTTCCTATAACAGGGTAGTATGTCAGTGAGAGAGTTGGGGATCAAGTACATGGATCTCCTTCACTTTTCTCTGGACCTCTTTCCGGATGAGGAGTCTCTGGAGAGACATCTAGAAGAGGCACTCTGACCTTCTCTTCAGTATGCGGTTGTTCCCTTTTCCTTACCGACATACATGGAAGTGCAGAAGAAGGCTAAATTAGTAAAGAGGATGCACATGATGTGAGGTGTGTCACGAGAGGGGATCCAGTTGGGCTCGTTGAAGGGGAAGGCCTTCAGCAGCAGGCCTCCAGCATCAGGACCCTATAGGTTTTGACCGGCAGGAAGCATGCCTCAGTAGTTCCAGTTCCGATCCCCCGGTCCTCTCCCTTTTCTTTCAGGCCCAGGACCGAGGGGATTCATAATTGGGATCCATGGACATCTTTGGAATTAGTTCCCAGACAGAGTGCAATATAGCGGGGGTGGTCAGGTTTAGCGCCCACTTCAGCCAAAGCAGTTTCCATCCAGGACCTTTCAGCAGTAGAATGACCAGAATTCTCCCGCCCCTCTGAGGGTAGACGTTGCAGGATTAGGCCGACGTCGGGGCACTCCTCAGGGACCTCGACCAGGGCGTGGTCGGGGAGGCAGCCGACAGAATAGAGGGAGAAGAGCTGGGCGTGGGTAGTTGCACGCCGCAGAGGCAGCAGTTCTAGCAGGGCCAGAGCTCGTTCGAGGTACAATTATTTTGTTTAGTACTCTTGCATATTCCTTGTTCGATACAGGATCTTCAAAATCCTTTGTTTACCCGTTCTGACCCGTGCTCTGAGTCTAGATGTGGAGAGACTTCCATTTCCCCTGGTGCTAAGCACACCAGTTAGAAGTCAGACCAAATTGTTATATGTTTGTCGAGGATGCAGACTGATGATAGGGCCACATCAGTAGATCAGGGATCTGCTACTGCTATAGATACAACCATATGATGTCATCCTAGGCATCGACTGTCTATTCTCTAGGAGTGTTGTCATCGACTGCTTCCGAGGAAGGGTTGTGTTCTTAGACTTGGGCGGCCGACGTGTTACTTTTACCGGCGAGTGAAGTTGCCAAAAGGGCACCAGGCGAGAGGAACCCCTCCTCTCCTTGTTAGCTGAGCTGTCAGTAGAGTCAGTAGATGCAGATATGGTCTAGGTACCAAGGATTGTCAGTGAGTTTATGGACTTCTTCCCTTAGGAGGTTATGACTCTACCCCCTCAACCTGATATCGAGTTTGGGATAGACTTGAAACCTGGTGATCGTCTGATTTCGATGTCTCCCTACTGGATGGCACCTTCGGAGCTACAGGAGTTACAGATCCAGATTGACGATCTGATGAAGAAGGGTTATGTTCAACCAAGTGCTTCACAATGGGGTGATCCAATCTTGTTCGCAAAGAAGGAAGATGGTGGTCTCAGGTTGTGCATAGACTACAGGAGGCTGAATCACGTAACGATCAAGAATCGCTACCCACTTCCGAGGATAGACGATCATTTTTACCAGATGAAGGGGGCAGGATGGTTCTCGAAGATCGAACTGCGGTCTGGGTATCACCAGTTGAGGGTGAAGGAGGGAGACACCTCGAAGACGGCCTTCAGGTATAGATATGGGCACTTCGAGTTTGTAGTCATGCCCTTCGGCGTTAATAATGCTCCGGCTGTGTTCATGGGGCTTATGAACTCCGCCTTCCGGAAGTATCTAGATCGGTTTGTAGTCATGTTCATCGACGACATCCTGATCTATTCAAGATCAGAGGAGGATCACGCGGAGCACCTGAGGATGGTTTTGGAGGTCCTCCGACAGCACCAACTCTAGGGGAAGTTGTTGAAGTGCATGTTATGGATGCGAGAGGTGCACTTCCTTGGGCACGTAGTGTCCGAGAAGGGGGTAGTGGTGGACCCATCAAAGGTTGAGGCAGTTGTTTCATGGGAAGCACCCAAGAACGTGGCAGAGGTTCGTAGTTTCCTCGGGCTGGAAGGTTACTATCAGAGGTTTGTACCCAAAAACTCCTGAGTTTCAGCCTCTTAGACTACCTTGACCAAGAAGGACCGAGATTTTCTGAGGTAAGCTATTTGTTCCAGAGGCGATGTAGGAGTGTGTCCTTATGGAGTTCCACAAATCACCCCTATCAGTGCACCCGGGAGTTTCCAAGATGTACTGGGGCTTGAGAGGTCAGTTCTGGTGGCCCGGGGTGAAGCGGGTGGTGGCAAAGTTCGTGGCCAAATGCTTGGTATGTCAATAGGTGAAGGCTGAACACCGCATTCCAGGCGGTTTTTTGTATCCTCTGGATGTTCCCGAGTGGAAGTGGGATGACATATCAATGGATTTATTCACGGGACTACCTAAGGCTCAAGAAGGTTGCGACACTATCTATGTAGTGGTGGACCAGTTGACGAAGTCGGATCACTTTCTGGTGATCATGGAGTCGGGTGCAAGAAGATGCCTTAGCACGAAGGTACGTGGATGAGGTGGTGTAGTTTCATGGATTTACGAGATCGATAATCTCGGATAGAGATGCACAGTTTACCTCATGAGTCTGGAAAGGATTGCAGCATGATTTTGGCACCCAGCTACCACTTAGCACTGTTTTCCATCCCCAAACAGATGGGCAGACAGAGCGCACCATCCAGACGTTGGATGACATGCTGGGTGCATGTGTTCTAGACTCATGAGGACCATAAATGCAACACTTGCCTCTGGTAGAGTTTGACAACAATAATAGTTGTCACTCTATCATTGTAATGGCTCCGTTTGAAGCCCTATATAAAAGGTCGTGTCGCTCACCGGTGTGTTGGACTGAGGTTGGGGAAATGAGCATTCTTGGCCCGGAAGTGGTGCAAAGAACGACAGAGAATGTACAACTTATACGGTAAATGATGAAGGCGGCCCATGACTGACAGATGTCATATTCCAATAGCAGGAAGAGGCCCTTGGAGTTTGAGGTTGGGGACCATGTGTTCTTGATGTTCACTCCTCAGCGTGGAAAACAGAGGTTGGGTAGGGGGAGTAAGCTTTCTCCCAGATTCATATGACCCTTCGAAGTGTTGTGGCGGGTCGGTGAAGTGTCTTATCAGCTAGTGCTACCCCCACTGCTACTGAGGATACATGATGTTTTCCATGTGTCCCAGTTCCATCTATATATACATGATGATTCACACGTCCTCAGCTAGGGAGAGCTAGATATCGAGGATGACATGGCCTTTGTGGAAATACCAGTGAGGATCGAGGATCGTGAAGAGAAGGTGCTTCATGGGTGAACAATCCCTTTAGTTCGAGTGTTGTGGAATCATGGTGGGCTTGAGGAGAGTACCAGAGAATGGGAAGCACAGATGCGCACCTAGTACCCAGATAAGTTTTGAGTTTTGTGTTGTTCTCTTTATACTTATTGTGATAGAACGCTTCACCTTGTTGAATGTGGAATGTATAGTTTTCCTTTATCTCTGAATGTGTGTGAAAAGTGTTGGCTATGGGGAGGGGAGGACCCGATCCCTAATCAAGACACATTAAGTTGGATGCGATTAAACCCATGCGGGCGAGTCAGTACCGCCCAAAGAGGATAATATCTTGAAATGGGGGAAGAGACTCCCCAACCCATATGACTGGGCAGTTTGACCTTGGTATGTTGCTTGGTTCTTGAGAGGGAGGTGTTTCTAGATAACGATGAGGTTCACTCCTGAGAGGTATCTTTCTAGGTGGTTGTTTGGTCCCTCTATTATCTTCTGGTATGTTTTGATTCTCGAGGGCGAGAATATTTTGAGAGGTATCTAATGTAATGGCCCAGACCCTCTTGGCCCATTACTTTTCCAAAAGTGAGGCTCCACCAAAACAGTGGCACTGTGATGGTGGAACCAGTCATGGTGGCACTGTGACAGTGGCACCGTGAGGGTGACACCGTGACGGTGGCACCGTGTCCTCATTCTTTTCCAGTCATGACTTTTTCACTCCCGCAACGTATCTTTTGACGTAAATTAATTATTTTACCCTTATTAAAACCCATAATTAATACTTAAAAATCCCGAGAAAAATTTTCGATGGGGGATATTAAATAACAACATAATACCATTGTGTGTAACCGCCCAAACCGTGTGGGAAACCACGATCCGACTTTCAAGACGTTCAAAATCCACATATCCCGTAACAATGGGATTTTATCTATATATCATAGAAGGTATTCTTTCTCATCTTCCTTTTGGCCGACTCCTCTCCTTCTCCCTGGTGTTCCTGGACTCCCCCCCCCCCACTTCCTGAGACATGTGGTGTGCCTGTGATCGAGTCTTCTTCTCGTCCTTGGAGTTCCCAACGTCCCTCCCCTAAAAATCGTGCATCCCCTATTCTTGGCGCGTGGAGAAAAACATCGATCCTTGATCAATCAGGTAGGTATTCTACCTTCGTCTATCCTTTATGTGTAACATGCGGGGTGGGTATAATACTGCTTTTGTAGGAATGGATGAACCAACCATTAATGAAGATAACAAACAGATTCTAAATAATGAAGGGTAGCGGTGTGCTCGAGGATGCTGCTCTGTTTTCTCCTCATTAATGATTAATGATTTCTGAATTGTGCGGGCTTAAGCCTACTAAAAAACATGGCTGTTGGTGGTCTTTCTCTATGCACTAATGAACTCCTACAACCTGTGATGTTTAAATGTCTTGTATTTTGGATGCCAACCTTGAGTTTTGAAGGAATTGGTTAATTACATATATTCGATTAAATAAATTGAAAGCTCTATGATCAACCCTTTTCTGTGATAATCCCGGTTAAAGGACAATGGAATTGAAACCATGGAGAGTGTTAAATATTTTAAATCTGAAAATACCTGCTTTGGCTTGCTTTGTGTTGGTAGTAGTGGTTTGGTTGTTTTCTTCCATGGGACGAATACAGGTGACCTTATGGTTTTCTTGGCTAGGGGATTAGATTTCTAGGGTGATGTGGGTGAGGATGGGATCCTCTAATGTGGCAGGGTTGTTGGTTGTGAATCTGGGGTTGTGGTTGCTCTGCTTATATCCCAAATTGGGGTGGAATCCTCTTCTGTTTGAAACCTTTTTATCCATAGTTCTGGGGATGTGGGGGGTTGTATCTTGAAGCCTTCTTTGGTTCCAATACTTGGAGGGATCTCACATTGATGTGAATTTACAAGAGAACTGGGTGAGAATGATTATGTTGTTGTTGGCTGTAACGTTTTTTTCCTAGGCTTGTGCTTGTGCCTGTTAGTTTCCCAGTAGTGCAGATTTTACTTAAACAGGATCACTTGAACATGAAAATAAGATTTGGTTAATTAGGAAATTGATTCTGGGAATGAGTTGTGACTCGGTTGTGATTATTATGCTTTCTATGAGTTGTTACTAGACTGTTCGTGCTTGGGTTAGGTGTGGACCCCTAGGTTGGGTTGAGTGCTTGTTACCTATATATATAATTGCAGTTCTTGTGTTTCTTATTCACACCCCTCCCCAGTTGATAATTTTGTGTCGAACACCACCATTTAATGGGGGACGGTGTTTTTCCCTAAACTCCTACTAGTGGCTGGTTATTAGATCCTTTTCTTCTCCCTTTCCTGAATATCCCAAGACTCTTCGGGTAGGATGTGATGCCCTGAAGTCCATTATTAGCCAAAGAATCTTCGGGTAGGGTAGTTGTGGTCGTTTGCCCTGGTGTTTGCGGGCAGGTTGTTTCCCAAGTGTCTTCGGGATGAGGCCCAGGTGTCTTCGGGCGTGGTAGTAGTTGTTCTGACCCAGGTTTTTGCGGGTGTGGTTACACGTGGTGCTTGTGGCCTAGGTGTCTGGGGGTGGGATAGCGGTTATGGCCTAGGTGTGTGCGGGCGGGGTTTGGCTGTGGGACTGTTGTAAGAATGGAGGGATTGGTTCAATGTGTAGGATGTATTCAATAACTAGTGGGAAAGTGGCGCGGGGTACCCAAATATCGATGTGCTATTACTATACATTACTTGACTAGCATTATTTGGGGAGTATGCCTTGGTGAGGTTTGGGTGGATATCTTTACCTTGTTGGGTGATTGGTTATCTATTTTTCTCATAGGGAATTAGAATGCCTCCCCACTTATGCATGAGAGTCTTTGGTTTTCCCTAGTGGGTATACTTGCATAATCACCCTATGTATATAAAATTGCTTTCAGGTTTTGAGGAGGTCTTCGGGGATCGTGCAGGGCCATACTAGCTCGGGCATTGGGACCGTTGCAGTTTCTGTTTTTCTTGATTTTGGTACCTTACCATTGTAGACACCTAGTACTTTCTGTCTTTTACTTTTGCAGCATGTATATGGGCATGGTTTTCTTTTTCATTACCTTTACTTCCAGTTTTGGTGTTGTGGGATTTACTCTCTTTTCTCCCAATCCTATTAAAAGAAAAAGGGTAATGCCTTCCATTTAGTGTGTGATTTTATACCCTTGGTTCTAGTCGCCACTCTGGTACCTATTTAAGGCAGGTCTCAGGGGTCATTATCTCTCCTTCAACTTGAAGAAGGGTCTGGCAATATGTTGTCCCTTCCCTCATCTTGGTGAAGGCGGGTCATTACAGAATGGTATCAGAGGCATAGGTTGAGTGATAGGATGGAGTATGGAGTTAGTCACAGTGAGGATTGCAAGGGATGGTAGGGAAACAGTGTTGGGTGACCTTGTTGGGTGAAATAGGCTAGGGAAGACCAACTAGGACACGAGATTTTAGGGCCCCCCATGATCCGATGCAAGGACTCTGGACCTACCAAACAACCTAGTGAAGCTACACTGATTGCAGGGTAGAGACCCTAGGAACAGTACATGAATCATAATGACTTTAGTTCTCATGTTTTTGGGGTGTTTTGGGATTTAAATTAAAAAGAAGTTTAATAAATTTTAAGGAAAATAATCTACACTACTCGGGCTTGTGCATTCCTTGGTTACCTTACAGCTATGGAACCTTGGAGGTGACCAAGAGTAGTATAGATGATCGAGGCCCATGAGGTTGACTTGGTCGATCGATAGAGCATCAATCGAGGGGAGGAGGATAACCAGTGGCAGAAGATTCCTCAATCTTTTCAATGATAGACCCTCAGGAAGTACGAGTACAACATCTCAGGCGTGGAGACAGAGAGCTAGCTCGAGGAGCTAGTGATAGCTTTCAGCTTGATTCGGTCTCCGATAGAGTACTGGGTGCCTCTAGCCGTCAGCCAGATGCGGGGAGCCGCACGTCAGTGGTGGACACTTTATCTTGGAAAAAAGAGGGAGACTGAGGTTGCGTGGGGTAACATCGAGAAGGAGTTCCAGGAAGAATTCCTCTCTTCCACGATGAAGGCTGAGAAGAGAAAGGAGCTACTCTCCCTCCAGCAGGGGAGTATGTCAGTGAGAGATTTAGGGATCAAGTTCAAGGATCTCCTTCTATTTTCTCCATACCTCATTCTGGATGAGGAGTCTCAAGAGAGTCGTCTAGAGGAGGCACTCCGACCTTCTCTTCAGTATGATGTTGTTCCCTTTTCCTTGCTGACATATCTGGAAGTGTAGAAGAAGGATTAATTAGTAGAGAGGATGAAAACATTGGGATGTGTGTCACGAGAGGGGATCCAGTTGTGCCCGTCGAAGTGGAAGGCCATCAGCAGTAGGCCTCCGGCATTAGGACCCTCTAGGTTTCGACCGGCAGGAAGCAGGCATCAGCAGTTCTAGTTCCGATCCCCCGGTCCTCGCCCTTTTCATTCGGTCCCAAGAACAAGGTGATTCGTCTATGGGATCCATGGACAACATTGGAATTAGTGCCCGGACAGAGTGCAGTGCAACGGGGGTCGGCAGGTTCAGCTCCCACTTCAGCCAAAGCAGTTTCCATCCAGGCCCTTTCAGCAGCAGCAGGGGCTGTAGGCTCCCACCCCTCCGAGGGCAGATGTTGCAGAAAGAGGCTGACCATAGGGTTCTCCTCAAGGACCTCGACCAGGGTATGGTCAGGGAGTCATCCAATAGTAGAGAGGGAGAGGAGCTGGGCATGTGAAGTTGCACGCCGCAGAGGTAGCAGTTTGAGCATGGCCAAAGGTCGTTCGAGGTACGATCAGTTTTTTTAGTACTCTTGCATATGCCTTGTTTGATACTGGAGTTTCGCACTACTTTGTTTCACCCGGTCTGGCCCATGCTCTAGGTCTAGATGTCGAGAGACTTAGAGTTCCCCTGGTGGTGAGTACACTAGTCAGAGGTCATACCGACTTTTTATATGTTTGTCGAGGATATAGACTGATTATAGGGCCACATCAGTCGATCAGTGATCAACTAATGCTACAGATACAACCATACGATGTCATCCTAGGCATCGACTGGCTCTTCTCTGTGTGTGACTTCATCAACTGCTTCCGAGGAAGGGTTGTGTTCTTAGACTTGGGCAGCCGATGTGTCACTTTTACCGGCGAGCGGAGTGGCCAGAAGGGCACCATGAAAGAGGAACTCCTCCTCTCCTTGTTAGCTAAGCTGTTAGTAGAGTCAGTAGATGCAGAGATAGAGGAGGTACCAGGGATCGTCAGTGGGTTTATGGACATCTTCCCTGAGGAGGTGATTATTCTACCCCCTCTAGTTGATATCATGTTTGGGATAGACTTGTAGCCTGATGCTCGTCTGATTTTGATGGCTCCCAACTAGATGGTACCTTCGGAGCTACGGGAGTGGCAGATCCAAATTGACAATATGATGAAGAGGGTTTATGTTCGAGCAAGTGTGTCACTGTGGGGTTCTCCAGTCATGTTCGCAAAGAAGGAAGATGGTGGTCTCAAATTGTGCATAGACTACCGGAGGCTGAATCAGGTAAGGATCAAGAATCGCTACCCTCTTCTAAGGATAGACGATCATTTGGACCAGCTGAAGGGGGGAGGATAGTTCACGATGATCGACCTACAGTTTGGGTATCAATAGTTGAGGGTTAAGGAGGGTGAAATCTCGAAGACGGCCTTCATGTGCAGATATGGGCACTTCGAGTTTGTATTCATGCCCTTCGGCGTTACGAACACTCTGGCTATGTTCATGGGGATTATGAACTCCGTCTTCTGGGAGTATCTGGATCGGTTTTTAGTCATGTTCATCGACAACATCCTAATCTATTCAAGATCATAGGAGGATCACGTGGATCACCTGAGGACGGTTTTGGAGGTCCTCGGAAATCACCAACTATATGGGATGTTGTCGAAGTGCAAGTTCTGGACGCAAGAAGTGCACTTCTTTGGGCACATAGTGTTCGATCATGGGGTAGCGGTGGACCCATAAAAGGTTGAGGCAGTTGTTTCATGGGTAGCACCCAAGAACTTGGAAGAGGTTTGTAGTTTCCACGAGCTGTAAGGTTACTATCGGAGGTTCTTACCCAACTTCTCCCGAGTTGTAGCCTCTTTGATGGCCTTGACCAAGAAGGACCAGGCTTTTTTGTGGGATGAGAAGTGTGAGGCAGCCTTCAGATATCTGAAGGAGAAGTTGGTTAGTGCCCCAGTGCTGAGATTTCCAGAAGAAGGGGTGGCGTGGGAGGTGTACTGTGATGCTTTCGGGCCTGGCCTCGCATGGGTGCTGATGTAGTGGCAAGGGGTGATATCATATGGTTCTAGGTAGTTACGTCCCCATGAGCCTAACTATGCCACCCATGACCTAGAGCTTTCGATGGACGTGTTCTCACTAAAGGTTTGGCAGCATTACCTCATCAGGGAGCACTTTATAGTCTTCACGGACCACAAGAGCTTGAAGTATATCTTCTCCCAACGGGACCTGAACTCGCGGAAACAGAGGTGGATGGAGTTCCATCAGGACTACGACTTCGAGGTTTCCTACACCTCAGGAAAATGGAATCTGGAGGCCGATGCCTTGAGCCGAAAATCACAAAAGGATGTGGTCCAGGAGTCGGCAGATGCTTGGAAAGAAATGGAGGAGTTGGCTGCCCTGCACCTAGATGCAAGGATGGAAGGTGGTAGGGGTTTCCTGTGTTAGATGATAGTGCAATCTTCTCTGTTGCGGTAGGTAGAGGAGTACCAATCGGGAGACTCGGAAATTGAGGTGATGTGTGATCAGGTTAACAAAGGGGATGCTCCAGAAGGGTGGACGGAGGACGGTCAGAATCAGGTTCTTTTCCAAGGTAAGTTGTTTGTTCTAGAGGAGATTCGCGAGAGAGTCCTTAATGAGTTCTACAACTCACCCCTAGCAGTGCACCCGGGAGTTTCTACGATGTACCGAGGGTTTAGAGGACAGTTCTGGTGGCCCAGGGTGAAGCGGGAGATGGCAGACTTCATGGCCAAATGCTTGGTATGTCAGCAGGTGAAGGCTGAACACCATGTTCTAGGATGTTTGATGCAGCCTTTGGATGTTCTTGAGTGGAAGTGGGATGACATATCGATGGATTTCGTCACGGGAATACCTAAGGCTCAAGGAGGTTGCGACGCTATATGGGTAGTGGTGGACCGGTTGACAAAGTCAGCTCACTTTCTAGAGATCAAGGAGTCAGGTGCAGTAGATGCCTTAGCAAGAAGGTACGTGGATGAGGTGGTGTGGTTGCATGGAGTTTCGAGATCCATTGTCTCAGATAGGGATGCACGGTTTACCTCATGATTCTAGAGAGGATTTCATCTTGCTTTTGGCACCGATCTATGTCTTAGCACTGCTTCCCATCCCAAGACAGATGGGTAGACAAAGCGCACCATCCAGACATTGGAGGCCATTTTTCAGGCATGTTTTCTGGACTAAGGACGATCGTGGGAGCGACATTTTCCTTTATTAGAGTTTTCCTACAATAATAGCTATCACTCTACCATTATCATGGCTCCGTTTGAATCCCTATATGTAAGGATGTGTCACTCATCGGTGTGCTGGAATGAGGTTGGGGAAATGAGCATTCTTGGCCCGGATGTGGTTCAGAGCACGATAGGGAAGGTTCATCTTATATGGGAAAGGATGAAGGTGTCCCAGGACCGACAGAAGTTGTATGCCGATAGTAGGAGGAGGCCCTTGGAGTTTGAGGTTAGGGACCACGTGTTCTTGAAGGTATACCCTCAGCATGGACAACAGAGGTATGGTAGGGGGAGTATGCTTTCTCCCAGATTCATCAGACCCTTCGAAGTGTTGTGGCGGGTCGGTGAAGTGGATTATTTGCTAGTGCTACCCCCATTGCTACTGAGGATAGATGATGTTTTCCATCTGTCCCATCTCTGTTGGTATCTACATGATGATTCACACGTCCTCGGATGGGGAGAGCTAGATATCGAGGATGGCGTGACCTTTTTGGAAAGACCAGTGAGGATCGAGGATCATGAATAGAAGGTGCTTCGTGGACGAACCATCCCTTTAGTTCGAGTGTTGTGGAAGAATGGCGGGCTTGAGGAGAGTACTTGGGAATGGGAAGAACAGATGCATGCCCAGTAAACAGAGTTGTTTTGAGTTTTGTTCTATTCTGTTTATACTTGTTGTGATATAACGCTTCCCCTTGTTGACTATGGAATGTATGGTTTTCCTTTTTCTCTGAATGTGTGTGAAAAGTCCTAGCTATGGGGATGGGAGGACTCGATCCCTAATCAAGACGCATTAAGGTGAATGCGATTAAACACATTCGGTCAAGTACGTGCTACCCAAAGCGGATAGTATCTTGACATGGGGTAACAGACTCCCCAACCCATGTGACTGGGCAGTTTGACCCTGGTATGTTGCTTGGTTCTTGAGAGGGAGGTCTTTCTAGATAACGATGAGTTTCACTCCTAAGAGGTATCTATCGAGGTGGTTGTTCGGACCCTCTCTTCTCTTCTCATTTGTTTTGATTCTCGAGGGCATGAATAGTTTGAGAGGTATCTAATGTAATGGCCCAGACCCTCCTGGCCCATTACTTTGCCAAAAGTGAGGCTCCACCAAAATAGTGGCACAATGAAAGTGGCACCGGTCATGGTGGCACCGTGACAGTGGCACTGTGAGGGTGACACTGTTAAGGTGGCACCGTGTCCTAATTCTTTTATAGTTCTGACTTTTTCCCTCCCACAATGTATCTTTTGTCATAAATTAATTCTTTTACCCTTATTCAAACCCATAATTAATACCTAAAAATCCTGAGAAATATACCCGATGGGGATATTAAATAAAAACTTAATACCATCATGTATAACCTCCCAAACCGCGTGGGAAACCACGATCCGACTTTCAAGATGTTCAAAATCCCCAAATCCAGTAACAACGGGATTTTATCTATAAATTGCAGAAGTTCTTATTTCTCTTCTTCCTTTTGGCCAACTCCTCTCCTTCTCCCTGGTGCACCTAGAGTTCCCCCCCCCCCCCAACTTCCTAAGACTTGTGGTGGGCCTATGCTTGAGTCGTCTGCTCGTTATTGGAGTTTCTGACATCCCTCCCCTGCAAATCGTGCATCCCCTATTCTTGGCGCATGGAGAAAAATGTTGATCCTTGATCAATCGGGTAGGGATTTTACCTTCATATCTCCTCTCTATGTATCATGCGGGGTGGGTACGCTACTGCTTCTGTAGGAATGGGTGAACCAAACATTAATGAAGACAACAAACAGATTCTAAATAATGAAGGGTAGGGGTGTGATCGATGATGCTCCTCTATTTTATCCTCTTTCAGGATTAATAATTTCTGAATTCTGTGGGCTTACGCATACTGAATATCATGTCCGTTGGTGGTCTTTATCTATTCACTAATGATCTCCTATAACCCGTGATGTTTAAATGGATTGTATTTTGGTTTTCGACCTTGTGTTGTGGAGGAATTGGTTAATTACGTATATTTGGTTAAATAAATTGAAAGCACCAGGATCAACCCTATTCTGTGATAACCCCAGTTAAAGCACATTGGAATTGAAACCATGGAGTGTGAGAAATCATTTAAATTTGAAAATACCTGCTTGGTCCTACCTTGTGTTGGTAGTATTGGTTTGGTAGTTTTCCTCCACGGTCCGAATACGGGTGACCTTTTGGTTTTCTTGGATAGGGGCTGAGATTGCTGGGGTGATGTGGGTGAGGATGGGATCCTCTGATCTAGCACAGTTACTGGTTGTGAATCTGAGGTTGTGGTTGCTCTGCTTATATCAATAATTGCAGTGGAATACTTTTCTATTGTGAAACCTTTTTATCCATAGTTTTTGGTATGTGGGGGTTGTATCTTGATGCCTGATTTGGTTCCAATACTTGGAGGGATCTCACTTTGATGTGAATTTACAAGAGAACTGGGTGTGAATGTTTATGTTGTTGTTGGCTGGAACGTTTTTTCCCAAGGCTTGTACTTGTTCCTGTTAGTTGCCCAGTAGTTCATATTTTACTTAAACATGATCACTTGAACATGAAAATAAGAATGGGTTAATAAGGAAATTGACTCTGGGAATGAGTTGTGACTTTGTTGTGAGTAGTATGCTTTCTATGAGTAGTGACTAGACTGTTCGTGCTTCGGTTAGGTGCGGGGCCCTAAGTAGGGTTGAGTGATTGTTACCTATATATATAATTGTAGTTCTTGTAATTCTTATTTTCGCCCCACCCAAGTTGAGTATTTAGTGTTGAACACCACTATTTCATGAGAGAGGGTGTATTTTACAACACTCCAATGAGTGGCTGGTTATTAGCTCCTTTTCTGCTCTATTTCCTGAATATCCCATGACTCTTCGGGTAGGTTGTGATGGCCTGAAGTCCATTATTAGCCCAAGAATCTTCGGGAAGGGTATTTGTGGTGGTTGGCCTAGGTGTTTGCAGGAAGGTTGTTTCCCAAGTGTCTTCGGGATGAGGACTATGTGTCTTCGGGCGTGGTAGTAGTTGTTCTGACCCAGGTGTTTTTGGGTGTGGTTACGCATGGTGGTTGTAGCCCAGGTGTCTGCGGGCGGGATAACGGTTATGGACTAGGTGTGTGTGGGAGGGGTTTGGCAGTGGGACTATGGTGAGGAGACATCCTAGGTGTGTGCGAGCGGGATTTGGCAGTTGGATTGCAGTATGAATGGCGGGATTGGTTCAATGCGTAGGATGTCTTTAATAACCAGTGGGAAAGTGGAATGGGGTTCCCAAATATCGATGTGCTATTACTATATGTTACTTTCCTTGCGTTATTTGGGGAGCGTTCTTTGGTGTGGTTTGGGTGGATAGCTTTTCCTTGTTGGGAGTTTGGTTATCTCTTTTTCTCACAATGAATTAGAATGCCTCCCCACTTATGCCTGAGAGTCTTTGGTTTTCCCTACTGGATATACTTGCATACTCACCCAACATATATAAAACTGATTTCAGGTTTCCAGGAGGACTTCGGGGATCGTGCAGGGCAGTACTAGCTCAGGCATTGGGACCATTGCAGTTGCTGTTTTTCTTGCTTTTGGTACCTTACCTTTGTACACACCGAGTAATTTATGGATTTTACTTTTGCAGCATGCATATGGGAGTGGTTTTCTTTGTCTTTACTTTTACTTCCAGTTTTTGGGTTTTGGGATTTACTCTCTTATCTACAGATCCTATTAAAAGAAAAAGGGTAATGCATTCCATTTAGTGTGTGATTTTATACCCTTGGTGCTAGTCGCCACTTAGGAACCTATTGAAGGTGGGTCTCGGGGGTCATTATCTCTCCTTCAACTTGATGAAGGAAGGGTCTGGAAATCTGATGTCCCTTCCCTCATCTTGTTGAAGGCGGGTCGTGACAGTTACATAAATGAAAATGGATTTATGATCAAACAAATAAATAATGTCAATTTTCATTACAAATATTTTTCCATAATCTTATGTACATAAGGGGATGAAAATGAAAGGAAAAAATTTATTACAATTAAAAAATAAAATGGATAATAATATTAAATTTATATATCATATATGTATCATATAATTTCCTACACATAAATTCAGGAATCAAAAAAATAACCATTATAAATTATTGAAACATAAATCATTACTCCTTCGATAATATCCTTATCAAAACCTCATGAAAGGGATAAAATTATATATCATTTTAAAGGACCATATTTTTTATTAATTTGTTATAAAATCCATTCATATTTATTTTATGTTCTATAAAATGAAAATAAGGAGTGAATATGGAATAATTGTCATTGAAATAAAAATTTGACAAGAAACCCGTTCATCATGATTTACGTTATTTGAAGGCTCTCTGACAACATATATATTGAATTTAAATTTATTATAATAATATAATATAACATTTTAAATATATATAATATCATTATTTTTCTAATAATAACATTTTTAAAACTTTTGATTAACAATATATTCTAAAATAGACATTTACAAATGTTAATGATTTTGTTTTTCATGAGAATCTCAGTATGGTTATTATGATCCTTATAAATTAATAATGTTTATATAATATCAATAATATTAAACATGATATAAATATATTATATATAAATATATTATATATATTTATCATTATGTATAGAGATAGAATAATGAATGTCATCGTCCATGGAAATGCTAGTATGAACATATGAATGAACGTTTCTTCATGTTTCAATGGATGGAATAACTGTAAGTAAAAAAAATTCATTTACATGATTATTTTTATTTTATATATCGCATGTAAATTCATTAAATATATCTTTATTTTCACCCATTTCAAGAGGAAATGAAAAACTAATCATATTACTTCATGGTGGTGGTAGTCAACAGGAATGCACGAGTTATGTTATTATTTTGCAAAGGATTGGAAAGTATGTACATAGATATGATATTATATTTTTATAAGAATAAAAATTCAATAAATTTCATATATAATACATTAATACATAATTACAACCATCCAAGAAAAATAGTTGTGGGATATGAATAATACTACTATGTTGAGTCGTTCTAATCATCAACAAAATTAGCACCCATGTGAAAATTCTCACAGAATTCATCTAGATATTATTTTTTTACCTAAGTGGCTAGATTTATTCTTTAATATTTACATTATATCATATCATTATGATTCTTCTAAACATACAATCTTCTAACCATTAATATAGGCCTTTGATAATTTGACATGTTAATCAATATTTACACAATTGAAGGGTCCATCGTAATAATATTCCATAACACTGGTAGTAAAAATCCATGATTATATCATTCTAATATAAATATATCAAAATTTATATTACATGTTATTTATGGGACAATTAAGCTTATTGTTATCATATTTTTTGGGTAATTTTTTTTATGTTTTCTCACATCGACTCTTGTAGTAGTTATCTGGTTTTCGGTATTCATTTTTCCCATATTTCCCTCAATTTTGTTAAAATATTAATAATATTAAATGAAATTACATAATTGCATAATAGATTTCATATGAGAATTATTTTAAATGTATTAGAGATTTTAATTCCATAGATCATTAGATTATATGAATCCCCTCTATAAACTATAGTGATAATTTCTTAATCAAAGAATATTTTCTCTATTTTTATGGAATTACATCATCCATCACCAATTATAAATGCCTCAGATCGAGTCTTCCCTATATTTAACCATTTTAATTATATCCCAAATCACTTCATTTTTATTTCATTGGATCACACCCACTCATCATATTATATCATTATCATCATTATATAATCTTTATTCATTTTATTTAATTATTATATAAAATTTCCAAGATCTAGTCCCCTTTAAACATAAGTCTCTAACTACACATCTTGGACACCAATAATATATACCAAAGTATAGATATAATCTATATTGTTGTTATTAATCAATTATTTTATATTAAAACATTATTTGTCATCTTCATCTTATAGAGAATAACTTTTTTACAATGTAATTCAGATTATTCCCCAACATTAAAAAGTTTTATGTGTGATTATCACTATTGCAAAATTATCCTATTTTGCCTCAATTTAATATTCATAATTAAATTATTTATGGTTTCTAGATTTATAGATAAGATAAAATATAGTACATAAGTTACATATTCAATTGATAATTTATTAATATAATACTTATCTTCATATAAGAATTCTTTAATCGAATCATTAAACTTACAATATTCACAAATGGTACTATAAAATACAAGAGATCACTTATTCATAGTAATAAATAAAAAAATAATATTAATTACGTTAAGCAAGAATTGAAACCTCTTCATCCATTCAATAATTCATTAATATTTTTCCCAACTTTCTCTTTATATTCTTTTGGATTTTTGGTGAATCATACAAATCTAATTTGGATGATATAGATATAGTAATAACTGTTTGAGGAAATTCTAAAAAATCAAAAAATATTCACTAAATAACAATTTTTAGAGAAATATATAAATAAATATAATTCCAATTATATATAAAATATATTAGATTTAATAAAAAATTAATTTCCCATTAAATGTGTCACACACTGTAATTGGAGGCAGTACACCTATGTGACCCTTTTTTCCAAATTTTTCAACAATTAAATATCCAATAATATCATTATAATTTTTTTGGATAGTAAGAATTTATATTCATAAATATTATAAAAAAACACACATTTAAGGTAGTAAATGAACAAGGGGAAATTATATAAAAATTTTATAATGTTTGATCCCATTGTTGGTATCTATAACATTATATGTTTAGGTTGAGCCATATAAATAAATATTCAAAATATTATTCATGTGAATAAAATAGAAGGTTATATATCAAAAATTAAACGTGTGATGAAAATAGAATATTTCATTATTGAATATAATGAGGTTTTTTAGATATTATAACTTAGGTGATGAATTTTTCTTTGATTCTTATGACCATAACTATCTCCATGAAATTGTTTTTTGTCTATTATTTAACATGATTTATCTTGTAGTAAAAAATAATAGAACATCTTATCATGAATAACATCAACATTATAGTCTATGGTGTCTCTAATGAAACATTGAAATATCTTGATCCTCCTTAACAATCTGTATGTTACTAATATTCCCTCTCTTATAATACTATGAAGTCTGTAGATATTTTATAAATTATCTTGTCTTTTATACCCTGTTTAGGTTGAGGAACTCAATACATCCTCTCTTAAGAAAATCTTATTCATTTAAATAAATAAAATAAATAATTTCAGTAAGGTATTATATGTTTCTACCTTTCTTAAATAATAATATTTTTACTCAATACACAAGATAGACATTATATAAAATCATCAAAATTATTTATTCCACTCTCTTGAATATGCATTTCGTCAAAATAATTCAACATCAAGATGTTCTACAATATTGTTCATTTTTTTAAAAAAAATTATTATAATTTTTATCATCACATAATTACATGATTACTAATTCTATATTAATAAAATTGAAATCATTTTTATTCTCAGAAACGTGATATTTTCTGAAATTCCCTCCAAAATCCCTAGTCTGTAATTAATATTTTTTCTTTTAAAAAAAATTCTCGAAATATTACACATAGTAATATATTCCTAATGTTCCCACATTTTTCTCTTTGATATTCACCATATAAATATTCATAAATAGTTACACCAAACCAAATGGTTAAAAATATGTATAAATCACTACAACCTTTATTTTTTAGCATCATTTTCACTTAATGATTATCATTATAATCAATGACACTTCATTAAAACATATAACACATCTCATTGTAGATGTGTAAATGAAAAAATGTAATTAAAAATTATTTTTTGATTGATCTTCCCATAGTTCAATCCTACTTCCCTATATATCATAAAATATCATAATCATTCATAAATGATTCAGGGTATATATCCTTTGCAAATAAAACATAGTCATGTTTATTTGATCACTATAAGTTTCACATTTTTCTTAATAGAATACCATTAATATCAAATAAAGAATCATAGTAAATTTTTAATGATTCTTTAAATATAGTTACCAACAATATATAATCCATATATTTCCCTTTTATGTGAATTAAAATCATATTCTTACTATTATATTTTCTCAAGTTAACTTGTAAATACACCCTAGAAGTTTAAATTTACTGCTATATATCATGGGGAACCGTAGGAACTTTTTCAAATCTTCACTCTCACTGTACCCTTATATATTTCATCTAAATACTTTGATAAAACCTATATATCATTAATCTAACTCTTCTTTATCATAACATTTTTTTTTATTTTCTAAATAACATGTCTCCCTACTTCCATTACACATTTACTCTGATAGAAATTAAAAATTATGAAACTTACATTGACACATAGACACCCAAATATATATATATATATATATATATATACATGTGTGTGTGTGAACTGAAGAAATCCATAGAGGTTGGGTGAATTTGGGTGTTACCGAACACAGAGAATTACATTTTCCCTAGATTATCATTTATTAAAAATAACTTCTTACAATGTTTTTATGAATGATTAATCAACCATTGTTTTCTATGAATACATAAATTTTACATAACATGACATTGAATAGAAGTAAAATACAATGATAGAAAATTTTACACTATTATATAAAATTTGATACTCTATGGAGGGAAGAACAATGATGTGACAATGTTAATATCTATAACACTGCTCCCAGTATGTGACATAATAATTGGAAGGGATAACATACAATATAGGGCCACACCCTCAGCTTCACTATAGATAATAATTATATGAAGGATATATTCAGTTTCCATATATGAAAATCGTTATAATATCCTCAGAGCATTGAAGAAAATTTTTACTCTATAACAATAAATACATATACTGTTGATAAAATTATATAATTCCTCTTAATCCCTTATGAAAAATACCAAACACTCTAGGATAGGGTTAATTTTTCACTTTCACATGCTGGAACATTCTTAAAATGTCAAGATGATAATAATTTCTTTTTGGAATTAGTTTTTATCATCTTTGGTATTCAATAAAAGATGCATATTGATCAAACACTTTTTATTGAATGGATTTTTCTGATAAAAGAACCATATATTGTAGTGAAAATCTCCTAATTTTTTCTTTTCTTTTATCTTTGGATTATTTATATATGTATGAACCAGACTATCCTCCCGATTCATTATATATATTCATAAATCAAATAATTGTAGTATATATTTTCAATTAAAAATATATATATGTTTTTAAAAATTTCCATCAATTTTCCCATAATTATATGAATATCCAACACAATAATATTTAATTGGAGTCCCTTTATCATTCTTAAAATGAAAACATCTAGTAATTATATATTGGAAAATTATATTGATACCTCATGTTACAATTTCTATATTTGTAGAATTTATAAATGATTCTTCTTTATTTAAAAGAAAGTGTTATCAAAATCAAAAAAATACTAAAAAACTACATAGATATTAATCTAATAATGAATCAAAATTTATTATATAGAATTAATAACAGAATACCAATACACAAAGAAAAAAAAATCATCAACATTTTAGTCATGGTTACCTCAATAATGACACAAGTAATTCATGAGATCATGTCTCTTTTGTATATAAATCCTTAAAAAATCAATAAACAACTTTCTGATGATTATTTTTTCTCTTTTAAAGTTTATATACTATTCTGAACATCTATAAAACTGATCAAAAATTCATCATAAATTTTCAATAATGTTGATGATCATTATAATCACTTAATAATCCAAAATATTTTCATACTCCTGATTGGCCATAATGAAATTATATTCTTAAAATGAGGATCCTTGAACCTGTAAAACAACTAATAACTCCAAAACATCATTTTTATCTTTAAAACACTATTTTCTAGTTCATTTCACATCTTTTATAGAGTCTGGTTTCTCCCGCTGTTGTGAAAGCATCTGTGGTCTTCAAATAGGATATACATCTTCCATGCATGCATGAATTGGTTTCCATCATATCCAACTATATATTCTTCCAGTTGAAACATGGTATTTCGAGGTAAATAAAACATAATATGGTATTATTTTAATGTAAAACAATTTTCCTTCTCCAATCCTGAATAGTACAAAAAATTTTCTTATACTGCATTAAACTCATTCAAAAGAATGAACTTCCTTATCATTATGAATGAGAAGAAGATGGAATATTTCCTCTTAGTGGTGCATCCACACAATACACCCCACTTCTTGTTCCTCCTGACAATATTATTTTGTCCATTTTCCAATTCCACCCCATACTAGTTCCATGTATTTTCTACTCTATTATAGCCTATGTTGGTAGTGGTTGAGCATTTCCACTACCTCTCAGTGGTAAATAAATCTCCCACAACTATAATGGGTGAATTTTTTTATTTAAATGTATTTATGAATTCATTAGCATTATTTAAAAAAAATATTCTTTGTATCACTTAATAATAGAAAATGTTTATTAAAAATTTCCACCCACTTTCCCAAATACATAGAGTAATTGATTTGTTATAATTTTTTAATCTATAGTATAAAATATACAATGAAATTCACTACTCTATTATAATATTTTCATGAACCAAGTCACTCTTCAAAAATCATATATAGTCTTTTAATCTTATACATATCCCAATTTTATAATTTTTACATCAAATTAGAAATCCAAATACTAAATCATCACATAGATTATTACACATCAAAGAATCCTGAAACTTATTTAAAAAATCATTTAAAATATATATTAAAACAAATCAAATTAGTATTTGTAAATGGATAATCCCCTAGAAATATAAAAATTATTAGAAAATCCAGTAATATTTTCTATATATTGACAAATATATAAGAAAATATTAAAAAAGCACATATATATGTATAAAAAATATCTTTTTTAAATTTTTATAAAATTTATACAATATCTATAATACCCTTATCATTAATTTAATAACATTAATATACATTATAGAATAATCCAAAATCCCCTAGGTTAAAAATGAATTAAAATATGACCACGACTCATCTTAATAGTGTAATTTATTGGGGCCATAATGTAATTCCTTGTAGAACTATATGAGGTTGGTTATACTTATTTCAAAAAGAATAGGAAGCATGGTTATACATTCTTCCATTAATATTACCCACAAAATTATCCATTTTCTTTAAATACTTCTTATTTTCTTTGATACCAAATATTGGTCGCACTTTTCCTATTATAATGATATCATCTACATTGGATCAATATTTCACATCATTTAAATGCCTCGTATATAGGAATGAATCACATATGTTATTTTTTCTACAAATATAAATCTCTTTATCCACATATTGTTCATAGGAACCATCCCCACATTTTTAGCTATAATAGTAATATAATGATTCTTAATAGCGACATAAGATGGTGGTTAATCCCTTGTCATGAAACTCAGGGGGCACTATTATACTTTTTTCCCAAACATTATACTATTTTATGAAAATTATATATTAGTTTCAATATTTGGTATTATAAAAAATTAATTAAATCTTTTCCTTTATTTGAATGAAATTTTGACAAATAAACCAACAATAAATCCAATAAATCAATAAATAATCCCATATATATAATTTATACATGTAGATTCCATGTTCTATGATATATCATCTTAATAATCCATGTTATGATCAAAAAATAAATCACCATTATAATACATGTATGCAGATGAAATGTATTTCATGGAATTAAATCGATATGTGTGTTTGTTTCGTCCCTTTATTTTGGTATACAAGTCCATTTAACATTCCAAAAAATATTAATTTTATCCACTTACAATGGATGGTGGGGGAAAATAAAATTATTACTATCAATTTAAATAATATTAAAATATAAATAAAATTAATATTGATTAATATTTTAAAACATCATCTAAAACATCATTACACCATTACTATAACATTGTAAAAAATCTACTCCATATCATAGTTAATGATTATTAAAAATGATATTACAAAATTCAAAATAGCCATAAATAATATGTATTTATTATAATAAATATCATAAATCATAAATATAGTGATTCCACTACCATGATCAACCCAATTAGAAGCACCACTTATTCCAAAAGTGTATAATAGTGTTTCCCTCAATGCCTAAATCCATAGGGCCATATGTTGGTGATATATGATGAGGGTATTAAAACAATAAACAATAGGTGGTATTATCTACATAAATATACAAAATATAGAATGTATCCACTAATCAATTCAATAGTATAATATATTGTTCATCTCAAATTCATTTATTTCAATTAGAAATAGAGATCATCAAGAAATAATACAACAATAAAAAACCCTATGATGGTAACTCTCCAAAAATATCCTAACTCAAAAAAACCATCACAATATTCTAAAATATAACTTATTTAACAATAAAACCCCGTAGAATTTATTTTATTTATATATGGATGATACAAGAAGAATAATCAAAAGTGTCATCCCATAAATCTCTTGTGAAATGGTGAAAAAATCATATTAAATCCTTAGTGTATTGATAAACTAATTTGGAACCACCACACTAAGGCTCACTCACTATGTATCATGTCAAAAAATAATAATAATTATATATATATGATATTTCCTATAAAAACATCCCCATAATATAGTTCACCCTAACACCATGAAAACATATATCTTTGTTCTCTAATATCCACTCACATGCCCATGTAACCAAATATTCACATCGTAACAAGAAAAAAAATACACCATAACCACTAACACCTTAAATTGAATCCACCAAGACACATAATGGTGTTGTATATAAAAATGAGATTCATCATCTTAATGAACTCCACTCTAATATAATACCCCACTTTATAGATTCATCATAATAATAATTACCATAATCCATTATTCCTCTTCATTATAACCCAGTTCCATTATATCATGTGTTTATCCATAAACCATAAAATTTATTCGTCATAACCAATATATGTTTATTTTAAATACTATTATATGTAATGGTAGTGGGAAATTCTAGTAGTCAACTATCAATGATAACCATAACCTGGATGTCAGAGAAACACCAGAAACCTAAATCCTTATATTGTCATTAGTTGTGTTACCTGATTCATGGAACTAATACATAATACTAAACAAAGTTCTATATCATTATCAGTAACCCAACCAGAATTTTACCACCTGTAATATGAACAATGGTCATATTCACATTACTACAACACATCATGAATTCTAATGAAAATTCATACCACCTAGACACTTCTCATTTTTCTATTTTGTTTCAATATTGACTGATATAAAAAATTTTCCATCAAATTAATTTATACATTATAAAAAATGTACATTCATATTAGTCAATTAAAAATCATTTAATATATATATAAATATATATATCTTCATTTTTTCATTTTCTATATTTAGTAACTATCACATTAACTTTTCTCTTATGCTTTACCTAGTTAGCAACACATGTTTTAGAAAATTATATTACCATTTACAACTACTGTGATATAATATTACATCAATTAGTATTTATCATCGAATAACAATAACATTAAAAACTCATTATTACACCACATCATTCCCAATTAATCATTTATAAATGATAATATGTATTTATTTATTTTATCCAATACCAATCATTAATTTTTATTTCATAAAATCGTTAACATGTTACAAACTATATATAAATTGATCATCTACAACTATTTTTTAAAATACTAAAAAATATCTATCCAAAATCTAATATTTCAACATGATCATTTCATTAAAATATCCACATCCTCACTTTAATATTCAACCTTATTGTCTTATCGTTAAAAAAATAGCCATCATCAGAGTAAAAACATAAAATCATAAACTCCTCCTCTAATACAATAAAAATATCATACCTCCCACCCTAAAACAATCCATACATTCACATTAATGAATCTGAAGGAATAACAGTAGTGGTTATCATTAATCATTGAAGAAAACAAAAACACCTTAACATACTCAATCTAATAACAATTATATTAATAAATTATAATAATAAAATGATCAATTACTAATATTTTTTCAATTAATCTAATTAAATTCAACATATTTATTTTTATCCATATATGAAAAATATAATAAAACTATTATAATTATTCAATGAATGTAATGAATGGTAAGTCAATATATGTAATTTAATATAACCAAAATCATATATATTATCATAATTAAAATGGGTACCACATATTTCCCATAAATATCATTTAATTATGATTATTTTATTCATTTGATACATTACACCTCCTTAATCAAGGAACTATAAATAATATTAGGTCTATATTGACATATAGTGATAAAAGTATGATTTAGGATTCCCAACCTCAAAAGAAAGAATTGATGATCTCTATACAATTTTGATTAATATGGAATGATCATTTCCAACTAAAAATCCAAATAAAACAATTCAAAGTCTATGATATAAGGACCTTAAAAAATACTAGGACAAAAAAATAATAAAAAATATGCCTATATCATATCCCATTACATTGAATAATTGTAAAAAATGTAAAATGGATGGGAAGGGGAAAATGAGCACCTTAGAATGAAATGGAATCTCCAGATGAAGCAATATTCCGAGGATTGATCATTGAGTTCTAGTACCACAATTTTGATCTCTTAAAAATTAATATGGTTTGAGAAAGGATAAATGAAATACAGTGAATCTGAACGAATCCTCTAATTTTATTAAATATATGGATACACATTATCTTGGGGATATGAATGAATCTATGAGAAAATACTTACTATATTTGAGAATCATTATTTTATCCTTCTATGTGTTTCATCCATAATTAATGGTCAATAACTATATTAATTGATGATAACATTGAACATAGTAATGAAATGATGTCTGAATATAAAACATGAACCCTTATAATAAGGAAATTTTCCTAAACCATCTCCTTGAATACCAATCTAAACATATCCATAAAATAAATTAATACAGACATCACAATGATAATATTAAAAAAGACAAATAAAAAAACTACATCAGAAGAATATGTGGAATGACAAGATTTACTATGGTGTGACAAATTAGTCCTAATATTAAACCAAAAATAAGTCACTAAATAATAAGAGACATTTCATCAAATACCAATTATCCTACTTCACAAGAGATTCATAAAAATACTATAGTTAGAACAACATTACATAATACTATTCATTACATTGAAAAGAAAATTCCTATAAAGAAACACACAATAGAAAAAAACTTTTTTAACCTGAGGGTTATCTCAAATATATTCTAAAAATAATTATTGACATTTAAAAATTTATGTGATAAGTGAATTTGATCATGATATATCATGTATTTAGTTGTTGGAGAACTATTATTCACTATATAGGGGATTTTGTGAATGATGGAAGGCCATCTTTTATACTTTTATATGTCATCGACATGGAATGTGAAAAATGAAGAATATTGTATATAGATTTGAAAATGTTCAATGAGGTAATTTTTTCTCTTGTATTTTGAGGTGGTGAATGAAGAAAGAGTCTAGATGGATTTATTTAGAATGTGTGGGTACAAGTTCTGTTTATGAGGAGATCATATTTAAAAAACAGTGTGCATCATGACATGATTGAACCAAACTAGAGTAAAATGATGAAATGTAAAAATATTATTGGGGATAAATTATTATTTGGTAATAAAAATCTATTGATATCTGGAATAAGGATTTTAAAATGAATATCATTAAGGTTATTTTTCATTGAAATAAGTTAACACTCAGTAATTGGACTTCAACAGGATTAAAATTGAAAATACATAAGAGTAAAACTCATAGAAATAAGTCATTTTAAAGATTAATATATTTCAATGATAGAGTAATAGATCAAGTAGTAAACTATAATATCCACACTATTCCATAGTATATTAATATGCTATTATGATGATTGTGGGATATTTCATCACCACCGTGTTTATCCATGAATATAAGATGCAACTCTATTTATTTTTGGCTTGAGAATTATTCTGAAATTTCATGGGATTCACCATACATATATGGGAAATGGGATGAAGAAGTTGAATTATAATAGAATACAATATCACTACAGTTATTTAGGAATAAAGAAATAAATATGTAAAGTCCCGAAATTTTTTTGCATTTTTTTAAAATATATGGGAATTTTACAAGTCCATGAAAATTGACGGCTAGTGATTCCAAGTCCCAGTCTGCTCGAAATGAATTTCTGAACTTTTATTCGGGTACTTTTAATAATCATGTGAGCGAGTTTTTGTAACTTTTGAACGGTGATCAGAATTAATATATGAGAACACTGTTGAACACGTAGTGCTGGTATTCAGTTAAGGAGACCTTCATCTTGACAGCAGTGAGTCAAGAGTGAAAGATTATATTTCTTCTTTTCATGAAATAATAAAATAAAATAAAATGGTGTAACATTTTATTTTATTTTATTTTGAAACTCCCATGTGGTTGTTTCATAGGTAGGGAAAACCTGAACTAAAACCTCCAATCAGAGGTTATGGAGGTGGGGACCACCTTGCCTAAACCTCCCATGAGAGGTTATGGTGGTGCGGACCACCCGAGCCCAAAACCCCTTGAACTCTCACATAAATGTGGGGACGACTCTTTAACTTTCCCTTGATTAATTATGCCACCCCCCTTAATTAATTAGGCCACCTCCTTTTAATTAATTAAAAAACATAATTTGTGCCAACAATTTAAAATTTTGACAGTCATATTTTCTTATGTTGTCAATTCTTTTTTTGTTGGGGAAAGGAGAAGGGGAGAGATTTGGGGAAGATTAAACTTCTCCAGTGAGGAACTTCACCTCCCAACGAAGAATGCTCACGCCGATGAGGAATGTCTTCGATGGTGAATGAACTGACGATCAGGGAAATTCCAATGTCACCGAATTCACCCCTTTGAACGTCAACATGCAATCAAGGTAGGGGTTTTGTTTTTTATGATTTTATATTCCCATGTTCATCCCTTCTAAAACATAGAATACGGATCAACTCTAATAAACTAGTTGATCCACATATGTTTTCTTTTGATGGTTTGGGGAATAGTGTTTGTCGAAGGTTGTGGGGTTCGATGTTCTAAATATCTTACATACACATTCATTATTAAAAATTTTCAAACCACTTGTTACCGCTCTAATGTGGAGAGTGTAGGCCAAAAAAACATGGCCCGACCTCTCTGAAGTTCTTGTGATTGATTGTGCATTCTTCGCAATAGTGACAGCGACCTGTGCTGGCAGTTGGCACCAATGGAACTCGAGAAAGGTGGCCAGCACCACCGCCAGCTGTGAAGAAGGCGACGATTCCCGGCTCCTCCCCAAGGCCTCCTATGCCCTGCGGCCCTCTCATGTCGTCCGCGTCTCCACTACGCCACCCCGCGGCTCCACCTCCCACGACCCCGCCACCCCGCCCCACGGCTTTGCTGTCTGCAGCACCACCACGCTACCCTGTGTCTCTGCCATGCTGCGGCAATGTCGCCCCACCCACCCCCAGCAGCCTTTCGCCCACCATTTGGTCTTTCTACACCGCCTCGTGGCCTCGCGGCCCTTGACGGCCCTTCGCTGCCTCACGGCCACCTGCAGCCTCCTCGGCCACCCTCGGCCTCCGTGGTCCCTCACGGACCTTGCAGTTTTTCAGACCCAGCGTGGGCCAGGCCAGACCTAGTGGGTTGGGTAAACCCAAATCGGTTCAGGCTAGGTCGGGCCGACTTGGTCGGACCGGACCCGGACCAACTACGAGCATCATGATCTTTTGGCCATAACATTGGAACTGAGTGGACGATTAATGAACCATCAAAGACATTGGAAATTGTGGATAGATACAGTTCTATTTATTATTCCCCACTATAAATTTTGATTAAGATGGGCTACGGTCGAATTCGATCGAGTAGGAATAAAACCAGGCCCCTGGGACTAAAAGGCTAATAACTCATAGGTCGGGCATCCAATTGACGAACCGTCTATTGTGTTGAGACACCTATGACGTAGTGGTCATTTTGGATACATCATTGTAAGACTTAATGGAAGTATGAGTATCGACCAGTGGCCTGTGGAATGGACCCTCCCGGAGACAAGCAAGAATAGTGCGGTAACCCAGTAGCTGGTTGTGACGTGAAGAATGAATAGCGATCCTTTGTGGGTCAGCACTGTGCAATCCGGTGTGGGTTATCACCTAGAGTGATCTTGTGTGTGTCATCACTGATCGATCTTGTGTGGGTCAGTAGCAGAGCCTCTTAACAGAGTAAGATGATTCATTAGTTACATCTAATCATCTCTACTATTGTACCTGAGTTATACCTGGTGTGAGATATGTATATACCAGTGTGGTACTTTCCTTCATGTTAATACCTTGGTGGTATTCTTCTATGTGGCGTACCTATGTGGTACTTGCCTTCGTGGTTTTTCTTCCTTTGTAGAAGAGTTGAGCTTTGGGATTTGGAGTTGTAAATAGTGTTTTCCTCATGATTGAGATGGGTTTACATGATAACATAGGTATATGTATGGGCATATACCTATGAAGGGTTGTCAGTTTTTTTCACTCTTTGTGGTTTATCCTTTGTAAATTATGTGAGACCTAGAGGGTATCAGGGTCCCTACATAGTATCGATATACTCACCCCTAGATGTGCTATGCTTTCACCTCATTACATTGGATGCGGATGATAGACAACGCTAACTGAGGACCAGGGTAAAGGACAAGAGGTAGCTCGGAGGTGGACCAAGATGAGGCATACCACAGAGATGACCATTCAAGTGTTGTGCCGACCCTTCAAGTAGGATCCTTGGTAGGTTATCACAAGAGATGTTTAGTTTACTAATACTTTCAGTTTATTGTACTTTACAACGGGGCTGGTATTCTGGCCCCTTTTACAAACTATATTCACATGATTACAGTTTTGTTTACTTGATTTAGTATCTTATTGTATTATTGGTTTCATGAGTTATAGGTTATAAAGGCAATGCCTTCCCATTTTTAGGGATTACACCTTTGGTTCTAGTCACCAGCCCCTATCCTATGAAAGAAGGGCTTGGGTTAGTCACAGCATTGGCCCCGGGGGACGGGTCATGACAAATTGTTATCAAAGGATTCGGTTCTACCGTAGAACATATGACTATGTTATTTTAAACGATAATATTGTTAAGTGTAGGGAGTGTGGTTATAAGTTTAGTAAATCTAGTGTTGGTGGGGTGGCCGACTTATCCGTACACCAGGACACTAACTTCATATTTCTGACTCAGTGCAAGAAAACACTGATTGTGTCTATGTTTTCATGAGTATTCTTTGTGATCTCTTGATTCATCTCACCAGGTATAACTTATTGACCTTGGAACACCAGTTTCTTTTTAGGATGCCTCCTTGCAAATATCCAGCTTGGGTTCCCAGAGTAGTCCGCACTGATATCCCACCAAGAGAGGAGGCTTTGGTGCAAGTCCCTCATCCAGTAGAGGAACCAATGGAGGCACTAGCGGACTATTACCCATTGCACCACTAATTCCACCGGCCCCGACATCAGAGAGTGCACGCCGCTTGAGCACATTGCAGAGGTTCTAGTGCCAGAGGCCACCCAGGTTCAGTGGAGAAACAGACCCCCAGGCGGCTGAGGATTGGCTGGAGGATGTGGTGAGAGCTTTCCGACTTGTAGGGACACTAGCTGATCTCATGGGGATCCTTGTCGCCAATCTAATAAGTAGTAGCATGAAGATGGTGGATCTTGATGCTCCAGGTTCTCGACAATGTGGCGCTTCTCTGTGTAGACTTTGAGAACCTATTTCGGGAAGAGTTTTTCCCAACGACTCTTCCCGCAGTGCACATACATCGTCTTCTTCATCTGCAGCAGGGCAGAATGACTGTGGCTTAGAACTCAGCGAGATCCACTTACCTCTCACACTAATCCACTGATATTGTGTGGGACCCATTATTTAGGTCCCAGACCTTCTAGAAGGGGATCAGATGAGGGATTAGGTATTCGATTATCTCACTCAGCATCCCAACGTAGGCAGGGGTGTTAGAGAGAGCCCTCATAGGGGAGAGTTTTCTTACTGAGCCATCACTAGTAGCAAGACCCACCACTAGACATACCAAATCATATTCTTCAGCATCTCGTAGCAGAGATATCTCACAGTTGTCCAAGAGCACCTGAATTATAGGTGTACGACCTCAGGATTCAGAGTCAGTTGTGCGGGGAACCCGAGGTAGATCTTGTCATGCCAGGACTAGGAAGTGTTAAGCATGCGGCGAGTAGGTTCACATAGGTCCTGACTATCTGAACCGTCATACAGATGATTAGAAGACAGTCGAGGGACTACCCAGGAAGAGATAGAGATTCAACCGAGGAGGTCCGCAGGGAGCAGGTGGACATGGTAGAGTAGCTGGTAGTGCAGCTGGTGGTGGACGACGATTCAAGATTTTTCCACCACCACCACCAAGAGGTCCTCCGCGACCATAGGGAGCATTCAGATAGGGGGGATCTCAGCTCCAGGTAGCTAAATCCTATGATCACGGCACTCTGGTGATGATATGAGGTATGATCTATGTATATTAAACTTTAGCTGTAGTACTTATAGACATAGGTTCCAGTCATTATTTTATTTCCACATGCCTCATTCAGAGCTCAGATATTCCGATGGACTATTTGGATCGAAACTTATGTCTATAGACTCCTATGGGAGTGGATTCGACAATTACGCAATGGTGTCGGTAGCATGAGCTTACTCTAGGAGGTGAGAGCATCAGCTGGGATCTCCTAGTTGCAGCGTCGAGGCCTTATGACGTCATTTTGGGCATGGACTCGTTATCTACAGTCCATGGTCGTATTGACTATATTAGGTTCAAAGTGTGGTGTGTCTGTACGGATGGTACCAGTTTTACCTTAACCAGCAAGAAGGGAGCCCTTGTAGTGCTGGATGGACTTACTTGGAGGAGGGTGCAGCCGATCACTCATCAGTTAGCGGGCCTTACCCTCAGAGTGGTTGATGTGGAGAGTCTGAGTTATCATGTAGTTGTGGACCAGTATGCGGATGTTTTCCCTGATGATGTCTCTGGTCTACCTCCTCGCATAGATGTGGAATTTTACATTGACATGTTCCTTGGGACAACACTATTATCTACACCATCATATCGGATGGCTCCGACGGAGTTTCGTGAGCTGCGGGTACAACTAGAGGACATGCAGGGGAAGGGATTCATTCATCCCAGTGTATCTCCTTGGGAATCCCCAATTTTGTTCTCCAAAAGGCGGATGGGAGCTTGAGTCATTGTGTGAAATATAATTTCCTAAACCAGGTGACCATGATGAATGAGTACCCACTTCCGAGGATTGGAGATCTCTTTAACCAGCTAAAGGGATCACGGTGGTTCTCGAATATAGACCTTAGATCAGGCTATCATTAGCTCAGAGTGTGGGATGATGATGTGAAGAAGACAGCTTTCAGATGTCGGTACTGCCACTATGAGTTTTTGGTTATGCCATTCGACGTAACCAACGCTCCAGTAGTGTTCATGGGACTCATGAATAGGATATTTCAAACATACCTTGATCGCATTGTAGTAGTATTCATCGAAGACATTTTGATCTACTCAACTACTGAGGACAATACGGCTTATCATTTTCGGGTTGTACTAGACATAATTTGAGAGCACCGACTTTATGGTAATCACTCGAAGTGCTAGTTTTGGATCTAAGAGGTTCACTTTCTGGGAAATGTCATCTCGGAGGCTAGATTCGCAGTGGATCCAGTGAAGATTGAGGTACTACCATTTTGGGAGCCACCTAGGAGTTTGATTAGGGTAAGGATTTTCTGGGGTTTGGAAAGATACTATAGGAGATTTGTGCCAGACTTCTTCAGAGTAGCAGCACCACTTTCAGCGTTGACGATGAAGGGGAAACCCTTTGTGTGGTCGTTGAGATGTCAGCATAGTTTTCAGGAGATAAGGTAGAGGCTAACTAGTGCCCCAATCTTGAGGCTTCCAGATAAGGGCGTAGGGTACATAGTCTAATGTGACACATCAGGGACCAGACTCGGATGTGTCCTGATACAAGAGTGAGCAGTGATTGCATATGGTTCTCGAAATCTAAGACAACATGATCGGAACTATGAAACCCACGACCTAGAGTTATCAGTAGTGGTATTCGCCTTGAAGATGTGGCAACACTATCTTATGAGTGATTGCTTTATAGTCTACTCAGATCACAAGTGTCACGGGTATATCTTCTCTCAGATGGACCTGAACCTAAGACCGCGACATTGGCTAGATTTCCTCTAGGACTATGAGTTCAAGATAGTTTATACTCCTGGTAAGGGGAATGTTGTAGCAGATGACCTCAACAGAAGATCTGGTATATAGCTACATGGTAAGGCGTCAGAGCAGCTGGCCACATTTCAGTTATCCTTTGTCGATCTGGATGGAGCATCTTTTCTTCAATCTCTTATAGTCACTCTCCCACTTCATCCGAGATTCATGGAGGCACAGTTTCTGGACGTTGACTATGAGACTCGACATGCTTAGATATCCACATGATAGGCACCAGATTGATTTTCTGAAGGTGGGCATCACATCATCCTCTTTAGAGGACGTACCATGGTACCAGTGTCACATCAGGAGGGAGTGTTGAGGGAGTTCCACAAATCCCCTCTTGTGGTACATTCAAGAGGGTGAAGATGTACCATGATCTTCAATGAGTACACTGGTGGCCGGGAATGAAGAATTCAGTAGTAGAGTTTGTCTCGCGATACCTCACTTGTCAGCAAGTGAAGTCATAGCATCAAGTACTAGCAGGCCTGGTTCAGCCTTTGGGGGTCCCAGAGTTGAAGTGGGATGGGATATCCATGATCTTTGTGACAGTACTTTCAAGAAAATCCAGGGGTCATGACTCAATTTGGGTGATCGTCGACCGACTCACCAAGTCATCCAACTTCCAATTGATCAGAGAGTAGGGTTCAGTAGTGATCATGAGATGCCTCTATGTGAAGAGAATTCTAAGGATCTATAATGTACCGTCGATGATTGTCTCCGATCTTGATGCACATTTTACTTCCCGACTATGGAAGGGGTTGTAGGTGGCCTTGGGATGCAACTTCATTTGAGCACCGCCTTCCATCCACAGATGGATATCCAGACTGAGCGAACTATTCATAACCTCAAGGACATGCAACGTGCATGCATCCTCGACTTTGGTCGTAGCTGGGAGGATCACTTATCTTTGGTGGACTTTTCATTCAACAACATTTTTCACTCCACCATTGAGATGGAACCTTTTGAGGTGTTGTACGGGAGACCTTTCAAATAAACCTTGTGATGGACTAACCCAGGGGAGTCACACTCTCGGGACCCGGGATGGTACGAGCTACCACAGAGAAGGTGGAGATCAACTTGGAGTGGATGAAGACTACACAGAGCAGGCAGAAGGCCTATGCTGATAGGAGACGCAGACATTTGGAGTTTGAGGATGGTTACCACGTCTTTCTATGGGTCTCACCTCGATGTGGTTTGTGGATATTTGTCCATGGAGACAAGTTATCTCCATGATTTATTTGACCCTTTCAGGTCCTTAGCAGAGTTGGGGAGGTTGATTACTAATTTCCTCTTCCACCTTAGTTGCATCGGGTGCACGAATTCTTCCATGTATCCTAGCTGGGGAGATATGTGCATGACCCTTTACATGTCATCGACCATGGAGATTTGGACATAGACGATGGAGCGACATTTATGGAGGTTCCAGTTGAGATTGCGGATCGATAGGAGTGGGTCCTTCATGGGCGGTCGATACCTCTGGAATTTGTTCATTTCCATCATGGGAACCTCTAGGAGAGCACATGGGAGCGGGAGGCTCAGATTCATACTCAATACCCCCTCTTGTTTTCCTAGTTTTGTAGTTTTTTATTATGGGGATGCAAATCCCTCAGGTAAGGAGAATGTAAAAATCCATAATTTCCATGTAATATGATTTATATATATGGGAATTTTACGAGTCTACGAAAATTAACAGCGTGTGATTCCGAGGCCCGATGTTCCTGGAATGAATTTCTAAACATTTATTCGGGTACGTTCAGTAATAGTGTGAGAGGGTTTTTGTAACATTTCAACCGGTGCATGGAATGGAAATATGAGGACACCGTTTAACTCGCAGAACTGGTATTCGCTTAAGGGGACCTTCACCTTGACCATAGTGAGTCTAGAGTAAAAGATATTTTTTTGTGCTTTTTCGTGAAAGAATAATATAAAATAAAATGGTGTAACATTTCATTTTTATTTTATTTTTAAACTCAAATGTGGATGTTTAATAGGTGGGGACCACCTGAAATAAAACCTCCCATGAGATGTTATGGAGGTGGGGACCACCTAGCCTAAACCACCCATGAGAGGTTATGGTGGGGGGGAGGACCCTAGGATAAAACCCATTGAACTCCCACTTAAATTAGGGGATGTCTCTTGAACAACCCCTTGATGAATTATTCCACCCCCTCAATTAATTATGCCACCCCCATTTTAATTAATTAAGCCTACTAAATTTGCGCCAACAATTAAAAGCTAGACAAACATATTTTAATATGCTATAGATTCTTCTTGTGGTTTGGGAAAGGAAAAGGGGAGAGCTTTTGGAATGATTAAACTTCTCCAATGAGGAACTTCACCTCCCAATGAAGAACACTCACGCCGATGAGGAATTTCTTCGACGATGAATGAAATGACGATAAGGGAAATGCTGACGTCACTAATTTCACCCATTCCAACGTCAAAAAGTAATCAAGGTAGGGGTTTTGTTGTGTATGATTTTATATTCTCATGTTCATCCCTTCTAAAACAAATAACATGGATCAACTCTCATAAACAAGCTGATCCATGTATTTTTTCATTTGTGGGTTTGGGGAATAGTGTTTGATGAAGGTTGTGGGGTTAGATGTTTTAAATATCTTCCATACACATTATTGATTCTAATTTTATGAACCATGTGTTACCACTCTAATGCAGAGAGAATGGTCCAAAAAAACATGGCCCAACCTCTCTGTAGTTATTGTGATTAATTATGAATTCTTCATGATGGTGACGGGGACCGGTGCCAGCGGTTGGCATCGGTGGAACTTGAGAAAGGCTATTGGCACCACTGTCGGTCGTGACGAAGGCAACACCGCACTGCGCGCCCTGCTGCCCACACCTCCCTGCAGCCCCCACTACCCTACAGCCCCTCCATGCCACCCCGCCGCGCCGGCCAGCAGTTCCACAGCTGTCGGCCCCGCCCTGCTGCCCCATGGCCACGATGTGCCACCCCGCAGCCTTCTGTGCCATCGTGCGGTCTCACTGCGCGTCCCCACGGCCCTCCGCAGCCTCACGGCCACCCGTGGCCTCCATGGCCTCTTGTGGCCTCTTGTGGCCTCCCTGGTCCCTCACGGCCTGCTGGACCAAGCGCTGGACGGGATGGAGATAGCGATCTATGTCGGTCTAACCAGGTCAGACCGGACCCGAACTAGCTACGAGCTTTATGATCATTCAGCCATAACATTGGTACCAGACGACCGATTGACGATCCATCAGCAGCATTGGAAATCATGGAGTGAGATGGTTCCTTTGAGTATACCTCAATGGAGATTTGGATTAAGATGGGGTTTGATCAGGTTTGATCGATCACGAATCCAACCGGGCCCTTAGGACTAAAAGGCTAATATCTCACACATCGAGCATCCGATTGACACACCATCTATTACGTTGAGACCCCAATGACGTGCTGGTCATTTGGATACTTCTTCGTGAGACTTTGTGATAGTTGAAAAATCTAACAATGGATTTTGGAGTGGACTCTCCTAGAGACAAGCGATCATAGTGCATGAACCCAGTAGCTAGATGTGACGTGAAGAATGAAAATAAATCATGTTTGGGTTAGCACTGAGCGATCCTTTATGGGTCGGCACATAGAGCGATCATGTGTGGGTTAGTATCGGGTGATCTTGTGTGGGTCAGCACCTAGAGAGATCATGTGTGGGTCATCACCAAGCGATCCTATTTGGGTCAGCAGTAGATCCTCTATAAAGATTAAGATGATTCAGTAGTTACATCTAATCATCTCTAACACTATACTTGTGTCATACCTGGTGTGAGCTGAGTCTATACCTTTGTGGTACTTTCATTCGTGCTAATACCTTGTTGGTATTCTTCTGTGTGGTGTACCTATGTTTTACTTGACTTTGTGGTATTTATTCCTTTGTGGAATAGATGAGCATGGGGCATTGGAGTTGGACACAGTGTTTTCCTCTTGATTGAGATGGGTTTACTTTATAACATATGATTATGTATGGGCTTATACCAAAGTAGGGTTATCAGTTGTTTTCACTATTTGTGGTTTATTATTTTTAGATTTTGGGTGACCTTGAGGGTCTCGGGGTCCCTACTGAGTATCGTCATACTTAACCCTACACGGGTTATGCCTGCACCTCGTTGTGTTGGATCCAGATGACAGACAACACTGACTGAGGATGAGGGTACAAGACTGGATGTAGCTCAGATTTAGACCAAGAAGAGGCTTTCCACAGATATAACTATTGGAGAGATGTACTTACCCTTCAGGTAGGATCCTTGGCGGGTGATCACAGGAGCAATTCAATTTACTTGTATATTCAGTTTCCTATACTTTCCAGTTGGGCTTGTATTTTGGCACCTTTTACTTACTGTACTGACATGTTTACTATTTAGTTTACTCAATTCCATATCATGTTGTGTGCTTGGTTGCGTGTGTTATAGTTTATAAAGGCAATTCCTTCTTAGTTTTAGGGATTATGCCTTTGGTTCTAGTCGACATCCCCTAGCCTATGGAAGACGGGCTTTGGGTAGTCACGGCAAGGGCCCTAGGGGATGGGTCATGATAAAATATTCATTTTTCATATATTTATTTAATTATTCCCTTAATTTATCTATCACAAACCAAATTTTATATGGGTTCAAGAGATATTAAATACCATGTCCTTAATATAAGGAAATATTTAATTGGCTAATTCCATATTTCATGAATCATGATTATAGTTAATGAAAATATTTTAGTAGAGTACATCATTCTATTGTTATTGATAAGTTTAGACAGGCCAAGTCATAGTAAGGTGTATCAAGCTATGATAAAGTATTTCAGAGAATAGATTGAATATTCTATTTGAATATTAAATAAATATGATAGGGAATTTATTTTAGTATAATTGATAACACCATTTTCATAAATTTGATCACATATAATCATGTGGGACACATGTTAAAATCATTAATGATTTGGTTAAGCAAGATAAACCCTTATTATTTAAACATAAGATGGAATATATGTATATTTTATTAAAAATGCACAATGAATTTTTAGAAAATATATATCTATAAGGATATAAACATATCATGTTTGAATTGTTTACAAATAAAGAGTAGAAATATTATAATTCAAATGATTATATATAGTTTATTAAATATTTAACGATAGAAGAGGATAGGAGTTCCATTCATATATTAGGTTGGTTATTGAATTGATCATGGAGTGTAACAATGATAATTTCATTTGGAACTATATTATTATGGAAAATTTTTTCCAACACTATGATTGTTAAGGAAGATATAAAACTAAATCCCCTCTTTTTTGACATTATCATTTTGTATTGGGATATTAGAATCACCATGAAGTGGGACTTAACCAAGCTTATACTGAAAGATTGGGATAAAATGGATATGAGTTTTTTATATCGATCTAGTTTAGATCTATGTGTCCATAATCCATAATGATTCCCTATAATTACTACACTAAAAAGCCTTAAATGATTTAGTTTATATAGAAATATAAGGAGGCACTATTGGTTGAGTATGGACCTATCACTATACATTGTAATGAAACTTGTCATTAGTGATGAGTGAATTTGAACAAATGTTTACCCAATCTATATTTTTTTAAAGTGGGTTTTGGAATATCAACAACATGTTGGTTTGTGGTCAATGGAAATTTCCTGAGGTGGTGAAAAAATTAATCTCATTCTCTGATTTTTATTTTAAAATCAATTTATCTTTCCGAGAGAGAACCTTTAATAGTGAATGATTAAAAATGTTCCCTAAAATAAGGGAATAATATATAATATATTGTTGGATGAGAACAAATGGAAACATTTTAGTATGGTGTTACTATGTTTAAAACCACTATTGAGATCAATATATTCATCACCACCCATACAATGATAATATATCAAATAGTTTATGCTTATTAGTTCAATCTTTTAATTTATTTTATAATATGTTTCACAGCTAGAATAAATGATGATTCCTCTTATATTTTGTGGTAATACATGCATGTGGTTTTGATATCATTGTGTATGTAAAATGAGATACTGATTTGATAGGGAAAAAAATATTATTTTGATATGAGTATAAAAAAATTTATTTACTAGTTGTTAGTTTATCACACATTTCTGGAAAAATATTCATTATGATAGTGATTATGTGCAATAATTTACTTTTATAACAGGCCACCTGAAATCACTAGGGAGAACATAATTTTCCACATTACCTCTTAAGACTTATCCCTATAAAGAAGACACTGCCTACTAAAAGTAAGGTAATAATGGTTTATTGAAGTGATTATACACATGGTTATCATAATGATACCCATTAAAATAATAATATATACACAAAGAATCAAAACATCACAGTGTAATAGAATATAAACAATATTCTAAAATAAATTTCATTTTAGGTCACATAATATTAAACCAACTGAATCCCCAGAAGTGAATTGTTAATAAAAATAATAAATATATCAGTAAATAAATAAATAAATAAGGATTCATTTTTTGTCCTATGTCTATTATGGTACCATGTCTATATGCCCACTCATTAAACCTAAGTGACCTATCATTGGTTTGTTACCCTTCTATATATTTTTTTAAATTTATTTATCTACAATCACTAAGATACCCCTATCAGGTATTAGTATAATCATAGTATAACACCATTAATGCATCCATGGAATATTTGTACAAGTACATTGAGGTTTATTTATTGATTTAATGGTATATTTACATACAAGAATAGAAACAATCATATACTATGAGGTCATGTTCTGATCATGTTTTAATCAACCCTCATCACACCTATATAGGGACACACTAGAATATGTCATAAATAGTAATAAAATCACATAGAAAATGTCATGTGACTCTATCCCACAAATATTGACAACAAAAATCAATTACCCATAAAATATTTCCATACATTCATGGAATGATTTCTGGGAACAGTTCAAATAATGTAACTCAACAAATACATATGGATATTCACCATCAACCCAAAATACCTATATATAGATGACCTTTTAATGTGAGAAATAATATCCCTCTATGGGATAAATAGATGAAAACCTATAGAACTATAAATATTATATTTGGATCCAAAATATAGAATACATTTCTTCCAACATCCCTCCATAAAGGGTAATCTATGTTTCATAGTTTAATCTATCAACCTGATCATAAGAAAATTGGTTTCACTTGCTATGTAAAATTCTACTGTAAAAAGATGAACTAGAATGGAGAAAAATATCACAATACTATGAAATAACAACATATAAGGTACTACATTTGATGGAACAAAAAATTCACACCATGAATAGGTCTCATCGCCCACCAATATAAAATAAAAATAATATATAATGAAAGGGAAATTAAAGTAGGAAAATAAACACAAACCAAGAATTCTAATAACTCGATCTATGATCCCATTATGGTATTACATTCTTAAATAAACAACGTTGATGAAAATTTATTATAAATGTGGATGGTGGATACCCATACCATAAATCAAAACCAATAATCAGTACAATAAGACACCATCATTAATTATAGGGTCTCAAGAATTAAAATTCATGGAAGATATCATTACAAGAGATTAAATCAAAATAAACTTGGAAGATGAAATATGATGCTATTGCATGATATAATATCAATAAAGGAATGATCACCAATTCTCCTAACCTAACACTCACATATCAATAAATTACGATTTCTCTGTTATACCCTTCATGATATTGATTGATATATCAAAAAATGGCTCACATATATTGTAATTTCTTGATAATGAATAAAAATTAATAATGGGATGCATAGATCATTCCTATATAGATTCAAACAGATTGATCTAGGCTTTAAAAAACACATTGAAGAGGAAGGGGGTCTAGAACCATAAGGGATTTCTATTAATTAGTTTTTTAGTACTAGGGTTGTATTAGGGTGAGGGTTATATTACTAATAAAATTAGATTTAAATGAGTAAAATTACATTAATGGAATTTATGATAGGTGACAACAAGTGGGATGGTGTCTTCCCACTATCTAGATAATAGAAACTACAAAATTTCAAGTAACTCTCTTTTTATAATAAGGTGGATGATATAACTCTCTAGCAAGGTGGTTCCCTTGTTTAACCCACAATATATCCCACACCTAACTCCAACCTCTAATGATTAACTCTGAGAAACCATCCGACTAATTAATAACACCATATGAAGAAAAAAAATATAATTCATTATAACATAAAAAATGTTCCTTGATGGAAGAAGAAGTTTCAATTCCCTTATAAAATGACTTCTCATCCTTGAAAAGTACCCCTAGAAGTCTTGATTGAACTACTCAAGTGACTAATCTTAAAAAGAAGAGTTTATCTCCAAAGTCCCATCATGAATCATTCCATGATTATATATTAATCATAAAATTATCAACATCTTCCCCCATAACACTTTATCATTATGGTTGATGATCTATAATAGGAACTCCCCAAACAATTCTCCAGTATCTAACAAAATTTCATCATAGTGGATCACATGTGCATGATCAGAGATGTACCTCTAGGGTTAAGATAGAGATCATCGTGCATACCTTGAAACTATAGAGGAACATCTAATCATTTTTACCCAATGCCAATAAAATAAAAATTATTTAATAGTCCAATATATCATAGTGATAACATCCATATAATCTATCATTATTCATTCCCGAATCAGAGAGACTCCCATATGAAAAAACATTCTCCCATGGGAAAATTAGAATATTACCTCATTCTATTAGTATTTAATCATTTTCTACACTGAACAATGATCTACCACCACATGATATATTTACTATATTAGAGTACTTATGTAACATACTAGACACCACAATTGTTGCATCACCAACATTATTCTAACATAAAGATGAGTGATATTAACATCTCTAGAGATCCTCAAGAGTTTCCATTAAATTTAAATCGACAAAGTCAATATTGTAAGCATACTAAACAAAGGACTTATATCTATAATAACCACTAATGAAGTTTAAAATAAATTACCATTATGATGCCTCCAATAATTGGATCATCCTATCTGAATGTTAATTATTCTAAAGATGATACATTGTACTCCGTTTTGCATAAAAAATGAGACTTCATTATGTCCAGCTAAAACCATGACATCAAGAGAAAATATTTTTCTGATATAATGCAATCATTATTTCAATTTATTCAAAAAATATCATTAACATATAGTTATCCCAACAAATCCATGTAGTTGGTCTCTTGAATTTGTATGAGATAGGAATCATTCTTTAATTGATAAACAATAAACCAATGAGGATCCCAATTCTACATGTTCCTAGGTTTCCCCATACAAATGTTCATCATCACATCATCCAACATCAACATATACAATATAAGTGGAGGAATAAAATAAATATTATATATATTCTTGAACATTATCCTCTGTGAATAAATGCATCACCAAACCAAATACGTGATGTATCAATTTATAAAGCACCTCCAAAACTATTTCTAGAAGTCCTGGTACATCATATTCATCGTTGTACACATTTTCCATTTCAAATATTGAGGTTCTATCATAAAAAACCCCATTGTGGAAGTTACAAATTCAATTATCTCATGAATTTAGATCACATAACCACCGTGGATTCACTATCCATTAACAATTTCACTCTATGGTAATCATTATCTCATTAAAGAACACTCCAAACAAGAATCTTATCCAACATTCACTCTATTAGGTAAATAATATTTTGTAAATAAACATATATAATAAATTAATATTGGTTTATCAGATGAATCCACTTTCCACTCATCTATCAGACTCATTATACTCTAATCCTAATGTTATTTCCACTCTACAAGGTCCTGCAACTCGAAAAATTTCTGGTAGAGAGAATATACAAAGATATGAAATTTCACTGAAGCATGGGCTATCTTGTATTTGAATTTATGTTGATATCACTTCCAATTATTTTACCTCATATTCGAATTTTATATATAGAATATATATATTACAATTTCGTGTAATTTGTATACATGAAAAAAATCTCATTGAATAGATAATTTCATCAACACATAATAGTTTATAAAACAAATTCAACTCCGTATCAAGAATCATGAAGTTACATGCATGGTGTTGGAGGATAAATGAACCATAAGTGATAATCTGATATACCATAATCAACAATTCGTCAAAACCAATATATAATGCATCAGATTATATTTTTTTCAATCCTATCTTATAAAAGAATTAGAACATTTGGTGTCATCAATCATCAAATCATCTTTATAAATCCCCATTAAATCTAATAAACCAACTCAAATTAAATCCCTTTTGGGGAACATGATCAGAAGTACTAACAAATGATTGTAGAATTAGATGGAAATTTGATAGTAAGCCCTGAGAACAAGAGAATACATAATCTAAAAATGTAGTATTATAGTGTTCCCATGACATTTTTAATAGTAACCCTGTCTGGGTCCACTAAAATCATCCCCATATAAATGATATTTGTGAAGAACTACACCTCTTGGATAAAAAAATATACTTTGATAGTAACCAAAAGTTAGGGAAGAGCCCTTTTATTAAGAAAAAAAAAAGAAAAACAAAGAGAGGATGGACGAGGTAATACAAGAAACATGCCCTCATGCCATGCAAAAGAAAAGACATCAATAATCATAGCTACAGTAGGCAGTATCATAATCATAATCCCCATCAGACTCGTAATCAAAAGAACCTTGGGACTGAGTAACTATAGTTGGATTCAGATGTGAGTAGTTTTTCCTCGGTCTTGCTTTCTTAGTAGGAACAGTTTTATCCACAACCACTTTTACTTTGGATAAAGTCTGAATATAAGTTAACATTCTTGGGGAATCATCTTCAACATCATCCCACCTTCCGTGGGTGCCCTGTGTTTCCCTTAATTTGGTAATTTCCTCCTGAAACTTTGAAACATCGCTTGTATTTTGTTTCTCCTCAGGTGTAGGACCAAAGTCTTGCTACTCCATTCCTGAGATCATGCTACCATCAATAACCTACTCAGGAAACAACACTAGGTCCAAACCTAGCTCAGATCTAGTAAAGTCAGTCCTACGTTCCCTTGCATGCATAGGCACGCTTGATTCAACCTCTTAAGACACCTGAGGCCCTTGTGCTAATTCGTAAGGAATATCTTCCACAGCTTGTGGAAAACCATCATCGGTAAAACATTTTTCATTTTTAACACCACTATTCTATATTGTATGTTTTGTCAACTTCTTCTTACAAGAGGCCTCATGGTGCCCATTACTCGAGAAAAAAAATCATATGATGTTCCTACAGCACTTATCATTGACATGACCAATCACTTTACAGTGTAATCAGAAATCTTTTAATCTCTCATAATCAATTTTTAGGGAGATTTAATCATCCAATGCAGACAAAACAATATTATGAACCAGAAAAGAACTTAGATCGTCTTCAACTAGGACCCTATCCTAATGACCAATCGTCACATCTTTAATGTTCCTATCCATTTTGATTGGAATTCCCATAGTAGAGGCAATGTCAAAAAGAATCTTATGATGCCACAAAATCCAATGTAGACCAAAAAGTTTAATCCAAACGTGAACCCTGGTGTTTTTTACTGATAAAGGATTGAAACGAAAGTCCCATTCTTGAAAACAAATCATACCTGGCTTTAGCGCAATAGATCCAAACCCCCAAGCTCATTTCTTTAGATCCTTAGATGGGAAAATAATTTGAAATAATCCTTAGCCAATGGATACATATCGCCAATCAGAAAAAACCCAAATAGTAGAGAACTTTATGACCAAATCATCAATCATACAAATCATTCCTTCATCAGGGATAACAAGTCTGGAAATGATTGACTGCTCAAAAAATTTAAATCTATTGAGTATAACTTCTCTATTTGCAACCACATGGGTAGTATCACCTCTTTTCACAATTTTTTCAGTAGCACCATCACACACAGATTTGAAATGTCGTCGATTAGAATCCCCTTCCATCCATACATGGTATTTTCTAGCGTTTCCTGCACCTGTCACGCCATCCACATCAGTATAAGTCCTTTCCGTAACCGTTGTGGTTTTAGACCGTATCTCCGCTTCACAAGATTCCCCCCGTGGAAACACAGCCTCATCCCCAATGAGGGATTCTTGTCATCGATTTTCCCAGATCTCTCCACAATCAGGACAGATCCCTCATATAAGTCACACTCGACGACCGCGGCTTTCTATGTATTCACCACCGCTTCACGATAAACAACTTCACCTACAACCGGCACATCATTTCCCACCACCTCCATGACCACCGCATCAACCACTGCGGACATCAACGGAGTGTTGCGGCCTTCAACCTTCTTAGATCTCACCGAAATCGGGCCATATCCCTCAGATCTACGAGATGAGCCATGCTTGGCTCCCACCACCACTTGTCTATGCTCAACCTTGGTATCAACCACCGGATCCTGAATATCCATTTCATCTGCGACCGACATCGTCAAGACATCTGATGTACATACCTCTATCGCAGCAGTTTTTACCTTCACTGTATTATTCCTTGGAGGGCCAACAAACACCTCGGCAGGATTGAAGTAGAAATTGAGGTCGAACATCTTGCTCAGAGAATCACGATGCCATGGCTGCGTATAGAGAAACCCTTAGACCCACACATCGCCATCTCCTTTGAGACCTTTTTTATATACATTGATAGTATTTTGTAATGTTTGTTTTGTTGAAGTGTACTCAACATATCATCATGTTTCCTAGTATTACTATATGATTTTCATATAATTATCAAGATATAATCCTTTAATAAAATTATAATTGAGTGAATATAAGGATGGGTAATACTATTCATAAGGGACATGAACACCACTGAAGAATAATTCAATACAAAATGCATGAAATGATACTCATCTAGTCTATAGATAATAAAAAATGCTATCCTGGAAATATCATTGTACTTAATAATAATTTAATGGTATCTAAAAGGAATATTAATCATTGAATACCATCACGAAATGAACAACTGATCAAAAATATCACCCATACATGGTAGCGGGTACCTATTATTCACTATTAACCAGTTTTACTTCTTGTGACCCACAAAATGATGTAAAGTGATGTTTGAATACATGAAAAAAATTAGAGAATCCTAAGGTGATGTTATTAGTCTCATAAAGCCCTTAACCTTCATATTATATTAATATACCATCAAAACACTAAACCTTGTCGTACCATATTTTAATTAGCAATTGATATTGTTTTCACCCCATGAAAAATATTATTCTCAAACATAGTCCATCAATCTAGAGGATGGCCTGATATGTTATCTACAAATTCATCTATATATTGAGATTCCATTAGAGGGGATACTGAGTGGGGTAGTTTTTATTATATTTTATTTTTCAGGACTTCTATATAGACCATGAAAGAATGAATTTGTCTTTAGTCTGGTCCCAAACTTCATTATTTGAGATCCCACATACATATCAATTCAAACATCTCTACTCTATGAATGGTTGATGATACACTTATTTGATTGAATTCAACATGAGTAGGATAATTGGTAAGCTAGTCCATTGTGAATATCATATCGAATATAGTCATATATAATATCATGAACTCCAATAAATCATAATTTCTATAAATAAATGTATGACACATCAGAAATATATTGAGAAATTCTACTTTATTTCTCAAGGGTGTGTCATGAGAGAGAAACTCTGAAGATAAAAAAACATATGTTTTTAGGATATAAAACACTTGAGAAGTTATCCAACAAGGATAGTCTCCTCTATCAAACAATGATGTAAATATCATAGTGGTATTTAGGACCATACCTATAACTATTGAAGTTCTCATTCCAATGTTTTTTGTAACCATATCCTCACAAACATCATACCCACCTCAAGAACCCAACATTTACATTGTATTGTATGACTATCCTATGACACCAGGGTTTCCAATTCCTAGTACTATTGCTGATAACACTATCCAGCTCTCAAACACGAACTCCTCAAATACGAATGTGACACTATAGTAAAAAAATAGCATGATATTGCCTAACTTTATTCATCTATGATATATCGTAGTTGGATATAAACACAATGAGAATATATACCTTCTATATAAATTTATAGCAACTGGTAGAACATTCTCTAACAAATGGAGTGGAAGAATAATAATTCTTGTATTATTTCAAATCACCTAGTTGTACCTCCTCAAAATTCTTCTTAATATTAACAGAATATGAAACCACAAATAAACTAGGATTCCTGGTTATCAATGCAAAATTGGCTATAAGAAAACATGAAAGCATATCATCCACATCCCATTCTCAAAAGGCCAGGGCCTCATCACGCACCTCTATATAAGTGGTCAAGACAAACTACCTAAGGTGATGTCTATGATCTATAACAAGAAGAATAATAAACATATTTATCATTTGTTCATCTTTCCATTGAAAAGGAGGAAAAACATAGACACTTCATAAGAGGGCCAATTTAAGAAGAAACCAAAATCATCCCTTGATAAATCACTAAAAACTATTTTTATAAACCTATCATCAATGAGTTGGGAATGAAATACTCTATGAATAGTTACCATGTAATACCCTAAGGCGTTATGGATTCTCACATTCTTCATCAGAATCTTCTGGTGGGTACCTAGTTCATAATGAAATCCAAATTCTCCGTAATATCCTCAGGTTTCTCTACCAGATAAAAAATATCACAATAATGTCAATAAAGTCCTCAGTATCTGAAGGACAATGAGTTTCCTTGAAGGATATAACCTACTGCATCTAGAAATATTATTCATAGTGAACAATATACCTTTACAACCATCGAACATTAGCTAGTTTTGTATATGAGACTCTAGGGTAGGTTGGAATTTACACCTTAATAGTTAGACAATGTGAAGGAGAAAACTCTAGTGAATACTCTTCTATATGGTGTAACTAGTCATACTTCCTAGTATATGAATTCATACATTATTCACCATGTGGTCCCATGAAATATCTGTGATGAGATATTTTATGAAATTCAAATGGAATTGTATTTCCTCTTATACAGAATATCATATGATACATTCATAAGAATATAATATATAATCATTTGGATTTTCAATATGAATATCCATCAAAGGAGATACAGACACATATATTATAATCTATCAAGTTCTACCAAAGGCTAAATTCTTTTAATTTTTACTTTAACATTATCCACAATTATATATATATATAAGTAACAGTATGTATGTATTCCACTATATAATTATGGTACAAATGTGTAATAACATTCGAGACTACATATATATCCTCTAAGATATTACAAAAAATAATATTATTTATTTAATTAAATATAATTCTAGAAATAATAGTTATATAGATGAAATATGATCCAACATTAATATTGATGATGCAGAAATTACCCCAAATATTAGAATTCATAAAAAAAATACATCACTAATAACATGGATGTCTATTAGACGTGACATGTCCTGTTGCATGGAAAATATCCTACCCAAGTTCCACACAACCAATCTACTTTCTTCCATGTCCTGGAAAAAAATAATTACGGGAAATGAATTACAAGTGCTCTTTTAAAATTTTGTAAGAAACCCACCCCGTTCACTATTTCCTATATGAAGTTACACATAAACTCATTTGATCCACTTATTAAAAGGGTTTTCTACTAGTGGATATTTTTAATGTTATTTTTGGAAGACTACCCTCTATGATCATTGACACCCACTTGAAAATGACAATATATACCTTAGATAACTAAACATCATAGTGAAAGTTAAAAAAATCATGATGTTATAACTGATTTCATGTTAGGATACAAAATAATAATAAAATGGAACTCTATGTGAATGTTCAATATGATAAATGATACGATTTTATATAAATATATAAAATTGGTTTTGGTAGTTGTTCGATGTACATCCTAGTACCGAATCCATCTCATAACTCCATTATCCATAGAATTAGGTTCCTTGGTCCTTTCTCTTCTTTGGATACATAATCATACTATCCATAGGTTCATATAATGCCAATAAATATATTCTATAAGTACAATGAAAACCCATTACCTAGGCATTCATAATCTACACATATATTATGCACGTTAGGTATTCTGAAACCCATGAAACATGACACATATGAAAGGAAATTCACCATTGGATCATCATATTAGTATATGGACCCTATTATAATGGTATATATAATTCCCCCAATAGACTAATCAAAATAAAAGATTCGTATTATCGGTCCTATATCCAAATCCATAGTCCATGTTTCATATCATGAATACACCTCCTCAAAAGGTTGGTCTATGTCTATCAGGGAAACTTATGAAGTAGATCACTAAATATTTGTTTCCAAAGGATTTATACAAACCAAAAATTATTGACTAATTTATAAAGTATCAATTCCTAAAAATAAATATTCCAAAGGCTATGAAATAGACACATATATCTATGACATAGTAAGGATCACAAAAGTCATAAAAAAAGTCCCACAGGACACCCACACACACGAAACATACCTTAGCATTTAATATTATATATACTAGTCATAGATGCATAATAAAATAATTCAAAAAACTCCAAAAAAATTTCCACGATGGTATGGACTCCTAGCGATTATCATGTTGATGAAAATTTCTAAGGTTATTTGATCTATGATACCTTAATCACATTTATCAACCATATTTTTCTTGAAAATGGACCAATATTTCATAATAAATTCTTTATAATTGTTAATTATAGAGTAGATCATTCCATGAAATGATATCCACATCAAATAAACAAATGTGGTTATTTTTCTAATGACGATCAAGGATTGTTCCTGATTTTTAAACAATTATCATTGTCGAAAAATGATATATCAATAAAAATTAAACCCACCAATATATCAAGTTTAATATTCAATGATATATGAAACATTACTCTGATATGCAATCATTTCTTGATAAAGGAGTATAATTAGTGTTTGCAAGACTATATTTTACCTCGGTATATTCAAAAATATCAATTAATGAAACAAGCACCCAAGAGGATATGATGATGTTTCATAGAAATCCATGTGAGATAATATCAAGAGGATCTATTTGTAATGTCTCCATATTAGGGTGAGGGATGGGTTTTTAATTTGATAAGGGTAAATTATGAAATAATAATAATGACATATTCTTCTAGGCACTGCTGGGAATCATGTGGCCCACCTCGATAGGTCGGTGCTACAACCTCCTTCCGTGCGACTTGATACAAATGAGAAGTTATGCCAAGATATAATGATGGTATTCATCCATTTATATAGACTTACTAAATAGTTATTTGTAATCCCATATCTATTTTCTAGTACTATTGTTTTTCTAATGTTCCTCACTGGCATGTCTATAGTCTCATTTCAGCCACCATGCAACCATCACTTTCATCGATCCTCTAAAACAAAAAAGTAATATCCATTAGAGAAACTAAACTCCTCTAAGAGAAGAAAATAACTATTATTAGACATTGTAATAATATATATTTATTATACCTTAAAGGTTCAAGAAATTTAAATTTTGGATGAATTTTTTGTTAAATCTATGAATGGAGAAGTTGTTTCCAAGTAAACCGCATGTGCATATTTAAAATAAATGAATAATGATAAGTCAATGAATAAATTTGGATAAAATAATATTATTTAAAAATGAAATAATAGTAATAATAATAATACAATGAATCTTGATATGAAATATACAACCACAATGATATATGCGACACGTATCAATGATAAGTATTGTTCTAAAAATAATATAGAATATTTACAAAAATTTATAATCATCTATTTCCCCACAAAGTCTAAAGTGGAAGTGTGTTCAATAGAAGACATTACATATTTATCTATTAATAAATGATGACATTATTTATGAAATTTTAAACATAAAACCGAAAAAATATATTATATGATTGTTAATTGTTAAATTATCCAAGAACTGAGCTAAATATTCATCTAAAATTTAGTATTAGAAACCGAAGTTCGAATAGAGAATAACAATTCAAAATGATTCCATTAAAAATGGTATAAAATTATATTCTAATGAGATATAAATAAGGATAATGAACATTATATACATTATTACTAGTCAATATATAGGATCTAAAATCGAATATTATTTCTCTCAATACTCAACATGAGTATATGATAGTATTTAAAAAATATTCTTGTATGAGGATGGATTTGATTACATTAAAAATGAAATAAAATAATGAAATGATAACAATATCAAAGGAAATCTAGAAGGATTAATAATAAACTTTGAAAACCCTTTTTATGTAGTCTCAACCTATAGTGTAAAATAATGTATAAATATAGGAATTGGAATAAAATGTAAAATTATTATGAAATCTATATTTCATGGATCTAAAAAAATTTAGTAGCAATGAAATACTTTTATAAAATAAGTTAGAACACCATGAGATCATCTATAAGACCAATGGTGAATTTGTGGATAAATATGTAATCAAATATATTTTCCAAGAAAAATATAAAAATGTATGTTTTTTGTGGGTGATTTTTTTATGTTCTCTACATGAAAATATTTTAACAAAATTAAAAAAAATGTTACATTAAAAATCCTTTATTTCAATAAATGTTTTTAAAATATTTTTACTATAAAATTTAATATATTATTATATACAACTGCATTACTCTATTGGTGGAATCTAATAATGAAACACAATGAATGGTGAACCAAGGCCAATAATGGTATCTTCAATACCATTCCATTAGGTTGAAGAAAAAAATTAGGGAAAACAATAATGAATATAAAACACTATGAATCATGGATTAAATAAAAAAGAAAAACTAACTAATGAAATAAATTAGGTGTCCTTAATCGTTATTGAATAGTTCCAAAATAAATCATGTCTATGTGGATTAATAAGATATACTACAATGAATGTGATGATTAATGGTTGAGGAATAATTTTTTAGATGAGGATGAGAATTAAAGGACATAGAAATTTTTGATCCATTGATGATTCATTTATATTTAAGATTAGTCTAACATTGGACATGAATCCCATGACAATTTGGATGTGGAAATCCAAGGCACAAAAGTAAGATGATTTGATTGAATGTGATGACATGAAATAGAGAATAATTACAAAATCATAAAATAACATTTTATGCAAATGGTTCGTTCTCTAAGACCATAATTATTCCAAAATGTGGGGGTGTACTAGATATATCTATATCCCCAATATTTGGGTTTTTATAACCAATTTTGAAGTTAATTTCATTTTTATATTGATATGTGATACATGAGAAGATTTTTATCAAATAAGATGTATGTTTTTAAAAAAATATGTGATGATTCAAAAAACTAGAAACTAATGGTGATATCAATTCACGTTTGATAAAAAAAGAAGAATTGATAATTTCTTAATGTACTAAGGAAGTATAAATTGTATCGATGTTGATTTAAAGATAAATTGGTTTTAATGATTTGTCTATAATTTTATAATGGTAAAAATTTATAAAATATCAATAAGTGATACACAAAAATATTTTAATTTGTATTATATAGCTAAGAAAAATGGTAATATTAAAGGAGTCATATTTTTTAGAATTTGTGATTTATTTATTTATGTATTGACAATTTGGTATCAGATGATTTTCACATGTGAGAGATAATTCTATTAAATTTCAACACTAGTGGTGTGTGTTGAAATGTTGTTCCTTTGAATATAAATTGTTTCTAGAGATATGATATTCAAATGGAAATTTATGTAGATATATTGAACGAATATTTACTATTCTATGAAAAGGATAAATATGAACTTAAATGTTATCATGGATATCAGGTTTCATAATGAGTTTATCAGAATTGATTTTGTAATTTTATTATGTATATATTATGACACACACACTTGAAACATTTTTTTCATTCCATTATATTCATTTGTTTGTTTTATTGGTAACACAATTGGAATATTTGAATGAATTTGAATATTACATTGAATTATTTTACTAAAATAAGTGAGTGGCATTGATGATACTAATGTATTTTTACTATACTTTTGTTTCCTATACCAATTGATGACTCGTTATATAATAAATATTTCTTAATGAATCCTTACTGTGATGTAAATTCACTGGCTAAATTAATTTATTGAATGTCTAAACATCTAAACGTGTTTGGATTTTAATATAAAATTTTGTAATTTTTTGTATTAGTTTTTATAAGTTGAATTTAAAAATTATATTAAAAAAAATTTAGTCCCAACAGTTTATGATCCCATGTTGAATGAGTGACACTTTAGAAACATTCATTCAAATATTACTCATATGTGTTCGATAGAGGAAATAGTTTATTAAAAAACATGTGGTATCTAAAAGGGACTATAATTTCATTTCATCTCATAGTAGATTCATCACATATTTATATATATAGTTTCTTTATTGAGATACAAATGTATGGTTCTTTGGATTAAAAAATGGGTGGGCGTTTAAATTATCTAAATATGGATCATGTTTTTTGTTGAAAATGGATGACATATGATAAAAAATCTACACATGGTGTTTAGAAATAATTTGGGAGAAAATTAAATGAAAAAATTATATTATGAATAAAATTCACAGATTATTCAAAACATGTTAGTTAGAAAAATACATAATAAATTCATACATTATTTTTTTTGATTTTGGAGATAAGTGGTGAAGTTAGATTTCAGGTATAATTCTCATACAAAATAAGAAGTCAAATAATTTTGTTACCTAGAGTTTGTTGGCCGGATTATTTGGATTTAAGTGATATATTTTTCAATAGTAAGTGACTTTAATGTATGATAATGAAATACATTGTTATTATTTAATATAACCCATATAGATTCTATATGGATTCTCCTATGAGTACCAAAATAACCACATATGTATTTATATAATTATTGGAAATTGAATATGAAGCTTGAAAATTTTTTAATATGTATTGGAGAAGGATTAATGAGGTATATATTACCTATTCCAGTCTAATAAGGTGTTGGAATATGTAAAATAAATAATGGATTTATTTTGAAATTTTTATTTTTTTTATAAGTGAATGAAGACTATATCACATCACAATGATTAGAATAATTTTTAAAATACTATAATTATGTTTATACCTACATATAATCCTAAATGGTTGACTATTACACTATATATTATTGGTATGGTCATGAGAGGTGTCATGTGAGTAAAATAGTAGCTACAACTAGAACTGTATTGTGTTTTAATGAAAGTGACTAAGACACAAAATCCCTTTATTTGACTAAAACACATGTTATGTAATAGTAAAAAATTATATAACTATTCATGAAAAAATTTATATTCATACCATCAAATAAATGTATAATAACTCTACAATGGATGATATAAAAATTTTAATGAATCTTCTTAAATGATAATTTCATGATGTATCCACCTTACCATGATTGGTCATAAAATTATATTAAATCTCTATCAGTTGATTAAAATCGAACCATTTTGTGAATAATTGTTCAAGACAAGTAATGTGAAAGGTTTGGGGAGATGATACTGAATTAGGGTATATTTCCATATGGTGGATTTAATTTTGGTACAACGTTATTAATCACAGTTTGATGAGCATGAATGTAATTTCACCATGAACTGGTTTATTATAAATTAACCTATTTAGTATTTAAAAAATATGAAAATTATGTTTTGATTACAATTTTTTTTAAATGTTATGGTAATATATTTTTATTCAATATATTGAATGAATATGAAATCAAGGTCGAGTATTTCACACCATTGTAATGGAATTTAAAATATATCATGACATAATGTTGAGTAAGATTAAGTGACTGGGAAATTTGTATAATATTTTCATAACTAGGTAAAAATATAAATGGATGCACATATTGAATCTATTTTTGGAGATAATATTGAACCAACTAGTTCCATTTGATGATGTTTAATCATGTTGGAATAATAGAATAATAATTGTAGAATAATTGAAGTAAGATATATACCAACCCATTTATCTAATGTTTGAATAAAGGAATAAATAATTAAAATGCATCATATATGTTATATAAATCAATGGTATTGATTGAAACAAATATATAAAGTTTAAATAAAAAAAAATGATTGGATATTCAATGTAGTTATTTAAGGAATATATTTTTTCATTAGAGAATGAATTAACAAATAGGCTAAGAATTAAATATCAATATATATTTGGATGAAGATTTAAATTCCAATTATTAAAAATATAATTCCATCTTGGGTTTGTGGATATTAAATAATTAATGGAAATTTTTTATTTAGATTATGATATGAGGAACATTAATTACTAAAATGGATCTACCATAAACCTACATGTACATATACTACTAATGTTCCCATCCGTTCTCTAAATTGATCAATAATTATTTTTTTTCCTAAAAGGAATTAAAGAAGAGGGTGTTCACCTTGAGAGAGTAGTGTAAATACTAAATATTATTAAAGGGTTTCATCCATAGAAAAAACATACCATTACCAATATTGTTTCAATAAAAATAGTGTCTAATAGCTGATTATGAACCATTAACACAAAATCTTTTTTTATCCCTCAAAACTTTTCCTTCATATTTAACCAATAAAAATTAGTTTTTGATCTTTATATCTATTTCTAGGTATGTTTTTATGATCCTAACATCAATGGTGTATGAAACACCCCGACCCCAGAAGCCCGGAGTCACTGCATTATTTTAATACATTAGAATGATTACAAAAAATCAAATACTGAAAGACCCATCAGTTTAGTAATCTTGTATGAACATATTATAGACCTGATACCCATAATACATTGGAAAAATGAAATAAAATAGAATGAAATTTGAAATAAACTCCATCCTTAAAAGATTATTCATTGTTTTATTCTTCATTACCTCGGGAAAAGAAAACTAAGAAATGGTTGAGCTCATATTCTAGTTAGTGGTAATTGAAACAATAACTGATATCATAATCAATAATGAAATTTGAATAACTCGTTCCACTGAAAAATAATCTTGAGGATAATATTGTAGGAATAAGAACTGAATGAATAATTCCATAGAAATAATCCCATGAAAATTCACCATGGATATCATAAAAGTAAAATAATCACATGATTTATCTATTAATAATATCATAATAAGGTAATGAAAATTTTAGACATCATAAACCTATCTTCTATTCCACGTCAAAGACTTCTAAAAATACGAGGGTAAGGCCTCGGCTGAAACCCAATTCTGTTTTGTCTCCTGATATCTACCAATGCCTAGAAGGGTTATAGGGGGACCCAACCATCAGTTGATATTTCCAATTCATTCCTCATATTTCTAATAATATATATATTTATATGAATTTTTCAATAAAAAATTTAAATATTTGAATCATAATCATAGATGATAAAACTCTAATTAGATAGTTTATAAACTATTGAGTAAAATGAACATTAAAGAATACAAAATATCACATTCCCCTTTGAAACATTTAATTCAAAATTCCTTATAATATAATAAGAATAATAAGATTCATGATATTATATATTTATTATAATTAAATAAACCACATATAGTGAATAAGTGGTGAACATGTCGTAAATCCCATAGAATTAAATGTGAAATTAAAAGAACCCTTTTATTTTGGAATGTAGAGTTCTTTTGGAAAACCAATTTTATTTGTCAATAAATCAGACTGTAAACATGATTTTAAAATAAAAGGCATGGAAATTGAAATTATTTTTTAGGTATAAATTATTTCCCACTAAAGTTCAGTCATCTAATAAGAGTATTTGTGAATCCATAGAAATAAAACATTTTTGTGCAGTTTAATGAAAATATAAAAAAAGATTTTGAAATTGAAAAGGAGTGTTTGTTTTAATAAACCATAAATGAACCAAGATATTTTTTTCATGATTAAATTAGTTATTTTAATAAAATAATGGTGGATTAAAAATGTTTCTACAGTGAAATTGAAAATAGTTATGAATTCATTATATTCCCTCAAATAGAGCCAGTTTATCGAGAATAATATAGATGGATCCAATTTTAAAACATAAATATAACCATAAAAAAGGATTATATTATCTATATATAAGATTTTGTAACATATTAAAATCATTTATAAGAATTATAAAAAAATAAATAAGCATTACACTTAGTAAAGGTGGGGAAAGTGTAACCAGATGGAAAAAGGGTGTTCTGGTAGAATTTCGTACAACGCTATAATCAATTGAATAATATGCCACAAAATTAATAATTATAAAATTATACATTTAATACTAGTAAAATAAATATATTCATCATATTATACATCAAAATACAACTTACACAACTAATAATGTTGAATAATGGGTATCTCACAAAAATTGACGTGAGATGTGGAAACTCCCACCATATGTCTGATCATATTCTACACTTGACCACAGAGTCCTACATAATCAAATAAAATCCATTTATTATTTTATTTATAACCTTATCTACATATTTTTTATTAATCATAAATTTTTCAAATTCATTCATGTCCATTTTGATGACATATAGAGTTTAATTTCATCATTCCAAAGCATTAATTATCTTGGTTTCATGATCAGTTCTCCTTTTTATAAGTATTGGAATTCATTTGGAGTGGATAAAATTCGAATTAATTTAATTTATAAATTATTAATCAATATATATAAGTGTAATTTTTATATATATCATTTGGATACATGGTATGATGATAAATAAATAAATAAGTCATTTAGTGATAATCATTTAGATTTTTATGGTGGTTTTTCGATCATAACAAACTATTATTGTTTTATTATTTTGGATAATGAAAAACTGATGGTACTAGAATAATTAAACAAGATATGATATATATTTTAGGATTTTTGACCATAATAATGGTTTCATGACCATCTCAAAATAAAAAATTGAATAATTAAACATTATCTTCCATGATGGTTATAAATTAGAACCTCCGGGACGATGATTAAATTTTAAAAATAAAAGAGAAAGTGTAAGAAGATTGATGATAGTTAATAAATTAGCATGACATAATAACATTATATAAATTGTAATATATATATATAATTATTATTTTTACCTAGTACGCTAGGAGATAACAATTAAATTAGGAATATAAAGGAAATGAAAATGAAAAATCAAGTGGAGTTTACATCTTGATTTCTTCTCTTTTAAAATCTCCATAATAGAAGGGGTATTACTTTTCTTGCAAGACCAATAGTTCAGGAATGTCAGGAGTGACTATTAAAGAGTATTTGGGTAGAACATTGAGAAGATTCAAGGTGTATAAGAGTGAAGATAAGAGGAATTTAGAGGTGGCATTTATAATGGAGGGGAGGGGTGATTTTTTAATATATTATACCTTATTTTATTATTTTTCATATGAAAATAAATATTTTTTGATTATTACGACAAAAAATAGAAATAAGTTCCCCATATTTCAAACCAAATGTGCTTATATAGGGACCCCAATTTTCATAAATTACATTTAAATCATTTTAATTATAAATGACATAAAACATTTACACAATAAGGATCCAGAGGATTTGTGTCATGGGGAAACATAGACCATACATAACTATGGAAAAATAAAACATTAAAATTTATTTAATTTCTTCTTCACTTGATTTTATTATCCCTCAAGTTCTCATTATTAATGTAATTACCAAATGATATACAACAAAATGGGTGAGATAAAAGACCTGTAAGAGGATAATAACATGATAAAAAATATCATGGGGTGAGCATAATCATTATCATCATAACATATGCATATAATCATAAACATGATTGGAAGCATTAATAAAAGGCTTTAAATGTGGAAATAAAAAAAATAAAACCTTGGGTCTTATTGGTTAATTACAACACATAGTTTAAAAAAATGATATCATAACGTTCACAAAGAATTCACTTTAACTCATTATATTCATTGCATTACCCAATGCATTGGATAGCTTTATAAATCAAGGTGCACCCGTCACATCATAACATTTACATTATCATGCATTCCACATAGAACTTATATAAATATTGAAAATAAAATAAACTATGGAAAGGAATTTGATACATGTCATAAATAATGAATTCATAAATATTGGGTTCCCCAAAGAATGATGGAATATCATACTTGATCGTCAAACATTAGTAAGAAAAACTCTATGAAGTAAAAGGTCTGTTTTTTATGAAAAGAATATTTCATTTGGAAAACATTATGTTTCTAATAATCTCAATTAGAAAAAATGTATATACCTTTAAAGGAAAAATAATTAGGAAGAAATTATATTTAATATATATCAATACTGAAAATGGGGTGAAAGAGTGAAAGGCCAAAGAAAGAGAGTCAGGTTTGAGAATTATCTTATCATTGTGTCTGAACACTTTATTCAATTTAATGACCTATGTAATCAAATTATATTCATTAATAAACACTTATGAAACGTTTTATAAGTGTGATTTATACATTATGGTTCCATTAAGTTTTTTTATTGTTCATTGGATGAGTTATAGAGTATAAATGCATTGCATGAGAGTGTTCTTTTTCTTAGCAGGCGGGTTACTATTCACTGAATGGGCATTGGGCCACAAATTTGGGCCTAAGGGATAAGTAATGGGCTACATTCCCATTGGTCCTTCAGGTTATGTTATGGGTCTCCCTCTACCCAATTAAATGAGGTCTTTGATTTGATTTAATAATAAAATGAGTCATCGGCCCTAACCTTTAAAAAAATGAGTTAAAACAAAAATATTAAAATATTTTTTCAACCATTTATTTGTTTTATTGATATCTATGATGTCATTCATGAAAAATATATGTGTATCGCTCATGATAATGTTTAATTGACACATTATGGGAAATGATTTCATTATTAAAAATAAAAAGAGAGGGAAAGGGAGGAGTTTAATGAAAAATATTGCATTAACACAATATAATACCATTATCACAATCATACTATAGTTATCATGAAACATGTATAAGATAATTTGATATTTATAGAAGAAAAGAAAATAAATTTTAATGAAAATTGAATGAAAATATATAAAGGAAATACCTCTTGAATTCTTATTTTGAGATACCCCTCAAGACACATAGTCTAGGTCTTTTGATGAGCCCAAGAGCTAATGGACAAGAAGAGGGGATAATGAAGAGGTTTTGGTAGAATTTGGAAATGTATTGAATCTTGATAGGTGTGAGGAAATGACATTTTTAGGGGTTGTATTTATATCGGAGGGTTTGAGTGTTTTCTCAATATTTAATTCATTAGTTTATTAATTTTTCTCTATATATGAAATAGTGATGATTCCATGAATAAATATATTAAATAGGGCATGTGAGTTTTATATTTGGGTTCTTACATAACTCTTGATGTCATGAATATTGAATATAACAAATAATGTATTAATACTGTAAATTACTTTATTTTACTATTCACTTAAAATACAAGTATTATAAAAAAACTTAAAAAATTCACCCTAAGAATTTTTGAACATGTAAAAATAAAAAATGAACCCCATTTTATGAAAATAATTTTTTATATAAGAGTAATTTAATTTTTAATAAAATTATTAATTTACATGAAAAATACAAATTTAAAAATTTAAACTTCTTTTTAAACAATTTGAAAATTTAATTAAGGTCTCATAAAATTATCATATGATAATGAGACATCAAAATAATAGTTTATGAATAAATTTTATGAAATTAGATTTATTTTAAAGTATTAAATTAATAATTAAACATTCATGATTTACAAAAAATACCAACACTATAATATAATTATATCATATTTTCATCTATAGGATGGATAAATTTTAATTATACTATCATTGGTAAGGTTCCTATTCAATAGGATTATTTACTATTCATAATAGTCATATTAATATTCCAAAGAAAAAAATTACTATTCATTATTGTATGTTACTATTGAACAAAATTTTATTTTGTCATATCAAACTCCAAACATCTAACTAATAGCAACCTTGTATGTCCGATTTTCAAAACTCAAATCATAGAAGTGGAGCAATTATGTTTAAAGGTCATATAGAATATTTTATTTCATTTGATCAAGATGTGGCATTGTGTTTCTTATTTTGATATTATGTGATTATACTATATTGCATTACTATAAGAAGGGAGAAATTTCATTGATAAAATTTTGGGTTGTTACATTCTTCCCCCTTTTGAAATTTCACCATCGAAATTTCATTTTGCATAAACAAGTGAGGTTAATTTTCCTATATCACATTATTTGGATCCCATGTTTATTCTTTATAATTATGGTTCCAAATAAAATGTTAACAATATGGGATGTATTGTTGTGTATAACCATATATCTCCCATCCATAATATTTACTGGCTGCTCCTCATAAGAGATATAATCCTCCAGTAGTACCACCTATGACTTCAGTACATAAGAGGGATCTGGTCTGTACTTTCTCAGGAGTGATATGTGAAATGGAACATGAAGTTGAGCTATATTCATTGGATTTTCAAGCTGATATTCCATAGATCATTTGTAGAAAAGGACCTCAAAGGGGACAATTTACCTTGGTATTAGCTTCCCCTTCATTCCAAACCATATGACTCTCTTCTATGGTGGTATTTGAAGGAAGTATTTATCTCTTATAACAAAATCCAAGTCCCTTCATCCATTCCCATCATAGATATATTTCTGACACTGAGCATCATTGATATTTTGTTGGATGGATTGAACCTTCTCAATTATATCGTGTACAAGATCAGGTCTATTTAGCTTTTATTCTCCAAATTCATCATTGTAGGTTGGTGTTCTACATCACTTTGCATAAAGAGCTTCATATGGAGTGATCTGAATACTCGATTGAAATATATTGTTGTATTAGAAATATACAATGGGATATTTTGATCACATCCACCCTTGAATTATTGTGAGCAAGCTCTTATCATATATTTGAGCATCTGAATAGGCCTTTCGTATTGGCCATCAGTTTGGGGGAAATAGGTTTTGCTGAAATTCAATTAAGTACTAATGGAATTGTGAATACTCCTTAATAATTTAGATGTGAACCTGGGATCATGATCAGAGAAAATAGATAGGAGATCCTCATGCATTATAACCACTTTCATCACTTATATCGATGGAAGTGATTCAAGAGAGAGATAATCCCGAATAGAGATAAAGTGGGCATTCTTGGTGAGTCATTACACCATAACACATATCGTATTATTTCCTTTCGATTTCTTTGGGAGACCCGTGATAATGTCCATAGTGACATTCTCCCATCTCCACACGGTTATATGTAATGGTTGCATCATACCATTGGACTTGTTTCACTCTAATTTAACTTTCTGGCATATCTAGACCTTTGATGTATACTCATCAATTTCCTTCTTCATGTTGTCCCTCCAGAAGAGTTCTCAAAGATCACAATACATCTTGGTGCTACCGGGATGGATAGAGAAAGGCGATCTATGTGAATTATCAAATATCTCCGTCTTTATCCTAGGTTATAAATGCACACAAATCCACATTCAAAATCGAATCACATCATCATAGTCAACATGGAACTCCTATAGCTTATCTTTCTTTACTACATTTATCTTCTTTTATAACTCCATGTCATCCCTTTAGGCCTCTTTAATATTATATTTGATATATTGTTGGGAAATAATTTGGGAATGGTAAGATGTATTCCCTTCCATTATAATTTCCAAATCTATCATTTTCATATCCAGGAAGACATGATTATTCTAAATCTGCAAAATTGATAGAGAAACGTGATATTTTCATTTAAGAGAATCAGGTATTGTACACACCTTTCTATGATTTTAGTGAATAGAGAAATCAAATTCATTAATTATCTATAACCATCTCCTTTGAATCGTGATGATCTCCTTTTGTGTGAATATATAAATTAGGCTCTTTTTATTGTTATATATGTCACACTTCTCACCATAAAGGTAGCGCAACTATATTTTCAAGGAAAAAATCACATATAATACCTCCAGATCATGGGTCGAGTAGTTTTTCTCCTAGATGTTCAACAGTCAGGAGGCATAAGTTATCACATTATCATTTGGAATGAGTATAAAACCGAAGACATTTTTCAAAGCATCACTGTATATCAAAAAAAATTATCCACTTTTCAATAATGTGAGTATAGGTGTAGTGATCATCATTCCTTTTATCTCCTTAAATCTTTCCTTTCATTCTTCCATATAGAAATAATTCACCCCATTCGTTGTTAACATAGATAGAGGGCATGATAATGGAGATAATGTTCTCACAAAATATCTGTAGTACCCAGGTAATCCATGAAAAAAATTGATTTTTGTGACATTAAAGGTTCTGGTCTATTTTTCAATCACAATTTTTTTTGAAGGGTCCACAAAAATTTCATCACTTGTGATCCCATTTGACAGGAACGACACTTGATTCATTGAATAGTCACAACTTTAGATCGTGGCTTAGAAGATCTCCTTTATCAATGTTTCCAATACGATCGCTGTATTTTCTTCTTGTTCCTCCATTATCTTAGAGTAGATTGAAATTATTACTGATAAATAATTCTAAAAAAATTTCAATGTAATGCCTACAGACTCGATCCATCAAATCTAAGGATATTATAGATCAATTAGTATGTCCAAAGGGAATCACCAAAAAATCATAGTTCCCATAGCTTATATAGAATAAATAATCTTGAATATCTTCCTTATTCACCTTAATGTGAAGGTATCCAGAATTAAGATCCACCATTGAGAAGTGTTGAACTCATCATAGATGATTGAATAATTCATCAATTATTGTAAGAGGATACTTTTTCTTTATGGTGATCTTATTTAGTTTTAGATAGTTAATACACAACCACATTTATCCTTCCTTCTTCTTCATAAGGAGCACCTAAACACCCTTGGGTGATGCACTAGGGTGTATGAACCCTTTGTTGAAAATATCTTGTAGCATATTCTTTGACTCATCAACTATGATAAGAGCCATACTATAAGGACACATTGAGATAGGAGTAGAAAATGGTATAAGTTCTGTTGAGAAATATGCCTCATGATTTGGTGGAAGTCTATGTAACTCTTTGGTAAATACATCATTATATTCCATAATGATGAAAAGTTCTTCTAAAATGACACATTCCATTGAAAAACCGATTTGATCAAGGTACACTTATTCACAAGGAACCAACACCCACATCCTTGAAGGATTTTTCAAAGGTAGAATCATGGTATTCCTTAAACATAAATAGGATCATGGGATTTTTCAAAGTATGAAAATATATTTCTTCTTCCTAATAGCTGAGATGTGCTCTATATAATGAGAGAAAATTCATTCCCATTACTGTGTAAAATTCCACAAAGGGATGTGTCATGAGATTCACTAGAAGAATCTTCCCACATAATCCAATATGAGAAGAGTACAAATATTGTGTTGCAATGATATAACCACATTTGGAGTTTTTATAGATATCTCTAATTCATGGTTTTGGGAAATTGATTCAATAGTTCTAGAAAACTTACATGATGTAAAGAAATGTGTAGAATCAGAATCAAATTATTTGTTTTCCATTCATGAGTGAATAAGAAGTTTACCTTGTATGACATTATTTTTATGCCCCAAATCAATAGTAGTTATGGAATAATCTTTCCCTTGTTACTTTGGTAATGGTGGCTACTGATACTGATTAACCTTGAGGACTCAAGGTTTAGTGCATTGGCATGGATAGATCCCTTTCTCCCTACAATTGTTGCATTGGACAAGTGGTGGTGCTCTCCAAACCTCCACCACATTCTCTAGCCTTATCATGTATTTTTGATAAACATTATCATTGTGGACATATCTCTTACACTTAAGGCATTTCCCTATACCTTTGAGGTACTTCACATGATGCTTATTCCAACATTTTTGACATGTGGGTGGTTGAGTTTTTGTTCAAACATTCTAATTAAATCCTATAGTATGAGACTACATATTTCATTTATGACCAGTAAAGAAATCGAACCATCCTCCAAATTACACCTCCCCTTTGATATCACATATAAAAAATCATTATAACTCCCAAAGTCTCAAATTTCTAGATCCTTAATTTGGTGTGTTTTTAATCCACTAAAGAATCTATTAATTTTTCTATCGTTGTTGATAAAAAATACTGAATCATACCTTGAATGCCTTGTGAAAATAAATTCATAAGCCATGAATGATTCTCCTTCTTTTTTCATTATCTCTTTGAATTCCCTCTTCATCTTCAAATGATGATTTTGGGGAAATAATTATTAAGAAGCATTATCTTAAAGTCTCCCCCTCCATCTCTTCAATTTTGTCCCTTTCCTTGGCATTCATAATGAAAGACATTTATTGGATGGCCTCTCCTTTGAGTGGATAAATAGATATCATCACCTTCTCCATCTCAGACTAGTGAAGCACAGAAAATATATTCTCCATTTAGTTGATCCACTATTCCTCAACTCAAGGAAACAAATATCCACAAAATGTTGGTGGTTGTTGTCGTATAAAACACTTGAGAGCCAATTTCTCTCACTTTGGTGAAGGAGGACGTTCCACATTAAGAATATACCTTTTAATAACCTAAGAAAACTGGTTAATAATCCCTATTATGATTTGAAATAGAACTCCCAAATCATTGGGGATGTCGTTCGGGCAATCGTGGAATTATCCCTTACATGGGTTGTTGGCATGGTTTCTCCTGATTCCCACGATTTTCATGATTAGAAAAGGCTATAAGAAATCGTAAGTCAATATTTCATGAAAATTTAATTTATTCCTTTTGGAAATTAAGACTAAAAAATATATTATTGGATCCCTATGTTTATAAAATGTTCTTGTGTTCTTATATATACTTAGTCTCATAATAGTGGTTTTCCTTAAGGTTCTCTAAACTTAATTCCCTAATTAACTAAATTTTGCCTCTGATACCAACTATAGACCCCAACATTTCTTACATTACATGAACATCATTTTAATGACAAACAACACAAGGACATCAAAACATAATGATCCAATGTTTTAGTTTCTTTGGAAGATTTGGACCATACATAACATGTCAACATAAAACATAAACATTTATTTAATTTTTCTTATCTAGATTCGTATTGGCCCTTTAGTTTTCCTTATTTCACGTAATGACCTAAAGATATATATCAAAATGTAGTGAGATAAAATCCCAATAAGAGGATAAAAACATGATACAAAATATCATGGGGTGAGAATAATAATTATCATCATAACATATTTATAGGATGATAAATAATATAGGGATAAATAATAAATGTCTTGAAATGTGAAAATTCATATAAATGAATACTTATGTAATAGTGGTTATCAACCGCACATAGTTGTGAAACAAATATAGCGTCATGTTAAAGCATATTTCTCTATTAAATCATGAGATTCACCACATTAAGCATCGCATTGGAGTGCTATATAATTCTAGTTGCACCCATCACATCATAACATTTACATCATCATGCATGCTACATAGAACATATATATTTTATAGACATAAAATAACCCATGGAAAATAATGGGTTAAATTCCAAAAGGCATAACTTCATAAAAATTTCATTCAAAAAATAAAGAGGGAATAACATACTTGAACATAAATATTTAGTGAACATAACCTCGTGAAGTAAATTGCATGTTTTTTTAAAGGCAGTGTACCTTTGGAAAAAATTATGATTATAGTAAAATCAATTATGATAAATTTATATGAAGGAAAATCAATTATAATGATGAATATATGATATTTAGGTAATATTTAATCTAAAAATGTAATGAAAGAGTCAAAACATAATGAAATATAGTTCGGTTTAAGAATTCAATTTACGTAGTGTCTGAATGCATTATTCACTTTAATTTCATGTATAATCACATTATATTCATTTATTAAAACATAAAAAACATTTATACTATTAATTGATTCATTATTATTTTATTAATTCATTTTATATGCTATTTTATTAGTTATAGAGTTTAACTTCAATGATTGGGAGTGTTCTTTTTCATAGTTTTCATGAACAGTTCACTTGAATACGTGAATAGATGTTCATTTAGAGCGTGGATAAACAAGTTAAATTTAAATTACGTTTTACTAATGATATTATAGGAGTTTAAATGATCTTATAATGATTTTGGTTATATACCATTATGATTAATGACTAGAAAAATTCAATGATGATAATTTTAAGTTAATTTGGAGGTTTATTCATCATAAAGAACATGTTTTGTATTATCATTTAGTTTTTGATAGAAACGCTATTTAAAAAACATTAAAGAGGATAAAAAATAAATATTAAAATATTTTTCATCCATTTATTGTTTTTATTTACTTCCTTGGTGGTGTTGAAGCAAAATGAAGGTGCATCACTCTCGATGATGTTAAATTGACACATCATGGGAAATGATTCCATTATTAAAAATAAAAGAGAGAGATGAAGGAGTTAAATGAATAATATTACATTAATATGGTATCATACCAGTATATAAATCATATTGGAGTTATAATAAAATTTAGATAAGAGAATTTTTGAATAATAGAAAAAAATATTAAATTTGAATGGAAAATGAATGAAAATACATAGAGGAGTTACCTCTTGAATTCCCTTCTTGAGGTCCGCTTCAAGGCACCTAGGTTTGGTATTTTGATGAGACCAAGTGCTCCTAGAAGTTGGGGAGGGGATATGGAACAGGATTTCAGAGAATCTAAATTGTTCGTGATACTTGAAAGGTGTAGGAAAATGACGTTGAGAGGGGTGATATTTATAGTGGATGGGAGGGGTGTTTTCTTAATAATTAATCACTAGTTTATTAATTTCCCTCAAGACATGAAATAGTGATGATTCCATAACTAAATACAGTAAATAGGGAATTTGAGTTCTAGATTTGGGTCCTTACATCCCACATGATATCATGAGAATTTGATTAAACTTATAATGTATTAATACTCTAAACTACCATATTTTACTATTGCGTAAAAATTCAAGTATTTCAGAAAAAAACAAAAAAAATACACCCTAACCACTTTTTGATGTATAGATTTCCAAAATAAATATCATTTAATAAGAATAATTCTCTAAAATGAGTAATTTTAATTTTAATTAAAATCATAATTTTTCTTTAAAAATACAAATTTGAAAATTGAAAATTCTATTCTAACACTTTGAAAAATTAATTAAGGTCTCCTAAAACAATCATATAATTAGAAGACATAAAAATACTAATTTATCAATACATTTGATCAAAATAAATTTTCTTTTAAATTATTAAATTAATAATTACATATTTATGACTTACAAAAATAGAACCAATATAATATAATTATATCATATTATCACTTATTTGAGGGATAATATTTATTTATACAATCATTGGTGAGGGTACTATTCACATGGTCAATTTACATTAATAAGTGTCACATTACTATTCATAAGTGTAAAATTACTATTCATTATGGTATGATACAATTCATAAAAAATTAATTTTTTCCTATCAAAATCCAAATATCTTACTGATCGCAACTATATATGTTAGATTTTTTAAATTCAAATCACAGTAGAGGAAAAATTATGTTTAGAGGTCACATAGAATATAGTCATTCATTTAAGAATGATGTGGCAATGTGTTTCCTAATGTGGCTTTATGCTATTATGATATATGAAATTACTATAATAGGGGAGAAATTTCATTGACAAAAGTTCGGTTCATTACGGCTTACATCATCCATGATGCAATGACTAGTGTATTTTACTTGGAATGTATTTATACTGTAAATTACATTATATTACTATTAAACCAAAAATAAAGTTGTTTAGAAAATTTCCAAAAGTTCACCCTAACTAATTTTTGACAAGTAGAATCCAAAAATTGAAGTACATTTTATGATAATAATATTCTGAATTTGAGAAATTTAATTTTTAATTAAAGACACCATTTATTCAAAAAATAGAGGTTTTATAATTAAAACTGATTTTATAATACCCTGAAAATTTAACAAAGGTCTCATTATATTATCCCAATATTATATGACACAAAAAAATTTATTTATGGATATATATTATGGAAACAAAATATCTTTTAAAATAATTTAATAATAATAATAATTTAATTAAATATTTATTTCTCAGAAAATACCAACACTTTATTAATTTTTAGAAATATTTCCTATCATTTATAGGGTTCTTAAATATTATTTATACATTCATGTGTGATTTTACTATTCATAAGGTTACATTACCATTAATAAGGGCACATTACTAGTCATTAGAGTCATGTTACTATTCAAAAAAAATTATGTTGAACTTATTGGACTCTAAAAAACGTACTGATCACAACGTTGTATAACTGATTTTCAAAATTCAAATCTCAGCAATAGTAAAAATATGTTTAAAATATATGTTATAAATATCACAAAGTTTTCATCGCGGAGAATTTGTGTTCTGTTCATATAACATATCTAATGAATTAAAGTTATTTATGAATAAATATAAAATAAAATCATGGGGTTCACTCTTAATAATTAATATATTAAAAATATAATTTTTTATATGTAAAAATAATTATAATATTCATTATGAATTATTATTAGAATATTTAATTAAATAATATATTGATAAAAATGTATTTTGAAAAAATAATCAAATACAAATATTCAATTTAAAATATTCTTTTATGAAAAATAATACTGTTAACAAGTATTCATGTAGAACATTAGTTTATTAATTTGAAAGAAATTTTTCATATGTATTTATTAGTTAAAAACTTAATTTTAAATTATTATTTTCCATAACATAATGTATTTAAAATTATAAAATAATATTGGGGTGTTATATTATTCCCACCTCAACAGAATTGTTCCATTACAAGTTGATATTGCACATCTAATGATAAAGGTTGATACTTAAATATTCTTTTCTGGGAAACCCAAATCGGGAGTTGGGTTAAACAATTATCCTCGTCAAAATTGGTTAGGGTAAATGAGGTGGTCATTATAAAAATTATGCTTTTTAATGGGGTGACATTGGTTGGATGTAAACAGAGGGACACATAATAAAATCAAACTATGATGTTCTGAAGGAAACTGATAGAGAACATAATCAGATGATTGTTGATTACTATAAAAAAATAATCAAATATAAAAAAAATAATTCATTTATACTATCAATGATTATGATAATTAGAAATTTGTTTATTTTATACTCTTTCCCTTTAGTTGTGGAATTATTCCACTATTTAAGAGTAAAAATATACATTTCTATTTCATAAAACCAATATTATCCTTTTATTACGCCATGAACTATATATACATCATCTCTTAGCACATAATGTGTCATGTGGTGAAGTAATACATTATCCTATAAAACATCATATAATGATAAACTATTCATAAATGGGTACACTGTCCAAAATATAATGATTCAACAAGTTCATAAATAAGGTCTATGATTTTTCTAGTTGAACTTAACATTATACAATAATCAAAATTAAGCTTCTCTAAATTTTCACTTTCCAATCATGTGAATAACTTCATCATTTATCTTATTGAAATAAAGAAATTACTTGAATTACTATAAAACCTTTTGGGAAACATCCGTTATTCCATATTCAATATGTATGATACATGTTATTGGATATATTATATAAATCCAAATGTCTTTTAAACTGCATCAATGATAGTATAATCCAATTGTCGATAGGTCAATAATCAGTTCCACGGTAATCATAACATATCCAAATTAATCATTTCATCATCATTATCACAATATTTGAAATATAATAAGGGTTTTCATTCCCTCGATCATTTATTATCCAAAACGTTTACCTTCCTACTGAATATCATTTCTTGTTACCATTCAATATATTGTCTCAAATACATAATGAAAAAATAAAATAGTACAATCCTCATGTCTTACATAATTCTTATAAACAATACATTGCTGATAAAATATTCAAATGACATAATTCTTAAATAGAATTAGTTATTAATCCACTTCATCTGTGGTAGTATAATAATAAGATCATTATCCAATATCATCATTTGGGGTATTTTCTTTGATTATAGGGATATTGATTCGCATAGTGCTCCATCTTCTCACATTTAAAGCATTGTACATTGGAAACATTTTTATTACCCATGAAATCATGAACATGGTATCCTTTTTCTCCATACTTATATAAAACTCTCATTCCCATCAATAATTTTCTAGGTTTATTCTATCCAAAGTTATCAAATGTGGGAAAATTCTTTATTCCCTTATTTCCTTTATCTGACTTTTTCTAATCCATCATTATATTCTCTTGGTTCCCTTGAACGCCAAAGGACTTAGAGAATTCATTACATATATTTTAAACACATGATCCCATATCCTCATATGATGAGGATATATTGGATACTATTTAACTTCAAAATATTTTCTTTTGACCATGAATGATATGATCATTCTTATTCTTTTCATCACATGCATTAGGGGAGTTATGATTCCTTGTGGTAGGTACCATTTCTAAATAATTACATACTCTAGATTAGCTCATGAAATTATGAACATTATGAAACTCTTAACATGGTATAGTATATAACAAAAATTTATGCATCTTAAATCCTAGAACAATATACTTTTCATACATTGGAAGCATAAATCCTTCATAATGGTAAGTGTGGAAAATTTAAACTTTCCTAATCATATCCATTGGGAGTGTCAAAAAAATGTATCTCTTAAGGCTCATTCACATGTACCAGGTTTCTATGAGTAAAGCTAAGAGTACTTTATCGTAGTTATTACCCCAATGTACATTGGTGCCAGAACCATGTCCTCATGAAGTATCCAGAAATGGATTTATTTTATAGGATATTCCAAATTCTGTATACATTACTAAAATTATATTTATATTCTATTCTTATCCTCAGTGTCTATCTTATGGTTATTTTCCCCAACCTATGTTTTCTAAATCTAGTTTCCATGGTTGCTGCTAAATATATTATAATACCATCTTTAACACCTTAGACCAAAAATCTCGTCGTTGCTGTAATATTTTAATATATCGGAATGAATACAAGGAGTCAAATCTATAAGGTACAACCCATTTATAAAAATTTGAAAACTAGACTATAGTCATTATAGACATTATACATTGAAAATATAAAATAAAACATGATACAATAACAAATAAACTGCATCCATTAAATATTATTCAATGATTTAGTCTTCATAACCTAGTGAAAGGAAACATAAGAAATGGGTGAGCTCAAATTCATAGTAATGGAAAATTATACAGCATAAAATATCATAAATAATAATGAAAACTGAATAACTCGTGCCACTTAATCATAATCTTAAGCATAATATGGATGTAATAAAAATTGAATGTATAATTCCATATAAATAATAAAAGAAACTTGGAAATGTATTTTATACTATTTGAATATTCACATGATTTATCTATTTCAAATATCATAATTAGGTAATTCATACTACGGATGTCATAAACCTATTGCTGTGGCCTCAACCTAGAATTCTGAAAATTACTAGGGTAAAGCCTTGTCCAAAACCAAATTCTATTTTGTCTTATGGGACCTACCAATGCATCAATGGGATATATCAGGACCCATAAATCACATGAAAATCCCAATTAATTCCTAATATTTATATCAAAGGATATATTTAGATCAATTTTTCCCATACCAGATTCAAATTTTATATCCATAATCCTATATGAAAATAGTCTAATTATATAATTGATAAACTCTTGAGGAAAATGATCATTAAACATTCCAAAGTGTCTCATACCACATTGAAACATTTATTTCTTATTTACTATAAAATCATAATAATAATAAGTCTCATTATTTTATATATAAATGGTAATTAAATTCACCACATGAAAGGAATATGTTGTGATTATGTCATAAATCTTACATAATTAAAATTGAAAAAACAAACCTCCTTTTATTTTAGAAAGAAGAGTACTTTTGGAAAACCATTTTGTCATAAAATAAGATTGAAAATATATGTATAATAGAAATTGGTGGGAAATTTAACATATATTAGAGATATAATTGATTTCCCACTGAAGTGAATTCATGTAAAAAAGAGTTTTTAAGAAACATAAGAAATGAATCATTTTGGAATAGTTTAAGGAAAATATTAAATAGATTTTAAATCATAAATTTTTTTATATAAAACCAGAAATAAACCATTACAGTTTTTCATGATCAAAATTGTTTATTTTATAAAAATAAATGTGGACTAACGCAAATTATATAGTTCACTTGAAAATTGGTATGAATTCGACAAGTTCCCTTGAATCATGATTGTTTATCGGGAATAATTGAGACATAAATAGTATTTTAAACATGAATATCCTCATACAATATGAGTGATCTGATCTAGATATATAATTTTGGAATATATAAACACAATTTATAATATTAATACAAAAATAAATAATCATTACACTTGAGTAAAGGTGGAAAAGGAGTAACTCGACAGAAAAACAGGGGTTCGGGTAGAATTCCTTACCACATTGTAATCAATTGAATTATATTCCCCAAACTAATAACCATAAAATAATACATTTAATACCATAAAAATAGATATATATGAAATATGATAGATCATTCATTATTATACATACACCATACCCCATAGATAGTGGTGAATAATGAGTATCTCACCACAATAGAAGTGAGATTAGAAACCCCTTTCCTTATATCTGAACAAGTTTTTTACTAAACCTTAATGTCTATGATAATCAAATTATATCCCTTAATTAATAAATTAAGGATGTTATCTATATGTGCTAAATTTATTATAAATTTATTAATTTCATGCATTTACATTTTGATGAGTTATAAAGTTTAATTTAATCGTTCTAGAGAATTAATTTTCATGGATTTCATGATAAGTTCGTTTGTTTATAGTTCATGTGATTTCATGTGGAATGGATTTAATTAATTAAAATTGAATTTATAAATTATTAATCAAAGTTAATAATTTTAATGTTTTATATATATCATTTGGTTACATGGTATGATGATGAATCATTAGATAAGTCATTTAATGATAACGTTTTAGATTTTTACGGCGTTTTTTATCAAAATGAACTAGGTTTGTTCTATTATATAGTATCAGGAACAAATGATGGGTCTATAATAATTAAATAATATATAATAAAAATTTTAGAATCTTTTTAGACCTTAAAAATGGTATAATTACCAATCTTGACGAAGAAATTTATTAACTAAACTTCGTCATCCATGAAGGTTGTAAATGGTCACCTCTCAGCCTGGGATTTTGTTTATAATGTAAAAGACAGAGTGTAAGGAGATTTGATGATTGTTCTTCCATTAACATGATATAATTATATTATATAAAATATAATATATTTATCATGATCAGTTGGTTAGTGGGGTTGTGTAGATAACAATAAAATAAGTAACTTAAAAGAAATTAAAAGGAAAAAGGAAGAGGAACTTACCTCTTGAGTACTCCTCCTTGAGAACCTCCTTAATGGAAGGGTTTATTGTCTTTTGGAAAGAAAAATAGCTACTAGACATGTATAGAGACTGGGCTATATTATTTGGGAATAAATTTGAGAAGCTTCAGAGCTTATAATAGTGAAGTGAAGAGGAAGTGTGAGGTTGCTTTTATAGTAGAGGAGAGGGGTGATTTTTGAATATCATATTCATTATTTTATTATATTGATAAAGAAAAATATAGTGTTGATTATTATGAACCAAAATAGTATTAGGTGCATGTGAGATTGAAACAAGTGTTATTAAAATATTCATTATGCATGTAATAATTTATTTAGCTTCTAATGTATTTATACAATAAATTACAATATTTTACTATTCACCAGAAATTCACGTATTTCAGAAAAATCCCAAAAAATCCACCCTATATATTTTTCAATGTTTATAATCCAAATATAAACTCCGTATTATGAAAATTATATTATAAATATGAGAATATATATATTTAATTATGTTCACCATTTTCTCAAAAAATAATGTTTTTAAAATTAAAAATGGTTTTATAATACCTAGAAAAATTAACTAAGTTCTCTTTAGATTATCCCAAAATCACAGGAAAAAAATAATGATTCGTTAATATATTTTTTGAAAATGAATTATATTTTAAATTAATTAATAAATTATAAAATTGTAATTAAATATTTATTTCTCACCAAAATACCAACACATAATTATTAATTTTTAAAAACATTCTCTCTCAATTATAAGGTGTGTAAATTTTATTTATAAATTCATAGGTGTGGTTACTATTCATAAAGATAAATTATTATTCATAAGGATCAAGTTACTATTAATAAGGGTACTTTATTGTTCACATAGATAATGTTATTATTCCCAAAAAAAATAATTTTATCTTATTGGACTCTAAAAAAAATGATTACAATGGTGTGTGTCCATTTTTCATAATTCAAATCAAAATAGTGGAAAATTTAAGTTTAACATCTTGGTTATTACTATAAATAAAGTTTCTTTAAATCGATTTTGTTTTGTCTTCATATAATATATCTAATTAATTGAAATTATTTAGGATGAAATATACCAAAAAATCTTGGGGTGTCATATTAATAGTGAATATATTCAAAGAATAATTTATTATTTATAAAAATAATTATAAATTTCAATATATATTTTTCTTAAAAAATGTTATTAAATAATATATTGATTAAAATGGTTTTTTTTTAAAAAATCTAATACATATTTTCAATTTTAAATATTATTTTACACAAAATAATATTGTAAAATATTATTTGTTTTTTATAACATTAATTAATTAAATATAAATATATTTTTAATAAGTATTTATTAATTAAAACACTTAATTTGAAATTAATACTTATCATAACATAATGTATTTATAATTATAAAACAAATTATTGGGGTGTTGTTGTGTAATATTTATTGTTTTCCATAAAATTATGGGATTGCCTAAGAGAAACGGGTGAAGAAGATTGATAGGGATTATTATAATCCTTTGTCACCCAAATTCAACCACGCTTAATATCTATATATATCTCATGACCCCAACACAATCACTCCCAACCAACTAACAACCCAAGCCACAACCAACTTTTACATAGTGAGATCTATACATAAAACTATATATTTAAATAAAAAACACCTCCACTATCTCATAAGGATAACTATTTATTGTCCAAAATAACATCATTACCAAAAAAAATTAATGGGAAAATAGTCACTCATAACATACATCTTAAAGGATTTTGATAATAATGTTTTAAAAAGCATGTGCATATTAAAAAAATATAAACTCAAAAATATGTTTATATACATATCATTTATGAATTCTTCCATCATTAGATCCAAAATTCAGTGAATAATAGGAATCACCCCTAATCATCCCAATATATTCTTATTTTGATATATAACATTAAAGATAAATATTCTCTTATATATCTTCTCATGATCATATTCAACATCATAATGTACATTATAAATCTAATAAATTAGGAAACTATTCATGCTTCTACAACTCACATTCCCTCAAACATTTTTTCAAAACACCTCACCTATATTAGATATGAATTTATGTAATTAAATTCCGATAAAACTATCTTTAATTGATATTTATAATTCTAAAATGAATCCCTATAAATGTAAATCTAATACAATATCCAACAAACCTTTTTCAATTACATTAGAATCACTATAAAGATATTGAAGAAGGTTTTACATGTGGAACGCATTATAGACACAATTAATAAATGGATAATGTTCAATATAATGTTCTACCATTCCATCAAGCTTCAAAAACATGAATGTTCTAATTAACTGTGGATAATGATCACTCCCACAATCAAATGAATACTATCAATGATGATGAAAATCCTTTCAAAATACATAATCAAAAACCTAAAACTATAGTGTTATCCATATTCTATAATTATATATTTGTATTAGTATTTAGAATATTTCATCCAATCATTAATTTATTTTACAATATATTTCATATAAATCTGTAAATATAGTCTATGAAACATTGACTCCCTATCCTGAGTTCATCACACTAATGATTTGAATGTCCACCCTTGTAATGATTAGAATTGATTTAATATAATGGATGAATGATAAATGTTATTATATCAATAAAAAACTTGAATATGTTATTTTCACATGACACTCCATAATAAGGAACATGAATATGAAACATGTCTGTTATTTTCTAGAGATTGTTCTCTATCTAGTAATCTAATTGAGGTTCCAAAGAAAGGTAAATTCTGAACTGGGATGTCAACTCACCCCAAATACCCTATCACAATTATGGGGTATAACTAGTATCAAGATCCTATATAATCATCATGGTAACCCCATTATGTATATTAATAACTTCCATATACAATTTCAATAGGGATTCCACCACACTCAACACCCATATTCCCATGTAATGAGATAAGGCAATCGGTCGATGTATAATCTCTAATTTAAAAACACATCTTCTTGAATAACGAGGGAAGCCATGTGGAAATATATCAATTTATAAAACCATATCAAAATGGGTTCTTCCAATTGTCTAAAAATCCATCAGTATCGTGATTATAATAATTCACCTACTAACATAACATAAATTGAGACATAAATTATGGAAACAACTACATCATCATTGGCCCCTAATTTTGATTCCTCGCATAATGATATATCTAGGTCACATATGGTTTACTATAAAATTAGTGAAATGGGATCCATGGTGATATAAATGACACATCACTAATAGAATAGATAAGATCCCTTGAAAAAATAATTTGTGATGGTTTTCATTGACTATCCATCAATAACAACTCTATAAATAACATGATCATGATTATCCATGACAACAAGTTTTAAAAATTGAAATTATTATAGTTATCATACTATAGATGATTTTATCATTTTCTGATAAATCCAACCTCCTATATAACTTATTAAATATCAATATATAAATCTCAAAAATCATCTATCACTGTTTTCACATCTTCCAACTCATGAACGAAATCAACAGGCATATTTCTTCTTAGAACATTAGTACAACATTTCCATTTTTGTTGTATTTTAATATATCAAATACATAATCCTTTATGAAATTCATCCTCTATGATTGAAATGCTATTATATAATTTTAATGAAGATATGTCAAATAATCTTATGATTGAGGAAGACTACAAAACCCATCATAGTAATATAATCCTGCAACCACTTCATAGAAAACACAACATCCATAACCTCACATACATTGATAACATAGTAAAATTCATGAGGTTATAACCGATGTGATGCATATTATATGAATCATCTCTATGGATTCCAAAAATAAACAATTATATGACCTATATCATCATATTAGAGCTCAAAAATAAAATCCTCCAATTTATAATAATGAATTGGTTCACTATATATCATGACTATTAAAGACATACACATCAGTTCTCAACTATTGAGACCCATAAAGAATAATTTGTCTCTTCTAAATAAAAATATATCCAAATTGAAGGTTCATATCTTCAAATAACACCTCAATAATAACTCCCTCCTATATAAAAAAGTACATCAACAATAACTATCTTCCCCTTAAGTTATTCAATCAAACCCTATAATTGATCAAATTATATATAGATTTGAAACTTGAATGTGAAAGATATCAAAGATTTCATATAATTGTAAATATCAGGCATGGACCACTATAATACATTATGTTTCTAAGGAAACTATGAACTTATAAAAAATTATTTGGATAAAACTAACAAGATAACATAGAAATCATCAAGGAACATCCCGCTACACAATTCTAAGATGTTAAATTACCATGGAAATAGAACAATAACATATATATCAAACACACCGTAAAATACAAAGGGAGTTGATTGTAGGTTTCAGGCATAGTAGATGTGCGGGATGGTCAGTCACCAACTTTTAATATTTTTCAAATTCAATGAACTAATCGGGAACAATGCGATGATGAACGCCAGTATCTATAGAATGGAATCATGAATTAATAAAATGGAATAAATACCTAGAACCAAGATAGAGGATCAACATATTTCTTTTAATTAATTTAATTAAATTAAAGAATTAACTCCAAGGGGATTCTTTCTTTGTTGATGTGTTCGGCCACATATCTGCAGGTGTACCATCGTTGTGTTATAGAGTTCAATAGTAGATCTCCTCTAGTTGTTATCCACATGTTTTCCACGTATCATTGGACATCGTTGAAGGAGTCCTCGGGTGCTTTCCTGGAAGATCCTTCTGTTTTTGAAGTCTTCCATCTATCTCTTGGAGAACCGCTACCAATGCATTCTCCTTGATCTATTGGAGAACAGTCACTATTGTGCTTGATATAATTCTTGGATGGGGATTAAATCTTTTGTATTGGGAGATTTTCCTCAATTTTTTGTGCACAAACACAATCATCGCTTGGGCTAGTGCATCGCTAAAAAGAGAATAATACAACTATTCATTTAATTAACTAGGGTAATAACAAATAATTTTCAAAACTACCATAATTATTTAATTAATCCTAGTAAAACCCCCCGTGTTAAATAATAACAGAAAATTTATTATATCCTAACATCCGCTAAACTTGTGATTTATAATTAAATATTATTTAATAACATAATATTCATTATCATTATTTTTCACTGAACCCTTAACACGATCCTAAAATCCTCCACCATATTTATTGAACCGTGAATAATGAATATCTATTTATTAAATAAATATCACTCCATTATTCAAAAATAAAGGTATAACTATTTTATATTCACTAAATAGTAAATTCATATTTATTAATTATTCGTCCCACATTTTATTCTCTTGAATAACTATATTTCAAACAAATACGATATGGAATCCATGAATAATTATTAAACCACAACCATAAATAATTTTTATTTAACTTAATAAATAATAACTAATATATAATTTAATTGAGATTACTCAATACACCTACAATGTGGCCCTCTTAGCGATTATCCTTGTCGAATTAGGCATACTAGCCTAAATACCAAGGTTAGAATTAAGCAACATGCCAAGGCACACATAAAGAAGTAATTTAATTACATGACAACATGTCACCTCCTACCAACACGTACCATGAAATATACTCCCTTTGTCTTAATATATCCAATCAAGTGGGTAGAATGCAAGTTCCATAAACCCATGCCCCCAATTTCTCATTCTTTGAAATAGAAAAAATTGAATATTCTTAATGAACACTATAGACATGGATTTATTCAGGCTATATCATTTACATCAAAGGGATTGAGATATCAACTTCTGTTATGGAATAGAAGGGAGAAATCATTTCCCACACTATTCATTAGTTCATTATTACTCATGATTCACACAATATATCTTACCTCACCGCGAACATATGTCATTACGGTTTTTTCCAATACTTATATATTCTCGAGTAATAATATCCAATAATAATAATCTTAAAGTCAAAAGACTATTAGACAAATTTGTGGATAAGAACGTCCAATGAAAATTATAGATGTGTATTTCCTACAAACGAGTCTAATTCTTATAATATCCTCATGGACATTACTAAGGGAGTCCACCTTGAGAAGGTGCCTAAAAGTCATATGATTCTCCACCCTTGATAGATTATATTATTTTTTTCCATTCAAATGATATCATCCAGCTACAGAAAATGTGTTCATGAATAATGTCATGGAACATCTGGGTTCTAATCATAGCATGGATCTACTATGACCTTTTAGTGCAATGGAAACTCCTAGGACATTATCCCACAAAATTTCTTTTATAAAAATAATCCCAAAGTGATAATTATTTTATTAATATCCATCCCATGAATATATTTTTATTATAAATTAAAAAGAATTTGGTTCTAGAGAACTAACTCCAATAAACTCCCACTTTCACTATAGCCATATGCTAACAATCATTAGTCCACCATCTCTCATATGATATTCATTATTCTGATAAGATGGGCCTTTAGTCCGAGGTTCTATCACAATATGTAACATGGATACTCTACTAACTGAAAATTCACCCCTTTGATAGAAATCCCTCAAGAGGTGATACTTCTAGTGTATATTCTTTGTCTGTTGATGTGACCTTTTTAGTTTTGCATGAAATCATATACAGTATTATCACAGTAAAAATTGATAGGTTCTTTACGTCTAGTTATCACATAAAACTCCAGGAAAAAGATCTAAAACATGATGTCTTCATTGGGTTAATCAGATACCTCAATATACTCATACTCCATGGTAGAATCAATGACTACTAGTTTCTTTTAAATCATTCTACTCATTGCTCCTCCATTCAGATAGAAAACATATCCTGATTATGAGTTTAGATCATTCTGTTCTATCTGAGAACCAACAACAGTATACCCACTGATGAAAATATCCTCATCTCCTTCATACACTAGGAACCAATCCATAGTTCATCTTATTTAATTAAGTGTAGTCTTAACAGCAGCCCAATGTTCTTCTTCTAGATCTTCTTGATATCTTCCTCCAATGTTTATTTCATATGAAACATAATGTCTAGTACATTAAATTTAATACATGATAGATCAAATCATTGAATCATATGGGATCTTACTCATTCTATCTTTCTCTGATTGTTTCATGGGACACATTTTCTTGGAAATATGTAAACCCTGTCACACTTGAACCAATCCAATCCTGGATTTTTTATACCAAATACCATTAGTATATGGTTAATATATGTACATTAACTTATAGCAAGAATCATATTTGATCTATCAATATTGATCTAGATTCCTAGAATATATGTAGATTTTCCTATGTCCTTCATCGATAAGAACTTGTTAAACCATCATTTAACTGACAATAGGACATCTATGTCATTTAAAAGAAGTAATATTTCATGAACATGTACTACTAGGATGAAAATTGTATTCATATTAATCATTTTGTAAACACACGGCTCACAATAATTTTAAATCACACTAGATTCTTTTTTGGATTCATCAAATTTAACTTTCCAAGAAATAGATTTTTGATTCAATCCATAAATTGATCTCTAAAACATTCAAACCCTATTGGCATCACCTAGTGCCACAATTTATTCTTCTTGTGTCATATATAAATCTTTATTATGGTTCCTATTAAGGAATGTAGTTTTGACATCTATCTTCCAAATCTCATTGTCAGGGTGAGCTACTATAGAAAATATTCTTCTCATGTATTTAAACAAGGAAACTATCGAAAAGGATTCATCATTGTTAATTAAATGATAATTTTTAAACCCTTTAACAACAATAATATCTTTATAGGAAATTACTTTACCTTCCATGTCCAATTTAATCTTGAATACCCATTTAAATCCCACATGCTTTACATCAACTTGTTCTTCAACCAAAACCCAATCATGGTTCTGATACATGGAATCTATCTAAAAATTCATATCTTTTAACCATATTGCAGATTATGAGTTCTCTACTACATCCATGTAGGAGATAGGTTCATCATTGTCCAGAAAAAATGAGTCACCATCCTTGGTTACTATAAAACCGTATCTATGTGGTTCCCTTACCTCTCTTGAGATCATATGCAGTACTTTTGTTTCAGGAACTACTTCTTCAATAGGGACCTGTAGAAATTTTCCTAGTACCAAATCATGTGTATCTTGAGAATCAACATCATCGTTGCCAATATTACTCCCACTAACCTTTTTGGTTATGTTCCACCTATCATGAAATATGTTTTCTCTGGTGACAAATACATTACTCTCCAACTATATTATTGAAAACTGATATCCCTCACCTTTGGCTTCATAATATTATATTTCTTGGACATTCCAGTTGAAATTATCCATATTTCCCTTCGTATTGACCAAAATTTGTCTAGTAATGAAATTTGAAATGTTTTATATAAGAATTCAAAATGAAAAATACATTAACTCACAACTACATGATCTATTGAGTTGACTCCCCAATTCTGAAATCATTATTTTTGGATTTCCTCATACATTCTCCCTCGGTTACACCATATCTTACTTTGGCAGGAAACCCTTGATTTAAACCATGTCATGATACCCCAAAACCTAAAAATAGAATTCCTTGATAATTTAAATCACACCAACATTGACTACTCATGAACTTTGAACTCTGATTTGTTTCTATCCAAAGTGATGGAAGGCTATACCGTCATATTATTTTATTGAGGGATTGTATCCTTTGTGGATAAATTTATATTTATTATCATTTCAAATTCTTGTTAATATTAAGTTGGATAAGATTATGTGAATAACCATGTATAAGAAAATATTTATGCATAAGAGAGTTTATTTTAGTTCCATCATGAATGCTTGTAATTTCATTAATTATGTGATCAAATCAAAAAATCAATAATGAATAACCATACGACTGACCGAAATAAAAATAAAGGGTGTGATCATGATCCTGTTTTAATGGTATGTTTATATAGAGATTGATAAACTAACCACTATCCTATGAGATAAACATCTTGAACCAATTAGGTTTATATTTACAAACTTTCACCTTTCCTCTATTGTATCTCATTGGATTGGTTTCGCCTCAGCTCCAAACATGAACTTCCTCCACTAGAATTAGAGATCTATCTGTTACATATGATTTTACTCCCATGTAGAAGAGGGGTAAAATGGTTTTTACATAATATAAATCATGGGAACGTAGGACCTACATATCAATTTACAGAGAAGGCACACATACCAACGATTTAGTTTAATAATAAGTTAAAAGGGAAAAAATCGTGTACAAAGGTCAGTTCTAGCTCATGACAATCAACATGCCACTGAAATAATTTTTTATTATTTTCCAAGCACTTTTGGGAAAAGTGAGAAACCCAAATTCACTTTCAAGCCCACAAAAAAATCCAAAGCCGAACTAGCAAACAAACACCCAGATTAACCAACAAAAACTAAAAACAATAATCTCCATACCCGTCATCGCATCCAATACAAGGGTCCTCCGTCGCGGTGGCCTTTCCACATTCAGAAGCTCGACTAAAATACCTCATGAAATCACCATTTACTATCACCTCACATCATCCAATGTGATTCTCCTAGGACCATCTTTTTTGGACAGGCTTCCTTATTTAAAAGCTAGGGTCACCCCATGATCTTGCTTAGAGGAGGCTCTGGTGCACAACGGTTGAGGCAGATAGGAGTAATCCTTTCTGCCTTTTCATTTTGGAGTAGCATTTGGCACTGCTCCATCCTCAGGCCTGGTTCTATCTCCACATGGAACCATATCACTGAGGGGGTGATTGACCATACCACCTCTATTCTTCTTGTTGGACTTGGAAATCATCCCCTTCCTCCCAATTATGTAATCCGAGGTTGATTCCTTTCCCTTTTCATCTCTTCCTCTCCTCTGATCAGGCATGTTGCAGTCAATCTGAGATAGATATTTTCCTACGATGCCATCATCATTAAATGCTCCTTTTCCTTTACACTAAACAACATTCCCCAATTCGGCAGATTTGCACTGTTGAAAAATGTTATTCACCACATTGGATACCTCCATAACCATACAGGAATCCTCATGGTCAAATTCTCCTTCCATGAAATCCCTCATATTGACCTCAAAAGATTCATCCAACTCCGATGGAAAAGAATTCAAACCCTCCTCAGCAAGTCCCTGGAACCTGTTACTCAAAGAAAACAAAGGCTTAGGTGAGATACCCGGTCCCCCACTATCATGGTATCTCTTAGTTCTGTCCAATTCCACTGCTGAGACACCATTATCACTTTTCTCCCTATGTTCCCTCATCTCCATAGAATCCATCATATGATGATCCCCCAAATTATCCCTAATATATGGGTCACCATTCTTATGAGAGCTCCAATTTCTAGAATTCACATGTCTTTATCTCTTTCCTGCATCAGGCACCACCAGATTGCACTGAGTTGTCATAACGTCTATCAAGGATGAGTTAAAACCATTCCTATCAGAACCGTTTATATCCCCTTCTGTCAGTTATTGGACCACTGGGCCCAACGACTGGGGACCCCAATTTTCCCCCTCAACATCAGTTGTCCTCAACTCCAGACCCACCATCGGCTGGGTCACAGGGGTTTTCCCCACTACATCCTCCTTAACTGAAGCCTGGTACTCCCGACACCGAGGCTTGATCACCGGTGTTAATTAATCTCTTTGACATCTCTCCGGAAGATGTCCAAAATTATTAATATTCAAGAAAAAATCATATCATTTCTTAGAAATAACCTTCTGTTTACACCTGTATTCCTCACCAATTGTAATCCAAACAAATTCAAACGGAACCCTAGAAGCATCCAACTCAACACATACACAATGGTTAATCAGATAGTACAACGCTTCAGTGTGGCTATCCGCACACAGAAATATACCCACATGATTACCCAACATTTTTATAATAGAGGGATTCTAAAAAGTAATGAGGAGATTAGGGAAATTGTCCCAAACCGATGCCGAAGGCGAATCCCATTTCATATGAAAGTCAAACGACCATCGAAGAAGGAAGAACTGAATACCACTAGACCGAATACCACTATAACTGAGAGTGGCTCTTGACCAAGCCTTGATGAGTTCTTCTTCCGACTCAAAACGAATCATAATATGCTTCCTGTACAGCAACCTAATAGTTGCCATTTCATGATGATCCAAAGAGGAGAAAACAAACTAGTCGAACGTATCGATGGAAGGCCTCCTCTGTCTGAACTGAGCAACTAGAGTAAGATTCAACAGCAAAGAGGATTATGTGAACTCTGATGAACTAATTATTATATTTAATTAATCAACCCTTTTATCATAATCAATTTTGGAATTTCCTTGAGATTCTCATCCATTATAATTTTGAACAAATTATTCCACTCATTTAAAATTAACTGTCTAGAAAACATTTACCTTGGAGTTAAACTGGTGAATACCTTTCCAAAACTACCCAACATGTATTATATTTTTATATACATTAATATTTGGTACATGATCATGAAAATTGAATTATAATTGTAATATAACACATTCATGAGGTGTAGATCTTTGAACACTGCACAAATATTGATTAAACACACAAATATGTATATATATATATATAAACCACCGATCACATGTTCTATCTTATCTTTACACCCACAAGAAGGTACACATCTCTAGGGCTACATAACAAAATAATAAATATTAAATCTAGGTAATATTGGAAATGTACACTAAATATAGATCTCACTAAATAGTGTGTACCCTTCTTATTGTTCATATGAAGTACAGTCCTGGGGAAACCACATGTGTGGCGTAATTTTGAAATCTACAGAGTACACATAATTTTCAATGGGCCACACGCCATGTAGACTCCGCATTACATGGTCTCTAGCGGGGAATGATGTGTATGGGATACACAGCTCAACCCTTACCCAAATTGACTACACACTATGTAAAATGGGCCCCATTATGTGTAGTCTGATTTCCATATTCTAGTTAATACTGGTCAAAATCATGTGGATTAAAGTTAGATAGTTGTGTCATTAATTTATAATTAATTAAATATCTCAAACTGATTACCGAACAAAATCAAGATGCGTTGAACAATACTAAATGATGTGTAATTTTGATTACAAGACATGTAGTGTGGTGTTTTATATATAGGATTCAGGGATCCTTTGGAAGAGTATCTTGATTTTATTTTAATCATACATTTAATATTTTTTATTAAATTTGTAGCAAACAATAGAGGAAGAACAAATCTCATAATTCATATTAATATGGAATGATTAAACATGAATCTAGAAATTAAATTATTAAAGAGAAAATCACCAATGAATTATATAAATAACTATAAACTATAATGTTCCCACTCTGATACAACATGTAGGTTTTGAGAACAATAGATGCACGGGAGGTTTGGTTCCCAACATTTAATTTTTTCCATATTCAATGGAAAATAAAGACTGAATAAGATGATGAACTTTAGTATCCTTGCAATTGAATCAAAGATTAGGTCAATTTAATTAAAATACTAAACCAAGAGATAGGATCATCATATTTTTTTAAAATTAAATTAAATAAATTAAAGAACTACCTCCATGGTGATTTTATCATTGATGATTTTCCAACAACTAATCTGCAGGTGTTCCATAGATTCATTGTAGAGATTCAGAGTATATATCTTCTAGCAGTGATCAACACATGTTCCACATATGTCCATCTATCATCAAAGGTGTCTCTGGGTGCTAGCACATAATATCCAAACACGTGAAATGTTGGGATTTTATTGCCTTGAGAAATACATCCAAAGAGATAATGTTGATCTGGTAGAGTAGGATCACTGTCATTCTTAAGACCGTTCTTAGAGAGGGATGAACTCTCTTGGCTTGAGATCTTTTCTCTAGTTAGTTATGAACAACCAAAATCATCGCTAGACCATTGTCAGGATAATAATATAATAATATAACCCTGAATTTAATTAACTAGGGTAATAATATATAATTTTTACAAGTTCAAAAAAAATTTAATTAATCTGAGATAAACTCCATGTCAAAAGATAATAGAAACATTTTTATTTATTGATATGCGCTAAAATTGTGAGGTATAATTAAATATTATTTAGTAAAATAATATTAATTATTATTACTTCTTACCGAACCATTGTCTCGGTCAACTAATACACCACCATATTTATTTAATCATTAATAATGGATATTTATTTATTTAATAAATATCACTATATTATTTCCGAATAAATATATAAATATTATATATTCACTAAATATAAAATAAATTTTTATTAATTATTCTACTCACATTATATTCTTTTGAAAAACTATTGTCAAAATAAATGTGATCAGGTATCCATGAATAATTATTAAACCACAACCAGTATTAATATTTATCCATCTTATTAAATAATGAGTAATATATTATTTAACGGAGATACTCGATACACTTAGTGTGTGACCCTATAAGACTCTTTCTCAGTTCTATTAGGTAGATCAACCTAAAATCCATGGTTAGCATCCAGAAATATTCCAAGACACCCATAGAAAAATAAGTTAATGTTGTAATGACATGTCACCTCATATGAACACCAACCATGTAACATAATCCATTTTTCTTGATATCTCCAGTGAAGCGGGTTGCATGGCAGTGCCATCAACCCATGTGGTCGATTTCTCATTCGTTGAAATCCCAGAAATTTAAATTTCCTTTGGAGCACCATGGCCATGGATTTATTTAGGCTATATAAATTCTATCAAAAGGCCTGAGATATGAACTTCTATTATGAATCATAAGGAACAAATCCTTTCTCGCATTGTTCATTAAAGTTGTATTACTCATTACACACCAATCATATCCTATATCACTGAGAACATATTTCATCATGATTTTTTCTAATAAATCTAATTGGGTGAGTCATAATACCCATTAATAATAATCTTAACATCTAATGACTAGTACACACGTCAGCATATGGGTACATCGAATGACACTTATAAATGCATATTTCTTTATTGAAGGTCTCATTCTCAGAATATCCTCCTAGACATTATGAAGGGCAAACACTATAACAATGTGACTAAAATTCCTATGAGTCTCCATCCCTGATAGCATGTATTAATTTTCTCCCTTCAAATGATATCATCTAGCTATAGAACTTATGTACATGAATAGTGTAATGACACTTCCAGGTTCTCATCATATTGGGGATCAGCTTTGACCTTTTAGTGTGATAGCTACTCTTAAGACATTGTAACATAAAATGTCATGTAGAAGAACTATCATGATGTGATAAACAGTTTATTAATAACCATCCAATGAATATATGTGTTTCATAATGTAAAAAAAGATAGTTTTAGGGAACCAAATCAAAGATTTATTTCAATAGAGATAATCTAATACATATTTCAAATAATTTAATTGACTATATTATAAAATAAATTCATAATGACTAATTTGATGAACACAAATAAATAATTATTAAGAGAATAAAAAACATGATGTTCATCAATACAATGAAATGAAATTGTGCACTAATTATTTTAAAAGTTATATTAATTAACTTGAGGTTTCTATAATAATATCTAAAATAAATATTTGGAATTTTTTTATAATTCACTCACATATGATTAAACTATTAACAAAAAATGATCATAGAGAAAAATATGCATCCATTAAACTGATATAATACATTGTTAATCCCTCAATAATCAAATATATATATATATATATATTCATGTATGATTTCATGAATATAATCTTTATTTAGGTGTTTTTTGATCCTAGTCAGCACAACATATTTGACAATATTGAAATCAATTATGAGCTAGATAGATGTGTTATGAAAATTTCTTCATTAGGATAATTATTTTCTAAGGAGTGGAGGATATTTATATTTGATAAAAATGATGAGGAATGTTGGGGTAGATCTTAGGGAATCTAGTGAACCCGTCAAGATTTAACTTGAATACATGGTGAGTTAGAAATCGAGAACATCCCAAATATAATAACATTCAATGAATGGGAATTCCTCTCGAGTCATGTTTTTTTTATTATAGGAGCCCTCAGGAAGAAATAGTGGTCTATATTTTTTTAAGGGAGATTGGGTAAGCATTTTTTGGCATTCCTTTTATTATTTTCCATGTTCCCTTGATTAGTTGTCATGGAACACCTTCCCTTATTTCTGGATTCAAGGATCAGGTGTCCAATGGTATTATTTCAAGGCCCGAGCCACCATTTTTGATACTGGAAATTAGATAATTTCATAGAAGAGAAACCATGTATTCCATGACAACCGGAGTTACTCTGACACAACTATTGTTTTCACATCAAAGAATCTACTGGTTTAGCTTGTGAGGAAATATTCTAACTAGTGGGACACCACATTATTCATTACAATACATCCTAGGAAGGACTCACCAGGTCAGTTTGACATGGGCACTCAAGGTATGTGGGTTTGGGGTTCTCCCTACAAAGTATATCTTATTCTAAATTATCATAGATCATGCGTTTTGGATTATATTCATAGAGGTTGTTTAGTCCATGAATCTTAAGGCTCTTGAATTTTGGAATTCATGTTTTTTTGGTAGAATGACTCTCTTCAAGCTAAGGATATTGAAATGATTTCATGTATCCATTTGTATCAAGAGGATCATATCAACATTTCTGTGGTGTCGACATACGATCCCATCATTTAAAACTATTTTCTTTGGTCACAAGATCCCCCCTAGTCAATCCTCTACCCCAATCGTAAGTGTAGGATCCTGTTGAGATCTCACAGGGATACACTGCATGTCTTGCATGGTGGAAATAAGGTATCATATTTCGTGGAATCATTGGCTACTCTGGATAATAGGTTTATTCATTTTCATGCCTTTGATCATTCCCTAGAGAGAGTGTTAATATTTATCGAGGGGACTCTATCAGTATTCACTATGTACACCCTCTGTAGTTATTATATCATCTATCTCTACTCATGCTCTTTCATTAATTATATTTTCTCTATAAATTATTTAAAAATATATTCTAATTTAGTGTATATGAAAATTTTTATTATAATATTATAACACATAATGTAGAACCCCTCTGATTTATAAAAACTATTAATAGAAAATCACTAATCTGAATATGTAACCAATATACCAAAGAGTGTTCCATATTGTGAAAAAAACTAAAAAATAATGAAATAATAATATATATAACTTTATACCAAACTTGATATCATGTATATGTGTAGTTTCAAAAACTAATATAGAGTGATGTCATAAATGATTCCTATGTTTTAAAAAAACATCACTTTTCCACCAACATATCATGAAATAAACACATTTAATTGAGAATATAAAAAAATCCATTGCTGACATCTCATCTGATTCTATCTATTTCTTGTAAATAGTGTAAACACATATTCCACAACATGGAAGAAAACTATCCTACGGTGAAATTATTTTATAGTCTACACTGAATGAATCTATAATATGAAAAGAACTAAATCATATGAATATATCAAAAATATAAATAAATATCCCAATAACAACTTCTTCTCCATAATTATTTCACAATCCATACACACAACACATAAGTTAGAATGACCTAAAACTGGTGTAGACTGCACTAGACCCTTGTATGTCATACCGCATTGAGTCTCAAGTAAATGAAAAAAAGGAAGGTTTACTAAATGAATTTAGGTGTCTCGAATGAAATAACTTTTATGCGAAGGTAGGAAATTGTTTTATGGTGCCTAAAAAACCATGGTCTACCATTCTCTAACAATTATTTGGACTGATTCTGAACCATTCATTCTCCAATTAATTATTAACACAAATAACAACAACCACAGGGATTATAAATATCCCGATGTGCTGGGGTAACATATGGCTTTACTCTTCTTCTTGAAAACCCCTATTATAAAACACCATTACATTCAATTTTATTACATATTATGCCTAAATGGAAATTTATAAATAAAATCGTTCATGAATTTTACAATTTTCCCCTGGTAGATTATCATGGATATTTGTGAAATAATTATTTTTATCTCCACAATTTCCATAAAAATAATCCTAACACATATACTCTCCTAAAATATTCCCAACAACATCATGATCTAGTCAAATTATATGATGGATCCTGAAACTATGTCCCTTCTAGTTGAAACCTTTTATATATAAAAAATGATGATATGACACCCCGAAATTCTAAAATAAATGAACACTATATTCTATAACACATGTGACATCAAATGTCAATATTAGATGAAAATATTATAGCTTGAGAAATTATAATATATATATTTTCTAAACTAATTTAATATGTTTAAAAACATTCATTACACCAAACAATGAGTTAACATATGTCAAACACAAGAAGTTACTTTAATATCCAGCATTACATGCAAGACTGAGTTTTACCAAACAAAAATATACTATTGATATAATTATTTAATATATCTCCTAGACACTACAATTGATGATTTTAAGATTATTAAATTAATTATGATAATATATAGACTAATCATATTAATTTGATATTTTTTATCAAAAATAAATTTTTAATTATTTAAAAAAAAGAAATGTTTTATGAAAAGTGTATTTTTTCTAATGGACAGTTTAGTCGCAATTTGCGCACATAAATTAAAAATAATTTTTAAAACATTTATAAATTAATTTGAAAAAATAAACCACAATTTTTAAAATCATAATATCCAATTTATCTTAGTCTTTATATTTTTTACTTTTATTTTAATTTTATTAATTTGATAAATTGAGAGAAATTATAAATTTTAATTGAAAACTGAATTTTCATTAATTTTTTTAATAATGCTAAATTAAATTTTTTATAATTTTAAATGTAAAATTAGTAAATTAATATATAAATTATACCAATTTATGTCATTTGAATAATTTTCATATTTATTTTTTATTTAATATCATTATTGACTTTGGATGATTTTCTCATTAAAAACAAGATTTCCCATAACGTCTAAGTGAATAATTTAAAATTAAATTTTCTTAATTCTATGAATTTTATTTTGAAACATATATTACTCATTTTTAATAATATTTATTTATATTTTATAATAATTTCAAATTAATTTTTGATGAAAATAAATTTTTAAATTACCAACAAATTAATTACAATGGTTTAGGATAAAAATAGATTTACATGGATTAAACATAGAGGAGAGGGTTTAAAAATAAACTAAAACCTATCTGAAATCCAATGAATGGACTTAAATAGATTTTATAAATAAATGGTTATATAATCTAAAATTTTGGTGGATTTATGTTTCACAAAAATGTGATTATGATTTAGTCATTCCAATTTATTAGAAGTGTGCAACACACTTTACTTATAAAAGCCCCCCCCCCCCTCTCATATCTTCTTGACAACCTCATACATATTTTATTAGGAATAAAAATTTAAATTTTTTTATAAATTCCATTACCTCATAATAGAATATTTATTTTTTGTATAAATGTTACCTACAAAGGATTTTTTGAAATCCTAAAGATGACATCTGATGAAAAGGTAATGTTCTTCAACGAGCTTATTTATATGATTTATTTCTCAAAATTCATAAATATTTATTAAAAATGTTGACATAAAAACAACATTATATTCCATTTACTGGGAATATTTTTATAATATATTCTTGACCTAGAACCCCACATCTAGTAAATAGGATTCAAAATCACCATTCATGTATAAGGCAGACTACTTCCTTGGGAGCCGGTGACATTTGTTATTCCATTACCACCATTCATGTTTTGGAATGATGATGGATATAATGTATTTATATTATATTTATAACATATAAAATCCTATGAATAATTATATCATATATATCATTTAACCTTCTTTTCCAAAGGTGAAACAATATTGTAGCTCATGTGTACGGCCGATTACTCCCTCACAAAGAGAAGTTAATTATTTTTCACTAACACATCATGTGAAATGTGATAATGATAAATTCAATGATTATATATGATATTAATGAAATTATTATGATATTAATTACATAATTATAGTTGAATATAATTAAAAAATATCATTTCCATCTTTACAATTTCACTCACTTAAAGATTAAAACATTTTTCGTGTACGTGTAGACTATCACCATGACGAAGTGATGTGGCTCTCTTTTCATCACCACAAAAGTAGGATGATATATATAATAAATTAATATGATAAATATTATATTAAAATAATTATTTAAAGATAATATATTACTTGCATTCTTTCTATAATGATTATTATAAAATGGAAATGTTACTCATTTGTACGTATGAAATACCATCTCGATGATCGTAAGACACATAATTTTTCATAACCATATTTCATGATTGGTTTTAAAAGAAAAAAATTTCCAAAATATAACAACTATATAATAATTATTATTATTTGAATGAAAAATTTATATAAAATGGGATGAAAAAAATCTTTAATGGAAAAACATGGATAAGAAAACAACACAATTAACAACTAAAACAATAAAAACAATTAAAATTATTAATTAATGGGAGATAAGAAGTTATACAAAGATCATATATGAAATTATAAACGGTAATATGGTTCTAGTATTCATTAAAAAATGCAAGTCTACTACATGTGAGGGTAATGAACATACAACCAAAAGGAATCATGAGGTAAAGTATTTATTAACACAATTTCCACTCATTTTGTAATACTTCACCTTCAATGATTATTTCATGATGAGATTATATTTTTAATGAAACTTGATAATATAATTTTTTATTTAAAAATTTCATATGTGGATGAACATTTTATACACATACTTTATTAATTTATTAATTCTCACTTCAACATTATGATCATTTTCATTTATTATTTCACAATCTTTTTCTTAAGGAGTTTCATTATTTAAGAATATTAGATGATGGAACTTATTTCTAAGGATTCTAATAAAACAACTTCAATTTTTATCCTGTGTCCATTCACAAAATTTTCATGTAATGGTAAATTTGTTTCATATATTGGTTGTTTAATTAAATGAGAATGAGTTTTTATGAAATTATAATTTCATTTCTCTCTTCAGTCAAAAATCTGTTAAGTCAAAATGTTTTTTGACATTACCTTCAATCATTTGTTTTGGAAATCACAAATCAAATGTATCATAGTCAAATATATTTTTTATCTGGTATGTTGTTTCACAATCGTAATCACTCACATTTTTTTATTATATGTTATATTATTGTCATAATCATGTATGTTGTTTTACAACGTAACTGGATATATTGTTTTATGAATTGTAACCACATGCATCATAAACACATGAATCGTAACCCCATACATTTTAGAAACAAAAATCATAACCACAAGCATCATAACCACATGAATCATAACCACATGCATCAAAACCATATGATTCGTAACCACATGCTTTGTAACGTCATGAATCGCAACCACATGTATCGTAGCCAAGTCACGTATCATAACCAGTCCTTGCATTGTAACCACATCAATCGTGACCACATGTATCATAACCAGGTCATGTATCATAATTAGGTCATGCATCGTAACCATGTACATCGTAACCATGTTTAGTGCCATATCATAATCAGGAATTGTAACAAGTTCATGAATTTTATCATAGTTATTAATTGTAATCAAATTAGGTATCATAACCAGGTTATGTACAATAATATTATTATTATTTGTATTCAAAAATCATAACCAGATTAAATATCCTACATCACAACCATGTTATGGATCACAACCAGGTTATAAATCGTAATCATAATTTTCATTATTATCATGATAATCCTAATAACCATGTTATGTACTAAACATTTGAATTGCATTACACTCTTATCATAACTTCAATATCAATTACATGTTACTCATAACAGTCATTTCATACTATTTTACATTCTATTTTCTAATAAAAAAGATGTCGTTGAGTTGGTTATTTAGAAATCAAAATGGTGTCGTGTATTCTATTTGTTATGACTGTTGTAATTCCCGGTGTCCAAGTACATCTGAATGTTTCAAAGAAATATGATAGTTGGAGAAAATATGACCATTGGAACATGAGGCCTATAAATAGGAAGTCATTCCATCCAGAATAATTAACGTCTTCTTCCATCAAGTTGTAGATAAAGATATATTTAATTCTCTCCTTCTTTGTGCAAAATCGTTGATGATATAAGAAGGGAATGTCTTGTTCCATGTTCTTGTATTTCAATAAGTTCTTTCCTTCTACTTTGTGTGTCTGGTCATTTTGATAACGATCGAAGGATTCTGGGGATAAGAAGTTTTTTTTCTGATCATCGCATTGAGGGTTTTCAATTATTGGAAAGACAACATTTCTAACTGCCTTCTAAATCGAGGGCTTCTGGGGATAGGAAGATAGTCGTGATAATCCTTGCATAAAGGGAATTTAATTGTTTGAAAGACATATGTTCCTATTACATGCTTAATCGAGGGATTTTGGGAATAGTAAGACCGTCATTCTAATCATCGTATTAGGGTCTTACCAAAGTGGTGGTAAGATAGAAATTTTTTCATATATGAACAGATACCCTATAATTTGGGATAAAATAATTGTAATACTTTTACTTTCCACTACATTTTATAAAATAAAGGGAATATTATTATTTCCTCTTTCTATTAATATTCATTTCTATTGTAATTGTTTCAATTATGAATCATTCATTATATGTTGTATTAATATATTTTATACATTGTATGGTAGAATCATTTACATTTGTATAACTATGATCATTGTATTCAATTATAATACAATTGTTTTCCATTAGTTTTTGTTGTAAAACATATCATATCTATATGATCAAAGACATTTATGGTCAATTGTATTTGTAGTGAATTGTATTAGTTTAAGACATATTAAAATATGTTATTTATTAAGTGCTTAAATACATTGTTTTTAAACCTAAAATTCACCCACCCTAGTGTTGTTCCATCTAATATACCTATACATCTATAATACGATCCAAAAATTGGTATTAGAGAAGGTTTTCACTTATTTTTATTACGTTATTTATTCCTTTTGGTAATAAAATCATATTTCTTTTACAAATCATTTTTATATAACCACATGCTATATTAACATGTGGAGTTGAAAAGTTTTGTTTTATAAGATGGAAATATTGAATATTGGATCAATAGAAAATCTAAACCAAAATAGGCCACCTATTTTTGATGGGAATGATTGTGAGTATTAGATTGATTGAATAATGATTTTATTTATTAATACCAGAGTAGACAACTATTTCATGCTTATTAGAGGTTACAAAATCCCCGAAAAGGAATTCAGAACCTTCACCAACCAAGAGAAACAAAAATATCAATTAAACTACAAGGTATGCAATACTCTGTTGTATTCCATGACCAAGAATATATATATTCACATATCATCATGTGAATCAGTTAATTGTATCTGGACAAAATTGGAGGTCACACATTTTAATACATCTAATGTTATTTAAACTAGAAGAGCCATGATCCAAGCAAAATATAATGGGTTTGTTTTTCCTTATAGAGAACTAGTATGAATGGTGAAACAGAGATTTATAACAAACATCAATAGTCTCAATCTATGGGTGAAAAGGGTCTTGACATTAAATCACATGTGGAAAACATAATTAATATAATTCCAAATGAGTGGGAATAGAAAAGGATAGCTATTAATGAGAACATGAAGGTTACTCAGATCACTCATGATGAGTTATTTGGAACTCTTCTTTACTATGATACAAGAATGAAAAGAGATGAAGACTTAAATAAGAAGAAGAATGATAATAAGAGGGTTTCTTTTACTACTACATCTGAATATAAGACACTATAAATAGTAATAAGAAAAAAAGAATAGAAATCTATTGTTATATCAATATCTAGTGAAATTGATCCCTTAGAGAATGATTTATCCAATCATTTTTGAAGGATGAACAAATTTTTTTGGAAAAAAAAACATTCAATATAGATTCAAAAAGAATGACAGGAAGGATATCAATGACTCAAAAGTAACACGTAATGAATGTAAAAGATTAGGTAATATTAGACCTGATTTCACTTTAGTAAAAAAATAAAGGAAAGAAAAACAATCTGAAATAAAGAAGAAAAATTATTACAATTAAGGAACTAATAAATTCATGAATGAAAATGACACTTGGAGTGAAAGTGGTGGTGATACATTTGATGAATCTTAATAATAAAAATCTTATGGTCTAAAAAATATATAACTCTTAGCCTTAATACCTATTGAAAACAATAGTTTCATGGATAAGGTACACAATCATGAATATCTTAAAAATGTATATATAAATGAAAATAACCCGGATGAGAAATAATTTTACTCTTCAGATGATGAATCATCCTAAATAGAGAAAAATGTACCTTTTTTTGAAGAAGTATCTGGACTTTTCAAATTACTTGATAATGAAAATTCCAAACTCTAGAAAAATCATGGTAAGGAAAATTTTATAATAACTATTCTTAAAAAGGAAGTATCATATCATTCAAATGATCTTGATATGAATTTTATTTTTGAAATTATTTAAAAACCCTAATGGAAGGAAATTTTTTAGAAGGATAATCTTTCTAAGGACTTAGAACAATTATTTTTTAGGGAAAATACTTTTGAAACTAAAAACAATTCTAAAAAATTTTCATGTTAGAATGATAATTTAGTTATTAGACTAAAATATGAAAAAATTTATATTAAAAAAACATTTATCAAACATTACTACTGGAAGGAAAGAATTAGACCAAAATATACTTTCAAATTATTCCTCTGAGGAATAGTTATGGAATTTGATATAGTCACTCAAAACAAATTTTTTGGCAAAAATATTTTGTTCCCCAAAATGCTCTATTCTGAACTAAATGTTAATGTGGTGGACATTTGGAAATAAATTGTTCTCTTTATATAACTCAATCTTTAGGATTTTATAAATATAATTTTAATAAAAAATAGTAATTCGTGAAATTCTTTTATCTAAAATTTCCGGATCCAAACATATTTTGGTTCAGAAAAACTAATTGTTTCCTTTTCAGGAAAACAAGATGTTTACCAAGAAAATTTTTTTTTACATGGATAGTGGTTGTTCTCAACACATGATGGGGAACAAATATTTATTTGAAATGATTATTGAAATGAATAGAGGAAGTGTGACCTTTAGAGATAATGCTCTGGGAACGAGCATTGGTATAGGTAATATTGTTATTTTAGGAAAATTTTAAATTTCAATTGTTTTTTTTGTCAAAGGTCTTAAGAAAAAATTTATGAGCATATGTAAATTGTGTGATAAAGGTTGCCTTCTAAATTATAGGAATGATAATTTATTTTGTTCATAATTCCAAATATGAATTCATTCTTTCTTCCCATAGGAATGACATTGTATATAAAATCAACATAGTAGAACATAAGATACAAGACCTACCTTGATTAAGTAAAATGGAAGACCAATCATGGTTATTGAATATACGGTTAAGATATTTTGACCATTGGAACCGTTGTAAACTTTCCAAGAAAATACTTGTTAAGGATTTACCAAATATAAGGTAAAAATCTTCAAAATATTGTGACCCTTGTCAATATGAAAAGAAATATAAAACTATATTGAAATCAATTAATGATGTTTCAACTTATAATTCAGTATAGTTAGTGAACATAGATCTTTTAAATCCTATATAAAATGGAACAATTGGAAGAAACTACTATGTATTTGTTTGATTTGATGACTACACTAGATTTATGTTGGTCTATTTTGTTGAAAAGAAATCTTAATTCTTTTTCTATTTAAAAACCTTTAGATACCAAGTTAAAAATGAGAAAAACATACCGCTGATAACTATTATTATAGATCATGGTAGAGAATTTCAAAATATGGATTTTGAATCTTTTTTTTGTAAGAAATATATTACTCAAAACTTCTCATCCCTAATAACCCCTCAACAAAATGGGGTTGTTGAAATAAAAAATATTATTATTCATGAAATGAAAAGAACCATATTGAGTGAAAACTCAATTGCTAAGCATTTATGGCCTGAAGCTGTTAGTACTGTATGCTATACAATAAATCATGTTTTAACTAGAAAATTTAATAATAAAACACCTTTTGAATTGTGGATTGGCTGAAAAACAAATGTCTCTTACTTCAAAGTATTTTGATGAAAAGTATTCATATAGTATATTAATGATAACCTACATAATTTTGCCTCTAAATCCGATGAAGGAATATTTATAGGATATTCCACATATTCTAAATCTTATACAGTTTTTTTTTTTTAAAACACTTGTACTATTGAGGAAACAATGGATGTAAAATTTGATGAAACTGTCCCGTTTATTTTTAAATAATCCTTACCTACATCAACTGTTGTATTTGTACAAAATTATTATCAACCTTTTATTGAAATCTATTCTTGATAGGGAAATACACAAGAAATTGTTTCTACAAAATTTTCCCCTAAAGAATTTCAATAATATATTGATGAACAGGTTTTACAAAACCCAAATCAATTGTTTCATTGGAATAATCCATGTGATAACCTCATTAGTGATGTTAATGAACCTGTAATGACCAGAATTTCCTTGAGAAATGAAATAGAACAACATTCTTTTCAAAATCAATTAGAACCTAAAACATATAATGAGGCCTTAGTTGATGAAGATTGAATAAAAACAATGAAAGTGGAACCAAATGAAATTAAATGTAATCAAGCATGGACCCTAGTTGAAATACCTAATGAATAATCATTAATTAGAGTAAAATAGGTTTTCAGAAACAAATGTGATGAAAATGCAGTCATTATAATAAATAATGAAATACTTATTGCTAAGGTATATAATCAACATTAGGGAATAGGTTGTGAAGAAATCTTTGCTACGGTAGCTAGATTCGAATCTATTCGAATTCTATTACCCTTTGTATCATACATAAATTTCAAACATTTTAAAATGTATGTGAATTGTACTTTTATTAATGGTTTTTTACAGGAATAATTTTTTCTAGAATAAAAATTCGAGTTTATAGATTCAAAAAATTTTAATCATGTTTATAAACATACTTAATATTTTTATGGCCTTAAATAAGACCCTAGATATTATTATGATAGACATACATGATTTCTTTTAAAAACCAATTATGAAAAATGTACAACAGATCCAACTCTTTTTATAAAAATATAAAACAAAGAAATTGTGATTGTTCAAATATATTTTTATTACATTAAATTTGGATGCACTCAAAAATATATAACTGATTGTTTTGTGAATATAATTAAATATGAGTTTGAAATGAGTATTATGATTGTATTAACATTTTTTTAGGTTTCCAAATATCCCAAAAACCAGAAGAAACCTATATATCCCAATTTATGTATATCAAAGACTTACTCGAAAAGTATGGATATGAAATAATAAAAGTATCATCACTCCAATTGGTACCTCAAATACACTATATCCTGATGATGTTGGGAATCTAGAGGATCAAAAGACTTTTAGAGGTATGATAGGATGTTCATTATACATGATAGCTAGTATTTGATATTTAATGATTACAGTATGCTTATTTTCAAGATACCATTCAAATACAGAATAATCTCATTTTAAATGAGTGAAAATAATTTTTTTTCTACTTAAAGGGAACTATAGATTTAGGATTGTTCTATTCATCGTGAAATGATTTTCTTTTGAAAAGTTTTTCAAATTCTGACTTTATTATCTATAGAATGGATTGTAAAATTAAATCTAGAGCATGTCATTTCTTAGGAGATTCATTGGTTTATTGGTCTTTCAAGAAACAAAACATATTAGCACTTTCCACTCTTGAAGCCGAATATGTAGATGCTAGAATTGTTTGTGCTCAGGTGTTGTGGATGAAACAAACACTCACTAAATATGTCATGGGGCTTTTCCAAAACTCAAATAATATGTGCCAATACAAGTACCATTGGTTATATTAAAATCCCTACACATCACTCACGTGAAAAACCTATAAAATTTTGGCATTACTTTATTAGGGATCACACACAAAAAGATGATATAATTTTACAATTCATCGTAAAACAAGAAAAACTTCCTGATATTTTCAAAAACCCCCCTTATCTACCAATAGATTTGAATACATTAAACAGAAACTATGAATGATCACCGTAAAGTAATCATTCACATCTCTTTATTGATTAACTCATCTCCTTAAATTATGTTACTCCATTTCAAAGGAATATTATACCTAATTTTATTGGTTTTACCTTTCAATTTTATGTTTATCAATTTTACCCTTTATGATTTTCAATTTTATGACAATTAGTCCCACTACAATCAGTTTCACTATATCGGTTTTTCTTATTAGTTTTGTATAAACTGGTTTTTCCTGAATCGTTTTTTTAGGAATCAGTTTTTCTTTTTATCAGATTCACTAATTTGTTTTATATTTTGACTATTTCACTATAATCAGTATTGGTTTTATTTTTATCTGTTTCAGGATTGAATTCATGTTTTTATCAGCAACTTGTTTTGGATTCAAAATTATTGGAACTATATTAGACTATCTGTATTGGAAAACATTATCAGCATACAATTATTGGTATTATAATACATTATCAGTACTCAATTATTGGTATTGAATTACTTTATTGGTAATGAACTATTGGTATTAGAATACTTTATTAGTACTAAACTATTTGTATTATATCCCCTTATTATTAATGTAATATCGGTTTTGGATTATACAATTGGTACTAAATTATCGGTACTAGATTATATGATTTTTATCAGTTTTAGAATTCGTATCGGTTTTACATTATTGTTTTAATGTTATCATTAGAACAATATAATTAAACCATTGCATCTATATTATTACTCTGATAGGTACAGTATCTAAAACCTTATTTTGGTTGTTTCAATAGTTTTTTCTCAATTATTTTTCTTAAATCCAATTTGATTTCAATTTGAATATGATTTTATTTTAAATAAATCCTCAAGAGTTCAAAATCATTGTCGAGCATTAGTTATGTTAGATCTAATCCTGACTATCAATTCCCTTTTAAAAGATCCTATCCAATATTGAACTCATATATTTTTCTCTCTAGTCCAGTTTCTCGATAAATATTCAGTGTGGTTTGTAATCATTTCATAACTCAGTTTTCATAATCAATGATCTACTCAGCTTCATAATTATGAAGTTCATTAGGGTTATAGTTATTCTTTCATGACTGAGTCGACTACTTCATCTCCCAAATAAATTTCTCCAAAATATTTCTCTTCCATGACCTTTGAGGTGAAAATTTAGTCTCTCGATAATTTTACAAGATTTTTGATTAGTCTTTAAAAAGGATTATAAGTTTTTAGTGGTGGGAATCCATTTCAGGGTAATGACAAGATTCAGACTAGGGTTATGTGCGTCATGATGAGGTGTTACAATTTTATGAATCAATAGAGATAGAAAAGGCTCTTAATATTTCTTTTATGATGTATGATAAGAAGTATATGAAATCCATAAAACAAGAAGCTACATTTCTAAGTGTTCCGTTTGAGGGTTATTCACAATTTCCTTCTCAAAATTTAGATGAATCTAATGGATCCTTTGATAAATCAATAGATTAAGTGTCACTTTTAGAGATTCATGAGGAAAAGTAAAAATTGAGTCATTTTTCAGTGGATAATAGACTCATAAGCCTTTGGATTCAAGGGTTTGTTGTCCCAAGAAAAGATGAAATGGAGACATAGAATTTTTCTGATGTATATGCCCTTGATTATTTGTTAAACATGATAAAGATCAACCTTATGGGGTTCATCTTCCTGACGATTAAGAAACTCAAATATGGTTCCATAAAATCATAGATGGCCATGTTTTCCACTATAATCAGTATGTTTCTAAAATAATTTTTGATCTTGTGTAATGTTTCAATTAAGTCATATACAACTTCCTTCAATGATCCCTTAATTAGTAAGGATATGATAAGGAGGCTCAAATTATGATTGAATCCTGAATCAAAAAAGTTTGAGAAAGATATAGATGATGAGAAATAAAAAGAATCAGTTAATGATAGTGAGAAACCTTATAATCCATCCAATACATATTCAAATAAAATAAATGTAGTTCATACTACAACTCAAAAGGCATTGAAGAAAAAAAAGGTTGTATCTGATGAGGATTTTTCGGAGTGGAGAAATAAAAATAAGGAAAGGAAAGATGGGGATCCACTGTTTGGTTTTGATCTAGTTGATGCATTGGTTTGAAAATAATATATACATAGGATATGAAAGAAGAAGAAGAATGGAAAGAAGAACAAGACAAATAATAACAAGGGGAAGTATAACATGGACAAGAATAAATAGAATTGGAAGAGAATGAAGATGAAAACAAGAGAATCCACATCGTCGAACACTCGGAATTACCATCATTTATTTTTCCATATCTGGATCCTCATCCTTCCAAAAAAGCTTCTCAAAATGTTTTCTCCAAGAATGTTATTCAGATTTAAGATAAATGAGAGGAAGAATATTATAAGATTCGGAATCATCCAGATCAATTGATCGACATTGAGACTCATTTCTGTGATCTCCCACAATAAACTGAAGACACAGATTCTAAAAGATGAACCACTGTGAAAGTGATTTAGTACATGGAATAAAACTTGAATAGATTGGATAAGATGATACCATTACTTCAAAAGATTGAATCCATATTATAAATCCATTCTGATGCTTGTAATTATATAACTGACACTATCAAGGTTCTGATAGACATGTTATTAAGTCATGAATATGATTTCATGATTTTCAAGGAACCTCCAGCTGGGAATAGAAATGCTTGTAACTAGGTTGTGAAGTGGTCATTCAATGTTCATGATATCCTGAAGAATCAGCTAGACACAAAAGATGGATTTGTATATGAGGAAAATTATCCAAATTCTATGTATCAAATGATGGCTCCAGAGTTGAATGAAAAGATTGAAGTCCTTCAATGACCTGGTACCTCTCAAGGTATATTATCATAAGAACATGTTGTATTAAAGGAAAAATTGTAGAATGAGATTAATTATGTTGTTTCACTCTCACATAGAGTTTTCATCCAAGAGAAGGCCTATAGACTCATGTTGGATGATATCAATTCTTTGGAAGAAAGGATTAAAACTCCAAAATTAATTCTTAAAGCTCTAGAAGAAATTAATCCGCTTCTAGAACAATGTCTCCACAAGAATGAAATTGTTGTTTCCAAACATGATGAGAAGATGATATCTCGGAAAGAAGCTATTGAAAAACTCATGGAGGATTAAAACAATTTCAAAAAGATGAATCTTACGATGCTTAATGTTTTGGATGATTAAAATGGGAAATAATGATGATTAAACACTTATTATAATGAAATTTTGATTCAAGTAATGTTTGTCATTTCATACTTTGTTTCTCTAACCTTTTGCCAAAAATGAATACTTTCCCTTTTTTTTAAAATCACAAAGGGGTAGAATAGTTTTGAAAAGAATAATTTCATGAATATCTTCTTAAGGGGTATAACACTCATATAAAAGTAAAGAGAACACGATCCCTTGTGATTTTCTTAAACCAAGGGTGGAATTAGTCATATTCAATGTTACTTTCAGAAGTGTTATTAAATATAGGGGGAGATAATTATTTTTTTGTTTTTTTTTGTGTTTTCCAAAAATGGGGATATTGTTGAGTCAAAATGAGTTTTGGCATTCCCTTCAATCATTTTATTTGGAAATAAAAAATCACACATATAAAATCACATATACGGTTTATCATGTATGTTGTTTCAAAATCATAATCACACACATTGTTTTTATTATATGTTGTATTCTTGTCATAGTCATGTCTGTTGGTTTACAGTGTAACTAGATATTTTTTTTAGGAGTCCCACCCAGATGTATCATAACCACATGAATCATAACCACAGGCATCATAACCACATGAATAGTAACCATATGCATCCTAACAACATGAATCATAAACACATGCATCATAAACACATAAATCCTAACCACATGCAACGTTCCCACATGAATCGTAACCACTTGTATCTTAACCAGGTCATGTATCATAACCAGGCCATGCATCGTAAACATGTGCATTGTAACCAGGTTAAGTATTGTATCATAATCATATATCATAACCATGTTATGTATTGTATCGTAGTCATGAATTTTAATCAGGTAAGGTATCATAACTAGGTTATATATCATACTCTTATTATGCATTTTCTATAAGAATCATAACCAGATTAAATATCATGCATCGTAACCATGTTGTGAATCATAACCGGGTTATAAATTGTAATCATGATATGCATTTTTATCATGATAAACCTAGTAACCAAGTTATGTATTGTACTTTTTAAATGCATTACATTCTCATTATAACTTCAATACCAATTATATGTTACTCATACTCATTGTTTCATACTTTTGTACTTACTATTTTCTAACTGAAATTTTGTAATTGAGTTGGTCATTTTCCAATAAAAATGATGTAATGTATTGGTTTGTTTTTACCATTGTAATGCCAAGTTTCAATGTCCCTCAGAATGTTTTGGAGAAATATGATTATTGGAGAAAATATGACTTTTGGAACCTGAGGCTAATAAACTGGATGTCATTCGAACTAGAATACGTAAATTTTTCTTCTTTAAAGTTCTAGAGAGAGGTAGAGTGACTTCTCTCTTTCTTCAGGGTAAATCTTTGAAGATACAATAAGTGAATACCTTGTTCCATGTTGTTTTATTTATATATTTTATTTTTTTCTTATTTGTGCGCTCGATCATTGTGATAATGATCTAGGGATTCTGGGGATATAAATATGTGCTTATGATCATCATATAGAGGGATTTAAATTATTTGGAAGATAGAGGTGTTGATTTCCTTTTTTAATTGAGGGCATCTGAGGATAGGAAGATAGTCATACAGATCATCATATTGAGGGATTTTAATTGTTTCAAAGATATAGGTGTCAATTTACTTCTTTATTGAGGGCTTATGAATATTGGAAGATAGTCATGATGATCATCATATCGAGGTCTTAACAAGGTGGTGGTAAGACATACCTTTTATCCTGGGTGAAAGGATACACTAGTCTTTAGAATGAAATAATTTTAATAATTTTACTTTCCACTATAATTTGTAATAGAAAGAGAATTTTATTATTTCCTATTTCTATTCAAATTCATTTCAACTATAATTATTTCAATTATGATTCATTCATTAGATATTGTTGTAATAGATTTTATACACGTTATAGTTGAATCATATAAATTTGTATTACTCTGATCATTGTATTCAATTCGAATATTTTTTTTAATTACTTATGGTATTACATCATATCTTATCTATCGGATCCAATACACGTATGATCAATTGTATTGGTTGTAAATTGTATTAGTTTAATACATATTAAACTGTGTTCTTTATTAAGTGTTTAAATAGAAAGTTATCAAAACTACAATTCACCCCACCACTTGTATTGTGCCATCTAATATACATATACAACTATATTACGATCCAAAAAAATAAATATTAAACAAAAACCATATTTTCTAAAAAAATCAAAGTGGTTTGTAACATTTTTAAAATTCGTATTTAGTGAATTATTTATTATTTATAATTTCTTAAAAGTAAAAGTAATATAATATCTGTTTCAAAATAATTACCATTTTGTTTACTAAAAATGTGAAAGGAATCCTCTTATATTCATCCAAACAATGAACTTTTCTATCATTTCTATTGTTAAAAATGAATGATCTATTTAACATGTACATCATGTAAGGAATTAACTAAAATAATTAAAGAAATTTATTTGATGCTACTCTGGAATGTTTACCATGTTATTTTAAATAAAATGTTTTTTTAATAATCTAAAAATTTATTTATTAAATGTTTTTTTCAAATAATTGGATTTTCTAAATGTTTCTTGTTTTAGAAATTTTTTTAAAAAATTGAAATAATATTTCCCTCATGATTTTTTTAAATATGTGTTTATGATATTTATATTAATCCATGACAAAAACCATGTATTCTTACTCCAATGGGTATGGGTTTTATTGATACCATATTTAATCTACCTAGGGATGGTTTATGATCATTCAAAAAAAGGATGGTTTTGAATTCACTTTCAGGATTCATTTTTCAGTCGTTAACATCACCAAGATATATTCAATTTCATCTGATCATAAGAAATTAAATTTCGTAATATATATATATATATATATATATATATATATATATATATATATATATATATATTATCATGGACTGTTTTATTTCATAAATAATCTATCATTTCTACATACACTATTATATATTTAATGTTTTATTTTATATGGGGAAATATTGATATATTTCTATTCCTTATAGGACACACATATTTATTGAAATATAATGTTAATTCATGAAATTAATAATTTGTTCTATATATGATGAAAGATTCTAATTTATATGGATGGGTGGGGATCAGAAATTATATGTCCCCTTGTTACATCAATATGTCTCATGAAAGAAATATATTTTCTAAATTTTATTGATTTTTACCATGTAGCTTTAAACTCTTTGGATAAAATATTGTGATAGTAATGGATTTCATGTTTTATAGAAATAATTTCCAATAAAAAATTATTTCCTTCATTGATAATTTAGTTATATTATTACCAATAATATTTTTCAATTATATTGTCTCTGAAATCCTTTCATTCTCAGTTTATTTATTATATGAAATGTATTTCCATTATTTTAAATGAAATATTAAATATTCCTTTTCCAGTTATGATTGTAATTTTATTAACTAAATTTAATGTGTTTTCAGTTATTTAACATGAAATATTGATTAGGATTCATTGATTTCTGATATCTTATGATGTACTTACCAATTACTAAGCATTTGTTGTCACACGTATTTTTTTCCATTCCTAGTAATACATGAAGAGTAGTTTGAATGACATGAAAGTATATACTAAATGGGAAAATCTTATTGTTGGGAAAAATTATTTTGTAATTTTTATTTTGAAATTTAATTCATGAGTCAAATATGTGTTTATTTTAACAATAATATTAAAATATGTACACCTTTGGGATGGGGTTTATCGTATCTTATGTCAATAAAATAATGTACATAGTGGATCTGGGCTACTAGGGACAAGGTGGATATAATTTGAAATAGAGGAATTTAATAGATTCATTGGGAACTAGATTTATGAAAGCATAGATTAGTTAACATAAGCCAATGATAGACTTTTAGGAAAAGTGTATTGTTATAGGATAATTTTTTAAAGGTATTTATTATGTGGTTTTTCCTAGAAATAAATCTCTATTTTGATACTATATGAAGACATGGTTCTGGAAAAGAGGTATCTAGGGGTGATAACATCGAAAAGGGCACATTGGGCATGAACCGATCAAACTTTGGTAGAAAACAACAGGCCTTACTATACACCAAGATTAACATTCATGGGGGGTATGAATAGAATAATTCACATTTTCCTCATAACCAATTATAAAGGAATTGAAAATTGAGATATACCCATAGAAACCATATTTATGATTATGATATTATATATGCATTAATTCATAAATTAATATTAACTATTTCACTGATTTTTTTTATTATTGATTATGTTTCATAATTTTTTTACATTATTAAGTGTGTGACGTCATCTAGAAATAGCTCCTAGAAGAAGGAATGAAAATTGTATTAGTCCACAAAATCCAATGAGTGACAGTGACTATTTCATTAATAGGTTTTATATAATATTTTTAAGGAAGTATCATCCAAAACCTTCTAATCATATTTTTCATGATATTATAGTCTAATAAAATAGTGAAGTAATTATATAATTATTATGGTTTTGAAGTTAATAAAAAAATAATGGGTGGTAGATAATTTTATTATTTAAGTGTAGATGGGAATTATGGGGTTTCCCATATGTTATAATAATGGAAGGAACTCCCCTACAACATGGATAATGGGAATGGGGGTTTTATTTGACTGTTAATAACAAATTATCCCATGCTCAGGATTTCATGGGCTAGAATGAATTTTCCAATGATAAATTATTCAACTATAAGGATACGGGGTATTGTGAGAATGAATAACCCATGAATCAAGGGAATATACCTCACAAAAATCAATGAGATCATGTTAATTTATATGTTATTATCATAGATTAAGTCAAATTATTCACGTGCATCTATTGGAATTTATGAATTATGTAATTTTAATTTGTTATCAATGATATCATAATTATTATAAATATTAAATATAAATGGATTTTACCACAATAAATTTTAATTATGTTTTTCAAATCATATATTGAATTGTTCCAATGCCTAATTAAAATTATTAAATGGGATGTTGAACTTCTTGGAAGAAAATTTGATAGTGGGAAAGATAACCCTCTATATGTTCCTGATGTTTAGATAAAAATATTGGTTTTAAGACATCATTCACAAGGACAATGTAAATTGGATAGTACTCACTACTTAAAAGTGATTAATGACTCTTTATGATAAAGTCTATTATGCTAACATGGATAAATTTAACAACATTTTCATATTTATGAAATATATTCAATAATTTTTTATTTATTTTATGAATAATGAATCATGTATTTTTTCTATAATTTTTTTATAGAAGTTTAGTTTATTACCATATTCCATGAAATTACATTATTATCATATTTACATGTTTGGTTGGTGGTGATTAAGAGCTACTTCGTGTTGTTGGGGGATTATTGATTAGGTTATTTTGGGAAATTCAATGAACTTTTTACTAAATTTATGGATAATATTATTTTTTCAGGGCCATACCGTTAACCATTTTGGAAATTTATTATGTTGAATTTAATTCAACAATATATAGAATAATATATTAATTAACCATATGACTATTTATTAATATTTCATAACTTGTGATAAAATTTTTCTATAGTAAATATTTGATATGAAAGGAATGACTTATCATCTTATTATGGATCTTAAGACCCATTAAAAGTGAATTTTTCATCATTAGAGAAAAAAAATTTCTAGATATTAATTTCATGGATTATGTGATGAATCATAAATCTATTTTATAACAACCTAATCATTAAGTAAATAATTAGCGTGGTTAAGGTAAAAATTGATTTACTTGTTGTTAAACTATGAAGAAAAGGGTTAAAAAAATGACATAAAAATTTTCCATCACTCATTTGATATTATTACACTAATCTTCCCTATTATAGGCTTGATATTGTATCATTTTCATTCCATTGGGATTATAAAAAAATGGGTATTATTGATTATTTTGAAAAAAAATTAAATTGTGCCCCTCATCTCACTTATAAAAGGCCACCACATCAATTATATTAAGAACACCTTCCCAACTATTTGGTTTACAAAAGACCATCCAAAATTACCTTCCAACATACCTTATATAATCATAGAAACCTTGTTTTTTGGGATTCAATCCATCCTTGGAAGGATTTATTGAACTAAAAAAGGAGGAAACCCAAAGAAAAGGCAATGTTCTTCAACAAGTGTCTTTATTTTATTTCATTATCCTCATGTATAAATTATTATTAAATACTAATGAAATTTTAACCTAATAATATTACATATATTAGGATGTTTTTAGAATAAGTAAATGACCTATAACCATCCCAACATCCATTATAATTGATTATGAAAACATCGTTTGTGGGTTCGGAAGACTACAAACTCATTAACTAATGTCACTTGTTCATCTATTACAACCATTCACATAAAAGTATGATTATGGATTTAAAGAATATATATTATATTTATAAAATATTTATACATATTGAATCATTATATAATATATTTATATTTACCTTCCATTCCATATGATATTTAGAAATATCTCTCTTCTATATGGAAGAATACAGACTCACAAAGTGACGTGCTTCATCACACACTAACGGTGCACAAGGAATGTGATAATGATAAATTTAATTATTACATGTAATATAATTGAAATATATAATGTATTAATGAAATATTTATCAGTATATAAAGATATCATATATAATTTTATTTCATACATTTTACTCACATAGAGAAGATAACATCTTTCATGTACATGTGCACTAAGGACATTATAGTGTGATGTGACTCTATATACATCACCACACCACATGGAAGACATATATATGTATATAATATGGTATATAAGATATTATGATCATTATGGAATGAATTTATATTATATACCATCTTTATATAATAATAATGGGAAATTGGAAATGTTTCCCATGCATACATATGGCCTACCATCTCTATGACCATAACTTACAACATTTTTCATTATAGTGATCCATGGTTAGGTTGAAATGTAAAATTTTAATGATACAACCCTGATCACCATTAAAATGGAACCCAAAAATATCCATTAAATACCAAAAGGTAGTTATTGATCCCCACATGCTGGAAATAAGAACCTAGATATCAGACAACACACAAAGGGAATGATTTTTTTCTAACTTGAATGAAGAACCTAGAAAGTTATATATACTCAAAGAAGAATGAAATAGTGAGATACTAATTTATATAGGCTCCATAACCATAATAATGCAACAAAGAAATAACAACCACTAAAGTAGTTACAAACTAAAAGAGTCATGTCTATCTATAATCCAAAATAAAAACAAGAAACTACTCTATGTGATTGTGTGGGAAACCATCCACCATCTTACCCCCAGCTACCCAACATGGATGACATAAACACCAACCACCTCACTACAGTTCCTTTACTTTACCTATATTAAAATACATACAATGGTCTACAAACCACCAAAGGGTTGCACTGGGTTTGAACTAATGTGATCAGTACGCTCCCACCCAGTTGTATAATTTTTAGACATTAAATAAATAAAATTATTTATGACATCATAATGATGCAGCGATTACCTCATTAATAAAGGATTTAAATAAAATGAAAAGATAATGTAAACTCTATGACCTACACATGTCCAAAACCTATTGTATTGGTGGATTTAGAACCCTTACCACCTTATCCTCGAAATACATCAATTTGGGACCATTAAAATCCGAAACTCGTTCTAAAATAAAGTAACATTTCTTTACATTCCAAGAGTGCCCCTCCTCTCCTCTTATAAAAGGCCCCCACCTCTACCTCCTTACCCACACTTACAAAGCCTTTGGCTCGGCCAACCCTGCCCATTTTATCTCTCCACATCCCTCTCTAACTCTTAGAAGCCTCACTTTGGTCAGAAGTCTTCCCAAGGAAGCCTTTGAGCTCAAACCAAAGGAAGTTACCCGATTTTAAGGGAATGTCTTCACTTGTGTTCTTTTGTTTTATTTTGCTTCTCCAACCCCCTAAACTCTTTTTATTCCTTTATTTTGTAACAACACCTTTATATTCAATATACTAGTATGTTGTTATGTTATGTATTCGAGCTACACTTACACACACCTTCGTCTAATGGTTAATGAACATACTGATCCTGTGGATGGCGAATTACAGCCTCACGAAACGATGATTGTTCAACATTATTCTAACACCTTCAAAGGTGGCCATTAAGATGACACTATACTTATATATGTTATATAATATATTTATTTTTTACTTAATCTTCTGTATTTTTTCATTTATGGCATACCTTTATGGTTTCCATTATGGGTAAACATGATATCTTCATTTAAGGAAGTGCGGACTACCGCCCCCTCAAAGTGATTTGATTCGTTAATGCCATATGTGGGATGTATAAAGGATGGATTTAAAGTTATTATATATGATGTATGTTACATATAAATGATGAATATAATTCTGGAATTAAAATATACATACCTCTCATTTTGTTTTAATTCCATTAGTATGACATAGAAATGAAAGTAGCGTTCATGCGTACGTACGGCTTACCGTCTCCATGAACGGTGCATTTCATTTATTACCTCTAAATGATTATGTAATATTATAAATACATGTATATTATGGATATATATGATATATATGATATCCAAATCATGAATATCATTCTGGATATAATGAAACTTTGACCACATGAACAACATGTAATTGTGAGAAGTCCACTTTCGACTTAAGAACCAAATATCGACAAAACAAACATTATTAACTTAAATGATTACATAATGTTTATAACATGGAAATAAGTGATATAAAAGGAATAATGAACATGAAAAAGGTTCTTAAGAAAGTATAAATTAACTCAAGTTTATTATTCAGGATGTTAAAGAATGATCGAGTCAAGTCGGACTCGAGGTAAGGGATCCTACTCCTCTCTTTCTTTTTAAGTACACTCTTTTATGTCATTCCTTTTAACCTCATCATTCTTGTGATTGGGATGTTATTTTATATTACTCTTACTGTAATTTTTATGTTCATATGATGAGATACCCTATTCTCTCTCAATAATCCATTTTGGAAGATTTGAGTGGCGTTGTTAGGCTGCCGAATTTTCGTAAGAGATCTAACCTCTCTCTTCCTTTTTAAGTACTCTCCTTTATGTCACTTCTTTTAAACTCCTCTTTGTTATGTTAGGGGATGTTCTTTTATATTACTCTTGCTTTAAACTTTATGTTAATATGATGAGAGACCCTATTTGATCTCATCAATCCATTTTTGTAAGTTTTAAGTGGCGTTGTTAGGTTGCCGAGTTTTCGTAAGGGATTTTTCATCTAACTTTTATTCCCGTGAGATTTATGATACATTTGCCACAATTTCCTTTGAGTTGTGTATGTACTGCCCATTATTTTACTCATTGTGTAATATAATTTCATTTATGAGTATTTACATCAATGTTTTATTGTCCTTCTTTCACGGGGTGTATGTTTCGAAAGATACCCATGTCGGTAAGGGAACCTTTCACCCTCATCTTTTTTAAAAAGACTTCTTTTGTTATGTCTTTTAATTCACATACTATTATGTTGGTATATGTTCTTATATATCCTTATTGATGTAAATTTTATGTTCAAGTGATGAGATACCCTTTTTATCTCTCATCAACTCTTTTTCTGAATTTTGAAGTGACGTCGTTAGGCTGTCGAATTTTTGCAAGGGAACTTCTTAACCCAATTTTGATTCTTTGGGATAAACTTGTACCCCTTGAATAAGTCATTCTATGAATACCTGTGAATGTATTCTGATTATTTTACTCTTAATATCCACTTATATTTGGTGTATTGGTTTGTCACACATAATTATGTAATTGATTTATCATTAATCCAAGAATATCGTCTTTGTAAGGGACTTCGTCTCAATCTCCATTTATTGAGGCATATTTTGTTTTATATACAACATTCTTTTATACGGTGTATAAACCCCTTTGACTTTTATGTTTATTCAAAAGGAATCTTTTTTCTATGAAGCGTTTACTAAATGAAAAAAGGGACTGTTTTTGTCATATGTATGCGGCGATAATGACTTCTCCGCCACCGTGACCATTATTTGAGTTTCGGCTTCCTCTAAAACCCATACCTTTTTTAAAAGAAAAATAAATACCATGTTTTTCTTTTATTTTATTTTTTTATTGAAAATGTTTTTCATAATGTTTTTATATCAATGTGTTGTATTGATATCTTGTGATTGAAAAGTGGGAATGTTATGTTTCCTTTATGCATGTTTTATGTGATACGATTTTGTTATGGTTCTTGGGCATTATTATGAAGACAGGTGGTTCCGTGATAAACTAAGGGTGGGTGAGCCCGATATAGCTCTCCAATGCATTGGGTAACGTGAAGGGGTTAAATGTTAAGGTTTCTCCAAAGATATTTAGGGAATATACTGTAATGGGTATTCCAAATGTAACCAAGAGGGTTACTCCCTACGTAATAATGTTATGAATGCCTCATGTCACCTTTATGTCTTATGATTTCTATGATTTATTCATGATTTTATGAGGTATGTTAAAGTTCTTATGTTTTATGGGTAAAGTATGATTTCATTCTTATGTATACATGTACTCATGTTTCCTTTCCATATTTTTATATCCCTTACTGAGCTTTTTATGCTCATCCCATGTTTTTGAAATTTTTTTCATAGGTCAAGGGAAGGGTACATGATATGATGACAGTGTCAAGGAAGTGTCAAGAAAAAATTCATGTTTATTTTAAATATGTTTCCGTTGATGGGAAAAATGAATACTATATTTTAAGTAACCCCTTTTTTAAATGTGGAATGAAATTCAAGTTTTATGATATAATTATCTAAAACTCTAAACCTGAAAAGATCCTCAATGTGTAATCTTGTAATAACTCAATATTAAGTAAGGTTTAAGGCTGGGGGGCTTATAGTTGGTATCAAAGGTCTGTTTAGACAACTTTAGGGATTATGAGTTTTTCTTAGACACATAGTTAGTCCCTATATCTATTATTTCAGTTAAATCCTTATTTTATAAATTTTTTTCAGTACAAGTAATGTCAGTTACGAATGGAAGGAGAAGGATCTCAAATGACATTCTTATCTCTTCCTGATGACATTCTTGCAATATTTATTACAAAGTCATGTTCGGATTATTGTGAAACTTTTTTTAGCATACAACTCACTTGCAAGAAGTTGTTTGAGATATCAAACACCTCCTCTATACCTCATTATCATTTTGGATCATGGGTTGTTTTTAGACAAATACTATTTTCACAACATTCTCATATTTTCAAGAAAGGTAAATATTATCAAGGTATTTTCGAATATTTTACCTTATCACAAGAATTTGAAGCATATTATGATTTTAAAAATGGTGCTGAGGAAGGAGACCCTTGAAAAACCTATTTATATTTTCTTTTAAAATATAGTCTCTCAGCACATACTTATGGTATTTTAAAAGGACCAATAATAGAAAGTTTCAACTCAAATTTTGTCCGACTATTTTATAAAAATCTTGTTTTATCAGATGTTTTGGAATTATATGTCATACATGATTATTTTCCAAAATTGTTTTTCTATGAACACCCATATGACCCATGTTGTAGAAGGTGTATTTTGATGGAGGAAGAAAATTATTTTGAAGGATACCTAAATCATTCTTGTAATGCATGGGATGTCTACCTACGTGAACAAGATGACGATGAAACTGAGTGGACGCCATGATCAAGGTATGCTGTTATTCATTTTGGGAATCGTTTTATTTTATCTTATGGTGGTGAAATAAGACTTAAAGAATTTAGATGTTGAGATCATAATGAATTTGGATGAAAATGAGAGTTATAATGAAACTATTGAGGTTAAAACATGTTAGGGTTATTTTTGGTGTTTTATAAAAAGGACAACACGCAGACTGTGTGACAACTCGTAGCGTCGAACAAAGCTACGGGAATCGAACCCACAACCAAAGTGAAACTGTTATTTATCGCCTACCACTGGACTACGTGATGTCCCTGGTTAGTTTGACTGATTCTTTTTAGTTAGATGATTTTATTAATTAATAGGAAGTTGATTTTGGGTTATCTATGGAAATTTATTAACCTATCATGGAGGATATGTGATTAGGTTAATTACTCTTTAATACGAGACATTAAGAGCAACTGATGTTGTTTGGAGATAAATGTTACGATTTAACTTGGAAGACTATGTGACTAAATCCTTCAAATATTTGGGTTTCAATCTTAGTTTGGTTTACTTTGAATAATTTTATGGACAAATTGTTTATCGAATGGTCCTCGTAGAACTTTGGGTTTTGTTGGACAATTTTTGGAGATTAAGAATAGATTTTCTTTTTATAAAGGGTTATCCTTTTCTGGATTATCTGATCTTGTACTAACCTTTTTGGTTTTGGTTTTGGTTAAAGTCTAAAGACATGGGAAATATATAGTTCTCTTTTGTGGATTAGGTGATTCTCTAGAATTTGATTATAGTACTCTTAATGTGAACAAGACTTCCTAAATACTCGTCTTTTGGGGAAAATATGAGTTTCTGTAAGAAATATAATAAAAGTTGGAAGTCAACATGATAAGTGATTATGTTTCCTTATGAATAAATTCCACAATAAAAAGAAACTTAAAACAAAAATGTTTTCTATTAACATTTCCTACTGGGGAATCGAATACTGTTTAACCCATCACAAGTTTGTGATTTTCTTGTGGTTAACTTTCTCCTAAACATGTTTTCTATCACTCTCCATCAGAACATGACCCTATATTTTCTCCTCCATGTCCATGTTTTCCTATATGTAATCCTAGTATGGGTTAACTCGAGTGACCTCTGTACTTCTCTTTCTTTATTTTAAAGTGATTGTTTTACCGACTCTTGTTCCGATGTGGGACTTTCAAGGATGTTTCCAAGCCCAATTTTAAAATTGCGAGGACGCAATTCCCAAAAGGAGGAAGGATGTAACACCCCAGGTAAATAAAGAATATGAAATTTTTATATTTATCCATATTTGTGAATAAAATATTAATATTACTTTAAAGGGGACGCTATGCTCGATGGCGTACCCAATACGCAATAATGAGTTTCTTGGGAATCTTACGTTGCACTCTAATAATAAAATAATATTATTTTAAATGGTAGTTATCGCCTAGCCATTGTAATGGCGGGAATGAACAGAACTAACTAAAAAATGATTATATATGTTTTTTAAATATTTTTACTCTTTTCAATAAATGTTAGAGGATTAAAAATGCCAATGAATCCAATTTTTAAGCATAAACATTCTAATATTCTTTAAAAGGTCAATTAACCACCTTTTGATGGAGAACCTCTTTTAAATCCACTTTTTAACAATTTTATGTGTTATATTTTACAAAATATAATTCTTCTTTAGAATCGGGACATCAAAATTTACTTTGTGTAAATGTTTGGTATTTTTCCGATAAAGTTCATTTTTTTAATAAATAGTGAAAATGTTGTATTTTAATTCAAAACCACTTTTTAATCTAATTTATTTATATGATTAGATTATATTTTGAATTGGTTTTAAATTTCAATTAAAATATATCTTTACCATTTAATCCAATTGTGGTCATTGGAATTAATTTCATTTTTAAATCGGACTTAAACTAGTGTCAATCTTTTGATACTTATTGTTTCATAAAAACCATCTATTTGCTCTGACAGCGGGAATTAATTATTAAATTAATTAATGTAACTTATATTATATGAATTTTTTAAAATAGACTTCATTTTTGAATTCAGAATATCAAATATATCTTAGGGTGAATTTTTGGTAATTTTCTGCAAAACTTCAATTTTTGATGAATAGTGAAACCTCAAAGTGGTACTTATAAAAACTGATTTTCCATTTAAATGAAATTTTGCCACCTTTGTGTTTTGAATTTCAAAAATCCGAAATACATGGTTGTCATCAAGAAGTAAAATGTGGTTCAATGGGATTAAAATAATTTTTTTGGTGAATAGTAACTTATTAAGTTTTTAATCGCGATTAGTGGTAATTAGTGTAGTTTAAGGTAAAAATAATGTTTTAATAATATGAAATGACCTAGAAACATGTCCTACCCTCATTGTATGAGTCATGGCAGACCAAGACAATACATGGGTCAACTTGGGGACCCCATGGAGCCACTTTGGTTGGGAAATGACATAAATAACTTTTTATTTAATGTAAAAGTAAAAATGACACAAACATGAGTTGTTTTACTAAAACAATTTTTTAAATGGGGTTATACAAGTCATATTTTTTACTATAAATATTCATTGGAAATATAAAAATATTTCCTAAATCGTGATATTTTTTTTATAATTTTTAGACATTAAATAAATAAAATTATTTATGACATCATAATGATGCAGTGATTACCACATTAGTAAAGGATTTAAATAAAATGAATATATAATGTAAAATATATGACCTACACAAGTCCAAAACCTATTGTATTGGTGGATGTCGAACCCTTACCACCTTATCCTTGAAATAAATCAATGTGGGACCATTAAAATCTGAAAATCAATCTAAAATAAAGTAACATTTCTTTACTTTCCAAGAGTTCCCCTCCTCTCCTCTTATAAAAGGCCCCCACCTCTACCTCCTTACCCACACTTCCAAAGCATTTTTCTCGGCCAAACCCTGCATATTTTGTCTCTCCACATCCCTATCTAACTCTTAGAAGCTTCACTTTGGTCAGAAGTCTTCCCAAGGAAGCCTTTGAGCTCAAACCAAAGGAAGTTACCCGATTTTAAGGTAATGTCTTCACTTGTGTTCTTTTGTTTTATTTTGCTTCTCCAACCCCCTAAACTCTTTTTATTCATTTATTTTGTAACAACACCAGTATCTTCAATATACTAGGATGTTGTTATGTTATTTATTCGAGCTACAATTACACACGCCTTCATCTAATGGTTAAAGAACATACTGATTCTGTGGATGGCGAATTACTGCCTCACGAAACGATGATTGTTCAATCTTCTCTTAACACCTTTCATGGTGGCCATTAAGATGTCACTATATTTATATATGATATATAATATGTTTATGTTTTACATAATCTTCGTTATTTTTATTTTGTGGCATACCTTTATGGTTTCCATTGTGGGTAAAACACGATAATTTCATTTTAGGAAGTGCGGACTATCGCCCCCTCAAAGTGATTTGACTCGTTAATGCCATATGTGGGATGTATAAAGTATGGATTTAAAGTTATTATATATGATGTATGTTACATATAAATTATGAATATAATTTTGTAATTAAAATATACATACCTCTCATTTGGTTTTAATTCCATTAATATGACATAGAAATGAATGTAGCGTTCATGCGTACGTACGGCTTACCGTCTCTATGAACTGTGCATTTCATTTCATACCTATAAATGATTATGTAATATTATAATTACATTTATATTATGAATATATATGATATATATGATATCCAAATCATGAATATCATTCTGGATATAATGAACCTTTGACCACACGAACAACATGTAATTGTGAGAAGTCCACTTTCGACTTGAGAACCAAATATCGACAAAACAATCATTATTAACTTAAATGATTACATAATGTTTATAACATGGAAATAAGTGATATAAAAGGAACAATGAACTTTAAAAAGGTTTATAATCAAGTATAAATTAACTCAAGTTTATTATTCAGGACGTTAAAGAACGATTGAGTCAAGTCGGACCCGAGGTAAGGGATCCTACTCCTCTCTTTCTTTTTAAGTACACTCTTTTATGTCATTCCTTTTAAGCTCATCCTTCTTGTGATTGGGATGTTCTTTTATATTACTATTACTCTAATTTTTATGTTCATATGATGAGATACCCTATTCTATCTCATTAATCCATTTTGGAATATTTGAGTGGCGTCGTTAGGCTGCCGAATTTTCGTAAGAGATCTAACCTCTCTCTTTCTTTTTAAGTACTCTCCCTTATGTCACTTCTTTTAAGATCCTCTTTATTATGTTTGGGGATGTTCTTTTATATTCCTCTTGCTTTAAACTTTATGTTAATATGATGAGAGACCCTATTTGATCTCATCAATCCATTTTTGTATGTTTTAAGTGGCGTCGTTAGGTTGCCGAGTTTTCGTAAGGGATTTTTCATCTCACTTTTATTCCTGTGAGATTTATGCTACATTTGCCAAAATTTCCTTTGAGTGGTTTATATACTGCCCATTATTTTACTAATTGTGTAATATACATTCATTTATGAGTATTTACATCAATTTTGTATGGTCCTTCTTTCACGGGGTGTATGTTTCGAAAGATACTAATGTCGGTAAGGGAACCTTTCACCCTCCTCTTTTTTAAAAAGACTTCTTTTGTTTTGTCTTTTAATTCACATACTATTATGTTGGTATATGTTCTTCTATATCCTTATTGATGTAAATTTTATGTCCATGTGATAAGATACCCTTTTTATCTCTCATCAACTCTTTTTCTGAATTTTGAAGTGATGTCGTTAGGCTGTCGAATTTTTGCAAGGGAACTTCTTAACCCAATTTTGATTCTTTGGGATAAACTTGTACCCCTTGAATAAGTCATTCTATGAATACGTGTGAATGTCTTCTGATTGTTTTACACTTAATATCCACTTATATTTGGTGTATTCGTTTGTCACACATAATTATGTAATTGATTTATGCTTAATCCAAGTATACCGTCTTTGTAAGGGACTTCATATCAATCTCCTTTCATTGAGTCATATTTTGTTTTATACACAACTTTCTTTTATACGGTGTATAAACCCCTTTGACTTTTAAATTTATTCAAAAGGAATCTTTTTTTTACAAAGTGTTTACTAAACGACAAAAGGGAATGTTTTTGTCATACGTATGTAGCGACAATGACTTCTCCACCGTCGTGACCATTATTTGAGTTTTGGCTTCCTCTACAAGCCATACATTTTTTTAAAAGAAAAATAAATACCATGTTTTACTTTTCTTTTATTTTTGTATTGAAAATGGTTTTCATAATTTTTTTATATCAATGTGTTGTATTGATATCTTGTGACTGAAAAGTGGGAATGTTATGTTTCCTTTATGCATGTTTTATGTGATACGATTATGTTATGGTTCTTGGGCATTATTATGAAGACGGGTGGTTCCATGATAAACTAAGGGAGGGTGAGCCCGATATAGATCTCCAATGCATTGGGTAACGTGAAGGGGTTAAACATTAAGTTTTCTCCGAAGAGATTTAGGGAATATACTGTGATGGGTATTCCAAACGTAACAAAGAGGGTTACTCCCTACATAAGAATGTTATGAATGCCTCAAGTCACCTTTATGTATTATGATTTCTATGATTTATTCATGATTTTATGAGGTATGTTAAAGTGGTTATGTTTTATGGGTAAAGTATGATTTCATTCTTATGTATACATGTACTCATGTTTTTTTCCATATTTTTACATCCCTTACTGAGCTTTTTATGCTCATCCCAAGTTTTTGAAATGTTATTCACAGGTCAAGGGAAGGGTACATGATATGATGATAGTGTCAAGGAAGTGTCATGAAAGAATCCATGTTTTATTTTAAATATGTTTCCGTTGATGGGAAAAATGAATACTATCTTTTATATAACCACTTTTTTTAAATGTGGAATTTAATGCAAGTTTTATGATCTAATTCTCTAAAACTCTAAACCTGAAAAGATCCTCAATGTGTAATCTTGTAATAACTCAAGATTAATTAAGGTTTAAGGCTGGGGGCCTTATAACTCATACCAAAAAATATATTAACAATACACAAGGAACCTGAATCCAATTATATACACTCTAGGATAAGTGTGAAACCCTCACTTGTAAAACCCCGACATCATATATATATGTAGTGCCAATAATCTACAGTCTATGATAAGAAGCAAACCTAGAATGTGAACCCCCATAATAGACGATGGCCTCAAGCTAAAACTTCCACCTGGTATCCATGATAAACCATGTGCTCATTTTCATAATCATATATTTGTTGTAAAACCCATTCAAAACCATTTTTGCATTTCAACATTTAATAGGGTAACGATGCTAACTTATTTTTTTAAAATCATTCAATTCTTCTAAAGACACACATTTTCATTCCCTTTATCGAAAACCAATGGATTCCCAATTTTCATAAAATCTCATTCAACACACACAAACAATCATTCCAATTCTATAACAATTTATTTATAAATCAATTTATAAAAACAATAAAATTTTAATTTATCAAATATAGGATTGATACAGAACCACCGCACTCAAAACTCTAGTTGCACACAACCGCATAGTGATCCACCAACAACAAAACCCAAAAACCACAACAGAAATCCTATAATCTAATCCACATATTATGATATACCCAATTTAGAGATACGAGTCGGTGGAAATGAGGAAATCCACATAGCTGGTGAACATTTACCCACAACACCAAAACCAACTACGAATGATTGGAATGATGATAAATTTATAAAAATAGAAATGGAGTGGTTGGAGGGACCCTAAAATTGCATAGGGATGGAATTGGCCTAATAGAATTGAATTTTTGATGGAAAAAAAAAGAGAAATTAGACAGGATACCTATTTAAAAGTACTCATCTAGTCATTAAATGACATGTAACCCAACTAAACATTATGTCATTGTGAACTCCCGTAATCAAAGGGGAATCTATTTAATTTTGATTAATAATATATTTAAATTAATTTATGAGTTATATGTCATATATCCCAATAACATTTCATTAAATACTCTAGTAGGCTAAAGAATCAGTATGTTTTGTGCCAGATATTCCAATAAATTTCTGACTTCACCATTGTAGGTATCCTACAAATTCATTCCCAGCAGTACCATGACAATGAAAAATAAAAACCATCACATGTTTAAGAATATACTTATCATATGATTAACATCATGTTATAAAATCCCCGCCTTAAATTTGTTCTATCCCTATAAATCCATCGAAGAAGCCTCCTTGCTAAAAAGATGAGGCCAATGCTCTCTCATCAGTGCCTCATAAAACCACATCTCATGATAATCAGAACTGTGCTATCACAAAACTAAAACCAATGGTATCATCCTCCAACAGTCTTCATCAGTTTCAAAATAGACTATCCTGACTTTCCACTCTGTCATGGATAAGTCAGGTTCATATTCCAGATCACACCAGCTCATAACATGATATAGATCTAATATATACTTCCAGAGATAACATTCATGAAACATGATATGTATCAACATCAGCATCAATGGAAGTTACAAATGATAAAAAACCTTCCCCAATCTATCAACAAACTCTAATGGTACAACAAAATATGGAGAATGTTTCCCATTCCTTCCAATCCATTGATGTCCCCAACGAGGTGAAACTTTATAGAAGACATGGTCACCAACTGAAAACTGCAATAGCTTATTTTAATGGTCAACATTAGATTTATTCTTTCTTTGTGTCCTCAATATCGTATTATTATTCATCTGAATATTTGATGTCATATCTTGAACCATGCTCAGTCCAATCAATGATATTTGAGTAATCTATGACCAACACAACAAATATTTAGAAGGCCTTCCATACGAGGCCTGAAAATGATCCATTATGATAAAATACAACTAAATATTATTGTAAGAGAACTCAACATACCCCAATTGTTCATCACAATCCCCACAAATGTTGAGAATACAAGCATAAATCATTTCGTCATGAATATGTATATCTCTTTCTATCTGTCCAGAAAACGACGGATAATATGTCGTATTGAAATGAACGTGACATCCCAATACCTATAGAAGGACATTATAAAATAAATAACTGATCTGTGGATCTATATCAGAAACAATATCATATGAAACATCATGAAACTGAATAATCTCTCTCACATAGTGATTTTCCAACTCATTAACATTGGTTGTATCCTAAATGGGCATAAAGTGAACCTATTTCATCTGTTTATCAATCATAACTCATATCACATTCTTATATTTCATGGTACGTGTAATCCAAACTATAAATTCAATATAGATCTCATCCCACTTCCATGTACATAGTGGAAGAGGATGAAGAAAATCCAATGGTTTTTTATGGTCAACTTTCAACTGATTCCATGAATAATAATGATATAATAACTCAGCAATGTCTGGTCTGATACCAGGGTAACAGAATTTCCACAGCATGTCATAGAACATATTCTTGGTTCCTGGGTGAACTACCCACAGGGACCTATTGAAATCACCCATAAAATATCTCCTTATAGACTATGGTACCCAAAAAAAATTGGAAGAAAATAACAACCTTTTAAGAGAATGACTACTCGGCAACAATCTCCCCAACTTTATGTTATTCCATATTTCCACAGATCTCATCATAAGTATGTTATTCCAAAAGAATATACTCAAGAAGAATGGAGTTCAACTGAATATTTATTAAAGAGTTCTATTCCCATGATTTATAGACTCTAATGTCCTACATTTAAAAAATATTCATCATGTTACAATCTTCTAATGTTACTTTCACTGCCTAATTCGAATGTTTCATACTCAAAGCATCTGCAACCACATTCCCCTTCCCCAGGGTGTAGTTGATATCAATGTAAAACATTTGAATGTATTCCACCCATCCTATCTCTCTCTTATTATGATGTATTTCTGATCATAGATATAGATCAGACACTTAGGATCATAACATATAATGAACCTCCCCTAAAAAAGATAGTTCCACCAACACATATGTGCATGCATAACTATAGAAATATCTAATTCATGAGTTGGGTAAAACTAATCATTTATAAGGAGTTTATGAGAGACATAATCCACCACATGAACATTATTCATAATAACACAACCCAAATTAGAAATAGATGAATCAAAAAACAAAATGCATCTGTTACTAGGATCGTTTAAGATTAGGATAGGGGTTGTTGTCAGAAGTTGTTTCAGTTCATCAAAAGGGTACTAAAACCTCACATCCTTGGTGAATTTCTCTACATCCTTGTTATGGGTAGTCAAAGGTGATGTCAATTTAGAGAAATATTTAACAAGTAATTTATAATATCACACAACACTAGGGAAATATAAAATATAGAAGACATTATGTCATTATTTATATGGAAATACATCCTTCACATTTTCAAGATCAACATATAAGTCATGTTCAGAAATTACGTTCCCTATGAACATCACTTCTTGAATCCAAAAACTACATTTTGAATGCTTTTTGAAAAATTTGCGACTTATCAAATTTTATAGAACCAAAATAAGATCGTGCATGTTCTCATACTCAGATATTGAGTAAACTATAATATCATCCATCCAAACTACTAATAAAATTTCAAGATATTAATTGAATATATGATTCACCACATCCATAAAAACTGCACGAGAATTAGATAGACCAAAAAGAATCATAATATATTTCTAATGGACATACCTGCTCCTAAAATCCATCTTTAGAATATCAGACTCACAAACTCTATGATGATGATAACCCGACTGAAGATAAATCTTTGGAAACCCCATTTCCTCACTTTCACTGATCAAACAAATCATCCAAATGATGAAAAGGATTCCTCTTCATAACTGTTTCCTGGTTCAACATCCGATATTCCACATAAAATTGAAGTGAACCATTTTCCATCTTTGAAAAGAGAATAAGGATGCCTCAGGTTTAAATTTCCATGGGAACAATACCCTTTTCCAAAAAGCCATTAAATTTAATTGTATGCTACTATTTACCCACTCGATCCATATGATTAGAATGTATCAATATCATCTGCATCCCTAGAAAAAAGTCAACCATAATCACAACCTCTTTCCTTGGAGGATGGATGGAAAAACCACAGGTAAAACTTTTGAACAATACCAAAAAATAATTGAAAGATCAAAAACAGAAGAAACATCACTATGCTCAAGTTTAATAGTTGAGAAAAAACTCCCAAACTATTGGGGGAGGTCCCTGCATTACCATACCTCAGGTCCCACCCCCTCTAAAACACACAAGAGCTCTCATCAACAGTAAGAAATGAAACATGATGATGATAACAAGAAACATCATTTGGATGAGAAACTATAAAACCCACACTGATGATGACATCAAATAGATCCAAATAAAGAATAGGAAAGTCACAGAATGACTCCATATAAACTATTGTTGATAAACAGGGATATAGAAAAACACATTCTCATTCCTCTTACATATGGGCATCACTAACTATGTTACAAAGGAAATATTTTCCATTGGATATTTATGAATAATGAAAACAATATTATATTTAAATGGGTGGGAGGCACCCATATCAAATAAAGAAATTACTATGTAATATTCATTAATCATAGTACATATCACTATCACTAGACATATATCAACATCTATTGGAATCTCATCTAATGCATGATTTTTCATTACTCTTGTGGCCTTTGAACGAATCCCTATAGTCCTTGTGGAATTTGACATCTTTATAGTAAAATTTGTATTTAACAAACTCATACCATAACAAGGCATAGGAAAATACAGATAGAAGAGTTTGTAAATGTCAAAAACGTCCACAAAAACTTCATGTATCCACAGAAATAGGATGAAAATGTTTGGTTTTTCCAATTTTTCCACACCGACATCATTTTGGGGGTACACTACTGGTTGTAGCAGACAGTGTAGAGGAGGCTCACTTCAAAGTCCCACCTCCACCACTATTGTGATGATCTTTCCACTTCTTCTTCAATCCATACATGCCACTCAGTATTCTACTGGATGAAAGAAAATATGTGTAAAATCCTACCTTTCCTACTATATTCATCACTTTTATCATTTATCTATTTAAAATCATTGCATCTGTTAAAGGATTCAATACAAATACATGTGATCTTTTGTACTGTCTCAAACCATGAATGTACTTTTGAGCCTTCAACATGTCATTCTATACCATGTTTAATGAAAAACTGATAAGCTCAACAAATATATTGATGTATGTTGACACCTAATGATCCCCCTACTACAATTAGAAAAACATAAGAGATTTTTTCTAGTATTAGTGACTCGGGAAACAATTTTTTGAGGAATTGTGTTTCAAAACCCATCCAATGTGAGTCTACATATCTATCTGCCTATGCTATAGAATCCCACCATCTCTTACTAGATCCCTCGAGGCTGAATGTTTCAAGCATCACCATGATATTTTTAGGTGTCACTAGAAATTAAAATATTTGATTGATCCTATCCATCTAGTCCCCTAACTCATGAGTTCATTTTTACCACTATTGGACAGTGGATTCTTGTGAATGAATTACTACAATATATCTTTTTCTACTTCATCTCCATGTTATACCTGAACAAATGTGTTTTGAACTCATGTGAGTTATGAACAGTAGAACATTCTAGTCGTATTAAAGCCTATATGAGTCTATGTTATATTGGTGGATTCCCATTATGAGTATCAGTTTCACCATCCAGAGGAAATTCTGAAATACATCTCAATCGAAAACTACTACACACCAAAATAGAAGGAATGATTAGAAAACATAGTAAATATCAATTTAACCAAGAAAACCCACAAATATAAACAAATATTTAAATGAAAAACAAAATAATATATATAAATATCACAAAATCCCATGAAAACTTGAGTCTCATAATAACATGATCTGGAAATGAAATTATCAAAACATACCTCTCTTGTCCGAGAAAACCTATATCATGTTTACCAAATGTCTCAAGATAATGAATCGTGAGGATAGACCTTCTCTGATACCACATTGTAATGAACTAACCAAGGATACTCTCAAACCTGGAACATGACTAGATATGTTATACCCTAGAAGGGTGTTCTCGATCCCCAAATGCTAGCAACAAGAACCCTGGAATAGAACAACACACAAAAAGAATGATTTCTCCCAACCTAAAGGGAGAACATTAAAATATATAAAAACTCAATATAGATTGAAATAGTGGAATATTGAGGATTATAGGTTCCATAACTATAAGAAAAAAATAAAGATAAAATAACCACTAACGTAGATAAAAATTTAATGATACAAGTCCAAATTCAAAGGAAAATGAAAAAAGATACTCCATGTTATTGTGTGGGAATCCTCCCACCATCTCACCACCAGATACCCCACTCAGCTGACATGAAATCCCACTACCTCACTATAGAACCTTGAATTTCTATACATTGAAAGTCAAAAAATGATCTATGAACCAACAATGGGGTACACCGGGTTTGTGAAAACATCCTCAAAAGGATCCACCCTAGTGCTCCACACAAAGTTTGTGTATAATAATTTATGTATACTCGTTTCAAATAAAAAATGTCATGATAAGAAAAAAAATAATATAAAACATGGTAAACATTTCCCTTTTCCATAGTTATTGAAAAAAAAGAATATAAATTTCAAATAACAATTTCCATATCATCATTCAAAATAATCAACATGTATATCAAGACTAAAACACTAAAAATATTATATTTACAAAACAAAAGTTACAACATATGGATCACAACACCAAGGAATACAACATGCTGGGAAGTAGACTACTCGTACCTAAACGTCTAATAATAGTGCACTACGACACCAAATTTCAATTATTTACACTACATGTCCAAGAATACAACCCAATATGTGAAGCTTTAACATCATATACATACCTATATCTAATAATCTACACACTAGAACAAGTGGAACACCTAGATAGTTAACCCCCAAAATGGATGATGGCCTCAAGCTAAACCATCCCCTAGTTTCCAAGGTAACCCCTGTACCCATTTTCAAAATAATATCATTTTTTTTGGGAAACTGTTTATTTAATTCAATATTTAATAGGGTAACCATAGTTGTTTCATTATCACAGATGATTAAATGATGTTTAAAATAACCCTTTTCATTCCTCTAACAAAACACCAAGGCAAACGTACCTTCATTCAAATAAATTTCCAAAACACATAAACAATCATTCAAATTTCATAGCAATTAATTTATAGATAATTTTATAAAAACTGAATAGTACAATTTTTCAAACATAGGATAGAGACAAAACCACCAAACTAAAAACTTGGGTCACACACATCCACAATGGGATCCGTTAATAATTTTACCCAACATCATCAATAGAAACACTTGAATCCAATATACATTTTTAGATAGATCCAATTTAGAAAAAGGGTTTGGAAAAAATTAAGAAATCCACATACCTCAATAATGTTCAACTGCTACCCCAAAACCAACAAAGAACTACCAACATGAGAATCAATCTTCGAATAATAAGACTCAGAGGGGTTGGGGGAAATGATAATAATCTAGGGATGGATCATGGTCAAGAGAAAGGATGTACAGAGGAAGAAAAAATGGAAATCATTGATGATACATTCTTAAAATAATCATCAGGACATTTTATAACGTGTAACCAAATTATACATCGTATGATTGTAAACTCCCATAATTGATGAGAAATCCTTCCCCATTTAATTATGAATGTATTTAATTTCATTTATGATTTAAACATCATATAGCACTATTACAAGTCATGTAAACCTATTGTAGGCTTCGAAATCAGTAGGTTTCATTGTAAAAATTCCCACAAATTCTTAACTTCACATTTATAGCTAACCTCCCATTTCCTCCAGGGCTATACCATGAAAACAAAAAAGGAAAACCATAAACAGTTAAAAAAGGTATCTTTCATAATAGTAATGGGATGTTACAAATATTTTTATACTAAAAATATAATTATGTCATGCTTATTTTTATAGAGACTATATAACTATGTAATATGTGAAATAAATGAATCTATAATGACAAAAAACACAAAATAAAATAATGGAATTAACACCAAAAAATAAAAATTATGAAAGATTATTAATTAATTATTGAATAGATGTTATAAAAGGATCTAAAGTAACATTATAAATATAAATATGTTCCTTTTATAATTAATTATTTTCTGTAAAACAACAACAGTAGTGTCTAACAAATATACAATCAAAAGGAAGCGTAAGGTAGGATATTTCATAACTCACCTTCCACTCATTTTTTATCTTCTACATCATTGATTGTGTCATGATAACATTATGGGAGGAATTGCGTTTTATTATCCAATTTGGTATTTAATATTATTAAATTTAATTTATTATTGCAAAAAATAATTTATTAAATTATTAATTCACACTTCAACATTATGATCATTTTAACTAATTATTTTACCATCTCATTCTAATCGAGATTGTTCAATGTTGAATAGTAACTGATGGAAATTATCTTATCATTTAATAATAATCCCATTTAGTTTGTCCCTCTATTATTATTAATGCTATTTTATATTCATAGTACCATTCTTCCACTCATTGGAGGATAAATTAATTGAGAAATTGTTTTTATGAAAATAATACATCATTTCTCTCTTCAGTCAAGAAATCTATTTTCTTGAAAATCCATGTTTTGTAAAATTGTTTTCAAAAATAAGTATTATCCTTTTAAAATTGACTTATTATATGAATTTTTAATCATTTTTTACTTTTTACAAAAAAAAAATTGATGGAATAATATTTCATGTTCAAAACAATACCCATTTGGATTTTTCCAATAATGTGAAAGTGCTCATCCTATCATTTTCTAAACCAAGTACTTTTTTATCCTTTTTAAAATGAAAAAGGAATGTTCTTCTTAATATTTATGGTATGTATGGGATTACAAACTATCATGACTGAAATATCTTTGAAGAAAACATTAAATTTTAAAAAGAATCATTAGAAAAAAATATTTTTTATATTATTTTTTAAATTCATATTTTTGTAAAAATATTTTCATATAAAATTATTTTAAAAATATATTATGTTCTAAAAAGTTTTTTTATAAATAAAAATTGTATTTTCCTCAATAATGTTATTAAAGATCATTTATCAGTGTTTCTATTGATGAGTGAAAATATGCCTTTATTTTCAGTTCAATGTTAATATGTTTTTTGATTCCACAGTAGTGGAAAAAATGTTTAACACGTCGGAATTTTTCATATCGGTTCTTTATAACCAATGTGAAAATATATAAAAATTGATTTATCATGTCAGTTATAAAAAAAGTAATGTGAAAATTAAATATGGGCTCTTTATCACGTCAGTTGTAAAATAATAGACATTATAAAGGAAATATCAGCAATTTATCACCTCAGTTTTATTAAGAATAGACTTGATAAATTACAATTTATCACGTCTTTTATAGAATAACCAATGTAATAAATAATTTTCTATGTCGGTTATTAAATAATGGTCATTATAAACATAAAAAATAGTATATCACATCAGTTATTTTATAAAAACCCTAATAATCATTTTAAATGATTTATCTTGCCCCATATTCAGTCATTCTGTTTCAATCGTTCTGGCGAACAGTGACTCATCTCTCCCACGCGGAAATCCTAGAAAGTATTATTCAATTTCATGACCTCAAGACTCATTTTTTCAACATCATTCATAGTCTTTATTATCACCATATCCATCTGGTCGACTCGCAACACACAAGTAAGCTTCACATGGTTCGGTTTCAATTTTTAATTGTCGTGATGCCTTAATTAATTTTATGAAATTTTATTTTTATATATTTGTTCTTACTATCATAGTGAGTTTCATAGTGTTCATTTATAGCATGCTAAATTCCTTTCTAGTGAAATAAACCATGAATGTGATATCATGAAACCTTATTATTTATTTGTGCATGTACAGGGGGAGTCGAAGGGTTGGGGGCTGTCTATAGGGGTGGGGGTGTCCATGTGGTGAGGGGATTTCCAGGGGGGGTGTCCAGGGGTGTCAAAGGGGGTGGGGGTGGTGTCTAGGGGGTGTGGGGGCTATCCAAGGGGGTGGTCTGTCCAAGGGGGTGCGGTGGTGTCCAAGGGTGAGGGGGTGTCCAAGGGGGTAGGGGTGTCTAGGGGGCGGGGGTGGTGTCTAGGGGGTGAGTGGGCTATCCAAGGAGGTAGGGAGGTTTCCAGTGGGTGGGGGTGTCTAGGGGGTGGGGGTTGTCTAGAGGGGTTGGGGCTATCCAGGGGTGGGTTGGTGGGCGGCTTTCCAAAGGGGTGGTGGTGTCATGGGGGTGTCAAAGGGGGTGGGGTGGTGTTCAGCGGGGTGAGGCGGTTGTCCAAGGGGGTTGGGGTGTCCAAGGGGGTGGGGGTGTCCAGGGGGTGAGGGGGTGTCCAAGGGGGAAGGGGTGTCCAGGTGGGTGGGGGTGTCCAGTGGGGCTGAGTGGGTTATCCATGGGGGTAGGGGTGTTCAGGGGGTGGGGTGTCTAGGGGGTTGGGGGGCTATCTAGAGGGGTGGGGGCTGTCCAGGTGGTGGGGGTGGGGGGTGTCGAGGGGGTGAGTGGGTAGTCCAAGGGGGTAGGGTTTTCTAGTGGGTGGTGGTGATAAGGTGGTGGGTGTGACCGTCTAGAGGGGTGGGGGCTGTTCAGGGGTGGGGGATATCAAGAGAGGTGGGGTGTCCAAGGGGTGTCAAAGGTGTTGGGGTGGTGTCTAGGGGGGTGTCCAAGGGGTTGGGGTGTTTAAGGGGGTGGGGGTGTCTAGGGGGTGAGGGGCTGTCCAAGGGGGTAGGGGTGTCAGGGGGTGTCCAGGGGGTGGGTGGGCTGTCCAAGTGGGTAGGGGTGTCCAGGGTGTGGGGGTGTCAAGGGGGTTGGGGGCTGTCCAGATGGGTGGGGGCTGTCCAGGGGGTGGGGGCTGTCCAGAGGGGTGGGGTGTCCATGGGTTGTCAAAGTGGGTGGGTTGGTGTCCAGGGGGGTGTGGGGGCTGTCCAAGGGGGGTGTGGGGTGTCCAGGGGGTGGGGAGGATGTAGAGAGAGGTTGGAGGGCTATCCAGAGGGGTGGGAACTATCTAGAGGGGTGGGACTGTCTAGGGGATGTCAAAGGTGGTGGGGGTGGTGTCCTGGGGGGTGTGGGGGCTGTCCAATGGGGTTGGGGCGTCTAAGGGGGCGGGGTGGTGTCTAGGGGGTGAGGTGTTATCCAATGGTGTAGGGGTGTCCAAGGGGTGGTGGGTGGTGTCCAAAGGGTGAGTGGTTTGTCCAAGGGTGTAGTGGGCCACCAACCCCCTTGTACAACCTCTTGGAATATATATATATCCCAGCAGTTTCATTGAAACCATTGAAATATTTTAACATCAGGTAGTCTATACCAACAGTTCCTGTAGAATCATTGGTATAGGGCTATTGCAATGACCATAATGACAACAGTGTGTGAAACCGTTGGGTACCCCAACAGATTCACGGGTTATCCCAATGGTTCTAAATTGTTGGGATCAGTGTAATTTTTAGTAGTGAATGTATACATATTTTAATATTTATACTTCATATTTCTTTTTTATGGAAGGGTGAATCTGGTATCTAGTTGCACCAGGATGTATTCTTGGTGTACCATAAGAAGAAAAGCTCCTAGATGAATTTAAAACTGTTATATCTGAATATATTTTCTTTTTAAATTGATTTTCATGTATTTTTTTCAAATGCGAATAGTCTTGTTTTATATTTGAAAATTGTTCTTACATTGTAGTTATGATATTTTTCATATAAATATAAATTTTTATTATCATAACAAGATTTATAATTTTGATATTTGTTATAGGTTAATAATTAGTCGAATTTAGATTATGGCCCATCGAATGAGTAATGAATATGAGGATGGTGTTGATGCATTTTTGGAATTTTCTAAACGAAATGTTCCAAGAAGTGACAATTGTTTTGTGTCCATGCCGAAAATGTTTAAATATGATGAAGTTAAAATGTAGATAGATCAAAGATCATATGATTTTTCATGGTTTTAATCCAAGTTACATCCCTTGGATTTGGCATGGTGAAACTGGATTGAATGTCAGATCTACTGAGGTTGATGACTCGCAAGATGGTAACTCATATGGAATTGAAGAAATGATTTGTGATATTGCAGTAGAAGAAATTGATAAAGAGGCCATAGTTGTGTGTCTATATGGTGATGATGGAAAACCATTGTATCCTGGTTGTACGGATTTTACAGTTTTTTCAGAGGTGTTATGATTGATTAACCTGAAGGTGAAACTTGGATGGAGTGATAGAAGTTTTACAGAGCTACTACAATTGATGAAAGACATTCTTCCAAATGACAACGATCATCCAGATTCACATTATAAGGAAATGAAAATATTATGCCCGATGGGATTGGGATACAAGAAAATACATGCCTATCTGAATGACTGTATGATATATAGGAAAGAATATGAATTTCTGTTAGAGAGTCCAAAATGTGGGACAACACTGTATAAGTTGAATGAAAAATCACATGCTGATGTAGAGATTACAAGGATATCTTCTAAGGTATTTTGGTATCTTCCATTAATCCATCATTTGAAACGTTTATTTGTTTATTCGCATGGTGAAAAATGGTTAACATGGAATGCTGATGTGCAAATATGTGATGAAAAAATATGTCATCCAAAAGATTGTCCACAATGGAAGAAAATTAATAAGCAGTATCGTATATTTGGAAATAAAATTAGAAATCTCAAACTAGGGTTGTGAACATATGGAATGAATCCATACCGAACCCTCAGTATCACACATAGTTAATATCTTGATTTATTGGTAATTTATAACCTCTCTCCTGATGATTGTATGAATCACAAAATGTCATGTTGAGTATAATGATCTCTAGTCCAAAGCAACCCAAAAATGATATTTATGTTTTCATTCCCCATTTATTGATGATTTGAAATTTTTATGGGAGGATAGTTATAGGGTGTATGATTCTTATAAAATGGGATATTTCCAGCGGTATGCAATGCTTATGTTCACTATAAATGACATCCCATCATATGTAAATTTTTTTAGATACAGTGTTAAGGGGCATAAAGTATGTCCAATTTGTGAACAACAGACTTCATAGTGTCAATTGCATCATGGGAGGAAAACAGTGTACATGGGTCATTGATTTTTTTTTCTTATGGATCAATCTTATAGAAGAATAAAAAAGGCATTAAATGTCTCAAAAGAATTTGATATTTCTCCGAAACCTTTATCCCCTGATGTAATTTTGAGATGGTGTAAAACATTGATTTTACATTGTGAAAGACATAGAAATCTGGTAATGACAGACATATTTGGAAGAAAAGTTCAAAAAAAATTGAGCTACCATATTGGAGATATTAGGAAGTTAAAAATAATATCGATGTCATGCATGTGGAGAAGAATATATGTGATAGTTTGATTGGAAAAATGATAGATATTAAAGGAAAGATAAAAGATGGGTTGTATCAAAGATTAGACATAGTATTAATTGGAATAAGTTTGGAGTTAGCTCCCACTCCTATTGGAAGATGAACATTTCTTCCCCCGGCTTGTCATATATTATCCAAAAGGGAGAAACTTAGGTTTTTTTAGTGTCTACATGATATAAAAGTTCCTCAAGGTTATTCTTAAAATGTAAAAAAATCTATCTCATTGAACAATTTGAAGCTGATAGGTATAAAATATCATGATTGTCACGTCATGATTCAATAACATCTACCAGTTTCATTGCTGGAATATTACCCATTCATATCAGAACAACTTTAATGATGTTGTGTTATTTTTTCAATTCAATTTTTAATAATTTGATTGATGTAAATTCTTGGAACATTTTGGAAAATGATGAAATTTCTATACTTTGTCAATTAGAAATGTATTTTCCTCTATTTTTTTGATATAATGGTGCATTTAATTATTCATCTAGTTTGATAAATAAAGCTTTGGGGACATTTATATTTTCATTGGATGTATCCTTTAGAAAGGTATATGAAAATATTGAAGGGGTATGTTATGAATCTATATCGACCGGAAGCCTCCATTGTTGAAAAGTATATTTCTAAGGAGGTTCCAGAGTTTTGTACGAGCTACTTGGCTGCGGAGGAGAACATAGGTTTGCCTCCATCTCACCACAAATGAGTTAGTAATGAGGGAAAGGGGATTCATGGCCTGAATGTCAAATCGTTTTCATCTTAATAGTTAAAGAATTTATAATTAGAAATCTTGAATAACATAGCTGATCCTCAACCTTATATCACATTGCATATTAATGAGCTGAAACAATGTCATTTAAAGAAGAAAGAAATGTGGATTTTGAATGAGCATAAGAAAACATTTTTGTCGTGGATTAAAAATACCTTTCTTGGTAGATTATATGTATCAGAGACATTTGGATGGATAGTGGGTGTTCCATGTTTAAATGTGATAACATGGTCTGGTTATGACACTAATGGCTATAAATTTTATACGAAAACTCAGGAAAACCGAAGTGCAGTTCAGAATAGTCGTGTATTGTTGTTTACAGAAGCAATACATTTTTAGAGTTCTAAAGACAAAAACCCAATTTCTGCATCTAGTACTTATTATGGAGTTATTTAGAAATATGGGAGGTTGATTACTTTAAAATTAAAGTTCATGTTGTTAACTGTAAATGGTTTATCGGTAACAACAGTGTCATACATGATGAATTGGGAATGACATTTGTTAATCTGAATATATTCGAAGATAAAAAATATTATTTTATAATGGAAACACATTAAAAATAGATTTTTATGAAGTTGATCAAGTAGATATGCAATGGTATTTTGTTTTACAAGGGAAAAATAATATGTTTGTGAGGATGAACTTAATAAAGATGCAGATTTATGTGATATTCCTACATCCTTGGAAATATTAGCAGAACATAATGATGAGCATGTTAAAGACATGGTTTGTGCCATAAGGAACGATCATGCTGAAGTAATTTGGGAAAACAATTCATTTGTATATTCCTAATATTACAGGAAACATATGTTTATTTCTGGTTTACATTTATTATTTCCATAAAATGTTAAATATTATAATTTTTTTCATTATTAAAATTCTTATTAAAACAAAAAAGTTTAATTTTTTGTTCATTTTAATTTTTGTTTAGTGTAGTTTAAAATGTTTACCATAGCATACCATTGATTACCATAGTTTAAATTTACACAATTTATATACTTATTGATTTTGTTGAATGTAAATTACACTAACATGTTTACTACATTTACAATATTTAACATTGTTTAACATGATAACCATATTAACCATGTTTACTATTACATAGCTTAGTTCAATTTTCCATTTTCTATTTACATTAGTATTATAATATTTGAATTTTTATATTTGTGAAATAATGTTTGTTTGTTTTGATTTGAAGGATAATGACAGATCAAACAGTTGATTAGCCACATGATACTGGAGATGAGCATAATGATCATACATTTGGGGGGAACATTCACATGGTCATATTGATGTTCCCCAATCATCCTCATGTACTCCCATCATGACAAAGAGTTCAAGAATTGTTAAACATGTGTGCACACGTTTACCAAAATTATATCTTGACCGTATGTAGGACCAGAGGATACTCATTCAGTTTTATGAGAATGATATTCCTAGATGTCCAAATGCAAATGATTTTTAGTGTTTTATATCAACTCAGGGTAAGAGAAATGAAAGCACTTTGTAGGATCATTATAGAAGTGTGGACTAAGAGATAATATCTCAGTTGTGGGAGATGATTTTTGTAAGTTCTTTTTCTATTGGGTTCTTATTCATTAAATGTTTCTAGTATAATATGTTTTACCTCTTCTTTATCAGATAACATTTGATATTGCTGACACTGTAGAAGTCATGAAGAAATTCTTATTAATGGCTTCAAGGATATGGGGGGATTTCAAATCAACCCACACATCTGATTTCATTTTTGGGCGTAGGAGTCATGAAAATCCATGCCATATATATCCTTTCATAGATAAAGACACATGGAGACAGTTTGTTGAAAGTAGAAGAAAATATTCATTTTTTGTAAGGGAAATATAAAATTTTATAAGCTTTCTTATATAAATGATCATTTTAATGTTTTGTTAATGATTTCTTATTTTGAATTTACAGCAAACAAGGAAATATCATCAGGATATCAAATCAAAAAATTTATACCCTCATAGTTTATCTCATTGAGGGTATAAATTATTGAAAGAAACAATAACGGTGGAAAATTTACCAAAACTGAGAGTTGAGGTTTCAAGCTTGGGAGAGGTTGCCCCTCCATCCCCTCTATGTAGACTAGAAAATTGGAAGAGATCTCAGATGGGAAAAAAGGGGCAATATCTTTCGAATGATTCGAGAATCATTGCTAAGAGGATTGTAAGATATTTATTTTATTTATTTAATTTAACTATATTCTTCATAAAATTTGAATCATTACAGAAATGTTCAATTAATTAATATAGGATTCTCTTGAGGATCAGAGCTCACATGGGGTATTTACAGCTATTGGGAGGCAAGATATTTTATTTGCAGCATTGGGAAGGACCAAACATCCTTGTCGTGTACAAGGATATCTGATGGGTGTATCGGTAAGAAAAGTGTTTCCACGTTCATTTACTTCTTCGGTTGAGGGTGTTTATAAAAAAATTGAATCCATGGAGGCTGAAGTTCATAATATTAATGCAATGATGGAGGAAAATATTAGAGCATCAGTATAGTCTATATTTGAATACATACAAATACAATATCAGACTGCAACTCCCACTCCCCCACCTCCCCTGGAAGACCCCATTATCTATCCTCCTCTTCTGCCAGTAGCTCCCACTCCCCCACCTCAGCCTGCAGACCCTATTTCTTATCCTACTCATCCACCACAGCTTCCTACTTATTGCGAGTTGAATGTTGATGATCCTCAACAAGATATAGTTTCATATGAGTTGGTATATTTTATAGGAGATACAGTTCATCATTAACAGTTTGAGGTAGAGCATCATAGGTTCACTGTACATAATATAATAGATAGATCAGCTCGAGTACCATTAGCTACAAATGAGGCGACGATAGTTGGACATAGTGTATGAAATTTTTTAAAAAGGCCATCTAGACTACGTCGACTCATTACCATAGAGGTATGTATGTTACAACTTCTATTTTATATACTTTATTAATGTTGTCTTAACATTTTAAAACTAATATATTTTTCTATTTATTTTTATAGGAATACTTCAATGGTAAAGAAATACTTTATAAAAAACAACAAAGACAAATGGCTATGACATTAGATACAAATTCTATTAGTCTTGACAGATTTTCAAGATATTCAAATTTGTTGGGGGATCATTATGAGTTTTCAATGGAAGCTCATGTTTCTGTACATGCAATAACTATAGGGATTGTGAAAACTGATTTCATGGTGCTTATTACTAGGGATAAGTTGGGCATCAACATGGTGCATATTTTTTCTATAAAAGTCTTGACACATTTTCCCTGCATTATATTTATTAAAAATGTATACTTATTTCTATTTTGTCTTAGGTATATTTATAACATGTTTGAGAAGAATAATTGGACATATGCATATGGATTTGTGGACCCACTTTTGACTTCCCCTGAAAGCACATGCATTGGATAAGGAACAAAGAATGCTTTATATTGCAAAAATATTTGAACAGAATATAATCACATAGGGTTTGATGATGCCTTTTTTTTGAGATGTATGAAAAATATCTCTGGAAAAGATGTCATTATCTTTTTACATAAAAACCCACTAACCTTAAATTATATTTTATCAATGACCATTGGATGTTATGTGTTTTTTATCAAGGGAGAAAACACTTTATTGGATATGATATTTACATGGCGATGTACGGGAATATTTTAAGAATATGTTGGAAAAGTATGTTAAAATTTATTAATAGTTGTATATATTATAATGAATTATAAATTTATTTTATTCGTATTATTTTTTAATATGGGGATGGGTCTACATTCGAAAAAACACAAAGAAAAGGAGTTGCAAGATCATATTTGAAAAGGTAAAGGTAAATATCAATTTATAATTTGTAATTATTGATGTATTACATAAAAATAATATTTTGAATTTACAATCATTCAAATATAATTTTCATGAACAACAAGGAATCGTTGAATGAAGATTTTATATGTTAAGATTTATGTTTGAAATAATTACAACTGGAACACTTGTGAACTTTGACATGGTAAGATTTACTTTTAAACTTGGACATTGTTAGATTTCAATTAAACTTGTCCATAATATTTCATTTGATTTATTCAGTATACATGTTAATTACTATCCTTTTAATTTGAAGCTATTTGATGACCCTAAACCCTATAGTTCTCAAGAGGTCAAAAAATTACAAGTGAAATAGTCAAATTATTTTACAGGTTTGATTGGATTTTAGTTTGTCTGTAGTGTAAAATGAAATATTGAATATTGTCATTATAATTGTGTATTTGGTAATCATTTTGGTTGGATTTAGGGGTTTCTTATGGACATTGTATGTTATGAATGTTATATATGTGACTATTAAATTTTTTGCTTCATCCTTTTCTGGTCTAGTTCTGATGGTTTTTCTTTTAGGGATTCTGGTCTGGGTGGGGGGGGTTCCAGGGGTGTGGGGAGGTGTTCAGTGGGGCGGGGGGTTTCCAGGTGGTTGGGAGGGATATCTAATTAATGGGGGGGTCCAGGAGGGTGGGAGGGTTGTCCAGGGGATGTCCAAGGGTGTGAGGGGTGCCTAGTGGTGTCAAGGATCTTTCCAGGGGTGTGTGAGGGTTTTCCTGGGGGTGGGGTGACAAAGTTGTCCATGATGGTGGGAGGGATGTCCAGGGGGTGTCCAGGGGTGTGGGGGGTTTCTAGGGGAGTGGGAGGGCAGTCCAGGGGTGTAGGGAGGGCTTCCCAGTGTGGTGGGGGATTTCCAGGGGTGTGGGAGGGCTGTCCAGTGGGGTGGGGGTGTATCCTAGATGTCCATGTGGTTGGGGGCAGTCCATTGAGTTTCCATGGGTGTGGGGGGGTTCTAGGGGTGTTAGAGGGGAGTCCAGGGTGTCCCTAGGGGTGGGGGTATCCAAGTGGGTGGGTGGTATGTGTAGGGGTGAGGCCTTTCTAGGAGGGTGGGGGTGTCCAGGGTTGTGGGTAGGCTGTTTAATGTGTGTGGGGGGGGGGGGTTCCGGGGGTGTTGGAGGGCTATCTAAGGGGTGGGGGAGGGCTTTCTAGTGTGTTGGGGGTGTCCAAGAAGGTGGGAGGGCTATCCAGGGGGTGTCCATGGGTGGGGGGTTTCTAGGGGTGTGGGAGGGCTGTCAAGGGGTGTGGGGAGGGCTGTCTAGTGGGGTAGGTGATTTCCAAGGGTATGGGAGGGATTTCAAGTGGGGTGGGGGTGTGTCTAGGGTTTCCATGTTGGTGGGGGCAGAATAGGGGGTGTCTAAGGGTGTAGGGGTGTTTCTAGTGGTTGGGGTGGGCTATTCAGGGGTGGGGGTGTCCAGGGTGTCCATGATGGATGGGGTGTCTAGGGGGTGGGCGGGTTGTCCAGGGGGTGGGGAGCTGTCTAGGAGGGTGGGGGTGTCCAGGGTTGTTGGCAGGATGTTTAGTGGGGGATGGGGGGGGTCAGTTGTAGGGGAGGGTTGTCCAGGGGGTGGGGGAGGGCTATTTGGGGGGGGGTCCAGCCTGTGGGAGGGCTATCCCGGGGCTTTCCATTGGTGTGGGGGGGGGGTTTCTAGGGGCGTGGGAGGGTTGTCTAGGGGTGTGGGGTGTGCTGTCCAGTGGGGTGGGGGCTTTCCAAGGGTGTGGGAGGGATTTCCAGTGGGGTGGGGGTGTCCAGGGTGTCCATAGGGGTGGGGCAGTCTAAGGGGTGTCCTGGGGTGTCTATGGGGGGGGGTTCAATGGTGACCATGGGTGTGGGGAAATCTTGGAGGGTGGGAGGGTTGTCCAGGGGGGTGGGGTGTTCAAGAGGGTGGGGGTTTCCAGGGTTTTGGGATGCTGTTTAGCAAGTGGGGGGTTTCTAGGGGTGTGGGAGGGATGTCCAGTGGGTGGTGGAGGGTAGTCCAGTGGGGTGGGTGGGGGTCCATGAGGGTGGGAGGGCTGTCTAGGGGTGTGGGGTGGTTCTAGGTGTATGAGAGGGCTATCTAGGGGGTGGGGAGGGTTGTCCAGTGGTGTGGGGGATTTCCATGGGTGTGGGAGGGTTGTCCAGTGGGGTGGGTGTGTCCAGGGTGTCCATGAGGGTGGGGGCAGTCTAGGGGTGTCCTAGGGTGTGGGGGTTCTAAGGGTGTGGGAGGGGTTTCCAAGGGTGTGGGGTGTCTAGGGTGTCCTTGGGGTGGGGGTGTCTAAGAGGGTGGGAGGTTTGTCCAAGGGGGATGGGTGTTGTCCAGGAGGGTGGGGTGTCCATGGTTGTGGTCAGGCTGTTTAGTGGTGTGGGGGTTTCTAGGGGTGTGGGAGGGCTGTCCCAGGGGTTGGGGAGGGCTATCCGAGGGGTCAATTTTGTGCTGTTTCAGGTATTCGTTTGGCTGGTTATAGTTGTGGGGGTGTCCATAGGTGGGGGATTCTAGGATGTTGGGGGGTTGTTGTCTAAGGATGTGGGGGGGTCCTGGGGGGGTGTGGTGGGGTGGGGGCTGTCCAGGTGGGGGGGGTCAGTTTTTGTTCTGTTTTAGGTATTATTTTGGTTGTTCAAAACTGTGGGGGGGACAGGGGTGTGGGTATTTCTACAAGGGTCGGGGTGTTGTCCAGGGGTGTGGGGTGGTGTCCAGTGGGGTGGGGCTTTCCTGGGGTGGGGGTTGTTCAGGTGGGGTGGGGGTTGGTCTTTTTTTGTCCTATTTCATGTTTTCTTTTGGATGATCATAATTGTGTGGGGGGTGGGGGTCTCCAGCTGAGGGGGGTTCTCTTTTTATTCTTTATCAGGTATTCTTTTGGCTGGGCATAATTGTGGTTGAACAGTTTAATTAAAAAAATCAGTTTATAGATTGGTTATTTTCTAACTGATGTAAAAAATGCATTGAGATTAATTTTAAAATCAGTTATTTCATAACCCACGTAATAAATGGAATGGAATAGTTTTTTGTGTCGTTTATTTTATAACCGAAATTGTAGATATGTTCTCACATCGGTTATTACTTAACCGATGTGGAAAACCGCTTTCCAGACTGCTTATCACGTCGGTTATTTTCATAACTGATGTGATAAATGCTTCAGAGGTGTGATTTCGGGCGTCCATTATATAATAACTAGCATGATAATGTATGTAGAATGTCATTTTTTAAATAAAAGATGTAATACATCGTGACTCTGAAGTGTTTTCCATGTCAGTTTTTGAGTAACCAATGTGGAAAATGATTCGGTTTTTTGTTTTTTACGTCAGTTTTAAAATAACCAACATAAAAAACAATATTTATAACGTATTCTGTAATAACGTCGAACAAAAAACTGACCTAAAAATTCAAAAATAACCACCATAAAAAATGTGTTCTGCACTAGTTCTATTCTCATTTTTCCTTTGTATGGATTATAATTATTTTAACTAAAGAAATTGTTGACATTCAATTCATATATTAATTTTTTTATTCATTAACATCCCCTTGAAATATTCAATTTCAGGTGATCATTGGAATTTAATTTCCTTAAATATCAATATAATTTATCATCAATATTTTTATTTATTAAACCATATATCATTTCAACATATTGTATTCTATATTGAATGTTTTTTTATGTACTGAAATATTTATAAATCCATACTTTTTACTCAATGGAGATATTTTTTTGAAAAGTCATTTTGAATAATAAACTATATCTATTATTTGATATACACTGAATGCTTTAGATAGGAAGTGATAAGTGGGGCAAAGAATTTATATAGTTCCTCAATACATCAAATGGTTTCCTGAGACAATCCAAATGGCCCAATAATATGGATTTTTACAAGGTAGTTCTAATCATTATGGATGGTAGATCTTTATTTAAGAGGATTTAATGTTCCTTCGACATTTAGTCAAATAAGGAATCATTTCATCATTGTTAAGTCTATTTATTTTGTTTACTACGATATATTTTCCATGATATTTTCTTTGGATGCCTTTCATTAACATTCTATTGAATAAATGGATTTCTTTATTATATATTGTTCCACATTAATTATTTTTTATATAGTTATAATATCCATTTTATTTATTTAATAGAACGAGTTTTCGGTTTTTTCATTCTATATTGATAATATTACATTTATTTATGATATAAATTATTGTACATAACACATTATGATCATATTAGTTCATAATTATTTTGATTCCATCACCTAAGATCCATCATGTGTAGTATAAATGCTATACAAGGATATTCTAAAGGAAATAATGATATTCTCAGGATAATTTTATGTTGTAGTTTAGTTTTTCACATGTAATGAAACACTCATGTATATATCTAATATAACAATAGTACTGAATTATTTTTTCCTTCAATATTACATTCATTGTATCTTATGACAATTTAATAAATTATACACCGCCTCTGGGCTACTAGGTTTGGGGCTTCTATAGAGAAACATTATCTACTTCTATTGTAAATACCAATACCAAAATCAATATATAATTCTATGATTAAAATAATTAAATTTATTCCATACATTCACATTATATATTAGTTTCAATTTATATAGAATTGGTAAAAATGCATATATATCAATCCCACACATTTCAAAATGAACACATCCACTCAATACCTATTTTTATAATTTTTTTAAAAAAATTAAAACTGATATTTCATTCAAATCAGGTTCAATTAATTTAAAAAGAATCCCCTTAATAAAATGATATACTGATTTATAGATCATAACCATCCATATGTATTATGAAATGTATTCAAAAAAAATAGATGAGAATATAAATAATAGCATGGGATAAAAAATCAACTCATTATAAATATGAAAAACATATAAATACATAATAATGTTTTCAATTTATATATAACAATAATTAATCTCGAATATTTTTTTAAATTAATAAGAAATAATTTTTATTGATCATTTTTTTCTTGTAAAATTTAAGGTTTATTGAAGAAGGAAAACTAACAATCGTTATTTTTTCCTAGGAAACACCTGAACCCGTGAAAACCCATTTCATGAATAATTTACTTTCCACCGAAAAACCAGGTCATGAACATTCATAAAACATAAACTAATTTTATTTAGTTGTTGAATATAAATATTTCCATAAATTTTTTAAAATAACAGAAAAATATTTAGGTTCCGTGAGACATCAACATCATAGAAACCTTAAAAAAACCCTTAAAATTTTATGAAGATACTCATATAGATCAAAAACATATATATTGAATAAAATCATTAAACATTTACCTTGAATGATAAATTGATATATCTTAATATAATGAGCTATATTGGCTTAACCTATAATTATAATCAATGTAAAAGGATAATAAATTAACAAAAACACATTAAATCCTAATATTGATTCAAAAAATTTCATAATTTTTTCTATTTAACACATATGTAGTGTCAAAATTGGGATTACGATAAAATATAGAAAAAAATAAATTTTCATTTAAAACTATTAAAATGAATCTTATACAAAAGAACACGATATAGGTATTTCCATAAAAATTAAACTATATATAGGAATCATAATAAATAATATAACACATGATGGTTTGGAATTTAGCTCATGTAACATGCACTAAAAATATTCCATTTGAGATTTTTCAATAATAAATGTAAAAAATACAATTAAATGATAAATCTTCAAACCACTGAAAGGAAGGTCAATGTTAGGTTTGAAATTAATTTAATAAACCTATTGATTATAATAATTACATAATTAAAAAAATTAATAAACATGGATATAGAGAAAAAGTAATCTGATCGGAATTATTAAAAAAGTTGAAATAATTTTGTAATGTATATTCCTTTAAAATTTTCATTTTTCTTATAAAAATAAAAAATAATAAATACACATTTATTATATTTTTTATGGAAATGAATTTTTTATAATGGATTATAAATTTCACCCATATGGAAGTTTTTAAAATAGAAGAAATAAAAAACATGGTGAAAATAACCTAACAATCATTCAGAGGAAATTAAGAAAAAACAATATCCTGCCTGGATTTATTCTCATCACGCATCATCTTAATCTCTTGTATAACAAAAATATATTAACCATTTATTCTTAAAGAAAAAAAAATTAATTTATTTTCCCATTTTAATCCCTTCTTTATAATATATTTCAATATATTATATAATTACTAATTTGATTAATATTATTTCGAAATTTTTGGGGATGATTTCATTATAACCCATAAAAATTAGATATTTTCCCAATGTTATAAAGGGTCATTATTCCATCATCTCAAAAATAGTAATGTTTACCTATCTATAATTTCAATTAAATATATACAATTTTACACCCATCCATTAAGGAGTAAATTAATGGAAATTTCATCTCTTCATGGAGTTTGTTGTCCAGATGTGTTGATCAGTGGAAATACTATTACCCAAAATATGTATGGTTTGAAAGGTAATATTTATATCATATTTAGAATGTAAACATTATTTCAAAAAAATCAAACATATTCATTAAATTAGTCATAATAACCTACCTTCAGAGATAATTATGAAAAAAAACTCATGGCTTCATGCACTTGATAATCCACACTTACTCACGAGTGATATATTCATTTACAATAAGAAGGAAAAGATTATAAAACATGGTTATACAATAAGAATAATATCAATTAAATGATTTATTTATGATAATTTTAAGATATCATTATTATTTCTTAGAAATCTAGGTAAATTTTAGAATAAATCATTTTCAAATCATATTAATTATCATTAATTATATTTTAGGGTGTTATAAAATATTTTCTAATTTTTTATTCAAAAGAATAAAGGATTGGATTTTAACTAATTTGGTTTATTTTTTATTATATGGATTTATTTAAAATAATTCTTTGTAAATTATTGAATTATAATTTGAAAAAATGATTTAAATTTTTAGTTCATCATTGAAAATTTATCATATGGAGAACTTTTGGAATATTTTTGAAATGCTTTATTTTTCATGATATTGTGAAAACACACATTCTTATTGATTTTTTTAAAAAAATAATAAACTAAAATGATAGTTTGTTTTTATTTAAATTTTTTCAGAATGAAATTTTTTCTTTTTTGATATTTATAAATAAATTAATGCATTTCGATTTAATTTTACAATTTATTTTTGTGTGATAACATTTATATACATAAAAATACATTTTTTGTGAAACCATTTTTCATTATGTTTTTAGGTTTATTTTTTAAAAAAATTTCCTATTATATATATTGAATTTCAAAAAATGGATTATTATTAATGAAACTTATTAATTAATATTCAGTAATAAGGTCATCATATTTTTTCCATTATAAATAGTTTTTATTGTAAAAATCTATTACCATAGTTGATGTTAAAACTAGTTTACCATGTATTAAAATAATAGGATAAAGGTTAAATTCAACTAACATAAGTTTAATATAGATTATATGTACATATATCAAAACTATCAAAGAATTTTTTCTAAAATGGTTCATTTTAGATCCCTTTATCTTTATTAATACATAATTATACTTCACTCAATTTAAGAATATATATTGTGTTCACTCACCCCACTTATGAAGGAAACCCCATATTACATCCTCTAAACATTTAAATGGAAATTTGGATCATTAAATATCATCCATAATTCCTTCCATACTTCAACCACAAGATCCGGAGGCCCTTTTTTATCTAAAATCCATCCAAAGAAGGAAATTTGTTTCGAACTGTTGAGGTTTTTAAAAGAATGGGTATAATTCCTATCACTGTATTCTCTAATTATTTTTTCTTCCACATCATTAAAATTTTATCCAACCACAATGAAATAAAATAAAATAAATATCTTATGTATACTAGGATATTATTATGTTAATTTCATAACCTCTATCCATCTCTTCTTCAAACAAATGGGATATGAAATCATTATTCATGTGTATATTAGACTACCACCTCATGAATTTATTTTATACAATTTCCCTCACCACCTCACAAAGAATGATATAATAATGTATTTAATGTAAATTTATTATATTAATTTAATATTTATCATTCATGAAAATTAATATACCACATTTTCAAACTATTCAATTATTTAAACAGTGATAATGTTATCCATGTGTACAGGTTGACTACAACATCCTTGAAGTGATGTGCTTAATTTCACATGACATTGTCACATGGATTAAATGTATCTGTTAATTTAAAGGAAATATTATGGTATTTATGATATAATTATCATTCTATAATGTGAAAAAAGTGCATACATTCAGTCCCACATCATTATTGAATAATGGAAACATTACTCATTTGTTTAAATGATTTACTGTCTCCATGATTATATCATTGATTATTTTCCTAAACCATCATCTAGGGTATGTTTTGAAAGTATAATTGATATATAAATATGATATTTTTTTCATTATTATTTTTATGTAGATTATTGAATAATGATAACTTTTCCCATAGTCAATATAAACAATTCATTTTCAATATACAAACAAAATATCATCAAAATTTCTATCATAAGCATCATTTACATACTAATTAAATATAACACATTAATTAGAAAAAAAGGTAATAAAATATATAAAATATTTTCCTAATTATGAATATAAAAAAATCAAATTTTCATTAATTTAAAAAAATAGAGAATGTATGTGATGTGTTAATCATGAGGTTAGGGATTTCTTCTCAATTTTCGACTCTATTGATATATATTTTATATTATGAACCAATTTATATTTATATGGTGTATAAAAATCCTCTATATATAATTTAAAATGAATATATTTATATATATTTATATTTATTAATGATTAAAATATTTTTACTCATTCATGATGAATGTCTAAATTAAATGTATATCATAATTCTATTTTTAATCTAGTATATTTTACATCCATGATATTTTTTTAATAAAAAGTATTTTAAAAAAGAAATTTTCATTGATGAAATGATATATTATGAAATGATTATGTTATCCATTTATTTTTACATTATTGGATATAAATATCCCTAATGTTTTCATGAAAATGTCATTTTCAACATCTTTTGTAAAATAGTATAACATAATTTTTTATTTTTACCATTAAGGATTAAATGAAAATTTATACCATTTTATAAATATTAATGTATTTATCCTATTATATAATAATTAAAATATTTAAAAAATTAAACTATTTATGAAATAATATTTTAAATTTCAATTTTAAATTCTAAAATAGAATTTCTTTTACTACAAAATGTACTTTTCTAATTTCCACCTCTTATCTCTTTATAAATTTTTTGGACATTAAAATTCCCTTAAAAACATACCATTATTAGGATCATTGGGAATTATATTTCAATTTTATATTCATATTATTTATCAGGGATATATTTATTTTTTAAACCATATAACATTTAAATATAATGTTTATTACTATGAATGTCAATTTTTTGACTAGGGAGGACATGATAAATCAATATTTTTTATGCAATACAAATATTTATATTTATAAACAAATAGGAGGGAATCCACTAATTTCATATTAAAAATCGAATCAGAACTTTTTTTAAAGAAGGGGAACCCACTACAAGTCCCTTATTTCTAGTGGGTATTAAACCCCGTTACATCAAATCCCATAAGAGAATGGAATATTGGGTCCAGTTAGATACCTTAAGGGGGAGATAGACCATTATAACCTCACTACCACCTATACATAGACAATTTTCTCCCTTCGTCACCACTACTGCATTACACATGCCTTATCTACGGTCCATCAATACTCCTAATGTGTCCCCTTTATTCACATCGGGTAATCATCCTCCTTCACTAACACCACCACTGATTTTGGCCCTCTGATATTTTAATATTAAGCCAAACACCAAAAATATGCTACTAAAAACATCCAACGAAAGCCCATCCAGGGTCCTCTTCAATTTCTTCACTAAGAAATCATATCATCCTCTTTTGGTTGAAGCCATATCCCCTACATTCCTTTTTCCTGGGAATATATATCTTTGGTTCTAACTATATTTGATCCCAGAAAAGATGCCATATTATTGGACTGTCTTATCCAAAAGTAAAATACCCAAATTTTTCAATTGATAAATTTTTTAATAAGGCAAATTTTTATAAACTAAATTGATCATTTGTTATATAAAGAATGTATTTTACATGAAGTGATGTTTTAATACCTTTTGTAGATATGCCCATGATGAATTTAAATGACTCATAAGATTAACAATTTAGATAAACATATTTAAAGGTGTTTTTGGTGAACACCAAAACATTAATTAACTATTTTATCCTAAGGTATTAATATTAATGTTATCAGGATTTCTATGATCCTAAAATAAAATATTATTAATTTCTATTATCTAGAATTTATTTGTTATTATAAATGAGATTATTGAATTTTTTTATTACCCATGGATACACTTCATAGTGATGGTATTTATTTTATTGAAGGTGTTGTCAGTTATTTACCATTCAATATTGATTATGGATTATTTATTTATAATATCTTATCTTGGATAGAACACATACTAAGTATCTTAGATAAAAATGTATTTTCGTTCTTTTCCTCCTAATATGATGGAGGATATTGTGAATAATATAAATGATGAATGAATTTTTTTTCTATTTAGGTTAGATTTCTAATTTAATATGGGAATAATATATATATTTAATATATATATATATATATAGTTTTTGAATACTACTAAATGGATTAATCCTTTATAAGGATATACTTTATGTCTTATGACAATGTAATACTGTAGACATTGACTCTAGGATGCTGGTGTTGGGGTTATTTAGTTTTATCCGTGGATATTTAATAAAAAAATTAGGATATAGTGTTTAAATTAAGATAGATAATATGATAATTAATATATTCCAATATAATAGTTTAAAAAATTTACCATTACAATGATTTATATTTTATGTCTCAAAATTCATGGTGGTAATGAGCTAACTCATCAAGTCCCATTATTCAGTGATGGAACCTTCTAGTAGAAAGGGAATTAGAACTAGTATATAATGTATAGATTACCACCAGGTGCAAGATTATATAGCTATTATTGGAAATCAGTAGAACTTGTTTATATAATTGATCCTTACTTTTGTTATGATGAATAATATGCACTAATGGGAAACATATTGTTCCACGACATGATTCTCTTATATTGGATCGCTTCATTTTAGGGATTCCAATATATTTTAATTGAACTAATAATCTTTTGAAAATTGGTTAGTGGATTATGTTCATTACAATTATATTCCTCGCATTGTTATAAATTAAAAGGTGTTTAATTATAAGTATACGTAGAGAAATGGTGTTCATTGATCTAAAACATATGTGGGGGTGAACACATAGAATGAATATAATGGATAAATTTTAATGTAATTATTTTTTATTTATATATCTCTAATGAATAGTGAGATGAAATGGAGGGAATGTTCCTCAAATTAAAGAAAGAATGAACAAATTCTTGCTTAGTATGATGATTAAATTAAATGATAAGTTATGAATTCTTAAGAGATATGTAATACAAAAAAGAATATTGATCATTTATTTTATGTTCTTAGTAAGAGTCTCCAAATGGAACTAGATTATAAATGTTTTTCATAGTATAACAATACAGTATTACATGTCATTGGGATATAGAATGAATTTTATATATTATATATATCCAATGGAAATGGAAAATGAATATGTCAATTTTAGAATATGATAAAAATGAATGGGTTCATTAAAAATAAGTGAATGAATCAATTAAAATCATGTGAAATTGTGGATGGATCCATCTTATAATATGCTTTAAGTGGGTTGGATTTATTGAAAATTATGAATATAAGATTCATATAGATAATTAATGTAAGGGGATAAAAGAGAACCCTGATATACAATGCATTAATAGTAATGAAATATGAATTTATTCAAACTAATATCCCAGTCTCCAATGTAATATATCCCAAGATATTCCTATTAGAGAAGACCATGGTTATTCAATCACTACAACTAACACTGATTTCCAAAAATATGTGGTTTTACATACTTTAATCATAGACTCAATATTATCTAAATCTTTATTAGATTATATATCTTCTCATTCTTTTATATATTATATTTTTTCTATGAAACTTTGATATATCGACAACACCATAATAATGGATATTTTTAGTTAAATCAGAAAGTGTGAATATTAATGTATAATGGATGTGTCTATTATTTTCCATTATGAAACATTAAAATTCTAAAATTCATTACAATTTATTATAATAGTGGCTGATTTTGAAATAATCCTTTTTATATACGTGAACTAAAAATATAATGAAAACAATTATTGAAAATAGAAGGAAATTTTGATTATTGGTAAACTATAACAACTGATTATTTACACACATTAATATTAATTAAATGTATAATTATATTCATTACAACATATAATAAATCCAAAATAACAATGAGTTGGTATAGTGTATTTAGATAAAGGTATACCTAAAAATCAACTTCATAAAACATCTAGATTATCTTCTTCTTATTTCTTTATAACTGGACTACTTTTGGAAAATCTTACTTAATACCCTTCTTCATGATCTATTGAAAAGAAAACTATTAAATTTTGAGCCCAAATTCTTAGTAAGGGTAATAAAGGTAAATATTTGACTTATCATAATCATAAAACTTAAGAACATAACATTTGAAAGTACTATCTTGCATATGAATGATTGTGATATCATGTCATGTGATAAAAGTTCAAAATAATTACTGGTCATAATATTAAAAGTCAAAAAATAAAACATTATGTCTTTTGGAATACACATAATCATAGAAAATCATTTCATATATGTTATGGATCATTTCCAAGACCATCATAATAGACAATGTCAATTACTGAATTGGGATTACATGTCGTTCCATCCCTGTATTACTGAACCAGATTTATATATCATTCCAATCATATCTATTTTAAAATATATATATATATTTACCCAATTCATTTTAGGGGTATATATGTCCTACCCATCACATAATGATAACCATACATATGTGTGCCAGAAAAACATAAATCATTCATCATAACATAACCCAAGTAATAAAATGTGTTTCTTAAACATCATTACATCATATCAAAATCCAGGTAATACAAATATATTTCCTAAATAGCATTCCATCATATAAAAATATAATCCACTAGAATAATATGGATAGTATAATTGAAAAAAATAAACCTAATTTTAGATAAAAAATAATATTTATAAAACACTTGAAATTAATTCTTCCGGAAAATATCCTTTCTTCTTAAAATATTTTTTCATTCCATAAAACACTATGAAATTTAAAAAAACATTAACAGAAAATAAAAATTAAAACATGTAAGATAATATTAATGGAAACAATGAGTTATTAAAGGGTAAAATTCCATTCATTTTGTAAAAGTTAAAAAAAATATTCTGCTCATATATTTGTTGAAAAAGTCAAAATTAAATCATATGGAAATGAAAGAAATATTCCTTCTAACCCATGCGGTAAATGTAAAAATGGGTAAAAATGAATTTATAAATGCATAGGATAATAGTAAACATTTTATGAATACATTTATTTAGAAAACATGGTTGTGAATGATAAATATACCCTACTAAATAATTACATATATACAATCTCAAATAATAATAAGATTATGGAGGTATCCCTTGCCCATCATAATCGGTACATTAGTATGCCTCATAAAATAAAGAAAATTATATGCATATTTAAATATCACAACATTCATGATAATAATCATAAAACATTCATTGAAAGCATGAACCACACACAAAAGAAATAGGTGGTGTATAAGTCATATGTCCCACATAAATAAAAGTGAGCAAAAATAATCCCTTACCTTATGTCTGATTTTCTTCGTATGTGTCCAAAAATCATGTATAATCATTTAAATAAGATTTATACTTATTCCATAATAAAATTAATTATTATTATATCATATATGATCGTATTATCATCCATTTGTTTGTAACATTTAATTATCACTCGCTATTTCGATATTAACTACTTTATGTTCTTATGCAGGTTTTGTTAGATAAGATAATGTTCCACATCATAGGATATTGTTATATCATTTATAGAATTATATTATTATAATATATATTATATTTATTCATTCAATTCATGTATATAATCATATTTTAATGATGATCATATAGAATGAATAACATCACACCGTGGAGATGGTAGGTCATTTGTATGCTCGAGCGAGGATAGTATTCACATAATTGTTGAATGGTATTGAAGTGTATGGTGTATAATATTTCATAATAAATTTAATGTTATTAAAATCATATTTATTTGTTATTTCCAACATCATACCCATCCTATTAAGGTTGTGGTGAAAAAAAATTACACCACGTCGTGGAGACGGTAAGCCGTACAGACATATACATGGTCATTAAGTTTTTTGTTGGATGGATTGAAGGTGGAATAAAAATGTTTTATAATTTTAATAACATATCAATATAGAAATAATTAGGAATTTTTTTCCATAAAATGAAACAACTAATTAAAATGGATTAGAAGAAGAAATAAGTTTGAATGAATCTGTTGAAGAGATTGCCTCTTCCTCGACGTGATACCACTAAATATCTTCTTAGAAGACTAGAGTTGGTATTTGAAGATAAAAAAACATCTAGAAAATAAATAGTGATGATGAGAAGTAATAATGAAAGGGGTTGGATGAGCTTGAAGACTAAAATTGAAGAGAAATGGTGGGGGAGGAGGTTCCCTTTTATAATTGAGGTGAGAGACACTTTTGGAAACAACATACATAATAATTTATATTAAAATCAAAACATACCCAAAAGCCACCAAAATGTACCAATATATAATATGAGATTATATATGGTTGTAATTTATTCAACCAATAAATTTTTTACCAGTATTTCTGTACATTTGGGCGATATCTTTTTTAATTAACACATAGTTATTCAATTTAATTTTTATCTAGGGTAACAAATGATTATACATTAAAAGGGTAAATATTTACTTAATTTATATAGACTAGAACATAAATAAATATATTTGGACCTTTTATACCATACCATAATTATTAAATAATTTAAAAAATGATTAATTATTTCTAAATAATTTGATAAAATATTATTTTGATAGACAATCAATAGTATCGATTTTTACACTATCAAATTCGTTGCTTTGTAAAAATATTAATATAAAAAGATAAAGTTGAAACATTAGATTTATTATATTCTTATAAGGTCAAAGGGATATATATAATTCATTATAAATGTTAATTATCCAAAATTAAATTTACTTTAATTTTTTAATAACATTTACTTGATATTTTTCCTTATAAAATAATTACTACAACAGTTTTGTGTAATTATTTAAAATGTCTAATTATTGTATAAATATTAAAAATGAAGTAATATTATGAATATAAATCTACTATATTATAATATAATAATTTTAGTAAAATTTATCTTCTATAAAATCCAATATTTTTAATGTTATACATAATGAATTACGAAGTAGACAGCTTTAACATCAATTTAAATTAAAAAATATAAGTGAACTAATACCTTCTATAAGGATCCAAATGGTTCATAACAAGACCCTTGGATGACTATTATAAGGCCCCATCCTTAAACCATACTT